>CM060380.1:75450200-76731867 GCA_030545235.1 Helianthus tuberosus
CATAATTTACCTCCATACCAAGAAAATAATGTAGAATTCCCAGATCGGTCATTTCAAACTCTGTCTTCATTGAATTCTTTAATTGATTTATCATATCTAACGAATCACTGGCTATGATGAGATCATCTACATATAAACATATTACTATCTTTGTATTCTTGGAGATCTTAATGAACAACGTATGTTCATATACACATCTCTCAAATCCATGTGATCTAAAATATCCGTCTATTCTGCTATACCATGCCCTCGGGGCTTGTTTTAAGCCATATAGGGCTTTCTTGAGATGACATACCTTTCGTTCTTCTCCTTTCTTAATATAACCTTCTGGTTGTTCAGTATACATTTGTTCGTTTAAATTGCCATTCAAGAAGGCCTTCTTCACATCCATTTGAAGTAGATGCCAACCATAGTGTGCGGCAAGAGCTAGAACAAGTCTGACAGTGTCGAATCTTATTACTGGAGCAAAAACATCTTGATAATCAATCCCATACTTTTGTTTGTACCCTTTTGCTACAAAATGTGCTTTATATTTACTCACATTTCCATGTTCATCATACTTTGTTTTGAATATCCACTTCACCCCGATAGGCTTTTGATCTCTTGGAGGATCTACTAATTCCCAGGTTTCATTTTTTTTGTATTGATTTCATTTCTTTGTCCATGGCTTCCCTCCACTTTGTGTCTTTGAATGCCTCACTATATGTAGTGGGATCGGCATCAGCATAGAGCACAAAATTTGCTACATTGTTGGACATGGCTTGATTTCTTTCATATAGTTCATCAACTTGTGCTTTGGTAAGGGCATGTGATTCATGATAAATATCCGTAATGCTTCGTGTTCTTAATTCTTCATTCTCTGATGAAGATGATGATTCTACATCTTCATGGTTATTAATGTGTGCTTCTATCTCATCATCACTTGACTGACTTTCATTATGGTTATTTACTTCGGATGTTGCAGCCTTACTTTGATCATCCATAGATGTCCCTTGAATATCATCATTCGTGTTATTCAATTGAATACACGGTATTCTATCATTTGTATTGCTTGCATCCCAATCTTGACTTTCATCAAACAAAACATCTCTGCTGATAATGATTTTGTTTGTCGTTGGATTATAGAGTTTGTAGGCCTTGCTGTTCTCACTGTAACCAACAAAAATAGTTTTTTTTCTGTTTTGTCATCCAACTTGCTACGATGTTGTTTTGGAATGTGAGCATATGCAATGCAGCCGAAAACTTTAAGGTGCCCTACACTTGGTTTTCTTCCGCTCCAGGCCTCTTGAGGGGTTACGTTTGGCACACTTGCGGTGATGGCTTGATTTAATAAATATGTTGCACATGCCACTGCCTCAGCCCAGTACGATTGTGGTAGACTCTTCATTTTTAGCATGCTTCTACTCAATTCCATGAGTGTTCTATTTTTTCATTCGGCTACCCCATTCTGTTGAGGGGTATAACTTGTGGTGAGTTGATGATGTATTCCATTTTCCTTGAGAAAGTTTTGGAACTCATGGCTGCAGTATTCACCCCCTCTATCTGTACGTATACTCTTTATCTTGTATTCAACTTGATTTTCAACAAGTCTTTTGAAGGTTTTGAAGTTACTCAAAACATCTGATTTCAACTTTAAAAAATATACCCATGTTTTCCTCGAGAAGTCGTCTATGAAAGTAATAAAATACCTACAGCCTCCAATAGATAGAGTCCTCATAGGACCACAGATGTCTAAGTGAATGAGTTGTAGAGGTTTACCAGCATGCCACGTTGCTTGCTTTGGGAACGGTTTTCTAGCATGCTTGCCGAAGATGCATCCTTCACATACATTTTGCTGTGATTTAGGGATTTTAGGTAGTCCTTTGACGATCTCGTTTGTTCCCATGTTATGCAGAGTATCAAAATTCAGATGTCCATATCGCCCGTGCCATAAAACGGACATATCTTGTGTTATCATGCTGCAAGCACGTGGTGTTACATCGTGATTCAAGTTTAGTGGAAACATCTTGTTTCCGGTCATTTTAACCGTACCTCTACATATTCCTGCTGGATCTGTAATTACACATTCTTGATTGCAGAATTTCACTTTATATCCTTTTTGAACCAGTTGTCCAACACTTACTAGATTATGTTTTAATCCTTCAACAGAAAATACATTTGGTACTCACTTTTCTAATCCTTTCACTTTGATGGCCATATCGCCGCATCCCAAAACTTTGAGTCTCTTATTGTCCCCTGTTCTTACTTCTCTTCTTTCGAATTCATTTAGTATAATAAATAGACTCTTATTTCCAGTCATGTGGTTGCTACACCCGCTATCTAGGTACCAAGAATCATCCTTTGTTGCCTCTTCCACATTAAATATCATTAAAATAGCCTCCTTATTTCCCTCTTCCGTTTTGTCTTCATGCAAGAGGGCACTTCTGGTTTTTTCATTTTCATCTCTTCATTGACAGAAACATGCCGTGTGTCCCAGTTTTTGGCAATTGTAACACCGAATTTGTCCATTGAATCTTCCTCTTCCTCTACCTCATCCTCTTCCAACGTATTCTGATCTGGATTGTCTTAACCGATCATAATTATTGCTTTGTACTTGGAAGGCTTGCTCCATCTGTGCATCATCATATTGTTTCAGTCTTAATTCATGTGACTGAAGGATACCTAGTAATTCTTCTATAGAAATTGTATTTAAATCCTTGTATTCTTCGATGGCCACCATTACTGATTCATATTTATGTGTTAGGCTACGGAGGATTTTTTCAACGATTCGTTGTTCTACAATGGTCTCTTCATTTAACCGTAATTGGTTTACTATAATCGTTGTTCTGTTAATATAATCTTCTATTGATTCACTCTCTTTCATTCTTAAAGCATCAAATTCACATCTTAGAGTTTGAAGTTTTATCGTTTTTTTACTCTGTGTTCGCCTCTGCACGCTTTATGCAGAACATCCCATGCTTCTTTAGAAGTTTTACACGCAGCAATTCATTCGAAGTCAGTTTCATTGACTGCCTGAAAGATGATGTGCAGTGCCTTCTTATCCTTTTTGATTTTTTTCTTTCTGAATGTTTTGATCATTTTCAGACTCTCCGGTTGCGAGTTCATTGTATCCTTTTCCACGATTGTCCATAAGTCTTGTGATTCCAACAACACTTTCATTTGTATGTGCCAGTGATAATAGTTTTGCCCCAGTAGTTTTGGAATTTGGGTTTGAATGCCTCCGTTTGTCGTCATGTTTAACGCTGTTTGGATTATAAGATTGTGAGAATTTTGATGATTTTTTAGTAGATTTAAGGATCTGTAAGCGTAGATCGTTGTGGCTCTGATACCACATTATTGAGATTAAGATCGTTCGTTTAGGGTTTTGAATGAGAGAGAGAATTATTCTCGAATAGAATTGGTAATCTTAAATGTTGATACAGAGAATACATATATACATGACGGATTGGATTTTGATAACCATCTCTACCTATATTAACGAAATAATAATAATAATATCACATAAACTATGATTAAACTATATATTATATCTAGCTTATAATTCTTCTTCTAATACTTAATTATTACTATGGTATATCATATATTGTTTGCAACTATGTAAAGAGATAAACTTGGTAAATGAAGAATCAAATCTTAAATGCTGATATTGTGATTTGTTCCACCGGTAGGTCCTCTTTGAGAAATGTTATGTATAGCTCCGATTACAATTAACTGCAAAATAGTTTACCGTTAGGCTCGTCACAGGATGGTATTCCTCCCTATAATCACACTCGGGCGTGAGGATAAGTACTTGTACGAAGAAATTAGGGTTTGAGATGAGAGAGACTACTTCCCTTCTAAGCTTGGGATCTCCTTCTATTTATAGTAGTCATGGTTAAACGTCGCTTTCCCCAGGTGGGGTGGTCCCTGCTCCTCTTAACGGTTTAGGTGACACCTGTCACCACTTGATTGGAGTGCGATATCCCGTGTGGTGTTATGCATAAGTTTGCTAGCATCACCCTTGCCCTGATTGGTGGAGAGAGCATCTATATTAAATGTGGGTATGAAACTCGGATTACCTACATGTGGTCTCACCGTAAGGTGTTACATCATCAAATCCCTTACCACCATGTGGACTGGCCGATGTAGAGTTTTACTACATTCCTCTACAAGTCCCCTAGTCTTAGTTTGCGTGTGCAGATTAAGTCTATTGTCCACTTATTATTTTATTCGAGAGGAACACTAGTGTTAATGATGATGGTAAAAAAAAGCTTTTGCGCTTAGTGTGACGCTATATCATACAACAATACGCCTTTGGAAATTGTCTTTTGCAGCTGTCAAATTCAATAATAGAATTAGGGGCATTGTGGATCCTAGTGATAATATTTGATTCTTGGATGTTGGATCGATCCTTGGATAGCTCCTGAACCACTTAAAGATATTTACCCAGCTTTATTTCTTCTTAATTTAAGTACAGAGTGTAAAGTTTTAGATTGTTACGAGTATGATAATCAAGTATTGGTTTGGTCTTGGAGATGGAATCATTCTTTGTAATACTTGGATGAGATTAAGTAATAGCAGACATCATGATAAACCAGGCTCAGTTCAAGAGAGGGTCGGACCGGTTGATTTGGATAGCTGATGACTCATACCAGTTTTCAGTGACTCGGTTACCTGCCAAAAATGTGGAATCTAGCAACCTTTTCATCATGGACTGGTGACCCCCTTCTAAACACAATATCTTAATGTGGAGAGTGGAACTAGATCGTTTACTGACTCGTTTGGCCTTGAGAAATCAGAATATACAGGTCGATTTTGAAAAGTGTGTGCTATGAGAAGATGGTTTGGAGTTTGTTGAGCAAATGTTCACCTCCTATTATTAGACAACAATTTTGTGGGACCAATTTAGTAAATGGTGTAAGATCACTCGCTTTTTCAGTCAAAGACCTCCTGTTGCACAAGTTTCTGGAGGGAAGATGGGGAATCAAGCATAGACAAAGTATTCATGGTATTAGCACTATCAGATGTTTGGAAATCTAGAAACAACTCACTCTTTAATCTTAAAAAGGTCCATCCATATTCGTAAACTCATCTAGGAGGTCAAATCCTTTTATTTCCTTTGTTCAAGTATAGGTTGAAACTCAAGAATATTCTATGGAGGAAACAGTGTAATTTTTCTTTTCGTTAGTTATGTTGTAAGTCGGTTTGTGTTTTTGCTACTCCTACCAATGTTTTAAATATTGGTATGTACCGCCTGGTAATATCGGATATTGGACACGAGCCTGGTACGGAAAAAGACGGTAATACAAGAATACGGTATTTGTTATATACTCGCGGTAAAGCCTGTTCTATCGGTTCGAACTGTTGAACCGGTTTGCTAAATCTTCAAATTTGTTTATTGTATTTTATTGAAATCGGATATTAAGGTAATAACTGACCTTCCAAATTTCCGATAATTATCTTAGCATTCTGAAGAAACAGTGATCTAAATTGACCGAAATCAATCAGATCTGGGGTTTTGTTCTGCATAAAGAGGTTAATCTTCTCGTTGATTCGCTGGTTGAGGACTACTTCACCGAAGAACACTGCAAAACAGAAAGTCGTTAGATTCGCCACGGGGAGAATGGGGGTTCTCTCCATGACCACCCTCCGGCGTGAGAATAAGTACAGTGATCTCAAAGAGAAAGATGAAGTAGTAAGAGTGAAAGTATGTGTAGGGGGATATTGCACGGTCCTCCCAACCGCTGGAGTGATCCCACTCCACAAGCTAGCTTAGCCCCATAGCTTCCTGGCGGTTACTACCCAACCGGAAGCGAAAGCCTGGAGGGTGTGCCTGCAAGGATTCGAACTGGGGTCCTCTGGGAAGAGGTGGGTGAGGCTGGCCACTGGGACACCCCAAGTGGTTAGTGAAAGTATGTGTAAGTAACTTGTGAGATCATACCTGAAGTCCCATATTTATAACCGGATTTTGGCGCCAAAAAGGTGACGGAGGAGTGACGCAAATTACTTTTCCGTTGACAGTTATCTCTTTCTGTCAATTGGTTAACTCCAAATCCATGCACACGGATTCTGGGTTTGATCAAAGGCTGGGGAGATGCCAAGTGTAAAGTGGTTTTGCATAGATCTCTCATCAAGTTGTTGCCATCATCGTGATTTAGATGAGTCTCTAGGATTGTGCCACGTCACATTCGGTTGTAACCGAATGAAGCCATGCACGATGAGCATTTGGGGCCTTCTAGAAGATCTACAGCTGTAAACCATTGTACCTGTAACAACCCTCAAAAATACTCCCAACGACAACATGTGATCAAAACCAGAAGTGCTCGCGATGAAACTTGTATATTCAATTTGGAAAATTTAGCGGTTAAGGAATCGTGGCTTTCGACGAACTAAATCACAAAGAAATAGTCTTATTAGACTCACAATTATAAACCAAACAATTTAGGATCATGACCCAAACATACGTGATAAACACCAGCACGAAAATCGAGGAAAATGCATGATTGGACGAGAAAGCGGCCAAGGACACGCATCATGCGAAGACGACACGTGTCAGACCTACGTAGGGCACGTGGCGACCAAAGCCAGGCCAACCATCCCCGCGCCACGCGCCAGGGACAAGGGAGGCCGGCGCGCCACGTGAGGGAACCGAAAAATCAGCTATAAGAGGGCAGTAGTGGGACTGAAGTCTGTGCACCAGTTCGATCAAATTTTGACGAACTTACTCTCTCGCATCTCTGTTTCTTTGCACAACACCCCTAAACCGTAAAACTCTGCTCGTAATCAGAGTACTAACTCGAATCACCGATACGATACCCTATCCGATCAATTGAAACTGATCCAACGGATGTTTAAGTGCTGCCTGTATAAGGCTATACTTTGTCATTCGTTGTGAGTTTTGATCTCGTGATTATCGTTAAAGTTGAATTGGGTTAATACGCTAATACAAGTTCCATTGTATCTAGCATTAGAACTCATAATCAGGAAGCTGTTAAACTAGTATATCAACATTAGCAATTAAGATAACTTAGCAGTTAAGAAAACTTAATAGCTAAGGAAACTTAACAGGAAAGGAAACTTAGCAGTTAAGTAAGCTAAGTAAGTTAATTAATCAGCTAGTTACGTTAATTAATTAATCGGCTAAGTAAATTACTTGATTAAACCATTAAGGTTAATTAATCGGTTAAGTAAGATTAATTAACCAGTTAAGCAAGATTAACTAAGCTAAACAAGATTAATTAAGTTAAGCAAGATTAATTAAGCTAAGCAAGATTAATTAAGCTAAGTAAAATTTATTTAATTAAACACCTAGATAGATATACATGAAAATAAATATGAGATAGATAATATCAAAGGAAGGTGCCAGGAAGGTGTAAGAGGATATATATGTAGGTAGGAACCTTCCTAGAAAATGTATAGGAAACTTCCTGGAAATTTCATATTTCCTACATATAAATAGGAAGCTTAGGATTCATTTTTCTTTGCTCATTTCTTCTATTCTTCTCTCTATACGTTGGTGTTCTAACCAATAATCACCTATGCGATATTCTGTCCGATCGATTCGGGAACCAACTAACGAATGCCAAAGTGATGTCTAAACAAGACTATACTTTGTGAATTCCGTTCTGAAACGAATGCCAAAGTGCTGTCAAAACAAGACTATACCTTGTGAATTTCGTTAAGGTTCTAATCTCGTGACCATTGTTAGGTTTGATGTGGTTTTACACTAATACGTATTCCACTCTGTTAAAATAAATGTTTAACTACCCGAAATTCTGTACTATACACTTACAATCAAAATAGATGCTCAATCATCAGAAGATTCAGAACTATAAAGTAGTTGCTTAGAATCAAGATGCTTGTTTAATCAAGACTATATGCTAACAAGGTGAGTCATTCTGTTTTTATCAAAATTACTTTGTAAAACCCTAAATGTTTTCCAGTTATACTTTGCAGTGATTAAGTCTTTGCTAATCTTTAATTACTGGCAGTAAGTGGGGGTTTTGTGCACATTACTACTAACGATTTATCACTTTAGGTGGGCGTGCCTAATTAGTGATATGTCCACAGTCATAGATTCGGTCGAGTGACAGCTGAACCAGCTAATTATAAGATAGGGGCAAATATAAAAACCCTTAATGCTGTAAATTATAACAAATGTGTTTTTGTACCAAAATGAATGAACTCACCAGTATTTCCTGCTGACAAATCTTTTTAAAACGCGTTTCAGGTGATTACGGTAGATCGGAATAAGAGCTGTGATACGGCACCGAAAGGCTTAAAGAAGTGGCTTATTTTATCAAATAAATTAAATTAAATTAAATGTTGTTTCATATATTCGGGTTTATCCCATATTAAAGCTATCATTGTAAAACATGGGTTTCTTCCCATCTATTTAATAAATAAAATCCGGTGTTTTCTAAACTCTGATATTTTTCCTAACTCACGGTCCTGATGAATATTTCCGCTGTAATGTTTTTAAAATAATCACCGGTACCACTTGACTGCTCGCTGCTCCCGTCCAGGGTGTGGTCGTGGGTCGTGACAGTTGTGGTATCAGAGCCACTGATTTAAGCAATTGGGTGTTGTAATAATACCTAAACTTAAACGAAAGAGTTAGGAAATTGTTATTAACTAGTAGCAACAAGGATAGTATTTAGACTTGAACTTAAGAAAGATGCCATAGTATAATCTTCGAGATAAGCTAATTACTTGCATAAATAAAGTGTGATGGGTTTTGGTATGTCGAGAGGATGATAACTAGAACATTGCAAGTATGGTAAATAAGCGATAACACTTGGCCACTGTTATTTCTTACTTATTAGTACTACTTGGTTCTGGAATATGATCCGTCACGTGAAAACTAATTTCCTTGTTCTTTGATGAAAGCCTTAATAAAATATTCATTTTTAAATCATGATTTAAGAAAGTTTTATTTATGGGAAATACCAACTACCTCTGCGGCAAGACTGGGTATGGTGTAGCACACTCTCTAGCTTGTCCGGGTAAGATGGGGTTACCTCTCCGGCGAGAACCAGGTAAGATGGGGTATAGGATATGTCAAACAAGTGACAGATTCCCTAAATAGTATCATGACCTGATGTCTGACTTGTCTTTGGAAATATGAATCTGTTAAATACATTGACCTTATGAATGGTATGTATATTACAGTATGTGAAATATATGATTATATAGATATGTATATCTATAAGGAAATCCAAAACCATAAGGATTAACAATTTAGAATAAAACACAAGCATGTGTGTCAATGATAATTCTAGATTTCTTTATTAGGAATCTCTTGTATACATCTATAATTCCGATATCGAACATTATTTCGTTTGATCATCTGTCTCTTAACTCGTGCGACAAGAAGTATATGAACCCTTTATGTTAGGATGCCATCGAAAATATAAGAATTCCCTTTGCGTTACCTTAGATTATTAACGCATTAGGAAACCTGTAGCTAAAGTTGTGCTAGACACTAAACGTCTCAAATCCTACGCTAATGAGAATAATTCTACTTTCTTTAAGAACTCTTGCAAAGATAATAGTGACCAAGACTAGATGCACTTACAAAGACTCTTCACCTATAATCCTACTAAGATTACCAGTAACAAAAGAATTGCTGCTACAATACATGGGCTTAAAGGACTGAAGTGTCATAACCATTAGTATATATGTTAAGAAAAATGAAGTAATGTATGCTTAAAAATTTAGACATTTAGATAGTGAGACCCGAGCTTCAAAACACATGGTCAAGACATATGCCATGAAATGGAGAGAACTGACAGAAAGGAAATTATGTCTGCTTCATAAAAAGGAACAAATGGAAACGATGACTCCTGGGAGTTTGCAAGCCAACCGGAGAAGTGACCACAAGGAGGCAAGACAGACCAGCCGACAAAGTTCGTCTCTGTGAGGAAAGCTGCGAGTTATGCACGGAAGTAAGACATAGCGTATATGGTCTCGGAGTTCATTAACACTAGAGGCATGGAACTAAAAGAAATTCCGAACGACGTTTCCCAGAGGATCTACTTAGACTATCACCCGATCGTGAGCAGAAACTTAGAATTCATCCAAGACTTGGAACAACACCGATTGTTATATCCTAAAGTTAAGACTAATGTAGTAGTTAATGCTTTAAGTCATAAGTTTCATAGGAAGCCGAATCAAGTACGTGTTCTTAGATTAAATTGCGGATAGATTTAACGAAATAATTAAAGAGTACCCAAGAAACAACAATCAAGGATGATGCTGAAGGATTATAAAGAAATAATGAAGGAATCAGAAAAATGAACTAAAGGAAATTAGTGATTCCATAAAGAATTCGGGTACCTATTCAAGGAAACCTGCAAGAAAGGATTCTCGAAGAAGCCCATAGAACTAAGTATTTGATACATCGTGTAAGTAATATAAGGTATCGAGGTTTGAATTACTGATAAATAGAAATGAAAAAGGATGTAGCAAGTTATGCCTCTAAATATTTAATCGATTAGCAAGTTAAAGCTGAGCATTAGAACCCTTTAGGTTTACCTCAACGACATCAGTATGGAAATGAGATTGATAACAACGGATATTGTTACCAAATTACCCAAAACAAGAAACGACATAATCTGGGTGATTGTGGGTCGACTAACCAAGTCTGCTCAATCCCTACCAATGAAGGAAACCCTTTAATATAAGACACTTAGTTAAGTTGTGTGGAGACAAAATAGTCTCATTACAAAGAATCCTGTTATCTATCAAGATAGTCATTTCACTTCTCATTTCTAGGAAAATTTTAACCCGGCCTATTTTGATGTAGTGTGAAGGAACACTACAAAACATAAAAGATGTACTAAGTACATGTGCAATAAATATTGGTGAAAGTGGGATTATCACCCATAAGATTTTTCAATAATTAACCTTCAAGTATTAGTGTTGCCCATTTGAAACACTTTATGAAATGAAGGCACTTTCCATTTTGTCAAGCAAAAATATGAGAAAATCAACTATCAGACCATTAGACTGGAAAATCATTAGAATTATAATAAGAATATACTAAAAATATCTCCATAAAAAAAGGAATAGTCAGATTCAGTAAGAAAGAAAAGCTAAGCCCGAGATTTGTTGGATCATTTGAAATTATTAAAAGGATCGGGCAAGTAGCTTATCAGTTAAAATTTCCGAAGGAAATGGCAGGATATAAAGGTAAACAAAAAAAGTCCATTGAAAGATCTTACAAGCCAAAGATAAGAATCTAAAAGCATGGAAAATGGTTCTAGTCAAAGTAAAGTGGAATTCAAAGAAGGACCAGAGTACACCTGGAAACTAGGATCAGTGTCGAATTAAGAATATTCCTCCAAATTTCCATAGATCTCGAGGACGAGATTTAAAACAAGGTGGGGAGGATGTAACAACCCTCAAAAATACTCCCAACGACAACATGTGATCAAAACCAGAAGTGCTCGCGATGAAACTTGTATATTCAATTTGGAAAATTTAGCGGTTAAGGAATCTTGGCGTTCGACGAACTAAATCACATAGAAATAGTCTTATTAGACTCACAATTATAAACCAAACAATTTAGGATCATGACCCAAACATACGTGATAAACACCGGCACGAAAATCGAGGAAAAATGCATGATTGGACGAGAAAGCGGCCAAGGACAAGCGTCATGCGAAGACGACACGTGTCAGACCTACGTGGGGCACGTGGCGACCAAAGCCAGGCCAACCATCCCCGCGCCACGCGCCAGGGACAAGGGAGGCCGGCGCGCCACGCGAGGGGACCGAAAAATCAGCTATAAGAGGGCAGTAGTGGGACTGAAGTCTGTGCACCAGTTCGATCAAATTTTGACGAACTTACTCTCTCGCATCTCTGTTTCTTTGCACAACACCCCTAAACCCTAAAAATCTGCTCGTAATTAGAGTACTAACTCGAATCACTGATACGATACCCTATCCAATCAATTGAAACTGATCCAACAGATGTTTAAGTGCTGCCTGTATACGGCTATACTTTGTTATTCGTTGTGAGTTTTGATCTCGTGATTATCGTTAAAGTTGAATTGGGTTAATACGCTAATACGAGTTCCATTGTACCTAGCATTAAAACTCGTAATCGGGAAGCTGTTAAACTAGTATATCAACCTTAGCAATTAAGATATCTTAGCAATTAAGAAAACTTAATAGCTAAGGAAACTTAACAGGAAAGGAAACTTAGCAGTTAAGTAATCTAAGTAAGTTAATTAATCAGCTAGTTACGTTAATTAATTAATCGGCTAAGTAAATTACTTGATTAAACCATTAAGGTTAATTAATCGGTTAAGTAAGATTAATTAACCAGTTAAGCAAGATTAATTAAGCTAAGCAAGATTAATTAAGTTAAGCAAGATTAATTAAGCTAAGTAAAATTTATTTAATTAAACACCTAGATAGATATACATGAAAATAAATATGAGATAGATAATATCAAAGGAAGGTGCTAGGAAGGTGTAAGAGGATATATATGTAAGTAGGAAGCTTCCTAGAAAATGTATAGGAAACTTCCTGGAAATTTCATATTTCCTACCTATAAATAGGAAGCTTAGGATTCATTTTTCTTTGCTCATTTCTTCTATTCTTCTCTTTATACGTTGGTGTTCTAACCAATAATCACCGATGCGATATTCTGTCCGATCGATTCGGGAACCAACTAACGAATGCCAAAGTGATGTCTAAACAAGACTATACTTTGTGAATTTCGTTCTGAAACGAATGCCAAAGTGCTGTCTAAAATCAAAATAGATGCTCAATCATCAGAAGATTCAGGCCTCTTGAGGGGTTACGTTTGGCACACTTGTTTCATATATTCCGGTTTATCCCATATTAAAGCTATCATTGTAAAACATGGGTTTCTTCCCATCTATTTAATAAATAAAATCCGGTGTTTTCTAAACTCTGATATTTTTCCTAACTCACGGTCCTGATGAATATTTCCGCTGTAATGTTTTTAAAATAATCACCGGTACCACTTGACTGCTCGCTGCTCCCGTCCAGGGTGTGGTCGTGGGTCGTGACAGTTGTGGTATCAGAGCCACTGATTTAAGCAATTGGGTGTTGTAATAATACCTAAACTTAAATGAAAGAGTTAGGAAATTGTTATTAACTAGTAGCAACAAGGATAGTATTTAGACTTGAACTTAAGAAAGATGCCATAGTATAATCTTCGAGATAAGCTAATTACTTGCATAAATAAAGTGTGATGGGTTTTGGTATGTCGAGAGGATGATAACTAGAACATTGCAAGTATGGTAAATAAGCGATAACACTTGGCCACTGTTATTTCTTACTTATTAGTACTACTTGGTTCTGGAATATGATCCGTCACGTGAAAACTAATTTCCTTGTTCTTTGATGAAAGCCTTAATAAAATATTCATTTTTAAATCATGATTTAAGAAAGTTTTATTTATGGGAAATACCAACTACCTCTGCGGCAAGACTGGGTATGGTGTAGCACACTCTCTAGCTTGTCCGGGTAAGATGGGGTTACCTCTCCGGCGAGAACCAGGTAAGATGGGGTATAGGATATGTCAAACAAGTGACAGATTCCCTAAATAGTATCATGACCTGATGTCTGACTTGTCTTTGGAAATATGAATCTGTTAAATACATTGACCTTATGAATGGTATGTATATTACAGTATGTGAAATATATGATTATATAGATATGTATATCTATAAGGAAATCCAAAACCATAAGGATTAACAATTTAGAATAAAACACAAGCATGTGTGTCAATGATAATTCTAGATTTCTTTATTAGGAATCTCTTGTATACATCTATAATTCCGATATCGAACATTATTTCGTTTGATCATCTGTCTCTTAACTCGTGCGACAAGAAGTATATGAACCCTTTATGTTAGGATGCCATCGAAAATATAAGAATTCCCTTTACGTTACCTTAGATTATTAACGCATTAGGAAACCTGTAGCTAAAGTTGTGCTAGACACTAAACGTCTCAAATCCTACGCTAATGAGAATAATTCTACTTTCTTTAAGAACTCTTGCAAAGATAATAGTGACCAAGACTAGATGCACTTACAAAGACTCTTCACCTATAATCCTACTAAGATTACCAGTAACAAAAGAATTGCTGCTACAATACATGGGCTTAAAGGACTGAAGTGTCATAACCATTAGTATATATGTTAAGAAAAATGAAGTAATGTATGCTTAAAAATTTAGACATTTAGATAGTGAGACCCGAGCTTCAAAACACATGGTCAAGACATATGCCATGAAATGGAGAGAACTGACAGAAAGGAAATTATGTCTGCTTCATAAAAAGGAACAAATGGAAACGATGACTCCTGGGAGTTTGCAAGCCAACCGGAGAAGTGACCACAAGGAGGCAAGACAGACCAGCCGACAAAGTTCGTCTCTGTGAGGAAAGCTGCGAGTTATGCACGGAAGTAAGACATAGCGTATATGGTCTCGGAGTTCATTAACACTAGAGGCATGGAACTAAAAGAAATTCCGAACGACGTTTCCCAGAGGATCTACTTAGACTATCACCCGATCGTGAGCAGAAACTTAGAATTCATCCAAGACTTGGAACAACACCGATTGTTATATCCCAAAGTTAAGACTAATGTAGTAGTTAATGCTTTAAGTCATAAGTTTCATAGGAAGCCGAATCAAGTACGTGTTCTTAGATTAAATTGCGGATAGATTTAACGAAATAATTAAAGAGTACCCAAGAAACAACAATCAAGGATGATGCTGAAGGATTATAAAGAAATAATGAAGGAATCAGAAAAATGAACTAAAGGAAATTAGTGATTCCATAAAGAATTCGGGTACCTATTCAAGGAAACCTGCAAGAAAGGATTCTCGAAGAAGCCCATAGAACTAAGTATTTGATACATCGTGTAAGTAATATAAGGTATCGAGGTTTGAATTACTGATAAATAGAAATGAAAAAGGATGTAGCAAGTTATGCCTCTAAATATTTAATCGATTAGCAAGTTAAAGCTGAGCATTAGAACCCTTTAGGTTTACCTCAACGACATCAGTATGGAAATGAGATTGATAACAACGGATATTGTTACCAAATTACCCAAAACAAGAAACGACATAATCTGGGTGATTGTGGGTCGACTAACCAAGTCTGCTCAATCCCTACCAATGAAGGAAACCCTTTAATATAAGACACTTAGTTAAGTTGTGTGGAGACAAAATAGTCTCATTACAAAGAATCCTGTTATCTATCAAGATAGTCATTTCACTTCTCATTTCTAGGAAAATTTTAACCCGGCCTATTTTGATGTAGTGTGAAGGAACACTACAAAACATAAAAGATGTACTAAGTACATGTGCAATAAATATTGGTGAAAGTGGGATTATCACCCATAAGATTTTTCAATAATTAACCTTCAAGTATTAGTGTTGCCCATTTGAAACACTTTATGAAATGAAGGCACTTTCCATTTTGTCAAGCAAAAATATGAGAAAATCAACTATCAGACCATTAGACTGGAAAATCATTAGAATTATAATAAGAATATACTAAAAATATCTCCATAAAAAAAGGAATAGTCAGATTCAGTAAGAAAGAAAAGCTAAGCCCGAGATTTGTTGGATCATTTGAAATTATTAAAAGGATCGGGCAAGTAGCTTATCAGTTAAAATTTCCGAAGGAAATGGCAGGATATAAAGGTAAACAAAAAAAGTCCATTGAAAGATCTTACAAGCCAAAGATAAGAATCTAAAAGCATGGAAAATGGTTCTAGTCAAAGTAAAGTGGAATTCAAAGAAGGACCAGAGTATACCTGGAAACTAGGATCAGTGTCGAATTAAGAATATTCCTCCAAATTTCCATAGATCTCGAGGACGAGATTTAAAACAAGGTGGGGAGGATGTAACAACCCTCAAAAATACTCCCAACGACAACATGTGATCAAAACCAGAAGTGCTCGCGATGAAACTTGTATATTCAATTTGGAAAATTTAGCGGTTAAGGAATCTTGGCGTTCGACGAACTAAATCACATAGAAATAGTCTTATTAGACTCACAATTATAAACCAAACAATTTAGGATCATGACCCAAACATACGTGATAAACACCGGCACGAAAATCGAGGAAAAATGCATGATTGGACGAGAAAGCGGCCAAGGACAAGCGTCATGCGAAGACGACACGTGTCAGACCTACGTGGGGCACGTGGCGACCAAAGCCAGGCCAACCATCCCCGCGCCACGCGCCAGGGACAAGGGAGGCCGGCGCGCCACGCGAGGGGACCGAAAAATCAGCTATAAGAGGGCAGTAGTGGGACTGAAGTCTGTGCACCAGTTCGATCAAATTTTGACGAACTTACTCTCTCGCATCTCTGTTTCTTTGCACAACACCCCTAAACCCTAAAAATCTGCTCGTAATTAGAGTACTAACTCGAATCACTGATACGATACCCTATCCAATCAATTGAAACTGATCCAACAGATGTTTAAGTGCTGCCTGTATACGGCTATACTTTGTTATTCGTTGTGAGTTTTGATCTCGTGATTATCGTTAAAGTTGAATTGGGTTAATACGCTAATACGAGTTCCATTGTACCTAGCATTAAAACTCGTAATCGGGAAGCTGTTAAACTAGTATATCAACCTTAGCAATTAAGATATCTTAGCAATTAAGAAAACTTAATAGCTAAGGAAACTTAACAGGAAAGGAAACTTAGCAGTTAAGTAATCTAAGTAAGTTAATTAATCAGCTAGTTACGTTAATTAATTAATCGGCTAAGTAAATTACTTGATTAAACCATTAAGGTTAATTAATCGGTTAAGTAAGATTAATTAACCAGTTAAGCAAGATTAATTAAGCTAAGCAAGATTAATTAAGTTAAGCAAGATTAATTAAGCTAAGTAAAATTTATTTAATTAAACACCTAGATAGATATACATGAAAATAAATATGAGATAGATAATATCAAAGGAAGGTGCTAGGAAGGTGTAAGAGGATATATATGTAAGTAGGAAGCTTCCTAGAAAATGTATAGGAAACTTCCTGGAAATTTCATATTTCCTACCTATAAATAGGAAGCTTAGGATTCATTTTTCTTTGCTCATTTCTTCTATTCTTCTCTTTATACGTTGGTGTTCTAACCAATAATCACCGATGCGATATTATGTCCGATCGATTCGGGAACCAACTAACGAATGCCAAAGTGATGTCTAAACAAGACTATACTTTGTGAATTTCGTTCTGAAACGAATGCCAAAGTGCTGTCTAAAATCAAAATAGATGCTCAATCATCAGAAGATTCAGAACTATAAAGTAGATGCTTAGAATCAAGATGCTTGTTTAATCAAGACTATATGCTAACAAGGTGAGTCATTCTGTTTTTATCAAAATTACTTTGTAAAACCCTAAATGTTTTCCAGTTATACTTTGCAGTGATTAAGTCTTTGCTAATCTTTAATTACTGGCAGTAAGTGGGGGTTTTGTGCACATTACTACTAACGAGTTATCACTTTAGGTGGGCGAGCCTAATTAGTGATATGTCCACAGTCATAGATCCGGTCGAGTGACAGCTGAACCAGCTAATTATAAGATAGGGGCAAATATAAAAACCCTTAATGTTGTAAATTATAACAAATGTGTTTTTGTACCAAAATGAATGAACTCACCAGTATTTCCTGCTGACAAATCTTTTTAAAACGTGTTTCAGGTGATTACGGTAGATCGGAATAAGAGCTGTGATACGGCACCGAAAGGCTTAAAGAAGTGGCTTATTTTATCAAATAAATTAAATTAAATTAAATGTTGTTTCATATATTCGGGTTTATCCCATATTAAAGCTACCTTTGTAAAACATGGGTTTCTTCCCATCTATTTAATAAATAAAATCCGGTGTTTTCTAAACTCTGATATTTTTCCTAACTCACGGTCCTGATGAATATTTCCGTTGCAATGTTTTTAAAATAATCACCGGTATCACTTGACTGTTCGCTGCTCCCGTCCAGGGTGTGGTCGGGGGTCGTGACAGATGTGGTATCAGAGCCACTGGTTTAAGCAATTGGGTGTTGTAATAATACCTAAACTTAAACGAAAGAGTTAGGAAATTGTTATTAACTGGTAGCAACAAGGATAGTATTTAGACTTGAACTTAAGAAAGATGCCATAGTATAAGCTTCGAGATAAGCTAATTACTTTCATAAATAAAGTGTGATGGGTGTTGGTATGCCGTGAGGATGATAACTAGAACATTGCAAGTATGGTAAATAAGCAATAACACTTGGCCACTGTTATTTCTTATTTATTGGTACTACTTGGTTCTGGAATATGATCCATCACATGAATACTAATTTTCTTGTTCTTTGATGAAAGCCTTAATAAAATATTCATTTTTAAATCATGATTTAAGAAAGATTTATTTACGGGAAATACCAATTACCTCTCCGTCAAGACTGGGTATGGTGTAGCAGACTCTCCAGCTTGTCCGGGTAAGATGGGGTTACCTCTCCGGCGAGAACCGGGTAAGATGGGGTATAGGATATGTCAAACAAGTGACAGAATTCCCTAAATAGTATCATGACCTGATGTCTGACTTGTCTTTGGAAATATGAATCTGTTAAATACATTGACCTTATGAATGGTATGTATATTACAGTATGTGAAATATATGATTATATAGATATGTATATCTATAAGGAAATCCAAAACCATAAGGATTAACAATTTAGAATAAAACACAAGCATGTGTGTCAATGATAATTCTAGATTTCTTTATTAGGAATCTCTTGTATACATCTATAATTCCGATATCGAACATTATTTCGTTTGATCATCTGTCTCTTAACTCCTGCGACAAGGAGTATATGAACCCTTTATGTTAGGATGACATCGCAAATATAATGATTCCATTTGCTTTACCTTAGATTACTAACGCATTAGGAAACCTGTAGCTAAAGTTGTGCTAGATACTAAACGTCTCAAAACCTACGCTAATGAGAATAATTCTACTTTCTTTAAGAACTCTTGCGAAGATAATAGTGACCAAGACTAGATGCACTTACAAAGACTCTTCACCTATAATCCTACTAAGATTACCAGTAACAAAAGAATTGCTGCTACAATACATGGGCTTAAAGGACTGAAGTGTCATAACCATTAGTATATATGTTAAGAAAAATGAAGTAATGTATGCTTAAAAATTTAGACATTTAGATAGTGAGACCCGAGCTTCAAAACACATGGTCAAGACATATGCCATGAAATGGAGAGAACTGACAGAAAGGAAATTATGTCTGCTTCATAAAAAGGAACAAATGGAAACGATGACTCCTGGGAGTTTGCAAGCCAACCGGAGAAGTGACCACAAGGAGGCAAGACAGACCAGCCGACAATGTTCGTCTATTTGAGAAAAGCTGCGAGTTATGCACGGAAGTAAGACATAGCGTATATGTCCTTGGAGTTCATTAACACTAGAGGCATGGAACTGAAAGAAATTCCGAATGACGTTTCCCAGAGGATCTACTTAGACTATCACCCGATCGTGAGCAGAAACTTAGAATTCATCCAAGACTAGGAACAACACCGATTGTTATATCCCAAAGTCAAGACTAATGTAGTAGTTAATGCTTTAAGTCATAAGTTTCATAGGAAGCCGAATCAAGTACGTGTTCTTAGATTAAATTGCGGATAGATTTAATGAAATAATTAAAGAGTACCCAAGAAACAACAATCAAGAATGATGCTGAAGGATTATAAAGAAATTATGAAGGAATTAGAAAAAGGAACTAATGGAAATTAGTGATTCCATAAAGAATTCGGGTACCTATTCAAGGAAACCTGCAAGAAATGATTCTCGAAGAAGCCCATAGAACTAAGTATTTGATACATCGTGTAAGTAATATAAGGTATCGAGGTTTGAATTACTGATAAATAGAAATGAAAAAGGATGTAGCAAGTTATGTCTCTAAGTATTTAATCGATTAGCAAGTTAAAGCTGAGCATTAGAACCCTTTAGGTTTACCTCAACGACATCAGTACGGAAATGAAATTGATAACAATGGATATTGTTACCGAATTACCCAAAACAAGAAACGACATAATCTGGGTGATTGTGGATCGACTAACCAAGTCTGCTCAATCCCTACCAATGAAGGAAACCCTTTAGTATAAGTCACTTAGTTAAGTTGTGTAGAGACAAAATAGTCTCATTACAAAGAATCCTGTTATCTATCAAGATAGTCATTTCACTTCTCATTTCTAGGAAAATTTTAACCCGACCTATTTTGATGCAGTGTGAAGGAACACTACAAAACACAAAAGATGTGCTAAGTACATGTGCAATAAATATTGGTGAAAGTGGGATTATCACCCATAAGATTTTTCAATAATTAACTTTCAAGTATTAGTGTTGCCCATTTGAAACACTTTATGAAATGAAGGCACTTTCCATTTTGTCAAGCAAAAATATGAGAAAATCAACTATCAGACCATTAGACTGGAAAATCATTAGAATTAGAATAAGAATATACTAAAAATATCTCCATAAAAAAAGGAATAGTCAGATTCTGTAAGAAAGAAAAACTAAGCCCGGGATTTTTTTGGATCATTTGAAATTATTAAAAGGATCGGGCCAGTAGCTTATCAGTTAAAATTTCCGAAGGAAATGGCAAGATATAAAGGTAAACAAAAAAAGTCCATTGAAAGATCTTACAAGCCAAAGATAAGAATCTAAAAGCATGGAAAATGGTTCTGGTCCAAGTAAAGTGGAATTCAAAGAAGGACCAGAGTATACCTGGAAACTAGGATCAGTGTCGAATTAAGAATATTCCTCCAAATTTCCATAAATCTCGTGGACGAGATTTAAAACAAGGTGGGGAGGATGTAACAACACTCAAAAATACTCCCAACGACAACATGTGATCAAAACCAGAAGTGCTCGCGATGAAACTTGTATATTCAATTTGGAAAATTTAGCGGTTAAGGAATCTTGGCGTTCGACGAACTAAATCACATAGAAATAGTCTTATTAGACTCACAATTATAAACCAAACAATTTAGGATCATGACCCAAACATACGTGATAAACACCAGCACAAAAATCGAGGAAAAATGCATGATTGGACGAGAAAGAGGCCAAGGACACGCGTCATGCGAAGACGACACGTGTCAGACCTACGTGGGGCAGGTGGTGACCAAAGCCAGGCCAACCATACCCGCGCCACGCGCCAGGGACAAGGGAGGCCGGCGCGCCACGCGAAGGGACCGAAAAATCAGCTATAAGAGGGCAGCAGTGGGACTGAAGTCTGTGCACCAGTTCGATCAAATTTTCACGAACTTACTCTCTCGCATCTCTGTTTCTTTGCACAACACCCTTAAACCCTAAAACTCTGCTCGTAATCAAAGTACTAACTCGAATCACCGATACGATACCCTATCCAATCAATTGAAACTGATCCAACGGATGTTTAAGTGCTGCCTGTATACGGCTATACTTTGTCATTCGTTGTGAGTTTTGATCTCGTGATTAACGTTGAAGTTGAATTGGGTTAATACGCTAATAGGAGTTCCATTGTATCTAGCATTAAAACTCATAATCGGGAAACTGTTAAACTAGTATATCAACCTTAGCAATTAAGATAACTTAGCAGTTAAGAAAACTTAATAGCTAAGGAAACTTAACAGGAAAGGAAACTTAGCAGTTAAGTAAGCTAAGAAAGTTAATTAATCAGCTAGTTACGTTAATTAATTAATCGGCTAAGTAAATTACTTGATTAAACCATTAAGGTTACTTAATCGGTTAAGTAAGATTAATTAACCAGTTAAGCAAGATTAATTAAGCTAAGCAAGATTAATTAAGTTAAGCAAGATTAATTAAGCTAAGTAAAATTTATTTAATTAAACACCTAGATAGATATACATGAAAATAAATATGAGATATATAATATCAAAGGAAGGTGTAAGAGGATATATATGTAGGTAGGAAGCTTCCTAGAAAATGTATAGGAAACCTCCTGGAAATTTCATATTTCCTACCTATAAATAGGAAGCTTAGGATTCATTTTTCTTTGCTCATTTCTTCTATTCTTCTCTCTATACGTTGGTGTTCTAACCAATAATCACCGATGCGATATTCTATCTAATCGATTCGGGAACCAACTACCGAATGCCAAAGTGATGTCTAAACAAGACTATACTTTGTGAATTTCGTTCTGAAACGAATGCCAAAGTGTTGTCTAAACAAGACTATACCTTGTGAATTTCGTTAAGGTTCTGATCTCGTGACCGTCGTTAGGTTTGATGTGGTTTTACACTAATACGTATTCCACTCTGTTAAACTAAATGTTTAACTACCCGAAATTCTGTACTATACACTTACAATCAAATTAGATGCTCAATCATCAGAAGATTCAGAACTATAAAGTAGATGCTTAGAATCAAGATGCTTGTTTAATCAAGACTATATGCTAACAAGGTGAGTCATTCTGTTTTTATCAAAATTACTTTGTAAAACCCTAAATGTTTTCCAATTATACTTTGCAGTGATTAAGTATTTGCTAATCTTTAATTACTGGCAGTAAGTGGGGGTTTTGTGCACATTAATACTATCGATTTATCACTTTAGGTGGGCGAGCCTAATTAGTGATATGTCCACAGTCATAGATCCGGTCGAGTGACAGCTGAACCAGCTAATTATAAGATAGGGGCAAATACAAAAACCCTTAATGCTGTAAATTATAACAAATGTGTTTTTGTACCAAAATGAATGAACTCACCAGTATTTCCTGCTAACAAATCTTTTTAAAACGCGTTTCAGGTGATTACGGTAGATCGGAATAAGAGCTGTGATACGACACCGAAAGGCTTAAAGAAGTGGCTTATTTTATCAAATAAATTAAATTAAATTAAATGTTGTTTCATATATTCGGGTTTATCCCATATTAAAGCTACCTTTGTAAAACATGGGTTTCTTCCCATCTATTTAATAAATAAAATCCGGTGTTTTCTAAACTCTGATATTTTTCCTAACTCACGGTCCTGATGAATATTTCCGCTACAATGTTTTAAAAATAATCACCGGTACCACTTGACTGCTCGCTGTTCCCGTCCAGGGTGTGGTCGGGGGTCGTGACAGTACCTTTGCCACGTGTCCATTCTGTTACAACAGAAAAGATTCCTTTTGTTCAAGTCCTGATTTCATGCGCGCGAAAATGTTTATGACTTTATCTTCAAACCTAACTATACCCTTGCGCGAGCCCTCGCAAGGGTGTTAACTGAACATTTGTCTTTATTTTCTCTGGCGCATGGTCATCGAAAGACTGTTCTTTCCCAAATCTTGTTTAGAACCGTTGCGCAGCCACGCAGGGTCTTATAAAGGATGCTTTTGGAATGAAGTTATGGTATGGTCCTATGCGCTTGCGTAGGGTTTTGGGGACCATACCCCTTCAAGTCCCCCAGTCCAGTAATGTTTCTATGCGCCAATGGCAAGTAGGTGGAGCACTGGACTATAAAGATGAAGTGTGCGCTTTTGCTGTTGAGAAGTAGCAAGTTATTCGGCGCAAGATATGATAGAACTTAACTTTTTTAACCCCCGCAGGATGGGTTAATACTTTTGTTAAGTTGTTTGACTGCGCCATGGTGGTTATGCGTGAGGGTGTGCTGGGATACCAGTCGTTCTGACCTGGGCGAGGGTAATTACTAGTGTTGCCTTAACTGCTGTTAAGGAAGAATAATAACGTCCGCCTCCTGGCGATAGACTTCGGATGATGACAACTTAGAGTATGAATATACGGATTTATAAAGTTTGCCATTTATTTTGAACTTGTTGGGATGTTGAATCCTATTTTGTAATGTTTGTCAATGCGTTGTTGCGCAAGTAACTTTGTTAATGCACTGTCGTGCAAGTAACTTTGTCAATATATGGTATGTTTTAGTTACAATATTTGCATGAGTACAATTACCTTGTTTAGGTAAGACAAATAAAGATAGTATAAAGCTCATGTGGTGTGAACGTAGGGCTGGACCTTGCGCAGTACCTGTGACCGCGGACCGTTCATGAGACTTGTATTAGATTACCATAGTGTTTTGTGCTTACCAAAAGAAATTGCATGCATTTGTAATAAAACATAAAGGCGTAATGTAGCAGACTTTGTATTGATTTAGATAAGGCGCAGAGGCCATTTAGTACAAAGCTGCTATTCTTAGGATAAATAAGAAACTTAAGTTAATGCGCATGTAAATAGTCCTTGTGTCATAAGTTGACAAGTTGAGGAACCTGCCAAATACGAAGGAAACTATGATTACATGCCCGATGCACTGCCCTGGACCCTTAAGTGCTTTTTGATCTCTTTGCGCACATTCTGAACTAGATGACTAAGCTCTCCGCTCTTGAGTGTTTTTCTATTTCAGTGTGCAGGCTGATACAGTTGTCCGTGGTGTGACCATTATCCTTGTGGTATTCACAATAAAGGTTTGGCTCTTGTCCTCTCTTGTTTTTCATCTGCAGTGGTGTTTTGAACTGGTAATTTTCGGTGCTAAGCACCTCCGCAGGCGTCTTGGTGAGAGGCGTCCATTCCCTTTCGCAGTTTTCTTGCTTGATTTCCTTTTGAGCTACGATCTTGTTGATTGTTGCACGGGCATCTTCTGAAGAGTATGCGCTTGAAGTTGAATGTTTCTAGTTTTTATTGAACTTCCGACCATTGCTTCCACTCATGTCTTGAGGACGATTCTGGGGCAGTGGTGGTCTGTTGGAGCTTAAATTGCGCTCAGTTTGAGCATAAACCTTGGCTGCTGCCATCAACTTCTCCCAGCTCTTTGGTAACCCTTCCGTTCCTGACAACACCTTGATCATGTCGTCGCATCTCACCGCATATTTGAACTGTGCGCAAATTAGGTGTTCGTGCACGTCACTCTCCAACACTTCTTTGTTATACCGCGTGATGAAATCCTACAAACTTTCATCATCTCTCCGCCAGATGTTCATAACATCTGTGGAGTCTCGAATAGAGCGGCGCTGCTGACTGAAATGAACCAAAAATTTATCCTTAAGGTCAACCCAGGATGTTAACTTACCTACCGGTAGATTATCAAACCAAAGGCGTGCGGCGCCTGTAAGGGTTTGGACAAACAAGTGACGCCTAAAACCTGATGTTGGAACTCGAGTCTTTGACACCTAAAACCTGATCGAAAACCAAAACGACTGACTCTTCATAAACGGTCAAAATTTTCAAGTTTTGAAAGTTAAAGACCAAAATTGAACAATTTGTTAAACTTTCAAACCGTCGGACGGTAGTTGATTGAAAAATGGTCACATGTGTGTCGTTTGTTTATGTTAACTATTTTCCAAGCGTATGTTCTCATTACGCATTTAGCTTTCTTGTATGTGCAGATGCGACATTCATTCCAGCTAAAGGTAACAAGAACGTGATAGAAGACAAGCTTCGGAATGAAGACATGACATGGATGCACTCAAATGATCAAGATGATCGAGTTGCCACTGACCACTCATCAACACCACAAGGATCTAAAGAATTGAAGATCAAAAGATTCACGAGCATAACTCAAGGGAGAGTTTATTTCAAGGGGGAGTTTGTTAACACACTTCCTAAATGAAAAAGGGAGTTTCTTGATACACTTTCTACTTATGACACGTGAAGACTTTGAAGATCCTCCGACATGGCAGATGAACCTTACGAGTAGCGTCCAAGGGGGAGTTTGTTGGTACACTTTATGTGGACGCGACTCGATTCGGTTCGACTCGGTTCGGTTTGACATCGCTACAAGTTGAAGACCAAGGCTTGATTTCCTCCATCAAGTCTCGGTAATTGTTGCTGATCTGCATGTTGCATATATGTCTGTTCTGTTTGCTGCTGTCTGCGATGAAGAACCTCATCAGACTGATGTTGTTGACGAAAAACATGCTTATGACGAAACACCTCCTATGCATGCTCCTGACGAAAAACCTGCAGTTTTTCGTCATCCATGGTCTTTCGTCATGATGTCTTTCGTCGGTTGATGATCTTTCGTCGGCTGCATGATGTTTCGTCAATATGTTTCGTCGCTGCAGGTCTTACGTCGACCTGCATCCTATATATATGCAGCCTGAAGACAGAAGGCTACAACACAGACACGAGAGAACTTTGAGAGAGAACAAGTGAGTTTGTGAGAGTATAATTTTCTGTAATCTTTGTAAACAAACAAACTTTCTGGTGTTAATACATTTGATAGTTCAAACGTTGAATCACTGTCTGTTTTGTGTCTCGATCTCGGTTCGCATATCCGGTTGGTTTCCGCACAACCGGGTTTGTTCGTATCACAAGGATTAGGCGGCTAGATCCTCCGCTAGTGGACCTTCACAGATGATCAATGGCCAATTCCTTTTCAATTATCATAGCCCCAAATCTTGCTTCTGTTGCAATCAAGTGACATACGGATGCCACCGCCTCCTAACCATGAGATCAAAGTGTGATGAAGGGAAAATTCAATGAACAAAGGTCCTTTGTTTTATTGATTTCAGCTTTTTTTGGCTTTTAAGCAATTTAATTGGATTTTATGATTTAATTACACATTATTCAACAGCAGATCGTTTTCCTCTTATCGGTCTTTTGATTTCAATTGTAGGTTACTCTGTTTTGCGGAATTTGGTTTCACAACTTCACATTAGATATAAGTTTTGTCTTGAAAACCTTCTTTTTTTTCTGAACCCTACTTTTTTATTGGATTTGAGTAGTGAGTGTGACAACCGACAATTTTTGGGTCTTAATTACACAAATAACAAACATTAAGACGATTATAAGTAATGTTTTAACTAGAAAATTAACTTAGTTAGGCCTTTGGAGTGCCTAGGAACGTCTGTCCGGCTTTACAGTGCGCGAATGGTGATTTGAGGGAAATCTGCTGAATGTCAAACGATAACGAACTGACGCCGGACAAAATACTGACAATGCCAAAAAATACGAATTTTATACGTATGAATTTAGTTTTGAGAATTTGTCGTACCTTCGAACGTCACAAAACGTGATCGAAAAACGCGACTGCAGGAACGCACTGACAACGAAACGAAAGCATCGGATACGTGTATTTCCTTAAAAACTGGAATATTTTAATATATTTAGCGTCGTAATCAAATTTTAATGTCCGCAGTCGAAACCAGATCGAAAAACGGATTAAAAATGACAAACGACGCATTTTACGCGATTTTACGCAACCGACGAACGAACGCGTCAAACGTCGAATACCGACGCTATTTTACATTTTTATGACCCTAAAATTTAATCCTACGACATTACACGAAGTTCGGTGCGTTAATGGGATCTAGAGATACGAACAGGCCGCTCACAAAACTTTTACGTACTAACAGGCCTTGGGCCCAAGCCCACTACACAACCCTGGATATAAAAGGGTCAAAACCCTAAAACCATTCATTTTTACCCAGCCGCATACACACCCTTCCCTCCCATTTCCCTTTTTCGCAACCTTAGGGGACTGGGGTGGTACGTGATGGAGCATCCATCACTCGTTGTTCACAATTGCACACCGCCGCCACTACCTTCCATAACACGTGAAAGAATCAACGCGTGGAAAGAATCACGCATGGAAAATGGAAAAGGACCGTTTGGAATTGACCGTTTGGGGAAAATATGAACGTTGGAGCTTTATTTTTTTGAAGGTTTTTTATATAAAATCCACAAACCATTCCCCCCACTCACTTCAAAAAATCTAAAAATTCTCCATTTTATTTCAAAAATTCTCCAACTCAATCTAAATAATTTTACAACAAACATGGAAGGTTTAAGCAAGAGAGGTGCGGGTTCGAAAAAAAGAGGTTCGGGTACGAAGAAAAATCCCGTAAGACCCAAGGTTCGAGCGAATCTTGGCGAGCCGACGCGCTTTAGGTTGCAAGACGAACCCGACCAAGTCCCACATTTTCAAACCCAACAATATCCACCCTTTCAAACCCAACAATATCCACCCTTTTAATCTCAAACGTATCAAAACCAACCGTTCATTCCACCGTTTCAACCTTACCAATTTCAACCCCAATCGTTTCCACACTTTCAAACCCAACCCCACCAACTCGACCAACTAGAAGATGACACCCTCATCCGTCAATTTGCACGTGCATATCGTGAACCACAACCAAGTCTCGACAACGATGAAGATGATGATTACGTTCAAGAAAAAGAAGAAGAAAAAGAAGAAGAGGAAGAAGAAGAAGAAAACGATGACGTTCAAGAAGTTGTCCCGTCATCCGTTCGGAAAAATTGGACGAGCAAGGAGGAGGTCGCCTTGGTGAAGGCATACTTGCACATCTCCGAAAACAAGAAACATGCCAACGAGCAAAGAAAGGATATGTTTTGGAGACGGGTCATTAATCATTTTAGCCAACTTCCTGGTTCAACGGGACGAAACATGGACCAATTGACGTCGAAATGGACTGATTTGAACGGAAAAGTTAGTAAGTTCAACGGTTGTTTCATTCAAAAGGTACGTTTTTTTTATAAAGTTTAAAACTTTTTTTTTATTTTAAAAACAGAATTCTTTTTATATAAAAAAATTCAGAAAATGTTTTTTTTAAAACAGTTTTTTAATAAAAACAGAATTTGTAGCTTTTTTATAAAAACAGAAACTGTTTTTTATAAAAAAAACAGAAAACAGTAATTTAAAAAAAAACAGAAAACAGTATTTTTTTTTTAAAAACAGAAACTGTTTTTTCAAAAAAACAGAAAATAGTAATAAAAAAAACAGAAACTTTTATTTTAAAAAAAAACATAAAACAATTATTTAAAAAAAAAACAGAAACTGTTTTTAAAAAAAAACAGAAAACTGTTATTTAAAAAAAACAGAAAACTATTATTTTTTTTTTTAAAACAGAAACTTTTTTTTTAAATACGAAAAACTGTTTTTTAAAAAATACTGAAAACTGTTTAAAAAAAATACATAACTTTTTATATTTTTTGTAGAACCGAAATCCACAAAGTGGAGAGAGCGAGGCGACTATCATGCAAACCGCCACTGAAGAGTATTGCCGACTCTACCATAAGAGGAGTTTTCCACACGTTGCGGCATGGGAGGTTGCGAGACGTCACCCGAAGTGGGTCCCGGTTGATTTGGTCGACATGGGTGGGCCTACGGCTCCTAAAAAGAGAGGAGGTCTAAAAAGATCAAAGACCTCCGATTCGGGGAACTACAAGACTTCCGCGTCGGATAACTTGCCCCAAATGAATTTAAACGACGACCCCTTAGACGAACCCGATCAACCCGTTGACGACCCCGTTGAAGAAGATACACCTACAAGGCCGCGCCCCAAGAAAAGTGGTGAATCGTCAAGCAAAGGAAAGGAAGTGGTGGTGGAGTCGATCTTTAGAATCGAAGAGGCGAAATTGGCGGAAATTAGCGACTCCAAACAAAGAAGAGAAAAACTTGTGTCCGTAAAACTTGAACGCGGGCACGCGTACATGGGACACTTGAAAACGGTAGAAAGACAAAATGATTTCAAAATCTTGTGTGAGCCGCACGCCCATCTCGACGAACCGTTTAAGTCGGTCGTAATTCAACAAAAGCGCGAGATTTGTGAAATGTGGGGTTGGGAGATGCCACCCGTTTAATTGTTTTTTTTTTCCAATGTTTAGTTGTTTTTTTTTTTTTTTTTTTTTTTGATATGTAATTTATGTTTTAATTTTAATGAAATTTATAATTTAGTGTTTTATTGTTAATTTCTAATTTAAAAAAAAAAGTTGTGAGTGATGGAATTCCATCGCTAGTGATGACCACCGCCACTAAAAAAAGCTTGTCAGTGATAGAATAGTGGTTGATAACATGACGGAACTTGATTGGATGTTGTGAGTGATGACCACCCCACTCCCCTTGTACATTATGCACACACATACCTTATTTTAGAGAGAGAGATCGGAGGTTGGGGAGCAAGACGGCAGACAGAGAGAGAGAAGGTGGAGCCGGTGTCGGTTTCGACGGAGGACAGCGGTCCGACGACCGGCTGTTTCTATCTCGGCAAACACCCACACAAACCGAGCCAATCATCCCCTTACTATCTATCTCGATGTAAATTCATAACATTTTGTAAATAAATTTTGATCATTGAAAAAAAAAACAAACACAGCCTGTGTATCTTCTCCGGAGCATCTTCCGTCAACGACAACCATATACAAATCCGTGTGTTGCAGTTAACAAACAGACCATTTGTCACCGGAGCACCTTCTTCGTCACCGGAGCATCTTCTTCGGCCACTATAGGTAATGAGCACCATCCGTCGCCGGAGCATCTTCTTCTTTACCGGAGCACATTTTTCATCACCGTAGCATCTTCTCCGTCAACCAACACCCGTAACGGAGCACCTTCTTGGTCAAGCACCGACCAATCTTGTAGTTTTATGTAGGAATTTTGTAGTGTAATTTTATGTAAATCAGTAAATGCTTTATTTGAGTTTATGGATATATGAGATTTGAATGAAAACATAACCTCATTTGTCTTCAGTTGTTTGAGTTTTGGATAACCAGTTTATTAGTTCTGTCAAGTTTGTAACATGGAAATCCAACTCCTGTGAGCTTTCCAACAATTCTCCGGCAGAGGCATTAGCGGCAACAATTGTATTAGCGACGACATTTTGCTCATTAGTGGCCAAGTACTAGGAGGACGTGCCGCTAATACCTTAGGTATTCACAATTAGGGGAACTTGGTAAGGGTTATTGGGTAATAACTGAAGTGGGCTATCGATTGGTTAAGGTGGGTTGTATTTTAAATTGGAAATAAGAAATTGGGCTTAGTTACTAAGTTATAACAATTATTAAACGATATTTTTAATTAACGTCCGAACAAAATTTTGTGTCATGTATGATCAAAACTTGTGATATTTGTCAAATTTATAAATACGAAAGCATTTGAACCATTGATTAGAAGACAAACTGTATCATCGACTTTCTCACGAGTTTTAACAGTCATGTGAATATAGTAATAACATAAATTTTATTTAAATAATAGTGGTCTTAATTTATTAGTTCTAAAAAAATGTTGAAATGTCTAGATTAGGCATATGGTAATTAGCCAATTAGATAAACTTATATAAAAAAATAATATTTAAATTTAAACTAATTAGATAAGTATAAATTATCGGTAACTATTAAATTATATAACTTCAAAATTTAAATATCTGGACGTGAGTTGCGTCTTAAAAGGATGGTTGTTTTTTGATAAATTTATTAGTATGATAAATGTAGTTATTATTCCTTTTTGAATTTTAAATCTATATAATTTCTTAAATTTATTATGTAACGTTTATCTTAATATTTATAATCTCAATTTTTTAAAGGTCTTTTACAAGACAATTTATTATCACATAATTGTTTACTCAAATCTAATATCTAATGTTTATCTTAATATATGGATGGATACTTATCAAGTTTTAATATATGAATTCTACATAGTATGATATTTAATGTTTATCTTAATATATATGGATACTTAGCAAATCGTATTAGAACCTATTAGTAATTTCTTAAATGTGTCGAAACATATTAAATTTCATAATTTAAATTAAATAATTAAATAATAATTATATACAATTAATAATGGTTTAGAATAATGACAAGTGTCCCTCTATTGGTTTCTTTTATTATATAGTATAGATAGATATAGATTTAGTAGAATGGTTATCTATAATTAATTAGAAGAGATTAAACAAAAATAATAATTATCTATAAAAGATGGTCTAATATGATGACAAGTGTCCCTAAAGTGGGTTTTTTTATTATATAGTATAGATTATATTTTTTTTTAAAGCAGTGAGAATGGGGTTAGTTTTTTTTTTTTTTCATCAACGGGGCCGAGGTCGTGCGTAATATTCTTATTATAAGTTCTACACGAAATAAGAAAAAGAATGATGTCGGGTAACCCGAGCTCATGTACAATTGTACATAGCACTGTCGTGTATCCAAGGGAATTGGATCAATCATACCTTTATTATTCTTTCGTGTACATCACCTTTATGAAGTTAATTATGTGGGTGATCCCATTGTTTCTAGCTTCTAAAGATTTTAGGACAAATATTTATATATTTATATATTACTAATTACTATTACTGTTACTAATTACTAACATATGTAGGCTTTACTTATTTGTACTTTGTGCTTGTGTTGTGTTGTAAGTTGTGTTAGTTTGTAATGGGTGTTTACGGTTTTGTACCTTTAGTGGGTATATAACCTACTTTTTGTTTGTTCGTCTGCTTCATTTGGAAGCTTCACTCTTACACCACCGCAAAAAACACTTCTTCGCCGCATACTATGGCGAGGGTGTACCGACCATGTTTTTTCCACACCAGCGCTGCCTTTTTATCCTTATTTAAAGTAAATTGTTACCTTGTTTGAGGTTTCAGTCGTTGATTTCTAGGGCTTTGGCCCTATTTTGAGATCGGTAACTCTGATCGTCTTTCATTTGATGTTTATCGGCTGCTTTTTTGGACGCCTTCATCTATTTTTGGTTACATGTGGTTATTTAGCTAGGAAATTGAACATTGATTAGTTGTTTTTATGTTTTGAGTTTGAATTTTTGTTGTTTTGATCTTCATGTTTGGGATTTCGTTTTTTACAGCAAGGTCTTGATGTGTTGCCGATGTAGATGAGTATGACACTGTGATGGGCTTTTATTTTTATAGTTTCTTTGTGTTCTTTGTGTTTTGTGTAGGTCCGGCTAGGGGAGGATCTAGTCGCCTAATCCTTGTGTACAAACCAACCCGGTTGTGCGGAATCCAACCGAGATAGCAAACCGAGATCGAACACGTAAATAATATGGACACGAGATTTCAACGATTAACACCACTGTATTAATACTATGAAAGTCTGTTACAATGCAATGTTTACAAATGTGCTCTGTAAACTCTCTCTCTCGTGTGTGTGTTCTGTCGTGTCTCCTACATTTCTGTTCTGTCTTCAGTCTATATATAGCACCGGCATTGACGAAACACAAGTAGGACTCGACGAATCAGTTGTTGTCGACGAAACAAAATAAAATGTCTTCAAAGTCGACGAAACACATGTTGTTTCGTCGACATACATGCTGATCATATAAAGTTCGGCCCATGTGCAAGCCCAAGAGACTTGATTGGCCCAAAGGAAATGATCCATGCATTCACGTGAATTCTAACAATCAGACTTGGAAAGATTAGTCAACTGATGACATCATCATGACATCATCATGATGGTATCATGGTGATGTGGCGACGGGAATGGTTCGCGGCGCTTCGTGCTTCGCGTGTCGAACTCTGGGACGCACGACGGAGGAATGTCGTGACGTCGGGCTTGAGCCGAACCTAACCAGGTCGAACCGAACTAAGTCGAACCGAACCGAGTCGCGTCCAAATAATATGTATCAACAAACTCCCCCTTGGACGCTACTCGTAAGGTTCATCTTCCATGTCTTCTAAGTCGGAGGATCTTCAAAGTCTTCACGTATTGAAAGCAGAAAGTGTATCAACAAACTCCCCATTTCATGTAGGAAGTGTGTTGACAAACTCCCCCTTAACATAAGCTCCCCCTTGAGTTATGCTCGTGAATGACTTGATCTTTAGAACTTGAGATCCTTGTGGTGTTGATGATGGCCAGCGGCAACTCGATCATCTTCATCTTTTGAGTGCCTTCACGTCGTGTCTTCATTCCGAAGCTTGTCATCGACCATGTTCTCCTTGCCTTTAGAATCTGCACATGCAAGAAATCTAAACGCGTAATGAGAACAACTGCTTGGAATATCATAAGCAAACGACACACATGTGACCATTGTTCAGTCAATCACCGTCCGACAGTTTGAAAGTTTACCAAATTTATCAATTTTAGGTTTTTTAACTTTCAAAACTTGCAAATTTTGACCGTTTATGAAGAATCAGTCGATTTGGTTTTCAATCAGGTTTCAGGTAACGAAGACTCGAGATCCAACATCGTACAATCGAAAATAAGATAGAAATAAAATCTTTTTGACTTTTATAAAGGTTTAAATTAAAACACACCTAAAATCTTTTTGGAATTTTGAATATTTCAAATTTAGAGACTGAAAGCAGTAAATAAATATATACAGAGTTGCAGAAACTAAGAAAAGCATTAAATAAATATTTACAGACATTCTTTTTGTGAGTTTCGAGGGTAAGAGAATCATATCAGTGTACGGTCATGCCAAAACGCTTTTGTTGTTCAATTAGTTAACATTTAGATAAGCATCCTATAACAATTATCGGTATTGTTGCCCACATAAGCTCAACTTATCAGATGTAATCATGGCGAGGTGATACGTTAAGGTATAATTTATACTTACCGACCGGTGTTCATCCACATCACGACACATTCCCGTGTCAAGGTATGCACGAGGGTTCATCTTACCGGTGAGTATACCGATTATCATCTGTTTGACCGTATATGATGTGAGAAACTCACTTATTTTGATTGAAAACAAGCCCTATGTGATAGAATCACTTATTGATGAGGAACTTGATTTTCATATGCATGAGGGCACAGGAGCAAGTCCGTGAACAGGTCAGTACTTTCGTACAGCAGAGAGACGAACTTGACTCCCGGATGAATGTGATATATTATCACTTATTTTGGGGACATGTGATTGTTGATCACTTATTGAGGTCGAATGCAATATGTACACGTATGTATAGTATCATGGAAGATCTAGACTTGCGTCCCCGTTATTTTTCGGTAAAAGATACAACCATGATACCCAGATGATAAGCAGCATAAAGACCGAATATCTCAGAACCTCGGCAATCTCTCAAACGAAATTTCGGTACTAAGACCATATGCCAATGAATGGTTCCCACCTGGTCTTCAGTCGATTTAAGATTTATATCACCCTGCACACTTTAAAATGATTGTGAGCCTACCGATACATCTTATATAGAGCTGCTTATCGTTTTTCAGTTTAAGTTTAAAGAGGTTTGGACAGACCACTGATGTACTATCATTTTCTCTTTTGCTCGCCAGGAAACTCATTTTTGTTTTTCTATTGTTTTTGTGTTTTTGAAATTTTTCGATGTTTTTGGATTTTCAAATTTGGATTTACTCCCCCTAAAATCAACAAACTAAGATAAATTTAAAACACAAAGGTATTTACAAAAATGATTTTCCTATGTTGGTTTTACTCTTGCTTAACCTTAATGCCGTTTACCAATAATAAAAAGTCAAATCTTGATTTGTCAAATGCTTTGCTAAAAAGGTCGGCACGTTGGTCATCGGTGTGGACCATGACAGCATTGATGAGTTTCATAGTGAAACAATCACGTGTGAGGTGATATTCGAGATCAACGTGTCTGGTCAAAGAGTGCTGCAAGAGGATAACAATTTATAAAGCAGCTTAAATATCGACAAGTATAGGAGAGATTAGAAATTTTAAAACCGTATCCTGCAACTGCTTCGTGCATTGCAAGGAATCTGAGTGCTCTCCCAAACTGGATATCCACCCGGTGTGGATTTCAAAGTCGATTTTGTAGCTACTGAAATCTCTTCACAACAACAAGATCAAAAACCTCTGGGTCCGGCTGGTCTTCCACATTGCACCAGCGAAGGTCTTTGTCTTTCTCTTTGAGAAGTAGTGTGCGGCTGTTCAATCCACGCCAAGGCATCCGCACACCCGGTTGGTTTGTTCAACAAACACATTTTCTTCAATCACACCGTAGAGAAAAGTACCCTACACGTTCATCTTGTGGACTTTGAACTTCTTGTGGAAGAAAAATCCATGAATCTTCGAAAAGCTTCAGACGTGCTACAGGCGCGTACTTTTCATTGGAACCTTTTCCTGAGGACCCGATCAAAAACTATAACAACCAATTTTGGCACATATCTCATCATGTCGAATTTTTTAACTTCATTCAACCACATTCTTTCATCAGACATTTTTGTCTTTTTTTGTTCTTATCTTTTCTCATTTCTCTCCATCAAAGGCAACAACTCCTAGATATAATGATGTTTCGGAGTCTGGTGTCGCCGATCTTGTTCATGGACGCTCCACTATCAACAATCCTAAGACTCTCAATAGTTCCTCCTGGAACATCCTGCACTCTCATTCAGAGATTAGTTGGAGAGGGGGACCCAAGCCTTCACAGACTTGGGTCGTCCGTCATCATCGAGAATTGTGACATCCATTTCCCGATGATTCGGAATAGATGTAGCTCCCCTGAAACAAATTCCAATTTTGGTTTCCAAATTTGTTTTTGTTTTTCATTTTTAACATTTGATTTAACAGACTGCGTTTGGACAACCTCTGGTTTTAAAACCTTTTCAACTTCTTGTCGTTGTTTCTTTTTCTGTTTCATTTCCCGTTGTTTAACAAGACGAGGGTCCTGTCTTGGTGAAACAGATCTTTTATGGTAATTGTTACCATGGGGGGGCATCAACCTTTGCCTTTCCTTTCGTGAGATATGGACAATTTCTAACAATATGCCCATTCTCACCGCATTCAAAACATGATCTCCGCTCAACAAACCTCGGAGTATCATAATTGTAGGAGCTTGATGATGATGATGAACTTTGTGATCTCGAGGTACTAGGTTTCGAACAATTTGGTTCATTTCTTTTCAACACTGTTGCTTGTTTAACAAAATCTAAGTTAGATTTGTTTTCAAACGTTTCAATTTTGTCCGTTCCCTTTGATTTCACAAAGTTCACATTCTTGTTCTTCTTCTGATTCGGCTTCCTTTGACTTTGAGTCGGTGTCTTTTCTTTTGGTTTGTTATGATTTTGCTGTCTTTTCACTGTTGGTAATTTTCGATTGCCATATTGTTTTCGAACTTCGGCCTTTGGAATAGGTGGGCACTGTGTTACTGTAACATGTGATCCTGTCTTTCCCAAAAACTTACTTGTCGAATTTTCAAAGACTTTACTGATTAAAGATTGATTAACATTCTTAATAGGAAAATCTTTGTCAGAATAAATTTTATCATCACCAACAAGAGTGTACAGCAAATCCACACTCTCAGACTCTTTTGCAGACGAGGACTCGATTGGAACAGTCTTAGTGGGCTTTGCGGGAGGATCACATAGAATATGATTCTCAAGAGGTATGTCATCTTCTTTGATCACCGCATCAGACTTAGCTGAATCAGTATCATCAGATTCATCATCAGAGGAATCAGCATCCTCAATCACAACTGGAGGATCCTGATTCTGTTCAGCAGAAGATACACATGTATCTGCTGACACATCCGAATCTGACGATACTTCCTTCTTGTATCCGAGTCCTGTTGAAAATTCCTCAACGTCCAAAGGAACAGATGGTTCAAAGTGAGTTCTATACTCCTCATCAGGCAGGGCATCATAATTGTTTCTCACGGGTGGTGGACATTTCTTATATCCAATGCATGTGACATCCCGTTTCTCTTTCTGAACATCAATGATGTGATCCAACACATAGCTAGAGCTCAAATAACTGTCTAGCTTAAGCTGGATCGCCTCACTTTCAGTTTTCACACAAGCCATCTCTTTTTGCATTATCTCAAGACGTGTGATATACAAATTTATGTCAGTTTGTTTTCTGGAAACCATTTTTGTCAGCTCGGTTTTATCCCTTTTTAATGTTTCGATTATCGATTTAAACTCCTTTTCATGGTTTTCATAAAACATGTTGGCTTCTGTGCATTTAGAAAGATCCACGGTCAATTTCTGATTGTGGATGAATGTCACATCATATTTCTCTTGCAAAGCCTCGTGTTTGCTTTGCAATTCACACCACTTATCATTCAACGAAACATGTTTGTCTTGCAAGTCAAACAAACTAGCTTGTAAAGCATCATGTTTGCCTTGCAACTCAGACATGTTTACCTCTAAATCAGCACATTTAACATGCAATCTATCACAATTATCACAAATAACAGCAGTTGGTTCATCGACACATACCTGACTGGAATCACTCTCAGATGTTGACCTATATGCATCAGAATCAACAACCTCCCTTGATGATTCACATTCAGATCCATCCTCGCTTGAACTTGAACTTGAAGTTGTAACATCTTCAACTGAAGTTGAAACGTCTTCATCTGAACTACTGTCATGTTCAGAACTATCATTATTTCCCGAGGATTCACCATTGCTGGCATCTTTGACAATTTCAGCATAAAACGCCGTTTTTGTTTGACTACAGTTCCTAGGATCAAGAGATGATGGTGCTACCGTAGAACGATGGCACTGTGTAGCAACTGGTGGTAATGGATTTCCATACAAGTCTGTGGTTGGAGCTGGCTTTACAGGAACTTGTATCAGATTGCCATATAAATTTGTGCTTGTGACAAACGCCGTTTTTGGTTCACTTTGAAGTTGGTTAGTAACCGATGCCCACTGTTCTGCCGTAATTCGAGGTCGTGTGGGAGATTCGGTTGCAGGAGATTCGGCCCATGATGGCGACAAACGCGTGTTTCTATACTTTCCCGAATCTGGAGCCGGAGTACCCCACCAACTCGGATACATTTTGAATGATTAATGATCAATACCTAAACAAAACACTTGAAACAAACGGTTAAACTGTTATTGCAGACCTTCTGTTTAAAATTACAAGTGTCTCGACGAAACACGTTCCATGAAACAGACTTTGTTATTTTTACGAAACAGATTTTAAACAGATTTTAAATTACGTATATGACGAAACGCTTTTGGGCTTCCAATGACGAAACGGAGAAGTCACTTTGGGCCTTCTAATTGAACCAGGCCCAATAAAGACCATTGACGAAACTGAAAAGTTTGTTTCGTCAAACACACTTTGGCGAAACAAATTTTAATATATAAGAGCCTAACAGTTCGGCGAAATGGATTCTTAATCGACGAAAGTAAGGCCCACTATTGAATCGGCGTAACAGAATTTTTGTTTGGGCTTCACTTACGACGAAAAGGCCCAGAAACAAATTAAGCCCAAAAAGTCGACGAGACCAAATTCTGTTTCGCCGAGAATGCTTCTGACGAAAAGGATGTTTTGTTTCGTTGATGTTTTGTTTAGTCAAAAAGGTAACTGGGTTGGTAAACTTTTTCAAACTTTATCCTTTTCTGACACAATACAAAATTGTCAAACCTTACTTTCGGCTAGACACCATGCTCATTTCACCAACCAATAAGGTGATATACTATTTTAATCAAATCACAATTTTCAAGACACAAACAACTTGAATATTTAATTTCCAAGGATCAAAAAGGTGAAACAACAAGAACACTTTGAATGTGAAGATGAACTTGATGACTTTCTGGAAAACCGATGATCTTTCAAACACAATATTCAGCTAAAAAGTTTAATAGAACCAAAGAATATCATGCAAACAAGTTTTATAACAGGGTTTTAATTAAAATAATCAGCAAAACACACGGTTTTTCAGAAAGATAAGCTTTTAAAACTCGAAGAACAACTCGAAAAACCACTCGGTTTTAACAAGGAGAAGAGCCAAGGCTCTGATACCACTTGTAGGTCCGGCTAGGGGAGGATCTAGTCGCCTAATCCTTGTGTACAAACCAACCCGGTTGTGCGGAATCCAACCGAGATAGCAAACCGAGATCGAACACGTAAATAATATGGACACGAGATTTCAACGATTAACACCACTGTATTAATACTATGAAAGTCTGTTACAATGCAATGTTTACAAATGTGCTCTGTAAACTCTCTCTCTCGTGTGTGTGTTCTGTCGTGTCTCCTACATTTCTGTTCTGTCTTCAGTCTATATATAGCACCGGCATTGACGAAACACAAGTAGGACTCGACGAATCAGTTGTTGTCGACGAAACAAAATAAAATGTCTTCAAAGTCGACGAAACACATGTTGTTTCGTCGACATACATGCTGATCAAATAAAGTTCGGCCCATGTGCAAGCCCAAGAGACTTGATTGGCCCAAAGGAAATGATCCATGCATTCACGTGAATTCTAACAATCAGACTTGGAAAGATTAGTCAACTGATGACATCATCATGACATCATCATGATGATGTCATGGTGATGTGGCGACGGGAATGGTTCGCGGCGCTTCGTGCTTCGCGTGTCGAACTCTGGGACGCACGACGGAGGAATGTCGTGACGTCGGGCTTGAGCCGAACCTAACCGGGTCGAACCGATCTAAGTCGAACCGAACCGAGTCGCGTCCAAATAATATGTATCAACATTTTGGTTTCCATGAAGATGAACCATTGTTGTTCATCCAAGAATTTGGGTTAAGCTGAACTAGAATCTTTGGGATTTGGTCGTCGATGAAGACGAACTATTATTGTTTGTCTGAGATGGTATTAAGGAGAAAAACCATATCCTATACACCAGAGTAGGGTATAATTTGGTTGGGATAACTAGGGATGGGTCCGGGTATTAATACATGTTTTTTTTTTAAATAAGCCTTTTTTATTATTTTGGAGAAAAATAAATTCATATAAAATTTAAATTCCATTTTGTAATTTGATAAAAATAAATTACAATGACATAAATTCACTCAAATACAAATTATTTGCTTTATAATATATATATATATATATATAGTGTGAGGTTCATTAGGGAACACTAAAAAAGTGGGAAACCGGGAACATTCTTAAAAATTTAACTTAACATGTTAAAAATAAATTTTCTAAACATCTTTTTCAGCGCTTCTCCTTATATATACTTGTAGAAGCATTTTTAATAAAAAAATCAAAAACTAAAAATATTAAAAAAAACAATTAAAAAAAGGCTAAAAAATATTTTTTTAGAAAAAAAAAAATTTTACTCGACTAGTTTCTCCTCCTTTTTATAAAGAAAAGCGCTGAAAAAGTTTTTAAAAAAAAATTATTTTTAACATGTTAAGTTAATTCTATAAGATATAACTGTTTTTTAAACATTTTTTTATATTTTTAGTTTTTGATTTTTTTTATTAAAAATGTTTCTACTTGTATTTATAAGAAAATGCGCCGAAAAAAATTTAGAAAAATATTTTTTTTAACATGTTAAGTATAATTTTTAAAAGTGTTCCCCCGTTCCCCACTTTTTTAGTGTTCCCCAATGAACCCTCCCCTATATATATATATATATATATATATATATATATAGGATAAGGATCATTATATAGAGTGGGGATCCTACGGAAAGTGTGTTTTTCCTAAAAAGTGTAAAAAGTCATGAAACACAATAATTTCAGGCATAAAACACACCTAAAACTCACAAATAACAGAATGAATATTACTAAAACACCATATTCAAACTCTAATAGTCCATAAAAACTTCAAACACACCATCGTAGAACTATGAATATAAAACACACAATGCTAAACAACATAAAACACAATAATATTTGTCATTACACAATCAGAGCCTTAACATCTAAAACACAACACAAAACCCACATACATGATGTTTTTGTAATCTTCATCATATTATTTGTGGGTTTTTGGTGTGTTTTATGGTTAACATTATGGTGTTTTATGACTTTTTACACTTTTTAGGAAATTTGGACTTTCTGGCAAACTCCTATCCTATATATATATATATATATATATATATATATATATATATTTAAAAAAAATCAAACACAAAAGTTGCAAGGTAAAACTAAAAATATACTTCAAAAAATCGGGTATTAAAAAAACCGGTATCAGGTATAGGGTATGACCGGTTTATGTATTTTTCGGGTAAAGGTTTTGAGCTCAAATCAAAATGTATACCGTATCCATACCCTACGGATAGGGTTGGGTTCAGTCACGGATATAAAATACCTGGGTACAAAAAATAACCGGTTCAGGTTTTTTTTTTCTTGGGTCTCGTTTAAGGTTTAGATATGGGTTTTTTGTGAACCTCTACAGCGAGAGGGATAGTGTAATAATTAGTGTTTAATAAGTTGGTTCCATGGACCACACTCTACACATTCTTGTGTACCCACTCATGATGACGATCTGCCTCGTTCTTGTTAATTTGTGAATAAAATGAATATTTGTCAAGAGGAATACATGACGGTTTAGAAACAGCTATCATCAAAGATGATGGTATAGGCGGAACATGTGTAAACAATGGTTGCTCATCAGTTGGAACCGAACTGCAGTCGGATCATGGTAACTCGGATCACCCACTAGTGACGGAGAGGTGTCGAAACTGCCGCCCTTGACAAGATCACGCATGGCAGAAATTTAGATCAGAGTAGAATGGGATGAAGACGAACCTGTGACATTTGCAATACTATTATGATCTTCGTGAAGAATATTAGGCTTACCTCAACTTGAGTCATTTCCACGCACGTTTACATATCTTTTATCACAAATTGGTATTTTACTTCCCACTCAAACATATATTTTCCTTTAAAGGATAAGTTATGCCATTTTATTTGTAGTAAAAAGAGAAATGATCAACACAAAACAAAGCAAATCAATGCATAAACAAAAGGTAAGGACCCTAGATACTTAAACTAGGGTCACTCACCTGTCCCATAAACAACACAACCCCGGTCACATCTTCTCTAATCACAAACAAAAACGGGTGATCCTCCACAAAATCAACAGCTTTAGGTACTGTCGCTGCACTTCCAAATATCATCCCTCCAAAAGTGGCCGCTACAGCTTCTGTACCTTCTTCATTCACCTCCACAATGGATTTTTGGTGGATACTAGGTACATAAAGGCCTGTACCAATAGGTGACTCAATCATTTCGGTGAAACGATGTCCAAAGTCGAATGGCAATACGAGCCCTAATTCCTTCAACATATCAGAAGCTTCAAACCCGAATTTAATCTTAAATTTTGGAATAAAAAACTCCCTGACCATTGCTTTAAAAGGTGGAATGTGACGCTCAAAAAAGTTGGATGTGGAACCGATCTTCTTTTTCAAGGACGGAAGCCCGTCTTTTGCATCACTGAGGTAAAAGTACATTGAGAACTTACGGTTATCCTGGCCTTGGTAACTAGTAGTGTACCCGTCCGGTGGACGGGTTCTTTGCATTTAAACAAATATATTATTTGTTTAAGGTAGTGTTTAGTATAAAAGTAGATATAACAACCAATTATTAGTACTTTTAGATTGTGACTTATCTCAACTATATAAAGCAAATGCCAACCCAACCTTTGGCACACAATAAAAGTGATTCGTAAACAATCGTTTGACAAATTGATAGATCCACCAAATCAACTGTTTCGTTCTACACTAAACCAATCAAAAGCAAGAAAGTCAAACCAAAATTGAGACAGCTTGTCTTCTATTGCTACGAGAATATGCAATATTCATCTCAAACTTACACATCAAATTTAAATAAACCTGCAATTATATGAGTACAAGTTCACTAGTAAAGCAGTGTTTACATTATTAGTGTGTGTATGTGAGGTGTGTGAGTTTAAACCTCATAGTCAACAACCACCAACATAATGATCGGATGCACTCCCATATCTTCCATGTGGCAAATCTCCACCACCATAAGCGATAGACATTATTCACACTAGGCCATTTACAGCACATAGACAATTCATAGATCCATGACCCATACCACCACAACTGTTGCAGCTAACAACATGGCTTGAACCACCACATTGATCCCATATTGACCCATTTGACTTGCTGGTAAACCGGCTTGTTGACCATTGCTACTAGAAGTAACAACACTCCAGTAAAGTTGTCACCGATACAACAATAGGGAATTTAATATTTGGGTCCTCTTGTCAAGCAAATTTAGAAGAAAGCTGATGTCCGGTGAAATTTTATCATTTCGACTTTAACAACAATTGACTTCACACGCTGTTCATAACCAAATCTCTCTTCTTTCACCTTTCACTTAAAACTATATTTATTATAAAGAACATTCCTTCTCATGCTACCCTTCACGCCCGTGCAAGCATCACCAGCCATCTTCTTTAGCTTTTCAACATTCAAGTGCTACAATTAAATGATGGAACTGCCAACCTCATGCTAGATTTGAGCAAAATTCATCAAGTGTACAACCAAAATTGAATAACAGATAGAACTCTTCGAACCAAAATTGACCATGTAGAAATTAGAATCAAGTATTTCAAAATATAGAGACCTTACCACATGAATAATTTAATAGCTATGAGTCTGTGACTTTGTAGAATAGAAAACTATCTCACCCTCTTCCTCAACTTCTGAACAGTAAATGTTTACCAGAGAAGGACATCAAAATATACCATATGAATTCATGAGAATCACTTGATAAAAAAACAAAGATATTGTTAGAATTATAAACTTAGTTATGTTTATTTTAGTTATGTAATTAATGATAAGTGAATGTTTTTAGTTATGATAAGATAATTATGGTATGTAATAAGCGGGTGTATAGCGGGAACCAAAATTCAAATAACTGCCACTGCAGTTACCCGCCAAAGATAACCGCCAAACCATGTAGTATTTAACTTGATTGCCGGAAAATGTTGTTGGTTATCAAGACAATTTCTGTTACATCAAATTGTCCACTTTCCTTTTCTTTTCTTTCGATTCATACTGTATTCTCTGTACCAAACATGGCTGCAAATCAAGTTCATGTATCCGCTGCACTAACAAGTTCTCATGTTCAAGACAAAATCGATCTGGATGTCCAACATAGTGGTATCAGAGCCACTGAAAGATTTGATGCAGAGATAAAACCGACTGGTGCATCAATGCCCTGCCAACACTGCATCGATGAGAAGAACGAAAGAAAACGACGAACACGACGTGAACGATTGTGTTATTATTGCCACTTGCCCGGTCATCAGATTTACACTTGTAAATCCAAAGAAAATGATGAGGAATCACAACTCATTCGGCAAGCAATCAACAACGGAATAAGAACTCAGAAAGAGGAAGTACATTGCCGAGAAGAAATGATTGTTATGGGGACCGATGGAGGGCAATGGAAGGATATCTGGTATGTCAATCCGACATTTTGTCATCATTTTGTGAATAACATAGATGTTTTTAAGAGAGTGAAACATATCATGGGGGTAGAAACACGATCCGGAATGAATAACTTCTTATTCATCCGAGGAGTGGGTGTAGCCGAAGTAAAAATGGGGAATGAAACACTAAGCGTTCCTAGTGTTTTCTATTCACCGGACATTAACCGAAATGTTCTAAGTCTAGAACAATTAACACTACAAGGTTTTACAGTCCGAAGAACCGGTGATACATGCAAAATATTCCCTATGTTCTCATCTCCGGTGATGAACACTAAGAATGAAGTGACGGGATTAACAAAAGAGGAAGAATTAGGAATAAAAGAGAAAGAAAGGCTGCAAAACATGTGTGGCGTAGATGACGAATTCAAAAACGACTATTTGAATTCATATTTCGAAACTCTTAATGTCTCGGATGAAACCGAGATTGATTGGAATCTGATGATCTTAAAGTCATTGGAATTCCATGAGTTTAATGACTGTAAAGCAGTGATTAATATGCTTGATGATCGTGAATACGTATTCAAATATAGATGTGAACTGCAAAAGAAATTCGAAGAGATGGTTAAATGGTTTCTAAATGAATATTTAGGAATCAATCATAGACCTTTTCCTCCTTCCACCATGGATAAACAGAAAATAGATCTACTGGGTCTTTATATGTTGGTTGATAAGGATGGAGGGTATCGAGAAGTTACAACAGAAAATTTGTGGCCAATCATTGCTAAGGATATGGGGTTTGAATACAAAGATGGTGATTTCATTCGGATAGTTTATGCAATGTACTTAGACACCCTAGAATACTACTACAAATTCAAGAAGGTTCAACAGAAGGTGCATGATAAAAGAATGGTGAGTGAAGAGGATGAATTCTCAAGAGGGGATCTCCAGAGGACAAACAGCCTGGACAGCGGCTGCGCTGATGCTGCGGAAGTAGTACACCACGAAGCGGAACCAAAACAAGTAGCGTTTTATGCAGGTGTGAGGGATGATAACTGGAATCAAATGAAGAAACGAAAGAGATTCAATTTCAATCAAGCAAGATGGGCCGTTGAGGAAGCAAACCAAAGCGTGATCAAACAAGCTCATAAACATAACCAAGTTTAGAGGGGTTATGTTAGAATTATAAACTTAGTTATGTTTATTTTAGTTATGTAATTAATGATAAGTGAATGTTTTTAGTTATGATAAGATAATTATGGTATGTAATAAGCGGGTGTATAGCGGGAACCAAAATTCAAATAACTGCCACTGCAGTTACCCGCCAAAGATAACCGCCAAACCATGTAGTATTTAACTTGATTGCCGGAAAATGTTGTTGGTTATCAAGACAATTTCTGTTACATCAAATTGTCCACTTTCCTTTTCTTTTCTTTCGATTCATACTGTATTCTCTGTACCAAACATGGCTGCAAATCAAGTTCATGTATCCGCTGCACTAACAAGTTCTCATGTTCAAGACAAAATCGATCTGGATGTCCAACAGATATCACTTACAAGGACATCGGAACTGTATCCATTCTTTGACCTTGCATCTTCAAATCATAAAATTATACCCAAATCATCGATGAAGAAACCTAGTACATGTTAAGCATACAACTTCATAAGAAATCAATCATTAAGTATTTTAAAGCTTTGAAACCTAAATAAAAATCGAAATTGGAACACGGTTTGCAGAAGAAAAGCAGAAAATCATGACCTTAGCCTCTCGATTGCACCTCAAATCGCACAAACCTGGTACCTCGACATATCGCCTTGAAGATTTATAAATCACTTGATATATAATTAAACTAAGAACTGACCTTGCAAACTTGAAGGATCTGTAATTGTGGTATCTCCGCCTTGAAGGTTTAACCACACCACAATCGTTTCCCTTGCCTTGCTGCCACTCCCCGTCTTCGTACGTAAAGATGCCATCTTTCTGTACAATAAGGCCTCAATCCGCTATTTCCATTGTCAAGAAAAAGAAAAAGTGAGGATAACGTATTTAATGAATAGAAGATTCATCGATGAAGACCCAAAACTGAATTCCGTTAGATTGCAGAAAACGGAAATTTGAACTAATTAAAGTAGAATTACACAAACCTATGAAGAATTATAGAAGGAAATTGAGATGAAGATGAGAATTTTTGATTGCACCCGTGAAGGTTGTCGGATAATAATTAGGGAGCGAAATTTATATATGAATATTGTAACTGATCCCATGTTTTTAGCCCACGTTGGTATAAACTGCAATTGATTAGGAGAGATAATACCAACTGCCATGTTTTTAGGAGAGATAATGTAAAACTTCCACCAACCACCATGTTTTCAGTTTTTTTTTCAGAGTTTGAATGGTCCAGATTAAAAGTTAGAGAGTTTAAAGGGTCAGGATTTACCCAAATTGCAGTTACACACCACGCTGTCTATAATATATATAATATGGAAGACCCAATACTTTAAAACCATCATATTCACTCACGAACTGATTTTTGGAGCTGGTCATGAAGGGGACTTTAACTTTGCTGCCATTGAGGAGGTGAAAGTAACGTTCTATAGTCCATGACTTGTTAAACTTCTGAGTCCATGTTCCCTTGAAGTAGATAGCATTTGCAAGGATGAGCATTATGCCATCTTTAATTTCTTCAGCACTAATGACTTGATTGATGAGGCCATTTGTTTGCTTTTGACCCCATAAATTCACTTCACGGGCTACCTCTACAGCCTTCGTTAATCAAAAAATAATATATTAACTACATATGAAAAACAAGGTTCTACAACTTTAATTAAGATTCCTAAGTTTGTGAACAAAATAACCAAAATTCGTATCAAAATAATTGCAAGAATCTTCCACAGAATATTTAATGATCAATCTAAATAAAAAAGAAAAAAAGTCATTTAAAAAGAGGCCTGCTAAATGTATATGTAAGGTAAAGAGCTAGCTATAACGCAACCCTATCTACACATTGCCATTTGACAAATCCTCAAACGAAGTATCGGGCTATCATGCAAACCCTAACCTTCAAACGGCTATTCTATGAATCCTCAAACAGCGCTTTAAAAGTAGGTCTATGACGCAAGTCCTAACCCCTTGGAATAAAAAATATTAGAAACTGACCTTCTCGAAATTGGCTTGTTCGCAAGTCCCTTTATAAACGGTGTCAACAACCTGTTTGAAAGAAGGTTTGAGAGGAAGGATTTTGTGAACCCAAACAGCGTTTGCGAAAGACAATCTAGGTCCGCCAACTGGGCTACCATCGGCTAATATCGAGGACAAAAGCTCCGAATAAAGAGAGTTGAGGTCATCCTTCGTATCCACTTTAAGGAAAGCGAGAAGTTGGTCGAGTGTTTGATCTTTGGAACCGGCGGCTAGTAAGCTCAGGAGGGTCTGGATGGAAAGGGGCGAGAAGACAACGTTGGAGTGTTGATTATTGGTGAGAAGTAGGGTTGCGAGTGCGGTTGAGACATTGGTTTGGTTGCTGATCAGGGAAGAAGAGGAAGCCATTGAGTACGTGATCAACAGGGAAGAAGAATAGATCTATGTAAATGTATTTAAATCCCTATTTATTCAAAAATTATTTTGTTATTACTATTTAAGATTTCGTTTACATTTTCGTAATCACCTTACTCAAGTAATACAAATCAAACAGTATTTTAAGTTTTGTTTCTTTAATAACTAATTATACTCTTTTAGTTTCTATATTTTATCGCAATTCGATATATGCAAATCACGTTTAATTAATAATCTTTTTTATTTATTTCATAAAACCGATTTAGAAAAAGGTAAGTTTTTTTTTTTTTTTAATCTTAATATTGAGATTAAGATCGTTAGTTTAGGGTTTTGAATGAGAGAGAGAATTGTTCTTGAATACATAACGGATTGGATTTTGATAACCGTCTCTACCTATATTAACGTAGTAGTAATAGTAATAATAATAATAATAATAAGAGTAAACTGCCATTTTGGTCCCTGTGGTTTGGGCACTTTTGCCATTTTAGTCCAAATCTCAAACATTTTAAATCTGGGTCCTTGTGGTTTCACTTTTATTGCCATTTTTGTCCAAAATTAAGAGTAAACTGCCATTTTGGTCCCTGTGGTTTCACTTTTATTGCCATTTTAGTCCAAATCTCAAACTTTTTGGAACAGTCAAAAAAATGAGGATTTTGAATTTTGGACTAAAATGGCAATAAAGATGAAACCACAGGGACCCAGATTTAAAAAGTTTGAGATTTGGACTAAAATGGCAAAAATGCCCAAACCACAGGGACCAAAATGGCAGTTTACTCTAATAATAATAATAATAATAATAATAATAATAATAATAATAATAAGAGTAAACTGCCATTTTGGTCCCTGTGGTTTGGCCAGTTTTGCCACTTTAGTCCAAATCTCAAACTTATTACATCCAGGGCCCTGTGGTTTGGTTTTTGTTGCCATTTTGGTCCAAATTATGATTAAACTATATATTATATCTAGCTTATAATTCTTCTTCTAATACCCTCCCGTAAGTAAGCTAGATTGGAGCAACATGCAGAAGATCTTTAATATGTATGAAGTCTCTTGGCTGCAAAGCTTTGGTAAGTATATCTGCTACTTGATCCTTTGTTGTACAGAAGCGGATCTCCACTTCATCATCCTTGATCAAATCACGAATAAAATGATATTTGACCCTTATATGCTTGCTTTCCCGTGGTAGACTAGACTGGATCATTGGCTAAACAGATGGTTGATTTGTTAGGGGGGGAGGGGTGGTCACTAGTGATAGAAATCTATCACTCCCACTATCCAATCAAATCATGTCATCACCCTATATTGTATCACTAGTGATAGAAATGTAGGGGGGTGGTATCACTAGTGATGGAATTCTATCACTCCCAAATTTTTTTAATTTTCATTTTAAAATTAGAAATTAACAATAAAACACTAAAATTATAAATTTCATTAAAATTAAAACATATGGTTCAATTTAACATACTAGAAATATTTTAGGCTACAATTTAAAAAAAAATACTAAAAAAACTCTACTCCTCGTCCGACTCATGAAACTCCAAACCTAAAGAACCTACTAGTTCGATTAAATCGTATCTCAACCGAAAGTGAGTTTCTTCATCATGCAATTCTTGTTGGATATTTTGTGGTACTTGAACTTGTGTAGGAGGATCCGGCACCCAATCCGGGGATATTACAACCGACTTAAACGGGTGGCATCTCCCAACCCCACATTTCGCAAATCTCGCGCTTTTGTTGAATTACAACCGACTTAAACGGTTCGTCGAGATGGGCAATTAAAATTTATATAAAGATGAGGAACCTGAATTGCAATTAAAGGAAAGCTATTTAAAAATAGCTAACAAAAGATGAGGGACCTAATTTGCACTTTTCTTCAAACTTGATATTAATTCCATTGCATAAAACGACAAACTTGCTTTAATTCAAACTTCCATCAAACTTGTTTTCAACGCGTTACAAATTCAACGCGTGATATGTTAGGCGGCGGCGGTGTGCGTTATTTTTTAACGAGTGATGGGGTGGCCATCACGGACCACCCCGCCTGCTCTTATCACAGAAAATTGTTGGAGGACAATCCATGTTTATTTGAAGATCATTCAGAATTCCGTTTATCCAAAGTGCTTGACAACCAGTTATGGATAGTGCGATGTGTTGGTGCACTTGTGTCTGTACTTTGTCTGTATTTTGTCTTGTTACTGAACGATGTCTTTGTTAGTCTATAAGTTTGACCAAGTCAACCATCCTCCGGTTTGACTTGGCCAAACAGTCAACATTATGTTTGTAAGTTGTTTTGGTCGAAGGATGTGTCATCGAAGGATCCCTTATATCCTTCGATGATAAGCTCGATAGATAGCTTTCGAGAGATGGACCACGAAAGATCCCATCTTTCGTGATTCATATGGATCATTCGAGCTGTTTGTGGTCGAAAGATGATCTTTCGACCAGTCTGCATGATCCTTCGACCAGACCTGCTGGTTTGGGTATATATACCCGTGTGTTGTGTTCATTTCAGTTAGTTAGACAAGTTGGACAGATAGGGAAAACAGAGAACACACACACACTGTTAGAGAGAGTTTATAGAGCTGATCTGTAAACCTTGTGCTTGTAACTGGACCATTCATACGTTTAATACAAGTGGTGTTAATCGTTGAGTCTTGTGTGTTGATTATTTGCGTGTTCTATCTCGGTTTGCTATCTCGGTTGGATTCCGCACAACCGGGTTGGTTTGTACACAAGGATTAGGCGACTAGATCCTCCCCTAGCCGGTCCTACAATTGGTATCAGAGCCATGGTGCCCGATTTAGTAAATCTAACCGTTTACTAAGTCACATGTGCTCTAGATCTGTGATTTTCGTGACTTTTGTTCAAGATCTAAAAAATGGTGAAAATGAGAAAAACTCAGATCTGGACCCGAATATTCAGATCTGTGCGGAAACAAGTGTTCGGTTTTATGTTTTTCACCTATATAATCAACTTATCATCATCAAAAATCAAAAATACAAAATTTTCGTCAAATCTGCAAAGTTGAACAGTGGCTGTGTTCTTATGTTCTTGAAGATTCGAAAGATGCTTGAAGATTCGAAAGATGCTTGAAGATTCGAAAGATGCTTGAAGATTCGAAAGATGACTACTTCGAAAGATGATCCTCGACAGATATCCTCGAAGGATATCTTTCGGATATTGAACTCGAAAGTTTGTGAACTCGAAAGATCCTCGAAAGATATACTCGAAGGATATCTTTCGGATATCATTCGACCTTATTCATCCTTCGTTGACTCCTTCATCTTTCGAGCATCAATCGTCGACTGAAACAGGGGCTGGTTATCGAAGGAGAAGAGGGCAGTGGATGGTTTGTCTGGTTTGGATGTGGTTGTCGGCTGCAATTTCTGATGTTTATTAATCGAAGAGAAGAGGATTATGTTGCTGCTGCTGATGAATGTTGATTGTTGCTGGATATTCGATTGAACAAGAAGAGGTGGAATTTAGAAGATGATGATGTCCGATTGTTTTGAGTTTGATTTAGAAAGAATGGTTGTCGGCTGGATATCAATTTTGTTTTGTTTGAATGTGTTTGGAGAAGTGTATCGCAGGAGCAAGAGGGACATAGACGTTTGAAGATGATGGCAGCTAGGTCTTGTTCTATTTGGGCCCCCTTGTGCGAGACTAAAACCTTATTTGGAGTTGTTGGACTGATCAAAAGGTCCACCTAATGTTTGAAAGCTGCTGATATATTTTCTTATGTCTTGGGCCTCTAATTGAAAGACATCAAATATAGCATGGTGGGCTAAGGATATTTGGGTTTCAAATGTTTAATCCGTTTCACTTTTGGGTCATGAGTTCAAGATTATATTTGAGCCAAGAATTTTAAGTGAGTTGCAAAGTGGGGGTCGGGTATTTGCGGAGTTGAGTTAAACGGTGCTTCTAAATTTCAACGTCGATTTTGAGCGGGTTTTGAGAGCGCGCGGGATGTTGCGGCATGATGAAAAGAAAACAAAAGATGATGATACTTGATTATTTGAAAAATGTGGGGTAGTCACGGTTACCGATGCAAATGTCAAAAATGGTGACGCGACTATTATGGGCCAAAAACCAAAAACGAGAACGGTATGTTCACTTCCGCACGTCGATTGTTTATGATTGTTATCGGTTATTCGAAAATGTTCGAAAGCATTTTGTTATTTGTCATATTCTCGCATTTGAAGACGAACGTATGAACCTTGAACGCCAACACCGGTCCTAACGAGTTCACAAAGTCTTTGGAGGGATACAAGTCGGATCCGATGGGGTACTAGGCGATATTGCTTTATCAACTAGAATATGCAACGAAGAAATCCTTTTTGTTTATTGTCATATTCTCGCTTTTGGTAACGAATGAATGAACCTAGAATGTCAACACCGGTCCTAACGAGTTCACAAAGTCTTTGGAGGGATACAAGTCGGATCCTACGGGGTACTAGGGGACGTTCTTATTCAACTAGCATATGCAAAGAAGAAATTCGTTTTCGTGATTTTTCGAAAAACCAAGAACATTCAACGGAGATTGATGACAGTTCCGCTTAGTGGAGGGAACTGGTGAACATTTGACGACAGTTTCTTTGAAGTGGAGAGAATCTGTTAAGGTTTAGAGATCTTACCAAAGAAATAGGGGGAATAAAACGTATGTTGAATTTCTTCGGTAAATTTCTAAACGCAATCACAGGTGGTAGAGTTTGTGATTTTCTGGTGATACCAACGGTTCGGCGTGGAATGTTTTGCACATACACATATTTGAGGATTTTAATTAATTCTCCAGCCAGCGTGAAGGGTTTTGCACGGAAAAATACAGGTTTCTAAAGTCTACAGTAGTTACAAAAGCGCTGTTCACTGAAGACCTGGGGAATCTTTCTGAAAGCTGATAGTTCAAGACTGAAGACCTGCAGGATTCGGTTTTGGGTTTGATGTTTCTTTGGGATTTTACAGGGATCTGGGGGTAACTCAATTCGTTGAGTTTGCAAACGATGTACTTGGTCAAGCTGACTTCCTGAGTACTGATGCTGAAGATCCGTAGTGCATTACGTGGTCAACTTCACAAAGGCGAGACAATGAGATCTGGATGTAGTTCAACTAAGCATGCTGGTTGAGCTTGCAAGGGATACACTTGGTCTAGCTGACTTTCCTGAGTGTTGATGCTGAAGATTAAAGTGCATTACTTGGTCGATTCCACAAAGACGGTTTACAGAAGACAGTTCACCAGAAATCTCTATCAATGTAGTATGCTTGTATGAAACAGAGTTCTTATGACAAGATCAAGACTTGATGCAGTTCTTAAAGATTGGAACCCTTATCAAATGCCGTTTGGAGTGTTGGAAGATCAGCGGAAGATCGGTCAATTGAGGAAATTGCACAACACCCAACACGGATACGCGTACTTTAAGGGGGAAATATTTTACAAGGAGCGTCAAGATACTACTTACCTGGATCATCGGTCAAGGGGGAATTTGTTAACACAGAGAAGATGAATACTTGACTGAAGATCGATTGCAGTTGCATTTTCAGCATTCGACAGCAACGGACAAGGGGGAATTTGTTGATGCAGATTTTGTGTCCGATGCTTGTCGAATAGATTAGTTTTATTTTACGCTGAATTTGTAATAGTTAGTGAAACGGTCTATCGAACATGTATAGACCCGCTCGTTTGAAGTGGTCAAACGAGAGGGTTATTCGGTTGACCATGTGGGTTTTGCTAGACAAACAGTTAGATTATGGTTGTATAATGTTTGGTGTCGAAGGATAAGGCATCGAAGGATTGTGTATATCCGTCGATGAGCTCGAAAGATATCCATCGATAGATGAAGATGGACCTCGAAGGATATGTCATCCTTCGAGGTATATGTGTATCTTTCGATAGCTGGATGATCGACAGATGATCTATCGATCAATCAGTTAGATCCTTCGACCATACAACCTGTGTTGGGTATAAATACCAACACTTTGTCATTTGCAAGACCAAGAGAGTGAGAGAAGGTTTGAGACCTCACCCGGGGAGAGATCACCACTTGATCTCTCCCGGAATGTATACTCCTTTGGTATTAGTTCGGTTATCATGTAATCGGGCCGATTTGTAACGTTTTACTACCGGATTAATACAAAGTTGTTTGTTTATCATTGCTAATCTCTTCCGTCTTTGAACATAATCACAAGAATCACGGTTTCGGTCACGAAACTCGGTCCTACAATCAACAAACGGAAACCAGACTTGTCATATCTCGAACCGTTTGGAGCTCCATGCACAATAATCGATCCTAATGGAAAGTTTGGGGCAAGAGCAATTGAGGGATACTTTCTTGGGTATTCCACCCCGAACTTAAGAGTCTGGAATCTAGAGACTAAAAGGGTTGAGGAATGGTCTGAAGTCAGAGTACAAAGGCACACTTTACCAGTCAGAAATCCTGGTCAGCCTTGGATGTTTGAGTACGATGACTTTTTCAATTCGATCAATGTTGAAGCCGTTGAAGAAAGTGCTGCGGCAAGGATGTTTTTCGAGAGCGACAATGCAACAGATTCACCGTTGGTTCGTCCCATTATAGTCAATCAAGAACCATCTTTAGTGAACAATAATGCTCTCGACAATGAGGATTTTCAAGATGCTACCGAATTGAACGAATCTTCAGAGGATGATGAATTTCTCGATGCAGATCAAGAAGCTCCAACAGCAGTTCATGGTATTTCAGAGGGTACACCTCCAGTGGATGTTCCTCGAACAGCTGAAACTTCTACATCATCCTCTTCGTCAATTCCGGGCCTTGAATTGATTGTTGATCTCAATCTCAACAATCTGGGTACAAATATTCCAGTTCAAGATAATCCAGAAACAAGGATTCATAATACCCATCCTCAACAAAACATCATCGGGAATGTACAAAGTGGCGTTCAAACAAGAAACATGTTGCGAAACAACAACAATGCAGGCTTGTATGCAACTATCCGAGAATCTGGTCAACAAAATGATTGGTCTTTCGCGTGTTATGTCTCACAGGAAGAGCCAAGAACTTGGAAAGATGCTTTGAAAGATAGCTCATGGGTTGAAGCGATGCAGGAAGAACTGCAGCAATTCCAGAAGCTAGGTGTCTGGAAACTCATAGAGAAACCTGCTGGATACAAGAAGATTGGTACCCGTTGGGTGTTTAAATGCAAAAAGGATGACCGTGGGATCGTTATCCGGAACAAAGCAAGGCTAGTCGTTCAAGGTTTTCGTCAGATTGAAGGAATCGACTACAACGAAGTGTATGCACCTGTTGCACGTCTAGAAGCCATTCGGATCTTTCTGGCCTATGCCTCATTCAAAGGTTTCAAGGTATACCAGATGGACGTGAAGAGTGCTTTCTTACATGGTGTGGTGGAAGAAGAGGTGTACGTCGAACAGCCTCCAGGTTTTGAAGATCCTATCCATCCCGATCGGGTTTGGTTGCTCAACAAAGCTCTATATGGTCTACATCAAGCACCGCGAGCTTGGTACGCAACCTTATCTAATTATCTGCTGGAGAATGGTTTTCGCAGAGGTCTTATCGATTGCACTCTCTTCATCAAAGAACAAGATGGAGATCTTCTACTGGTACAGGTATACGTTGATGATATTATTTTTGGTTCTACTAATGATGTTTTGTGTAGGGATTTCGAGCGTGTAATGCAGGATAAATTCGAGATGAGTGCTATGGGGGAAATGACTTTCTTTTTGGGCCTACAAGTACAACAAACAGAGTCTGGGATATTCATCCATCAGACTAAATATGTTGGTGACATCTTGAGCCGGTTCCAGATGTCTGATGCAACGCCCATCGGTACCCCATTGCCACAAAATCACGGAATTACTCCAGACTTGAAGGGTCAAGATGTTAGCCCCTCATACTACCGCGCGATGATCGGATCTCTTATGTACCTCACAGCATCAAGACCAGATATAATGTACCCAACGTGCCTGCTTGCCAGATATCAAGTGAACCCGAAGGCCTCACATCTTGCAGCTGTAAAAAGGATTTTTCGTTATTTGAAGGGTTACCCTGACACAGGTCTATGGTACCCTAGGGATAATAACTTTGACTTGATCGCATTCAGTGATTCTGATTTTGGCGGATGCAAAATCGACGGCAAATCCACAACGGCTGGATGTCAGTTTTTGGGAAATCGCCTAGTCACATGGCAGTGCAAGAAGCAGACGTGCGTCGCTACATCAACATGCGAAGCTGAATACATTGCTGCCTCGAGTTGTTGCTCCCAAGTCCTGTGGATACAACAGCAAATGCGTGACTACGGTTTTGAATTCCTAACTACTCCTATTTACGTTGATAATTCTGCTGCCTTACAGATCACTAAAAATCCTGTGCAGCATTCAAAGACTAAGCACATCGACATTAAGTATCACTTCATACGTGATTGCTTTGAGAAAAGGCTAATCGATGTTGCTTATGTCCACACCGATGACCAACGTGCCGACCTTTTTACCAAAGCTTTTGACAAATCAAGATTTGACTATCTTTTATTGGTAAACGGCATTAAGATCAAGCAAGAGTAAAACCAACATCGGAAAATCATTTTTGTAAATACCTTTGTGTTTTAAATCTGTCTTAGTTTATTGATTTTAGGGGGAGTAAATCTAAAATTTGAAAATCCAAAAACATTGAAAAAGTTCAAAAACACAAAAACAATAGAAAATCAAAAATGAGTTTCCTGGCGAGAAAAAGAGAAAATGATAGTACATCGGTGGTCTGTCTAAACATCTTTAAACCTTAAATTGAAAAGCGATAAGCAGCTCTATATAAGATGTATCGGTAGGCTCACAATCATTTTAAAGTGTGCAGGGTGATATAAACTTAAATCGACTGAAGACTGGGTGGGAACCATTCATTGGCATATGGTCTTAGTACCGAAATTTCGTTTGAGAGACTGCCGAGGTTCTGAGATATTCGGTCTTTATGCTGCTTATCATCTGGGTATCATGGTTGTATCTTTTACCGAAAAATAACGGGGACGCAAGTCTAGATCTTCCATGATACTATACATACGTGTACATATTGCATTCGACCTCAATAAGTGATCAACAATCACATGTCCAAACAAAATAAGTGATAATATATCACAAATTCTTTCCGGGTGTCAAGTTCGTCTCTCTGCTGTACGAAAGTACTGACCTGTTCACGGACTTGCTCCTGTGCCCTCATGCATCGAAAATCAAGTTCCTCATCAATAAGTGATTATATCACATAGGGCTTGTTTTCAAATCAAAATAAGTGAGAATCTCACATCATATACGGTCAAACAGATGATAATCGGTATACTCACCGGTAAGATGAACCCTCGTGCATACCTTGATAAATGTGTCGTGATGTGGATGAACACCGGTCGGTAAGTATAAATCATACATTAACGTATCCCCTCGCCATGATTACATCTGATAAGTTGAGCTTATGTGGACAACAATACCGATAATTGTTATAGGATGCTTATCTTAATGTTAATTAACTGAACAACAAGAGCGTTTTTGGCATGACCGTACACTGATATGATTCTCTTACCCTCGAAACTCGCAAAAAGAATGTCTGTAAATATTTATTTACTGCTTTCAGTCTTTACATTTGAAATATTCAAAAATACCAAAAAGATTTTAGGTGTGTTTTAATATAAACTTTATAAAAGCCAAAAAGATTTTATTTCTATTTTATTTTCGATCGTACGATGTTGGAGCTCGAGTCTTCGTTACCTGAAATCTGAACGAAAACCAAAACGACTAAATCTTCATAAACGGTCGAAATTTGCAAGTTTTGAAAGTTAAAATTGAAATTGATAAAATTTGTTAAACTTTCAAACTGTCGGACGGTGTTTGATTAAACAGTGGTCACATGTGTGTCGTTTGCTTATGATATTCCAAGCGGTTGTTCTCATTACGCGTTTAGATTTCTTGCATGTGCAGATTCTAAAGGCAAGGAGAACATGGTCGATGACAAGCTTCGGAATGAAGACACGACGTAAAGGCACTCAAATGATGAAGATGATCGAGCTGCCGCTGACCATCATCAACACCACAAGGATCTCACTTCATAAAGAACAAGTATTTCACGAGCATAACTCAAGGGGGAGCTTATGTTAAGGGGGAGTTTGTCAACACACTTCCTACATGAAACGGGGAGTTTGTTGATACACTTTCTGCTTTCAAGACGTGAAAACTTTAAAGATCCTCCGACATTGAAGACGTGAAGAGACGTCAAAGACTTTAAGACACGAGAGACTTACAAGAATGAAGATCAAGACAAAACTATCTCGAAGATAGAGACAAAGCTACAGCCAAGGGGGAGTTTGTTGGTGCACTTGTGTCTGTACTTTGTCTGTATTTTGTCTTGTTACTGAACGATGTCTTTGTTAGTCTGTAAGTTTGACCAAGTCAACCATCCTCCGGTTTGACTTGGCCAAACAGTCAACATTATGTTTGTAAGTTGTTTTGGTCGAAGGATGTGTCATCGAAGGATCCCTTATATCCTTCGATGATAAGCTCGATAGATAGCTTTCGAGAGATGGACCACGAAAGATCCCATCTTTCGTGATTCATATGGATCATTCGAGCTGTTTGTGGTCGAAAGATGATCTTTCGACCAGTCTGCATGATCCTTCGACCAGACCTGCTGGTTTGGGTATATATACCCGTGTGTTGTGTTCATTTCAGTTAGTTAGACAAGTTGGACAGATAGGGAAAACAGAGAACACACACACACTGTTAGAGAGAGTTTATAGAGCTGATCTGTAAACCTTGTGCTTGTAACTGGACCATTCATACGTTTAATACAAGTGGTGTTAATCGTTGAGTCTTGTGTGTTGATTATTTGCGTGTTCTATCTCGGTTTGCTATCTCGGTTGGATTCCGCACAACCGGGTTGGTTTGTACACAAGGATTAGGCGACTAGATCCTCCCCTAGCCGGACCTACACGATGTATTCTGCCTCAGTTGAAGATAAAGCTACTACCTTTTGTTTCTTAGATTGCCACCGGAACCCAGCTGAAATACATACCCAGAAGTGCTTTTGCTATCGTCAATGTTTCCTGCATAATCGCTATCACTAAACCCGACCAATTTTCCTTTACTCCCTTTAGAGTACACGATCCCGTGGTTTAATGTTTCTTTTTATGTATCTTAGAATTCTTTTTCCGGCTTCCCAGTGACGTTTCTTTGGTCTTTCCATGAACCGACTTATTTTGCTAACCGCAAACACGATATCAGGTCTGGTATTTGGTAGATACATGAGACATCCAACTAAACTTCTATATAAGTTCTGATCTACTTCATCTTCTGGATCTTCCTTAGACAAGCGTAGCCCATATTCCATTGGCGTTGAAATGGCATTACAGTTTCCCATCTTGAATTTGTCCAGCAGATTCTTTGCATATTTTTTTGTGACAGTGTAATGTTCCCATTATCATAATTTACCTCCATACCAAGAAAATAATGTAGAATTCCCATATCGGTCATTTCAAACTCTGTCTTCATTGAATTCTTTAATTGATTTATCATATCTAACGAATCACTGGCTATGATGAGATCATCTACATATAAACAGATTACTATCTTTGTATTCTTGGAGATCTTAATGAACAACGTGTGTTCATATACACATCTCTCAAATCCATGTGATCTAAAATATCCGTCTATTCTGCTATACCATGCCCTCGGGGCTTGTTTTAAGCCATATAGGGCTTTCTTGAGATGACATACCTTTCGTTCTTCTCCTTTCTTAATATAACCTTCTGGTTGTTCAGTATACATTTGTTCGTTTAAATTGCCATTCAAGAAGGCCTTCTTCACATCCATTTGATGTAGATGCCAACCATAGTGTGCGGCAAGAGCTAGAACAAGTCTGACAGTGTCGAATCTTATTACTGGAGCAAAAACATCTTGATAATCAATCCCATACTTCTGTTTGTACCCTTTTGCTACAAAACGTGCTTTATATTTACTCACATTTCCATGTTCATCATACTTTGTTTTGAATATCCACTTCACCCCGATAGGCTTTTGATCTCTTGGAGGATCTACTAATTCCCAGGTTTCATTTTTTTTTTTTTTGTATTGATTTCATTTCTTTGTCCATGGCTTCCCTCCACTTTGTGTCTTTGAATGCCTCACTATATGTAGTGGGATCGGCATCAGCATAGAGCACAAAATTTGCTACATTGTTGGACATGGCTTGATTTCTTTCATATAGTTCATCAACTTGTGCTTTGGTAAGGGCATGTGATTCATGATAAATATCCGTAATGCTTCGTGTTCTTAATTCTTCATTCTCTGATGAAGATGATGATTCTACATCTTCATGGTTATTAGTGTGTGCTTCTATCTCATCATCACTTGACTGACTTTCATTATGGTTATTTACTTCGGATGTTGCAGCCTTGCTTTGATCATCCATAGACGTCCCTTGAATATCATCATTCGTGTTATTCAATTGAATGCACGGTATTCTATCATTTGTATTACTTGCATCCCAATCTTGACTTTCATCAAACAAAACATCTCTGCTGATAATGATTTTGTTTGTCGTTGGATTATAGAGTTTGTAGGCCTTGCTGTTCTCACTGTAACCAACAAAAATAGTTTTTTTCTGTTTTGTCATCCAACTTGCTACGATGTTGTTTTGGAATGTGAGCATATGCAATGCAGCCGAAAACTTTAAGGTGCCCTACACTTGGTTTTCTTCCGCTCCAGGCTTCTTGAGGGGTTACGTTTGGCACACTTGCGGTGATGGCTTGATTTAATAAATATGTTGCACATGCCACTGCCTCAGCCCAGTACGAATGTGGTAGACTCTTCATTTTTAGCATGCTTCTACTCAATTCCATGAGTGTTCTATTTTTTCGTTCGGCTACCCCATTCTGTTGAGGGGTATAACTTGTGGTGAGTTGATGATGTATTCCATTTTCCTTGAGAAAGTTTTGGAACTCATGGCTGTAGTATTCACCCCCTCTATCTGTACGTATACTCTTTTTCTTGTATTCAACTTGATTTTCAACAAGTCTTTTGAAGGTTTTGAAGTTACTCAAAACATCTGATTTCAACTTTAAAAAATATACCCATGTTTTCCTCGAGAAGTCGTCTATGAAAGTAATAAAATACCTACAGCCTCTAATAGATAGAGTCCTCATAGGACCACAGATGTCTAAGTGAATGAGTTGTAGAGGTTTACCAGCATGCCACGTTGCTTGCTTTGGGAACGGTTTTCTAGCATTATATCTAGCTTATAATAATAATAATAATAATAATAATAATAATAATATCACATAAACTATGATTAAACTATATATTATATCTAGCTTATAATTCTTCTTCTAATACTTAATTATTACTATGGTATATCATATATTGTTTGCAACTATATAAAGAGATAAACTTGGTAAATGAAGAATCAAATCTTAAATGCTGATACTGTGATTTGTTCCACTGGTAGGTCCTCTTTGAGAAATGTTATGTATAGCTCCGATTACAATTAACTGCAAAATAGTTTACCGTTAGGCTCGTCACAGGATGGTATTCCTCCCTATAATCACACTCGGGCGTGAGGATAAGTAGTTGTACGAAGAAATTAGGGTTTGAGATGAGAGAGACTACTTCCCTTCTAAGCTTGGGATCTCCTTCTATTTATAGTAGTCATGGTTAAACGTCGATTTCCCCAGGTGGGGTGGTCCCTGCTCCTCTTAACGGTTTAGGTGACACCTGTCACCACTTGATTGGAGTGCGATATCCCGTGTGGTGTTATGCATAAGTTTGCTAGCATCACCCTTGCCCTGATTGGTGGAGAGAGCATCTATATTAAATGTGGGTATGAAACTCGGATTACCTACATGTGGTCTCACCGTAAGGTGTTACATCATCGAATCCCTTACCACCATGTGGACTGGCCGATGTAGAGTTTTACTACATTCCTCTACAAGTCCCCTAGTCTTAGTTTGCGTGTGCAGATTAAGTCTATTGTCCACTTATTATTTTATTCGAGAGGAACACTAGTGTTAATGATGATGGTAAAAAAAGCTTTTGCGCTTAGTGTGACGCTATATCATACAACAATACGCCTTTGGAAATTGTCTTTTGCAGCTGTCAAAATCCATAATAGAATTAGGGGCATTGTGGGTCCTAGTGATAATATTAGATTCTTGGATGTTGGATCGATCCTTGGATAGCTCCTGAACCACTTAAAGATATTTACCCAGCTTTATTTCTCCTTAATTTAAGTACAGAGTGTAAAGTTTTAGATTGTTACGCGTATGATAATCAAGTATTGGTTTGGTCTTGGAGATGGAATCATTCTTTGTAATACTTGGATGAGATTAAGTAATAGCAGACATCATGATAAACCAGGCTCAGTTCAAGAGATGGTCGGACCGGTTGATTTGGATAGCTGATGACTCATACCAGTTTTCAGTGACTCGGTTACCTGCCAAAAATGTGGAATCTAGCAACCTTTTCATCATGGACTGGTGACCCCCTTCTAAACACAATATCTTAATGTGGAGAGTGGAACTAGATCGTTTACTGACTCGTTTGGCCTTGAGAAATCAGAATATACAGGTCGATTTTGAAAAGTGTGTGCTATGTGAAGATGGTTTGGAGTCTGTTGAGCAAATGTTCACCTCCTATTATTAGACAACAATTTTGTGGGACCAATTTAGTAAATGGTGTAAGATCACTCGCTTTTTCAGTCAAAGACCTCCTGTTGCACAAGTTTCTGGAGGGAAGATGGGGAATCAAGCATAGACAAAGTATTCATGGTATTAGCACTATCAGATGTTTGGAAATCTAGAAACAACTCACTTTTTAATCTTAAAAAGGTCCATCCATATTCGTAAACTCATCTAGGAGGTCAAATCCTTTGATTTCCTTTGTTCAAGTATAGGTTGAAACTCAAGAATATTCTATGGAGGAAACAGTGTAATTTTTCTTTTCGTTAGTTATGTTGTAAGTCGGTTTGTGTTTTTGCTACTCCTACCAATGTTTTAAATATTGGTATGTACCGCCTGGTAATATCGGATATTGGACACGAGCCTGGTACGGAAAAAGACGGTAATACAAGAATGCGGTATTTGTTATATACCCGCGGTAAAGCCTGTTCTATCGGTTCGAACTGTTGAACCGGTTTGCTAAATCTTCAAATTTGTTTATTGTATTTTATTGAAATCGGATATTAAGGTAATAACTGACCTTCCATATTTCCGATAATTATCTTAGCATTCTGAAGAAACAGTGATCTAAATTGACCGAAATCAATCAGATCTGGGGTTTTGTTCCTGCATAAAGAGGTTAATCTTCTCGTTGATTCGCTGGTTGAGGACTACTTCACCGAAGAACACTGCAAAATAGAAAGTCGTTAGATTCGCCACGGGGAGAATGGGGGTTCTCTCCATGACCACCCTCCGGCGTGAGAATAAGTACAGTGATCTCAAAGGGAAAGATGAAGTAGTAAGAGTGAAAGTATGTGTAGGGGGATATTGCACGGTCCTCCCAACCGCTGGAGTGATCCCACTCCACAAGCTAGCTTAGCCCCATAGCTTCCTGGCGGTTACTACCCAACCGGAAGCGAAAGCCTGGAGGGTGTGCCTGCAAGGATTCGAACTGGGGTCCTCTGGGAAGAGGTGGGTGAGGCTGGCCACTGGGACACCCCAAGTGGTTAGTGAAAGTATGTGTAAGTAACTTGTGAGATCATACCTGAAGTCCCATATTTATAACCGGATTTTGGCGCCAAAAAGGTGACGGAGGAGTGACGCAAATTACTTTTCCGTTGACAGTTATCTCTTTTCGTCAATTGGTTAACTCCAAATCTATGCACACGGATTCTGGGTTTGATCAACGGCTGGGGAGATGCCAAGTGTAAAGTGGTTTTGCATAGATCTCTCATCAAGTTGTTGCCATCATCGTGATTTAGATGAGTGTCTAGGATTGTGCCACGTCACATTCGGTTGTAACCGAATGAAGCCATGCACGATGAGCATTTGGGGCCTTCTAGAAGATCTACAGCTGTAAACCATTGTACCTGTAACAACCCTCAAAAATACTCCCAACGACAACATGTGATCAAAACCAGAGGTGCTCGCGATGAAACTTGTATATTCAATTTGGAAAATTTAGAAGTTAAGGAATCTTGGCGTTCGACGAACTAAATCACAAAGAAATAGTCTTATTAGACTCACAATTATAAACCAAACAATTTAGGATCATGACCCAAACATACGTGATAAACACCAACACGAAAATCGAGGAAAAATGCATGATTGGACGAGAAAGCGGCCAAGGACACGCGTCATGCGAAGACGACACGTGTCAGACCTACGTGGGGCACGTGGCGACGTGGGGCACGTGGCGACCAAAGCCAGGCCAACCATCCCCGCGCCACGCGCCAGGGTCAAGGGAGGCCGGCGTGCCACGCGAGGGAACCGAAAAATCAGCTATAAGAGGGCAGTAGTGGGACTGAAGTCTGTGCACCAGTTCGATCAAATTTTGACGAACTTACTCTCTCGCATCTCTGTTTCTTTGCACAACACCCCTAAACCCTAAAACTCTGCTCGTAATCAGAGTACTAACTCGAATCACTGATACGATACCCTATTCGATCAATTGAAACTGATCCAACGGATGTTTAAGTGCTGCCTGTATACGGCTATACTTTGTCATTCGTTGTGAGTTTTGATCTCGTGATTATCGTTAAAGTTGAATTGGGTTAATACGCTAATACGAGTTCCATTGTATCTAGCATTAGAACTCATAATCAGGAAGCTGTTAAACTAGTATATCAACCTTAGCAATTAAGATAACTTAGCAGTTAAGAAAACTTAATAGCTAAGGAAACTTAACAGGAAAGGAAACTTAGCAGTTAAGTAAGCTAAGTAAGTTAATTAATCAGCTAGTTACGTTAATTAATTAATCGGCTAAGTAAATTACTTGATTAAACCATTAAGGTTAATTAATCGGTTAAGTAAGATTAATTAACCAGTGGCCGCTACAGCTTTGGTTTAAAGATGTCGTTTTTGGAACGGGTAGTCATAGAGTGAGTAGATGGTTGGTTATGTGCGGGTTGGTTTTGAGCTGAGAGGGGTGAGTAAGAAGTGTTTTGGGTCGAGGAGATGGGAGCGAACAGATTTGGTTAGGCCGATGAGGTGGGAGTGGATTGGTTGGGTTGGGCGAATGTGGTGGGGGCGGATTGGTTGGGTTGGGCCGTGTGGATTGGAATAGTAGGTGGTGGGCCGATTGGGTTTGTAGGGCCGAGAGATGGTGTGGGCTATTGAGATATAGAATTGGACTGTTGAGAGTGGACTAAGGGAGTTCGGTTTAGGCCAGAAGGAGGAGGCGAAGATAAATGAGTTGGGCATAAGATGCAAGGTGATGAAAAAGGTGCACTTGAAGGGTAGGAGATGGAACAGAGAGTATAAGAGGTTGGTTTAGAAGAGGAGGAGCAGGAATAGTTTCATCAAAGTTTGAGAAGACGGGAGTGGACTCGTCAACGGGAGAAACATGACCACTGAAAGGAAAGGTTTCCTCATCAAATTGAGCGTGCTGAGTGATATAAATGTGGGTTGTTTGAGGATTCAGACAACGGTATCCTTTGTATTGAGCATCGTAGGCAATGAAAATGCACTCAGCACTGCGAGGTGATAGTTTGTGTTTAGCATAATCTCTCAAGTAAGGAAAAATGCGACAACCAAAAATGAGAAAATTAGAATAGGTTGGGGCGTGGCCATATAATACCTCAAAGGGAGATTTATAGTCTAACACATAAGTGGGTAGGCGATTGATGATGTAAGTGGCGGATGAAAAAGCATCGATCCGGAAGGTAGCAGGCGAGTACGAGTTAAATAACATGGCTAAGCCGGTCTCAGTAATGTGCCGATGTTTTCTTCCGGCACGGCCGTTTTGCGCATCTGAGAATGATTCAAGCCGTATGAAGGGAAACTCTCACGTACAGTTTCTTTTTTTTGGGGGGGAAGGAGCCCGACAGGGTCCCCCCACTGACTTGACCCGGGCCTAAGTGTGGAGTGTGGGGACAAGATAGGTGGTGATGAATGCCTTTTTCACGAAAGAAAATTCATACTCGATTGTTTGTAAATTCAGTTCTCCCATCACTTTGAAATATTTTAATTGTGCGAGATAGTTGATTTTGAACATAAGCATCAAAAGTAACTAATACATCATAAAAATCAGACTTATGTTTGAGAGGGTAAAACCAACTAAAACGAGAATAATCATCAATGAATATAGCATAAAAACGATATCCATTCATGGACATAACAGGTGCGGGTCCCTAAAGATCACAGTGTATTAAATCTAAAGCATGTAACGAACGTTTAATTTTTAAAGTAAATGACAAACGATGTGATTTAGATAACTGACAAGGAGAACAAAGTTTTGGTTTAGGTAATAAAGAAGAAATAAACAAAGAACCGTTTTTATGCAACTTAGAAATAACATCAAACGAAACATGACCAAGACAACCATACCATTTCTCAAAGGAGGCTTTAAGATGTTGGGAGGAATAAGATGCCACGAACGCACGTTGTCCTTCTCTCAAAATGTAAAGGCCATTTTCACACGCGTCGCTTGCTAGGATTTACTTTGTTTTGCGATCCTGAATATTGAAAAAAATTGTTAGAGAAAAGCACGTCAACAGGTGAATCATGTGTAAGACGACTTATAGAGAGAAGGTGTTTCGTGAGGTGAGGAACAACAAGAACATTGTTCAAGGGAATTTTGTTTTGTATGGTGACGGATCCGATTTTGATGACAGGTAAAGTTTTACCATTTCTGAATGTGACAAAAGTTTTACCTGGATTGCCAAAAGGAGCAGTGGCATCATCATCATTGGGAGTCATATGCGCATCAGCACCCGTGTCACCCGTCCAATCAGGATAGTTATTGGTAACATGATATTGGGCATGGAATGCCTGAGCAAGATTAGCATCAAGCGAGGAGGCACGGTTGGCATAGGATGCAAGATTTGGATAAGCACTTGCATAATGGCCATCTTTCCTGCACAATTGACAATGGGTTGGTCTTCTGGCACGACCACGACCATAGGAACGACCGTGACCATGATTATTTGAGGAAAAATTAGAAGAGGATTTGGAGGAATTATCGGATTTGTTTTGTTGCGCGACAAAGGAGACCTGCGGAGTGGAAGGACCATGTATGGATTTCAAAAAAAGCTCCTGATTTTCAACTTTTGAAAGAAGGTCACGGAAGGTGAGAGTGGCTGAAAGAGCACGGTAAGTGGTAGAGAAGTTTTCATAGGTGGGACCGAGGCCATAAAGGAACCAGTGGCACTTGTCGCATTCAGAAACAGGGTGACCTATGGCAACCAATTCGACACAGAAGGACTTAAATTTTCGGCCATATTCACTGACCGAGGATGAACCGTTCTGTAGCTATCGCGGAGAGTCCTGAAGTGTATGAACACGATCGATTGAACGATGACTAAAAGTTTTTTCGAGAGCGAGCCAAACTTGCCGAGCGGTTGACAAACCGATGATCTCGGACATAGCCTCTTCAGAAATAGAGGACTGAATGAGGAGACGGATAGATTGGTTGGCTTCTAACCAGGAAACATAATCTGGATTTGGGATGGTTTTGTTGTCGGTGGTGAGGGTGGCAGGCAGAGGTTCAACAGATCCGTCAACGTGGCCGGAAAGTTTGACCATGAAGAGGACTGGGATGATATGGTGGGACCATGGAAGATAGTTAGAGGAGTTTAACTTGAGAGGAATAAAGTGGAAAAGGGTGTGAAGAGGGATTTGATTTGTTTGGTTGGAAGTCAACATATGTGCAGGGGAGAAGGAAAAAGAAGATGGGGAAGGCCCCGGAAAAAGTGGATCAAGGAAAAGGACCGGTTGTTTTGGCTGATACCATGACAACTTCTATGATTTCCAAGATGAATATTTTATTGATAACCAGTCACAATATATACACAAATAAATTACATATAAATGAAAATACAATATTCACTAATTAATACAATAATGAATGAGAATAAATCAAGGATATTTGAATCCTTGATCTACGTCTAGCGCTGTTAGCTGGCATAACCTTTGCCCTGATTGGTGGAGAGAGCATCTATATTAAATGTGGGGATGAAACTCGGATTGCCTACATGTGATCTCACCGTAAGGTGTTACATCATCAAATCCCTTCCCGCCATGTGGACTGGTCGATGTAGAGTTTTACTAGATTCCTCTACAAGCCCCCTAGTCTTAGTTTGCGTGTGCAGTTTAAGTCTATTGTCCACTTATTATTTTATTCGAGAGGAACACTAGTGTTAATGATGATGGTAATAAAAGCTTTTGCGCTTAGTGTGACGCCATATCATACAACAATACGCTTTTGGAAAGTCTTTTGCAGCTGTCAAATTCCATAATCATATAAGGGCATTATTAAAGCGGAGAGTCCCGATTCCGTCAGATCGTTGTGTTATGTGTAACAAAGAAACTGAATCTGCAGACCACATTATTATAACTTGTGAGTTCGCTCAGCAAGTATCGACCGTAATCTCGCTATGGATAAAGGTTCCTTTGCCGAGGTATCTAGTAAGTCTAGTTGAACTGCTGGATTTTATTGGAAATCTTCGGGTGGCGGACATCAAACGGAAAGCAATTTACTTGGTGGTTGCGGCTGTGTGTTGGTCCCTATGGCTAGCTCAAAATGACACATTATTCCGAAATAAGGCGTATCAGATCTTCAGGTTAATTAGGGACATTAAAGCATTATCTTTTCTATGGATCACCTCAAGGGCTGCATTGATAAAAAACAGATTGGTCAAACTGGCGTGAGTTTAGCATTGGTCTGTAGTTTTGTTTCAGTGGTTCTAGTGGTTCTGTTTTTTTTTTCCTTCCTTGTACTGTATCATCAAGTTTTGAGCAACTTGCTTGAACTTGTGTTTTGTTATTTATAATATCCCCTCTTTTCAATAAATATACATATATATATAAGGGCATTGTGGGTTCTGGTGATAATATTAGATTCTTGGATGTTGGATCGATCCTTGGATAGCTCCTGAACCACTTAAAGATATTTACCCAGCTTTATTTCTTCTTGATTTGAGTACTAAGTGTAAACTTTTAGATTGTTGCGGGTATGATAATCAAGTATTGGTTTGGTCTTAGAGATGGAATCATTCTTTGTAATACTTGGATGAGATTAAGTAATAGCAGACATCATGATAAACCAGGCTCAGTTCAAGAGAGGGTCAGACCGGTTGATTTGGATCGGTTCAAAAATTACCTGCCAAAAATGTGGAATCTAGCAACCTTTTCATGATGGACTGGTGACCCCCTTCTAAACACAATATCTTCATGTGGAGAGTGGAATTAGATCGTTTACCGACCTGTTTGGCCCAGAGAAATCAGAATATACAGGTCGATTTTGAAAAGTGTGTGCTATGTGAAGACGGTTTGGAGTTTGCTGAGCATATGTTCACCTCCTATTATTGGACTACAATTTTGTGGGACCAATTTAGTAAATGGTGGAAGATCAAGAATATTAGATCTGACGGATAAGAGTGAGTTGCTGAGCATATGTTCACTCGCTTTTTGCACAACTCCTGTTTAGTAAATGACCACATAACACAAGGATTTGACCAATTTAGTAAATGAACCTCCTGTTTTGCACAACTCTCTCTTATATAATCTCAGAAAGGTTCATATTCGTATTTCGTAAACTCATCTAGGAGGTCAAATCCTTTGATTTCCTATGTTCAAGTATAGGTTGAAATTCAATAATATTCTATGGAAGAAACGGTGTAATTTATCTTTTTCGGCGGTTATGTTGTAAGTCGGTTTGTGTTTTTGCTACTCCTACCAATGTTTTAAATATTGGTATGTACCGCCTGGTAATACCGGATATTGGACACGGGCCGCGTATGGAAAAAGACGATAATACTAGAATACGGTATTTGTTATATACCCCCAGTAAAGCTTGTTCTACCGGTTCGAACTGTTGAACCAGTTTGCAAAATCTTCAAATTTGATTATTGTATTTTATTAAAATCGGGTATTAAGGTAATAACTTTTTTTTAACGGCCAACAAAAGCGATTACGTATTTCCCCCTCCTAAGCTGCCTTATTACGTATTTCTCCAAGCCATAAAATCAATTACATATTTCCCCTTTTTTTTAGAAATTACCCAATTACCCTCGAAATAACTCATCTGCATATTTATGTTCGTATAATCCACACGCCAAAACCCTACCACAACAACGACGTTTCTTCTTCCTACGCTACCAGACACACATCGCTGCTTCATCAGGTATGTTAATAATCGAATCTTGTTCATCTTCTTCATTCGCAATCAACCCAGCCTATCATAATCGAATCTTGTCAATCACCGGTGGTGGATTTTTAATTGAATCTTGTCAAGCACCAGTGGTGGATTTTTAGCCCAACTTAAGTGAGAATGGGCTACATATTTGAGATTGGAGCTGATGCCCAACTTAAATTATTTTATGGTATTTTATTTCTTTAATCGTTTCTTCATAATGGACTTGAACAAAAGTTAATATCTTCTGCCTTGTTTTACATTATTTTATAGAATTTTTATTTCTTTAACCGTTTGCTTATATTAAACTGTTTATTTGCAATGGAAAAGGTTAGTATCATTTTTGTCCGGTTTGTATGATCAGGTGATTTATATTCTTTTCTTTTATTCATCAAGTGATTTATATGAAAGATGATATGGATGATATGGAAAATAACTCATTTACACCAACTTGGGAGAATAGGGCAGAATCATTTAATAGTATTTTGAATGTTGTATGTAGAAATTAGGTGCAAAATCATTAACTTATGCTTTAGAAGTTGCTCCAATGCCTACAAAGGATCAACGGGTGCATATAGATAATAAGGAGAAGATATACCCACCTACAATCAAACGCCCACCTGGGAGACCAAGAAAGAATAGAATTAGACCAGGTGACGAGGCCAAAAACGACAAAAATGTCCACGAAGTGGTGAGTATGGACACCGTGAAAAGTCGTGCAAAAACTCAGCACCTGAAGATCCTACTCAACATCAAGCCTCAACAAGTAAAAGGGGACGAGGAAATAGTACAAAAAAGACGTGAAAGTAATTAGTCAAAGTTGAGCGGTTGATTTCGAATTTTTGGTCTCGTATTTATTATGAACGGATTTTATGTTTGTTGAACGGATTTTATGTTTTTTGAATGGAATTTATTATGAATGATTTTTATGTTTTTGAATGGAATTTATGTTTTTATTTTGAGTATTATGGTTTTGGGTAAATATGTAATTGATTTTACATATTAGAGTGGTGAAATATGTAAATATTTAGTTAAAAGTTCATTAAGGGTAAAATAGTCATAAATAAGAGTCGTTTTAATGAAAGGGGGAAATATGTAATATATATGAGTTAGGAAGGGGAAATATGTAATTGATTTTTCGGGTTAGGGAAATACGTAATAAGACAGCTTAGGAGGGGGAAATATGTAAAAAGCCCTTATTTATACACTGCTGGAGTAACAATTGTTAATCACAGCCACCATACATACATGTAGAACACACAGACAAAACATAAAACCACCATATATACAGGAACAATTTTTCCCTTACCAAGTCTGCATCAGACTTCCAAAAGTGCTGCACTAAAACCACTCCATTTGTCCCATGTCAGCGAGGCCTTTTTTGCTCGACTTTTAAACCACAAAAAACTCGTCGCCTTAATTTCGTCAAAAACACTCTGGAATTGAATCTGTCTTCTATTAAAGACTAAGTCATTACGACTTCGCCAGATACACCGCACTACCGTTTGCATAATCAAATACACAACCTTTTTCCATTTCATTGAACCCCGAACATACTGCATGAGATCCTTTCTTTCCAATAGAAAAATTGAGTGGATTCTGACCCATTTGCTGACCTCCTCCCAGATCCTTTGCGCGAACGAGCACGATATGAAAAGATGGTCAATCGTTTCGTCCCGTTACAGCAAATAGGACAAAGGGTGTTCGGTACATTCACATTTCGGTTTCTTAAAGCTGCCAGAGTAGGAAGTCTGCCTAGAATCACTCTCTAGAGCATAAAATTTACCTTAATCGGCGACCATGAATTCCAAACAACACTTTGATTCCGGCCCGAGTATCTCTTTTCTTGTATCAATCTTCTTAGACTTTTAACTGAAAACAAGCCGGTGCCTTCAAGCTTCCATGACCAGCGGTCCGGGTTCGAGCTCAAAGAGATTGAATTGAGTAAAGCAACAATCTCCCCTGATTCTCTGAATTCGAATGCTGAAACAAACTGACGTCTCCAATGGAAACATAAAATCGTTGCACCATTTTCAACCCGTACTCTATCTGTGATACACATGTTTTTGCTACGTTCCAATTCGAATAGGACAGTAAACTTCTCTTTCAGCGGAACCTCCAGAATCCAGCAATCATGCCAAAACGACAACCCCAAACCATCACCCGGAACCCCTCGAAACAAGTCCGATAAACTGATGTTTAATGGTGTTAGTTCATGCTGTATTTTGGCCACGTGTTTCCAGATGCCTGGGACAGATAACTTACCTGGAATACAATTCCACGCCCTGCTACTATTATGAATCCCCCAAATTACCTTTCTCCACAATCCGTTTCGGTCTTCTTTAAAGCGCCACCACCACTTTGCGAGCATAGCTATGTTTGTATCCCTGAGCGCATGTATACCTACACCTCCCAAATCCTTTGGAGCCATAACGTCATCCCACGCTACCCAACACATCTTAGACACCTCCGTGGTACCACCCCATAGAAAGTCTTGCCGCAAACCTTCTAATTCTTTAATGACTTGAACAGGAGCTTTATAGATCGAAAAATAATATGTTGGTAGTGCATTCAGTACCGACTTTATTAGCGTGATTCTCCCACCATAAGATAAAGTATTGGCCTTCCATACCGTTAACCTTTTTTTAAACGTTTCGATTACGAGCTTCCAATGCTTCACTAAGTTCGTGTTAGCTCCAACTTGAAGTCCCAAGTACTTGAATGGGAAGGATCCGACCCGACACCTCAAAATTGTGGCCATATCTAGTACCTGAGCTTCATTAACCCCAACCCCGTAAACACTACTCTTAGCGAGATTTACCCGTAATCCGGATGCGAGGTAGAAACACCTCATGATCCTATTTAGGTTCCGGGCGTTTTCCACCGACCATTCCCCCAAAAAAACAACATCATCCGCATATAGTAAATGTGACAATGCCGGCCCATTTCGACCACACACAATTCCTTTGAAGATGCCAGTAGAGCATGCCTTCTTAAAAACCCCGGATAACGCCTCCATGGCAATGATAAAAAGGAAAGGAGAGATCGGGTCCCCTTGTCTAAGACCCCTCCCACATTGGAACTCTTGCGTAGGAGACCCATTTACAAGAACTGAGGCTCGAGCCGAGGATACTAACGCCATCACCCAAGACCTCCATCTCGGATGGAAGTTCATTTGTTCCAGAATCGAGTCGAGAAAATCCCAACTCAAGGTGTCATACGCCTTTTCCAAATCCACTTTGACCAACATGCCTTCCTTCTTTGACCGTTTCAACCACGCCACAATTTCATTCAACATAAGAGGCCCATCTAGTATGCTTCTATTTGCTAAGAATGTTGTTTGCTCTTCCGATATAAGTCGATGAATAACACCCTTTAGTCGATTCGCCAAGACTTTTGAAATAACTTTGTTTACACAGCCAACCAAGCTAATAAGGCGATAATCCGAAAGCCCATCAGGGTCGCTCACCTTAGGAATCAAGGCAATGAAGGATGACATGCATCCTTGACTAAAGCTCGGGTTTGTGAAAAACACGTTGAATAATTCCATGAATTCAGCTTCCACCCCACCCCAAACACTCCTAAGAAATCAAAAATTTATACCGTCTGGGCCCGGGGCCTTATCCCCCATCACACTCCCAAACGACATTTTTGACTTCCACAAGCGAAAACGGTCTTTCCAAATCGTCGGCTTCCATATCTGACAACCTGGATAAATTTGAACAAATAAGCGTCGGACGGGATTCCACGGGCTCCTTGAGCTTTTCTGAGAAAAAATGATATGCAAAATCCTTAACCAACGGTGGCGTTGTCGTCCATACACCATCAATTCTCAAACCAATTATTCTATTACTACTAGTGTTGGTGTTGACGATACCGTGAAAGAATGCCGTATTTTCATCCCCTTCTACCGCCTACCTTATTCTAGATTTCTGCTTCAAGTCCATAGTCAGCTCTAAGTTCAAGCTCATAGTCTCCGTAATAAAACTCCAGCACTCAGCTCTAAGTTCAAGCTCATGGGGTAAGAGACTTCTAGATTCAGCTAAAATCTCTAACCCATCCAACTGTGCTACTTTACTTGCGTACACCCCATTACCACTCGCCTTATGTTTGAGAACCCAATCTCTTGCCGTAAATTTTAGCCATTTCAGCTTTGTAGCCACCCTTAAATCTGCCGGGCCATTAAAACAAAATCTCGGGCAAAGGTTGAGAAGGTACTCCTCCAAACCCGGGATTTCTAACCACGAATTAAAAACCTTACACGGGATGAGACCGTAATCCGTCGGAACTGTTGACAAAAAAATAGGACAATGGTCGGTGATAAAGTTTGAAAAGGCTACTAAAGATGCCGTAGGCCACAAGTTCATGAAACCTCGACACACCAAGGCCCGATCCAGTTTGCTTAACTTCTTCCCATTATCTGAATGATAAGTGTATTTTCGCCCACCCATATTATATTCTAAGAGGTCTGCCTTTAAGATGAATTGGTTGAAATAATAAGCATTCAAAGCCACATATTCCGAATTAAACCTTTCTTCCGGACTTCTTACGTCATTAAAATCCCCAATGAAAACCCAGTTCCCCGTCATACCACTTTTTACCACCAATAATTCCTCCCATACATTCCTTCTTAACAGAGGGTCATTTAGCGCGTATACGTTGACGACGTTAATCGGCTCCCCCGTCGCACATAACGACCCATAGATAACAAGGAAATATCTACGTTTAAAAACCCTTGATCTAGAGAACACAGATGGATCCCATAAAGAAGCCAGCCCACCCGACGCCCCTACTGCCTCCACCACTTCAAAATCAAAAACCGATCTACCCCAAAAATTACTAAAAACACGTTTACCTGATTCACCCGTTTTTGTTTCCTGTATAGCGAGAAATTGTGTACCATGAGTCATTTTTAATCCCTTAATCCATTCCACCTTTCTGAGGTCTCTGACCCCCCTCAAATTAACAGAGAGGAGATTCATTTAGGCACTGTGGTTCCGCCTTCACTATCAACGAGCTCACTCACATCCTTTTGAAACCCCGACAAGTCGAAACCCACCTTGGAACCTACCTTGATGGTCAGATCTGCTTTTGTGTTTAGAGTTGTGCCATCCGGTTGGATAGTATTCGGTGCGGCAGGGGCTGTCCATCGCACGTCGCCCCCATCTGCGTCAACTATCGGCGACGCCGGAGTTGCACTTGCTGGTATGTTCCACCAGAATTCCCCCTGACTTTCATTCTGTAGTGGTGCTTCTCTTAGGGGTTGAAAAACTATTGACGGACAAGGGTCCACCACTGGGATATTAAGCCTGGGCTGGCTATCACTATCCTGGGCCAAAGCCACTGGGCTCCTGCAAGCCCTGGATCTCTTTCTAGACCTAACTGGAGGGTCCACTTCCATATTTGAGTTTGGCCCAATAGAAAAAGAACCACCCAATTTGTTTAGGTCAATACTGGAACCTGTGGGAACCCAAGCATGCTCTTCCACCCTGCCTTCTAGATCTGTAGCCCATGTCCCCACTTCTCGAGGTGACGGCTGCATGGATTCCCCATGCAGCGATTGTTGATTATCACCAACCGGCGCTGATTCGGCTCCCCCTGCCTCTCCGCCTTCGGACCGACCAACTTCCACCGGAGGTTCTTCCTTGCTGTATCGATATTCCCCTCCTCCAATTTCTCATCTTCCCCGATTACCGACTCAACTGATATCACCGGACTACCGGCCACAGGAGTGACTAGGGAAGAGATTAAAGAACTAAACCAATCATCATCCACTTCTGTTACCCCTACCTGGTACCGATTGCCCTTCCATAACAAATCGATAACCTCCTGAATACGTTGTCTTTGACAAGTGAGCACAAAACACCGACCATGCGACACATCAGCATTGGTCCAAGAAAAGTCCGAGCTCTTCACAATTCTACCAAACATATGGTATCGATTGGAAGGTCGTGAGTAGCGTACGTAGAAACTAGGAATGCTAAGTTAATTATCGGAAATATATAACTGACCAGTGGCGGATCTAGGATTCGCGCCAAGCGTTAACGTTTTATAAATAAGCGGTAACGAAATAGAAAAAACGTCAATTTTTTTCCAAAATTTACACTAATTTTACACTACCGCCGGAGCGCCAAGGGGTAGCGGGCATTACCCCTTGTTATACACTAGATCCGCCCCTGTAACTGACCTTCTATATTTCCGATAATTAACTTAGCATTCCTAGTTTCTACGTACGCTACTCACGACCTTCCAATCTTCTATATTCCGTCGTGAACTTGATGGATTTAACATTCAAATTCCATAAACATATTATACATTTTTATTAAAAAAAAAAAAAACCTTTGTTGGAAAATTGAGTAATTTTTTATTATTTTTTTATTATGGAATATGGAATATGGAATTATGTATTTTTGAATTATTTTTTAAGTTGAAGATGTATTTTTATGAAATTAACTGGTCAGCTCGATTAAACCATCTAATTCAACCGGTTAAATCATTTCTATGCCCGGCTTAATTCAACCGATTAAATCATTTCTAAGCCCTGCTAGAAACAATTTAAAAACCGATTTTTAAATATTGGCTCCTACCCGTTTTCTTTTGCGTAGGGAGGGTTTTGTTAGACTAAACGGTATGGGGGCCGGCCTTGGCCCGGCGAGGCCCGGCGCCGCACCCCCACACCGCCCCCTATGCTTTGTCCCGGCGTCTCCGTCTCCCCAGCGTCGCATGTGACGGGACTATTTTCAAAAAAATAGCCGTTTGAAACGGCTAGTTTATTAAATAAATAAAAAAAAACTCTTTTCTATAAAAATACCATTTTATACCATTCTTTCACCATTTTATTCCTACTCTCAACCCAAAACACTCTCATTTTTATACCATTCTTTTATAAAAAAAAATATCTTTTCACCCACAATGCAATTTAATTCTTGGTGGTCATCGTCTTCGGAGGAAGAGGAGATGTTTTACGCAAACGCTGTGATAAGGGCGGCGAAGATTATTATGGAGGAGGAAGAGGAAGACGTCTCGTCTGAAAGGTTTACCAGGCGACAACGGATTAACAGAGACCGCCAAGGTTTATCATTAATAAATTTTATTATCCTTATTCTTTATTTCCTCATATTTATATTTTTTAAGACAGGAGCGCACGAGAAATTGGTGAACAATTATTTTTCGGATGCACCCCTTTACAATGTCGAGATTTTCAGACGCAGGTTCCGAATGAGTCGCCGGTTTTTCACATGCATTGCTGATGATTTGGCGGGGCAAGACCCGTTTTTCACGCAACGATACGATGCTCGTGGTTATGAAGGGTTCACTACGTTACAAAAGTGTACTGCGGCCATTCGCCAATTGGCGTACGAGACAGTGGTCGACGCTTTGGACGAGTACTTACAGATGTCAAAAAGAACTACGCGGGAATGTTTGTATCGGTTTTGCGAAAATGTGGTGAAGCTGTATAGCAAAAAATATTTGCGGAAACCAAACGCGTATGATGTTCAACAGTTGTACCAAGCTCATGAATCACGGCATGGGTTTCCGGGAATGCTCGGTAGCATTGATTGTATGCATTGGTCGTGGCAGAACTGCCTGAATGCGTGGCGAGGCCAATATACGCGAGGCGATCACGGCCATCCAACCTTAATACTTGAGGCTGTGGCATCTCAAGATTTGTGGATCTGGCATGCTTTCTATGGTCTCTCTGGTTCACTTAACGACCTCAACGTGTTATACCAATCGGCGATCTTCAGCGACGTCATAAATGGAACCGATCCGGACACCAGGTTTTTCAGTTTCTAAGGTTGAGTATAAACGCGGGTATTATCTTGCTGACGGAATATATCCGTCTTACTCTACAATTGTCAAGACTATTGCATATCCCGAGGACGAAAAAAGGAAAAAAATTGCCAAGCGTCAGGAAGTGGCAAGAAAAGACATCGAACGTTGTTTTGGTGTTCTACAAAAAAATGGGCCATCATTGAACAACCGGCACGTGCGTTCACACCGAAGAGGTTGCGCCTTTGTATGTACGCTTGCATTTTGCTCCATAACATGATTATTGAAGACGAAGGTCGGGCGATTTGTGAGTATAATGAGAATGCATCTATCGGGAATACTGTCCCGGTAGATCCGGCGCAACAGGATTTAAACTTGTTCTCGCTAACCAACGATTTCACGCATGCAAACCTTCAGGCCGATTTGGTAGAACATATATGGAACAACGCAAACGGCGGTGACGGTGACGAAGACGATAGCGAGTAGTATTTATGTTTGTGTGTTTTTCTAAATCTAGTATTTTTTTATAAATTTTAGGTAGTGTAATTCTTTTTAGGTTATGTAATTTTTATTTATGTTATGTATTGGATTTTATTATCTTCTTTTATGTCTTATTCTTATTTAAATTTTGAATTGTTTTTATAAAGTTAAACAAATAAAAAAGTTAAACAATAAAAAATAGAAACAATAAAAATTAAACAATAAAAATTAAACAAATAAAAAAATTAAACAATAAAAATTAAATGGTGTGGGGTAGGCCCATCCTCCACCCCCTTCATTTTGCTAGGAGGGTCATCCCATGGAAGATGATGATGTGGCGTCCTACGTGGCGGCCCATCCTCATGGGGATGACCATCCCCATACCCTTTAGTCTTATGCTATAGTGGTTGGAGCCTCATGGGCTTTGTCAAGTCCATCTAAGCTCCACGTCAGTGCCACCTAGGATCCAACTCAACCATGGAGCCCCCTCTAAATTGCAGGGTGTGGATGGTGTTGGAAAAATAGGTGAAAATAGCATTTTTCACAAATATAGGAAAATGATTTTTTCCTATTTTGGACTAGAAATAAATATAATAAAATGAGCGGGTTTTATATATTTATTTATGGGTTTGTGTTCTATGTTGGGAGAGCTTCGCAACGAACTAAACCACGTCCAAAACGGAGCTAAGATGAATGAGATATCGATGCTCAAAGTTGGGTGTTTGGAACATTCAATGCTGAAACAAAAGGGAAAGTAGCACCTTGTCCCACATAGGAGGAGAGATGGAACTTAAATGGGTATTTAAGGTGGAACTCTCCATCCTTATTGTTTCATGGAAGCACACACTAGTGTCCTCGCGAAGGGTGCGGAGCACCCTAACTCGCACTCGCACTCGCACACGCTCGCGCGCGCGCGTGGCGTGGGCGATGAGGCGCAAGGGTGCGGAGCACCCTAACTCGCACTCGCACACGCTCGCGCGCGCGCGTGGCGTGGGCGATGAGGCGCAATGTGGCGCTTTGATGGCGCACTTTGCACTTCGCACGCTCGCATCGCCGCGAGCCGCCTTTGTATTTTTGACCACGTGCGCGTGGTGAAGCACAAGGGTTGCAAGGACCAAGTGGTAGGTGATGCGGCGCATGACGTGGCAGTCATGCGCATGCGCGCGCGGGTGCACGCATGGTGCATAGGTCCTGCTGTGTCGTGCGCGGCGCACCAGAGTGAGCCAATACGGCGCGACTGTGTGGCGCGCTAGTATAGGCTCACAGGTGACGTGGCGCACGCCCGCATGGACTTGAGCCAAGAGGACGCACCGTGCATGGTGACGTGGCGCATGCACGCACGACTGTGAGCCAAGATGCCGCACCACGCATGGGCACGCGGCGCACGGCTGTGAGCCAAGAGGCCGCACCGCGCATGGGCGCGCGCGCGCGCAGAAAGCTTCTAGCATTGAATAACAGAGCAGTTTCAGTCCAGCTTCGTAACTGACGAGTTAACTGGCTTTGACTGAGAATTAAATGACGTATTAAATTGCATTGAAGACGTTTAATGCAATTTAAACCTCTCCTTAATTCGTTTTTAACTGTTTCGAATTAGGAGCTGTATAAATACAGCTCCATACCCAGCAGTAGAGATGACCAGCGACAACAGCAATCTAAAACTTTCTCTCCACTTGCATCTGATCCTTTTCTTGCAGCATTCAAGGTAACCTTCGGGTTGTAGGCGAACTCCGGCAGTACTACTGCTCCGGCTGTTGTACCCTGGGAAACAAAACGAGTACTCTTGGGAGACTCGGAATTTGTTTTAAGGGAAGCGTGTTGAACACGTGACTCAGCCCTTCTGTTTCTACCCCATTCTTGTTTTTGCTTTTTCAGTTGTATTCGTACTTGTAATTTTTGCTTTCTTATTTCTGATTGTAATTGTATTAATAAAAATTTGTTTTTATTTTATTTAAATTACGCGAACGGTTCTTACAATCTTAAAACAAATTTTCAAAACCATTCTGGTTGGTGATTCAAACCAGTTTTGATTCACTCAGTTTGTGTTTTAAAAACAGATTTTTTTTTTGGTTTTCACCTTCAAAGGAGCGACTTTGGTTGAAAACCATTCTGGTTACTTTCAGTTTTGTCCTAAAAATTGCTAAACTTTCTGATTTGGTCTTCAAAGTTGGACTTAGAAGCCAATTAGTAAGTTCTAAAAATTATAAATTTTCTGTTTTGGTCTTCAAAGTTGGACTTAGAAGCCGAAACAGTAAATTGTGGTAAATTAAAATTTAGTAGTTTCCTTCTGGTGTGTGCGTAAATCAGAATTTTTGACTAAAAATTTTAATTTTAATTTTTTCAGAATGTCGACCTCAAACAACAACAATACGAACGTTGTTGTCGGTACCCCTGCCAACACTGTGGGAGCGACCACAGTGGCGAATCATGCTGAACGACCCGAGAAGTTCTCGGGTCTCCACTTCAAAAGGTGGCAACAGAAGATGTTCTTCTACTTGACCACTATGAACCTTGCGAGGTTCTTGACGGAGACCGTTCCCCCAACCAGCGGAAGGGGAGACCGATGCTCAGGCTCTGAGCGCGGTAGAGGCGTGGAAGCACTCGGACTTTATATGTCGAGGCTACGTTCTCAACGGTCTCTCGGATGCGCTGTATAATGTGTACTATAATATCAAGACTTCCAAAGAATTATGGGAGTCCTTGGAGAAAAAGTACAAAACGGAGGATGCGGGAACAAAGAAATTTGTTGTCGCCCGTTTCTTGGACTTTAAAATGGTTGATAACAAGTCTGTTATGAACCAAGTCCAAGAGTTGCAAATTATACTAAATGACATCCATGCTGAGGGAATGGTACTCAGCGAAACGTTTCAAGTGGCAGCCATGATTGAAAAATTACCTCCTGCTTGGTTGGATTTTAAGAATTATCTTAAACACAAGCGGAAGGAAATGTCGGTGGAGGACCTTGTTCTTCGTCTTCGTATAGAAGAGGAGAATAGGATCGCCCTAAAAAACAGCCTTGTGCAGCCTAGTGCTAGCGCAAATCTGGTCGAGCATGGGCAATCCTCTAAAGGCGCCAAGGGCAAGGGGAAAAAGGACAAAGGGAAAGCAAAGGCTAGCAAACTTGGACCGAAGAAAGGGGTTGCGAAAAAGAAACCTCCAACGTTCCAAGGGACTTGTTACAACTGTGACGAGCCGGGGCATCGGGCTAACCAATGCAAGAAACCAAAGCGTGAGCGTGCGCACATGGTGGATGAAGACGGAATGCCTTTGGTGGCAATGATTTCCGACAAAAGTGCAATGATGGATGAGGTCAATACGGTGACCAATACTCCAAAAGGTTGGTGGGTTGATACGGGAGCTACCCGTCATGTTTGTGCAGACAAAACCCTCTTTACCACCTTCAAGGCGCTTGAAGGAGATGAGAAGCTGTATATGGGCAATGCAGCCACCGCTGACATCATGGGTGAAGGAACGGTGATCTTGAAGTGGACCTCAGGAAAGGAGCTCACTCTAAGCAACGTGTTGTATGTCCCGGACTTGCGGAAGAATCTAGTCTCGGGATGGTTGCTTAACAAGTTTGGATTTCGTTTAGTATTTGAGAGCGATCAATTTGTACTTACTAAACGAGGAATGTATGTTGGTAAGGGCTACGCCCAAAACGGCATGTTTAAATTGAATGTAATGGCTGTCAAAAAGATGAATAAAATTGCTACTACTTCTACTTATATGCTTGAGTTTTCTGATTCAAATAAATGGCATGGTAGATTAGGTCACGTTAATTTTAATTCAATACGACGTTTAATCAATTTAAATTGTATACCAACATTCCATATTGATTCACACTATAAATGTGAAACATGCGTTGAATCCAAACTTACAAGAACATCATCCAAATCGGTTGAACGAATAACCGAACCCCTTGATTTAATTCACACTGATATTTGTGATTTAAAAGCGGTACCCACAAGAGGTGGAAATAAGTACTTCATCACGTTTATTGGCGATAGTACTAAATATTGCTATGTATATTTACTAAAAAGTAAAGATGAAGCAATAAGTAAATTTATCTTATATAAGAATGAAGTTGAGAATCAACTTCAAAAGAAGATAAAAGCTTTGCGAAGCGACCGAGGAGGCGAATATGTTGCACCTTTTGCTGATTTATGCGCGAAAAGTGGCATTGTACATGAGTGTACACCTCCTTATTCTCCACAATCAAATGGCGTGGCGGAACGAAAGAACCGCACATTGAAAGAAATGATGAACGCCATGTTGATAAGTTCTGGGGTGAGCCATGACATGTGGGGGGAGGCCATTCTCTCGGCCAATTATCTTTTGAACAAGATACCATTGAAAAAGAGAGATGAGACTCCATATGAATTATGGAAAAAGAAAAAGCCTTCATATAAATACTTGAAAGTGTGGGGGTGCCTAGCAAAGGTGATTGTACCACCTCCTAAGGCTCTTAGGATAGGACCCAAAACTGTTGATTGCATATTCATTGGGTATGCGCATCAAAGTAGTGCACATCGCTTTCTTGTACATGAGTCCAAGAACCCTGATGTACACAATGACACTATCATGGAGGTGAATCCTAACGTTGTTTCGTATTTTGAAAATGTGTTTCCTTTGAGAAGACAAACACATACAACTTCATCAACAGCACTTGATGAGGCGGGTCCAAGTTCATCTACATGGTTAGATGAAGCGGGTCCAAGTTCATCTACGCGGATAGATGAAACACACGATCTACCTGAGGTTGACGAGGGTGATCGTAGGCGAAGCAAAAGGCCAAGGGTTGAAAAATCCTTCGGTCCTGACTTTGTTAGCTACATGGTTGAGGGCGAGCCCAATACATATCGCGAAGCGGTTTCTTCTTCGGAAGGACCTCAATGGAAAGAAGCAATAAAGAACGAGATTGATTCTATATTGCAAAATCATACTTGGGAGTTAGTAGATCTTCCACCTGGTTGCAAACCACTTGGATATCGTTGGATATTCAAAAGGAAGATGAAAACTGATGGAAGTATTGATAAATACAAGGCTAGGTTGGTGATTAAAGGATTTAGACAAAAGGAAGGTCTAGATTACTTTGATACCTACTCGCCTGTGACGCGCATAACCTCGATTAGATTGGTTCTTGCTATAGCGGCTTTAAGAAATTTGGAAGTTCACCAAATGGATGTTAAAACCGCATTTCTAAATGGCGATTTAGAAGAAGAGATTTACATGGAGCAACCTGAAGGTTTCTCTGCCCCAGGTCAAGAGGGTAAAGTGTGTAAACTCGTCAAGTCTTTGTATGGCTTGAAGCAAGCACCAAAACAATGGCACCAAAAGTTTGATCATGTCATGCTTGACAATGGTTTCAAAATAAATGAGTGCGACAAATGTGTTTATTTCAAAGACACAAATGAAGGTTATGTAATCTTATGTCTTTACGTAGACGATGTGCTTATCATTGGGAGTAATGATAAAATTATCAAGGCTACTAAAAACATGTTGAAAGCGAGATTTGATATGAAAGACATGGGTTTAGCGGATGTGATTCTTGGAGTAAAGATCATAAGAACCCAAGATGGTCTTGTCTTAAGTCAATCTCACTATGTGGATAAGATTCTTGAAAAATTCAACTCGGGAGATACGAGTGTAGCTCGAACTCCAGTTGATACCTCTCAACATCTCAAGAAGAATAAAGGAGAGGGAGTTGCTCAGTTAGAGTATTCAAGAATTATTGGCAGTCTAATGTATCTAATGACATGTACTAGACCCGACTTGGCTTACGCGGTGAGTAGGCTAAGTAGATACACCAGCAATCCGTGCGCGGATCATTGGAAAGCTATCACGAGGGTGCTTAAATACATAAGATACACAAGAGATTATGGACTGCATTATACCCGACAACCAGCAGTGATCGAAGGATACACTGATGCAAACTGGATATCGGATAATAAAGATTCCAAATCAACAAGTGGTTACGTGTTTACACTTGGAGGAGCTGCTATTGCTTGGAAGTCTTCTAAGCAAACGGTCATAGCGAGATCCACAATGGAATCCGAATTTATCGCCTTAGATAAGTCAGGCGAGGAGGCGGAATGGCTACGTCAATTCGTGGAAGATATTCCAAGATGGCCAAAGCCTTTGCCAGCCATATGTGTACATTGTGATAGCCAATCAGCGATTGGTAGAGCTCAAAGCTTGATGTACAATGGCAGATCAAGGCATATGCGACGTAGACATAACACGATACGACAACTACTCTCAACGGGTGTTATCACAATTGATTATGTGAGATCAGCGGATAACATTGCGGACCCGTTTACAAAAGGCTTAAGCAGAGAGTTAGTAGAAACGTCGTCAAGAGGAATGGGACTAAAGCCCGTGGTAAATGGGAATATGAGGGAAACCTAACTTAGTTGACTGGAGATCCCAAGATCTAAGTTCAATAGGACAACTTAATCATATTACCAAACGGAGTCACTGTGGGGGAGTACCCCAAACTAATTAAAAAGGGAGTTATTTATACTTCCTAGTCCATTCCAATCAGTGACATTGAAGTGAGGCTAAGCATATTAAGGTTAACGATTACGGGAAATCAAATAACCATGATGCTGTTAATGATTCAAAGGAATCACCTATGTTAGAGTGAAGTAGGGTCGCTTCAAATGGATTTGTGGGGTGCGCAAATCCTAGAGCTCTCGCAGAACCAGGCTAGTGTTCCAGGACCATAATAGGACACGACAATGAGGAGTTGGCCAAACCAGGAAGAGTATTGTGTGAAGTGTATTGTCGTTTACACAAATGGGGGTATGTTCAAGGACATCGTGTCTACACACCGCTAGTAAGCTAAGTGCGCTTCACAAAAGAAGGTTCAAAGGTTAAAACCTACCTATTTTGCAATACTCAACTGTCGAAGTTTATCGTTGAAAAGTGTAAGGAAAAGATCCATTTCCATACATGTGGGGGATTGTTGGAAATTTGATGAAAATAGCATTTTTCATGTGGGGGATTGTTGGAAAAATAGGTGAAAATAGCATTTTTCACAAATATAGGAAAATGATTTTTTCCTATTTTGGACTAGAAATAAATATAATAAAATGAGCGGGTTTTATATATTTATTTATGGGTTTGTGTTCTATGTTGGGAGAGCTTCGCAACGAACTAAACCACGTCCAAAACGGAGCTAAGATGAATGAGATATCGATGCTCAAAGTTGGGTGTTTGGAACATTCAATGCTGAAACAAAAGGGAAAGTAGCACCTTGTCCCACATAGGAGGAGAGATGGAACTTAAATGGGTATTTAAGGTGGAACTCTCCATCCTTATTGTTTCATGGAAGCACACACTAGTGTCCTCGCGAAGGGTGCGGAGCACCCTAACTCGCACTCGCACTCGCACACGCTCGCGCGCGCGCGTGGCGTGGGCGATGAGGCGCAAGGGTGCGGAGCACCCTAACTCGCACTCGCACACGCTCGCGCGCGCGCGTGGCGTGGGCGATGAGGCGCAATGTGGCGCTTTGATGGCGCACTTTGCACTTCGCACGCTCGCATCGCCGCGAGCCGCCTTTGTATTTTTGACCACGTGCGCGTGGTGAAGCACAAGGGTTGCAAGGACCAAGTGGTAGGTGATGCGGCGCATGACGTGGCAGTCATGCGCATGCGCGCGCGGGTGCACGCATGGTGCATAGGTCCTGCTGTGTCGTGCGCGGCGCACCAGAGTGAGCCAATACGGCGCGACTGTGTGGCGCGCTAGTATAGGCTCACAGGTGACGTGGCGCACGCCCGCATGGACTTGAGCCAAGAGGACGCACCGTGCATGGTGACGTGGCGCATGCACGCACGACTGTGAGCCAAGATGCCGCACCACGCATGGGCACGCGGCGCACGGCTGTGAGCCAAGAGGCCGCACCGCGCATGGGCGCGCGCGCGCGCAGAAAGCTTCTAGCATTGAATAACAGAGCAGTTTCAGTCCAGCTTCGTAACTGACGAGTTAACTGGCTTTGACTGAGAATTAAATGACGTATTAAATTGCATTGAAGACGTTTAATGCAATTTAAACCTCTCCTTAATTCGTTTTTAACTGTTTCGAATTAGGAGCTGTATAAATACAGCTCCATACCCAGCAGTAGAGATGACCAGCGACAACAGCAATCTAAAACTTTCTCTCCACTTGCATCTGATCCTTTTCTTGCAGCATTCAAGGTAACCTTCGGGTTGTAGGCGAACTCCGGCAGTACTACTGCTCCGGCTGTTGTACCCTGGGAAACAAAACGAGTACTCTTGGGAGACTCGGAATTTGTTTTAAGGGAAGCGTGTTGAACACGTGACTCAGCCCTTCTGTTTCTACCCCATTCTTGTTTTTGCTTTTTCAGTTGTATTCGTACTTGTAATTTTTGCTTTCTTATTTCTGATTGTAATTGTATTAATAAAAATTTGTTTTTATTTTATTTAAATTACGCGAACGGTTCTTACAGATGGAGCCCCCTCTAAATTGCAGGGTGTGGATGGAGCCCCCTATTAAACAAAATTAAAAAAAAATTTGATTGGTTTACAAGTTGTGGGCCCCACCTGATAAAGCCCTTTGAGCTCGTTACCACGGTGGCCGAGCTTCAATGGCGCCCCGGCAGCCGGGGGTGTGGACGATGGCGGAGGGGGAGGCGCTATAGGTGTCCAGCTTGCGAGGGTGGCGCCCCCACACCCTCCAGCCTTATAAAATTTGCCTTTTGGAAAAAATATATATCCATTATTATTGCAGACAAGTCAGTGACTAAAATATCCCCCAACCTCGCTCACTCTATCCAAATAACATTGTCTCTCCAAATTTGTAACACAGAATGCAATCATTGATCTCTACATCACCAATTTCTTCATCAAGTCTGCAATCACTCGAGTCCTATGCTTCGTTAACGGCTTCTTTCAACCTCCGTTTCTGCAGTCTCCCGCGAGAAGTTGTACCATTATCGCACCATAAACACAGAGTTATCGGCGCTGCATCAAAGAGGACCAGGAAATGTGTATCGGCAGCTTCTCCGGACAGCAATGGAAGTCCTCCGACCAAGTTTGATTATGATCTGGTGATAATTGGAGCTGGTGTTGGTGGTCATGGTGCTGCATTGCATGCTGTTGAAAAGGTTAGAACAACAAGTTGTTAATTAGATCATACTAGAGCCGTTGTTTAATTACTTGATTTTGTCAAATTAGGTTTACTTGTAGTAGTGTGTTGAGAATATGAATGATGAATTGATGATGATTTATGTTTTATTTTTATTTTTTTTATGCGGCATGAAAACTGTGAAGTACATTGTTTGACCGTTGACGGTTTGTTGAACACAAAGTAAAAAATCAGAGTAAATTACTTTTTTTTTGAGACCCTATGTTTTAGTGTTTTAGTGGTTTTAAGATCATGCGTAGTGGGAGGCACAAATAATGCCTCCACCCTTGGGCGTTTTGCACCATGAGGCAGTGAGTCAGCAATAGGGCATTATGGGACGCTTTTCTAAAATGGGTGGTGGGGTAGTGTGGATGTGGGCATTGTGGAGCATTATGTTAAAATGGGTGTAATCTAATTAAATTAAAAAAAAAAACCATCAAAAAATTTTATTGGACAAACCCCAACGTGGAAACCGGTGATTGGCCAAAACCATTGAAGCAAGGCGTGGAAAAAAGAACGGCAAAAGCATTGTTTTGAAAACACCCAGGGGGCGGTCTAGGGGCGTTTTTTTGGGGGGGAAAACGCCAAAAAAAACCCTCCACTACGGGTGGTCTAACACTTGAATCCAAAATCAAAAAGTTTAAAGCTCTGACTCCCTAACCGCTCATTTTGTAACGTTTTAAGTCCAATTTTTTAACACTTGTATTTTGATTTTGGACTCAAGTGGTTAAAACAAATAAAACACAGGGACTCAAAACGTTATAAAATGAGCGGTTAGAGCTTTAAACTTTTTGATTTTGGACTCAAGTGGTTAAAACCACTAAAACATAGAGACTCAAAAAGTAATTTACTCAAAAAATTAAGTATTGTTAGATCTCTAAATAACTGGTTTGATATTGAGTAGGTTACATGTTTTGTTATTAGGTTATTTAACATATTGAATGATCAAACATCTATGAATTGATCTAATGAGATTAATAAGTGGTGCTAAACAAACACCAATGACACACTATCAAAGAGCACTGACGTGTCATAGGGTCATTTAAAAGAGCGAAAATGGTCATATGGGGGTCATGATAAAAAGAACATGGTCATATGGTGGGGCCGCAGGGGCCAAATCATAGTGACAAAGAAATGACTGTTGTGACCAATGACAAAGTCATAAGTCCCATATGACCAGTTTTCGCCCTATCATATAAACCCATATGATATGACAGACTGTAGTGTGGAGACTTGATTGACATTATACGGCTTGTGTCACGTCATACGGGTCGTATGACAAGCTGATTTACACTATTGGGAGTGTGTTTGCAGTTTGTATAGCATCATGACATTATCGGTTTAAAATGGTAGTTACTCTGATCAGGGGATTTTGTTAGTCGGTATGCATTTTTTAGTTACGTAATTGGTTGATCAGATCTTGCCCAGTTGTTAAAGCCAGTATTTGGGCCTTAAGTAGTGATATTGAGTTATCAGATATCCTCAACTTAGGCACAATCTGATTATTTTGTCTGGTGCATCAAGGTTTCTTGTATGTATACACATTGTTGCTTCCAACTTATTATTGAGCCTCTTTCTTGTTTATTTGAAAATAAAATAAAAATAATTTTGGTCAAGAGTAATACATGACAGGGTCTAAAAACAGCTATCATCGAAGGTGATGTTATAGGCGGAACATGTGTAAACAGAGGTTGTGTTCCTTCTAAAGCTCTTCTCGCTGTTAGTGGCCGCATGAGAGAACTCCAAGATGAACATCACATGAAAGCTTTAGGAATACAGGTGATACAACTTCTTTAAATCCCTTTTCTCTCCGATACTTTAAGTTGTTCAAATGTAACAACTCATGAGAGCCCGTTTGAACTTATATACTTTGGTCCTTTTCCAAGTTTATTAGGTTTCAGGTGCTGGCTATAACAGACAGGCAGTAGCTGATCATGCAAGTAATCTTGCTTCTAAAATACGTAACAATTTAACGAACTCAATGAAGGCCCTCGGTGTGGACATATTGACAGGTTTTGGTTCAATAATGGTAAGTCATTTATCTCCTTTAAAATCTTTCATTACGTATTATAATGTCAATAAACTTGTTATCAGGGTCCTCAAAAGGTGAAATACGGGCTGGATAACTTCATAACGGCAAAGGATATTATAATTGCTACTGGATCAGTTCCTTTCGTCCCTAAAGGCATTGAAGTTGATGGTATATAAAAGCTTCACATTTATTTGCTTATCACCAAATTATCTGTATAGATTTGCAATGATAATAGTATGATGTTCAGGGAAGACCGTTGTTACCAGTGATCATGCTTTAAAATTGGAGTTTGTTCCTGAATGGATAGCCATTGTAGGAAGTGGGTATATCGGCCTTGAATTCAGTGATGTGTACACAGCACTTGGTAGTGAGGTGGGCCCTCCTGTTTTATAAACTTAAGTATAAAAATTCGCACTTGTTTCTTGGCACAATCGGTTATTTTACAAAAAAAATATAAGTGTGTGTGTTCTCTCTAGTGTATCTTATTTCTATTTGTCAATATCTTACAAGCGGGCAACATGATACAGGTCACATTTATTGAAGCTCTTGATCAACTTATGCCTGGATTTGATCCCGAGATTGGCAAGTTAGCTCAAAGGGTTCTTATAAATCCTAGAAAAATTGACTATCATACTGGAGTATTTGCTACCAAGGTAATTAGCTGTTTATTTATTTTTCTTATTAAGTTTAAAAAATACGTAAGTGAGATCGAGTTTCTCTCATTATTTCAACAGATCACCCCAGCAAAGGATGGAAAACCAGTCATTATTGAACTTACTGATGCCAAGACAAAAGAACCGAAAGAGACATTAGAGGTATCGTTTGGCAGATTCAAGAAAATTCAGTTAATTTTTGGAAAAAAAAATGGTATTGTCGGAAATAATCTAGCCTGTGTATCTTGATAAGGAAAAACTAAATTTAAGTAGAAACAATTCAGAAAGTTTTAATCACTTATGTCGTATTTTGTTTTGCTACGTGTGCAGGTAGATGCAGCGCTAATTGCCACTGGAAGAGCTCCATTTACAAAAGGTCTCGGGTTGGAAAATGTATGCTACGAAGTATTAAAGAATTAAACATTGAGAATAATATATAATTAGATGTATGACTCTAATGGTATAATGGATTTTCTCCAGATCAATGTTGAGACTCAACGTGGTTTTGTTCCTGTTGATGAGCATATGCGAGTAATCGATGCAAAGGGAAATACGGTTTGTTGCTAATGATTTATGAGTTTATATTACGAAATTATTATTATTTATTAGTGTTTGAGAATGAATTCTGGTTATTATTTGTTAGATTCCTCACTTATATTGCATTGGTGATGCAAATGGGAAGTTGATGCTTGCTCATGCTGCAAGTGCACAGGGAATATCAGGTAAGTGACGATACATGTTTATTTTCTTTTCTTTTTTTTTTCTTTTTTAGTATGCTGAATCTACCTTAATGTATCTTTTGAAATAGTTGTTGAACAACTCAGTGGAAAAGATCATGTTCTCAACCATTTGAGTGTCCCAGCAGCTTGCTTCACCCATCCTGAAATCAGTATGGTGGGATTGACCGAGGTAAAAGTCTTTATTTTAGTCGTCTGCCTACATGATTGTGAAAATATATTTTTAAAAATATACAACACACTGTGAGGGGGGTCAACTGGGTTGAGTAACGGGTCAAAATGAGTAATTCGGTTACGGGTTGGGTATTGTTTTTTTTAATTCATTATTGGTTTGGGACAATGCCCGATTTTGTTATCACTGAATGGAGCAGCCTCAAGCAAAGGAGAAAGCCAAGAAAGAAAAGTTCAAGATAAGTGTTGCAAAGACGAGTTTCAAGGCAAACACAAAAGCATTGGCCGAGAATGAAGGGGAGGGTCTTGCCAAGGTCTCTTCCCTCAACTTCTTCTTTATTAATTAATTAATTAATTAATTAATTAATAAGAATACTGTTGTGTTGGGTCACAATGGAGTCATTTTTTGTATATTTGCTTCAACTGCTCATCCGATGGCCATTTGGCAATCAAATAGAGAATGTTGATGGGCTTTTGGTTTTGTATGATGCAGCTGATATATAGGCCTGATACCGGCGAGATTCTTGGAGTACATATATTGGGGATGCATGCTGCTGATCTTATCCATGAAGCATCAAATGCCATTGCATTAGGAACTCGTGTTCAGGCACATTTTCACCCCTACTCATTCAATTAGGAAAACATAAACTTGAACCTTGAATATAATTTGAATTATACAAGTCAATTAATAGAATGTTAATATAACAACACTAAATATACTTTTGCAGGACATTAAGTTTGCAGTTCATGCACATCCCACCCTATCAGAAGTCCTTGACGAGCTTTTTAAAGCAGCACATGTCAATGTAGATGAACCCAAGCCGGTAGCAGTGTAAGTGAGGTGGTTTGATCAGTTATATATGTATTCGGATTATGTTTAATGATGGCGTGTACATCTTATTGCATGCTAGCAAAATTTTACAATTATAAGACGATTTGTTTTCCGCACATACCAGTTATGTGAGGATGCTTTAAGAATGGAAAAAAATGTGGAAGAGATGTGAATGCTCCAACTTTGTAATGTGTTTCAAAAATGTTTATATGATTACTACTTATTTATATGTTAAATTGACATCTCATATCTTATACAAACACATTAACATTTTTTAAAACATAGACAGCAAACATTTAAATAAATATTTGTTTAGATTGAGAGCTGGAAAATTTATTTAGATTTTAGTACGGCAGCATACTTAACTAAATTGCGGAAAAATAATTAATCCAAAAACACAAAAATCAGAAATAAAGCAGTAGCATGTCATCATTTGAAACAAAACCAAAACCTAGAGTTGACAACTTTTTGTTTCTATCAAACATCTACTCTTCTTGAGTAGATTCACCACTCTGCTTGTTGTGCTTCCTTGCATACCTCTGGTTCCTCAAGAACTTAGGGTCCATCTGCACATAAAAACAATCAAAATCAAACACAAATCATTTCATATTTTAAACCAAATGACTTGCTTAGCCTAAAGGTGTTCATGTAAACTGTTAAAACCGATGAAATCATCAAAATCAAAGCACTTCGAAGGGTTGGACTTTGACCAGTTGAGATACAGTTTGGTTTTTGAGTTTTGACACACCGCAAAAATGATCAGGTTTTGGGTTATCGCAATAAACAGGCTACGTTTGGATTGACCTATGCAACCAAAACAGTCATGTTTGGCCCACTAACCCAATTAACCTGTCCAACTCGATTGACATGTTTATCACTTGATTACGACTCACAAGCCCACCAACCATGCTATATATGGTTTATGTTAGGAGTAAATTGCCATTTTAGTCTCTTGAGTTTTTGTCCAAATTGTCATTTTAGTCAAAATAGTTTTTTTTTCTCCTCTGGTTCCCTGACTTTTCCTTTTTCTTGCCATTTTGATCACATTGCCTAACTTAGTCTAAAAACCAGGTTATAATCATGGGTATTTTTGGCATTAAATTATTATGAGGTTTATAAATTATGTTGTAAACTACTCCTGGTTATCACTACACAACAGTTATACCAAAAATACCCCTGGTTATAACCAGATTTTTACACTGAGTTAGACAATGTGATCAAAATGGCAAGAAAATGGAAAAGTCAAGGACCCAGAGGAGAAAAAAAACTATTTTGACTAAAATGGCAATTTGGAGCAAATCTCAGGGACTAAAATGACAATTTACTCTTTATGTTTGAGTTAAACAAATTATCCAACCAACCCAACATGATTGCACATCAAGTTTAATGGTTAGGCCAAAGTTTGAAACTTGAAACCAGCCAGTTAAGCTCTATTATTACTTTTTTTGTTGATTTTTATGTTTGATTAAAATGAACCATCTTTTCACCCACTTTGCATCTTATCGATACATACAAACTAAAAATTTTGAAAGAAAAAAAAAACAACTCAACCCATCAAACAAACTGGTTTTATTTGTAGTTTCCTAAAATACATAGCTCAAACAAACAAGTTTGGTTTGTGAAATCCAGAATATATAGCAAGCAGTGAAGCGACCAAAAATGACTTGCTCAACATTTTATGACGAAAAACAAAAAATATAGTCACAACACAACCATATGCTCAAGATCTTTTTATCAAGCATACAGCTTAACAAACATGCTTGAAACAGTCTAAACAACTAAGTCCAATACAGATTTAGCATTCTAACCTTCTGATTATTAAAAAAACAAATTTATCAAATCAGCATTGTATAAATGTGGACTAGTCGGCAATTAATCGCTAGTCGGCCAGACACTGAGTAAATTTTCATTAATCAGTAGTCGGACCTAACCGGCCAAAAATCGACAACTGCAGCCAAGATCAAGGGCGTAGCTTTCAAGGGGCCGGGAGGGGGGCCCGACCCCCCGAACTTTTCGCTCAGTAGTGTTATGTATGTACGTTTCGTGTAGAATTTTTTTAGGTATACACGTTTTCAACCCCCGGTTTTATAAAAAAAATACTTATATAGAATTTTTAGGTTCGGTGACTTCCGACCCCCGGTGGAAATTTTCAAGCTTCTGGCCAAGATACCAAGTTACCAACCAAACCATTTATATTCCAGCAATTAATCTTGTATACTTATAAAAATGGGTTGAGGAGCGGTTAAAACCTGTCTACTTAAAACATTTACATATAAAAATATGTATATATATAAACTGAAATTGTTGCTAATTCTAATCACACATTTAATTTTACAATTCTAATTAAAATTGCACTTCATTAAATCACAAAAAAACAGCTAAAAAACATGTAAATTATTCTATAATTGAAGGGTGCTGATTTCAGATAGATCAAACTAAAAAAACATTCTAAAACTGGATAAACTGAATAACAAATAAAGTAATCGACAGATTAAGAGAAACTGACCCCTTTAGTGGAAGTGTGACGGTGTTTGCGTGGTTTCTTGATGCCATTCCGGTGAGCCTTGTACGACTGGTTGTGGGCCGTATGGTTCTTCGATTTCGCCATCTCTCGAGATCGATTTGTTCTATATAAACAAGAATATTGTCAGTTTCGAATCAAAAACATGGCTTTTAACAGAAATTATGTTCGAATTGGAAAACGAATTGAGAGAGGAACCTGTAGAGGTGGTGGCTGACGGACCGGATTAGGGTTTGGGGAGAAGGATGAAAACCCTAGTTTTAACCTTTTGTGAATGGGCTTGAGAAAGGTTATTTAATGGTCCAATAACAAAGCCTGTTTTAGAAAATTGTTGGCCCAATCAATGCTTATTTAGGCTTTTTAATTGTGTTTGAAAATTACAGCGGTGGTGGTCCATTAGCAAAGGCAAAGCATTTAAACACCTGGTTTGGAATGACGAGGTTTTGGGTTCAAATCCCACAGACGACAGAGATTAAAAGAAATTTGTCGTTTTAAAAAATTGTGTTTGAAAATTACAGATAAAACTAGTCAGGGCTGATGACCTTTTAAAGTAGAGGTTATGCATTCGTGGGTGGGAAGGAGGTAACCCACCGCTGACCTAGTTCCCCTAACGAGGGAATATGATTGAGGTTTACTATGAGTTTTGGTGTTCTTATGGACAAATCATTGAATATGAGACTTAGTTGTTTCCTTGCAACAAGAAAAGAGTTCTTCTAAGCAATCAATTTTCTTAGTCACCTATAGAAGCGAGCATTTTTAGACTCCTCAGGACAAAGAGAGAAACTCGCTATGACCAGACTCTAGTGTGAGTATCACTTTTGTTATCTAGAGAAAAAATGAGATAGCAAGTGATGTTGAATGAATATGCATTTCCTCTCTACATGAGAGGTATTTAAGACGAGTGGTATTTAATGCATAAGGTCACATGGATTGTTATGTGATCAATGATCGTTTTATCCTCACACTCTGTCATAGCCACGGATTTGGACACCATGCGACTTGTTTGCCAGTCCGAGGTATTAACCAGGTTGTTCAGCCTACATATTAGCCAATGATTCTTATGTTGGTTTGGTATTATCCACCAATATGTTTGGACGACTGCTTACTTCTTTTTAACAACAAAGGCCCGGACACCAAGGATCACCCTGAAAAGTGGATCACCTTTCCGCCTGAAGAACAAAACATCGTGACTTGGCCCACCATCCCAGGAAGAAAGCCACAACTGGAAAAACCCCCCTACTCAACCCGGAACAAAATTTGTCTCAAGCGAGACTCCAACCCATAACCTCCCATTTAAAAAGTCATAAGGCTACCAAGTAACCAAATGGCTCAGTGGTGGACGTCTTATCGGATGTATAAACAAAGTCATCTCTAAAGTCTTGGTAAACCGGCTGAAATGTGTGATGGGAAAGCTTATTTCCGAGGAGCAAACGACGTTTTTGGCGGGGAGAAACATCACAGATGGGCCTTTGATGTTGAATGAAACCGTGGCTTGGATGAAACATTCTAAGAAAGTGAGCATGATCTTTAATGTTGATATACATAAGCCATACGATTCCCTTAGTTGAACTTTCCTAAACTCTATTATGGAGCAAATGGGTTTTCCATGGTATATCTCTGGTTCTGTCTCGATTGGGGGTTGACATAATAAAAGCCATCAAAGGGATTGTAAGAGGCGGGGCTGAAGTAGCCTTTTAGGTCGATATCTGGATTGCGTCGGAACCGTTACAGGTTCTGTTTCTGCAGTTGTTTCAATTGGAAAAGTTTAAGAGGTGTTTGGTGGCCGAAAGGGTTCGGTTGGGTCCTAACGGGGCTGCATGGGGCTGGGACTGGAAGCGTCAACCATCCACTACCGATGAAAGGCTGGAATTCCAGCAATTAATTAATCTTCCGCAACGTTTTTCGGTGTAGTCAGGGCCCGACAGATGGGTTTGGAACCTAGACCCATCGAGTCAGTTTAACGGTGGAAGCATAAAGAAGTCGATTAATGCTCCGAACCGTGTAATGCCTGATTATGTGTTTAAATGGAATGGGTTCGTACCGAAAAAGTCGGTATGGTAGCATGGCGAGCACAAGTAGAGCATCTCCCGACCCGAGTCGCGCTGTCCAGAAGAGGAGTTCTCTTCCAAGTAATATCAAACATAAACTTTACCAAATCCGATTTATTACATTTTACAAATAACAAATCATACAAAAGAAATTATATATAAGAAACAAATCCTACAACAAAACATTCCAATGACATATATGTAATTATTTGTTTAGGCCTGACTGTTGAAAGTTATACAGCCCTTATTATACATACCACAGTTAAGAACATAGTTACAGTGTTTACGTACGCATTTGAGCAAAACACTCGAACCGAAGCAAAACACATGACCTGTCCTAATTATCAACTTCTCGACCCCGATAACCTAAAACTACAGGACAATAGCATTCCTAGTTTGACAATACATGGTACAAAAACCATAGTATTAGAATAAGGGACCCACCAAGATACAGATTTGAAATTCAAATCCTATAAAACAATAAAACAAAACCTTAATCCAACAACAAGATGAGACTTAAGTGTGCACGCGACTTACTCCTAAAGGTCTATAGCATCTTCAAGAAACAATGCCGACGATCAACCTAATATAGATAGTGGATACAACTGCCAAAAAACTTTTATTAATTCATGATCATTTCAAAACACTAATTTTTTGCAAGAAAACACAGAACAAAACTGAGTCATTTAATTTTTTTATTAATGGCTTGTATATTTAAATTTTTTATTGTTTACATACACATGTGTATGTAATGTACATAAAAAAGTATCAAACTAACATGTTCATATATTTTCACAAATCATGCCGCCCACGTGTATGATTATGAGCACAATATACAAAGCCCTCTCTGAGATTAAAACTACTTATTCCATCATTAAAGATGAAAATAATAATTAAAGTTGAAAATACATACCTTAATTATGTCTAGGAATTTACAAGATATACGTAAGTAGATATCTGAAGCACAATTATGTCACAAAACACACAGCTTTCATATTTTCATGTTCATAACTGGATTTAGAAGCTCTTCATACATCAACTGCAAGATGACAAGTTAACAAAAATTAGAAGTGTATTTTAATTTTGTAGTTGTATTATCCTGATTTTCACCATTAATACAAGATTTTATCTGCAAAGGTCAAATTTTGTGTAAAAGTTGGGTTGACCCAATACATTTTATTTTAAAAAACGATTTTTTGATGTATCATATATAATTACAAAAATCAGACTATTCCGACAGAAACGTGACTTTTGTAATAAAATGATTTAGCAGTTTCCATGCATTAGAAATACAGTTTGGGAGAAACCTGCCCGTTTCCATCACCTGTTTGACCCTTAAGGACAAAACATAAACCGAAATGAACCATTCAAGGCTGCAAAAAATGAGAAAAAGTGTAATAAACACATACAGATGTTTGGTTATGTTCAAGCTTCATCTTTCTATATTCTTCTTGAGCTTTCTTTGATCTAAACATGGCTTGCACCCGAACAACCGATCTTTCCACACGTTCTTCAGCTTGTTTCCTACTCGCGTTGAAGAACCTTTCCTCACAAACGCTCTCTTCCTTCTCATCTTCATCTTCGTCTGGGGCAACTTGAAGACCTCTAAATCCTTTCCGTCTTAGACGCCAACGAAGAATTGCCTTCTCTAACACCCCTACTGACCATACTATCTTCTTATACTGCTTTCTTACTTGAAAACCACGGAAATAAGCCTGCACCAAGAAATAGGGGTGTAAATGAGACGAGCCGCTCATAGCCTCATACGCTACTTGAGGGTGGCTCCTAAAAGCTCGAATCGAGCCAACTCGAGCCTAAGTTGGAGGTCAGTTAATGAACGAGCTCGAGCCCAAGCTTTCACATATTGAATCTAATTAGGCTCGCACGTCTAAACGAGCTAGCTATTAATATAAATAAAACATTTTTTTTGTGATAAATATATACTTAAATAATATATATATTATTATACATAAAACTATAATTAAAAAAATGTAAATACTATATTTGTTATATTAAAGTTATAATTACAAATAATTATATACATGTATATGTAAAATAGCTAGATATTTGATAACTAATAAACGAGCGTAGCTTGAGCTGAGCTCGGGTTTGAATTTTTATCAATGAACCGAGCTCGGTTTTTTAAATGTATTAGCGAGCCAGGCTCAAGCTTTAAACTAGCCGAGCTTAAGCTCTCTTAGATTTGAGCAAAATGTAATATCTTACCTGAATTTTGATTGCTTGGCGACGTTTATTGAGGAAATCTTTACGTATTTGCCAACTACGAAACCGGTATTGTATACGAGTAGCAGCTTTCATCTGTTTCTTGGTTTCATGCCTACGATAAGCATGTTGAATCCTCATAGCTGCAATTATACACCTGGCTTCATCTTCTGTGTTAGCAAGCTCCACTGCTTTTGATTTCAATTTTAATGATTGCTCCCGGAATGCCGCCTGTATGCGCGCGGCAGCATCAGCCGTCCTCCTATAAGCCGCCAGGGTATCCTTTAAACATTGCTCCTCTTCAGTGATGTTAGTCCCCGGGCCACTTGTGACACAATCATCATCAGTCAGGATTTTACTTTGTAGTGAGCCACTAACATTTCCAGCTAATGTCATAGCTTCAAAATGAGCTAATAATGCTTTTTCAGCAAGAAAAGCAGCCAAACCCTCATAACCACTCTTGGATGCCAGATCAGAAGGGGTGGATCCACCAGGGTTGTCCGGAGTGGGGTCCGTTACCAGATTCGGATTCGCCCCTGCAGATAGAAGAGATGCCACACATCTTTGCCTGGAAAAGGAGATTTAAATAAATAAAGTGAGGAGATCAAGAGCCTCGTATGCTATACTAGAATGGTGGATCAGACCACAAATCCAGATAATTTTATTAACTAATAGATAACATGACTAAAACATGCATTCTTATTCTTATATATGGTTGACATGTTTAAATCCCTATTATAATAAATGATTCCAAAGAATGTTACGTGTCACTGTCACTGTCAGAATCACTCTCTCACATTTATCTTTTACACCGATTTTAATTTAAGTATTAATTTTTAATACCTACAATACAGGAATTGTATCACTATCTATTCTTTAACTTTCTCTCTATCACATGACAAAATTATAGGCAACCATAATTTTTGTTTTTCCGCCTAAACCGTATACCCATTTAACTATACCCGATTTCCTTTGCAATATTACATTTAATACATTCATTATTTTGTTTTCATCAACCTCGCCTGTTTTCATGATTTAAACTCTATCATTTTTATAATAAGATTTTAATTTACCGTTATTTTGCTCCTATTTTTCTAAATTTAAGAGTTTGTGATTCTCATTTTGCTCTTTTTCCTTTTATAATCACACGTATTTAAAATTTCAAAAATAAAACCAAGTTTTACAAATTCAAGCAGTGTAATACACGGGGTTATAACCTAGTAAATAATAATATGCTTTATTCTGTAAATTATTATTAAAATTTAGAAGAAAAAATGTCTTATGTTATTCCACAATTATTCTATTTTCCTAACAGTAACTAGACGTCATGTTATAAACATAAAAAACAAGATTAAATAAGATTCTTACCTCCCATAGTGAGCAGCCCAATGAAGAGCAGTCCATCCAAATTTGTCACGAAAATCAATCGATAAACCTGACCATGAGTATGGGAATATGGCCCAAGTGTAATCCAATATAGCACACAAATGTATAACTCCTTGACCTTCATCATCGCGCTCGGGGATCTTACTTCCTTCTAATATACTTTCCAAAAGCCATTCAAGCATCTTGTTCTGTACAACGAGCTCCAATAAACTGTTTTTGGCTTGTGAGAAAGATATTCTTTTTCCGGTCATCGAACTTATCAGCTGCTCCCAACTATCAACAATAGATCGGGTTTTATGGGCAAATATTTTGGCTTGTGTCAGGGTCTTTTGTGGTACTTTGTTAGATAAGATGTTAAGGCTCTTGGATGTTGAAAACAGCAAATGGGCCAATCTCATTTTAACTTGGAAAACTTCCCAGTCAGACGTTTCTTCTGATGAGATTGTTATATTGTGTGTAGGTGGGGCCCGGTATTCAAACGCCATTACTTGACTTATGGGTTTGTGTCCATCATAACTGATGAAAAGGTTGACTATTCCCGGGCTGTGAGGAGAGACAAAACACCGAAATACGCCAGGTTGAACAACTTCAACAGGAATGCAATTATCTCCACACACGCAAAATAGATTGGAGTTCGCTGAATGTAGATGCTTTTCGTTAAATAATCCAACGATTAAAACCTGCAGAAAACAGACTAAAGGTCAATATCTCACAACAACAAAGTGCCGAAGTGGTACATCTTTATAGGGTTATATAGACAGAACCTTTGTTGCTTCAGTTGATGAAGCCCATGAGGGCGAGACTTCAGTTATACTGAATATTTGTTGATTATAACCAGTTGAAACCGCATTTTGTGTTGTCAGAATAGGATCATCTATCACAGGAGATTCGGTCATGGTGTAGTTCATCCATCTTCCAAAACTATCTTGATCTTTCAGTCCATCATTCACCATAGTGTCTAAAACATCTAGAGTCACGCTAGTGTTTACATCTTTGGGGCCCACCTGTAAGCAGAATAATCAGGATGGCATCAATATCACATACTTATGACTTATAAAGGTCTATCGGTCTTCTACAAACACTACTTACAGTATCTACAAATCCATTAAGTCCATCTTGATCAAAGTATGATATGTTTCCTGCAATTAAAAAGTTTAATCAAAATCAACTGTCTAGTGTCTAATGAACTAATTTGTAAGTTAATTACCTCCTACAGGTGCCGTTAACTTGTTGGAGCCATCTGGGACTACAAGCTCATCCCATTCAAGTGTGTTGATTTCATGAAGTCTCATCTCATGGTTTATTATTGTCTCATTAGGCTCTGCAGAATCGCAGTAAACGATAATATTGAAAAAACATTAATTACTATAAAAGGAAGTATATATATTTTTTTCGATGAAACTTTTGGAGATCTTAATATCTGTGAATAAACATACTTACCCGCATAATATGCTTGGTCAACAACCTCATTTTCTTCTGACAGATTCCATGAAGTAGGCGGGTCTGAGCTAGAATTCGATTCGACAGTCGGGGGAGAGCCTTGCAACTGCATAATGAGTTCATGATAACTATATTAGGAAGTGAGGTCTATGAATCTGAATAACTGGATATATACAAAAAGTCTACAATGGTTGATCAACCTCCTGAGTGTCACGGTAATGAACGAGAACAATATGTTCCAGGCTCCTATAACACGCAAATATAAAATAGAAAATGTTACAATATCTGTTAATTTGGGCAGATAAACGAAGTATCTTTATTGTGCGTATATAAATCATTAAATATATAAAAGATGGATTCATAAGTCATAACCAATGCAAATATCAGTTGATGCATACTTATCAAGAAGCCAGTAACATCTGCGTACAAAGGTAGACTGGTCTTCACCATGAGCATAATACACATGAATCCTTTCATCATTACCAACCTATATTAACAACGTAGAAATGTTGTATCAAATAACCGAATATACTAATATTTGCATATGAAGTTAAGCAGTTGTAAGGCTTACTTTCAAGTGTTCATGAGCTTCTTTGACTGTTTTTCCATCTTTTTTCTTTTTCCAATTGTGCCCATCCCTCCGGAAATTTCTGAGCATTTTTCGGTCAAATAGGACGATTGTGCCACCTATTTTATGTAAAATTACAAATTTTAGGAAATAAAATTTTAACACTTCAACAAAAATATGATAATGAACTTTAAACATTGCTGATACAAGTTTTTTCAAGAATTAACGGAGGCTATAAAGTACATGCCACGGGACATTGAAGTTTGCACCCAATTTAACTGAAAAACATAACCTTAAAAAGTCCAAAACAGAGGTTGAAATTAGAATTACTTTTTGGCAAATTCACAGGCTTCACATAAATGTTGAAATGCTTGTGGTTACAAAGAATTGCATGTATCTCATTTGGTCTGAGCCATCTTGTCTTAGCTTCCTCAAACATGACAGGCACATCTAAATCTGTTCATAGGGAAAAAAAGAAAAAAAAAATATTCTTGAGTTAATTAAGCGTTAGATGAACATCAAGAGGGAAACGAAAAAACTTAAGTCACCAAAAAAATGCACATAAAGATATTGTGTGTACTTAACTAGTAAACTTTAGCTATGATTAATATACATATATCTATAGGTTCTTCCAATTTATTTAAATGCAGTTTGACTTACGTTAAATTTATCTGATAAGGTTAAAGAAATAATTGTAATTAATATTTCCTTTTTTATATGTATTATAACTTGTTTTTCATAGAAGTAACAGTTTGACATGCTGAAGGGGCAAAATGGACCATGACAAACATTCCAACATGTATAAGAGTCTACTCTTCAAACACTCTTACTGGTTCTGCATTCAGGTTTCACACAGTACCTCTTAACGGTCGAACTTGGTCTTATATTGCTGACCTTAAGCTCTAAATAAACAGACGTAACCTATCTAAGGAGAAAGGGTGCATTGAACATTAATACCAAAACCATACAGAGAGCCTTTCTTACATCTTTGTGAGTGATAAACAAGGTTCGGAATCTAATACATTATATGTGTCACCTTAGGCAAAGCTCATGTTATTCCGTCCACACGAGAGATACTAGGTCATAAGGAATGCCTGGCCTCCAATACCACCAATGCGTTTTAGGCGTTTCGGCTGAGAACTCTACAATTAAGCATTTAAGCGTGGGTGGGTCGATGTTACAAATGATATCAGAGCCACTCCTGTTTTGTTTACGATGATGGGGCGAGAACCTAATTGAGGATGATGAATCCCAAAGGGGGTGTTTATGACAGCATAGTCAAATCCCACTTCCTTCAAGAGAGATACTGGGTCATAAAGAATAGATTGCCTTAATACCACCGACGTGTTTTGGATGAGAGAACTTCAAAGTTACGTGTACATGGGTCGGGGTAACTCGGGCAACCAAAAACAAAAGCTAGCTGCATGCCTACATGTGGGCAATGGCAAAAATATTTGTTTGTATGAAAACATGCAACATGAAGGCCAATGGATTCATTGTTTTTAACTACCAAAATCAGATACACTACATATTTTGAGCTAGGTAGCTTATTTCCAATTTCTTGATTAGTCTTCAGCTTCAGTTTCAATATTTTTATAACATTTAAAAGTAGATCACTATCTTTTTAATAAATTAATAGTGCATCATAAGCAATCCCAAACAAACAAAACACAGTACTGAGAAAATAACCAACAACAGTACACTCAATTCCAGGCAAAAAAACTAAAAATTACCATTTATAGCAAGACACTTTATACTTCTTCCCATTTAAGAAAAATACAATCATGGAGCTTTAGAAAACCATTAAAAAAATCATCCACCTTTAAAGAAAGATTTTTCTTTTAAACTAGGAGCTAGCATATCTAGCATCTTTCGGGCCCAACCCGACCAGTGGCGGACCTAGGAATTATTTGCTGGGGGTGCGAACCAGGTGTTCAAGCATATTTTCAAGGGGGGCGGTCGGGTTTTTTCTCTAAAATATACACTAAATTTTTTTTCAAGGGGTGCGGCCGCCCACCTTGGCCAAAGAGTGGGTCCGCCCCTGAACCCGACCCAAGACTGCCCAACACACACTTATTCAGTTCGGGCCTCGGTACTAGATATATATTGTAATCGGTTTCGGTTTTGGTCCAAACCCAACAAACTTTTCAGCATGTTCTCCTTTTTTGGTCCAGATTACCCTAAATAATCAATACAAACCAAGACTACCCTAAATAATCAATACAAATCAAGATGGGTTTGTTGCTATAGTCTCCAGCTTTCCAGGACACCCTATGAAAGCAATTTAACTTCCAAAAACTACTGTTGCAAAACCCTTTCAAATTTCCCAAAATCATCAATTTAAAGTCCAGCACCAAAATCCTTTTAAATTGCCCAAAAATTTCCTTTTTTTTTTAATTTGGAGTTGGCTTAAATAAAAGAATTATGAAACTTGATTATTATTTAATGAAGTATTTTCTTCACTGTTACCTCCTGCTTCAAGTTAATTCGAAAAGATAATCACTAAATACTAAGCAAGATTCATAAATGTTTCATTTGCCTCAACAAAAACTTAACCTCTATATATATATATATAGGTATATATATAAGGATAATTATAGAACACTAATTATTACGATAGGAAGAAAATTACAAAAGAATGAATGGCAGGTAAACGGTCAACAAATATCTGTACACAAATCTAACAAAACACACAAATTAAACACACCTTGCATAGTTTTAAACCCATGAATCTCTGACCCAACAAGCTGTGATGACACAGCATACTCCATGGCTACAAACAAGACCAATATTTGTATGTAATCTAGCAGAATCCAGCCGAAAAAAACACCCGAAAAGTGAAAGAAAGCAAGAAGATTCAACTAAAAAGCTTGATCACTTCACTGCAATAACCGATGACAAAATGAAAGGTCAGTAACGATTGGTTTGTAATTTTGTACAGAAATTGTAGAAAAAAAAAATAGGGAAAGAGGGTACGACTGAGGAAAACCAATAATGAGTGTTTAAAGTAGGGGTGGGGTCAGTAAGTTGTAGACTCTGTTCTGGCTTTTGTTCGTACCTTTTGGTGTGAAATCATTTTTTGCAATGTCTTTTTCAGTGTGAAAATGTTAATATTATTATGATACTTTGAATCTGTATTTAGAGGTTGTAATCTGTGTTTTAAATGAGGGGGATTGTGAAATTAGATGAAAAGTGGACTGTCGGTTAAATGTATCTATATTTATCTATCTATACTTTCTATAAAAGAAGAAAACTGATTGACATAAGAAAAGCTATGTGACAGCTATACAGGTGTCCAACAATGTTTTTCTTATGTCATTATTACATCATAAAACTTAATATTAAAACACTTTAAAATTTAAAACTCTGACCCACATTCAAATTTCAAATGTCTGTCCACATACAAAAGGGCAAAGCTCTGCCCACATACATTCCTTTAGCAGAGGTTTCAATAAAGTAGAGGGTAATTTGAAATTTAAAACTCATATGGATGTGTAAATTGCATTTAATGCACATCAGAGCTTCATATTCATATAAAATCCCATCTTCTCCATTCTTCACTTTCAGCAGACGAATTCAAAATTTGAGAGAGTGCATTTCTGTTCACATCGGTCAAGCCGGAATCCAAGTCGGCAACTCATGTTGGGAGCTCTATTGTCTCGAGCACGGTCTTTTGGTTAGATCTCAAACCCTAATTTTTCGACAGTGAGAGATCTCAAAACCTAATTAGTTGGGGTAGTTGATGTATTTTTAGTGTTTTATAAATGTCTTTTGCTTTATGAAAGTTCAGTGAACGAAGAACAAAGCCTCCTCAAAAGTTTTCAAATCAAGATCAATTGTCAATTCAAATTCCAAACGTATCTCGATCAAAAATCTGTAAACACTAAAGATTATTCAAACATCAAGGTTAATCTGCTCCCCTTTTCACTTTAATTTCATTTTATGCCTACTATATGCATATATGTATACATGCTTCGATTGATACTTGTATTTGATAGTTTATTGTTGAATTTGTCTGTTAAAGTTGAAATACTTGGTTTTTATGTTGGTTCTGTTTTGAATGAATCGGAATGGAAAGCCTGGAACAGGTCTGTAGAACCCTAGCAGATCCACTTCGATTTTGAATCATGTTCTATTTTTTATATCTATGTGAGTTAATGCTTTGCGATTTGTGTTCTAAACTTAATTTTCTATTGATGTTGAACATGTTACAGTGATAATCATATATCTAAATCTATCAACCTTTTGTTGAGTTATCTCTAGTACTTTTTTTTCTGATCTCATATGAAATATTTGCGTTTGTAAGGAAGGAGAATAATTAACTTTTCTTATATTTGTTGATAAGTTTAAAAAAATAGAAATTTGTAGATTTGTGTGTTGTTGAATTGTTTGAAATCCGGTTAGGTTTAGGCTTAATATAGTTTGATATGTTAGATGTGGATCTATATGTTAGGGCAAATACTTTGGCTAAATTTTGAAGTTTTGTTGTCGGATTTTAGTGAGGACTAATATGAATACATCATCTGGGAGTCTCATGAAGAGATGGAATGCATTCAAGGCTAGACCAGCTACACCTGCATGTCTCATATTTTATCAATGTGGTTTCCAACCTCAGATGACTAGAAGAGAAGTTGCCCTTAGTCATGGAGTCAGGTATGCTACACAAATCTTTATGGTTGTTGCGTGGTTTTCGTTCATATGAATCAAGGGGGTTTGGATCTGTGAATACAAGTTTATTGTATCAAATTTTCAGGTTCAGTTCATAAGTCAGTTTACTATTGTCGTAACTTCAACCGGTCAGGAAGCAACTCTCGGGGTTAACTTTGCAGAAGTCTACAAAAACTCAGAATAGTACAAGTATGGTGACTTCATCTATTGATACTTATATAACCAATATGAGCATTCCAATTTACGTTTTTGGCGACACTACAGGAGAAATAAAGAACTGATAAAGGAAAGAAGTAAACCAATACCTGGCTCTTCAGATATACATTTCCGGTCTCAATATTCACAATCGTTTTGTATAAAATGCCACATCGGTTCAACCAGTTGTTTCTATAGAAAGAACGTTTTTTTACAAAGAAAGAGCAGCCGAAATGTATTCAGCTTTCCCTTACGTTTTTTGATAGGTACAATATAATAGTTGGTTTTTAAAAATATTCTTAACCATTTGATCCTTATGAATTTTGTGTTAACAGGTGATGATTGAGATTCCATACATCTTTGTTCAGACTATCGTCTATCGGATTATCGTATATGCAATGATTGGATTCAAGTGGATAACTGTTAAGTTCTATTAATTTCTTTTCTTTATGTACTTCACATTTTACAGGATGATGACGGTTGTAGTAACGCCCAACCACAACTTCGCTGCTATAATTTCATCGGCGTTTTACGCCATCTGGAATCTGTTTTCAGTGTTTATTGTTCCACGAACGGTAAGTTTTAACATTACACTATCATGTTTATTAATATATAAATCGTCAAGTCTTGAACCGTTCTTTTCTATATGACAAACAGAGGATACCCGTATGGCGGAGATGGTATTACTACATATTTCTGATTGCATGGACATTATACGGATTGGTTACTACATATGTCTAATTGCATGGACACATGTTGAAAACATTTGGAATGTTATGTGAAAAAGAGTACCTGTTTGTTGATTAGTGCATCAAACCATGATGTTTAACCATATTACAACATTCTACATAGATAATCAATGAGGATTGCTGATATTTATGCTTATAAATTTTTATAACAAGACTGTTATTTTACAGAAGCATATACACGTGAGTAGACACACATAGTTCAAAAGATTGCATCTGAGCATAACAACTTAGATTTTGTCTTTGCAGAAAAGACAAAAGCTAAAATGGAACTTTGGAAGGTAAATTTTTGCTAATCACGACATGTTTGCTATGTTAATTTCTTATCCTTATCTTAATATTTGTTGCTTATCTTGATAAGGAAAGAAGCTCTTTATGCCTGTTTAGTAATGATACCTCATTGTGAAGCAAAACAACGGTTAGTCCAGTCGATTAATTCACTTTTTCTTTTCTTATATTAGTTCAGCCAGATGTGATAAAGGAACACATTGCTGCAGTACTAACTAGCATAGCCTATATTGAAATTGTCTATATAATTCCTTTTTAAACTATTTTTGTACCCATTCAAGATAATACATCACCCAAATTAATTTATTCATATGTAAATGAGTAGAAATTACCAACTTTACAAACAAGACAGTAATTGTAATAGCTGATAAATAAAAATAATATTTGTGAGGTTCTGCTGGCATTTGCTAAAATATCTTTAAGAATTGACAGTATACTTGAATTGTTGTTTGTATCTAAGCCTAGAAAAATGGCTCAGTTCAAGTTCAAAACATGCCATTTCAAAACGTAATATGAATTTGGTTCGGTTCAAAGCAGATTTTAACCCGAAATAGGTCAGGTCAAGTTCAAAATGTGTTTGCCTTGAAATGGGTCATTTTACGTGTAGTTGTACTAATGGGCCTGTATAATTGATTGTCTTTGGAAGTTATCTCATTGTATGAAACATAGTATACTATTCCCATTGGAGAGTACTTTGTTTACCCACCACTCTTGAGGAAGAATTTTCATCAATGAAGTCAAAGAATTTACTCAAATGATGACAAATATGCTTCTGATTCGTTCTCAAAAGACGTGTCTGAACATATTAGTATGGCCATGTTTATCTTGATCTAGTATTTTGTTAGATAAAGCAATCTAATAGGTTGTAACTTGTAAGCATTAATACATACTTCACATCAGTTTTAAACCTGTTTGTCGCATTTGGCCTGTTTCTTTTTTAAGCAAGTATATTTAACATAAAAAATAACTTGAAAACCTGCCACATGTGATATTCAATCATCAATAAATTAAATTTTATATCTTACGCACTATTTTTACGTATATATATAGCTTTCCTGTTGTCACACCCCGATTTTCGGTTTCTGCAGAAGCGTGTCGCGAGGCGTGGCCAGAGCTGCAATCATTACATTCAATCGAGTAAACAACATATTTAAACCATAAAAAGATGTTCATCCATACATTTATTTAGAAACCATAATTTACAATACAAACATCTTATTCGGAATAAAACAAACTACAACTTTAACAACATTGTTCAAAGTTTAAAACAGATCCACAAAACATGATAACTGAAAACAGGATGACATCTCAAAAGCTTGAGTTCTTGACAACAACACGAACATATTTTCCAAAGCCGTCCACTAATCTCCTGTAATACATGTTAGTTTTGAAAACGTCAACAAAAGTTGGTAAGTTCATGTTATTTAGTTTTTGTATCAAATGAATCTCCAAAACATTTGAAATAGTAAATTCGTTTTGTATAGTATAATGAAACTTGCGCGATCATTAGTGTTTTGCAAGGACACTAATCTGTATGCCAGAATAGGAGGCAACCAAACCTTGACAATTTATCGTGTGTGTCAGTGACACTAGTTTTAGACACAAAAGCACTCTTAACGATCACTGTTATTGTTGTCGTTAAGAGTGGGGCTCGCCAAAACCCAAATAGATCTATTCGTTTGTTCATCGGTACTTGTTTATTCATTAATGGTCCCTTTATTTAAAACACCTATCCGCATGTGATCTAAATAAATTCATTTTAATCATCATACTATTTATAACATGTATACATCCCCGAAAGTTTAAAACTATAAACATTTAAAATAAAAGGGGAAAACATGAACTCACAGATTTGCGTTCCGTGCAAATCTCTATTCGATTCCTGGTTCTTCGTTTGTTTCTTGACCTACAAGTGTCCTAATCTCATTAAACACTTAGGTTTATGTTTGTTTTTCGTACAAGTATTTCATCTTGAATTTCGTTTTTGGGTCTTGTATTCATTTGCTTTCTTTGTTTATGTATGTATATATATCTTTCATATATATATTCTATTTAGTTTATGTTTGAATGGCCTAATTCATATGTTAGGTTTTAAGTCCAATTTGTGTGCTTAGTGTATATGGACCTAGCCCAAATGACTTTGTTTAAAGTGGGTCAAGCCCAAATTGATTTGCAAGAGTGGGCCTAGCCCAAAATAGTTTTATAAAAGTGGGCCTAGCCTAATTTAGTTTATAAAAGTGGGCTTAGTCCAAATAGGTTATGTAAGAATGGACCTAGCCCAAACTATTTTCTAAAAGTGGATCTAATCCGTGATAGTTTATAAAAAGTGGGTTTTAGCCCAAGTATTCTTTGTAAAAGTGGGCTTTTAGCCCAATTTAACTAAAAGAGGTTTTAGTCCAATATTTTTTGTAAAAGTGTGCCTAGCCCAATATTAAAATTGGACTTTAGCCCAAATTTAATTTATGGACTCTTTTTAGTCTAAATTATATAGACTTGATCATAAATCATTATACTTGTATTTTTATAAAAATCTAGTTTTTATAAAAAATTGTTACTTATGTCAATATTAAATCTTTCTAGTGCATAAGCTTTTTAAAGTGTGTGTGACGGCTTGTATTTTTGTTATGACAATTTCGTGTCGATTTGGTTTATTTGTGTCGTTTGTCACGTTCGTGTCATCCGTCTTGTTTTTGTTATTTGTTTCGTCCATGCCATATATTTTATTTTGTCTGAATTTGTCAAAAGTGTCCATATTGTCCAAAGTGTCTGAATTGTTCGTTTGTTTGTTTATGTCCAAGGACGGACATTCCATTTTATAGTTTTGTTTTCCAAGTGTTAATATATATATTTTTGTAATTTTTGTGGAAGTGTATAATTTTGTACTTCTTCCTACATGAACTAAATACATAATATACATATAAAAATATATAATTATGATACTTGATGAATCTTGAAAGTATACATTTTATCTAAAATATATACTTTGTCATTTTTAGTGTAGAAATCCTTATAAAACATGAACTTATAACTTTTTGTCCAAAAATTCGTTTAATCATGTTTAAAGACTTCAAGTAATTTTCTAGTTACCAATTTTCTTTGTTTAACAACTTTTGATCATAACAAAATTTATAAAAATTTTGCCATAGTTTACTTTGAAATATGGACTTTTCCCAAGTTTATACAAAACTTGTGTTTCAAATTATTCCAATTCTCAAATGTCATCAAGTATCAATAATCACCCTACTTTGTCAACAAAAGTGTTATGAACATGTTGTAGTCTCTAACTTTCCCAAAAAGGAAACTTTATTCATGAATTTTGCTAAAAATTTGTAGAACATGATTTTATTTAAAACTTATGTTTTAGATGATTCATATAGTCATTTAGAGTATAAACATGTATTCAAAACTCTTCTTACTAACATATTTCATGTTCTTGATTCTTTCCAGAAATGAAAACTTTATTCAAGTATTTTAACAAAAAATTAGTTTCTTGGATTTAAATAATTATCCATGTTTTTCTAGCATACATGTAACTATTTTAATCATAAAAACTCATGTTCATAACTTTTATTGATGAATCTTGTTAGATCTAACATGCATGTGTTTAGATCATATTTTTATACAAAAATAAACAAGATTCATACTCACTAATATAACCTTTTTTCAAGTTCATCCAAAATCATAAAAAAATCATAAGATCAAAATAATGGTTTTGGTTTTTCTTAATGTTTTTCATGTGGATTTTGTTTTGTTTTGATTCAAAATGAAGTTGTATTCATTTAAAATCGAAAATGATAATAAATTAGAAACTAGTGAAGAATCTTACAAGTTTGCTAGTAAAACAAAGATGGAGATGTAAAAATGATGATGATCTAAGAACTTCAAGTATCACCAAAGTGCTTCAAATGGTTCTTCAAGTCTCACAAATGTCTTTAATCATCCATGCACCTCCATGTTTGCAAGATTTCTTGAGTTTGAATTTTGAAAAAGATGATGAAGTTGGGTGTTTGGTTTGGCCGATTTAGAGAGACAGAGAGAGTATGGAGGTGGATGGTCCTTGTGTTTTGTTGGAAAATGAGAAGGAGTGGAGTGTTAGAATCAATTTTGATCTTGGGTATTACACTAATCATTCTTACAAGCTTCCAACACACAACAATTAAGATCAGTGGGCAAGTGGGGGACCCACATATGCCTTGAATAAACATGGGGGGGGGGGGGGGGGGTGTTTGTATTTTTTTTTTATAAAAACTTGATTATTATATAAACCTTCATAACTTTGATAATTTATATAAAAATTCCTATAATGTTTCAAGCTTTCATACTTTCAAGTAATGTGACACTAGATAAAACTAACCCACCAAAATTATTAGTTCATTGATCGGGTGAAAAATTTGGTTCAGGTCCTGTAGCGGGTTAAATACTGACACTGCGTTTTATTTATATAAATACATGACAAAAATTGTTTTTGAACATATTTTATCATCCAAATTATTAATCCAACTTTCTGGACTAAAATTTTTATTATTTATGACACAATTCCGGTACTGGCTTTGCTGTCAGGCAGTTTACTGAACTAGCCATGCAGCTTAACGCAATAAGATTTAATTGTGGATTTTGTATCGTTTTTAATACCCATTATATTATTTATGGCAAATAATATTTATTTTTAGGTTTTTTGGATAGTTACTGTTTCGTTCTGCGGAATGCTGTACACTTCTGCAGGATTACTGTACTTTTCTGCGGACTTGGACAATTTGGTTTTTAATTGGAATTTTCTAACTAATAAAAGGCGCATGTTATTTTAGATAGAGTTTTATAGAATATTTGTGCAGATATATCTGTATGTCTTGTTTTTATCGTATCAGACTGTACCGTGACTGGTACTGACAAGTATTGTCTATTCGCGTTCCTACCGTCAGTCTAGGATATAGTTTCTAATCGTAATGGATTTGTTATCATACTAAGCTATGATTTTTATAATTCCTAGACTTTTAAGACTTAATCAAATAAAATCAAGTCAATCATTCGAAAATAAATAATGTGATAGTTGTTCAGGTTGTACGAAATTACCGAAATTTTGCCGATTGTCACATTCTCCCCCTGTTAAAGAAAATTTCGTCCCGAAATTTTAAGTTGCGTTACCCTTTGTTGGGACTTTCTTAAACAGGTGATGGTACTTTCTTTTAATTTCGTCTTCTCTTTCCCATGTGAACTCGGGTCCACGTTTCGAGTTCCATCAGACTTTGATTAGTTTGATACGACTTCTCCTCGTTTTCTGAATCTTTGAATCCAAAACCTCAACAGGTTCTTCGACGAAATGGAGTTTGCCGTCTATATGGATTTCATCCGGGGGAATAATAAGTGATTCATCCGAAAGACACTTTTTAAGATTTGACGCATGAAATGTGTCGTGGACACTACTGAGTGCTTCTGGCAACTTCAACTTGTATGCGACGTTTCCAATCTTCTCCAAGATTTCTTATGGTCCTATGTACCTTGGGATAAGCTTTCCTTGCTTCCCGAATCTAGCTACGCCATTCCAAGGCGAGACTTTTAACAACACCTTGTCTCCAACCTCGAAAGATAATTGTTTGTGACGTCTATCTGCGTAGCTTTTCTGTCTATCTTGAGCCGCCTTAATACGGTCTCGAATCTTGAATATTTTATCAGTAGTTTCTTGAACTAACTCTGGACCTAACATTTGTTTGTCGCATTATTTCGCCCAGCATAGCGGAGATCGACACTTACGTCCATATAACGCTTGGAATGGTGCAGCTTTAATACTCGTGTGATAACTATTATTGTATGAGAACTCCACTAGAGGCAAGTGAGTGTCCCAATTTCCGCCCAAGTCCATCACACAAGCACGCAGCATATCTTCTAAAGTTTGGATCGTTCGTTCACTTTGGCCGTTAGTTTGAGGATGAAAGGCCGTGCTTAGATTTAATTGGGATCCAAAGGCCTTTTGAAATGTTAGGATCTGATTTTCTTATGATTGTGTTTTTGTTTTTGTTTGAGAATTAAGAAGAAGAATAAGTAATTACAGTGGAAACTAAATGGAAACAAAATTTCACACACAATCAAACAAGAGAATTGTTTTCAATACACATGTTTAACATTGAACCGAATGATTAAATTTATTTCAACCTTCAATTACAAATGCATGCATGTATTATAAACTCCCCCTCATCCTGAGCTCACAATAGTTTGTTCGTACAGGAAGACAAGTGATGAAAGAGCTAATAGAACAATACAGGGTATTGTTCTGTTTATAGGCACGAGCAAACCACTGAAGCATATTGGCTGACGTCACCATGAAAGTGACATCTAACTTCCTAACAACCTACAACTACTATTCTATACAAACACTGTTATCTTAACCACTGATTACATTACAATGCAAATAAGTAAACTAAACTACTGCTTCTCATTCCACTGTTGTGACTCCAGCAATACTTTATATCTTCAGCAGTGCTTGACCCATAGCAGTAGATTGAGCATCAGTGTTTAAGTCTTCATCAGTCTTTAGCCTTTATCAGTTGTTGTAGCCTGTAGGACAGCAGTTGTAGACAAACAGTGGATGGAGGTCATCAGTTGTTAGAACACTTTCAAGGGGAAAGATCTGAATACAACATCTGCTTATTTTGGATCCACTGCTCTGATCCAGTTTTGGCTTTAATCAACTGTTCCTCTGATAGGGTTCAATCCCAACAATCTCCCCCTGGAACAGATGATGCCAAAACCCTTCATTATTATGGATCTTTATTGTCTCATCAAAAATTCCCTAACTTGGCATTTAAATTATAATTCAAAGTCCATGGAACTTGTGTCATCCTCCTCCTTGCATAGTGGAAGCTCAAGGAGATCTTGAAGATCCTCTTCACCCAGGCCAAGTGCTTGTTCCCTTGATATGTGCTTCACTTCACCATTGGATCTGAGCAATGTCAATACGTGGGTCTGTTTATCAGATTTTCACTTTAGTATTTTTTTACTCCTTTGGGTTTCTTGGGAGTGGTTTATTTGAAGATGAGTTTGGAGATGGTGGCCTGGTGATGACTGGTTGAGCAGTGTTTGAAGCTTGTGCAAGTTCAGGATTTTCAGCTATCATCTGCTTGAGGACCATTTTTATAATGAAATCCCCTGCTGCTAAATCTTCTGCTGTTTTTGCATCCATCTGCTTTTGTTTCCTTCTTTGATAAAGGATAGCAGCAGGTGGAGCAGTGGATCTCCTGATTTGTAGCTTTTGTGGTTTAGCTGGAACCACTGCTTCAGGCTAAACAGGCTTTTGAGGAATATTAGGATTTTTCTTTCTCAATTCTTCCAGCTTTTTGTAAGAGGCCAACACTTTATCCTCTGACCACCTTGTCACTTGGTTCCTTGACCCAAAATCTGCTGTAATTAGCTCTTCTTTCATTCTCTTCAGCCTTAAGGTCTTTTCAGGTACATTCTTCTTGTATTTGGACCAAACAGGAGGAGTGTGTCTAATTTTGTCTTTGTTCATCTTTTCAATTCTTTCTAACTCCTCTTTGAGCTCACCAAGGGTCCATTCTTTATATTGAGCTTTTTCTCCCTTGTATTTCTTGAATGCCATAATGTGTTCAATGTAATCTTTTCTTAAAGTTTCAATATATGTTTCTGAAAGTTTCTGACAGAGATCTTTTGAAAACTGCTCCAAAGTTCTAACTTGAGTTAGCAAGATATTGGTAGTATCTTTGAATCTCTTTATCAGACTTTCCCTGTGTATTTCTTTTAGAAATATCCTCTGCTTGTTGACCTTTTAACTTCAAATATTCTTCAATGTTGTTAGGCCTGGGATATCCTTGAAGAGATGGCAAGTTCCTTTTTACAGGGTCATCCTCAGAGTAAAAGGATTTTATCTCCTCTCTAACTGCTGGAAGATCCAATGGATACTGGACAGCTGCAGGAACAATGGTAGTGTTTGAATTTTGAGCTTTTACTAAAGAGAGTGGAACAGGGTTAGGAATGGTAACAAGGTTCAGTGGTTGTGAAGATGTTGGAGGTGGTGAAGATTCATCATCTTCCAAGATTATCCTTCTCCTTTTTGGTTTAGGAGAGGCTGGTGGTGTTTTGGTGGGTTGAGAAGTGGTGATTTGAGTGGTGGTGATTGAAGTTGAAAGTGGCTGACTAACATATGTTGAAACAACTGGTGTTTTAACCACTGTTGTCATTACAACTGATGATGTGTCATCAGCTGTCTTTTGCTTTTTGGCAGGAGGCTTTTGTGGTGGTGATGAGATTTTTGGTGGGGCAGTGGTTGCAGTGTGTGTTGATGTAGTGGTGGCAGGTGTTGGTTTAAAAGCTGTTGAAACCACTAAAGTACCAACAGCAGTTGATACAACAGGTGTTTTAACATCTGCTGGTTTGGTGGTTTGATGTGAGGAGCTTTTGGGAGTTTGGGGAGCATGTTTTGTGAGTTTGGAAGGTGTGGATTTGGGTTGCCTCACTTTTCTAGTGGGCTGTTTTCTTTTAGGCTTAGGACTTTCTTCATCCTTGGGCTTAGAAACACCCTGCTCTTCCATCTCCATATAAACTTTCTTCTCCTGATCAAACCTTGATTTACCCTTTGCCTCCCTATCCTTTTTCATCCTTGCTTTTTCATCAGCAATGGCATTTAAGGTTACATCAACCTTTTTGGAACCATCTGGTTTAGGGATGTCTGCAAGCATACTAGATTTGTCTGGTGCAATGTACAGACCATCTTCATATCCCTTTTTCTTCAACTGCTTCATTTTCTCCCCCTTTTTGGCATCAGCTGGTGGAGGATTATCAACAAAAAATTATTGTAGAAGGAGCAGAACCAGTGGTTGTCAGCAAGTGGGCCTTGATTGCCTTGATGTCAGCTTGTGTATCCATAAACCTAGCTTCCATCAAATTTCTGATCTTTTGAACTTGAATTTCATGTTGCTGATCAACATATTGTCTTTGTTGGTGAAGCATAGGTTGAAATAAACTCCAGAGCTCAGTGGGAGTAGGAGCAGATGATGGAGCAGCTGTTTGAGTTGGTGCAGCAATGGGTGTGACCTTTTGAGCTTTTAACAACTGTTGCAGCATGTCTTTGATTTCTGCAACAGATGTATCAAGCTTATCAACTCTCTCCGTCAATTCCTTGTACATTAAACCATCACCCAAGTTAATGGGATCATCTGATTTCCCACTGGCTATGGTTTTATCAGTGGTTGACTTAGGGAAATTTTCCCAAAAGTCATCCAAGGATGCCCCTTGTTCTTGGTACTGGGGACTTCTTTCTCCAAAAGAGGTTACCATTTTAAGTGAACCAGTAAATACTTGAAACACTCTGGTCCCCATAGAAGAAATTGCCTTCAAGGAAGTCTTAGGGATGAAACTACTGTCCAAGTGTAAACAAGTGGGTTCAACACTTGTAATAGCTGCTTCACTTGAACTACTGACAGGAAGTACTTGTACCTCCTGTAGTGTAACCTCCTCAACTATTGGTGGGTTAACAGAGATTGAGACACCAGACTCAGTCACTTGTTGTGGCATAATCTCATTGACAGGTGATTGAGATGAACTGATTTTTGTCTGGGCTAAATCAACTGCATCCAATAGAGGCATTATTGATGGTGGAATTGTGACAACTGTCAAATTTGCAGGCATCCGTACAGTTAATTAATAATTAATTTGTGCTTAATGACTGTGCTTGATTACAACTGTCGATTAAACTGCTTTCTGATTTCTGTTACATACATACATATGCATCACATTTATATTGTCACTCCATTTATTACACGCAAACTTTAGTGACAAACTTGATGCACAAAGCACAGTTTGCACACTGAGCGGATAACCCAGAAAACATGCTGACAATGCCAGCACCTAGACAGACAATGTTTTTGAGGCCAGTATGAGCCAGAGACAGGGTACTACACTAGTAGGGAGTGTAGGGAAGTGAGGACCATAAAACTGCGTCACTGGGTGATAGTTATAGTGTCGGGAAGTGCCTAAAACATACTCTAAATGCAGAATTCTGCACTTAATACACAAAATTCAGCATTTGATTATGCTAGTAAAGTGCAAAAACTTGACAAAATGGTCCTAGATACTTTCCATAGTGTTGGGAATTAAATGTATCACATGAAGTAACATAAAAGACACCTTACGGATTAATTAAGCACTTTAACGAAACAACACCCAACCAAACAACCGGACTTTACCCGGGACACAAAAATATTGTCAATTACATTGTTTTTATTTTTCTGAGCTAGTTAGGGTCCCCGAACACCCTAACCTTTAACTAAACTACTTAACCTTCTAACTAACTAAAGTAGTTACCATTACATTTCAACTAAACCAACCCCCCCTCCCCAAACCGGTTATGGAAGTGGGGACATATGATTTTATTTAATAGTTTATTAGATATGTTAAGTACTATAGAAGGCATAAGGACCAAAGGGTTATAACATGTTGGAAGTTCCTTTATAAATCCAAGAGTTCTTCCTTCTTAATTATCATTCACGCAACAACACTTCCTCCTCTCTTCCTTTCCTTGGTTTCGGCCGACCTCAAGCACACCCACCACCACCATCATTCAAGCTTCTTCAACCAATCTAAGGGCATCCAAGGGTGTTAGTGATCATACAAGTAAGCTCGGTGTGTTCGGAAGCTCAAGGACCGCTCTCATTTTCTTTTATCCACCACTTTTATACTCTTGAACTCCCCTAGCCTTGTGCTAGTGGTAAGTGTCTTAGATCTTCATTCTCTTCATGTTGTTGATGGTTAATAGTTAAAAGAATGGTAAAATCTCAAGAACTCTAAAGAACATAATCAAAGTCTTGAAGCATAAACTAACTAGTAATGATGTATGGTTAAAGTAATGATGAAATCATGTTATTCTTGTGTTGATATGCTTGTTGAATGTTATTTGTTGGTAGAAATGATATGGATTATCATATGGTCTTGCTAGATCATGTTTAAAGACATGAACTAGTAAGATGAGAAAGTTAAAGATGTGTAGGATGATGAAATCATCCACACATAACTATGAACTTGAATAAATACATATTTTCTTGAAAAATAAAGATCAAAGTAGGTTGTAACCTTGTAGATCTAAAGATCTATGAGTGGTTTTTCGAAAGAACCAAGTGAAAAATATGAATTTTGTTAAAACTTGGGTCTTACATAAACTAATCATATTTTTAGTGGATAAACAAGTGTAGGAACACTTGTGTAAGAAGAAATTTCACAAAGAAATATTTTTAGGAAATATGACTAGAAGTTGTGAATATTCAAAATCTTTAAAAATAAAGTTTTTAAGAAACTAATCACATTTTTAAAGATAACAAGACTTACTAAGTATGCTAGTAAGTTACTACATGTTTTTATAAATCTTCAAGTTCATAAGTTTATGGTTTATGCTTGTTTTTGACAAATTTGATAAATAAAGGTTGTATATTGTTGATTGAGAATTGATTGAATGATTTTACAAAAGAAAATGATACGCTAGTAAGCGTGGACGCCTCCATTTACAAAGGAAACTCTGGCGAAATTTTCCTAAAAATCCAACACTTAGAAAATATTTTTCTAGTAAGTGTTTACAAGTATATTTCAAAATTTATGTTCAAAATAAACTTCGCCATGATTTTATTACAAAAATACTAAGTGCCGGAGGTTGATTTTCGTAAATAAAATTTGATAAATATATATTTAGAATATATATTTATTACTAAAACTCTTGTGTGACTATTTGATTTTTTTTTTTTTTTGTGAACTAGTTATATTATTTTTAGGGTAAAAATAATATAACTTAAAACGCCAAGATAATACGACTCCAAAATAATACTAAAACTCTCACAAAATAAATATTTGAGTTACGCAAGTATTATCGCAATACGAAACGCTAGGACGTCACTTATATAGTATTTCGGAAAAATACTCTTGTATGTATGTTGTTGGTAAAATATTATTTTGGAAAATTTATGAAGTAAAATATAATATTTTTGGGAAAAATATATATTTTGGAATTAAGATGTTTTAGACAAGTGATTTAAATATATTTTTCTAAGTGGGACTTAAAATATATTTTTCGGAATTACAAGTGTATATGTATAAATACCCCCATCCTTGGGAAGGAAATACACTTATAAAATAATTAAGAAGTGTGAATACGAAATACTTGCCTAACTATTTTCCTAAATACAAAAGTTAAGTTAAAATAATTATTATTATTTTAACCAGTACAATATCAAAGTAACGCAACTCAAAACACTAAACCCTAAGCCAAGGCACGGCCGTTCGTCTAATAGACATTAGTACGTGTAGGTCGTCGCGCAGCAGATCGAGTTTGAGATTGACGTTACAGGATACGCACTTCTGTGAGTTCATGTTCCCCCTTTTCTCTTTACTGTTTTTGGTTTTATACTTCGGGGGTGAAATACATGCGCCGATTATTACAGACTTTTATATACATGGTATGGTTAGCTTAAGGAGGGTTTACTACTTAGATCATGTGAGTGAGTAGGTGGAACTTGAGGCCATTAATCCTCGTTGTAGGACCGAGGGACATGAGTGATAGATCTATTTGGGTGTAGCGAGCCCCACTCCTGAGTCCGCTGAGTGGACCAGGTGGTGACTATGTGCCCGACGCACAAATTTGCTAGCTTTGAGTTTCCTGCATCACTTCACACATATCATTGGCTTTGCAACCGAATGGTGATATCTTTTTCCTTAATTCCTACATACCAGGGATTTTCATACATACGGACACATTACAAAGGTTTATACACACTCACTTACACATGAACTCGCTCAACTTTTGTTGATTTTTCAAACTACATGTATTTTAGGGAATTAGTAAATAGATCTGGCGGGCGTTGGAGTTTTTAAGCTGCATTGTGAATAAAGATGTCATCCAAGTCATTAGGGCTTAGGAGACGTATCTTAATCCTGGACGAGATACGTGGTCCTAAACTCAGGTTTGTTTTAAAATCTTTTGTTGAGTCTTTTTGAACTCCTTAAAACATGTTATGGTTTGTAACTTGAGTTTGGTATCGACATTTCAGACAATTATGTTGTACTACTTTTAAACTTAAATTAATGGATGTACATCTACTGGTTTTATCATATAGTGTTGTTATGATCGTATGCAATGGTATTAAGAAGTCACACCAATAATCACGCTTCCGCAAAAGTCAGGGTGTGACAACTTGGTATCAGAGCTTCGGTCGTAGCGAACTAGGATTCTTTCTCGAGTCTAGACTACGATCATCAGGGCTCTCACGAAAACATTTTTAAACACTTTTACATTGCATACACAAAGCGTCCAGATCCAGGGAACACACATTTTTACAAACAAAAAGGCACAAGTACACATTTCAAAATTTATGTTTATAATTCAGTCTTAGAGGCTGAGGGAGGATCAGTCTTAGAGGCTGAGGGAGGATCAGTCTTAGAGGCTGAGGGAGGATTAGTCTTATAGACTGGGGGGAATTTAGTCTTAGAGACTGGGAGGTTGGTCTTAGAGACCAGGGATTTAGTCTTAGAGACTGGGAGGTTGGTCTTAGAGACCAGGGATTTAGTCTTAGAGGATGGGAAAGTTGGTCTTAGAGACCAGGGAGTTAGTCTGAGAGACTAGGGAGTTTAGTCTGAGAGACTGGGTGGGATAGTCTGGGAAGACTAGGACGAATATGTGGATACATGATTACATTATGAATTGTCTTTATTTGCAATACAAAAAGTGTTAAAGATTACTGTAAATATGCATGCAATGACTACTATATACTGGCACACACGTCACCTTCCTCAGGGAACGAATTATCAGATGATAACGACCCTATGGCCACCGCCACAAATGAAAGGACCACACCTGATGAGACCATACATGCGCTAGAGATATTTACGTCAGACACTGAAAGTAACCCTGACATGCTGACCAAGGACGAGGACGACTTCCAACCGTCCGCGCTGCCAGACTTTGGCGATGAATTACCCTCGTTGATGGCTTCCTTGACGAAGATCCCTTTGTCATTCATGTTTCGGCCCATTACCACTCCATTACTGGTCATCCCATTGGTAAGCACACCATGGCTCCGATCCTCGACAATGCGCCTCTTGTGGACATTCCTTCCGAAGGTTGGTTACTCGACGAACAATTGATAACGATATTGACTTAATATTGTTGGTCCTTCTAATAACACCTATGATGATGGAAAGTTTGACGAGCACGTTGTTACTAATTTCACTTCTTAAGGCCCCTGTTAGCAGGCGACCCTCTGATTCTAGCATATATTCGATTTCGGACTCCTTTGAGTCTGTGACATCTGCAGCCTTACAGATAACCGGATTACAGCCTTCTACTACTGACACAGACAACGATGACATGACTGCTGCACTATCCCCTGCTCAAGGCACCACACCGTTACACGACCCAGGGCCTGCTCCTGAGCTAGCTTCTGCACCTTTTAGGTCAGCTTGATGTTGCACCTACTGATCCTGCACCCTTACTTGATCATGACCATGTTTCTTTTGACTTACCAGACTATGCATCCCTTATACCCGACCCAGTACCTGCACCTAATGATCTTCCTATCAGTTGGGACGTTTGTACCTGCACCTTCACCCGCTGATGTTGCTCTTGTGAAGACCGACGTCCATTGCGCCAACATGCCTATCGCTTTCTTTCAAGACATACCCGCACCCCGGGAAGGTACTCCATGTCAGCACCCGCGTAACGATTCCTTTGCTACAGCAACATTTTCTACGACCTCGCAAGCCGCACCATTTGCTACTTTCAACCCTACCGCGTTGGACGAACCATTTCAATGATTCCTATCATACACTATACTAAATTTAGACCCTTACCAACCCTCACTTTATGGAAGCTACACACAGGATGAGTACACCCGGCACATCCACTACAGTCGGAGAATATAAGACACGGAATGTTGGAGCTTTAGCTGACACCACGTCCTCCATCATGTCTATTGCCAGTATACTTTGATCCCCCACATTCATCAAGATTCCTTTTGACGCTCTCACCTGCTGCTGTCACACCTCTCCCAGGTTTTGATGCTCGTTTCTTTATTGTCGAGCGGCAGAACGGTTAATGACTTCGACGTATATACAAAATCGAGGAGGAGTTCACCCACGCTAGCAGTCTACTTTCTTTCCTCCTCCACCTCAGTCACCAGTATAGTTGATTCTGGATTATGCGGATTGCATTTGGGTAAAGACACTAATGATAAGCCGGGATGGTGGAGACTTTTGAAGACCACATCTGACTACGTAATTTTGATACACTAATATAATTAATGGATAAGGGTAGGGTGACCCTGTGTCCCTGTTGATATGATACATTTTGGAAGACAATACAATTGTGGGGAAGCCAATCATCACTAAACACGCGACAATACTTTGTGACCAATGACCAATGACCAATGAGAGCTCAGTCGCTATGTCTTCGTCAAGCACGTTATTAATCTATTTGTCTGTGCTATAATTATAATGCTACGTGCTTACTTGCTATGCTCTCATTAAACATAATTACCAAATTACTTGGTTATACTATGATTATACTATTGCTTGATTGGTTGGTATGATAACCTAATATGTGTATGTGCATATGATCTTTAAACCACTATGTGCACTCCCCGAACGAATAAGACCTGACCTAACTAATCTTCTCTTCAGAAGATGTCGATACCAGGGAACGTCGATACCAACAACCCTCTGCCGACAACAGCAGAGTCAGAACTGCAAGGGCGCATCTCGCAAGCCATCGCACAACTCGAGGCCCTTCGCTCCAAACACGGCGGAGGTACCTCAGGAAATAACCCACCTAGCGGCTGCACTTACGAGCAGTTCTTGAACCACAAACCTCGAAAATTCGACGGCACTGAGGGTGCCTTAGCTTTTGTGCGTTGGGTGGAGAAGACAAATTTTGTCTTACAGTTGAGCAAATGTGCCCCAGAACATCAGGTCACGTACGTAGCTGGACTATTTGTAGATGGGGCTCTGTCATGGTGGAACCTTCAGGTTCAAACAATGGGCGAGACTGCTGCAAATGCTTTGACGTGGGACGAGCTGAAAGAACTGATGCGTAAAAGATATTGCTCTAGGGCAGAAGTCCAGAAGTTGGAGACTGAATTGTGGAACTTGAAAATGGAAGGTCCAAAGATAGCCGACTATGTGCAGAGATTTGGCGAATTATCACAAGTGGCTTCGCGTTTGGTGGAACCAGAATCTAGGAAGATCGAACGTTTCATTGGGGGACTGGCACCTCAGATTCTAAACCTGGTAACAGCATCTAAACCTTCAACGATCACCGAGGCTATCGACATAAGCGTGGCGATCACGGAAGAAGCAGTTAGACGAGGAGAATTTTCCACTGCGGAGGAGAAAAAGGAGACTCCTGTAGAGTCATCTGGGGATGACAAGAGAAAGCTCGCAAATTTCAAGATGGTTACTCGGGGGAGTAGCAAGAAGAAGGCCTAAAAGGGAAAAGACTACATGGGTATTCTACCTAAGTGCGACAAGTGTTTACGTTATCATGTCGGGCGATGTAAATATGGAAAATGTGATAACTGTGGCAAGAGGGGGCATCCCAAGGAAACTTGTAGGCAAGGAACTGAAAGTAAAAATGGAGGCCAAGATGGTAGCAAGAATCACGGAGGAAACAACGACAACGACAAAGACAGGACGAGTGACAAACAAAAACGTGCTCAAGGTTGTCTTAACTGTGGGAGCAAGAAGCATTTCAGAAGGTACTGCCCTAAGAAGAATCAGGCACAAGGATAAAAGCTCAGTAGCAGAGCTAGGGAAGCACGCCAGGAATCCAAGCTTGGATATCGGTACGTCCCATATTACTCAACGTTATGCGTCTGTGCTGCTAGATACTGTTGCAAATTTTAGCTTCGCATCTCTAAAGTTTGAGAGTATACTTGGTTTAGTAACAAGTAAGATAGATAATCCGCACATGAAAGTACTAGCTAATGGAAAGCTAGTGGAAGCCAATGAAGTAACTAGAAATGGCAAGATAGAACCCGGAGAGCGTGAGTTTACGCTTGAGCTACTGCCAGTTGAATTGGGGAGCTTCGACAAGGTAATTGGATGGATGGGTTGTCAAGTGATCAAGCGGAGATTGATATCTGTGTCCCGATGCCGAGCAAAGAAACAATATCGACTCATGAAACAGGATACGCCTCTACAACTTACCAATTGCTTAAAGGCATAGGAGTTGTTACGTAAAGGAGGTGTTATCCTCTTGGCTCATGTCGGGGACAAGGGAGCCAAAGAACCAAAACTCGAAGATATTCCTGTGATAAGGAAATATCCTGAAGTCTTCCCGAAGACTTACCAGAATTATCTCCTCAACGGCTAGTCGAATTTCGCATCAATTTGATTCCAGGCGTCGCGCCTGTAGTAGATGCATCTTAGCAACTTACACCTTCGGAAATGCAAGGATTGACAGTGTAGTTTCAGTAGTGGACAGAGAAGGAAGATAACAGACCAAAATTTCTGTTTTGAGTAACCCCAGTTCTGCTCGTCAATAGAAAAGACGATAGCTTCCGTGCGAATATCAGACTACCAGGAGCCCAACAAGCTAACCAACCAGAGTCGGTAACTCTTGCTAAGGATTGACGAATTACTTATTTGACTAACTGTGAGGATCCGACTACTATTACACGACTGATCGACGATCGAGTGTCATTGGCGGTAAATTCAGGAAGAGAGTGTACCGGAGGAATTGTGGGACAATAATTTGTTTTAAACGTACGCAAGAATGGTGTTTCCTACACGATGCACAAAACGATTCTACACCAAATACTAAACTCTGAGAATCTAGGAAACATGTACTTAGGACCATCGGGAACCCAGGTCCAAACTCACAAAGGTTGTTACTTAGGAACCACATCTGTTAACTCAAGCAGACACCATTAACCTGACATATATGCCAGTTCCGTTGACCAAACAGAGAGTACTTGAATTTCTTTTACTTCTAGCGAGTAGATGTTTGCATCTCTACTCCCCTTAATGGTAGTTGCATCACGTTAATTTTTCCTCGCTGAGAGCGAACACACATTTGCTTCGATACCTGGTCATTTCTTCATTTTAGCAGATACACATTATTCCTTTTCTTGGAAACTTATCTGACATACATGCATCATTTGCTACGCATGTGGTTTCGTTTCTAACAAACACTTCATTGAAATTTAAATATTATTTCGCTAAACCTAATTACTGATTCATGATTCGAATGACCTACATTATTGTTATTGTCGGCTCTTGTTACCAAGTCAACACACTTTCTTGAAACTACTTTCTTTCAAGTTACGTTCATAGTTCGTCATCGTAACCATGCTGAGATTCCCTAGTGGATGCATACGTTTATTATCGGATTACGCCAGAACCAAGTTCAATTGCTTAAACTTATTCATTTTGCATATTCAGTTTAAGACGTCATATGATGTATTGAGGGCATCATATTCAAATCATTGGCAAAGATTATTTTGTTTCGAGTCGTAGTAGACTTGTTTGGTCTACGACTTCACTAAATCATTTGTTGGTTACGACACCTTGTGGGGATACTTTCACAAAATGGAAGCTTGCGCTTATTTGGTTACTCACTTCATACACGAATTTAATTGATTATTTGATAACCTGTCCTAAATCCGTCTTGTTTATCACAACCAAAGCAGTCTCAACATAGTTGTGTGTTAAGGCAATGGTACATCGATTCATTTCATATCACAATGTACCACTTAATGATTCTTTCATTTCCGGTCACACGTCCCACAGTAATTATTGCTTTTTCATCAGAAACAGTGGTTCTTTGATGTTCCATATTCAATTGAAAGCTCTATAACATTGTGTAAATCAAAATTTCAGGCTTGTCTCGGTACCTCTTCGTTTGACTTCAAACACGGTGAATTTGTTCGGTTACCACTAATATTGAATTCTGTCGTTGCGACACCTTGTGGCATCATTACAACCTTGTAGCTGGTGCTAATCATGGTCAACCGCTTCACACGAAACTACATATACTTTTGATTGAATGGTCATTTAAACATTTTTTTATGCAACTACGAATTAAGATAATGATACACCAAATCCGCTTGTATTCCATTCGGTGTATCTTCACAATTCAAAAATGACAACGCACTAATTCTTACTATTCAATTGATTTGGGAGATTGACAGATCACTTTACTATTACTTTTGAGTTGTTGATTCTGAGTTCATATAGCAGATGCTATGGTTTGTGGAAACTCGTTTGCATATTCCGATCGATCGTTTGAGAATCTTATTAATCAAACTCCTCTTTTGTGGAACCCCTGCTAGCTGGATTACACTAGATTATACGTCAAATACGTCTTGTACCTTTGACATCGAATGCTAAAAGCACATACCTTTTAACCATAGGATTCGGGTTGTTATATATTCTTGGACTCACCCGATGTGAGTAACGTTTGATTCGGTTTGGTGATTATCTACCTCGGTATTATTTATATACCTACACGTGTGACGGAACCATAAGGAGTTAAGGTAGTACAAATTTCGAGGATGAAATTTTCTTAATGGGGGGAGAATGTGACAACTGTCAAATTTACAGGCATCCGTACAGTTAATTAATAATTAATTTGTGCTTAATGACTGTGCTTGATTACAACTGTTGATTAAACTGCTTTCTGATTTCTGTTACATACATACATACATATGCATCACATTTATATTGTCACTCCATTTATTACACGCAAACTTTAGTGACAAACTTGATGTACAAAGCACAGTTAGCACACTGAGCGGATAACCCAGAAAACATGCTGACAATGCCAGCACCTAGACAGACAATGTTTTTGCGGCCAGTATGAGCCAGAGACAGGGTACTACACTAGTAGGGAGTGTAGGGAAGTGAGGACCATAAAACTGCGTCACTAGGTGATAGTTATAGTGCCGGGAAGTGCCTAAAACATACTCTAAATGCAGAATTCTGCACTTAATACACAAAATTCAGCATTTGATTATGCTAGTAAAGTATAAAAACTTGACAAAATGGTCCTAGATACTTTCCATAGTGTTGGGAATTAAATGTGTCACATGAAGTAACATAAAAGACACCTTACGGATTAATTAAGCACTTTAACGGAACAACACCCAACCGAACAACCGGACTTTACCCGGGAAACAAAAATATTGCCAATTACATTGTTTTTATTTTTCTGAGCTAGTTAGGGTCCCCAAACACCCTAACCCACTATATATTACATAACACACTTAAACCTTTGACTAAACTACTTAACCTTCTAACTAACTAAACTAGTTACCATTACATTTCAACTAAACCAACCCCCCTCCCCAAACCGGTTATGAAAGTGGGGACATCCCCATGATTTTATTTAATAGTTTATTAGACATGTTAAGTACTATAGAAGGCATAAGGACCAAAGGGATATAACATGTTGGAAGTTCCTTTATAAATCCAAGAGTTCTTCATTCTTAATTATCATTCACACAACAACACTTCCTCCTCTCTTCCTTTCCTTGGTTTCGGCCGACCTCAAGCACACCCACCACCATCATTCAAGCTTCTTCAACCAATCTAAGGGCATCCAAGGGTGTTAGTGATCATACAAGTAAGCTCGGTGTGTTCGGAAGCTCAAGGACCGCTCTCATTTTCTTTTATCCACCACTTTTATACTCTTGAACTCCCCTAGCCTTGTGCTAGTGGTAAGTGTCTTAGATCTTCATTCTCTTCATGTTGTTGATGGTTAATAGTTAAAAGAATGGTGAAATCTCAAGAACTCTAAAGAACATAATCAAAGTCTTGAAGCATAAACTAACTAGTAATGATGTATGGTTAAAGTAATGATGAAATCATGTTATTCTTGTGTTGATATGCTTTTTGAATGTTATTTGTTGGTAGAAATGATATGGATTATCATATGGTCTTGCTAGATCATGTTTAAAGACATGAACTAGCAAGATGAGAAAGTTAAAGATGTGTAGGATGATGAAATCATCCACACATAACTATGAACTTGAATAAATACATATTTTCTTGAAAAATAAAGATCAAAGTAGGTTGTAACCTTGTAGATCTAAAGATCTATGAGTGGTTTTTCGAAAGAACCAAGTGAAAAATATGAATTTTGTTAAAACTTGGGTCTTACATAAACTAATCATATTTTTAGTGGATAAACAAGTGTAGGAACACTTGTGTAAGAAGAAATTTCACAAAGAAATATTTTTAGGAAATATGACTAGAAGTTGTGAATATTCAAAATCTTTAAAAATAAAGTTTTTAAGAAACTAATCACATTTTTAAAGATAACAAGACTTACTAAGTATGCTAGTAAGTTACTACATGTTTTTATAAATCTTCAAGTTCATAAGTTTATGGTTTATGCTTGTTTTTGACAAATTTGATAAATAAAGGTTGTATATTGTTGATTGAGAATTGATTGAATGATTTTACAAAAGAAAATGATACGCTAGTAAGCGTGGACGCCTCCATTTACAAAGGAAACTCTGGCAAAATTTTCCTAAAAATCCAACACTTAGAAAATATTTTTCTAGTAAGTGTTTACAAGTATATTTCAAAATTTATGTTCAAAATAAACTTCGCCATGATTTTATTACAAAAATACTAAGTGCCGGAGGTTGATTTTCGTAAATAAAATTTGATAAATATATATTTAGAATATATATTTATTACTAAAACTCTTGTGTGACTATTTGATTTTTTTTTTTGAACTAGTTATATTATTTTTAGGGTAAAAATAATATAACTTAAAACGCCATGATAATACGACTCCAAAATAATACTAAAACTCTCACAAAATAAATATTTGAGTTACGCAAGTATTATCGCAATACGAAACGCTAGGACGTCACTTATATAGTATTTCGGAAAAATACTCTTGTATGTATGTTGTTGGTAAAAATATTATTTTGGAAAATTTATGAAGTAAAATATAATATTTTTGGGAAAAATATATATTTTGGAATTAAGATGTTTTAGAGAAGTGATTTAAATATATTTTTCTAAGTGGGACTTAAAATATATTTTTCGGAATTACAAGTGTATATGTATAAATACCCTCATCCTTGGGAAGGAAATACACTTATAAAATAATTAAGAAGTGTGAATACGAAATAGTTGCCTAACTATTTTCCTAAATACAAAAGTTAAGTTAAAATAATTATTATTATTTTAACCAGTACAATATCAAAGTAACGCAACTCAAAACACTAAACCCTAAGCCAAGGCACGGCCGTTCGTCTAATAGACATTAGTACGTGTAGGTCGTCGCGCAGCAGATCGAGTTTGAGATTGACGTTACAGGATACGCACTTCTATGAGTTCATGTTCCCCCTTTTCTCTTTACTGTTTTCGGTTTTATACTTCGGGGGTGAAATACATGCGCCAATTATTACAGACTTTTATATACATGGTATGGTTAGCTTAAGGAGGGTTTACTACTTAGATCATGTGAGTGGGTAGGTGGAACTTGAGGCCATTAATCCTCGTTGTAGGACCGAGGGACATGAGTGATAGATCTATTTGGGTGTAGCGAGCCCCACTCCTGAGTCCGCTGAGTGGACCAGGTGGTGACTATGTGCCCGACGCACAAATTTGCTTGGTTTGAGTCTTCCTGCATCACTTCACACATATCATTGGCTTTGCAACCGAATGGTTATCTCTTTTTCCTTAATTGCTACATACCAGGGATTTTCATACATATGGACACATTACAAAGGTTTATACATACTCACTCACACATGAACTCGCTCAACTTTTTTTGATTTTTCAAACTACATGTATTTCAGGGAATTAGTAAATGGATCTGGCGGGCGTTGGAGTTTTTAAGCTGCATTGTGAATAAAGATGTCATCCAAGTCATTAGGGCTTAGGAGACATATCTTAATCCTGGACGAGATACGTGGTCCTAAACTCAGGTTTGTTTTAAAATCTTTTGTTGAGTCTTTTTGAACTCCTTAAAACATGTTATGGTTTGCAACTTGAGTTTGGTATCGACATTTCAGACAATTATGTTGTACTACTTTTAAACTTAAATTAATGGATGTGCATCTACTGGTTTTATCATATAGTGTTGTTATGATCGTATGCAATGGTATTAAGAAGTCACACCAATAATCACGCTTCCGCAAAAGTCAGGGTGTGACAGGAATTGTGGCAGTGAGTGTGGGTGTGGGTGTGGAAAGAGAATTTGCCCCGGGCAGTGGGCTGTGGATGATGGAATCAAGTGATTCCAGAGCATCATATTGTGGTGTCCCTGTTCTTACAACCTGTTCTTTTTGAGAAGAAGCAGGAGGAGTTTGAGGCTTAGGTTGAGATCTTTCTTCCAACTGCTGTGAAAAAGTAGCAGCAGTGGTTATTGGTGACTTTTGTGTTGTCCCTGGCAGTTGCTCTGGGATTTCATCTTCCAGAGTTGCCTTTTTTGTAGGTTTGGGGGGCTTTTTGGATTTTTTCTGTTTGGGCTTTTTGGTGGATTTAGGTGTGGGTTTCACAGCAGTGGTTGTGCTGCTGTGATCACCTTGAGCAGTGGGCTCAGCAACAGATACCTGAGGAGCAGTGGTAGCTGCTAAAGTCTGCTCAGGAACCTCTGCTTGTGTTTTGGAAATTTTAGACAGCCTTGTGAATGTTTCAGGGGTTAGGCTGTTTATTTGACAAGGTTCTCCTTGGATAAGCACATGAGCATTATCCTTTGAAAATTTCTTATTAAAATAGTAACTTAAGAACCTTGGAAAAAGTAAAAATGATTTTTATTAACATTTTTTACCAGATCATTGAAGATCTTCTGGGAGTAGTTAAAGTGTTCCTTATGCAGTATAGCATAACCCATGTATTGGATCTTCAATGGAATTTCATTGAAAGCAGTGGTCTTATTTGAAACACACATTAGGAGAGAATGAAATAAAAATCTTGTTGCAGGAGGAAAACTGCCTTTTTGTAAGGTGTCCTTTTTCATTTCCTCTTCATACCCCCGTTCAAGAAAATCTGTTTGATACTCTGGTTTAGGGAAAGAAGTTTTACCTTGAAGATCATCGAGTTCAAAGACCTCTGAGATGGTTTGAGGTGTGATTTTGACTAGAACACCCTTTATAGAAGAAGTAATGGCTAAGGGCTTTTTATCCTTAGATTCAAGTTTAGCATTTTTCCAAAATTCTTGCTGGGTTTCCAGGTAAACCGGAGCATCATAAGTCAACAAAGTTTTGTACTTTGAGGATGAAAGAGCATCAATTACTGAATCGAAGGTGGTGGTATGAGTGGATTTTTCAAGTAGACCCGAGTAATTATGAGGATCTTTGAATGGAAGAGCCATGGCGATTTTAGTGTGGTTGCGAAAGGAAGAAGATGATGAAGGATTTGAGAGAAATGGATGGTAACTGCTTTGAGAAAGGAATTTTGAATTCGATTCGACAGTGAAAACCCTGTTTGGGGTTTTGATCAGGGTTTTATAAAGGGAAAAAGTGAATGCTGATGTGGCAATGGTTACAAAAGATCTGACCGCTATGTACTGTCCACGTGTCAACCACTGATGATGAATGGAAGACAGTTGTTAAGGAAACCACTGATGGAACAAGTATCAGTGGTTGCAACGGTTATAATGAGAACAGTGGCTAATTTTTAACTATCAGTGGGTTAAAGCACTGATTTTGAATAGCAGTGATTAACAAGGAAATGAGAAAACAGTGGTTGACTTTCAGCAGTGGACAATAAACAGCAGAACAGATGTTTGAACCAAAAAACAGTGGTTATGGCAGACTTTTAAGGATTTATGAAAAATTTTCATTTTTAACTATTTTTAAGGATGGAATTTTGATTTTCTGAAAACATTTTAATGCTTTTATTCATAGAAAAACAAGATTTTGCTTGCTATTCCATGTTCAGCATGCCAATCCTAGAGATCAAGCTTTCAAAGGTGGATGTGTCTAATGCTTTTGTTTGCACATCTGCCAACTGATCTTTAGTTGGTACATGGTGCAGAGAAATCAAACCTTTTTCATAGCAATCCCTCACAAAGTGATGTCTGATGTCAATGTGCTTGGTGGTTGAATGGGATACTAGATTTTTGATGATATTTTCAGCTGCCTGACTATCCAACATGAGAGGTGTCTTTAAGGCAGTGATACCAAAATCCAGCAATTGATTTTGAATCCATAACAGTTGGGCTGTACAACATGCAGTAGCTATATACTCTGCCTCAGTAGTGGATGTTGAAACAGCTGCTTGCTTTTTGCTTTGCCAAGACACTAAGCAACTGCCTAGGAATTGGCACTCCTGAAGTGGACTTCCTTGTTTTGTCACATCCAGCAAAGTCACTATCTGAGAAACCTGAAAGCTTGATATTTCCATCAGCTGGATACCAGATACCAAGTATGGGAGCACCTTTTAGGTATCTGAATATCCTTTTTACAGCAATAAGGTTTGATTTTCTAGGGGCTGATTGGGATAATGCACAAGCACATGTTGCAAACATGATGTCTGGCCTAGATGCAGTTAGGTACAATAAAGACCCAATCATGCTTCTATAAAGAGTTTGATCAACCAAATCATCCTTTTCATCAGACATGACTATCTTTGTGGTTGCAATGGGTGTACTGCATGGCTTACAATCATCCATCTCAAATTTCTTTAAAAGTTCTTTGGCATATTTTCCATGATGGATGAAAGTAGCATTTTGCAGTTGCCTTACTTGGAGACCAAGAAAGGACTGGAGTTCACCCATTGCACTCATCTCAAACTCAGCTGTCATGAGTTTTCTGAACTCTTCACACATTTTATTACATGTGCTTCCAAAAATGATGTCATCCACATAAATCTGGACAATCATCAAGTCCTTCCCTCTCCATTTTAAAAACAAAGTTTTATTAATTTTACCTCTTGTGAACCCAATGGAAAGTAGAAAGGTGGAAAGAGTTTCATACCAGGCTCTTGGTGCTTGTTTCAGGCCATACAAAACTTTATTTAGCTTGTAGACATGATTTGGTTTAAATGGATCCTCAAAGCCTGGAGGTTGAAAAACATATACCTCTTCTTGAATTTTACCATAGAGGAATGCACATTTGATATCCATTTGATACACCTTTATGTTGTGGTTGACAGCAAAGGCCAGGAATAATCTGATAGCTTCTAGTCTTGCTACAGGGGCAAAAGTTTCATCATAGTCAATGCCCTCTTCCTGTCTGAACCCTTGAACCACAAGCTTAGCTTTATTCTTGACAAAAATACCCCTTTCATCAGTTTTATTTTTGAAGACCCACTTTGTGCCAATAGGACTCACACCCTCTGCCAATGGTACAAGTTCCCAAACTTGTTGTCTTCTAAACTATTGGAGCTCCTCTTGCATGGCTTCTACCCAGCTGTTGTCTTTCAGTGCCTCTTGGTACTTGACTGGCTGATGGAGAGATAGGAAACCAGTAAAAAGACAGATATTTTGGGATTGGCTTCTTGTGAGCACCCCTTCACTGATGTTGCCAATGATTTGGTCAGGTGGATGAGACTTCAAAAGATTAACTCTCCTTTGTATGGAACAATGGCATTTAAGGGTGAAGGCTGCAGATGTGAATCATCTGAGCTAACCACTGCTGGTGACTTTGATGATCCAGCACTGGCTTGAAATGGAGGTGGAGGAATAGGAGGAAGTGGTGTGGAAACATGCTGACTTTTATCCACTATTTGAGGACTTTTATCAACAGTGTTTGATGATGTGGAAGCAAGGGTTAATGGGCTACTTTGGTCAACAACTGTTGAGGTAGCAGTGGTTGAGCTTTGACAGCTGTTTTGAACATCTGCTGCTCTACCATTTGATGCAGACTTTTGTTGTGGAATGATGACTTCATATCCATAGTCTGATGGAGGATTTTCTGATGGACCTGCACTGTTAGTCTTGACAGAAACATTTTCAAAGGTAAATTTATCAAGATCTAACAATTCTGCTGGGTTTGCATGGATTTTCATTGATGAAAGTTCATTGAACTTCACATTCAAAGTCTCTTCCACTGGTTTGGTCCTTGTGTTAAACACTTTGTAGGCCTTAGTAATGGTTGAGTATCCCAAATGATAACCACAATCAATTTTGGCTGCAAACTTTGAGATAGAATCTTTTATGTTTAAAATGAAACATGGGCAGCCAAAAACTTTGGAATATGAGATTAGCGGTTTAATTTTATACAGCAGTTCATAGGCAGTATTTTGATGCCTGGGGATGATTAAAACTATGTTCTGGATATAACAAGCAATGTTTACTGCTTCTGCCCAGAAAGTTAATGGCAAACCTGAATCAGCAAGCATGGTTCTGGCAGCCTCAATCAATGTCCTGTTCTTTCTTTCAACAACCCCATTTTGCTCTGGTGTTCTTGGAATGCTGTACTGCCTTACAATTCCTTTTGACACACAGAACTCATCCAACTCCTTATTTCTGAACTCTGTGCCATTGTCACTCCTGAAGACTTTTACTGGCAAGTCAAATTGCTTTTCAACCTGTGTAACAAAGTCTTGCAGAATGCTTGCAGTCTCATCTTTGGAATGTAAGAAGTCAGTCCATGTAAACCTAGAAAAGTCATCTACAATTACCAAGCAATATATTTTCTTTTTGAGATTCATGACTTTAACTGGGCCAAACAGATCCATGTGAAGCATTTGCAAGCACTTGGTTGTTTTGGACTCTTCAATGGATTTAAAGGAGCTTTTATGTTGTTTTCCTTTTAGGCAAGAAACACAGTGCTCAGGACATGTGAACAGTTTTTAAGGTAAACCTCTTACTAACCCCTATTTTGACAAAACAGTGATTGTCTTGAGATTTGTGTGCCCCAATCTTCTGTGCCATAGTTCTGTCTCTTTGTTAGAGGCAGCTGAGAACAGACAGGCATCAGTTCTTGGGTTCTCTTTTGACAAAACAACTACATAAACATTGCCACTTCTTTGAGCAACAAGTTGGGTTTTTCCATTTTTTATTATTTCTTCAATCTTTTTAACCATTTCTGGTCCAACAATCCTACAACACTCCTTGGTGAAGAATGAGCCATAGCCCTTATCACTCATTTGTGAGACACTTAGGAGGTTGAATTTTAGATGGTCTATTAGATTGACATTTTCAAACTTAACATTACCAGACTGAACTGTACCAGACCCCATCACCTTCCCTTTACTATTATTACCAAAGGATATATCACCCCCTCAATGAGTTTTGAAATCTTTGAGTAGGGCTCTACATCCTGTCATGTGCCTGGAGCCTCCACTATCTACATACCAAAGACAATCTAAGCATGCAGAAGCTCCCTGCACATCAAGTAAAAGGTTAGTTCATTTGGGTCTCCAAAGCCAATAAGGCTTTGGATGGGGTCTCAACAGTGTTTGTGTTAAATTCAGGTGGATGGACAGTGGTTAGCTCAGTGTTTTGAACAGTTTTGGAACTGTTTTTTTCTAACCACTGTTGGGGGTCTTGCCCTATCATCTGTTGGTACCCAAAGGGATGCTTGTTCACTCTTGGTTTAGAGGGCCTTTTGTAAGACTCATAAACATGTGGGACCCTTGGGTATGGTGGTTGACCTTTACCTCTTCGGTATTGGTTAGCAGGGGGTGCATCAGTCACCTGAACTTCTCTTTTAACAGAGGTTTGGTTCAGCTGTTTGGTAACAGCTCTTTTAACAGAGGTTTGGTTCAGCTGTTTTGAAACTTGATTGGTGGTGTTGATGAACTCATGGATGTTTTTGAAGTTCTCTCATTCCTTTTTACATCAAAGGGTTTGAGATACACACATTTCGGAGTGAGATGATTTGATTTACCACAGATGGTGCAGCTCTTAGCATGCTTATTGACACTTGTTTTGTTGATACCATATGCTTTTAGATGAAAACAATCTTTTGTTAAATGATTCTTCTTTTCACAGAAATCACAAAATAAGTTTTTATCCTTTTCTTTTCTTTTGTTCTTCTCAGACTCCTTTGCAACAAAGTTTTGAACTACTGTTGGGATGTCCTTAAGAGGAATGACTTTTGCATTAGGAGCTTTTACACCATCAGTGGTTGTGAAGTCCATGGGCTTGAAGTTTTCAAGAATGTCACACTCATCAGACCATGTGGGTTTAAATTGGTATTTCTCAATTTCCTCAAAAGTTGAGGACCCCACAGATCTTTCCAAAGTGATTTTGTTACTAAGTTTGTCAGTTATTTTAACTTCTTGGCCATTCTTGTTGGTTGGTATGATTTCAACAGAACCAGCTTGATTTGCAGTAGTGTTTTCAACTTGATCATTTTTTCTAAACCCAATGCCAAATTTCACATTACTTTCAAGCTGTTTTTCAAGCAAGATCTCATAACCTTTTGTAACACCTCGAAAATTCACGTCCTATAATGTGTTGACACGTGTCACAGGTTTGAACGTGTGAAAGAACGTTCTAGAAGGACTAAAGTTGACAAACATAGAAAGTATGTGATAATACGAGTTCAAAATGTCAACAGAAGATAAATATATTGTACATTAACCCTACATGATGCTCGTACCTTCAAACGAATAGATCATGGATCATACGAAGCTAAGAGTGAGAGATTACAAACTATAGGGGTTAAATATGTCAACATGTTTAAAATATACCTCTGAGTGACCTTTTGACAAACCCGAAGCTTTGTAACGATTAATTATGCTCACTAGAATACACGTTATAAATTTCATAAAGTTTCGTTATCGTATAAGAAAGTTGTGATAAAATTCGTATGCGAGGGGTTAAAGAGTTAACATGAAAGTTAGGACTTTTCGGGTAATAACCGAGTGATCAAGGACTAAATAGAGTGAGTACAAGTCCTAAAGCCCTTATAAGTAAATAAGAAGGGGTCATATTGCAAGAAAATAAGTTGGTTGCCCTTTCGAAAGGCCAAAGGACAAGAAACAACAAATGTTTGCCCCCTGATGAACCCCTGCGCATCGTAGGCATAAAAGCCCTACGATGCGCAAGCAACTGCCAGCTCCAACAGAATTGCCTGTTTGCTGTTAAACGCGAAATTTGACCTTTTATCCGATTTTCCTCATAACCCTTGGCCCCTAAACAAACCCTAGAACACTAGGGACACTTGTAAACAACTTGTGGTCAGTAGTAGACTTGGTTGTCAAAGATTTGTGGTGTCTTGAACACTATATAAAGGCTTTAAGTTGCAACATTTCAATCACACCTTCATCTGCAATTGAGGAGCCTTTCTGGAGCTTCAAAGCAGACCCAAGTCCTTCCTAATCAAGCTTAGGACTTCAGTAAGTGTTCTAATCATTTCTTAATTAAGTTTTAGCTTAGTTTTAGCTTAAAAGTCAAACCGTCGTAATTAACGGTTGACTTAACGATTAATCACTATCGGTCCAGTGATTAGTCGATGTAAAGGTAGTTATAGGTTGGTATTTATGTGGGTAATAAAACCCCAAAAGGGTTTCCCCTGATCACCATCCTAACCAGGTTAAATGTCGGGTCAAACTTTTAATTAAAAAGTCAACATAATGCTTAAAATGTCATTTATGCATAATTAGCTATCTAGAACATATATAACCTGTTCGATCATTGTTATAACTTAGCAATAAGTGTAAGAACATGTCCAAACATGTTCAACCCGACTATTTCCTGTTTAGACCCGGTTCGGAACCGAAAGTCACATAGTTTGACTTTCACTTTGACTTTCCGTTCTGACCCGTTTAGGTATGTTTTAGAAATACCTTAGAGCTTCATTTGGACCAGGTTACATGCTAGTATAACCCTCTGTGATTATACACCTCGGTTCATTAGTTATCCGATTAATACGCATGATTCCGTTAATTGCTCATATGTTGACCATTATGCCCTTATTGCCTTAAAACGTGATTTTTGGAAATGTAAAAGTGTAGAAACCTTAGTTACTGATATATAAACTTGTATGCAAAGTTTGACATCAGTTTGACTTGTAGATTAAGAGTTATGCTCAATGTCGCAAAATTAATGCTTTATGTTAATAAAACGGCGTAACTAGCGTATAGCCTAGTTAAGCCTACTTTTTGGTATCAAACTTAATACCCACTGATGTAATATATTATTTTGGGAATTTTAAAGATTTTTAATTAATTTTAGGCTGAGCATAACTAGTGGTCTTAGGCTTAACCCGGTAATTGTCGGTTTTGCCCTTACGGGCCATAAAATGAGTTTTACATATCTAAATGACTCCAAACCTTTTGCTACTGATCACATATGATAAATAAATTATTTTTAAGCCTTCTGGAAATATAAAAAATATCAGATTTAAGTATCGAACCCGGAAATGGCCTTTAATCGCCTTAATTAGCGTTTTTAACGCATAGTATGTTTTAAAATCATATTGGACATACCCGGGTTGATACCTACTGATATATGAGACAAATTATGATATTTTAACAGTAAGCAAAGGTTGATTAACTCAGACTTCATTTTTGAGCTTTTCGGCTTATGTGAAATTACCAAAATACCCCTACGGGGCATAATTTGGTTAAAGATGATAAATTTCACATATATGCTTTAGCCTACTGTTATAACTCATCAAATTAAGTATGTTTTCTGTTTACATCAGACCTGTAACTCAGTTAAACATTTAAACTCTTTTACAACCTTTAAAATGACCAAACTACCCCTACGGGGCATAGTTTGTGTTTAAATTCGTTTCGGGCATAATGAAAGACATCTTACTGATGTCACAACATATTTGAGGCATAATTAACTTAGGAAACCTGTAGATGGCTCAAATGAATACCCGTCACGCTTATTACGCGTACGGTTCGGTTTATGTAACAAGTTTACATAAATTAGCCGAATTGGGTCAAACCCTATCGGTTTTATCTCAAAGTCCAGAACGTGTATGAATTACCCATAAAAGACAAGTCTCTGAACATGTCGGGTTTAAATCACATTCTATTCCGGTCTTCGCTTAATCATGCGTTTGAACCGTATATTTCCTTAAGACTAACCGGTCTAAGCTTAGGCTTAATTAAAGACCCGTTAGCATTCTAATTAATTATTTATACCATCATTCCGGACTAGAGCATTTCCGGTAAATTGTACCTACGCTTACTTAAGTGACTACGGCTGAGTTATTAGATTCTTGCTATTTAAGACAGGAGCTAGCTCAGGTAAATACTCTTAACTTATTTTCCCTATACGGGCTTGGAATACGGTATAATGATACCGCTTGGTCGGGTATTGAATGTTTAATCGAATTGTGATTAAATTATTGAGGTAACCCGGTTTAATCTGTATTGTTTGAAATAAAAGCCTTAGGGGTTAATGACCATGTCCCGGATATCCTTGACATCAATGTATTATAAAATGGCCACGTCTTAGGTACGGGGTGTAGGCATACACCTGACAGTTACTAAGTAATAACGGTATCTCACTCTCTTGTGGGCCTATACTTGTGGCGTGTCTGTTAATCTGACTCGGTTTCTACATCGGGCCCTGAACGTACAACGAACATGTAAATCTGTATACAAGGTTATAAATATAATTGTTCCAAGTATAAAAGATTAATTTTGCCTCTGTGCATTTTAATCAAAGTGTCAATATATTTTGTGCCATGTGCATCCAAACCAATTTTCAATCATTTTTTCAAAATGAGTCGGTTGAGTGTATTTACCAGTGAAAACTGACGTATTTTCCAAAAGGGTTAAGTGACAGGTACTGAACGTAATTGGCTGGAAGCTCAAGGCGGTTCTAAGGAATCTTGAAAGTTCTAGGCGCCTAAAGTCTGTTGAACAAATGATATGTTTTAGGATCCGCCTGTGGATCCTTTACTTCCGTTGTAATACTGGATAGTACTTTATATTCGGAAATGTAATAATATTTATCCTTGGCTTCCGCTGTGCATTTATATATTGTGCTGTTTGACTATTATGTTGCCAACTACGTCACGATACTCCCCACCGGGCCCACCGGTGACACGTGGAAAGTCGGGGTGTGACACCTTTACATGATTCCACCCATTTTTCACAAGTGATTTGGGTGGCCTCCAACTACTTTTTGCAAACTTGATATTTTTCTATCATTGTTTGGAGTTGGTCCTTGGTTATGCTATGCTCTTGTTTGATGCTGTAAATCTCACTTTCTTTTTCATTCAATTTGTTTTTGAGTTCTTTTAATGACTTTTCAAATTGAACTTCAAAAGTTAACAACCTATCCCTAAGGTTTTCATTCACCTCTTTAATGTTAGCAAATGCTATGATGCATTTGTCTGAACACAAATTTTTAAGAACCTGAGGTGATACCTTGGTTGCAGCCATCATTGCACAATCACAGGTATGATCACTATCTTCTTCAACTTTCTCTTCTTTTTCACCTTCTTTCTTTTCTTCTTCTTCTTCTTTGTACCAAGGGTCGGACAGTGGTTCCAACAGGGGTTTTGAACTTTCTACCAATAGTACTTCTTCAGCAACAGCAGTAACGGCTGCTTCAACAATTTTGTCCACTGTTTCATCACTTAACTGTTCTTCTTGAGCTTCCAGCCCCTCCTGTATGGTCTCCAATGCTACAAAACACATATCATTACCAGAAACAGTACTTTGAGCATAGAGTGCAAAATTTTCATCTCCTAACTCTTCAGGTAAACTGCTCCAGTCAACCAGCCTTTGTGTGAAAAACCTTTGTTGGTCTGGTTGAACCACTGTTGGTGCAGTTTGTTGAGGTGCAGCCTGTTGCACCTGAACCTGAGGAGCAATGGCTTGGACATACTGAATTTGGGGAACAGTGGTTTGAACATAATGCACAGGAACAGGGGTTGCAGGATGTGTATAGTGAGCAGTGTTAACATGGGCAGCATGGGTATATTGGGCATAGTGCACAGTGCTTTGGATGTTTTGTGGTATAGGTTTGACTTGGGATGTCTGATAATTGGTCCAGTGGTTTGACTCCTGCATTCCCAACCCCAGTGCTTTGGATGTTTTGTGGTATAGCAAAATGACCTAGCCTATTGCACTTATAGCACTTGATCTTTGACTTATCCAACCCCACTTTTAGATTCCCATGTAACCCTGGGAATTTTCTCCCTGTCCTTTTGTAAAACTTGCTAGTTCTTACACTTAGCAAAGCCAATTGATGCAAAATGACCATTTCTTCTAAATCAGTTGGATCAAAATGCTGTAAATCATTGAGTTCAAAACACAGATTATCAGAGTTCTGGCTTTCTCCATTTGCTGTGAAAGCAAAATTGGATGAGTGAGGATCAGAGTTGAAGTTACCACCAGCAGTTATGTCAATAAAATGATCATAACTCTGATCCTTACTGCTGCCAGACTCTTCCTGACCCAAAAGAGCTGTGCTGCCAAATGAGTAGTCATCTGCAACTTTTCCAGACTCTTGCAACTTCTTTTTCAGGTTTAACTCCCTTTCAAAGGTCAGGAGTCTACCATGAAGTTAGGTCAGTGTCAGATCTTTGAACTCAGCACAGTTTCTGGTTACAAGAGCTATAGTGTCCCACTTTTCAGGAAGTGATCTTAAAAACCTGCTGTTAACAGTTGATTTAGGAAATTCAGTTTTAACAAGCTTAAGTTCACTTATGAGACAACTAAATCGCTCAAACTGCTGAGTTAATGTTTCACCCTTAATGTGACAAAAGGTTTCATACTGTTGGTTCAAAATTTCCTTGTTGTTTTTAATTAATTCCTCACTCCCCCCAAACTGTTCCTTCAATGCATCCCATAATTCCTTGGCATTGTTGCAATGTAACAGCCCAGCATAGATCTCATTGGGAAGTGCAGATGCAACGATGCTAAATGCCTTGGCATCCAGTTCAATTTTCTGAAAATCCTGGTCCGTATAGTTCTCAATTTTCTTAGGAACAAAGACCTTTAGATCCTCAGCACTCGGCACCATAGGAACGTGTGGTCCATAGATAACCGATTTCCAACATCTGGTGTTCTGTTGAGCTAGGATGTGACCCATCCTTCGTAATCAACTTTGATCGTAATTAACCCTTACTCTGTTTTTCAACGAAATGAACAATTTAACAGTATCAATGATTGTGAGCTGAACTATTTATGTCAAAATGACTGTTAGATCAAATTTGACTGTCCAAGGTCTGATACCAATTGTTAGGTTCTGAGTTTCATATGATTGTGTTTTTGTTTGAGAATTAAGAAGATGAATAAGTAATTGCAGCGGAAACTAAATGGAAACAAACTTTCACACACAATCAAACAGGAGAATTGCTTTCAACACACATGTTTAACATAAATCCGAATGATTAAATTTATTTCAATCTTCAATTACGAATGCATGCATGAATTACAAACTCCCCCTCAGCCTGAGCTCACAATAGTTTGTTCGTATAGGAAGACAAGTGATGAAAGAGCTAATAGAACAGTACAGGGTACTATTCTATTTATAGGCACGAGCAAACCATTGAAGCATCTTGGCTGACGTCACCATGAAAGTGACATCTAACTTCCTAACAACCTACAAGTACTTTTCTATACAAACACTGTTATCTTAACCACTGATTACATTACAATGCAAATAAGTAAACTAAACTACTGCTTCTCATTCCACTGTTGTGACTCCATCAGTACTATATATCTTCAGCAGCGCTTGACTCATAGCAGTAGATTGAGCATCAGTGTTTAAGTCTTCATCAATCTTCAGCCTTGATCAGTTGTTATATGACAGCAGTTGTAGACAAACAGTGGATGGAGGTCATCAGTTGTTAGAACACTTTCAAGGGGAAAGATTTGAATACATCATCTGCTTATTCTGGATCCACTACTCTGATCCAGTTTTGGCTTTAATCAACTGTTCCTCTGATAGGGTTCAATCCCAACATGAAATGACTGCCAAATTCTTGATACAAAACAACCGCCTCGGTCAGAGATTATCGATACAGGTACACCATGTCTTGCTACAATTTCTTTGAGATAGGTTTCAGCTAACTTCTCAGTATTATCTTTCTCGCGTATAGGCAAGAAGTGAGCTGACTTGGTTAATCGGTCGACGATTACCCAAATCATGTCATGACCAGAAGTTCTGGGTAATTTTATTATGAAACCCATAGAAATCTGTTCCCATTTACAAGTAGGGATTTCAGGTTGTTGTAGCAATCCAGAAGGTTTTTGGTATTCGGCCTTAACTTTAGCGCATGTTAGACATTTTCCAACATAAGTTGCAATTTCACCTTTGATATTAGGCCACCAATAAAATTCCTTAAGATCACGATACATCTTATCTGCTCCAGGATGTATCGAATATTTGGATTTATGAGCCTCATCAAGAATTAGGTCTCGAAGATCGCCAAAATGAGGAATCCAAATTCTATTCATGAAGTATAAGGCTCCGTTCTCTTTCGTCTCTAAATGTTTTTCCATACCTCTAAGCATTTCTGCTTTGAAGTTTTCTTCTTTTAATGCTTCTTGCTGAGCATCACTAATTCGAGAAGTAAGGTCATTATGAATTGTGAGTCTTAAAGATCGTACATGCAGAGGCTTGACTCGTTCTTTTCGACTTAAAGCATCCGCGACAACGTTTGCTTTGCCCGGATGATATTTGATCTCACAATCATAGTCATTCAACCCATCGTCTTTGGCGCATATTTAACTCTTTCTGGTAAAATATATGTTGAAGACTCATGTGATCCGTGAATATCGTGCATTTGGTACCATAAAGGTAATGACACCAAATTTTTAACTTAAATACCACCGCACCTAACTCTAGGTCATGTGTGGTATAGTTCTTTTCGTGAACTTTCAATTGGAGTGATGCGTATGCAATAACTTTCTCTCTTTGCACTAACACGCATCCTAACCCTTGACGTGAGGCATCACAATAGACAATGAAATCATTAGTACCGTTTGGGAGTGATAGAATTGGTGCATCACATACTTTGTCTTTAAGCAGTTGGAAAACTGCTTCTTGTTTTTCTCCCCGATCAAATTTCTTATCTTTCTGAGTGAGAGAAGTGAGTGATTGAGCAATCTTCGAAAAATTCTCAATGAATCTTCGATAATAACCGACCAATCCTAGAAATTGGCGTACTTTGGTCAGTGTCTTTGGTGCACTCCAATTCTTTATGGCTTCGACTTTTTATGGATCAACATGTATGCCTTTCTCGTTGACTACGTTTCTGAGAAATTTAACTTCGCGAAGCCAAAATTCGCACTTGGAGAATTTCACATACAGTTTCTCCTTCTTCAACAACTCAAGAATAGTTCTAAGATGATGTTCGTGTTCATCTTTGTTTCGTGAATATATCAATATATCATCGATAAATACTATCATGAATTTGTCAAGGTACGGCTTGCACATGCGGTTCATTAAATCCATGAACACCGATGGTGCATTTGTTAAGCCAAATGGCATAACAAGGAACTCGTAATGACCGTAGCGAGTTTGAAATGCCGTTTCCGGAACACTTTCTTCTTGAACTCTGAGTTGATGGTATCCTGATCTCAAATCAATCTTCAAATAATAACTCGCTCCTTGAAGTTGATCGAATAGGTCATCAATCCTCGGTAATGGGTATGATTCTTGATTGTGAGTTTATTCAATTCCCGATAGTCTATGCACATCCTAAGACTTCCATCCTTCTTCTTCACGAATAACACTGGAGCTCCCCAAGGTGAGTAGCTTGGTCTAATGAAACCCTTGTCCAACAACTCTTGAAGTTGTGTGGACAATTCTTGCATTTCCGAAGGAGCTAATCAGTATGGAGATTTTGCCACAGGTGAGGCACCTGGAATTAAGTCTATTCGAAATTTGACTTGTCGTTGTGGAGGTACTCTTGGCAAGTCTTCAGGAAATTCCTTCACAACCGGGATCTCCTCAAGTTTTAGCTCCTTGGCCTTTTTGTCAACTATGTGCGCTAAAAATGCTATACATCCTTTCCGTAGGCACTTTCGGGCTTTCATACAGGAAATAATTTGTAAGGGCATTTCGTTTTTCTCACCGGGAACAAGAAGTGTATCATTATTAGGAAGGGGGAATTCGAATGATTTTTTCGTAACACACGACTTCGGCTTGGTTGGTGGATAGCCAATCCATTCCTATTACAATGTCAAAACTACCTAGTTGAACGGGTATTAGGTCGATTTTGAATTTTCGTCCTCCTAACTCTAAGGAACATCCTTTAACTATTTTATCAGATTCAATCACATTTCCATTCGCTAATTCGATAGTGAATGGAATATCTAGTTTATTTTACTTTAGTCCAAGTATATCTTTAAATTCTAAAGATATGAAACTAAATTCTGCACCGGTGTTAAATAAAATAGAAGCAAAATGATCGTTGACAGGGAACGTACCGGTGATCACATTTGGATCTTGCCGCGCCTCTTGAGCTCCAATTACAAAGGCTCGTTCGCGGCCTTTGTTAACCTTGGGACAGTCCTTCCTGAAGTGTCCCATATCACCACAATTAAAACAACCTTGGGTCTTCCCTCATTCGTTTTCATTAGCACTGCCTCCTTCCTTCTTACCTTCATTTCTGATCCCTTTGGTGTTACTCCAACATCTTTCTGTGTGGTGACCCATCTTCCCGCATTTCTCACACATGAGAGTTTGGCAACTACCAGTGTGGTGATAACCGCATCGGTTGCACTTAGGTGCATTTCCTGCATAACCCTTGGGTTCTGTCTCTGCTGCTGCCACAAATGCTTTACCCATTTTCTTTGTGGGGTTTTCCTTTTTCTTATTACTTGTTCGGAATCCTTTCTTAAACTAGGAGAATTTTCGCTTGTTGTCGTGTGATGCGGATTCCACTTGTTTTTCTTTTGTTTTCTCGGTACCTCTCTTGTCAAATTTGTTCATTCTTTTTGCTTCGTAAGTAAGGCTTACAGAGATCGTGATGGCCTCGGTGACTATCGCAGGATGTTACGATGTAACCATACTTCGGATTTCGGGTGCTAGTCCCCAAATGTATCGTTCGACTCGTTTAAATTCAGGGGTTACCATATAAGGAACAACTCATGAGAGATCGTGAAATCGTTGGGTGTACCCATAGATATCTGGTCCGTCCATCGTCAAATTCCAAAACTCCATTTCCAACTTTTGCAACTCAACTCTCGAGCAATATTTCTCGCGCATCATATCCTTCAATCTATCCCAAGTAATAGCATATGTTGCTGCGTCTCCCAATGTCTGCACTTGCAGATTCCACCATGACAAAGCTTCAGAAATGAACATACCCGAAACATAAAACACAGTTTCGTTAGGGGTACAGTTGCTCATGCGTATTACAGAATCCATTTTCTTAGTCCAATGGACAAATGCTACGGCACCACCCATGCCATCAAAGTTCAACGGTTTGCAATCTAAAAATTGCTTATACGTGCATCCTGAAATGTTGGTTCTCAAATTGTCAAAAATATATATTTTGCAAATAAATATTAATGAGAATTCCTTTTCAAGGTTATGAGTAACCACTTGTTCGTAGGATTTTGAGCTATCGGTGGAGTTTGAACTCTAGGTCCATCATTCTGATTGGTACGTGTTGCCTCGTGTTGTGCAATTGCATCAGCAATGCGTTGATTTAACAAGGCATCAAGTTCGGCTTGGGATGTGGGTCGAGGATTTCGGAGGCCATGTATGTTTCTTCTCCTTGGCGCCATGATCTTCATATGTAAAATCATATAGAAGAAATTAGACAAATATTTATGAGAAATATTGTCGTTCATGGGCTCAAATTGAATAAAATACATCTTCACAATATATATCTATATACATATATATATATATATATATATATATATATATATATATATATATATATATATATATATATATATATATATATATATATATAATAGGATAAGTCAATCATATCTCACGTGAAACATCCATACTGTAATCATCACAATATAAACAAATCTAACAATAACAATGCATAATAAAGAAAAGATACCACTTCCATATATATATACTATCAACTTGATACATAATTTTTGTGAAGAGACAAAAATAATTAGGAGTTATATCACTCCAATATCCAAGTCATAGACAATACAAAAATAAAGTAGATACTTTCTTCACATTGTTCTTCATGGTCTTCAAGTTGATTTATATATATATATATATAAATATCTTCAAAAGTCTTCTAATCTGATACGGGTACCTACCTCAAAATACGACTACATACCACCTCTAGACTAGTGGTGGGGGTGGGGGTGAAGATGCGCCAATGACCCCTCGAAAGAATGCCATCTCCTCCTCAATGGCACTGACGCGCCTCTCAAGAGATGGAGGTGTGGCATGGTGTGATGAAAATGATGGTGTTGGTGGAGATGGTGGTGGTGGTGATATCGGTAGAGGTGGTGGTGGAGGGGACGATGTAGGTAAAGGTGGTAATGTAGAAGATGATTGTAACAACCCGACTTTCCGGGTTCTTACTTAGATATGTCATTTATTGCTTAATTGACTTGTACTCTCGAGATTCCGATTATCGCAAAAGGGTTAAACAATACTTTTAAACTATGTTTTACAACGCATTCACAACGCTTTTTCAAAACGCAGTTACGCATACTATTCTTATTGCATATTACATCGCATGTTAGACTAAACGCTATCACAACGCAATCTCAACGCAACTCGAAACACAGATTTACTTTTATGCATCTTAGTTATTATGTGTGTTAATTGTGTGATTACTTGTTTAATGTTATGTGGTAATCTCAACGCAACTCGCTTAAACGCAACGCAATGCTCAACGCACAAAACAAAAGTTGGGAATCTAACTCGCACAACTCAATTGGTCGAATGACCATTCGATCAAATGGACATCTGTCCGTATGACCATCCGACCGGAAATCCATTCGACCCTCGCGTGCACTGCTTTACTCTCTCACACTATAAATGCCCGCCCGTACACCACTGTTCACTGATGTGACAGCTCCATTTGACCAACTCGCTCCCAGTTCATTCTCAGGCACTTTTCTCCTGATTCAAGGCTATTTCGTAAGTATTTCTCCCTAAATCTTGTACTTCCATCATCATTACACACTTCCCCATCATCTTCTCCATCAAAATCACTGGTTTTCTTCATGAAATCATCGGATTTGACTCCTTGAAGGTGACATCATCACAGCTGCTTATGCAATCGGTTGTGTGATGTCATCTCATCAAGATTGGTTCGGATCTAAAGGATTTCCACACTATTCAACACAAATCTTAACAATATCTAAACATTTTTCAACTGATTTCATCTTTTCTCCAACTTTTCTTCACTTTTTACTCAAAACCGATGGAATCTAGACTCATTCGGGCACTCCACTCATACTCTAGTTGAGAACCGGTTTGAAAACGGATTTCCACCAGAGAGATGACCGAATAACGGGTTGAACATGAAATCTCATCAAGGGCAGTTAGTCTGATCGAATGGGGTGATTCCCATCCGATCGTCTGAGCTGGACTTGGTGTGGATTCCCGTTGTTTGACACGTCGTGGTGTCTTCTCCGTTAAACTTCAAAACTTTTTAACTTAGAAGATTTTGAAAAAATTTCAAAGAAACAGATCACGCACTCGAATAACCATCCGGCCGAATAACCATTCAACCAAATGACCATTCAACCAGGTGACTTGTCCCTTAAACCAATCCTTGTTGAAAACAATTTTGACTAAACTCCAAATATTCAAGGTTCTCACTCGAATAGCCATCCGATCGAATGGCCATCCGTACGGATGACCATCCGACCGGGTGACTTGGCATTCATACTACAACGAAAACTTCAAAAGTCTAAAAACTGCTTACAAACACCCACATCTCATTCGAATGGCCATCCGTTCAAATGGTCATCTGCTCGGATGACCATCCGACCGAATTTGTACTCACCCGTTTGACTTACTGTTTGACACTTATCTCATCTGACACGCTGTTCAACGCTTATGCTACTGTTCTATGCTCAGGCTAAACTCCAGCGCGCTCCCTTCAATCTAATTCAAGGCTGTGTTTATTTGTTAAATGCATACTGTGAGTATACTCAAACTCTTTTTCGCTTAACACACTTTGGGGTGTTTCATACGTTATATCACAACAAAACAACACACAACACAAACTCTTTTATAAACGCTAACCGCTCTTGCATGTTATACGTGATTGATATTCGTTAATTTACACATATTTTAGTCCCCCTTTTTACCCCTATTTTATGCGTTTTCGGCCGTAAAACCGTCATTCGGATACTTAATTATCTACACTTTTGTTTACAGGCCTAAAACAGCATACCAGACAAGATGATAGCGAAAACGAGGACTTTCCAGACAAAACGACGAAGCTGCGGACATTCTGTTAAGGAAACTGACCTGGGCTTGTGGAACGGTCGTGCGACATGATGCACGACCGTGCATCTCCGAAAATTGTTGATTAACCCGGCAATGAACGAGGGTGCGACTAGGTGTGCAAGGCATACAAAGTCAGCCCGGGGACGCACGGACGTGCCATCTGAAGAACGACCGTGCGGATCCGATAATCAGCCAAAGTCCCGGTGATGAACGACTAGTGCAGCAGCTCGTGCAACAGAGTCCCGGTGATGAACGACCGTTCCATATGAAGAACGGTCGTGCGATATCGAATCTGGTCAACAATCTACTGACGTCATGCAGTATGGTGTGCCATGCCCAATAATTGCTTAAAGTGCACGGTCGTGCCATCTGAAGAACGACCGTGCAACATCAAAAAAATATAAAAACAGAACAGAAACATTCTGTCGATATTCTGGAATTTTGGGAGCTTCACTGGCGATTTTACAGGCTCCGGAGGCTTTGCTTTTGACCCGGATTCAAGCCACATTGTGCCGTTTAGCTCCATTACTATTCGGATTCTTAGTCTAGTGCTTGTTTATGGTTTGGTTTTCTAATCTTTCCATGATTTTGTTAATCTTTCAAGTACTTAGATTAATGTTTATGTATTATTGTAGCCTTTGGGCAAAAACACAACAATCCCTTGCTTAATTACAATCATTAGTGTGTTAATCTTTGTTTGTAATGACATTTTGAAGTATTTTCTATGTTAATCTTTGATGATTAGTTTGAAACCTTGTTATTGATATTGAATTCTTGATTATAAGTAATTATGTTGGATGATTGATGCTTGGTTAGTTAAGATAGTTGAAAAATGAAGCTTAATTAATCTTGTATTAGTAAACTTTGAACTTAGTTAACTAGTTTAGCTTGGTTTAAATGTATGGATCATGATATTAGAAATGATTAGTGATTTAATAAAATGTAATTATTGTTAATCAAGAGAGCTTGCCGTCACGTAAGGACCTTAACGGGTTAGATGGTGTCGTTATAAATTCTTGCCATGATTTGTTAGCTTAGTTAGTAGTTTAGGCCAAAATTGCTATCTTGGTGAATTATTGTGCAAGATTTGTAAAATGAACTCGGTTGTGATTTAATCTAGTTTATGCTTGACAGTTGGTGGTTGCATTGTGTTTATCGGTGTCGCTTTCCTTGTTTAAGTGCGGTTAGAAAACTCCAAACGGATGACTAACTTATTTTTAAGAGATTTTCATAGACATTTATCAATTGCACGTTAAAGAACAATTTTAGGTGGTTAAAGTGTGTTTATCGTTTTAGCTTTCCGAATGATTGTCATGTTAGGATTCCCGAAAGGGATACTAATTGTCTTAAATTGGAGAATTGATCGAATGCTTCTAGTGCCAAAACCGACTTAGTTGACATGCTGTGGTTGTGTATTAAGCAAGGCTTTTTATCTATTATCTATTATGTTTTTATTATGTATTTGTTTACGCTTACTTTAGTTTAATTAAAATCAAACAAAACTTATGTTTTTACCGGGAGTTTAGTGACAAAGGTCTAATATTATTTCTCCGCCCATTTCCTTGGATCGATACTTGGTTCTTACCGATACTTTATTACATATATGACGGGGTACACTTGCCTCTTTCGTGTGTGTTTTGATGTAAAAGTAACAATCACTTTTATAAATTTAAAACCAAATCGTGTGTAAATTCATTGCAAAATTATGTATATATACGCACACGTCAAGTTTTTGGCGCCGCTGCCGGGGAAATGGCGAGTTTTAGGAACGACCCGAGTCATTGTGTTATCGGTGTATATACTTGTTGATATTTGTGTATACTTTCTTGATTATTTATTTGTTTATTTATTTGTGAATATTTCTTGTTTTAATTCGATTTGTTCGTTTTCGTGTATATTTTTGTTCCTTTTATTTATTTGATCCGGATTTATTTATTCACTTATTCTTTGGGTTTTCGGCACCCTAAAGCCATTTTTGTATTAGCCGATTCATTTATTTATTGTGTTGAATTTTTATAAAATTTCGGGCCCATTTTCGGATTTTTATAAAATTTTCAGCCCATTTATAATAATTTTCTGCTTCTATTCAGCTGAAAAAAAAACAGCATTATTATATTAATAAAATATTCATTGTGTCAATTTTTCGTTTGCAGGTTGATGTTCTCGACCCCCGCTCCAGAAGTTGTTGAACCGTCAGACGAACCCGAACGTGATCTAAGGAGACGTCTTCACGCGAGAGGGCGTGCGGTTGGGCTACTGCTCGCATCTGGCGAGCCGGAGCCGGTGGTACCCACTGAAGCCGAGGGCTCAGGGGCAGCAGGGAACGCAATCATGGCAGACGACGAACGACCTTTGAATGAGTCTAATCAGCCTGGAGCGACAGGCCTGGAGCCGAGTATCCTTAGACCTACTATAGATGCACCTGTTTTTGAAATTAAATCTAGTATAATTAATATGGTGCAGAATTCGGTGCAGTTCGACGGGCGCGAACATGAGGATCCCGGACGACATATAGCGGCTTTTCTCGAAGTTTGTTCCACGTTTAAGATGAGGGATGTTTCGGAGGATGCCGTTCGGTTGAGGTTGTTTCCTTTCTCACTGCGTGACAAAGCCAGAGCTTGGCTTATGTCACTGCCAGCTGGGTCCATCAGGACCTGGAATGGGTTGGCGGAGCTATTTATGAAAAAGTACTTTCCACCCGAGAAGACAACCAAGTTAAGAAACCGAGTGGTGAGCTTTCGTCAGGATGAGGGAGAGTCGTTGCATGCAGCTTGGGAGAGATTCAAGGATCTGTTACTTGATGTTCCACATCATGGCTTCACCAAGAGACAGCTAGTCTTGACATTCTATCAGGGGCTTCGCTACAATACGCAGGAGCGATTAGATATGAATTCAGGAGGCGATTTGGGGACAAAGACGCCCAATGAGGCTTACGATATCATTGAAAAGGCTACGTTGAAGTCTAGCTCTCGCCGCGAAGGAGATAGAAGTCGGGCTACATCATCATCATCAGGATCCCGCGCAGGAGTTCATGCTGTAGACGACTATACAGCCATCACTGCACAGATCTCGGCTCTTGCATCGAAGTTTGATAGATCCCAGATGGTTGCGCAGGCTGGCTCGGGATTTGACCAGTGTGGAGTGTCACACGAGCCTGGTGCTTGTTTTCAGGGAGTCATGTATGAGGGTCATGAGGAGGTAGACTTCATAAGTAATCAAACTAGGCCTCAGAACAACCCTTACAGCAACACATATAATCCCAGTTGGAGAAATCACCCAAATTTTGGGTGGCGTGCGAACACAGGCAATCAAAATCCTTTGGGATTTACTCCGCGCGCTCCAGCGCAACCGCAAGGTCAGGGTCAGCAGTTCCAGCAATATAACCAACCTTACCAGCAGCGTCCATATTCATACCAGAATCAGGGCACTGGGAGTAGCTCCCAGCAGTAGGCCCCTCAGTCTAGTTCTAAGCTGGAGGACATGATGTCTCAGCTTCTTACTAGCTCCTCGAGCGCGAATCAGTTAGCTGAAAAATGCTATCAGCAGAGCGAGGATCGTTTTCTCTCTCATGAGGGGGAAATGAGGAGTCACAAAGCCTCGATTCAGAACATCGAGAATCAGGTTGGTCAGCTGGCACAGATGATGTCGAAGAGACCCCAGGGTGGTCTCCCGGGCAATACTGAGACAAACCCGAGCGGGCACAGGGATGTGAACGCTGTGATGACCAGGAGTGGAAAACCTACCGGACCCGTCATATCGGACTCACCACCGATCACTGAAGCGGTCCCGACTGACACACCGGACGAGGTGCAAGCCAGGCTACGCCCAGCAAGTACAGCACAAGTCCAGGAGCCGGTCAAAGATTACACTCCTCCGGTACCTTATCCAGGCAGGCTGAAGAAGCAGAAGACTGAAGAACAATACGGTAAGTTTCTTGAGATGTTTAAGCAATTGCATATAAACATACCGTTTGTTGAAGCCTTAGCTCAGATGCCGAAATATGCTAAGTTTCTGAAAGACATCCTCTCAAACAAACAAAAACTCGGGGACATGTCTTGTGTGGTTATGAATGAAAGCTGCTCTGCTATTCTCCAGAATCGCCTGCCTACAAAAATGGGAGATCCAGGCAGTTTCACGCTTCCTTGCCTCATTGGCAATATGTCCGTCAGTCATGCGTTAGCAGATCTAGGAGCGAGTATAAACCTTATGCCCTATAAGGTTTTTATAAAGTTGGATCTAGGTGAGCCGTCACCTACGAGGATGAGTATTCGACTTGCGGATCGTTCTATCAAGTATCCACGCGGGTTTGTAGAGAATATGCTTGTTAAGATTGACAAGTTTGTATTTCCCGTGGATTTTGTTATCCTGGACATGGATGAGGACTCGAGAGTGCCTCTGATACTTGGACGCCCGTTTCTGAATACCGCCCGGATGATTGTGGACGTGGCGGCGGGGCAGATCACGCTCCGAGTAAATGATGAGCATGTGACGTTTGACATTAAACGTTCTATGCAGCATCCTCAGAGTCAAGACGACGCGCTCTATTATGTCGACATCGTCGACACTTATGTGAGCATGCATTTCCAGGGTACGATCGAGGAGATAGATTCGGACACACATATGTTGTGTGGGGACCTAAATGGCATTACGCAGGAGGGCCACGATTTAGAGCAGCCAGTCTTTCAGATTGGTGACGATGGTCCCCAGAGTCCGGATCGATTCGCAGAATTTGATCGCGAAAGTGAAGTGAAGTCGAAGCCTTCAGTGGAAGATCCTCCAACCTTGGAGCTTAAAGAGCTCCCACCGCACCTGGAGTACGCATTTCTGGATGAGGAGCGTCATTTGCCGGTCATTATTTCATCTGGTTTGGCAGAAGAAGAGAAGAGCAGACTGATGAGTGTTTTGAGACTTCATAAGAAAGCAATCGCTTGGAAAATCATGGACATTAAAGGAATAAATCCCTCCTTCTGTACACATAAAATTCTATTGGAGGATCAGTTCAAGCCGAGTGCGCAGCACCAGAGGCGGCTGAACCCAAACATGCAAGAGGTCGTTAAAAAGGAAGTGATTAAGTTATTAGATGCTGGTATGATCTATCCCATTTCCGACTCTGTTTGGGTCAGTCCTGTGCAGGTAGTGCCCAAAAAGGGGGGCATGACTGTGGTAGCGAATGATAGGAATGAGCTCATTCCAACCAGGACGGTCACTGGATGGCGGGTTTGCATCGATTATCGCAAACTCAATGACGCCACTCGCAAGGACCATTTCCCGCTTCCATTCATTGATCAAATGTTGGAGCGTCTGTCAGGGAAGTCATATTATTGTTTTCTGGATGGGTTCTCTGGTTACTTTCAAATCCCTATCGCTCCTGAGGACCAGGAGAAGACCACATTTACCTGTCCCTTCAGTACATTCGCCTACTGGCGTATGCCATTTGGGCTGTGTAATGCACCGGCCACTTTCCAGCGATGTATGGTCGCCATTTTCCACGACATGATTGAGGATTCCATGGAGGTGTTCATGGACGAATTTTCGGTTTTTGGGGACTCCTTTGATCAATATCTGGAAAATTTAAAAAGGATGCTTAAGAGGTGTGAGGAGACGAATCTGGTCCTGAACTGGGAGAAATGCCACTTCATGGTGAAGGAGGGCATAGTTCTGGGACACAAGATTTCTCATGCGGGCATGGAAGTCGATCCAGCTAAAGTCGACGTTATTTCACGACTTCCGCCCCTACCTCTGTTAGAGCTATACGGAGCTTTCTCGGTCATGCCGGGTTCTATCGGCGATTCATCAAAGATTTTTCAAAAATCGCCAGACCCATGACCCGTTTGTTAGAGAAGGACGCTCCGTTTGTGTTTGGAGATGATTGCTTGAGGGTTTTTGACCTTCTCAAGCAAAAGTTGATAGAGGCCCCTATTTTAGTCGCGCCTGACTGGAGTCTGCCATTTGAAATTATGTGCGACGCCAGCGACTACGCTATAGGGGCCGTTTTGGGTCAAAAGAAGGAAAAGCACTTTCACCCGATCTATTATGCGAATAAAACTCTTCACGACGCTCAGGAGCATTACACCACGACTGAAAAAGAGCTCTTGGCGGTCGTTTTCGCATTTGATAAATTTAGATCATATCTAGAGCTTTCGAAAACCGTTGTATACACTGATCATGCAGCCATCAGATATCTCTTCAGCAAACAGGACGCTAAACCGCGTCTAATCAGATGGATCCTATTGCTGCAAGAGTTTGATATAGAAATCCAAGATAAAAAGGGTGCATTGAATGTAGCGGCTGACCATCTATCTCGGTTAGAGCACGGAGACATCGAGGACTCGCGTTGGGATTCAATCAATGACAATTTCCCACATGAGTCTTTGATGGGTGTAGAGATATGCGATGAGTCGCCTTGGTTCGCCGACTTTGCAAACTACCTTGCTTGTAGAATTCTGATTAAAGGGTTGACTCACCAGCAAAAGAGGAAATTCTTTTCAGATATCAGGCTTTACATTTGGGACGACCCTTTTCTATTCAAGGTGGGTGCTGATCAGGTGATCAGAAGATGTGTATCAGGGACTGAGGCGACCGATATTCTGCGCCAGTGTCATGAGGGACCTACCGGAGGCCACCACGGAGCCAACTTCACCACGAAGAAGGTGTTGGATTCCGGGTTTTACTGGCCGACCATTTTCCGTGATGCGCAGAATTGGGTGAAAGCGTGCGATGCTTGTCAGAGGGCGACAAATATATCGACACGCGACAAAATGCCCCAGAACTGGATACAGGTTTGTGAAGTCTTTGATGTTTGGGGGATAGACTTCATGGGACCATTCCCCCCCTCACGTGGAAACAAATACATACTCGTGGCTGTTGATTACGTATCAAAGTGGGCGGAGGCGCAAGCCTTACCCACTAATGATGCCAGAGTAGTTGTGAGGTTTCTTAAAAGTTTGTTAGCCCGATTTGGCGCTCCGAAAGCGCTCATTAGTGACCGAGGGACTCATTTCTGTAACACACAGCTTGAAAAGGCTTTGTCCCGATACGGTGTGCATCACCGTTTATCCACACCCTATTATCCGCAGACAAGCGGGCAGGTGGAAGTCACGAACCGTGGGCTTAAACGCATCCTTGAGCGGTCTATTGGTGCTAACCGCAAGGAGTGGTCGGACAAGCTTGATGAGGCATTATGGGCATTCCGTACAGCTTATAAGACCCCTATAGGGACCACCCCCTTTAGGTTGGTATACGGAAAGGCATGCCATTTACCGGTCGAGTTGGAGCACAAGGCTATGTGGGCTTTGAAAACCGCGAATTTGGAACTTAAAACCGGAGGTGAAGCCCGGTTTCTCCAAATTCATAAATTGGAAGAATTGCGGCACCAAGCCTATGAAAGCTCCGTACTCTACAAAGAGCGCACGAAGAAACTTCACGACAAACGCTTGAAGGACCACAAAGAATTCCAAGCGGGTGATCTTGTTCTTCTGTACAATTCACGGCTGCGCTTATTTCCTGGGAAGCTTCATTCACGCTGGACAGGACCATACACGGTTAAGGAAGTGTTTCCGTATGGTACTGTTGCAGTAGAGAACGCGGATGGCGTTACATTCAAGGTAAACGGTCACTGGTTGAAGTTGTACGTTGCCGGGCCGATAGAGTCGGCGGTGGAGGTAATTGAACTCAAACCCCGCACACATCATAAGTGTGGGGAGGAGAGAGTCTACGCTACTGACTCGCGGATTAAAAATGTAGCAAGAGCGTATTTTGCGCTTTAGGGGTAGTATCGTCTTTTTAGGAGTTTTTGTAGTTTTAGCGTAATTTAGGTTAGTTAGGTAGTTTCCGTTAGTTTGTATAAGTTTCTTACGTGCCGGGCGAAGGTTCTGTGTTGAAATATTGTTAGAACAGTTTGTGTGTCGAAAAAATGGCGAAAAACGGCCGAAACAGTTACTGGAAATAGCTTCTGCGGAAAATTCTGATCTGCACCTGATGCACGACCGTGCGTCTCCGAGAGCCGGCACGGTGGATCGCACCCCCGGTGCATTTCCGAGAATAGTTGCTAGGGTTTGGGAGATGTCAATAACGCACGATCGTGCCACACGGAGAACGACCGTGCGTCAGGCTGAGGGCAGTTTTGTCATTTGGCACTATAAATACCCTCATCTGCAGCCCCCATTCACAATTCGCGAAACCCTACCAGCACCAGGCCGTTCCAGAGCGATACTTCATCAAATCGCACGGTTTTTCGCACGATCTCACACCCTTCTTCGCACGGTACGTTCCTAGTTGTAGATTTCTTGTTTCCTTGCTTTCTAGGTTAGATTTCCTCCGATTCTTCAAGGGATTTATTAGGGTTCTCTTCATAAACAAATAGAAACCCTAACTCTTGTTTGAATCTTGCTTATCGTGAACACCCGGTTAAGTTTCCGACCCCTGTTTGTACAAAAAAGTTGTTGATTTTGAGAAAACCAGGCTATTCAAGGTTCAGGGGTTCGAAATCTGCAGAACAGGTGTCGCACGGACGTTCCTTGAACGGAACGGTCGTGCCATTCCGGGTTATTCACGATATTTGTTTGTTGATCGGTGTTGCACGGTGGTGCCGTTGGTCGCACGCCGTGCAGTTCCGACATCTCTGGGTAGATGGTCATTGTCATCGGCGACGCACGACCGTGCGTCTCGTCGCACGACCGTGCCATATGCCCAGATCAGTTTGACAGTTTTTTCATAATAGGCTGCCCGGCTGTTTTCGATTCCAATTTTTCCTGTTTCCATCTTTTTAACGTTTTTCCTCATACAGATGGACCATCCTTTCCTTCAGTTTGACCCCAACGTTGAGCGAGAGGCTTTGTGCATTCCACGACGCGACGCCCTATGGGCGAGACGGGGGCAGTTTGGAGTCCCTCGATGGTTAGATTGGGAAGTCATGCGGGAACTCAATCAATATGACCGGCTTGACGAGATGATGAGTATCCCGCTTGCAAATCTGGTCGGTGTCAACCGACCCGTTTACCTGGAGTTGACCATTGAGTTCTTCGCATCTTATGCCTATGAAAAACCGGTTGCTCATCGGAGAACCAAATTCCGCCACAAGGAGCGGGTAGCTTTCCGGTTATGTGGAAGATGGCATTCGTGGTCAGTTGGTCGTTTAGGTAGAAGACTCGGGATTTATACTAGGGACGACATGGATGATACCGATGTCTTCACAGAGCAGTTCACCTTCCCTTCTGATGCAGCGCGGGATGCATTTTGGGCTGAAAACACTATTGGGGATCCCTACAACCCAAGGATGTCGAAGGCTTCACGACTGCGAGACCCTTTGGTGCGAGTGATGCACCATGTATTTAGCCATACGATATGCGGTCGCATGGACAGTCTTGGTAACTGTCCCACACCTGATTTGATCTTTCTATATGCGTTGGTTGATAAAGCACCTATCAACCTAGCCGCACGAATGGCTGAGTACTTCGTGAAGAGTTCGGGGCGGACCCCCAGCAGTGAAATACATGGCGGTCAGTATGTGACCGAGATAGCGTACAACGAACGCTATATGACTGAGGAGGTGGTCCAGAGTCTCACTCTTATTACCGAGGGGGTTCATGTCGACATTAGGTCTCTGAAGGCCATGGGTTTGATTGTTGAGCTACCGCATGGGGATAGGTTGAAGGGGTTGAACAACGAGGTCTGAGACCCGTTGCCTCCAGATGAGGAGGAAGATGAGGATGTTGAGATGGGAGAGCAGAATCCGGAGCAGCAGCACCAGCACCAGCCACCGACACCACCACACTCGCCGCAGCACCATGCATTTCATCAGCATCAGGACTGGCCCGCGTTCTACCAGCAGTTCCAGGATATGCGAGTGACGCAGGAGCAGCATGGTACTTATTTCGACCAGATCAGATCTAGCCAGGACCAGATCTGGGCTAGCCAGGATCAACTTCGGGCCACTCAGGACCAACTTCGGCAGAGCCAGGATGCTTTATACCAGGGGGTGTCTGCGGGGTTTTCTTATCTTTTCGGGGAGATGCATCACGCATATCTCGACTATTTTCAGCATCCCCCGCAGTTCCCACCATGGAACCCCCCTGGTTACAGCGATGCCGGCCCGTCCAATACAAGAGACGATGATGACGATGACGAGTAGTTGGCAGTGGTGATGGCAGTTGGTGGTGTTTTCTATTTCAGTACTTTATTTATTATTGGGTGTTTATTTTGACTGTTATTTCAAACACCCCGGTTATGTATTTCAGACAATTTACGTTATGTTTTGTTTGGATTTTAGTATTTATGTTTATGTATATTATGGTTGATTTGTGATTCTTCTGTTTCTGTTATGTTTTGGGTGCACGTGTGACATACTCGCAGGTTTTAGCTATCGAATCTTGGACCGGAGCACGTACCAGATACAGCTTCGAAAGTCTCGTGGCATCAACATCATCTTGAGGGGAGTATTTTTTATCCCTTTCTCTATATTTCGGGTCTCGCATTGGGGATAATGCAAAGTTCAAGTGTGGGGAGGGGGTTAACTTTGTTAACTTTGTTTGTCCTCTTATATGTTAAAAAAAAACAGAAAATCATAAAAATCATTCAAAAATACGTGTGTTTTGTATATATTTTAGTAAATAAAACGGTTGGTTGTGTTTTAGAAAGCGTCGGACTTGATAAAAACTCGACAAGTATAATATTTTTGAAAAAGGAAACCGGAAAGCGTGACAAACAAAGAAAGACTTACATGATAGTTTTCACACTTTTACCCATTCCTTCCGTTACGTGAGCATATTTGAGCCTATTGATTATATATTTGTTCATTTCGGATATAGGAGTGAGCCGGATGTTATGTGCAATTTAGAACTTGTCACTAGTATGCTTGTTAAGACCATGAACTTGTGAATTTGTGTAAAAGTGATAGAGGCACTTAGATTACCCCTTTGTTGTGTACTTGTTCTTTGTGTTGTGCTTCCCATTCCCCTTATATTACCCTTTAGGATAAACCTTGTCGAGCCTTCCCGTTTACCTTTGTTTACCCACATTATCGCCCACTTAACCAAATTTAGCCTTTTTATGTTTTAAACCTTTTTAGTGTTGAAACTCGGTCAAAATAATAGTTTAACTAGCTTGTTATTGTTTTTATTTCATTGTATAGTCTTAGTTTGCAAAAAAAAAAAAAAAAAAACAGAAAATAAAACACCCTAAAATAGGGTGAAGTTGATAGAAATCGAGCAATTTTGAATACTTAAATGTTAAAATTTCGTTGATAAGCTCGATTGCGCTTTAGTCGCCTTTTTAAGGCGTTTGTATGTATAGTTGTATTATTTCTTGCTAGTTAAACGCTACTACCGAGTTTTAACCATTTTCGCCACTTTAAATGTCCACTTCCATACTCTTCGCCCAAGCCTAACGTTTCAACCCGTAAAGACCTCTTGATTTACACTTGTTTGCATGTTAGTTGGTGGAGACGAGATCTTATGACAAGCTTATGATATTGCACATTTCATTGACTAGGCGTTGAGTGTTTACACATACACATTTTATGTATGTTTTATAAATAAAACCGAGTGTGTGTGAACATTGTGAGTTGTGTGTAGATTAACATGTGAGTCAATTAAATGTGATGTCATGGCTTTTTGGTTGTCGCTTTATAATTGCTTGTGCTTGTTGGGTTTGAGTCTTTTGATGTTGTCTTTCGACAAACCGGCTAACCGTTTATAGTAGTTTTCAATAAAATAGTGTGTAAATTATCGTTCTTGTTTGTTTATGTCTTTTATTGCTTTTTAGTTCAGCTTGCTTGAGGACAAGCAAGGTTCAAGTGTGGGGAGATTTGATATTCGTTAATTTACACATATTTTAGTCCCCCTTTTTACCCCTATTTTATGCGTTTTCGGCCGTAAAACCGTCATTCGGATACTTAATTATCTACACTTTTGTTTACAGGCCTAAAACAGCATACCAGACAAGATGATAGCGAAAACGAGGACTTTCCGGACAAAACGACGAAGCTGCGGACATTCTGTTAAGGAAACTGACCTGGGCTTGTGGAACGGTCGTGCGACATGATGCACGACCGTTCATCTCCGACAATTGTTGATTAACCCGGCAATGAACGAGGGTGCGACTAGGCGTGCAAGGCATACAAAGTCAGCCCGGGGATGCACGGACGTGCCATCTAAAGAACGACCGTGCGGATCCGATAATCAGCCAAAGTCCCGGTGATGAACGACTAGTGCAGCAGCTCGTGCAACAGAGTCCCGGTGATGAACGACCGTTCCATATGAAGAACGGTCGTGCGATATCGAATCTGGTCAACGATCTGCTGACGTCATGCAGTATGGTGTGCCATGCCCAATAATTGCTTAAAGTGCACGGTCGTGCCATCTGAAGAACGACCGTGCAACATCGAAAAAATATAAAAACAGAACAGAAACATTCTGTCGATATTCTGGAATTTTGGGAGCTTCACTGGCGATTTTACAGGCTCCGGAGGCTTTGCTTTTGACCTGGATTCAAGCCACATTGTGCCGTTTAGCTCCATTACTATCCGGATTCTTAGTCTAGTGCTTGTTTATGGTTTGGTTTTCTAATCTTTCCATGATTATGTTAATCTTTCAAGTACTTAGATTAATGTTTATGTATTATTGTAGCCTTTGGGCAAAAACACAACAATCCCTTGCTTAATTACAATCATTAGTGTGTTAATCTTTGTTTGTAATGACATTTTGAAGTATTTTCTATGTTAATCTTTGATGATTAGTTTGAAACCTTGTTATTGATATTGAATTCTTGATTATAAGTAATTATGTTGGATGATTGATGCTTGGTTAGTTAAGATAGTTGAAAAATGAAGCTTAATTAATCTTGTATTAGTAAACTTTGAACTTAGTTAACTAGTTTAGCTTGGTTTAAATGTATGCATCATGATATTAGAAATGATTAGTGATTTAATAAAATGTAATTATTGTTAATCAAGAGAGCTTGCCGTCACGTAAGGACCTTAACGGGTTAGATGGTGTCGTTATAAATTCTTGCCATGATTTGTTAGCTTAGTTAGTAGTTTAGGCCAAAATTGCTATCTTGGTGAATTATTGTGCAAGATTTGTAAAATGAACTCGGTTGTGATTTAATCTAGTTTATGCTTGACAGTTGGTGGTTGCATTGTGTTTATCGGTGTCGCTTTCCTTGTTTAAGTGCGGTTAGAAAACTCCAAACGGATGACTAACTTATTTTTAAGAGATTTTCATAGACATTTATCAATTGCACGTTAAAGAACAATTTTAGGTGGTTAAAGTGTGTTTATCGTTTTAGCTTTCCGAATGATTGTCATGTTAGGATTCCCGAAAGGGATACTAATTGTCTTAAATTGGAGAATTGATCGAATGCTTCTAGTGCCAAAACCGACTTAGTTGACATGCTGTGGTTGTGTATTAAGCAAGGCTTTTTATCTATTATCTATTATGTTTTTATTATGTATTTGTTTACGCTTACTTTAGTTTAATTAAAATCAAACAAAACTTTTGTTTTTACCGGGAGTTTAGTGACAAAGGTCTAATATTATTTCTCCGCCCATTTCCTTGGATCGATACTTGGTTCTTACCGATACTTTATTACATATATGACGGGGTACACTTGCCTCTTTCGTGTGTGTTTTGATGTAAAAGTAATAATCACCTTTATAAATTTAAAACCAAATCGTGTGTAAATTCATTGCAAAATTATGTATATATACGCACACGTCAGTGATTCGATGAATACTTGTGTGTTATATTTACACAGTGATTGTTTTGCCTGACACCTTAGCAACGATAGTACTATAGTTTGGACTCAGCACCTGTTTGTTCAGGGGTTGTTAAGGGCCTTACTTCACATGGTCAAAGTGGTGATAATGTGTTGCACATTCTACAACTCACAGTCATGTCGGTTGCATACGTCATTGCCGATAGCTTACTTGATTCACATTTCTACGTGTTACATGTTGGTTATGCGTAAACGCTTTCGCTATACTATATGCTACTCAAACTTGTTTACTCACCTTTACATTTTATGTATTGACTTTATTTTAACGTATGTGACAGGTTGATAGGATGCTAAGCCTGCTGTTATGAATCAAGTAGGAAGTCTAGAAACTCCATTAAATAAATCTGAGTTGTCGGAACAGCTTATTTGTTTTTGAGACTATATCTATAATGACTGTTTTTACTTTGTCTGTTAGTAGTATGGGATATTAACATTAAAGATATGGTAATTTAATAGTTGTGGATTCTCTTGAAAAATATGTTTCGCTCAGTGCCACGCCCTGATGTTTCCGCCATCGGTTAGGGTGTGACAGATTGGTATCAGAGCCATAACTATAGGTAATTAGGAAAGACACGACCTAGTCCGGGTTTTGATGTCTTAGGAATGACCTAGTCTATAGTCTAAGTACCAACAGACTAGCTCTGTGCGAACCCAGTAGGGGTTCTGCATGAGCTTACTTTCGATACTCTCGCTCGAACTCGCTAAAACTACATCTTCGCGCGGACCCGCATACTACAAGTTCCGTGCGAAGTAGCCTTTCCTAAGGCTGTAATACTACTGTTGCCTTTCCTAAGGCTAACACAACACACGCGTTTTCGAAAACACTCGCCTAACACAATCGAGTGATTTGGTCGAGATTAGGTGTGACAACCAAGAACTCTCGATAAAATCACTCCTTCTACGCTAAATTTTTACTCTCAGCACGAGAATCTTCGATGAGTCAGGAGTGAAATCCATATCTCCATGAAATTCTCCATCTCTATCTTGTGGTTTTACCACACCATCAGGAACATGATTGTTAAGCTAGGGGTGAAACCCGCATCTTAATGATTAGTTCCACTCTCTATTCGGATTTTTACAAAACTCCCACCAAAGTCTCGATGAATTCCAATGACTTGAGTCACGTAGTAACCCAAAAGGATGCGTGCCGTTCACCGTATTTTGGCGAGAGCACAGTCTATTAGGCCAAGGCGCGTACTCGAGATCGTTGTGAATAGTCGAATCACTTTGGGTAGTCGATGTCTAACGCCCAAGACAATCTATTTCGATTCTAAGCCTGCAATCACTGATTTTACACGTTATCAATTTTATGTGTTTATATGTTTATGTGTTTAGATTTTGGAGATCTACGCTTTTCGCTCTTCTCGCTTTACTAAAACGCGCACAGCTTTTCGCAATCTAAAACGCTAATCGCAGACAAACTAAGAACTCTCGCACGCTAAAATAAATGTGCTTACGTAGATTATGTGCTCTTACGTGCTTACGTGCCTATGTGGTTTATGTGCTTACGTGACTAAGTGCCTACGTGTTTGACGTGTTTGACGTGTTCCTGATGCTTTAGTAATAATAATGAGGGTGTTTTACAAATGCTAAACTTTACAAAACCCGATATAATCGAATCTCGTCTGAATCCTATGACGACAATCCTATGACGATGTCTGCTGCAGACAATGTCGTCATTTGGATCGCATACCTCACGCGCTGCTCGCCGCAACCATGCTAACAAGTGCATCGCTTCACTGGTGGCCAAGGTCATACCTCAGATCGTCAGTGAGATTAATGATGTCAGCAGTAAGTCTTCTGTTGAGTCAAAGAGCTACGTGCCTAAAACACCTTTCAGCTTTAAGCAATTCAAGGCCTGCGGTCCTGCTATGTTCCAGTGGTTTGGCTCCATCGAAGTCACCTTCAGGAAAAGCGGATGCCTAAAAAATCTACGTACTGTTAACACAACTAGAGTTATTCAGTCCAGGGCACTGGACTGGTGGACTGCTGAGCGCAGCAGGTGCGGTAATGATGCAGCTTATGGACTTTCATGGGAAGAGCTCCGGGAGCTTATGATGAAGGAGTTCTGTCCTCCTCATAAGGTACAAAAGCTGGAGAATGAATTCTGGCATATCAAACAAGAAGGAGGTGGCAACGCTGGTCTCACCGCTCGCTTCAAACAACTTAGTATCATCTGTCCTGGTCAAGTGACAACACCGGATATCACGATTAAGAAGTATATCCACGCTTTCCCCAACTGTGTACTGACTTTGTTCAGGCAGCTAAACCCACTACTATTGAGGAGACTTACCAACTCGCCGCTGAGATCAATGATAAGAGAGTTTTGTCTCGTTATTTCAAAACCTCCACCAAGAATCTCAATCAAGTCACCGCTACTCCCGCTCCCGAAACTGCAACATATCAAGTTTCAAAGTCTTCTCACCAAGGACGCAAGCGCAAGGGTAATAACAACAAGAACTACGGTACCACCGCCGCTCCTCTTAACGTTGTTCCCGTCCAACCCAACCCCACCCAGAACTGTCAAGTTGCAGCACCTGTGACCAACGCACCGCCTGCTAAGCGTGCGTACACTAGTCTTCATCCTCTGTGCCCTACTTGCACCTATCATCACCTAGCTGGGATAGCTTGCCGTTTCTGTGTCCACTGTAACCTCTATGGACACTTCACAGCGAACTGTCACACTGGCCCACGTTAACAAGCTCAAGCTCCTCCAGCACTACCCGCACCACTCCCCACTCCTCAGGTCAACCAAGCAGCTCCTGCGCCCGCTGCTCATGCGCGAGCTTGCTACTCATGTGGTGACCCAAATCATTTTGCAAACGTCTGCCCATATCGTGTGGTGAAACAAGAACCACAGCAACCACCGCAGCAACAACCACAACAAGCAGCCCACAGAAGAACCTTCAACATCAACTTCCTCCAGGCTCAGACTGACAACAATGTTGTCAATGGTACGTTGCTTGTCAATGTTTTCAAGGGCCACACTGCTGTCCTAGCTCTCGTTACTGACACCTCAATGAGGGAAAAGAAGATTGAAGATATTCCGATTGTACGCGACTTTCCTGAGGTATTTCCTGAGGAATTACCTGGACTTCCGCCTCATCGTCAGGTCGAGTTTCAAATCGAGCTAGCTCCTGGAGCAGCACCCATAGCTCGTGCACCTTATCTCTTAGCCCCATCAGAACTAGAAGAACTGTTTGCACAATTACAAGAGCTCTTGGACAAGGGTTTCATACGTCCTAGCTCTTCGCCCTGGGGAGCTCCAGTCTTGTTTGTAAAGAAGAAAGACGGTACCTTTCGAATGTGCATTGACTATTGCGAACTCAACAAGGTGACCGTGAAGAATCGTTATCCTCTCCCGCGTATAGATGACCTGTTCGACCAGCTGCAAGGGTCGAGCTTTTACTCCAAGATTGATCTGAGATCGGGCTATCATCAGCTGAGAGTCCGAGATGAGGACATCTCCAAGATAGCATTCAGGACTGGTTATGGGCACTACGAGTTCCTGGTCATGCCTTTTGGGCTAACAAACGCACATGCGGTCTTCATGGATCTTATGAACCGAGTGTGTAAACCCTACTTGGATAAGTTCGTTATTGTGTTTATCAACGACATCCTGATCTATTCCAGGAGTCAGGAGGAACACGAGCGTCATCTGCGACTCATTTTGGAACTTCTCCGAGCAGAATAGCTTTATGCTAAGTTCTCGAAATGTGACTTCTGGCTTCGTGAAGTCCATTTTCTAGGCCACGTGGTTAATAAGGATGGGATTCACGTTGATCCATCCAAGGTTGACTTAATCAGGAATTGGCCTGCACCTCGAACTCCAACATAAATCCGCCAATTCTTGGGTTTGGCGAGTTACTAAAGAAGGTTTATCAAGGATTTCTCAAAGATTGCGCAGCCTCTTAGTGTTCTTACTCAGAAGGGTGTCACCTACCGTTGGGGTGATGCTCAGGAATCCGCATTTCAGCAGCTGAAGTTGAAGCTTTGTAGCGCACCTATTCTCTCGTTGCCTGCGGGCAATTTTGTGGTTTATTGTGACGTGTCAATCCAAGGACTTGGTTGTGTGTTGATGCAACGTGAGAAAGTCATTGCTTACGCATCACGTCAACTTAAAGTTCACGAAAAGAACTATACTACTCACAACTTGGAGTTGGGAGCAGTGGTGTTTGCCCTTAAGATATGGAGACATTACTTGTACGGTACCAAGTGCACCATTTACACCGATCACAAGAGTCTCCAACATATCTTCGATCAGAAGGAGTTGAACATGCGACATTGTCGGTGGGTTGAACTCCTTAACGACTACGAATGCGTAATCAGATACCATCCAGGCAAATCCAATGTGGTGGCTGACGCCCTCAGTCGAAAGGAAACCAAACCTAAGCGTGTACGTGCATTACAGCTTACCATTCACTCTAGTCTTCCTGCCCAAATTCATGAAGCATTGAAAGAAGAGAACACCAAGGCTGCATCCTTGCGAGGATTGGAGAAATGGTTAGAACTAAAGGAAGACGGTGCTTACTACCTGGCAGGGCGCATCTGGGTCCCATTTTATGGTAATCTACGTGAGCTTGTGATGGATGAGGCACACAAGTCTCGTTACTCAGTACATCCTGGTTCTGATAAGATGTACCACGATCTCAAAGCTACGTACTGGTGGCCCCACATGAAAGCTAACATAGCGACCTATGTTAGTAAATGTTTGACTTATGCAAGAGTCAAAGTTGAATACCAGAAGCCATCAGGCCTACTTCAGCAACCAGAGATCCCCACATGGAAATGGGAGCAAATTTCCATGGACTTTGTTACTGGCTTACCTAGATCTCAACGAGGAAACGATACCATTTTGGTGATAGTGGATCGACTGACCAAGTCTACACACTTCCTTGATATCAAAGAAACGGATAAGTTCTCTACTCTAGCAGACATCTGCCTGAAGGAAGTAATTTCGAGGCACGGGGTGCCAACCTCCATTATTTCTGATCGTGATCCACGTTTTACCTCTGATTTGTGGCAAGCGATGCACAAATCCTTTGGCTCACGTCTGGACATGAGCACAGCATATCATCCACAGACGGATGGGCAGACTGAACGCACCATTCAAACTCTTGAAGACATGCTTCGAGCGTGTGTTATCGACTTTGGTAACAGCTGGGAAAGGCATCTACCTTTGGTAGAGTTTTCATATAACAATAGTTACCATAGTAGAATCCAGGTTGCTCCGTTCGAGGCATTGTATGGACGGAAATGCCGATCACCCTTATGCTGGGCAGAAGTTGGTGACAGCCAGATCACTGGCCCAGAACTCGTCGTCGACACGACAGAAAAGATTTCCCAGATACGACAACGAATGGCGGCAGCTCGTGACCGTTAGAAAAGCTATGCTGATAAGCGCATGAAACCACTCGAGTTCCATGATGGGGATCGAGTGCTACTAAAAGTCTCACCTTGGAAGGGTGTGATTCGTTTTGGTAAACGAGGCAAGCTAAATCCACGTTATGTTGGACCTTTCGAAATCACTGAGAGAATTGGTAAGGTGGCCTATAGACTGAATCTACCTGAAGAATTCAATGGAGTTCACAACGTATTCCATGTGTCAAATCTGAAGAAGTGTCTGTCAAATGAGACCCTCATAGTTCCTCTCAAGGAGCTCACTATCGACGATCAGTTATGATTCGTCGAGGAACCAGTAGAGATTACTGACCGAGACGTTAAGGTTCTCAAGCATACCAGAATACCCATTGTTCGAGTTTGTTGGAACTCCCGTCGTGGCCCAGAGTTTACCTGGGAACAAGAAGACCAAATGAAAGACAAGTATCCCCAGTTGTTCGAGAAAAGTGAAACCACTATTGAGGCTGAAGCTATGCGGAATTTCGGGACGAAATTCCAAACCAACGGGGGAAGGATGTGACACCCCAGGAAAAACCAGGAAACCACGCAACCTAACTAGCTTCCTCAGTAACTGCGTGCTAAATTTTGGGACAAAATTTCTTTCAACTTGGGGATGATGTGACAACTCGTATTTCAGAACCTATCTTTGGGTTTGATGTAACTTGTTTGAACGATATGTGATTATGTGATACGTGGTTTTAATCAAATATTATGTTTGTTTTATGTGATTGTGTGTAATATATGTATATATAATGTAATCGCACAACATCCTCTCGGTCCACACTCCTTGCACTCGAATCCAATGGCAGCCCATGAAGGGTTCGACCCTCTCCCTTATTTTGTATAACACCAAGGGTGTTAGTATAAATCCTACACTTTAACAAAATACACAAAGTTTCGCAAACCCTATTCTCTCTCTTTCTCTCCTCTTGAAGCTGACGGCAACACCCTCTTCCTCGAAGACTTGCTTGTTTGGATCAACCCTTGTTCTACCCTCTAGCCAGTTAGTATCTCACTATTGATTGTATGTTAGATGATGTTGTGATCTATATATTCTACATGATGACTTAGAGATGTTTTGTGATTGATTGTTATGTCAATTGATGAGATTTGGTATCCTTGTGTATCGGCTCACATGTGTAGTATGTGTAGATCAATATAGGGTTTGATAATTATTTGATGTAATGATAATCTAGAACTGAATGCATGACAATCGGCTGTTATGAAAGTATATGCGGATGAATTGTTGTGTTGTTATGTTAGGATGCATGCTAGTAATCAAGAACATGAGCCGTGTTAATGTGTTTAATGTTATGGTTGTTGTTATGCCTTGAACATGATTAGGATTCATATGAATTAATTGATAAAAACCATGATTTGATCGACTAAGGTAAAGATAGAAACTGTTAGAATTAGGTTGCAAAATAAATGGAAACTGGATAACTATATTGCATGAAATGTGGAATGTTATAACTAATCGCACAAGGCTAAACGTACAAGGCTGGTCGCACAAGCCAGTCACACAAGCTAGGGTAGGTAGGGTACAACAGTTAAAGCATAATGTATAACCTCTTAAAGCTCAGTCGCACAACATCTTGTGAATCGCACAAGGTTGTGCTGATCGCACAAGATGTTGGGCTGCTTATACAATAGGTTGTGTTATGCTATTGGGCCGAACAGCCCAAACTCCAATCGCACAAGTCACCCGTAATCGCACAAGTCCTTTTGGACCGCACAAGTCAAAGTGTTTGTTTAATTGTTGGGCCGTACAAGCTGTTGGGCTTAGGATGTAATGGGCCAGGGTGTTTCAATCGCACAACCCGTTGTGAGTCGCACAAGGTTATGCTGAACGCACAACAGGTTGGGCCGGTTGTTATTGGGCTTTAATATTGGATCGCACAAGATGATTGGGCTCGCACAAGCTCAACGGCCCAATCATCTAAGTCGCACAAGTTTAGACATTATGTGTATTTGAATGTTAATGTGTTAAATGTGTTCTACGTATTTGCCATGATCATTACGTGTTCGTAACCTGTTAGCTTATGTGTAAACTTACGTGCACTACTTGAACCTAGACCTGACTTGTATGGTGACCATGTTAGGACGTGGTTGACCACTAGCAGCTCAATTAACCTTTTGTTTATCTGCCGAGCTAACCTAAGGTGAGTTCACACTTTCTACAAGGCATGGGATTCCCGGTGGTTTGGGAATGGTTAAGGAACAAAAATGAAACCTGCATATTCTCCTTGGGTAGGATATGTACCTCCATCCTCCATGGGAAGGATGACAACATTAAGCCTGCGTATTCTCCTTGGGTAGAATTCGTACCTCCATCCTCCTTGGGAAGGATAACAACATAGAACTTACTAGACAAAACTCTATCATGAAGTCCCTCATTTTTTATCGACTTAATCGTCGGGCCATTGGCGAACGGGTCATTAGTTAAATAGCACTATTAGGTTTGACAAGCCTCACACCGTGCCGCAGAGGACGGGAGTGGACTAATGGATCTGGGCACTTAGTCAATGATGATAGACATTGACGCAGGGCACATAAACATGTCTTCAGTCAGTAGTCGATATGGTAACGGGTCTAGTGGTTAACATGGGGTATCCCCCACTGGTTATGGTTTGGGAAACAAGGAATTGGTTAACTCATGGTTTCGAAAGAACTTATGGTTTTTGGAACAACTTTAAAATGGACAACAAACTGTGAACTCGCTCAACTTTGTTGTTGATTCATTGCTACATGCCTTGCAGGTTGTTAGGTGCTTAGATGGAGCTTGCACGAGAAGGAGAGGTCGTTGTGGGACATGGACTGTTGAGTTCCATGTTAAACATTTGAACTTTTAAACTTATATTGTGGTTTTAAACTTTATGCTTCCGCTGATAACTTAAACTTGGTTAATTTCTTTTGGACACCAATTATATTGTGGTTGGTTTTATATTTACTTTAATACATTATTCAATATGATTGGTGGCTTGATCCTGGTCATGTCACGCTCCCTGCGGTGATACTCCGCTTGTGGATTTTGGGGGTGTGACATAAACCCTTTCTCGACTGCTTCGTCATCGTGTTTATCGATGATATCCTTATCTATTCGAAGTCAAAAGCTGAACACGCGCAGCATCTTCGTTTAGTTCTCGAGCTTCTCCAAGGGAATCGTCTCTACGCCAATTTCTCCAAGTGTGAATTTTGGATCGAGGAGGTTAAATTCCTCGGTCAGATCGTCAAAAGCCAAGGTATTCACGTCGATCCTGCAAAGATTGAAGCAGTTAAGAGTTGGATTACACCGAAAACCCCGTTCAAAGTTCGTTCATTTCTCAGATTGGCGGGTTATTACCGTTGATTTATTGCTGATTTCTCTAAAATCGCCGTTTCTCTCACCTCACTGACGCATAAAGACAAAAACTTTGTTTGGGGAACCGAACAAGAGGATGCCATTCAAACCCTCAAGTGTATGCTTTGCGACACTCTCGTACTCGCGCTACCCGATGGAAATGACGACTTTGTTGTTTATTGCGATGCCTCTAACCTAGGTCTTGGTTATGTCCTTCTGCATCGAGATAAGGTTATCGCGTACGCCTCTCGTCAGCTCAAAATCCACGGGAAGAACTACACAACCCACAATCTCGAACTCGGTGCAGTTGTATTTGCGTTAAAGATTTGGCGACACTACCTTTATGGTACTAAGTGTACGGTCTTCACCGACCATAAGAGCCTACAACACATCTTGAACCAGAAGGAACTGAATATGCGCCGACGCAGATGGGTTGAACTTCTCAACGACTACGACTGTGAGATTCGCTACCATCCAGGTAAAGCAAATGTCGTTGCCGATGTCGTTAGCTGACGAAGCTATTTACATAGTGTTCATAATTTTCAAGCCCAACACGACCTCGAAGCCCTCATTTGCGACGCTCAACACGCTTGTTTTCTCGAGAACGCTTTGAAGGAAGAACGAATACTTGGATCTGAAAATCAACTAGTGAATAAACCGAATGGTATTTTTCACTATCTCGATCACATCTGGATACCTAGTTGCAATAATCTCTGAGAGATATTGCTGACTAAAGCCCACAAGTCTCGATATTCCATTCATCCCAGTGCCGACAAGATGTACCAGGACCTTCGTGCTAGGTATTGGTGGCCAGGAATGAAGAAGGATATCGCTCTCTACGTTTTGAAATGGCTGACTTGTTCGAAAGTCAAGGCTGAACATCATCGACCCTCTGGCTTACTCGTACAACCCGAGATCCCGATGTGGAAATGGGAGAGTATAGCTATGGACTTCATTACGAAACTCCTGCACATGCCATCAGGTCACGATAGCATTTGGGTTATCGTTGATCGTCTTATGAAATCCGCCAATTTCTACCGATACGGGAAGACTACAAGGTTGAACGATTAGCACGAATCTACACCGACGAAGTCATTTATTGACATGGGACACCTTGTGACATCATCCCTGACCGCGATGGTCGATTTACCTCGCGCCTTTGGGAAACTTTTCAATCCGCTCTCGGTACTAACCTTAATCTCTGTACCGCTTTCCATCCCCAGACCGATGGTCAGACTGAACGCACGATTCGCACCCTTGAAGACATGCTTTATTCGTGCGTTATAGATTTTGGTGGTAATTGGGATTCGCATTTACCTTTAGTCGAATTCTCGTACAACAACAATTATCACGCTAGTATTCAAATGGCACCCTTTGAGGCATTATATGGAAGAATATGTCGATCGCCTATTGTATGGCACGAGATCGGAGACGCGTAAATTACCGGTCCTAAGTTGCTACAAGAAACGACTGACAAGGTCCTCTAGATACGAGACAATCTCTTGAAAGCTCGGAGTCGTCAAAAGAGTTACGCCGATAAACGCCGCAAGCCACTTGAGTTCGAAGTTGGTGATCACGTACTTCTAAAGGTTTCACCTTGGAAGGGGGTGATCCGATTCGGCAAGAAAGGAAAGCTAGCGCCTCGATACGCTGGACCCTTTAAATTTATGGAAAGAATTGGCAAGGTGGCCTACCGACTCGAATTACCTGAGGAACTTAGCAACGTACACCCGACTTTCCACGTTTCGAACCTCAAGAAGTGTCTAGCCGAAGAAAACCTGCATGTCCCTTTTGAGGATCTGCAAGTTAACGAAACTCTACACTTTGTGGAAAAGCCAGTAGATATCATGGACCGAGAGGCCAAGAAACTTCGACGCTCTCGCATTCCTATAGTGAAGGTTCGCTGGGAAGGAAAACGTGGCGCCGAGTTCACTTGGGAACTCGAAAGTGCTATGAAAGCTAAATACCCACATCTCTTCGTTATGCCTGAACCATAATTTTGGGACGAAATTCCCTAAAGCAAGGGAGGCTGTAACAACCCGGTTCTTACTTAGATATGTCATCTATTGCTTAATTGACTTGTACTCTCGAGATTTCAATTATTGCAAAAGGGTTAAACGATATTTGTAAACTATTTTTTACAACGCATTCACAACGCTTATTCAAAACGCAGTTATGCATACTATTTTTATCGCATATTACATCGCATGTTAGACTAAACGCTATCACAACGCGATCTCAACGCAACTCGAAACGCAGATTTACTTTTATGCATCTTAGTTATTATATGTGTTAATTGTGTGATTACTTGTTTAATGTTATGTGGTAATCTCAACGCAATGCTTACTCACAACTCGCTTAAACGCAACGCAACGCTCAACGCACGGAACGAAAGGTTGGGAAACTAACTCGCAAAACTCGACTGGTCGAATGACCATTCGATCGAATGGACATCCGACCGGATACCATCCGATCGGATGGCCACATCCATTCGACCCTCGCGTGCACCGCCTTACTCACCATCTCACACTATAAATACCCACCCGTACACCACAGTTCACTGATGTGACAACTCCATTCGACCAACTCGCTCCCAGTTCATTCTCAGGCACTTTTTTCTTGATTCAAGGCTATTTCGTAAGTATTTCTACCTAAATCTTGTACTTCCATCATCACTACACACTTCCCCATCACCTTCTCCATCAAAATCACTGGTTTTCTTCATGAAATCACCTGATTTGGACTCCTTAAAGGTGACATCATCGCAGCTGCTTATGCAATCGGTTGTGTGAAGGCATCTCATCAAGATTGGTTCGGATCTAAAGGATTTCTACACTATTCAACACAAATCTTAACAAGATCTAAACATTTTTCATCTGATTTCGTCTTTTCCAACTTTTTCTTCACTTTTTACTCAAAACTGATGGAATCTAGACTCATTCAGGCTTTCCACTCATACTCTAGTTGAGAACCTATTTGAAAACGGATTTCCACTAGAGAGATGAACGAATAACGGGTTGAACATGAAATCTCATCAAGGGCAGTTAGTCTGATCGAATGGGGTGATTCCCATCGGATCGACTGAGCTGGACTTGGTGTGGATTCCCGTTGTTTGACACGTCGTCGCGTCGTCTCCGTTAAACTTCAAAACTTTTTAACTTAGAAGATTTTGAAAAATTTTCAAACAAACAGATCACCAACTCGAATGGCCATCCGGCCGAATAACCATTCGACCGAATAACCATTCGACCAGGTGACTTGTGTCACGGCCCCCGTCCCGGTGTGACCCGGTTCAGGAGCCGCAAGACAGAAACCCGTGGTATTTATTATTTGAGTTGACAGCGGAAGTTTAACAGGATCTTTTAATACTTGAAAATGCCCAATTATTTTATTACATAACTTGGTGCAACCCCGTAATTTACAATAGAGGAATTTCATGAGGAAATTCCCTGTTTTACAAAACATGCTTGTTTATTTTACTAAGCCACTACTTCAAGCTTGTTAGTGCTCCGTAGCACTTTTCCTTGATTCACAGTAAATCACCTGAAACATGTTTAAAAATATTTTATCAGTGGGGAAATACTGGTGAGTCATTCGGGTTAAATAAAACGACACATTAGTTATAAATTACAGCATAAGAGCGATTACAATGGCTACTATCTTATTTTTATCTGGCGCCGTGTCACACCCTGGTGACGATGGTCATACCACTATTGGGTCCTTTCACCCAAGTAGTAATGATTATCACTGTTAGGTTGTAAACCTAACCATGAGAAATTAGTAATGTGCACAATACCCCACTTGCCAGTGATTCAAGATAACCAAGACTTAATCCCTGTAACATATAACTGGAAAACATTTGGGTATTGTAAAATACTTTTGATAAAAAGAGAATGACTCACATTGCAAGTTTAGACGGGCAGAGTTTAGCCTACTGATTTAGCCTTGTAACCTAGTTTAAACAACAATGCACACGAAACTAGGTCAGTAACTTAATACAACATTTACGATAAGCTCACGAAATCAAAACCTTCACGACGAATGACAAAGTATAGCCCTGATTTGGGCAGCACTTAAACATCCATCGGATCGGTTTCAATCAATCGGACATTGTATCGTAGCAGTGATCGAGTTAATACCCTGTATCGTAGCAGCATCGTGACACCGTAAAACTTGTTTTTAGCAGAAATGGGATGTTTTGAAACTGAAATTTCGAACACAGAAGCAAGTCCCATGCACAGGCTACTTATAGCAACATTTTGAGTTTTACGCCGCCCGCGTAAGCCTTAACATGGCTTTTACGCGGCCCGCGAGGACCCTATCCTACGTGTAGGGCGGTGTGTCACGAGTAGGGTTGCCACATGTGCGACACATGGCCCGGAACACTTATCCGGTCAACTTTAAGTTGACGCGGCCCGCGTAAGCCTAAGCTTACATTTTACGCGGCCCGCCTGAAACTCAAAATTCTTGTTTTCTTGGGTTTTCATGCACATTAGGGTTTCAGGGGTCCGGGTTTTCACTTATGGGTCATTTTGGGGCATTTTTGCAGGTCCTTACATCCTCCGCACCTTATTTAAAATCTCATCCTTGAGATTTACTGAAATAAATGAGGATATTTTCGCTTCATCTCCGATTCCAGCTCCCAGGTGTAATCGGGTCCTCTTTTTGAATCCCACTTGACTTTGACCAGTACCAATCATTTGTGTTTGAGAAACTTAATCTTTTTGTCTTCTATTTGAAGCGGTTTCTCCACGAACTTCAACTTTTCATTCACCTGTATGTCTTGAAGAGGGACTACTAGCGATTCGTCCGATAGACATTTCTTGAGGTTAGATACATGAAATACATCATGTACTCCTGCTAGCTCCTCTGGTAGTTGTAAGCGATAGGTGACTTGTCCTATTTTCTGGATTACTTGGAATGGCCCTATGTATCTTGGACTCAGTTTCCCTTTCTTACCAAACCGAACCACTCCTTTCCAAGGAGAAACTTTCAGGAGTACCCTGTCTCCAACTTGAAATTCTAGTGGCTTGCGTCGATTGTCTGCATAACTTTTCTGACGATCTCGAGCCATTTTCAGTCTTTCCTTGATTTGAGTTATCTTGTCAGTGGTTTCTTGTACGATTTCATGCCTGATAATTGGCTTTCGCCTACTTCTGCCCAGCAAACTGGAGTTCTACACTTTTGTCCATACAGTGCTTCGAACGGGGAAGCTTCAATGCTTGAATGATAACTATTGTTATACGAGAATTCAATTAAAGGTAAATGGTTGTCCCAGTTTCCTCCAAAATCTATCACATATGCCCTGAGCATGTCTTCCAGGGTTTGGATCGTCCTTTCACTTTGTCCGTCTGTTTGGGGATGGTAGGCTGTACTTAAATTTAGTCGGGTTCCCATTGCTTCCTGGAAACTGGTCCAGAAATGGGAAGTGAAATGACTATCCCTGTCCGATACAATGGAGAGTGGGACTCCATGTAAGGATACTACCTCGTCTACATACAATTTTGCTAATCTTTCCATGCTAAAGGTTTCCTTCATGGGTAGAAAATGAGCTGATTTGGTTAATCGATCCACAATTACCCAAATCGCGTCATTACCCTTTCTGGTTTTGGGTAACTTAGTAACAAAGTCCATGGTTATTAGTTCCCACTTCCATACAGGCATTTCTAATTGTTGTAGTAACCCTGAAGGTTTCTGGTGTTCTGCCTTAACTTGTGAACAAGTTAGACACTTAGATACATATCTAGCTATATCCTTTTTCATTCCTATCCACCAGAAGTTATTTCTTAAATCTTGGTACATCTTATTATTACCAGGATGCATGGTATACCTAGATTTATGGGCTTCCTCTAAAATCTTATCTCTTAAATTTCCTTGTTTAGGTACCCAAATCCTTTTCTTGTGGAATCTCCAAATTCCATCACTTCCTTGCTCTAATTCTTTTATTCGTCCTTTCATTCCTTCAGCATCATCCTTGATTGCTGTTTCCTGAATGTGCTTCAATTGTTTCATTAAATCTACTTGTAGATTTAATCTAAGAGCACGAACTCGTCATTGCTTTTCATGATACTTACGACTTAGGGCATCTGCGACTACATTTGCTTTTCCTTCGTGATATTGAATATCACAGTCGTAATCACTTAGAATTTCCATCCATCTTCTTTGCCTCATATTTAATTCCTTTTGCCCAAATATGTATCTTAAACTCTTATGATCTGTATAGACTGTAAACTTACTGCCATACAGATAGTGTCTCCAAATCTTAAGGGCAAAAATTATTGCTCCCAATTCTAAGTCGTGCGTCGTATAATTTTTTCGTGCTTTTTCAATTGCCTTGAGGCATATGCAATTACCTTTTTGCGTTGTATCAGCACACATCCTAACCCCAACTTAGAGGCGTCACAATAAACTTCAAAATCTTCTGTCCCTTCTGGTAAGGCAAGAATTGGGGCGTTTGTTAACCTTTGCTTTAAAATCTTAAAAGCCTCTTCTTGTCTAGATCCCCATTCAAACTTCACTGCTTTACAGGTTAGCTTAGTTAATGGCACAGCTATTTTGGAAAAATCCTTAATAAACCGTCTATAGTATCCGGCTAACCCTAGAAAACTTCCAACTTCCATAGCTGATCACGGGACCTTCCATTTGGTGATCGCTTCTATTTTGGAGGGATCTACGTGAATACCTTCGTGATTCACCATGTGTCCTAAAAATTGTACCTCTTGTAGCCAAAATTCACACTTCGAGAATTTGACGTAAAGCTTCTCTTTTCTTAACAAAGTTAAGAGTGCATGCAGGTGCTCACAATGCTCGTCCTGACTTTTGGAATAAATGAGTATATCATCGATAAAGACAATTACACATTTATCCAAGTACGGTTTACAGATCCTATTCATCATGTCCATGAATGCTGCAGGAGCATTTGTTAATCCAAAGGGCATGACTGTAAACTCGTAATGACCATACCTAGTTCTGAAGGCAGTTTTAGGTATGTCTTCTTCTTGTACTTTCAACTGATGGTATCCGGAGCGTAAATCTATCTTAGAAAAATATCTAGCTCCCTGAAGTTGATCAAAAAGATCATCAATCCTTGGTAATGGGTATCGATTCTTAATTGTAACCTTATTCAATTCCCTGTAATCGATACGCATTCGCATTGAACCATCCTTCTTTTTCACAAACAACACAGGTGCTCCCCAAGGGGATGAACTAGGTTGTATAAATCCTTTGCTTAATAATTCATCTAACTGCTTTTTCAATTCCAACATTTCGGTGGGTGCTAACCGATAAGGTGCCTTAGCTATCGGTGTAGTTCCAGGAATTAGATGAATTCTAAATTCTACTTCCCTATCGGGTGGTAATCCACGTAGTTCTTCTGGGAATACATCTGAGTATTCTGATACTACTGGAATTTTCTTAAGTTCCTTACCTTTAGTGTTAATGATTACCGAAATCATATACACTATTCCTTGTTTTCTTGAATAACTAGCAACTTTCATTACAGAAATGAACTTCATTGGCTTACATGGCTTATCTCCTGTAATCATTACTACTTTTCCTGTGGGTGCATAAATTTCTATGGAATTCTTATCACAGAGAATTCGAGCGTGGTTGGCTACTAACCAGTCCATTCCTAATACAACATCGAATCCGGCTAAATTCATAGGTAACAGGTTTGCAGAAAATTTATGGCCTAAGAGTTCTATCTTTTCTTCTCACAAGACCTTATCTATGTTAACAAAATTACCATCTGTGGTTTCTACCGTAAAAATTTGTCTAAGGTTGGTTAAGGGTAGGTTAAGAGCTTGGCAGAATGAAGTATTTATAAAACTTTGGTTTGCACCAGAGTCAAATAATACTTTTGCATAAACGTCGTGAACTAGGAACGTACCAGCTATTACATCTGGGATGAGTTCTGCTTCTTGGGTAGTCAACTGGAATGCTCTTGCATTCTTTTTGGTAGTTCCTTCTGCAGGTTTGGCTTTGTTGTCAGCTGGTTTGACCAATTTGGGGCAGTTTGGTCTAAAATGTCCAGCTTCTCCACAGTTGAAGCAGATTATTGATTTCTTCCTCCTGCAATCTTCTTCTTGATGCCCTGGAATTTTGCAGAAATTGCAATACCCTTTGCATCTTCCAAAATGCTTCCTTTTACAAGTACTACAAAATGGAGCAGTGGAAGATTGCCCGGTTCCCTTTTTCTTGAAATTACTACTATTACCCACACGGAATCCTTGGGTAATCTTTTGGGCCACTTCCTTTTTCCGGTTTTCTTCTCTTGTGCGTACCAGTCCGTCGGTCAAGGTGTTGGCTAATTCCACTGCATCGTCAATTGTGCGGGGTCTCGCAGCTTTGACGATGTCGCGAATCTCGCTAATTAAACCCCAAATATAGTGAGAAATAAGTACCGGTTCTGGCGAAGCCAGGGTAGGTACAATTCTAGCATACTCGAAGAATGTCGAAGTATACCCTCGACAATCGACATCCACCATCCGGTGGTTTAGGAACTTATTTGTCATTTGTTCCTTTTCATATTCGGGACACAATTTTCTTTCTACTAGTCTCTTAAATTCTTCCCAATTCATGGCATAAGCCACATCGCTTCCCTTGGCTTGTAGTACCGTGTTCCACCATTCTAGTGCCCCTTCTTTAAAAAGATGTAACGCGTACATGACCTTGTCTTCCTCGGCACCTTTACTTATTTTAATTACTGCTTCAATTTTCTCTAACCAACGCAGTGCAGCAGTTGCCCCTTCATTACCTGCAAATTCTATTGGTTTACAGGCAAGAAATTCCTTATAAGTGCAACCAGACGTTGCAGCTTTCATTTTCTTAAGAAATGGAGCTTGCATCACATCATTATCATTATTATTATTGTTGCCGCCTCCATTTACACTAATACTGAAGTTGTCGCCGTGAGTACGTTTGCTGGGAGTAGTTGGTTTAGGTTCAACTGGATTTCGGGCAGCAACAAGGATTGTTGGAATAGCATTTGCTATTCCCTGGGCAACGATGTTTTCTATATCTTGCCTATTAAGAAATTGATCTTCATGGTTTTGTTCGGATTGATTAACTTCATTAACTGGCTCATTGACGGCGTGTTCCATCTGATAATTATCAATATATAAATTATTTGCGCAAACTAAACTAAATAATAACCTGTCACAATAAAATAATCACGCATAATCATGTCAACACATATAGCCAAAATTGTCGACTTTGCGACGTTGATATTTTTATATATTAGTATGCATCCATACACACTAGTTATATTACAAAAGTTTTATTCTAAGTTATTTTACATGATTATATTTTTATTAATATTTATTATTATCTTATTATTATTAAACACGTAACCACACAACCACATACGATCCCATCAGCTGGCACTTCAGAAACAACGTTCCCTCTCGTCGTATTTCCATGATATCCTCTCCCCCACTTCCCGGATTCTGTTTCCTACGTCCACCAGCTCCTCGCCATAGTGGCGGAGTTCAGCCAAGTTTTCAGTGCTCATAGGTGGGTTTGGTGCAAGCTCTGGGTCAAACTGGGGGGAAAAAGGTGTTAGGGTTATTCAAGAGATTCTGAAATTGCCAATCACTTGTCCACCATTCCTCCAGCTCTCCAGGTAGAAGTTGGTGGTTGACAATGGGATCTGGGATAGCAGGTGCTAAGTTAACTGGAAGTTGTGATTCGGCGAGGTAATTGAAGAGGTCTTCATTGGCAGGTCCAATGAGGTCACAATTTGCCAGTTTGCAGTCAAGCTCCTCCCAGGGTGGCATTTCCTGGGCTTGCCCTGAACTTTCCCCGATCTCTTTTCCTTTCCCTTTATCATTTGGGTCCGCAGTCTTTTTAACCCTCTGTGCGGCTGGCTTCTTCCTCCGTGCGCGTCTCCAGCCTACAATTCTCCTTCTCTTTTTCGACTTGGGTTTCTCCTGAGGTTGGGCTTGGAATTCCATAGGTTTCTCAGTGTCGGCCCAATAACCGGAAAAGCCCTCGGAAACTTCCATGTCAGTAGGATAGATAGTGAGATTCTGAAGAGCTTCAGACAACTCATTCATGCTGTTAGCATATATGAAGAAACACACACAAACTTAAGTTAAAATTTCATTTATCAACTTAAATTCACAGAATGGCAATCAGAAAATTAAGTATTTCTAAATACGTAATTGGCTTAAATCAGTGGCTCTGATACCACCTTTTTCTGTCACGGCCCCCATCCCGGTGTGACCCGGTTCAGGAGCCGCATGACAGAAACCCGTGGTATTTATTATTTGAGTTGACAGCGGAAGTTTAACAGGATCTTTTAAAACTTGAAAATACCCAATTATTTTATTTCATAACTTGGTGCAACCCCGTAATTTACAATAGAGGAATTTCACGAGGAAATTCCATGTTTTACAAAACATGCTTGTTTATTTTACTAAGCCACTACTTCAAGCTTGTTAGTGCTCCGTAGCACTTTTCCTTGATTCACAGTAAATCACCTGAAACATGTTTAAAAATATTTTATCAGCGGGGAAATACTGGTAAGTCATTCAGGTTAAATAAAACGATACATTAGTTATAAATTACAGCATAAGAGCGATTACAATGGCTACTATCTTATTTTTATCTGGCGTCGTGTCACACCCTGGTGACGATGGTCATACCACTATTGGGTCCTTTCACCCAAGTAGTGATGATTATCACTGTTAGGTTGGTAAACCTAACCGTGAGAAATTAGTAATGTGCACAATACCCCACTTGCCAGTGATTCAAAATAACCAAGACTTAATCCCTGTAACATATAACTGGAAAACATTTGGGTATTGTAAAACACTTTTGATAAAAAGAGAATGACTCACATTGCAAGTTTAGACAGGCAGTGTTTAGCCAACTGATTTAGCCTTGTAACCTAGTTTAAACAACAATGCACACGAAACTAGGTCAGTAACTTAATACAACATTTACGATAAGCTCACGAAATCAAAACCTTCACGACGAATGACAAAGTATAGCCCTGATTTGGGCAGCACTTAAACGTCCATCGGATCGGTTTCAATCAATCAAACATTGTATCGTAGCAGTTATCGAGTTAATACCCTGTATCGTAGCAGCGTCGTGACACCGTAAAACTCATTTTTAGCAGAATTGGGACGTTTTGAAACTGAAATTTCGAACACAGAAGCAAGTCCCATGCACAGGCTACTTATAGCAACATTTTGAGTTTTACGCCGCCCGCGTAAGCCTTAACATGGCTTTTACGCGGCCCGCGAGGACCCCTATCCTACGTGTAGGGCTGGTGTGTCACGAGTAGGGTTGCCACATGTGCGACACGTGGCCCGGAACGCTTATCCGGTCAACTTTAAGTTGACGCGGCCCGCCTGAAACTCAAAATTCTTGTTTTATTGGTTTTTCATGCACATTAGGGTTTCAGGGGTCCGGGTTTTCACTTATGGTTCGTTTTGGGGCATTTTTGTAGGTCCTTACAACTTGTCCCTTAAACTAATCCTTGTTGAAAACAATTTTGACTAAACTCCAAATAATCAAGCTTCTCACTCGAATAGCCATCCGATCGAATGGCCATCCGATCGAATGGCCATCCGTCCGGATGACCATCCGACCGGGTGACTTGTCATTCATACTACAATGAAAACTTCAAAAGTCTCAAAATTGCTTACAAACACCCACATCTCATTCGAATGGCCATCCGTTCGAATCGTCATCCGCTCGGATGACCATCCGACCAAATGGGTATTCGCCCGTTCGACTTACCGTTCGACACTTATCTCATCCGACACACTGTTCAATGCTTACGCTACTGTTCTATGCTCAGGCTAAACTCCAGCGCGCTCCCTTCAATCCAATTCAAGGTTATGTTTATTTGTTAAACACATACTGTGAGCATACTCGAACCCTTTTTCGCTTAACGCACTTTTGGGTGTTACATACGTTCTATATCAAAACACAACACACAACGCAAACTCTTTTATAAACGCTAACCGCTCTTGCATGTTATACGTGATTCGATGAATGCTTGTATGTTATGTTTACATAGTGATTGTTTTGCCTAACACCTTAGCAACGATAGTACTATAGTTTGGACTCAGCACCTGTTTGTTCAGGGGTTGTTAAGGGCCTTACTTCACATGGTCACAGTGGTGGTAATGTGTTGCGCATTCTACAAATGTTGGTTGCATACGTCATTGTCGATAGCTTAGTTGATTCACATTTCTACGTGTTACATGCTGGTTATGCGTAAACGCTTTCGCTATACTATATGCTACTCAAACTTGTGCACTCACATTTACATTTTATGTATTGACTTTATTTTAACATATGTGACAGGTTGATAGGATGCTAAGCTTGCTGTGATGAATCAAGTAGGAAGTCTAGAAACTCCATTAAATAAATCTGAGTTGTCGGAATAGCATATTTGTTTTTGAGACTATATCTGCAATGACTGTTTTTACTTTGTCTGTTAGTAGTAAGGGATATTAACGTTAAAGATATGGTAATTTAATAGTTGTTGTGGATTCTCTTGAACAATCTATTTTGCTCAGTGCCACGCCCCGATGTTTCCGCCATCGGTTGGGGTGTGACAATGATGGAGCAGCACTCGAAGGTGCTCGAAGAACAGACAGCTGAGCATTAAGCTCTTGGATACGACTTAATACAATACCGAACTGTATCTCGGCTGAAGTAAGTCTGTACTCGGTAGTAGAGGGAGATAAATGACTCGGATGATACGGATCTAACGGGCCCATGCCTGGTGGTGGCTGAGTGTGGAAATCTGAAAAGTACGGGGAAGGATAAGTGATGGTACTAAGCATGGATGTGGTGGTGTGATATGGATCCCCAATAATAGGAAATGAAGTCTAAGAAGAATACCCCATCACAGGGTAGCTGGGAGAAGTGTGTGAAGGCCCGACAGCATACGGGTCCTGGTAAGAGCTGACAGTCGATGAAACAGTAGTAGTAAAAGATCCAACAAATGGATATGGGGGTAGGTGCTCAACTGGCATAGATGTACCACCCAGTGTGTAATGTGATGGTCCAACAACAGAAGGAGAGATCGGATGATAAGCTGGGAGTGTAGTAGGTAAAATAGGATCAGCATGAAATGGTAATGCCTCTGAATGTGGAGGTGATACTGTATCACGCGAATGTATCGGAGATGATGTCAGTGGGGAAGTAGGAGCTGAAGATGAGATCTCAATAGCAGTGGCCTTGGGCTGAGCGATATCTAGTATAGCGATATCGAAATCATCGCCGATGCCGAGATCATCATCGATGTGCTCGACCTGAACAACAGGAACGACGATGTCCTCGTCATCATCATCAGGAATGGGATCAACAAAAGGAGGAATGACATCACCGTCATCTGGACCTACTACAGCAAGTGGTATAGGAATGAATGCTATGACGTGCTCACATTCGGGGTGGCCATATATGATCATATCGTGAAAATGAGGTATAGCGAGAACATCATCCACAGGTGGGATGTCGACGGGGTCGGGCTCTGGGAGGGCAAACGGCTGGAAATCAACATCCATCCAATCGTCATCAGAAACCTCTTCATCAGAAATAAGAACGACAGGTGGAACAGGGTCATCAAGTGGTATGTAGTCGACGTCTGAGGCTAACCCGCTGAGTCGGTGTCGGAGCTGGAAGACATGATCCTGGCAAAATAATCCGTACAACGTATACATGTGAACAACTTATAAATAAATTTTTGAACATTTGTACTTTTGTTTTCATTGTTGTTTATATCGTATATAGTTTCAAGTTCATCCTATTGTTATCGTGTCTAAACCTCAAAGACTAGTTTACATGGTATCCTTGTATTATCGTTTTGAATTATTGTTTAGTACTATCACATAGTATCCTTGCATTATTGTTTTGAATTCATCATTTGGTATTAGTGGACTCTTTGTAAAAATATAATGTAAACCACTTGTTGTAAAAGTCATTGTTTTGAAATTGTAGACCAGACTCAAAAGAATCTTAGTTCACTACAATTGATGCTCTGATACTAGGTCTGTCACACCCCGATTTTCGGTTTCTGCGGAAGCGTGTCGCGAGGTGTGGCCAGAGGGGAGATGCTGTCCAGCTGGTTTCACGGGTATGTAACTTTCATATATCAATAGAAACCAGATTATAAGTGGTTGTTCGGTGTCGTTTCTCTACTTCTACTCCTTTCTTATCACCAAACCGATCATCTCGAGACCAAAGCTCCGTCAAACTCGACGTTTCCTGGACAATCAATTGTTTTAACAAACACTCTTCTTCCATTGTCAAAACAGATTACGAATCTTCTGATTCTAAGGTTGTATCTCCATGAAACGATGTTTGCCATTTTTCTTCTTTTCTGAGGTTTCTTTTTTTTTTTTTTTTTTTGAGAAATTTGGCGTTTTGGTTAAAGATGGTGTTTCTAGTATGATCAATGGAAGTGATGATGGAAGTGATGGTAACGTTGTTTATATAATGATATTTTTGGCGCGTAGTTTAGGAGGGAATTTTTTACAATAAATGTTAATAATAAACTTTCAGTTACTGTTTGTTCACCTCTATCTGTTAAATCTGCAACGTGTTTCATGATTAAGTTTTGGTGTTTTGTATTAATAGCGTTTTAGATAAATATGGCATTTCATCTTGAAGTGTCTAATGTATATGGCTTGTACGTTAAGGCGGGAATTTTGAATGGCATTTTGCTCATTAGTTTAGCATTTTGTATTAGAGCAGTAAAAAGACCCTTTTACCCTTAATGAAGCACGTCCAAGTAATAAAGTTGATGTTATTTATGAAAACGCCACCACGCCATTCTAATCCATAGATTGTTTTAATCCAACGGATGAGGGGCGTTCTCACCGTTTTCACACTTTTAAGCGTTTTCCCTAAATCCTGCCCATATATATATATATAGAGAGAGAGAGGAAGGTTAACATACATTATGGCTTAACGTACATCACGTACGACAGGTAATTACGCACGTTCATTTTAAAATCACGCACGTTATAACTCAAAAATCCAAAATCACGCATGTTGAAACACAATAATCACGCATATTGAAAACATTAATCACGCATGTTATATAACAAATCACGCATGTTGTTGTACGTGAAGTACGTTAAGCCGTAATGTACGATATACTTTCTATATATATATATATATATATGTGTGTGTGTGTGTGTGTGTGTGTGTGTGTGTGTTTGTGTGTTTGTGTATTGTAGTGGAAGGTTTAATAAGAAGATAAATTTTGTAAGAAGAAAAAGAATCAGTTTTAAACCCATATAAATACTCCATTTAATATATGTATTTGCCAATGAGGTAGTGGTGGAGTGGCTGGGGAAAGACTTGGTTTTCCTTGTGACCCAGATTCGACTCTCACTCTCCCCGTTATTTTCTGCGGGATCCAGGTGAAGGGCGAATACGGGGGCGCCGGTTCTTCTTGGACGGGAGGCGGGGTTTTACCGATTATTCAATTGTCGTGCCTTCGGGGGGTGGAGGTCGGGTTTCTGATCATCTGGGAGAGCCAAGGGGCTGCGGCGGGCGAGTAGTCGACCTTGTCCACAGCGCCCGGTATCATGGTGGTTGGCACGTCCTTCCTTGCCGTTCAAAAAGAAATTAATATATGTAGTTAATGTTATTGTAAGGACGTATAGGTAAATTTACAAAATTGATTAATTTATTATATTCCCCTAAATTGGCAAACTAAATTAAACTTATAACTCATTTTTAAATATACTCTTTCAAGACAATCTATTTTTTGGTGGAAGATAATTTTTTATATGTATAGAATAAAGTGTAGGAAAAATTCCGATACGTGTATGATAAAGTGTAAAATAAATTTTGATATGTGCATGATATATGTAGGATAAATTTCAATATGTGTATGATAAATTTCGAAACGTGTAAAATAAAGTGTTTTTACCTAATTAATTAAAAATAGAATAATTAATGAGAGAATATAAAAACTATTTATTTTTTAATATTATGTCCTTTATTTTTTTTTTATTTCTTTTCACATTAATTACCAACTTACTTATGTTTTAAGAGCAGACGGGGTAGTCCGTTATGGACTCCCCATAACGCATGATCCCACCACGAACACCGTCGCCGCCCCTCCTATAACGCGTTATAAACAAAACGCGTTGAAACTATAACGCGTTGAAAGTTTGAAAAATTAGACCGCTTGATTGATTTTTTGACCATTTTTAAACGGTAATATTCATTAAAAAAAAACCTTTAAACCATGTATCTATTTATATCTCCATTTTAAACCATTTTACACACACCAATCTACATCTTTTAAACCATTTTAAACCCATTTCACACAATTTTTATATCTTTCTCAAATGGAATTCCCTACGGATTCGACGTTTCCGATGTCTAGCGATAGCGATACCGAGTCGTCTTCCGACAACGAGACGCTAAAATATTTTGTGTCGGTGTATAACGAGCTTGATGCCGAGTCGTCCCGCCCAAAGAAGAAGATGGTCGACCGTGATCGTATACGTGCCAACAAAGTTTTGATGAACGATTATTTTGTGGAAAATCCGCTCTACAATGCCGAAACGTTTAGAGATCGGTTTCGTTTACCCAAAGAATTATTTTTAAAGATTGTTGGAGACATCGAAGCAAGCGAGGAATGGTTTCAAGAAGGTTACGATGCGAGGGGCAAAACAAGTTTCACGCCGATACAAAAATGCACGTCCGTCATTCGCCAACTAGCGACAGGTAACCCTCCCGATCAATATGATGAATACCTAGCTATGTCGGCCAAGTTCAAGTTAAATTGAAGTAGTATGTTTTAATAACTAGCGACCGTGATCGGATCCTCCTACACAAGTTCAAGTTCCACAAAATATCCATCTAGAATTGCGTAATGAAGAAACTCACTTTCGGTTGAGATACGATTTAATCGAACTAGTAGGTTCTCTAGGTTTGGAGTTTCATGATTCGGACGATGAGTAGGTTTTTTTTTTTTAAAATTGTATGTTTCTAGTATGTTAAATTGAAGTAGTATGTTTTAAATTTAATGAAATTTTTAATTTTAGTGTTTTATTGTTAATTTCTAATTTAAAATAAAAAATTAAAAAAAATTAGTGAAATTTATAATTTAGTGTTTAATTTCTAATTTTAAAATAAAAATTAAAAAAATTTGGAAGTGATGGAATTGTATCACTAGTGACCACCCCCACTACATTTCTATCACTAGTGATAGAATATTAGGTGATGCCATGGCATGAGTTGATTGGTGCTTGTGAGTGATAAAAATGTATCACTAGTGACCCACCCCTCCCTTCTAATGGTTGTAATTTGTGCTTTGTTAATATGTTTTTTTTTTCTCAATTTCATCTTTAGCTTCTCAACTTGTAATGACAATTTTAGTCCCTTAACTCTAATAAGGTTTTTGTTATTATTTTCATTATTCACCCATACACTTTGTAAATTTTATATTTATATTTGGTTAAATATAATTTTTATATTTATACGTGTTACACTCCAAGTTAAACCCGTAATGACCGCTTTTATTCTTTTAGTCAAGTTTCAATGATAATGGCAGTGGTGTGGCGTTGTTGCTACTTGGCTGAGGCGTCTCTGAGAATTCACATACACTGTTCAAGCTTGAAAAAATGTGCCCTTCCGTTATGTTTTGTTATTATTTAAAAAAAAATCAAATTAGTATTGGGTTTAATAAACCTAATTTCAAGTGGGCTAAATTCTAAACCATAAAAAATGATTTGTAAATGGGCCTATATTGGAAGTGGTATGTGTTTATTATTTAAAAAAAAAAATAACATATACGTATCGGATTTTTTTTAAATCGTATGCCCCTCGAAATCGCGGGCCTTGTGCGGAGGTCCTCCCCGCACACCATCAAAGCCTCCCATGCTACTTGGCACGGTTTTACTTCACACCACAACGCGAAGGGTTTAAGACTAGTTCTAATTTATTTTGTAAACGTTGATGTACCATCGAGTTTGTACAAATAAAGAAATTATTTTTATTCATTTTAATTGAAAAAGCCCAACGTTTCTCTACATCAACTACCAAATTAAAGATATCAACAGCTAGCAACACCAATATCGTTAGCAACACTAAAATCCAACGAAACAGGCCCCAATATCGTTACCCTATATGTATTCCTGTGTTTGAAAGACATAGCTTATTTATTGTACAATTACATAAATCAAGCTTCGATAAGTTTTGTTTATTTTTCTTTAAAAAAAAAACAAAAACTGAGTATATCTCTATTAAATTATATCTAAATCTACTATTGTAAAGGATTAGTTCCCAAAACGAGTTATTAATTATTTGTGGACCCAATGATCATAAAGTTTTTTTTTTTTTTTTTTTTTTTTGATCATAAAGTGAATATAAGAAAAGGAATGAGTAGGGCTGGGTAGTTCTTTTTAAATAAGGTGAACTTAATGGAAAAATTTTACGGACATTCATTTTATGGACCAAGATTGTGATGGGTGAGTAAAGATATCGGACCAAATGAGTAACTCACCTTAAGAACGTAATTTACTCTTAACACTATCCGGTGTGGAGTGTGGAGAGGGGGAGGTTAGGCCCATCCACACCCAAACACCGCCCCTTTCATCGGGTAGCGGATTCAACCTTGTTTTGTGGGTTCACATGAACCTACTCCGTTTGGAAAAAAGTAGAAAAAAATTAGTGATAACTTGTATGATTTAAAAAAAGAGTTAAATGCAATTTTAGTCCCTATGGTTTGGGTCATTTTGCCAGTTTAATCAAAATGTTTCATTTTTCGTCTGTGGGTTCAAAAAAGTTTCACCGTTGCCATTTTAGTCCACTGGGTTAACTTCATCAATAAATTCTGTTAACGGGAAGGGCAATTCGATCATTTTATATGGCCAAATTGCCCTTCTAGTTAACAAAACTACATGTAAAATAACCGAATTGCCCTTCTCGTTAACAGAAAAAATGGATGAAGTTAACCCAGTTGACTAAAATGGTAATGGTGAAACCTTTTGGACCTACAGGTGAAAAATAAAACATTTGGACTAAACTGACAAAATGGCCTAAACCAAAGTGACTAAAATGACATTAACTCTAAAAAAACAATAAGAATCTACCAAAATGAACCCACTAGAAAAAGTTCATGGATCCATCACTGCATCTTGTTTTGGGCGTCGCCCCATGGTGGGGTTTTGGTGGATTTTCAAAAACTAGCCGTTGATTAACGACATTATTTAAAAAAAATCAATTAAAAATTAACTCAATTAACCTTGTAAATAACATACACTCACACCCATTTTCACAAATCTCTTCTACTCACAATATTTTATAAAATTTCTTCAAATTTATAAAAAGATATGCACCCAGACAATAGTTGTTTCAACCCATATGGTTGACCCGAAACCCCAAATAGCAGTTGATGTACGTAAAATACAACATATAAATTACATCAAACGAGGTGTAAAATGAACTCTTTCTCAGTACTGTTGTTGAAAAAACATGTTTCTTTGTTTACTTTTAATTTTCAGGATCAAAAGAGCTTAAACGCACAAAAGGAACAAATTAACAGCTGAAACCAACATAAATACAAAGAAGAAGGGTTGACACGACTCGCCGAACCTCCATCCACATCCAAACCATAAAAAATAAAAAAAACAGAAGCTTAGGCAAGGGGCCGTGCCCACCATGCATGGGGCCGTGCACAGTCAAGATTCCCTGCAGAAAAACCAACAGCAAAAGACAAGCCAACACGGGGTCGTGCCAACCTAACATGGGCGATGGTCAACTCTAAGATTCGTAGAATCTGAGATAGTACATCAAGTACATTCACCATGGGGCGTGCCGTTGACACACGGGTCGTGTTAGTACAAGATATGACATCTACAGTTAATGAAGAAGAGAGAGAATGAAGGCCACGGGGCCGTGCCAGGTGGGCACGGGGCCGTGTGAGCAGTTTAATTTCAGCTATAAATAGGGGTGCTTGGTTTCATTCCAACTTATCCCTTGGCAAAACACTTCTCTCACACTAGTATTCTATATTGAAGGTGAATTTTACTTAATCGTTTCTTCATGTTTTGTTGATTCACTCATTGGTGTCTTTACGGTCTATATAAAGCGCGTTAACTACCTGAAAGGGGGTTAGAAGGGTGTTTGTGTAAAGTTCTTGTCTATTCAGTGTTTAGATCATGCGAGAACCTGATTCAAGCTTAGTAGGACTTCTCTTGAGGCAAATAGCATCAAATGAAGAAAGAAGGAAAGTCATTAAGACGAAGAAAGAATGTAAAGCAAAATAGTTTCCCTTCTAAACAAAAGAGAGGTAAAGTAAAAAATTATCACATGGCAATAATAAGCTTAAGTTTATTTCATGTGACATAAGAATATTTTGTTTTAGTATATGAAGAAACACAGAACTAATTATGGGACTAATCAGTTTGGTTTATGTTCCTACCATAGTGGTTAATCTTCTAATGGCTTTCTGAGCTTCGTAATGATCGTCTAATCCTGCAAAACAGAACACCGTTACTCGTTAAGAGGGGAATATGGGGGTTTCCCTCTTAACCGGGCTCCGGAGTGAGAATAAGCGACTGCTTTTGGGGAGATAATTGAGTATTAAGATTGAAAGTAGAGGGAATGGAGTGTTTAACCTGTGAAGTGAGGTCTCTATTTATAGCCGGAGTGGTGTAAGGGGATATGGGCTGATGGGCCTTGGGCCTGAAGGCGACAACATAGAGGATATGCTCCTTGTCTCACTGGTGTCGACCGTTAGTGGCTTCTAGGAGCTTTCTAGAGTTGGCGCAATGTGATTGGAGCCACGTGTCATTGTTGTCGGCCTGGCCGCCCCTCTGCCATCAGCAGGTAAGTGGAGATCGTGGGGCAGTTGTCTCTGCCCTGTGATTGGTGCCATGTAGGCGTCCTTGAGTACTTTTTGTCTCCTGCATGTCAGACGATCCTGGAGCACGATTGAGCAGGGCCAGAAGGACGCTGATTGGCTCTTTTCTTCTGCCACTTGTACCTTGTGTACTATCTGAGACAGCCTTGCGCTGCTGCCCTGCGCGATTCTTGCTGGGCACGTAACTAACTCGCGCATGGTTTGGATGACTGAATGCCCTTTCAGAATGCTAAGTGTTGTAATTGGAGCTTCTTATTGCCTAGGCCTCGCGCCGGTTAAAATAGAATGTGCTGTAGCCCGCGCGAGGTTGCCGATAAGAAATTTGTTGAATAGGGAGTATTGTCCCGCGCGCGACCTTGACGGAGGTTTGCGCGGCTTTTTTGGGACCATACCTCTTCAAGTCCCCCCAGTCCAGTGCTGCACCATGCGCCAGGCAAGTGGTTGGAGCTCTGGACTTAGAAAAAATAAAGTTGTAGAAAATGCTTCCTTGATTTGGGTAGATTGCGCACGTGTAAGCTCTTGTTGGTTACTACGGCGCGGCTACCAGGTTTGGCTCCAGGTGGTTCACTGCCTTAGGGTGTAGGCGCGCAGGGTTATTGAGTCATTCTTAATATTGCGCGACCCTAGTAGCTTCTACATGAAGTTTGTAGTAATTTTGGGCGGGAAAACTCTCAAAATTTGAATTCTGACAAGTTGGTGAGATACGTCGTTGATGGTGACGTTTGAGTTGACCACTTACACGGCTGTCATCAAGTTGTCTCTGACGGTTGGTCATTCCGTCAGGAGAGTGAGCTCCATGCGCGCGTGGTAACCGTCACTCCGGGATTCTCACCTTACGTGTCGTCTTCTGATTGGTCACATGCGCGGCGATTTCGGCACGTTTACCCATCGCATTAAATGCGATGGGTATATATATTCGATGAGGGATGAGAGCAAATCACTTTCCATCTCCTGTTGTCTTCTCTTTCCTATTTACTCTCGACTTCCCTTCAAATCCTCAAACCTTTGAAGAACATAGTAGCAGATCTTCAAGTTTCTTGAGAATATTCAAGACTTTCTGCTTTGTTACTATGGCTGAAGAACATCAAGAGGATAATCCCGGTGAGGAAGGCCCAGTTCCCGTCCTTAGGTGGGACCTGGGGCTGTTCGAGCAAATCACGAGGAGTTTCCGGTTTCCACCGGAATGGGATGCCAAGTACCCCGGTCAGAATCAGACGGCCGCCGATGAACCGCCGGGGTACATCACGTTGTTTGAAGACTTCTTTCATCAAGGCAACTTCCGATTGCCGGCGACAAACTTCATGGCCCACATTCTTCAGTTTTATGGGTTCCATATTTCACAGATGAGTCCACCGGGTATGGTGAGAGTTCGACATTTCGAGTTTTTATGTCGATCTCATGATATCGAGCCGACGGTTGAGAGGTTTAGGGCATTCTACCAACTTATCCGGAATATGGGCTTCTTCTCGTTTGCCGGTCGAGGGGCTGCGAAGAAGATACTCTTGAACCCTCCTAAGAGTTTCCATGACTGGAAACCAAAATTCTTTTATATTCGCGAGGAGGTGATCCCGATCGCTATGACTTTCCGTGCATGGTCTGAACCAATTTTGAAGGAAGACCTGGCGATCCCTAAGAATGAGGCTTGGTATCAAAAGCTTACTGCCACCCCAAACCGAGTGTTTGGTGAGAACGTCTTGGTAGCGGCGCGGATGAGTGATCAGTGGCTGGCAGATAGCGAAGACGTTCCAGTTTTGATGTTCAACGATAGAGGTTAGTAATTTTCTTAGCTTCTTTGATTTCTTGTTTCATAACTCGTGTTTATTTATGTAATTTGTTGGTGCATACATCAGTAGTCTTCATCTTATGTCAAGTCTCGGGTTCAATATGGATCTAAACAAGCATGACATCATAAGTGACATCACATGTGACATCATGGAATATGAATTTAGATGTTGACCATTTGAATATGTAATTGTTTGAAATTGTAATGACCGTTTGAAAAGGTCAAGTTTGAAGAGATCAAGTTTAAAGAGGTCAAGTTTGAAGAGGTCAAGTTTGAGAAGGGTCATGTTTGAAAGTGTCGTGACCGTTTCAAGGGTGGCATGTCACCTTCAAACGATCAGGGTCATCTCCTATAAATAGGCTTCAAACTTTCTCATTTGTAACATTCTGAATTCCGACGGCGAAGCCCTGTCGAAGTGTCTTTGTACTGTAATCTGTTCAAGATCAATAAACAAGACATTTATTAGTGAATACAAGCTAAACGAAGACCGAATCAATGAATTCCGCCTCTGATTCAGTCTGAGCACTCTTCTGATCGACTCGTTAGGTCGTTTCACGATCCTACATAATTTGTCGTGTAGAGGCGCATCTGTATCAAGCTGCCTTCCCCACCTTTGGTGGGTCCATGGGCGTGCGCCCATTGAAGGCTGGAGAAGAGTACTGGTATGACCAGATTAAGGGTCATTTTATGTACCCAGTTGCTGATGCTTTCGCCGATCCGCCTATTGCGACCGAAGGTGCGCATATACCTAACCCTCGACCCTTGCGCGCTTTGACTTCTGCTGGGAAAGAGATTGTTTATCTTTCCAGCGAGGAGTCTGTCGGATCTTCCAATGGGGAGTTAAGTTCCTGGTCTACCATCTTTGCAGGTGTGCTGCGCGATTTGGGTATCGACCCCGAAGAGAAGAAGAAAAAACCTTCCAGGAAGAAGAAAGTGATCAACCTTGAGCCTGAAGTGGCAAGCAAGAAAGGGGGGAGTAGCCGCGCAGCTTCTGGTGCTGCTGACAAAGGTACTCTTCGCCTTCGTCAGAGTAATTTGAGAGATTACGTGATAATCAGTGACTCACTTGAAGGTTTGTCGCATATAGGCGAGAAAAAGACTGGAGCTGGTGGCTCAAAGAGTTCAGGTAGCGCGGGTTCTCGCAACCCAGATGCTGGTGCGACTCCGCCCTCTGTTGCGCACGTTGAAGAAGAGGAGGAAGAAGAAGACGAGGAGGAGCCTGCTGCAAGTTTGATTGTCAGGAAAAGGAGTAGGAGCGAGACCACAGCAGGTGGGTCCGTTGCGCCCAAAGCTAGTGAGGTTCCTGTGTTAGGGAAAAAGAGTAACCTGCGCTCTCTTTACAAATTTTCTCCCGGTTAGTTTCTCTGATTTCCGTGCTCTTTGTTTTCCTTGTCTTTACTGAGACTTAACTCCTGCAAAGGCCAAAAAGAAGACCCCTGAGAAGGGTGTCGTGTTTAAAGATCCCTTAGAGCCTGCCCCGAAGAAAATCAAGGTCACTGTCAAACCTTTTAAGACTGCTGGGGTAGAGTCTGAGAAGGATAAACAGGCTGCTGAGGTGGAGAAGGAGAAGGCTGCTGAAGAGAAGAAAAAGGCTGATGAGGAGCGTAGGAAGAAGGTTGATGAAGACAAAAGGAAGAAGGCTCAGGAGGAGAAGAGGAGGAAAGCTGATGAGGAGAAGAGAAAAAGAGCTGCTGAAAGAGAGAAGGATAGGGAGAAAACTAAGGAGAAGTAAAAAACGGCTGCCGACAAGGCTGTTGGAATAACTTCTACCGCTGAGGGATCGGGCTCTGGTGCTCATCGAGACAAATCCGCTGGTGCAGGAGGCGCGAGTGCTGGTTTTGCAGCTGGCCAGGCTGGTGTGGGAGGACACGGCGCGCCGCCGCACTCTCCAATAGGCCCCCGGGATACTTTGGGGGATATTTATTATAAGTCTTATACGGAAGAGAGTCGTGGTGACGCTCCCCACCAACCGCCATGGGGTTTAAAGCAAAAAGATACTTTTCTCGAGTTCGCGCCTTGCCGCGACTGGCTTCTGAATTCCATTCCTCCTGGTGAGGTTGACCGTCAAAGGGCGCGAACCCACAACGGGTTGTATCATGCCTATGTTGTTGGTGAGGCCAACACCCGTGCTGCTAACCATGAAATTGTTTGCGAGTGGCGAACCATGGTTAGGGAGAGGGAAGATTGGGAGAAATATCGCGAGCGGATATTAAGGCGTGTTAATGACTTTGAAAAGTCGAAAGCTGCTTTTGATGAGGAGAAGGCAAAATTCGAAGCTGACCGGAAGTCGGAGGAATGGGGCCGTGAAGGCCTTAAGGGCAAGCTTCGCGCTGCTGAAGACTTGCTGGCGAAGGAGAAGGCAGAATGGAAGAAAATATGCGAGAAGGACAACCAGCGCGCTTATGCTGCTCGAACTAAGATTGTTGAGCTTGAAGGCAAGGTTGCTGAACTGACCGCGAAGGTTGAGGATGCGCAAGCTGCGCAAGCTGCTAAAGAGCAGGCTGAGGTTCGAGAAACTTCTCTTTTAGTTTTTGTTTTTGTTGGCAGAATTAACTGAGTCTTTTATCCCTTGCAGGTTGAGCTGGCTGAGGTGAAGGTGCAGCTGTCAAGTAGGGACAAGGATTTGATTGCCAAGGATGTCGAAATTGCTAAGTTGAAACGCTGCTTGCAAGAGCAGGTTGACAGAAGCGAGTCCTTGAAAATCGACCTTGAAGCCGAGAAAGTTAAGGCTGCTACTGCCGAGGAGGCTAAACAAAAAGCTGAGGAGGCGCGAGACATTAGCACATCTGCTCTCAATGTCGCGCAAAACAACTACTCCGAGGCTCAAGGCATTGTTGATACTTTAGTTTCCGAGGCTGAGTGGCTGCGCAGCAGGGGAGTAGTGCTGGTATGATTTCCTCCTTAACTTAGGCTTTATTTATTAAAACTAAAATGTCTTATTTATTGCCTTCGTTGTAGATGGCTAACTCTATCTTAAATGCTGGAGAACTGGATGGAGCTGTTGCTGCGCTTATAGACGCCTCACGCGCGGTTGGTCACCGTGGCGGTTATCTCGAGTGTGCTGAGCATGTGGAGGAGGTGTTTGGACAGGCGTTCGATACTAGTCATTGCTCAGTGACTGATCAGGCTGATGCTGAATTAGCCCGCGCTGAAAAGGCTTATAACCATCTAGCACTACCTGTGATGGATTTGGTCGCTGAAGCATGATGATTGGTATCACCGGCTAAAGACTATCCTTGACCCGCCGGAAACCGTTGAATTATCTGATGAAGAGGAAACTGTGGGTGATGATGGCGATGGTGAAGGCGATGGTGATAAGCATGACGATGATGATGCTGGCGGTGACGGCTTTGAATAGATAGAGTTTACAGGCTTTGTGCCTTGTAATGTTTCTTTAGGTTTTGAATGTAACTTGATGCGCGGTCGCGCTTGTTTTGGATCGTATGAATGATCGTTGGCTTCTATGTAATCGTTGCGCGATTGCGCTTATTAAATACGATGTTTATGTTTATTCTGTCTCGTTACAATTATTGCACTGTTGTTAGAAGCGTTGGTTAAGTTAGCGCGAATAAATGCAAGTGTGGCTCTTGAGCGAGTATAGCTGTTCGGACTCGCGCTATGATCGCGGAGGACCTTGGAGGCATAACCCAAGAGCTCGTAATTCACTGAAGTGTTTTCGTGCTAATCAAAAGTTTAACATGCATTTGTAACTCAAGAAGCATTATGATAAAAGAGCATGTCGTATGCTTTCATTAATTGGGAAACAGGCGCTTAGGCTAATCATACATTGGTGATAAGTAACATAAAGGGCGTTTAGCCAACATAGGAAGTTAAGAAGGCGCGTGGCCAACATAAAAGAAATGGCGCATGGCCTAGAGTAGTTACATATAGCATTTACGCAGTTGTTGCGCATTCCAAGTACGCGGGGTGATGTGTCCATCCAGGGTGCGCAATTTGTATGCCCCCTTTCCTAGCACTTCGTTAACCAAGTATGGGCCTTCGCATTTGGGTGCTAGCTTCCCGGGGCGTTCAGCGTTTGAAGCTTCGGTGTCTCAGAAAACGTATTCTCCTGGAGTGAAGGTACAAACGCGGACTCTCGCATTGTAGTACCTTTCCAGTTGTGCCTTGTATTTCGCTTCTTTAATACGTGCAATCTCGCGTCTTTCTTCCAGTAGATCCAAATCGAGGCGGCGCTCTGCTTCATTATCAACCGTGTTGACTGCTGTCAAGCATGGTGAGGGGAGTCCAACTTCTGCCGGGATAACTGCCTCTGAGCCTTATACTAGGCTGAAAGGAGTTTCGCCGGTGCTTGTCTTCGGCATGGTTCGATGAGCCCACAGGATGCTTGGGAGCTCATCTACCCAGCCTCTTCTCTTTGTGCCCAGTCGGGCTTTTATCCCCTCGACGATACTTTTGTTAACGCTTTCTACTTAACCGTTGCCTTGAGGGTGCGCAACGGAGGAGAAGGTATGCTCGATCTTCATTTCCTTCATCCAGTTTTGAAGGTCCTCAGAAGCAAAATTGGTACCGTTGTCTGTGATGATTTTGAGTGGAAGTACAAACCTGCAAATAATGTGTTCCCAAATAAACTTGCGCACAATCATTGCAGTGGTTGAGGCGAGAGCTTTGGCCTCCACCCACTTAGTAAAATAATCAACGACCACGATTATGAACTTGACAGCACCCGGAGCTTCTGGGAAGGGTCCCACCATATCAATTCCCCACTGTTGGAAAGGCCAAGCAGTGGATACAGGAATAAGATCGTTCTTTGGGCGCAAGGTTTTTGGAGAATGTCACTGACAGGAGTCGCATTTGCGCTGCTCTTTCAGGGCGTCGACGTGCATCCCTGGCCAATAATATCCAGCGTTCATAATTTTCGCGACAACCATGCGTGGTCCTGCATGGATGCCACAGATCCCTTCGTGAATCTCCCTGATAAAGTAATTCACATCTTGGGGGTCCACGCAGTGCAACAGTGGCCCCAAGAAGGACTTGCGGTATAAGATACCACCATTCATCTCATAATGCAGAGCTTTGTTTTGAATCTTTCTTGCCTCCGCCTTGCTTTCAGGGAGTACTCCTTCTTGCAAATACTGAATTATAGGGGTCATCCATGATGGCTGCCCTATTTCGATCACATTTACCTGGCGCAGCAGGACTGATGGATTTTTTAGTACTTCAATCCTTACATCTTTTGCAAAATGTTGAAAGGAGGTTGAATCCAGGTTTCTCAAAGCGTCCGCTGGTTTGTTTTCGGAGCGATTGATGTGGACTACCTTGTAAGATTTGAACTGTTGAAGCAACTCTTTTGCTTGCTCTAAATACAGGGCCATAACTTCGCCCTTTGCATCGTATATACCGTTAATTTGGCAGGCTATCAAGAGTGAATCAACGTGTGCTTGTAGATTTTTGGCTCCCATTTTTATGGCGAGGCGTAAGCCTGCCAGAAACGCCTCATATTCTGCCTCGTTGTTGGTATTCTTGAAATCCAACTTGATGGCGTAAGTAAATTCGTGCTTTTCAGGGCTCACAAGGCGCAATCCGGCTCCTGCGCCATCTTCGTTTGAGGCTTCATCAGTGTACATCATCCATAACTCATTTGATATGTCTTTTATGGGAGCCTCAACAATCTCGCAGTCTTTGATTTTATCAACTGGGACTTCTGTGATGAAGTCCGCTAGAACTTGGCCTTTGATGGCTGGGCGCGGCCTGTATAAGATGTTGTGGCCCCCCAGCTCGATCGCCCATTTTGCTAACCGCCCGGATGTTTCTGGCTTTTGAAATATCGTGCCAATGTGGAAATTGGTAAGTACGGTGATGACGTGGCCTGTGAAGTATCTGCGCAGCCTTCTGGAGGCGTGCAGCAATGCCAGTACCAATTTCTCCATCGTTGGATATCTCGTTTCTGGATCTGTGAGTACTCTACTGACGTAATAGATTGGAGTCTGAACTCCATTTCTTTCCACAAGCAATACCGATCCCACTGCCTTGTCTGATGATGACAAGTACAAGATGAGCAGCTCCTTTTCGAACGGTGCAGTCAGGGTAGGGAGTTCGATCAAACACTCCTTCATTTGCTGAAAAGCACTCTCTGCTTCAGGTGTCCACCTGAACTCTTGTTTCTTCACACAGTTGCGCAGAGTGCTAATAAAAGGGTATGACTTTGCGGCATGGTTTGACAGAAAGCGGTTAAGCGCGGCTAGGCGACCGGCCAACCTTTGCATCTCTTTGATTGTTCGTGGTGATGGCATTCGTTCTATTGCCTGGACCTTTTCTGGATTCACCTTAAAGCCGCCATTTGTGACTATGAAGCCTAAGAATTTCCCTTCTTCCATACCAAAAGAACACTTGGCTGGATTCAATTTCATATTCACGCTGCGCAACGAGTTGAATGTTTTTTCGATGTCTTTCAACATTTGGTCCTCTTCAGGACTTTTGATCACCAGATCATCGATGTAAACCTCGATATGCTTCCCGATATCTCCAGCGAAGGTCTTATCCATCAGGCGTTGATACGTCGCGCCAGCATTTTTCAGGCCAAAAGGCATCTTTGTGTAGCAGAAGATCCCTAGATCGGTTCGAAAAGCTGTCTTGTCTTCGTCTTCTAGCTTCATTTGAACCTGATGGTACCCTTTGTAGCAATCTAAGAAGCATTTCCATCTGTATGGCGCGAGAGAGTCTATCTTTTTGTCTATTTCGGGCAAAGAGTAGCAATCTTTAGGGCATGCCTTGTTGAGATCTGTGTAATCAACGCACATCCTCCATCCCCCATTAGACTTCTCTACCATCACGGGGTTCGCAACCCAACTTTGATAACGGACCTCCCGCAAGATTCCCGCTTTGAGTAGTTCGCATACTTGCTCATTCATTGCTTTGGTTTTGTCTGCCCCTAAGCTGCGCCTTCTTTGTACCTTCGGCTCAACAGAGGGGTAGGTGTTTAAACAATGCTCGGTAATGTCGCGCGGGACACCGGTCATGTCGGCCGGGGTCCAGTCGAAGATATCCATATTCTTGAACAAGAGTTGCTTGAGATGCGTTCTGATGTTTGGTGAGATTGCGTGGCCTATCGTCACCGTTTGCTCCGTGTACTTGCAGTTTAACACCCATTTCTCTGGCTCGGTTGTTGAAACCTTTGCCGCTTTTGTTGGGCGCATCTCTTCTGTCGACATCACTTCTTTCTTGGCATAGATAATCGCCACCCCAGTCTTGGTTGGAAATCCTATCGCTGAGTGGGGTGTGGAAGTCACCATATTCAGTTCGCCCTGGGTTTCTCTCCCAATCAACACATCATGCCTCGATTTGACAGGCATCACTATGAAGTTTACATTTGTTGTTCTTGAATGCTTCCCGTCAGAGAGCGTGACGGGGAAGCTGATTTGGCCTAGCGGGAAGACCATTTCGTTGCAAAATCCGGACAGTGGATAATCAACTAGCTCAAGTCTCGCTTTATCATCCTCATCAAACTGATTAAAACATTGCTCATAGATGATATCAGCCGTACTTCCGGGGTCGATGAAGACATACTCCGTTTCATAATGGCCGATAATACCGGTAATGACGACGAGTCGAGTGGCACGAGGGCCGCCGCGCACTACCGGGAAAATGACATGTTGCTCTTGCCATGAGGGTTCGTAAGGGCGCTTGCCTTTCTCCTTTGCGCTGTATCTTGGTCCATTGACCATATGGGTTTCTAGGCGCCTGACTTTCTTGTGATTCCCCTCATCATGGCGTTGGATCTGTCGAGTTTCTTTGCGCACATTTTTCACCAGGTGGCTTAGCTTCCCACTTTTTAGCGCTCTCTCAATCTCTTGACGCAAACTGAAGCAATCATCTGTCAGGTGCCCTGTATCTTTGTGGAAGTCACAGTACAGGTTGGGGTCTTGCCCCTTCTTGTTTGTCATAGGCCTTGGAGCTTTGAAATCATGATTCTCCGTCATCAGCACCTCTTTTGGTGTTTTTATGAGCGGAGTCCATTGCTTTTCTCGGTTATCATCCCTGACTGCTTTTCGATAACCGATTCTATCAATTGTGTCGCGCGCATCTTCTCTATAGCGCGGCCTCTCTTCATGGCCCCTTGATCTTCCGGATTTCCAATCGTTACTTTTGTACTTGTTGCGCTTGTTGTGATCGCGCGAGTTTCCCTTGGAAAATCGGTCTTCAGTATAATAATTCTTGTTTCCGGCGAGTGACTCTTCAGTTTGCGCGACAATTTTCGCGGCTTCCATGAGCTTATCCCATTCTTTGGGCATTCCATCTTTCCCAGTGATAGTTCTGATGAGACTATCACAGCGAATGGCCTTCTTGAAGTGGCAACGCATGAGTTGTTCACTTACGCCACCGATTTCCAAGCACTCTTTGTTGAAGCGAGTGATGAAATCCTCCAAACCCTCGTTATCTCTGCGCCAGATGTCCTCTACCTCGGCTGTGTCGCGCTGGTAACGTCTCTGTTGACTGAAGTGACTCAAAAACTGTGTCCTGAAATCTACCTATGACTTGATCTTTCCCGGAGGAAGGCTGTCGAACCAGGTGCGAGCAGTCCCTGTAAGCGTTTGAATAAACAGATGGCACCACATGGGCATATTCCATCCTCCCACGCAACCCACGCTTGTGAAAACTCTGACGTGATCATCGGGATCAGTCAATCCGTTAAACTTTCCAACTGTCGGAGGTAACTTCTCTCTTTTAAGCGGCGCCAGCGCGATCTTTGGAATGAACTTTGAATGTTCTACAGCTTCAGTTGGTCGATAGGCGAGGCGAAAGTCTTGCTCTGCCTCTTTGGTGTACCCTACGTGTTGTCTTGGTTTGTAGTATTCATGGTTCCTCTGCAAGCGATTGAAGACTGACGAACCCTCATCATCTTGCCAAGTTGGATCATTCGGGCCAGTATCTTCCCATTCATTGTTCATGTTGCGCGGCGTGAGCCGGCTATGAATTGGGCCTCTTTGGACGTGTGACGGATAGTCATAATAGCTTTCTGTTTCTCCCCGTGTATCGCGCATGTCATGCACGCTTAGTCTTCTGGTAGGGGGAGGTCTATTAGCTCCGCCTTGGATGTTTTGCTGTGGGGGTATCTGGCGCGCCCCCTGACTCTGTCCCTGGGGAGTAACCAAGGACGGTTCCGCCGTTAAGACTGCTTGTTGTGCGATCAGAGATTGATACGCCGCGTTAATGGTGGCAATATTTTTGGCGTACCACGAGGCTGGAGTTTCGCCCTCTGGTAGCCTTAATAGCGCCGAAACGTTCTGAGGTGGAGCTGGGTTTGAAGGTCCAGCGCCATTGTGTCCTGGGGTTACCGTCTGAGTGATGCGGGTGATGCTCCCGCGCGGTCCCCCAGTGTTGGTTACCTCGATTTCGCCGATTTCTTCAATATGTTGGGGTTGGACATTTTGATTGCCCTCGCCCAACACCGCATTAGAGTTTGCTCCGAAACCAAACTCGGGAATGATTCCTTGACCAGCCATGATCGAAGGAAGAAAAAACAACGAAAACTCAGAAAAAGGAAGATGACAGTGTTTTGTAGAAAACCGGTGGGCGCCAATGAAGAAACACAGAACTAATTATGGGACTAATCAGTTTGGTTTATGTTCCTACCATAGTGGTTAATCTTCTAATGGCTTTCTGAGCTTCGTAATGATCCTCTAATCCTGCAAAACAGAACACCGTTACTCGTTAAGAGGGGAATATGGGGGTTTCCCTCTTAACCGGGCTCCGGCGTGAGAATAAGCGACTGTTTTTGGGGAGATAATTGAGTATTAAGATTGAGAGTAGAGGGAATGGAGTGTTTAACCTGTGAAGTGAGGTCTCTATTTATAGCCGGAGTGGTGTAAGGGGATATGGGCTGATGGGCCTTGGGCCTGAAGGCGACAACATAGAGGATATGCTCCTTGTCTCACTGGTGTCGACCGTTAGTGGCTTCTAGGAGCTTTCTAGAGTTGGCGCAATGTGATTGGAGCCACGTGCCACTGTTGTCGGCCTGACCGCCCCTCTGCCATCAGCAGGTAAGTGGAGATCGTGGGGCAGTTGTCTCTGCCCTGTGATTGGTGCCATGTAGGCGTCCTTGAGTACTTTTTGTCTCCTGCATGTCAGACAATCGTGGAGCACGATTGAGCAGGGCCAGAAGGACGCTGATTGGCTCTTTTCTTCTTCCACTTGTACCTTGTGTACTATCTGAGACATCCTTGCGCGATTCTTGCTGGGCACGTAACTAACTCGTGCAGGGTTTGGATGACTGAATGCCCTTTCAGAATGCTAAGTGTTGTAATTGGAGCTTCTTATTACCTAGGCCTCGCGCCGGTTAAAATAGAATGTGCTGTAGCCCGCGCAAGGTTGGCGATAAGAAATTTGTTGAATAGAGAGTATGGTCCCGCGCACGACCTTGATGGAGGTTTGCGTGGCTTTTTTGGGATCATACCCCTTCAGTATAGTTGATAGATAATGCATAAAATAGTATTCAATAATTTATTTGTTAACTCAAAAAACATAAAGTGTAAGGTCCCATTTTCTTTAATTCGCTGTCAGATTCGTGGTCATTTGAGGACATATTGGTGGGTGGAAAGTCGATGACAATGCAGACTTTATGTTATCAGGAATAATGAGAAAACAATGTAATACTATTCAACTTCTAAGACTAAAGGGTATGGGGGCCGGCTAGGCCCGGCTAGGACCGGCGCCGGTCCCCCACACCGCCCCCCTTAGCCCCGGCTCGGCCCAAACGTCCCCCATGCGCCGAATGAGACGGACCCACTTTCAAAAAACTAGCCGTTCAAACGGCTCTTTTCTAAAAAAAAAAAAAAATTATTTTTCAATTTAAATAACCCTCTATCTCATCCATTTTTATACAATTCTATCATATTCTACTCCCATTCTTCTCCGATTCTCTTCCTTTTTTATAAAAAACACTCCATATTTTTTTATACCTTTCTCTCTAATCATGCATCCTTTCAACCCAAACAACCCCAACCCAAACAACCCCAACCCGAATAATCAAAACCCGAACCAACCTAACTTTTTTTCCACTCCCGCATACACTCCGAGTATGGATCATTCGTGGGGTGCTCCGCAATTTCCTTTTTCGGGTTTCCAACAAACACCCAACGCATTCTCACAAATGTCTCAAGTTCAACAACTCCAACAATACCAAGCGCTACAACAAATCATGCAACGCAACTCGTTTGAACAACTCCAATCGCAACCGCCAACTTCCCAACCGGTTAACCTTGACGATGATGATGATGAAGAAGTCGTCCCCGAATCGCCACCGCAAGAGCTCAAGCGAAAAAAAAACAAGGGGAAGGGGAAGAAGGTTGAAAACGTACCCGAAACCGCGCCAAAAAGTGGTTCGAGAAAACCGGGGAGACCTTGGACGAAAGTAGAGGAGGAGGCGCTAGCAATGGCGTTTACTAAGTCCTCTAATAACCCGATAGTCGGTATGAACCAAAGTTTAAATTTTTAATTTAAATTTTAAAAGTTTTAAATTTTTTATTTTTACTAATGCATTATTTTTTAAAATTTAGGAAACAATCAAACGGGTGATAGTTTTTGGAAGAAGGCAACGGCTAAATTTCATGAGATTATGGAGCATAGCTCGGATCGTGATTTAGAAGCCGTCTCGGGCAAGTGGCGTAAAATGAGCAAGATCATCAATAACTTTAACGCAATTTATAACCAAATTTCCATGAATCCTCCTAGCGGGAGTAACGAGACGGACATTCTTAACCTTGCTATCGCCAAGTGGGACTCTCAAAATGCAAAGCCTTTCCCGCACTTCCGAGCATGGAACGTAGTAAGGAAACAACAAAAATGGACGCCGATTCCAAATGAGGTAGCAACCGCCAAACGGACTAAAACTTCCGAGTCCGGAAGTTATAGTGCGGGAGGCTCCACCGGTCGTTGTCAAATCAACATAAACGACGACCCGGAAGATGACGAGGACGTGTTGCCCATTCACGAGGCGGAACGTCCCACCGGGAGGGACAAAGCAAAAAAAGAGGCGGCCGGAAAGCGCAAAGGGGCCGGCTCGAGTGGAGGGGGCGGCTCGGGTGGAGAGGGCGGCTCGAAGGCATCGGCGAAAATGGACGAGTTGATAGACGAATTCCGTTCGTTCAAACAGTTCGCGGCCGAAAAATACACTCACAAGAAAACCGTGTCGGCCGACCAAGCTCGAGCGGAGGATTTTAGGATTATGAGGTTGGATCTCGACTCGGTTCCGGAGGAGGAACGAGTGGTTTATCGGAGGATGAAGGAAGAAGTGATGAAAAAATGGTCGTCGTAGGTTGTTTTTTTATTTTTAGGAAATGTACTTTTTTATTTTTATTTTTCGGTAATTTTTTTTTTTTAGGAAATGTAATTTTTTTTATGTTATGAAATGAAATTATTTATGTTGTTTTATGTTGTATTTTTTAATTTTTATAAAGTTTTTATTAAGTTAATAAATTAAAACTTAGAAAATTATAAAATAATGAGGTGGGGCCCCATCCCCCACGAGCCTCCATCCCCCTCAAATATGATGGAGGCTCATCCCCCACGAGCCGCCTACGTGGAGACTCATCCCCTCCAAGCCCATCCTCTCCATACCCTTTACCCTTTAGTCTAACATAAAACACAAAGCTACGGAGAAGCACAATTCATTCTCTTTCTCTTGAATCATGATTATGTCTTATCTGGAGATTTCTAAAAATGATGAAAACTATTTATAAAAAAAAAAAGACTAATGGTATTATAGGATTCTAGTTTTTAAGCCAACAAATAAGATACCAAATTTCACTTTGTTACTACTGTCATGGAAAATACAAACGAAGTAAGCGTAGTGGTTTTTTTTTTATTTTTTTTAAAGCTATAATTATAATGTTTGACGTAGAAGTGTTGCGATTTGATTTTGACCGTTCTTTTGTCAAAGTGTCAAGCCATGAGCCAAACAATTACAAAAGTTTTCAACCTTTGGCCCGGGTGGGTATCAGTCTCAGTCTCTGGCCCGGATGTAATTTCAAATGATAGAGTAAATAGCCATTTTGGTCGGTTTAGGCAGTTTTGTCACTTTAGTCCAAATCTCAAACTTTTTGCATCTGGGTCCCTGTAGTTTCAGTTTTGTTGCCATTTTAGTTCAAAAGTGAAATTAGCTCAAATTCCTCAAATTAAATCATGATGTTTTGTCATTTTTCTCTGGGGTAATTTGGTCATTACAAGTATTATTTTAACAAATTATTAATTAAAATAATTAAATTAATTAATCCCATCATTCAATTGTCCCCATAGAAAAACACATACACAGATCAAGCATGATTGTTAACTTGTAAATGCCTCAAAAGAAACCCATCATTCAATTCGGTGAACAACAACAACATTTTTCTGATTCAAAAACCCCAATTTCAAAACTCAAATCAAATTCTCATCTAATTACAATGAACTTCAACACCCATAAACCACAGTGCAAAAAGCTCTGTTTTTTAACCATCAAAATCAACCTAACCTCATGAAAAAACCACCACAATAGAAGAAGAACCCACAAGTCTTTAATCTGTTGTTTATCTTCTGAAGCTCTTTTAGCCACAAAGGTAGTTGCTTTAAAGCTCTTGAAGCTTAAAACCCCTTCAAGGGTTGTTATCCTCCTCTGTTTTCCTTCAATCTATCTTTTTCGTTAAATTATCATTAAATTTTCTATCTTTATCTATTTCTCTTGATATTTGTTGCCATTAATTTTTATCTACTTTTCTTGACAAACACACACAGCCGCCAAGGCAGGTCCTCAATAGGGTTGGATTTCATGTGCTTTAATATCTTACTTCAAAAAAAAATAGATCTTTTATCCCGCCGTCGTCGTTCACAATCACCACCAATACTTGATCTTCGAAACCAGATCTGTCTTGTTTTAGGACCAAGATTGGAAGGGTTTGAGAGAAGAGGGAATGCTCCAGGTTAGGGGGTCGATTAGGGGGGAACTTATGAGAATTAGCTCATAGTTTGATAGATTCATGGCAAAGATGATATCAATGGCATGAAGAAAAAGAATGGAAAGAGAGTGAGTGAGTGATCTGGGTGAGTTTCTTTCTGGAAAAGTGAATGGAAAGAGAGGATGAAGACTATGAAAAAGAAAAACATTATTGTTTTAATAAAATGTTTAAATAAAATAAAAAGGAAATGACCATTTTGCCCCTGAAGAAAAGGACAAAATAATATGATTTAATTTGAGAAATATGACTGATTTCATTTTTGGACCAAAATCGCAATAAAAGTGAAACCACAGGGACCCAGATGTAAAATGTTTTAAATTTGGACTAAAATGACAAAAGTGACCAAACCTCAGGGACCAAAATGACAGTTTACTCCAAATGATATAAAGCCCACCTACCTTAAACAATTAATTCAAATTAAAACTAGCTCAACTTCTCAAATGTTAAACAACTAGTGTTATGGCCCGTCCGTTTTGCGGGTGATAAACATAATATATCTCAGTTTGATAATATGTATCTCTGTATTTCGGTTATTTGAACATGCTACTCATAACACAATTTCAATAAAAAATTACATCGATATATAGGTAAAAATACGCTCGTCATAGAGTAACTTTATTAAAGTCTATGAGTAATAGCGTTTGTCCACCAATAGCAAACGGTCACTATTCCCCGGGTTGATTCGTCACAGTAGCAAGGGGAAAAGACTAAAAGATGAAATACTAAAAGAAATAAAAGTAGAGGGACTAAACATGTACACAACCAAAGTTAAAGCAGATGCACTAAACATGCATATGAACAAAGCTAATCAATAAAAAAAGTTTTTTTTTAAACAGAGGAGCTAAACACGTATATTAGCAAAGTTGAAGGTTTAAAAGCCAGATACAAAAAGCCCTGATCAATCACTAAAAGGAATAAAAGTAGAATGATTACACATGTACACTACTAAAGTTATAACAGACGGACTAAATACGCATATAAACAAAGTTAACCAATAAAAAGAAAACTTTTTTTAAAAGCAGATGAGCTAAACATGTATTTTAGCAAAGTTAAAGGTTCAAAAGTAAAATTCAAAAAGCTAGGACCAATGAGGGGTGCCAGACAATGTTTCAACTATTTTTTCAGGGACGACCCTAAGCTTCATTCCGCTTAATGGTAAAATAACGGGATGTTGGAAAAATATTGTGAACTCGATTTCTAATTTGAAAATTAACGGGAAGGGTATGAACGGTATGATATTGGGTAAGGTTGGGAACGGGGAGGAGATCCGTTTCTGGCTGGACACTTGGTCGGGCGATACGCCTTTTGTGGAAAGATGGTCACACTTGTTCGATTTGGAATTGTTTAAACAATGCAGGGTTGCTGACAGAAGGGATGCAAGCCAAGGAAATAATGGTTATGTGTGGAATTGGTCTAGACAACCAGAGTCGGATGCTGAGGTTAAGGAGTAGTAGGAATGTCAGGAGGTTCTCAACAGGACGACATTTTCAAATAATGAGGATTTTTGGATGTGGAACGGCGATAATCAGGAAGGATTCTCGGTGAAGGCCGTCAAAATGGCTCTAATTGAGGATAGAGGAGTAGATCATCCCCCTAAATTTGAATGGTATAAATGGGTGCCGATCAAATGTAATATTATGGCATGGAGAGGTAATTTGGATAGATTAGCTACGAAAGTTAATTTAAAAAGAAGGAATGTGAATATTACTTCGGTAATGTGCCCATTTTGCGAAGAATTTGAGGAAACGGTGGAGCACCTATTTACTTCTTGTTCGGTGGTAGAGAGGTTTGGGTCGGCTTTTAGCGCTTGGTGTAAAATACCTCAGGTATATACTTTCGATTTCAAAGACATTTTGGAGATACACAACTTCTCACGTCTTGGCAAGAAAGAAAAGAGTATCATTAAAGGTTTGATGATGATTTCGTGTTGGTGTATTTGGAAAGGAAAGAATGATCTGGTTTTCAAGCAGACTAGACGAAGTTCGCAAGATATTCTAGGAGAGGTTAAGTCGAGGGATTATGGGTGGGTTAGAAAAAAAACCTCATGTAAATATATTAGTTGGGGGGATTGGTGTAAATACACGTTGTATATGTTGTAATTCGTGGCCCTTTGCCCGTTTGGGTTGGGGGTGTTGTTTTTGATGTTTGGCCTTTTGCCCTTTTGGGTCGGAGGTTTGTTTCGAATGAAGTTTATGTTGGTTCAGTTCTGTTTAAACATGAAGGAAAACATGAAATACATACCTGTTACAGCAGACAGTGCAGTGGAGAATCCAGTAATGGAGTTCGACATGCTTGTCATCGTGATCTGGTTCCTCCTTAGGGTGCTGACTGATGATGGGAACTTAGAAATCCGAAAAGGGTATCGGTTGTTAGGAGAGGAGGTCGAAATTGATGTTATGCTTATGGGGTGTTTCTAATGTGTAATTGTCTAACCCCTTAACCTCCACATAATTCTCCTTATATAAGCACCCAGGAGGAAACCTAATTAGTTAATAAGGGTAATATGGTCCATCAACAATTACCAACTAATTATTTAATAGGTTATAATATATTTTGATCTATATTATGTAAATGATTATAATGGCTATAGATTAAATATTAATACATAATATATTTAATCTTACATTCTCCCACTTAGCCGAGTAATCATTTACTATGAGTATTAGATAAGCCTGATCAGGAGTTAACACTCATTTTAGCCTTAAACAAGTACTATAGCAGAGAAATACAGCCGTTGAATCATTATGCGACTCAGGACCCCCATTAATCATACTATAGCCTTAATTTAAAACCTAATCGTTATGATCAAAATACGCATAAGCCCTTTGTTTGATTTGTAACTTTATTTGTCTATATGCCATTATACCGGTTGAACATATTCTAAGAGACATACAAAATCAAACTGAGGAAATTTCATTAACATAAAACATAAGCTAGTACAATATGCTCAAATAAGGTCTTTACTAAATCCCATATTCCGAACATGTTCTTCATAAACCTTAGGAGGGAGACCTTTAGTCATCGGATCCGCTAGCATATCTTTAGTACTAATATACTCGATACAAAGATTATTTTCCTTAACTCGTTCACGTACAAACAGATATTTTGTATCGAGATATAAACCAGCTCCAGTCGAACTGTTACTGTTCGAGAAACTAACGGCAGCTGAATTATCACAATAAAGCTTCAATGGTCTAGAAATGGAATTAACAATTTTGAGTCCAGTGATCAGATTTCTAAGCAACATTCCATGACAGGTTGCGTTATAAACAGCAATGTACTCTGCCATCATTGTGGAAGTTGTGGTCAACTGTTGTTTATGACTCTTCCATGATATAGGGCCGCCTGCTAACATAAAGATATAGCCCGAAGTGGATTTCTTGTCATCTTTGCATTTGGCAAAGTCAGAATCAGAATAGCCCACCACTTCTAAATGATCACTTCTTCTATATGTCAATTTATAGTCTTTCGTCCCTTGTAGATATCGAAGTACCTTCTTAGCTGCTTTCCAGTGATCTAGGCCAGGATTAGTCTGATAACGGCCTAGCATTCCAGCAATATAAGCGATATCTGGGCGAGTACAGACTTGAGCATACATCAAGCTCCCGACTACTGACGCATAAGGTATCTGGCTCATTTGCTCCTTCTCAACCTCTGTTGTCGGACACTGGAATGAACCGAAAACATCTCCCTTAACTACTGGAGCGACGGAGGGTTTGCACTGTTGCATGTTATATCGTGTAAGGACACGATCTATGTAAGCCTTCTGGGACAATCCTAAGATCCCTTTGTGTCTATATCGGTGAATTTCGATGCCAATGACGTAAGAAGCATCTCCAAGATCCTTCATGTCGAAGTTATGCGAGAGTAACCGCTTCGACTCATGCAACATGTCTAAACTATTACTTGCCAATAGAATATCATCTACGTAAAGGACAAGAATAGTAAAGTTGCTCCCACTCATCTTGAGGTAGGTGCATTGATCCACTTGATTCTTCATAAAACCTTGTTTCTTCATGACTTCATCAAACGTGAGGTACCATTGACGTGATGCTTGTTTTAACCCGTAAATGGATTTCTTCAGCTTACAGACTAGATGCTCCTCACCTTCAGGTTTAAAGCCTTCAGGTTGTTTCATGTAAACATCTTCGTCCAAATCTCCGTTAAGGAAAGCAGTTTTAACGTCCATCTGATATAACTCCAAATCAAAATGAGCTACTAAGGCCATGACGATCTTTAATGAATCTTTACGAGAGACAGGTGAAAACGTCTCTTGATAATCAATTCCTTCTTTCTGAGTGTAGCCCTTTGCAACCAATCTCGCTTTGTAGCGTTCAACGTTCCCATTCGGATCCAGTTTTGTTTTGAACACCCATTTGCATCCTACGGGTTTGGCTCCATTGGGTAATTCTACCAAATCCCAAACGTCATTTTTCTTCATGGATTCAAGCTCTTCAATCATTGCTTTATTCCATTCAGAAGACTGATCACTGCTAATGACTTCATTGTAAGAGATAGGATCATTGAGCTTTCCGGGATCCATTTCAGTCAGGTAGGTAACATAATCATCCCAATTAGTAGGCCTTCTTTGCCTAGATGACCTCCTGAGTGGATTATCGGGTTCAGCGTTGTCTTGGTGTTGAGCGTTTGATGTGCCTTCGTCATGAGGTATAATGGGTTCTGATTGTAGAGGTAAATTTGGAGTTGGTGCAGTAGCTTCAGGTACAGTAGTTGCATTGGGTACAAGAGGAGTAATCGGAGTAATGGTAAGCGACGAGTCTCTCCCCCCCGCGTCTTGTACTTCTTGCAATTCTTCGTAAGGGTTGGTACTGCTCCCACTGACCTTGAAATCCTCCAGGAACGCAGCACGCTTGGTTTCAACAATACGGGTGACATGGGAAGGACAATAGAAATGATAACCCTTAGAGTTCTCAGGATACCCGATAAAGAAACAGGTAACTGTTTTAGGGTCAAGTTTCCTTAGGAAAGGATTGTAAAGTTTTGCTTCAGCAATGCAGCCCCATACTTTCATATATTTAAGACTCGGTTTCCTTCCTGTCCAAAGTTCATAAGGAGTTTTAGGGACAGACTTAGAAGGAACTCTATTGAGTATATGAACAGCTGCTTTTAACGCTTCAGTCCAGAGGAATAATGGTAAATTAGTGTTGGCTAACATACTGCGCACCATGTTCATAAGGGTACGGTTTCTTCTTTCAGCGACACCGTTCTGCTGAGGTGTACCAGGCATGGTGTATTGGTTCACAATCCCCTGGCCCTTACAAAACTCATAAAATGGACCAGGAGCTTGACCCACATCAGTATGTCTTCCATAATATTCACCGCCTCTATCTGATCTCACAACTTTAATCTGACGATCTAATTGCTTTTCAACTTCAGCCTTATAATCTTTAAAAGTTGTAAGAGATTCAGACTTTTCCTTAATTAGATACAAGTATATGTAACGAGAATAATCATCAATAAAAGTGATAAATGAAGTATGTCCTGTTATGCCAGCGATTTGGTAGGGACCACTAATGTCAGTGTGAATGAGTTCTAATAAATTAGAGCTCCTAGTGGCACCTTTCTTATTCGCTAATGTCATTTTACCTTTAAGACATTTGACACATGTTCCAAAATCAGAGAAATCGAGAGGAGGTAAGACTTCATCCTTTACAAGACGATTTAATCGTTCTTTTGAAATGTGGCCTAAACGCTGATGCCACAACATGGATGAAGTTTCTAAGTCTCGTTTCTCTTCCATCTTTGTGAGTGATTCATTAATGTTATATGACAACAAAGATTTGGAAAAGTTATCTTCTAGTTCTAATCTATAGAGACCACCATCCAGAATACCAGTACCATAAAGAACAAAATCATAAAGGATAGAGAGTTTGCGATGACCATGGGAAACAATAAAACCGTCCATGTCTAACTTTGGTCCTGATACAAGGTTCCGAGTTACCTATAAGGTATCATAAAGTTTAATACATAAACCAGTTTTCATAACTAATTGTAATGTTCCAATGGCCTTCACTTCTAATTCTCGATCATCCCCAACCTTAAGCGTTCTTTGGTTTCTTTCCAGCTTCCGGATTGAAAGGAATCCCTGAGTTGAATTGGTAACATGAACCATAGAACCAGAATCAAACCACCAAGAATTAGCAGGAACACTTAAATTATAGGACTCAAGTATCATAAAATAATCGTTACCTTTCTTAGCCAGCCACTCCTTAAAATCAGGGCATTCCTTCTGCATGTGTCCTGTCTTTTTACAGAACTTGCAGCGGATACTGCCTAAGGAGTTCTTAGAGCTGGAGGGTGGACTTGTATTAGGATGAGGGTTAGGCCTTTGGACTTTGGAAGCATCCTTCCTCTGATAATTGTTCTTCCTCTTCTTAGAGTTGGAGGTAGTGAAGTTTGCAACATCAGTATGGCGATCCATCCTCATACGCTCTTCCTCCTGTACGCACATGGCGACCAGCTCACTCATCGTCCATTTGTCCTTCTGAGTGTTGTAATTGATCTTGAATGCTTCAAAGGACGAAGGAAGCGAAGTAATGATGAAATGAACAAGGAAACCATCACTGATCTCCATTTCCAGCCCCTTCAGCTTATTGGCCATGTCATTCATCATCATGATGTGCTCGCGAATGCCGCTCCTCCCATCATACTTAGTTGTCACCAGCTTGAGAATAAGAGTACTAGCGTGTGCTTTAGACGTCCCTTTGAACTGCGCCTCCACATGTTCCAAGTAGGTTTTAGCATCTTCAGAATCAGGAATAGCTCCCCTGATTGCATTGCTTATGGACTGCTTCATAAACATGAGAGACATGCGGTTACACCTAGTCCACTTGTCATGAGTTAACTGCTCAGCAGCAGTACTTTGAGTGGTAAGGTCCGCTGGCTTATTCTCTCTTAGAGCATAATCAAAATCCAGCAATCCAAGTGTAAGCATGAGAGCATCCTTCCATGCAGCAAAGTTATTACCAGTCAAAGGTGGAATCCCGCAGTTGGGTGCTGATAGTGGAAATAAGATGAGCAAATTATGATACTAAGGAAGAAATCCTAATGTGATCTAAGGGCATGTTAAACTAAGGCAGGCATAAATAATGACCATTTTACATTATGAAGCTGTGATATTGTCTATTACTAACATCAAAATAATAGACTTAGCTAAAAAATTCTACTTAAACGAAGACAAAACAGCTTTGGCCAGAAGTGTAATCATTTAAGCATATATGCAAAGTGGTTGTAACAAATCAGCTTTGGCCAGAAATTGAAACAATCACTTTAGTTATGCACTTGTTGAGTATCCCATCTATGAATGAATTAAATTAGCTTTGGCCAGAAATTAAGACATTCATGCTTATGATGCACACACAACATAGCTTTCGTAATACTTGAATGATAAGTAGATGTGTCAAGTCAGCTTTGGCCATAAATGATACATCAAAAGCTCATTCAAGTTAAGCTATTTTGGTTTTGTAAAACATTATCTGATTCTGATTAATTAACTAAGTAATTACAAAACCAATTAGTTAATAGCAAACCACCCGTTAGCGCGGATCGAGTCACAACCTTGTTGTCTCGAGTCGAGACCTTTGTCTCGAGTTGACACGTTATGGTCTCGAGTTGACACGTTATGGTCTCGAGTCGAGATCTAATGGTCTCGAGTCGAGACCTCTGTCTGAGTTGAGAAGGTTTAATGGCCTGATGATTTCGAGTCGAGACCTTGTTGTCTCGAGTCGAGACTGATGGTCTCGAGTCGTAATCTGATGGTCTCGAAACTTCCTGTCAACAGCTGTGAATGTGGAAACATAACTGAAAATTCGAAATCTAAGGGATTATGAGATATGGTTTCCTATTCTAATGCTGATCTGATTTTATCAAATATTTCGAAAATCATAATCTGTTTATCTAATAACAGTTTTCGAAAATCTTTAGAGGGCAAAATCAGATCAAAACAGGAAAAAACACTCAATATCCGAATCATATTCCAAAACATAACAGAATTTTCGAAATTTTCCTAAGAACATGATGAACCCTAAAAAATAAAACATAAATTCTGGAACTCGAAACCTGAATTTTAAAGCTTTTCTAAAACAGATTTCGGTCACAAGATTACCCAGTTGACTTTGAATGAACATATAATTAACCTTTTCCGAAAACAGTGGTCTCGAGTCATCCTCTATGACTCGAAAATTGGCTGTTCATAAGATCTTCAAAAAAATTCCGTTTTCCAAGTTTCAATCCCAGAATTATGGATACGAAAAACAGAACTGACTAATCAACATATGCTCTGATACCACATGTTGGTTCAGTTCTGTTTAAACATGAAGGAAAACATGAAATACATACCTGTTACAGCAGACAGTGCAGTGGAGAATCCAGTAATGGAGTTCGACATGCTTGTCATCGTGATCTGGTTCCTCCTTAGGGTGCTGACTGATGATGGGAACTTAGAAAACCGAAAAGGGTATCGGTTGTTAGGAGAGGAGGTCGAAATTGATGTTATGCTTATGGGGTGTTTCTAATGTGTAATTGTCTAACCCCTTAACCTCCACATAATTCTCCTTATATAAGCACCCAGGAGGAAACCTAATTAGTTAATAAGGGTAATATGGTCTATCAACAATTACCAACTAATTATTTAATAGGTTATAATATATTTTGATCTATATTATGTAAATGATTATAATGGCTATAGATTAAATATTAATACATAATATATTTAATCTTACAGTTTACTTAAAAAAAAAAAAAAAACTAAAACAAACTTGTTGGAAAACTGAAATCGAACAAAGCCAAATTGTTCGTTTACTAATGTTTTGTTTCATGGTTTAAGTTTAACGTCTAATCTAATCTAATCTAATCTAATCTAATCTATGTAACATAGTAGCATATTATTGGTTTTGTTATATTATAAAAAACTAAAATTAAATAAATGATGTGGTGCATGTCGATGTCGATTTCTAAAAGCTCTGAAAACTTATCCGTATATAAAAACCATTATTAAGTTGATTTGGGCAGAACAAAAATCACATATTTATAAAAGTAAAAGATTTTGCCAATAAACAATGACCACTTGGTTGGTACCATCACTAGCCTACGGTATAGTGTCCCAAAAAGTTGTCGGGATGATAAATATACGTCACATACACTGATAACTTGACAAAGATAGCGATATCGTTTTCTTTTTAATTTTATTTAACTTATTTTAGTTTTTTTTTTTAAAATTAAACTTCATTAGAAAATGACACGCTTGATCCCCAAGATGGAGAACAAGACGGCCAAAAGAATTACATCATATCACAGTTACACCATTCTTCCCAAGTACATGTTCTATTTCTATTCCTCTTTTTATACCACAAGTAACCATATGTCTTCACATCCGCAACAACCTCGTCAATCTTTGTGTTCTTATCATTGAATATACGATCATTTCGAGCCTTTCAGATTCTCCAACAACCAATAATCATCAAACCTTGCACCATATCCTTTGTCACCGTGTTGAGTCGCATGTTCTTGTATATATTAATAAGGTCTTATAAATCACAAACATATAGATCCGGAAACCTGCACCACTTCGCAATAGCCTGCCAAACTGTAGTCGAAAAAAATACAACCTGTAAATATGTGTTCTGCAGTCTCGGCAATGTCGTCACAAAAAATGCAAAAGTTATTCTCCACTTGTATGTTCCTCTTGATCAAAGCTGCTTTAGTCGGTAATCTTTCAAGCATCGCCCTCCACATAAAGATGTTGCATTTATGAGGTAACTATATACACCAATCAAAGAGAGCCGCCGTGATAGCCGCATCGGTTGAGGAAATCCACGCTTTAACATTAGCCACTGTAAACTCTGAGCCGGTACCATGCCACAACCATGAGTCTTTCTTGTCAGAAGGCTTCACAGTCGTAAGCATATTAAAACAATTCGTCAATTCCAAAGTTTCTTCTAAAGATGTCGGATCATGCCTCCATCGCCAAGCAAAGCTACTAGCGCCGCCAACCTTCAACACCCGATCTGACACCTTACAATGTTTCTCGGTTTCAATTCTATAAAGATTAGGAAAACACACCTTTAAAGGTTTGTCACATATCCATGGGTCCAACCAGAATCGAATCATTTTGCCACTCTCAACCTCGGCTCTAATCAATGAATTAAAACCGACATCGAGCACCTTAACTTGCCGACCCAACTTGACAATATAGAACCAAGCACCTTTAAACCCTCCTTGAATCGGATATAAATCCTAGGTATGAGCAGAAACGCGTATCGAATCAACCACTTTTTTTCCATAAAGCATTAGCCTCGCACCTATATCTCCACAACCACTTCAACAGAAGGCCATGATTAGAGTTCTCCAATTTATTTACACCCAACCCCCATTTATGTTTAGCCATCTGTCACCTTATTTACATCGTCAACTTATTTTAGTTGTTTCATAGATTTAATGGTTAGTCACTTGTTTTCTCTTCTTGAGCTCCCAAGTTCAACTCCCACTAGCATCAATTTGAAGGACATTGGTGGTGGCAATGAAGTTTAGAACTAGGTCTCTTTAGAGATCGCCAGTTCGAAACCGGGCTGAACCGGGTTTTATAACAGTGGGCCTTTGGGCGGGCGGTTTTTCGACGGAGTTGGTGGCTTGGTGACTCGGGTATGCATCCAACTCTGACCGTTATGGAGGAGGGGATGCATTTGCTCGATTGAGAGCATCCGAGGATGCTTATCTGATGATTTAGTTGGCCGTTCAAAAAAAGCACTTTATTTTAAAGTCAAGAACTTTGAATAATATCAAATGATATTTATATACTATCAATTAGCAACATATTTTTGCAATGATAGTTGTACAATATGCTTTGTTATTTGTTTATGCATTTGTGGGTTGTATTTTAAGCCAATTTGGTTGTAAGTTGTTTTGGTATTCAAGTTTTGATTTATATGGTGAGTGGCTTCATTTTGAAGTTTCACCTTCTCTCTCTTCCTTATGTTTCTCTCTCCCTTTTCCTACCACTGAAGTGTCGCCACCGCTTCCATTTTTAACGGTCGTTCTCCTAACTGGTATGCGTTGGTTTGGTTTGATGAGCATGTTTTACTTTGGTTACTTTGACTGATGTATTAAGGCCTTTGTGTTGTTTTGAGGATTTGCGATGTTTGGTTTTTTTGTGGCTGATGGTTTCTCTGACCGCCGTCATTAGCTAATTTGGGCTTTGTCTTTGAGATTTGTTTTTCGGTTGTGTGTTTTGATGTAGTAGCATGTGGGTTTGTGTGGTCTTTGTTATTCCGGTGGGTGTTTATTTAAGCGGGTTTCTTTATCTGCGAGCCATAATTAGTTTGTTTATGCTTTGTTGGTTGTGCATTTGAGGAGTGTTTTACTCCAACTGGGTTGGTTTTTGAGTCGGTGTTGATGGAGTTTGGCTGTGGGTGTTTATTCCATACTTAATGTCGATGAAGATGATACATATTTGTTCATCCGAGAGTATTTCTGAGCTCTGTTTCAGTCTAATTCATTCAATTTATTTGCCGGTCTTAATGAATTATGCAAGTGTTTTTTTTTTGTTCGAGACTTTGTGTCTATGAAGGTGATTCATGTTTGTTCATATGAGACTTATTATGGGACAACATGTATTCTTTATGTCAAAAAGGTGTTTTTTGGTTAATGCTTGTTGGTTTTGTCTCGATGAAGATGTTTGGCTTGTCATTTGAGAATGTGGCTATGATGGTACCTCAGTTTTGGCTTGGCACTGTTTTGTTGCAGCCAACTGAAGCTTCTGAGCTTCGGTTGTTTGTTTTTGTCATTTCGGTTATGGCTGTGAGAACATTTGTATGTATGTCCATCTTCAAATTGTTCGTGTACTTTTGTATACTATCGATTAACAACATGTTGGTGCATTCTTGGTATGCATACTATGCTTCTTTGTTTGTTTATGCAATTGTAGGGTGCATGTTTGGCTGATTTGGTTGTAACTTAGTTTAGTATTTGAGTGTCGGTTTTTTTTTGGAGAGTAGCGTCATTTTGAAGTTGTGGCTTGTCTCATTGGCTAAATGTTGGTGCATGGTTTGTTTTGGTTTTACGTTGGACTTATTGTGATGTGTTTGTCTTATGGTCATATTGTTGGAGACTATGGTTTTGTTGAAGGTGACTTCGTATTCATCTGAGAGTAGGTGTCATAATTGGGTTTCTTGGCTATTATGGTACACGTCATATGGCATGGCAATTTTATTACTACGGTGTCACGTCTGAGCCTTAATATATTTACATGCATTTCACATGTGGCTAATTGATAGTGTATAAATATTAATGCATGGGCTTTGAAGTTGGTAATTAGACTATTGTCGCTTTGTTCCATAGTTTACTTAAGGAGAGAAAAGAAGAGAAAGGCTTCATTTTCTTTTCATTTCCGTTCTTTTCATTCCTTTCCTCTTCTCTTTTCATTGCCTTCCATTTCTTTCCAATTTGGAAGGATGGAATTTAGCGTAGACTCCCTTTTCTTTCTCTTCTTTACTCTCCAAAAAAAATCTCTAAAACACAACTTCTTTTCTTTCCTTCCACTTCTCTCCATAAAAAAAAACTCTAGAACACCATTATTTTCTACTTCCTCCCAAATCCTTTCTTTTCTCTCGTTAGAAGAAACTCGGGAACACAACGTTTATGTAAACAAGCTATGATGTCAAAGATATTGTCTTAGTAAACGGTGATGGTTATTTTATAAGCAACTAGTGAAACTAAGATTTCTGAGCCTAACTAATACACACTACACACACATTAAAGGCGTTAGTATTTGTTATTTTACATTAAAGGCGATGACATCTTTGGTAACATCAAAGAAGCGTAACGCTCTAAAATGATGTGAATGAGCCTTTTCTTCGTAATACAAAACTAGTACTTCTTATTTTGTTATTTTGTTTTTAAAAAAATAAGTGAATTCAAACTTATACATTAATTTATAGGTAAAAAATGATAAACTCGAACGAAGAGGTACATGTTTTTTAACAACTTGGATACATTCAGCGACAAGCAATAAACTCGGATCGTAGGATAAATGAAAAACTCATTGAACTGACCGAGCTTATGTCCAACATACGTGAGAAACAAATTGAACTACAACTTGAAACAAATGCTCTTCTACGCATTATGTTGTGTCCACAAATGTTAATAAAAAGTAATATGTTTAGTTAGATTAGTTTTGTCACACCCCAACCGATGGCGGAAACATCGGAGTGAGACGAACTAGATTGCTCAAAACATCATGGTGACGTCAGCCAAGATGCTTCAGTGGTTTGCTCGTGCCTATAAATAGAATAGTACCTTGTACTGTTCTATTAGCTCTTTCACCACTTGTCTTCCTGCATGAATAATTCACTGTGAGCTCATGCTGAGGGGGAGTTTGTATTTCATGCATGCAAAGTTGTAATCAGTGATTGAAATAAATTTAATCATTCGGTTCAATGTTCAAACATGTGTGTTGAAATCATTTCTCCTGTTTGATTGTGTGTAAAGTCTATTTCCATTTATTTCCGCTGCAATTACTTGTTCATCTTCATTAATCTCTAAAAAAAACACAACAAAAAAGAAACTCAGATCCTAACAATTGGTATCAGAGCCCGGACAGTCAAATTTGATCTAACAATCATTTTGACATAAATAGTTCAGCTCATAATCGTTGATACTGATAGTTGTTCGTTTTGTTGAAAAACAGAGTAAGGTTTAATCACGATCAAAGTTGATTAATCAGTACATGTAAAACATCCAGGATGACGTCACAATCACAAGATGATAAAAATAACATCGGTTCACTTTTCAAACCACCCATGTTGAAACGAAATGAATACAACATCTGGGAGAGAGGATGGGTCACATCCTTGCTCAACAAAATACTAGATGTTGGAGATCGGTTGTCTTTGGACCACATGTTCCAATGGTGCCGAGTGCTGAGGACTCAAAGAAGTTCGAACCTAAGAAACCTGAAAACTATACTGAAACTGATTTTTAAAAATTCAAACTGGATGCCAAAGCATTTAGCATCATTGCATCTACACTACCCAATGAAATTTATGTTGGGCTGTTACACTGTAACAGTGCCAAGGAATTATGGGATGCACTTAAGGAACAATTTGGGGGGACTGAAGAAGTAATTGAAAATAACAGGGAAATTCTGAATCAGCAGTATGAAACCTTTTGTCACATTAAGGGTGAATCATTAACTCAACAGTTTGAGCGATTCAGTTGTCTCATTAGTGAGCTAAGTCCTGTTAAAGTTGAATTTCCTAAACCTACACAAAATAGCAGGTTTCTTAGATCACTACCTGAAAAATGGGATACAATTGCCTTTGTAACTAGAAACTCTGTTGAGTTCAAAGATCTGACACTGACCCAACTTCATGGTAGACTCCTGACCTATGAAAGGGAGTTAAACCAGAAAAAGAGGTTGCAAGAGTCTGGCAAAGTTGCAGATGATTATTCATTTGGCAACACAGCTCTTCTGGGTCAAGAAGAGTCTGGCAGTAGTAAGGATCAGAGTTATGATCATTTTATTGACATAACTGTTGGTGGTAATTTCAACTCTGATCCTCACTCATCCAACTTTGCTTTCACAGCAAATGGAGAAAGCCAGAACTCTGATAATCTGTGCTTTGAACTCAATGACTTACAACACTTTGATCCAACTAATCTGGAAGAAATGGACATTTTGCATCAATTGGATTTGCTTAGTGTCACACCCCGATATTTCCACGTTTGACCGGTGGGCCCGGTAGGGGAGTATCGTGACGTGGTTGGCAACGTTACAGTCAAACAACACAATATTTAAATGCACAGCGGAAGCAAATGAAAGATATTATTTCAACCGAATATAATATTGTAATATCAAGTATCACAACAGTCGAAAGTTTATCCACATGTGGATTAAAAATAATATGGAAACAGTAGTTCAACAGACTTTAGGTATCTTAAGCTTGCGAGACTCTTTATTGATGCTAGGAGTAGCCGGCCTAGTTCGCGTAGTACCTGCACTTAATCTTTTTGGGAAAATACGTCAGTTTACACTGGTAAATACAATCAACTGACTCATTTTAAAAAATGATTAAAAATTGATTTGGATGCACGTGGCACAAATATTTTTTTATAACTTGGGATAGTTATTTAAATATATAAACTTGTAAAAGGATTACATGTTCCTTATGCGTTCAGTAGCCCGGTTCGTGCCGGGTTAAAGATCAATAGACACACCACATAATTTATTTATGCACTGACGAATGTACGCCTACACTCCGCGCTTAGGTCGTGGCCATTTCGTAAAATGATGCCAAGGATATCCCGGACATGGTCATTAACCTCCCAAAGGCGTTAAGCAAACAAAACATATTTAAACGGGTCATCTCGATAATACTTAACCACCAATCGATTAAGGTCGAATGCCCGACCAAGCAGTATTTTATATACCGTACCCCAAGCCCGTATAAGGGAAAATAAGTTAAAAGTATTTACCTTTGCAAGTATAATTCACAAACAGCAAATGCAAGTAGCTTTTACTGGTCCTCCTATTTTGGAACGAAGGTTTATAATAACCTATTAGAATCCTAACGGGTCTTTAATTAAGCCTAAACTTAGACCGGTTAGTTTTAAAGATACGGTTCGTACGCACGATTAAGCGAAGACCGGGATAGAATGTGATTTAGACCCGAAAAGTTTGAATACTTGCTTAATATGGGTATATTATACACATTCTGGATTTTAAGATAAAAACGATAAGGTTTGACCCGTTTCGGCTAATTTATGCAAACTAGTTACATAAACCGAACCGAACGCGCAAGAAGCGTAACGGGTAACCGTAAGAGCCATATACAGGTTTCCTAAGTTAATATGCCTTAAATATGTTGTGACATCAGTAAGATATCTTTTATTATGCCCGAAACGAATTTAAACACAAACTATGCCCCGTAGGGGCATTTTGGTCATTTTCAAGGTTATAAAAGAGTTTAAGTATTTTCTTGAGTTACAGGTCTGATATCATTAGTAAAAATACTTAATTTACTAATTTATAACAGTAGGGTATTGCATATATGTGAAATTTATCAATTATAACCAAACTATGCACCGTAGGGGCATTTTGGTAATTTCACATAAGCCGAAAAGCTCAAAACTGAAGTCTGAGTTAAACAACTTTTGCTTACTATTAAAATATTATAATTTACCTAAAATATCAGTAGGTATCAACCCTTGTATGTTTAAAACAGTTTTAGTACATACTATGCGTTAAAAACGCTTAAAAAGGCGATTAGAAGCCTTTTCCGGGTTCTATATAGAAAACTGATATTTTTATTATTCCAGAAGGTTTAAAATAATTTATTTATCATAAAAAATCAGTTGCAAAAGGTTTGGGGTCAAAAAGATATGTAAAACTCATTTTATAGCCCAAAAGGGCAAAACCGATAATTACCGAATTAAGCTTATAACTCTAAGTTATGCTCAGCCTAAAATTAATTAAAAATCTTCAAAAATCCCAAAAATATTATATTACATCAGTGGGTAAAGAGTTTGATATCAAAAAGTGGGTTTAAGTAGGCTATATGCTAATTATGCCGTTTAATTGCTAAAGAAGCTTTCTAATTACGCTAATGAGCATAACTCTCAATCTACACCTCAAACTGATGTCAAATTTTGGGTGCAAGCTTATAATTTAGTAACTAAGGTTTCTACTCTTTTACATTTTTAAAAATCACGTTTTATAGTGAAAAGGGCATAATGGTCAACATATAGGCAATTAACGGAATCATGCATATTAATTGGATAACTAATGAACCAAGGTGTATAATCACAGAGGGTTATACTAGCATGTAACCTGGTCCTAAGGAAGCTCTAAGGCATTTCCAAATCATACTTAAACGGGTCAGAACTGAAAGTCAAAGCAAAAGTCAAATTATGCGACTTTCGGTTCCGAACCGGGTCTCTACTGAAAATTGTCGGGTTGAACGTGTTTAGACATGTTCTTACATTAATTACCAAGTTATATTAATGTTCAAACAGGTTGTATGGGTTCTACATTGCTAATTATGCATAAATTGAAAATTAAGCATTCTGTTGACTTTTTAATAACAAGTTTGACCCGACATTTGACCTAGTTAGAGTGGTAATCAGAGGGTGCCCTTTTAAGGGTTTATTGCCCACATAATTACCAACTTATAACTACTTTTAATTCGACTAATCACTGGACCATCAATGATTAATCGCTAAGTCAAACGGTAATTACGACGGTTTGACTTTTAAGCTAAAACTAAGCAAAAACTTAACTAAGAAAGGTTAAGCATACTTACAGAAGTCCTATGCACGATTAGTGATCAATTGAGTCTGCTTTGGAGCTCCAGAAATGATCAGAAATGCAGATGGAAGGTGTGGGTACAAAGTTGCAACACAAGGCCCTTTTATAGTGCTTTAATCACCTTAGATCATTGACAACAAGTGCTATAACTGATAATGGATCGTCCACAGGTGTCCCTAAGTGCCTAGGACTGTTTAGGGGTCGCCCATGTAGTGAAAAATATCTATTTTGGGTCGGTTATCACGTGAAAACAGGCTGCTGTCTAAAGTTTCTGCATCTGGGCGTCTGACGCGGCCCGCGTAAAGTCTTGTTAAGCTTTACGCGGCCCGCCTGAATCCTGTCGTCAGATTTCAAATCTTTCCATTATTGTATCTTGGCTCTTGGCTCTTTCGAAGGGTCATGCACTGTATAAATTGCATTATGAGCCCTCCAAATTGACATATAAGGGCTCCAAGACTTATACCTACTTTGTTAAGTCCTTGGTCACTTTGTTATTACCCGAAAAGTCGAAATTTTCAACGTTTGCGCTTTAACCCCTTGTATACGAATTTGATCATAACTTTCTCATACGATAACGAAACTTTATGAAATTTTCATCATGTATTCTAGTGAGCATAATTTACTGTTACAAAGCTTCGGGTTTGCTAAAAGGTCACTCAGAAGTATACTTTAAACATGTTGACACATTTAACCCCAGTAGTTTGTAATCTCTCACTTTCTTTCATTTTTAGCCTCGTATGATCCATGATTTATTCGTTTGATGGTATAAACATCATGTAGGGTTATTGTAAAGTATATTTATTCACTGTTGACATTTTGAACCCTTATATTAAGATACTTTCCATGTTTGTCAACTTTAGTCCTTCTAGAACATTCTTTTACACGTCCAAACCTATGACACGTGTCAGTACATTATAGGACGTGAATTTTCGAGGTGTTACACTTAGTGTAAGAACAAGCAAATTCTATAAAAGGTCAGGAAGAAAATTCCCAGGGTTACATGGGAATTTAAAAGTGGGGTTGGATAAGTCAAAGAGCAAGTGCTATAAGTGCAATAGGCTAGGTCATTTTGCTCGGGAATGTAGGAGTCAAACCACTGGTCCAATTATTACTCATCCCAGCTCAAACCCTGTTCCTGTGCATTATGTTCAAACCACTATCCCTCAAATTCAGTATGTCCAAGCTCCTGTACATCAGGTTCAAGTGCAACCAGTTGCACCACAACAAGCTGCACCACCAACAGTGGTTCAACCAGATCAGCAAAGCTTTTTCACCCAAGGCTTTGTTGACTGGAGCAGTATGCCTGATGAACTTGGTGATGGAATTTTTTCACTCTATGCTACTAATGATGCTTCTAATGATGAATTTTGTCTTATGGCATTAGAGTCAATACTAGAAGAGCTGGATGCTGAAAAAGGACAGCTAAGTGCTGAAACAGTGGATGAAGTTGCTGAAGCAGTGGTTACTGCTGTTGTTGGTGAAATACTGTTGGGAGAAAATCCAGAACCCCTGATAGAACCACTGTCTGATCCCTGGTGTCGCAACCCCCGATCCCTGATTCCCGGGAACGGGCGGACGCGATCTCAGAGTTTTGGTGGTATCAGGTAATTTAATCTTGCAGCGGAATTTACATCAGGAGCGTAGTTAGGAAATGTTTATCAGAGTAAAACCACCATACTTGATATTAATAAATACATGGGCAAAACCCAAGTTTCTTATTACAATACATTTATAGGGACAAACCCTATTTTATTGAATTTAAAACATTGTTTATTAGGTAACTTTTATAGCCACATTTTTTTTCCAAGCCTTCAGTGCTCTCCAGCTGGCTTTCATTAATTGGCTGTTCACATTGTGTTACCTGTAACACGTTTTAAAAACATTTGTCAGTCGGAAATACTGGTGAGTGAATCCCAGTTTAATCAAGAAACAATTTATCAATTAAAACAGTATTGGGAGCGATCACATTGTTTATTTCAACACAATTACTCATTCAGTACTGTCAATCCTGACTTGTGGGTCATGTTCCCCATTGGCTCACTCGTTGTCCAATGGTAACGTATTAATGTCGTCCTGACTTACTACACATAGTGTAGTACAAAATTTTGTATACAAAACCCCAACATACCGGCAGTAATTGAAGAACTACAAAGACTCAATCACCGCTTAATTACATTATTAAGCATTTAAGGTTTTGTAAAATAGTTCACAAAAAGGTTAACAAAAAGAGGATAAACTCACATTGCTGTCTTAGGCTTTTCGTAAGGGTTTCCTGGATATAATCTATAATTTATACAAATGTACATTGGTTAGTACCATAACCCTTTGAAAATATTAATGATACCCTCCCCGAGACGGCATTCCAACAACTACGTCGGACATAACCACGACAGTTGTTACGGAACCCTAAATCAATCGGGTAGCGTAACTGTTACGAAACTAGGGTTATAATACTTACAACGGAGCAGAACCTCGCTAATTTGGGGTTTAATACCCGAGTATTATAACTTTCCTACAGAAATGGTGATTCGAGATTGAAATGTGAGCGACGGAAAACGAAAACTGATGCGTTCTATTTATAGTGCTGGATTCTGACTTTCAGGCATCCCGCGTAAGGTAAGGCTAAGCCTTACGCGGCCCGCGTCAACACATGGTCAACCTATAGCTCATCCGGATCACCACTAGACTTGACACGATGTCGACACATGTCAGCTCAGGATGCATCCGCGTTTGATGATCTCTAGCGGCCCGCGTAAGTGTAAGCTTAAGCTTACGCGGGCCGTATCAACTTAAGAAGTCAACGAAGTCTAGTCTACACCCTTATACCACCCGCGTGAATGGTTGGGGTGGGTCTACGCGGCCCGCCTCAACTTAACATTTTCAGATTTTTATTTATTTTAAATGTTATAACATATCTCGGTCTCGATTTTCACATACGGGATGTATTATCAGACATAAGGGAATATTTTAAGATATACTGGGGTGTCGGAAGTATTATGAGGGTGTTGGTTTTACCGAGGGTTGTTACATTCTCCCCACCTTGTTTTAGAGCTCGTCCTCGAGATCTACTGGAATAAATACGGATATTTCTTTTTCATTTCTGATTCAAGTTCCCATGTGTACTCAGGTCCTCTTTTGGAGTCCCACTTCACTTTGACTAGAACTAGTCTCTTATGTTTGAGATTCTTGACTTTCCTGTCTTCAATCTCTAGAGGCCTTTCTACAAACTTGAGTTGTTCATTTACCTCTATATCCTTAAGAGGTACTATCAATGATTCATCAGCTAAACACTTTTTAAGATTAGATATATGAAACACATCATGTATTCCTGCCATTTCCTCTGGCAGTTGTAGCTGATAAGCTACAGGTCCTATTCTTCTAATAATCTTAAAAGGTCCAACATACCTGGGACTTAGCTTTCCCCGTTTGATGAATCTTACCACTCCTTTCCAAGGAGAGACTTTCAATAATACTTTATCTCCTACTTGAAATTCCAACGGTTTGCGTCGGTTATTAGCATAACTCTTCTGTCGATCACATGCTGCTTTCAGTCGTTCCTTGACTTCAATAATCTTGTCAGTTGTTTCTTGTACTATCTCAGGTCCAGATAGTTGCTTTTCCCCAATTTCTGCCCAACAGACTTGGGTTCGGCACTTTCGTCCATAAAGTGCTTCGAATGGTGCAGCATTGATACTTGTGTGATAACTATTATTATATGAAAATAATTACCTCCAAAATCAATTACACAAGCTCTAAGCATGTCTTCCATTGTCTGAATTGTCCTTTCGCTTTGTCCATCCGTTTGTGGATGATAAGCCGTACTTAGTTTTAACTTGGTTCCCATTGCCTTTTGGAAACTTGACCAAAAATGAGATGTAAAGCGGCTATCCCTATCAGAAACAATTGATAAAGGAATGCCATGTAAAGAAACAATTTCATTTACATATAGTTTAGATAATTGTTCCATACTAATTGTTTCCTTCATTGGTAGGAAATGAGCTGACTTGGTTAGCCTATCTACAATCACCCAGATTGTATCATTACCTTTCTTTGTTTTGGGTAATTTAGTAACAAAATCCATTGTTATAAATTCCCATTTCCAAACTGGCATTTCTAATTGCTGTAACAAACCTGAGGGTTTCTGGTGTTCAGCTTTGACTTGTGAACAAGTTAAACATTTAGAAACATAGGTTGCTATGTCCTTTTTCATTCCTATCCACCAGAAATTTTTCCTTAAATCCTGGTACATTTTATCACTTCCTGGATGCATTGTATACTTAGACTTATGGGCCTCTTCTAGTATACGATGACGTAGGTTTCCTAATTTAGGTATCCACATTCTCTTTTCATGGAATCTCCAAATTCCATCTGTTCCTTGTTTCAATTCTTTTAGCATACCTTTTAATTTTTCAGAATCCTCCTTGATTACTGATTCTTATGCTTCTCTTATCAGATCATTTAAATCTACTTGCAGATTTAATTTAAGAGAACGTACTCTTTTTGGCTTTTCATGATACTTTCGGCTTAAAGCATCTGCCACTATATTTGTTTTTCCTTCATGATACTGGATATCACAATCATAGTCACTAAGAAATTCCATCCAACGCCTTTGTCTCATATTCAACTCTTTCTGCCCAAAAACATACCTTAAACTTTTGTGATCAGTAAATATGGTAAACTTACTACCATAAAGGTAATGTCTCCAAATCTTAAGAGCAAAAATTATAGCTCCTAATTCTAAATCATGAGTTGAATAATTCTCTTCATGATTCTTAAGTTGTCTAGATGCGTAAGCTATAACCTTTTGGCGTTGCATCAACACACATCCATAACCTAATTTAGAAGCATCACAATAGACTACAAAGTCTTTAGTTCCTTCTGGTAACGCTAGTATGGGTGTATGGGTTAATCTTCGTTTAAGAATTCTAAAGGCTTCTTCTTGTTTTAATCCCCATTCAAAGTTAACAGATTTACAGGTTAGCTTAGTTAAGGGAATGACTATTCTAGAGAAATCCTTAATAAATCTTCTATAATAACCGGCCAATCCTAAGAAACTTCTAACCTCGGTTGGTGACTCAGGGGTTTTCCATTTAGTAATCGTCTCGATCTTTGTTGGATCTACATGAATTCCTTCATGATTAACTAAATGTCCAAGGAATTGTACCTGTTCTAACCAAAATCCGCACTTAGAGAATTTAGCATAAAGGTTTTCCTTTCTTAACAAACTTAAAAGTGCGTGCAAATGCTTTGCATGATCTTCTTTATTCTTAGAATAAATTAGAATATCATCTATGAAAAAAATTATGAATTTATCCAAATATGGCTTACATATTCGGTTCATCATGTCCATAAATGCAGCTGGGGCATTGGTTAAACCAAATGGCATGACAGTAAATTCATAATGGCCATACCTCGTTCTAAATGCGGTCTTAGGAATGTCCTCTTCCTGTACCTTTAATTGATGATATCCTGACCTTAAATCGATTTTAGAGAAAAATCGAGCTCCTTGCAGTTGATCAAACAAATCATCGATTCTCGGTAATGGGTACCGATTCTTAATCGTGACTTTGTTCAGTTCACGGTAGTCAATGCACATACGCATTGATCTGTCCTTCTTTTTAACAAACAGTATCGGCGCTCCCCATGGCGACGAACTTGGTTGTATGAATCCTTTCTCTAACAATTCATCTAATTGTTTCTTCAATTCTTGCATTTCTGCAGGTGCCAACTGATAAGGTGCTTTGGCAATCGGTGATGTTCCTGGTATTAAATGGATTCTGAATTCAACTTCTCTATCCGGAGGTAGTCCTGGTAATTCTTCTGGAAATACATCTGAAAACTGTGATACTACTGGTATATCTTTTAAATCCTTTCCTTTAGTGTTAGTGATTATAGAAATCAAATACACTATAGAACCTTTTCTCATACAACTTGCAGTTTTCATCACAGAAATAAACTTAGTGGACCTAGAGATTTTATCTCCTTTAATTATGATCATTTTACCTTTTGGTGAATTTACTTGAATTGACTTTTGATCACATAAAATACTAGCTTTATTGGCTATTAACCAATCCATTCCTAAAACAACATCGAATCCTTCCAGATTCATGGGATAAAGATTTGCAATAAACTTTTGATTTAAAATTTCTATGCTTGCTCCCTGCAAGATTTCAGAAATTCTAACGGTTTCTCCATTGGCTGTCTCTACTAAGCATTCTAGTGGTAGTTTAGTTAATGACTGATTTAAAATTTTGCAAAACGATGTATTAATAAAACTTTGGTTTGCACCAGAGTCAAATAATACTTTAGCAAAAACATCATTAACTAAAAGCGTACCAGCTATGACATTTGGAATCATCTTGGCTTCTTCTGCAGTCAGAACAAATGCTCTAGCATTTTTAATATTCTTGTTGTTTGGAGCTGGAGCTAATTTTGGACAATTTAGCTTGAAATGACCTTGTTCTCCGCAATTGTAACATACCTTGCTGTTAGCTTTCTTCCTGCAGTTTTCTTCCTTGTGTCCCGATATTTTGCAAAAGTTACAATATATGGAGCATCTTCCGGAATGCTTTCTTTTGCAATACCTACAGTAGGGTGCAGAGGTAGAACCTATATTTTTCCCACGGTTAGAATTTCCAGAACGAAATTCTTGGGTCAACTTCTGGGTTAGGTTCCTCCTTTGATCCTCTTCTCGGGTACGGACTAATTCATCAGTCAAGGTATTGGCTAGTTCTACAGCTTCTTCTATTGTTTGAGGTCTAGCTGCCTTGTGTCTTATCTCCCCAATTAATCCCCAAATATAACGAAAGATTAATACTGGTTCTGGTGAAGCAAGATTTGGCACTATCCTAGCATATTCGAAGAATAACTTAGTGTACCCCTTGCTATCCACACCAGTCATCCTAAGGTTTAGGAATTTGTTTGCTATCTGTTCTTTTTCATTAGGTGGACAAAATTTCCTTTCTACCTTGTTCTTAAATTCTTCCCATTCCATATTGTAGGTTCTATCACTTCCTCTTGATTGAAGGATAGTGTTCCACCATTCTAGTGCTGCATTCTTAAACAGATTAGAAGCAAACAGTATTTTATCTTCTTTAGCACACTTACTTATCCTTAAGACTGCCTCAGTCTTTTCTATCCAGCGTAGGGTTGCAATGGCCCCTTCGTTGCCCGAGAATTCCATTGGTTTACATGACCAGAATTCCTTATAAGAACAACCATAAGGCATGGTTCTTCTTCTTTTGGGAATGGGCATTTGAAGTACAGGTCCATTGTTCACACTATTTTCTGGTTCGCTTGGTCGCTTACTGCTATGCTTACTTTTATTATCAGCATCCTTAACAGTTTGAAGAATAAATGGCATTGCATCTATAATTCCTTGTGCTACTATGTGTTGGATAGCACTATTGTCCACTTGATTGTTATTGTTATTGATGCTTGGATTCTCATTAACCACGTTAATGTTACTCTGGTTATCATTATTCAGATTTCCTTGATTTCCTTCGTCGGCCATCTGAATTTTAAACATTTATCCCATATTAATATCACAAATAATAGGTAATATAGTTAATCACATGACATGCAATTTAGCCAAAACCATTGATCATTGCGACTTGTACTCTATTTTCATATACTATGCGTCTATTACACACTAGTACAGAAATAAAGATTACAATACCAACAGAAAGAAAATTACACTAATAGTAATATGCATCCATACACACATATTTTTATTTTATTATATTATTATTATAATATTATTACTACCATCATTTCACCATCTCCTTCACGGATATGGATTTATCCAAAAATCCATATTGCGCTCATCGTATTTCCATACGAGACGCTCTCCCACCTGACGCATTCTCTCACTGCTCTCTAAAATTTCCTCCCCAAAAGTCCTAAGTTCTTGAACGTTTTCTGCACTCATTGGGGGTGCAGGTTCTCGGACTGGGTTTGGAATCTGGGGTGCGGGTTCCTGATATGGGGGTGAAAGTTCCTGAAATCGGTAAGGATCCTCTAAAATTTCCCTAATATATTCATCTTGATAATAGGGATCTAAAGGGTCCATACCTGGGTAGGCTTCTATGTTCTGTATGGGTGGGTATTCCTGGATAGGGTAACGTTGCACAAAGTCCCTATTGTCGTTACACCATGGGTCATAATTTGGATCTAGGGGGTTTGGTGCGGGTACCCTAGGAATTTCTTCTGGGTTAAAGTCATGCATCTCCACCTGGTTTTCCTGGTTTTCTATCTCCATGGGTTGACCTGGGTTTTGTGGTTGTGGGGCTACTAGTTGTTCCAGACTTGGGTCAGCAGCAGTTGTAGCTAGGATATGGAAATTAGCTAGGCTTCTATTAACCATATCCTGTGTATGGTCATCGGTTCTACGCTTAGCAGCTGCTAGAACTCTTTGATGTTGCAACTTTCGCATTCTCTTCCTACGAGCAAAAGCTTCCTTACTAAACCATCCTCGTTTCTTATTAGGGAATAGCTCTTCTGACTGAGCTCTAAAAGCAAACACTCCTTCTTCCTGATCAGCAGAATACCCAGAAAGGGCAGGCCGTGACGAGGTACCTTCACTCTTAGGTGATTCAGACAACAGACGATTCATGTCTGAGAATTACACTAATAGTAATATGCATCCATACACACATATTTTTATTTTATTATATTATTATTATAATATTATTACTACCATCATTTCACCATCTCCTTCACGGATATGGATTTATCCAAAAATCCATATTGCGCTCATCGTATTTCCATACGAGACGCTCTCCCACCTGACGCATTCTCTCACTGCTCTCTAAAATTTCCTCCCCAAAAGTCCTAAGTTCTTGAACGTTTTCTGCACTCATTGGGGGTGCAGGTTCTCGGACTGGGTTTGGAATCTGGGGTGCGGGTTCCTGATATGGGGGTGAAAGTTCCTGAAATCGGTAAGGATCCTCTAAAATTTCCCTAATATATTCATCTTGATAATAGGGATCTAAAGGGTCCATACCTGGGTAGGCTTCTATGTTCTGTATGGGTGGGTATTCCTGGATAGGGTAACGTTGCACAAAGTCCCTATTGTCGTTACACCATGGGTCATAATTTGGATCTAGGGGGTTTGGTGCGGGTACCCTAGGAATTTCTTCTGGGTTAAAGTCATGCATCTCCACCTGGTTTTCCTGGTTTTCTATTTCCATGGGTTGACCTGGGTTTTGTGGTTGTGGGGCTACTAGTTGTTCCAGACTTGGGTCAACAGCAGTTGTAGCTAGGATATGGAAATTAGCTAGGCTTCTATTAAGCATATCCTGTGTATGGTCATCGGTTCTACGCTTAGCAGCTGCTAGAACTCTTTGATGTTGCAACTTTCGCATTCTCTTCCTACGAGCAAAAGCTTCCTTACTGAACCATCCTCGTTTCTTATTAGGGAATAGCTCTTCTGACTGAGCTCTAAAAGCAAACACTCCTTTTTCCTGATCAGCAGAATACCCAGAAAGGGCAGGCCGTGACGAGGTACCTTCACTCTTAGGTGATTCAGACAACAGACGATTCATGTCTGAGGGTCCTCGATCACTCATACTGTAAACTAACAAATAGTCAAATAACACATAACAAATAAATACAGTTATGCACGTATAATTTATTTCCTAACACAAAATTTATAATTTAAGTGTCAGCAGAACACTTCTTTGGCTCACACCAGTGGCTAGGTTCTGATACCACCTTCTGTCGCAACCCCCGATCCCTGATTCCCGGAAACAGGCGGACGCGATCTCAGAGTTTTGGTGGTATCAGGTAATTTAATCTTGCAGCGGAATTTACATCAGGACCGTAGTTAGGAAATGTTTATCAGAGTAAAACCACCATACTTGATATTAATAAATACATGGGCAAAACCCAAGTTTCTTATTACAATACATTTATAGGGACAAACCCTATTTTATTGAATTTAAAACATCGTTTATTAGGTAACTTTTATAGCCACATTTTTTTCCAAGCCTTCAGTGCTCTCCAGCTGGCTTTCATTAATTGGCTGTTCACATTGTGTTACCTGTAACGCGTTTTAAAAACATTTGTCAGTCAGAAATACTGGTGAGTGAATCCCAGTTTAATCAAGAAACAATTTATCAATTAAAACAGTATTGGGAGCGATCACATTGTTTATTTCTGCACAATTACTCATTCAGTACTGTCAATCCTGGCTTGTGGGTCATGTTCCCCATTGGCTCACTCGTTGTCCAATGGTAACGTATTAATGTCGTCCTGACTTACTACACACAGTGTAGTACAAAATTTTGTATACAAAACCCCAACATACCGGCAGTAATTGAAGAACTACAAAGACTCAATCACCGCTTAATTACATTATTAAGCATTTAAGGTTTTGTAAAATAGTTCACAAAAAGGTTAACAAAAAGATGATAAACTCACATTGCTGTCTTAGGCTTTTCGTAAGGGTTTCCTGGATATAATCTATAATTTATACAAATGTACATTGGTTAGTACCATAACCCTTTGAAAATATTAATGATACCCTCCCCGAGACGGCATTCCAACAACTACGTCGGGCATAACCACGACAGTTGTTACGGAACCCTAAATCAATCGGGTAGCGTAACTGTTACGAAACTAGGGTTATAATACTTACAACGGAGCAGAACCTCGCTAATTTGGGGTATAATACCCGAGTATTATAACTTTCCTACAGAAATGGTGATTCGAGATTGAAATGTGAGCGACAGAAAATGAAAACTAATGCGTTCTATTTATAGTGCTGGATTCTGACTTTCAGGCGGCCCGCGTAAGGTAAGGCTAAGCCTTACGCGGCCCGCGTCAACACATGGTCAACCTATAGCTCATCCGGATCACCCCTAGACTTGACACGATGTCGACACGTGTCAGCTCAGGATGCATCCGCGTTTGATGATCTCTAGCGGCCCGCGTAAGTGTAAGCTTAAGCTTACGCGGCCCGTATCAACTTAAGAAGTCAACGAAGTCCAGTCTACACCCTTATACCGCCCGCGTGAATGGTTGGGGTGGGTCTACGCGGCCCGCCTCAACTTAACATTTTCAGATTTTTATTTATTTTAAATGTTATAACATATCTCGGGCTCGATTTTCACATACGGGATGTATTATAAGACATAAGGGAATATTTTAAGATATACTGGGGTGTCGAAAGTATTATGAGGGTGTTGGTTTTACCGAGGGTTGTTACACCTGGTCTGAAGAAGAAGCGAAGAAACATGGTGAGAAGGAAGAGAATGTGACTGATGAGAATGAGCATACTTGTGATTGTGCCATGATGGCTGCAACTAAGGTATCATCTCAGGTTCTTGAAAATCTGTGTTCAGACAAATGCATCATAGCATTTGCTAACATTAAAGATGTGAATGAAAACCTTAGGGATAAAGTGTTGAATGATGAAGTCAAATTTGAAAAGTCTTTAAAAGAACTTAAAAACAAATTGGCTGAAAAGGATAAAGAAATCTGCAGTCTAAATAAGGAGCATAGCATAACCAAGAACCAACTCCAAACAATGGTAGAAAAATATCAAGTTTGTAAAAAGGAGTTGGAATCCACCCAAATCACTTGTGAAAGATGGGTGGAATCTTGCAAAGGTTATGAGGTCATGCTTGAAAAACAACTTGAAAGCAATGTAAAATTTGGCATAGGGTTTAGAAAATATGATGAAATTGAAAACACTACAAAACAAGCTGGTTCAGTTGAAATAACACCAACCAACAAGAATGGCCAAGAAGTTAAGATAACTGACAAACGTGGTAACAAAATCACTCTGGAAAGATCTGTGGGATCCTCAACCTTTAAGGAAATTGAGAAATACCAATTTAAACCCACATGGTCTGATGAGTGTGACATTCTTGAAAATTTTAAAGCAATGGACTTCACAACCACTGATGGTGTAAAAGCTCCTAAAGTAAAGGCCATTCCTCTCAAAGACATCCCAACAGTGGTTCAAAACTCTGTTGCTACGGAGTCTGAGAAGAAGAAAAGAAGAGAAAAAGTTAAAAGTTAAAAACCTGTTTTGTGATTTCTGTGAAAAGAAGAATCATCTAACAAAAGACTGTTTTCATCTAAAAGCATATGATATCAACAAAACTAGTGTTATTTTACCTACTGAGAGCTGCACCATCTGTGGTAAATCAAACCACAAAACTCAGGAATGTGTGTATCTCAAATCATTTAATGTAAAAAAGAATGAGTACACTGCAAAAACATCCTTGAGTTCAGCAACATCATCTGTCAAATTCACCAAGAATCAACCACTATTTGTGCCAGTTCAAACAGCTGTTACAAAATAGCTGAACCAAACCTCTGTTAAAAGAGATGTTCAGGTGACTGATGCACCCCCTGCCAACCAATACCGAAGAGGTAAAGGTCAACCACCATACCAAAGGATCCAACACATCTATGAGGTTTACAAAAAGCCTTCTAAACCAAGAGTGAATAGGCATCCTTTTGGGTACCAGCATATCATTGGGCAAGACCCCCAGCAGTGGTTAGAGAAAACCAGTACCAAAACTCTCCAAACCCCTGAGCTAACCACTGTCCATCCACCTGAACAAAACACAGACACTGTTGAGACCCCATCCAAAGCCTTGTTGGCTTTGGAGACCCAAATGAACTAATACTTTTACTTCATGTGCAGGGAGCTTCTGCATGCTTAGATAGCCTTTGGTATGTAGATAGTGGAGGCTCCAGGCACATAACAGGATGTAGAGCCCTACTCAAAGATTTCAAAATCCATGGAGGGGGTGATATATCCTTTGGTAATAATAGTAAAGGGAAGGTTCTGGGGTCTGGTACAGTACTGTCTGGTAATGTCAAATTTGAAAATGTCAATCTAATTGACAATCTAAAATTCATCCTCCTGAGTGTCTCACAAATGAGTGATAAGGGCTATGGCTCATTCTTCACAAAGGATTGTTGTAGGATTGTTGGACCAGAAATGGTTAAAAAGATTGAAGAAATAATAAAAAATGGAAAAACCCAACTTGTTGCTCAAAGAAGTGGCAATGTTTATGTAGTTGATATGTCAAAAGAGAGCCCCAGGACTGATGCCTGTCTGTTCTCAGCTGCCTCTAACAAAGAGAGAGAATTATGGCACAGGAGATTGGGGCACACAAATCTCAAGAAAATCACTGCTATATCCAAACAGGGGTTAGTAAGAGGTTTACCTCAAAAACTGTTCACCTGTCCTGAGCATTGTGTTTCCTGCCTAAAAGGAAAACAACATAAAAGCTCATACAAATCAATTAAAGAGTCCAAAACAACCAAGTGTTTGCAAATGCTTCATATGGATTTGTTTGGCCCAGTTAAAGTCATGAGTCTTAGGAAGAAAAGATATTGTTTGGTTATTGTTGATGACTTTTCTAGGTTTACATGGGCTTACTTTTTACATTCCAAAGATGAGACTACAGGCATTCTGCAAGACTTTGTTACACAGGTTGAAAAGCAGTTCGATCTTCCAGTGAAAATCTTTAGGAGTGACAATGGCACAGAGTTCAGAAATAAGGAGTTAGATGATTTCTGTGTGTCAAAAGGAATTGTAAGGCAGTACAGCATTCCAAGAACACCAGAGCAAAATGGGGTTGTTGAGAGAAAGAACAGGACTTTGATTCAGGCTGCCAGAACCATGCTTGCAGATTCAGGTTTGCCATTAACTTTCTGGGCAGAGGCAGTAAACACTGCTTGCTATGTCCAGAACAGAGTTTTAATCAACCCTAGACATCAAAAGACTGCTTATGAACTGCTGTATAAAATAAAGCCATTAATTTCATATTTCAAAGTTTTTGGCTGCCCATGTTTCATTTTGAACTTAAAAGATTCTATCTCAAAGTTTGCAGCCAAAATTGATTGTGGTTATCATCTAGGACACACAACCACTGCTAAGGCCTACAAAGTGTTTAACACAAGGACCAAAATAGTGGAAGAGACTTTGAATGTAAAGTTCAATGAACTTTCATCAATGAAAATCCCAGCAAGCCCTGCAGAATTATTTGATCTTGATAAATTCACATTTGAAAGCGTTGTTGTCAAGTCTAACAATGCAGGCCCATCAGAAAATCCTCCATCAGACTATGGGTATGAAATCATCATTCCTCAACAAAAGTCTGCTTTAATGGGAAGAGCAACAGATGTCCAAAACAGCTGTCAAAGCTCATCCACTGCTACCTCAACAGTTGTTGACCAAAGCAGCCCATCAACCCCTGCTTCCACGTCATCAATCACTGTTGACAAAGGCCATCAAACAGTGGATAAAAGTCAACATGGTTTCACAATAGTGCCTCCTATTCCTCCACCTCCATTTGAAGCCACTGCTGGATCATCAAAGTCACCAGCAGTGGTTAGCTCAGATGATTCACATCTGCAGCCCTCACCATTAAATGCCATTGTTCCATACAAAGGAGATCTAATCTTCTTGAAGTCTCACCCACCTGACCAAATCATTGGCAACATCAGTGAAGGGGTGCTCACAAGAAGTAAATCCCAAAACATCTGTCTTTTTACTGGTTTTCTATCTCTCCATCAGCCAGTCAAGTACCAAGAGGCACTGAAAGACAATAGCTGGGTAGAAGCCATGCAAGAGGAGCTCCAACAGTTCAAAAGGCAACACGTATGGGAACTTGTACCACTGCTAGAGGGTGTAAGTCCTATTGGCACAAAGTGGGTCTTCAAAAACAAAACTAATGAAAGGGGTATTGTTGTGAAGAATAAAGCTAGGCTTGTGGTTCAAGGGTTCAGACAGGAAGAGGGCATTGACTATGATGAAACATTTGCCCATGTAGCAAGACTTGAAACTATCATATTATTCCTGGCCTTTGCTGTCAACCACAATATCAAGGTGTATCAAATGGATATCAAATGCGCATTCCTCTATGGTAAGATTCAAGAAGAGGTTTACGTTTGTCAACCTCCAGGCTTTGAGGATCCATTTAATCCAAATCATGTCTACAAGCTAAATAAAGCTTTGTATGGCCTGAAACAAGCACCAAGAGCCTGGTATGAAACTCTTTCCACCTTTCTACTTTCCATTGGTTTCACAAGAGGTAAAATAGACAAAACACTATTTTTAAAATGGAGAGGAAAGGATTTGATGATTGTCCAGATTTATGTGGATGACATCATCTTTGGAAGCACATGTAATAAAATGTGTGAAGAGTTTAGGCAACTCATGACAGCTGAGTTTGAAATGAGTGCAATGGGTGAACTCCAGTGCTTTCTTGGTCTACAAGTAAGGCAACTGCAAAATGACACTTTTATCCATCAAGGCAAATATGCCAAAGAACTCTTAAAGAAATTTGAGATGGATGATTGTAAGCCATGCAGTACACCCATTGCAACCAATAAAATTGTCATGTCTGATGAAAAGGATGATTTGGTTGATCAAACTTTATATAGAAGCATGATTGGGTCTTTATTGTACCTAGCTGCATCTAGGCCAGACATCATGTTTGCAACATGTGTTTGTGCTAGATCCCAATCAGCCCCTAGAAAGTCAAACTTAATTGCTGTAAAAAGGATATTCAGATACCTAAAAGGTGCTCCCACACTTGGTATCTGGTATCCAGCTGATGGAAATATCAAGCTTTCAGGTTTCTCAGATAGTGACTTTGCTGGATGTGACAAGACAAGGAAGTCCACTTCAGGAGGGTGCCACTTCATAGGCAGTTGCTTAGTGTCTCGAAAAAGCAAAAAGCAAGCAGCTGTTTCCACATCCACTGCTGAGGCAGAGTATATAGCTGTTGCAAGCTGTACAGCCCAACTACTTTGGCTTCAAAATCAATTACTGGATTTTGGTATAACTGCCCTAAAGACACCTCTCATGTTGGACAGTCAGGCAGTAGAAAATATCATCAAAAATCCAGTATCCCATTCAACCACCAAGCACATAGACATCAGACATCACTTTGTGAGGGATTGCTATGAAAAAGGTTTGATTTCTCTGCACCATGTTCCAACTAAAGATCAGCTGGCAGATGTGCTAACAAAAGCATTAGACACATCTACCTTTGAAAGCTTGATCTCTAGGATTGGCATGCTAAACATGGAATAACGAGCAAAATCTTGTTTTTCTATGAATAAAAGCATTAAAATGTTTTCAGAAAATCAAAAATCCATCCTTAAAAATAGCTAAAAATGAATTTTTCATTAAATCCTTAAAAGTCTGCCATAATCACTGTTTTGTTCAAACATCTGTTCTACTAAATGTTGTCCACTGCTGAAAGTCAACCCCTGTTCTTTCATTTCCTTGGTAATCACTGTTGTTCAAAATCAGTGTTTTATCCACTGATAGTTAATGTCACCCTCTGCTTTCATTCTAACAGTTGCAACCACTGATCTTGTTCCATCAGTGGTTTCCATAAAACAACTGTCTTCCATTATTCATCAGGGGTTGGCACGTGGACAGTACATAGCGGTCAGATCTTTTGTAACTGCTGCCACGTCAGCATTCACTTTCCCCCCTATAAAACCCTGATCAAAACCCCCAAACAAGGTTTTACACTGTCGAATTGAATTCTAAAATTCCTTTCTCAAAGCAGTTTCCATCTTTCTCTCTCAAATCCCTCATCGTCTTCTTCATATTGCAACCTACTCATGTCTTCTTCCGCTCCAAAATCACCATCTTCATCTTCTAAAAAGGTCACTCAAATGGCTACCGAACCCATCGAAATTCCATACAAAGCTCCTCACAATTATTTGGGTCTACTCACAAAACCCACTCAAACTGAAACTTTCAATTCCACCATTAACACTCTTTCGTCTTCAAAGTACAAAACTTTGTTGACTGCTGATGCTCCGATTTACCTGAAAACCTAGAGAGAATTTTGGAAGAATGCCACACTTGAATCTCAAGGTGAGACAATCATAGCCATCAATTCCTCAATAAATGGTAAACCAGTTCAAATCACACCACAATCCATTTCAGAGGTTTTCGAACTCGATGATCAGCAAGGTAAAACTTCTTTTCCCAAAATCGAGTATCAAACTGATTTTATTGAGAGGGGGTATGCTGAGGAAATGAAAAAGGATACCTTAGAAAAAGGTAGTTTTCCTCCTACAACAAGATTTTTATTCCATACCCTCTTGATGTGTGTTTCAAATAAAACCACTGCTTTTAATGAAATACCATTAAAGATCCAATACCTGGGTTATGCTATTTTACATAAAGAAAATTTTAACTACTCCCAGGAGATCTTTGATGATTTGGTTAAAAATGTTGATAAAAAACCATTCTTACTATTTCCAAGGTTCCTAAGTTTTTATTTTCTAAAGAAGTTTGGAAAGGATGATGCTCATGTAATCACCCAAGGTGAATCTTTTCAAATAAACAGCTTAACAGCTGAAACTTTTACAAGATTATCAAAACCTTCTAAAACAAAAGCAGAGGCTCCCGAGCAGAATTTAGCAGCTACCACAGCTCCTCAGGCACCTGCTGCTGAGCCCACTGCTCTAGGTGATCACAGTAGCAAAACAACTGCTGTGAAACCCACACCTAAAACCACCAGAAAACCAAGACAAAAGAAAACTCAAAAGCCCCCCAAACCTACAAAAAAGACAACTCTGGAAGATGAGATCCCAGAGCAACTGCTAGTGACAACACAAAAGTCACTAGAAACCACTGCTGCTACTTCCTCACAGCAGATGGTAGAAAGATCTCCACCCATGCCTCAAATTCCTCCTGCTTCTTCTAAAAAAGAACAGGTTGTAAGAATAGGGACACTACAATATGATGCTCTGGAATCACTTGCTTCCATCATCCACAGCCCACTGCCCGGGGCAAATTCGCTTTCTACACCCATACTCACAGCCACAATTCCCCCACAAATAAAACTTTTGTTGGATGCTCTTGATTTGAACCAGACACAAACCAGTCCTTCTCACTCACCTGTTAATGAGAATATACCTCAACAAGTGACTGGGTCTGGTGTTTCAATCATTCCTAACCCACCAACAACACCTGAGGAGGTTACACCCCTTGAGTTACAAGTAACTCTTGGTGGTAGTTCAAGTGAAGCAGCCACTACAAGTGCTGAACCCACTGGTTTGCACTTGGACAGTGGTTTCATCAATAAGACTTCCTTGAAGGCAATTTCTTCTCTGGGAACATTTGTATATCCAATATTTACTGGTTCACTAAAAAGTGTTTCTCATTTTGAAGGAAGAGGTCCCCAGTACCAAGACAAAGGGGCATCAGTGGATGATTTCTAGGATACATTTCCTGAATCAACCACTGTTACAACCACTGCTAGTGGGAAATCAGATGATCCCATTAAGTTGGGTGATGGTTTAATGTACCGAGAATTGACGGCTAGAGTTGACAAACTGGATACATCTATTGCAGAAATTAAAGACATGCTGCAACAGTTGTTGAAAGTTCAAAAGGTACCACCCACTGCTGCTCCAGCTCAAGCACCTGCACCACCACCTGCACCTGCTGCAAATGAGCTCTGGAATTTGTTTCAACCAATGCTCATCCATCAAAGACAATTAGCTGATCAGCAACATGAGATTCAGGTTCAAAAGATCAGAAATGTCATGGAAGCAAGGTTTAAAGACACACAAGCCGATATCAAGGCTATCAAGGCCCATTTATTAAACACCACTGGCACTGCTCCTCCCTCTATCATTTTTGTGGAAAACCCTCCACCAGCTGATGCCAAAAAGGGGGAGAAATTAAAGCAGTTGAAGAAAAAGGGGTATGAAGATGGTCTTTACATTGCACCTGACAATTCAAGCATGCTTGCAGACATCCCCTTGCCAGATGGTACTAAAAAGATTGATGTGACCACAAATGCCATTGCTGATGCAAAAGCATGGGTTAAAAAGGATATGGAGGCAAAGGATAAAGCTGTAGGATCGATTTCAGACCCAAAAGAGTCGTTCAGAAGAGATCTCGTCCAATATGAGAGGCGGAAACAAACATATCGGAGTTATTTCAGCTGTAATGTACAAGAATCACTTTAAACTGTCTCTTATATTGAAAACACAACGTTTTACAGGCTGGAGACACTTCGGCAGAGCTTCGCTACCGGAATCAGATCGTTACAAATAACAAGGCACAACCTAGTATTTATAGGCAACTGGTTCCGCACGAAATGGCTCGAACGAAATGACCAGTTCATTTCGTGCGAAATGACTATGTCATTTCGTGCGAAATAGCCATAAACACAAGTTTCTCGTGTTATGTGCCCTGATCTATCTAATCTAAAACAAGACTCGATACAAGACGAAGTCGACAGACATATGCACCAACAGACTCCCCCTTGGATGTTGACGAAGTCTTCAGTGTCGAGTCTTAGGTTGTCAAATCTTTAGTCTTTATCAGTCTTCTCGATCTCTCCAAAGATTCTCCATTGTAAGTATTCTCAATCAATCTCTATCTCTTCCTCTCTCTCTTTGTTCCAGAATCTCAAGCTGGATCCATCTTCTCTTGATCAGATCTCTTGATTCCTTAAGTTTATCCGCATCAGCATCTTGCATGTACAAATTTCCAAGATCAGACACTGGCTCTAACCACTTCCTCTTGAAATCTTCAGACTCCCCCTTTTGATAAACTGGAATCGCAGTCTGGAATTCTCAATCTACAGGCTTTTGATCGAACACCTGGTTCTTTGTAACCACAAGATCTGGAACCTGGCTTTCTCCAATCATCATTCCTGCACATCCTTTACCTCAAACATAAGTTTTACAAATATAACAATTTGACAAATTTATATTTCACTTGCAAGAATTATTCAAAAATGATTTAATCTCTGAGGACCACTTGTAAAAATAATATTTTTTTTCTTCAAAACAGTTTTCCTAAACCTTGTTCATCATGTTTAGCACTTGGAATTTTGAAAATCAGCTCTTCAACATCTGTTGTCGAAAATATTTTTGTATTTTTCAAAATTTATGCTAAAACACTCCGAAAATCTTTTTGGATTTTTGATTCTAACTAAAAGTAGTAAAGAAAAATTTACAGACAATATTTTTGTGAGTTTGTGTAAGAGGATCATATCAGTTTTGAGACAAATCACCAACACCGTTAAGCTATAAACATTTTAAGTTCTAAACGATTCACTTAGATTGTCAGTATACTGATCCACTTAAATTTTCACACAAAGTTCAACTGTTTCGAGATACGAATTTAGTGTTTTAAGAGACTTAAACTTATTCGCATGTCCCACCTCAGAATATACTCCCGTATCCAGATCCCAATATTCAGTCTTACAGGTGAGTATACCTAGATGATATATGTAAAGGGTTAAATGCGAGGGCCATGAGAGCTCAGGCTATTGCTTTCGCATAATCAGAGAGATGATGGCTTCGACTTTAGGTGTGTTCCCTTTAGAGAATCTTTTCTACAACAGCACATGATTAACATTTTGCAATGTTTCATCATTTTTATGCTGAGGGGGGTGCTATTTTTCAAGCAAGCGAAAAGTATTATTCGGGGACTAGGCCATTGCTTCCGCAAAATCAGAAGTCCCGGAATAATTCCCCAGATATCACTAAGCATAAAGACCTATCTCAGAAAGAGGGATCTTTCAAACAAGATTTCGGGGGTTACCCATATATCCGAGAGATGTTCCCCACGAGATAAGCAAGTTTGAAATTTATGTTTATATCTCGACACAATCTACTAAATGTGCAAAAACCTACTGACACATCATCAGTGAGACCGTTTATCACATTTGACTTTCCAATTCTTTAGCGTGCTGTGATAGTCTACTGATGTACTATCATTTCCTCTTTTTCACAACAAAACTCGTTTTTGAATTTTATCATGTTTTTGGCTTTTCAAATTTTCTAATGTTTTTGGATTTTCTGAAATTTCTAACTCCCCCTAAAATTTAAAACCAATTTAAAAATTTGAAAACAAACTGTACAAAGTAAAGTGACAAACTGATATCGAATCGCTTCAATTCGCCATCCACTTGGCATAAACAATCGGAACTCCCCCTTACAACAAACTATTTTCCCATTATGATTTCAAAACACTTAAGTTTGTTTTAATCAAATGGTTTTTCTGGAAAATTAGTTTTGTTGAAATTCACAAACCATTTGTAGGTTAGGGGATAAATTCATCACTTTGTTAATTTTTAACCACTTGTAGGAAAAATAAATCAAGTACAACTTAATGTCCTTGATTCACCACTTGTAGGTTTTCCACAAACACACATAATTCAAGAATGATGCCGATTCCTGCTCCACTATTACCAACCTGGGAGCTCCGGCAAGTCCAGAGTTTAATCATAATAGGTTCTATCCTAGTTACCAACCTGGGATGACCCATCTTCACCTGGTCTCTTCATTTTCTTCTCGTAGAATTCCTTTACCCCTTTGACCTTCCCGTTAACCATTTTTCTAAAAATATTTTTAACTGTGGGGTTAAAGGCTTTTTCAATATCAAATTCTTTCTTTTCAGAAAAAATTGATTTGAAATCTCAACTTTTCCAACTTTTTGTCTAAAATTTTCAGCTCGCAATGGTGGAAAATTTGCTTCATCCATTGGCGGAACCGAATTTTCACCCTTTTTCTCAACCTGTGGCTCCTCTGACTTTATGGAATCAGATTCATCGCCAGAACTATCATCAGATTTTTTAACAACCCACTTGTGGTTGTCAAGATTCACTTTTCTTCTGTAAAAACTTTTTGAACATTCACCAACCTCAAATTTTGAATTTTTGAAAACTTTAAATTGTTTGGTTGGTGGTTCATTCTCAACCATCTTTTCTTTCAGTTTAAGAGAAACTCCCTGTTTTGTTTGGATTGCCTTTTGACAATTCCTGGCAATATGACCAACTATTTTGCATTGAAAACTGATTCTCATTTCCTTTTTCTGAGCAACTTCTTTCTTCATTTCTTCTTGCTTTTTAGCAAGGAATTCTTTGTTTGTTTGCTTTCTGAACAATTGCTCTTTTTCTTCTTCAGATGATGTTCCTGAAACAAAAACAGTTTTTGGTTTATAAGTTTTCTCATTTTTATGATTTTTCGGTGGAATAAAACCGAGACCTTTCCTTTTGAAATTACCGTTATGGTTTGGTTTCTTTTGAAAACCAGAACCAGAACTGTAACCCTTTTTCTTGTTTAACCTCTGTTGATCTCTTGAGGTGTACTTTTTAGGTTTTACAGAACGATTTACATCTTTTATTTTAGAAATATTAATTTCTGTTAGTTTGAAAACCTTTTTGATCATTTCAGTTTTAACACCTCTTATTGGAAATTCTTCATCAGAATATAATTTGTCAGAATCATTCAAAGTATAAGCTACTTTGAATGTTTCATCATTCAAATTAGATTTTGATAACAAAAACTCTTTATTGTAAACCCGTTTGCCCTTTTTTACTGTTGGACTTGACGTTTCAGACTTTGACTCCGACTTTGACTCCTCGGTTTCATCTTTATCCAACGCTTGATCGACCACTTTCTTTATTAACTCTGACTCATGATCAGTATCAGATGAAGTGAAAGTGACATCAATATTGTCTGGCAAATTATCGGAAGACTCGGACTCCCACTGTAAATTGGTTGCCTTTTTTACTCTTTCCGAATTAGGATTTCGTGGAGAATATCCATTTTCAAGCGGAGGCGGACACTTTGTATAACTGGCACTAGGTTTCTTACCAGAATGCTTTTCTTCAGTATCCTCTTCTTCAAACGCCTTCATGCCTTCAACGGTTGGATAAATCCTGTCAATAACATAAGAAGTACATGAGTAACTTTTTAACAACCTGTTTACCCTTTCTGTTTCAATCCTCTGGGTTTCCAATTTCTGTTCCAGCATAGCACACATTTCAATGTAATTATTGACAATTTTCTGCTTTGTCATGAAAGCTCCTTGAAGCGTCTTTATAGTTGTTGCTTGTTCACTACTTGATTGATTGTACTGATTCATTGCTTTGTTTAAAACATCATAAGATTCTTTCAATCTATTCATGTTATGAATCAAAGTACTGTTTTGCTTCTTTACTGTTTCACAAGTTTCACATTTCACAGGATTCTTTCTTGTATCAGCTTCTGCTTTAACTGTGAAAGCTGGAAATTCTTTTACCTTTTTCTTTATCACAGGAACTTCTTCATCATCACTGCTAACTTGTTTTTTAACTTTCTTCTTTTTCTTTCAAACTTTTCCATCATCACTGTCACTCTCCTCTAACATTCTTAAATGCTCTTTCATTCTGTTTGCATAATAATCATTATCATTATCATTGTCTTCAACAACTCGAGCAACAAAAGCTTTAGCCAAGAATTCTTTATCTGGACAGTAATTGTCCCAGCTAAAACCTTCTGGTAATCTTTCATCATCTTGATCGATCAATTTGCTCATCAAATATGCTTTCTTTGATTCTTCAATCTCCTTCTTAGCATGAGCAGTTTGTGATTGTTGTTGATGTGGTTGTTGAGCAACTTGATGATAGATCGCTTTCCGACAGTAATCATTGTTGTTGAACGGATTTTGAGCTCCACTTGCTTCGCGGTTTGTGCATTCACGCTTGAAATGCCCTTTTTCCCTGCAACGAAAACAAGTAACTTTAGATTTAGCAAAACCTAAAGTAGAAACATTTGCATCACGGAAATCATCTCTTCCTGTGATCTGTTTGAATTTCTCAGCTCTTCTCAACACACTTGCCATATGACGGGTGGTCCGTAGGACAACCCTTAAGTGCCTTAAAAAGATTAAAATCCCATGCTTTACACGTTTAATTGTTTGAACTTGGTAACTATTATTTGTTTGGACGTGCAGGTGCAAATGGAGCATAAAAGAGAAAGAATTTGGAGCATCAATAAAAAATCAAATTTTGTAATTGAATAATTAAGAGGATAGTATGATAGAGGACGAAATTATGAGAACGTAGGCGAAAACGGTGAAGAAAACGGAGTTGAAACGAAAAAGTTATGCTAAAAACAAGTTTTCAGAATTGCCTGCCGTAAGACAGAAGACAAGGGCCGTAAGACTCACTGACCGCCGTAACCTACGGTGGGGAGCCGTAGGTTACGGCTCCGACTGATCCAATAGTGTAACTTCTCGCATTTAATGGCCTTTTGATGGAGTTTTATGGGGTCTAATCATGTTTTTCGGTTACACCTGCTTGGGACTCGAGTTTGGAGCAACTTTTGGAGATTTTTGGCAAGAAAAACATTATCCTAATCATTAGTTTTGTGTGCTTTGATCTAGATGAACATTGAAACTCTTGTTATGATGTTGCTTCAAGCCATGAGTGGCTAAACACTTGATGATTGTCCTGGATTGAAGGTTTGGTTGAGACATTTCATGTTTGATTTTCTTTATTTCTAGAATAACAAACTTTGTCTTTATGATTTATTTGTTATGGTGTGTGATTTTTTGTTAGTAACTTGTTAATTCTTATGTTGAACTAATTAGAAACCATACGTTCTTGGTGCCGTTGGCAATCGAGATATCATGGGTATAGTTAGGCTTGGGTAAGGGTTGATTGATCATCGGGTAACAACCTCACGTTCTAGGAATCTGAGTACTTAGTTCCCTTTCATCACTGCAAGTAATCACACATGAGCTATGTCTATGCAGTTCTTTCTAGTAAAATGATAATATGAATGTTGAAGCAAACCGGAAATCTAGGATGGTCATTTGTCTCTAATTTGCTTATAACCAAAACTTTTCTCCTTTGCAATTTACTTAGTTAAATCTAGTTCCTAAACCAATTCACTCAAATCAACTCTTGAATTTACTTTTATTGTCATTAGTTTAATTTTAGTTAATTTAGATAAAACTTCAAATAACACATATTCCACAAACTCCCTGTGTTCGATACCCACTTACCGCTATCTACTTAGTAGTAATTGGATTAAATTTGCGTGACCACGACAATCACGTCCAATTTTGGCGCCGTGATTCCATTTCTTCAGCATCAATCTGATCGTAATCCTCTTTTGTCAACATTGGATTTTCGATCCTTCCTGCTACTAAACTCCCATACAACTCTAACACAGTCACTAATAAAGACATGTGACTTTTTGCAACTTCTTCCGAGTAGTTTTGGTCATTCTCAAGATTTAGTGCAATGTTGCATTGAAGTACTTTACCACTCTTTGTTGCTGAAACATTTGGATCAAATGATGGATATGAAGAAAAACTCATTTTGTTGTTTGATCCTTTAGATGACCCTCCAGAAGAATTTTTAGCATTGAATGCAGTTTCGATCTTTGGTGACATGTTGGCCTTATCACTAATACCTCCTTTGTAATATAAACCGATATCTTGTTCACCATCAAAATCCTTCATTCTTGAGATTTTCCGTTGTTCCATTTCTTGAGCTTCAAGTTTTTCAATAAACTTACTCAGTGTTAAATTTCCAAAATCTTTTTTATTTCTCAACATCATGAGGTATGTACCCCAAACCTCATGTGGCAACGCATCAGCCAGCTTTTCAATCAATTCTTCATTATCTTTTGTGGTGCTCACCCTCTTCATGTTAACTAGCAGATTGCAATATCTTTCGATGATCTGCTTAGTTCTTTCAGTTCTCAAACCACGAAATAAATCGAACTCTTTTTTCAAAAGTGATTTTTTATTTTGCTTCCAATAAACTTTGATTTTAATGCTTTCCAGATTGAATATGCAGTTCCATTGTGTTGCAATAAAACCAAGATATCTTCTTTCACAGCTTGATGCAATAAACTTGTCATCATTTTTTCATCTTTGTATTTCTTTTTCTCTTCAACACTTAAATCTTTAATTGCAATAACCTCTTCATCATCATTCACCGGTCTAACATATTTTTTTTCAACACATTCCCAAGCATCCAAATAATTTGCTTGAACCCAATTTTCGAATCGTTCCTCCCAACCCTTATACTCCTCAATATTCATGAGCTTTGGCGGTTTTTGCATGGTTCCCGTTTCATTTTCTAACATTGTGTTCTGTGCAATGGTAATCGGAGTAGCAAAGGTGTTGTAAAATTCTTCTTCCATGATTCGGTATCAAAATTTTATAAATTCAGACTTTTAAATGAAATGAAGATTCTCAAACGAAATACTTTCAAACGAAATGAACTTTTATGGGAAATAGCACTCTCAAATGAAATACTGATTTCGTGCGAAACAGTTCAAACGAAATGACAACTTGGTACGAAATAAGCTGATTTCATACGAAATGAAAATTCTGATGTGAAGTTTCAAGCGAAATGCCCTTTTCGTGCGAAATGGAAGTAACCAAAGCTATTTCGTGTGAAATGAGTGTGGTATTTCGTGCGAAATGGATGAAACCAATACTATTCCGTGCGAAATGATGTTGATGTCATCAATTCGTCCATGTTTTTGTCAAATTGAACAAGTTTTAGTCCGATTTTAGATCTAATTCTTTTAAGGCTTTGTTAAAACACAGTTTCGCATAAAATGTGTGAAAATCAAGCCATTTTAACCATGAAAACTTGTTTAATTTTGAAAAGAAGATGTAGAAAAACAGGATTTTCAGCTAAAATGGTAAGAACTCTTCCTCCTGAGCTCTGATACCACTTGTAGGATCGATTTCAGACCCAAACGAGTCGTTCAGAAGAGATCTCATCCAATATGAGAGGCGGAAACAAACATATCGGAGTTATTTCAGCTGTAATGCATAAGAATCACTTTAAACTGTCTCTTATATTGAAAACAAAACGTTTTACAGGCTGGAGACACTTCGACAGAGCTTCACTACTGGAATCAGATCGTTACAAATGACAAGGCACAACCTAGTATTTATAGGTAACTGGTTCCGCACGAAATGGCTCGAACGAAATGGCCAGTTCATTTCGTGCGAAATAGCCATAAACATAAGTTTCTCGTGTTACGTGCCCTGATCTATCTAATTTAAAACAAGACTCGATACAAGACGAAGTCGACAGACATATGCACCAACAAAAGCCAGGTTTGAGCAAGAGAAAAGAGCTTTTATGGAGATGAATGAGTAGGGTACTTCTGAGCCAAAGGATGAAGAAAATCCTGAGCAGAAAAGAAAGCAGCCCACTAGAAAAGTGAGGCAACCCAAGACCACACCATCCAGATCCACAAAACACTCTTCCAAACCTTCCAAAAGCTCCAAACATCAATCTCCTAAAACAACAGATGTTGTAACACCTGTTGTATCAACAACTGTTGGTACTTCAGTGGTTTCAGCAGCTGTTAAACCAACAACCATCATTTCAACCACAATCACTGATCCCACTACAACCACTACCACACCAAAAATACCACCACCACCAAAACAGCCTCCTGCCAAAAAGCAGAAGACAGCTGATGACACATCATCAGTTGTAATGACAACAGTGGTTGAAACACCAGTTGTTTCAACAGCTGTTAGTCAGCCACCTTCCACTTAAATCACCACAACACAACCATCCAAAACACCACCAGCCTCTCCTAAGACTAAAAAGTGAAGGGTAATACTCATTGATGAACCTTCACCATCACCAACATCATCACAATCACTGTCTCTTGTACCTATTCTAAACCCTGTTCCTATCTCTTCTGCACAAGTCCTTAACCCAAACACTGCCATTGTCTCTGCAGCTGTTTAGTATCCTTTAGAGCTTGCAACTATTAGAGAAGAAATAAAATCCTTCTATTCAGAAGATGATCCTGATAAAAGGAGCTTGCCATCTGTTGAAGGATATCCAAGACCTAAAAATATTGAAGAATACTTGAAAGTGAAAGGTCAACAAGCAGAGGATATTTCCAAAAGAAATTCAAAGGGTAAAACTGACAGGGAAATCCAAAGATACTACCAATTTCTTCTTACTCAAGTCAATACTTTGGAAAGGTTTTCAAAGAACCTCTGTCAGCAACTGTCAGAAAGAGATGATGAGACCCTAAGAAAAGACTATATTGAGCACATCTTGGCCTTCAAAAGGTACAAGGGTGACAAAGCTTAATATAAAGAATGAACAGTGGGTGAGCTCAAGGAAGAGTTAGAAAGAATTGAGAAAATGAACAAAGATAATGTCAAACATACTCCTCCTGTTTGGGCAAATTACAAAAAAAAATGTGCCTGATAAAGTGTTAAAGCTGAAGAGAATGAAAGAGGAACTAATCACTGCTGATTTTGGGTCTAGGAATCAAGTGACAAGGTGGAAAGAAGAAAAGGTGATTGCATCTTATCAAAGGCTGGAAGAATTAAGAAAGAAAAACCCAAACATTCCACAAAAGCCTGTTTATCCTGATGAAGAGGTTTCAACAAGACCACCAAAACTGCAAGTCAGGAAATCTACTGCTCCACCTGGTGCCCTCATTTATCAAAGAAGAAGACAAAAACAGATGGAAGCAGAAACACCAGAGGATGTAGCTGCTAGTGATGATATTATAAAATCAGTCATTAAGCAAATGATGGCTGAAAATGCTGACCTTGCTCAAGCTCAAAGCACTGCTCAGTCAGTCATCAGAAGGCCACCATATCCAAACTCAGCTTCAATAAAACCTCTCCCAAGAAACCCAAAGGACTCTAAAGTACTAAAGTGGAAATCTGACAAACAGACCCACGTATTGACTCTGATCAAGTCCAATGGTGATGTGAAGAAAATATCAAGGGAACAAGCATTGGGCCTGGGTGTTGAAGATCTGCAAGATCTCCTTGATCTTCCACTGTGCAGGGATGCGGATGACACAGACTCCTTGAACTTTGAATTGCAATTTAAAGGACAAGTCAGGGAGCTGTTGATGAGACAATAAAGTTCCACAATAATGAAGAGTTTTAGCATCATCTGTTCCAGGGGGAGATTGTTGGGATTGAACCCTACCAGAGGAACAGTTGATTAAAGCCAAAACTGGATCAGAGCAGTGGATCCAGAATAAGCAGTGGATGTATACAAGTCTCTCCCCTTGAAAGTGTTTCTAACATCTGATGGTCTCTATCCACTGTCCGTATACAAGTGCTGTTCTACAAACAACTGCTGATCATGTAAAGACTGATGAAGATTAAAGACCTGTTGATCAATCTACTATTATGGGTCAAGCACTGCTGATGATACAAGTACTGCTAGAGTCACAACAGTGGAAGGAGAAGGCAGTAGTTTAGTCTTTCCTTTGTTATGTAATGTGATCAGTAGTTTGCTAAACAGTGTTTGTATTAGATCAGTAGTTAGAGTTTGTTAGGAGGTTAGATGTCACTTTCATGGTGACGTCAGCTAAGATGCTTCAGTGGTTTGCTCATGCCTATAAATAGAACAGTGCCCTGTACTGTTCTATTAGCTCTTTCACCACTTGTCTTCCTGCACGAACAATTCACTGTGAGCTCAGGCTGAGGGGGAGTTTATATTTCATGCATGCAAAGTTGTAATCAGTGATTGAAATAAATTTAATCATTCGGTTCAATGTTCAAACACGTGTGTTGAAAGCATTTCTCCTGTTTGATTGTGTGCAAAGTTTATTTCCATTTATTTCCGCTGCAATTACTTGTTCATCTTCATTAATCTCTAAATAAAAACACAATAAAAAAGAAACTCAGATCCTAACAATTTAAATAAAATATTTCATTTCATTCTAAATGAGAGTACATAATCTTGAAGGGAAAATACAACAATTTTAGCAACATGAACCAAATGAAACAAAGAAAATACATAACATGAAAATTTGGGTGCGTATCTAGTTCGCCCTAACCAATTTCTTCAAATCATCAAGGCTAATTTCCTGCAACATGTATTAAAATAATTTGTCAACTCATTATGGTTGGTGAACATTCAAGTTTAGTTTACATAGCATATCATAAAAAGTCTCAAATCTAACATGGCAAAATGTATATTAAGTTGAAGTTAACATGCATAACTATAGGTCAAACCCTTGTGTCCACTGAATACTGTGCGAACCCTCATCACCGAAGTGAATGAGACTAAATAAGTTGATTGAATACTTAACAATACCCAACGGATGGTTGGTGTGCTACTCCTATAGCATTATAACAGGTAAGGTGGGTTAGCTAAGTAAATGACAAATAGAGTGCATGAATGTTTTCTAGCATGAACAACCTAAGGATAACAAATAGTATGTTTGGCGGATTGAGTAATTGAATATGATTGATTGTGTGCATTGTGAATGTTGATAGATTATACATGTTACACCCAAAAGGGCATTAAAGCGTAAAAAAAAGTCAAGTAAACTCATTGTTTGCTAAAGCTTCCAAACGTGAGTGGATATGAATGGGATGATTGGAACACCAAAGTTTCCCTACAATGGGAAACGAAGGTGTGTGAGTCAAAGGAGTTGGATTTTGAATTTAGGGATTATAACAAGACAATATGATATTGTATGAAAATACATCTCGTCTAGACACTCATTCGGACACTAGGTTCTAGTGTGCTTTCATGGGTACCAAATCACTCATTAAAATCCAAAATGAGTAATCATGAACTAGGATAATGAACACCATAACTCATAACTTTCAACCATGAATTAGTTGAAGTTAGGGTTCGTTTTTAAGTATATTACGTATATATGTTAGTATAGCTAGTCATGTATGGGGGTATGATGAATTATATCCATTTAACCTTATTATTGGGATTCACCAAAGTACAAAATCATCAATTTATAAAATTATAAAAATAAAACGAAGTTTACTCGTTCAACTCTTATGGGTTGAATGCGTAAAACTTGGTTTTATTTTTGTAATTTTGAGTATGAGGAATCAACGACAACGACAATAATAAATAGACCCGTGTTACTAAATAGTTTGCAAAAGTTGGTGGGTGAAGACAAGAAACAATACGAATAAGAAATTGATATTGATAATTTGAGTAGTAGCATGGTCAAATTTTTAGAGAGAAATACTTTCTTCTGAAATTGATATTGATAATTTGAATAGTAGCATGGTCAAACTTTTAGAGAGAAACTAGAGTTATGCGCCGCCCGCGTTGCGGGGCGCTAAACCGAATATTTCATAGTTTAATAACATGTACGCCTTTATGTCGGTTAGGTATACATGCTACTTATAACACGATATAAAAAAAGATACATCAAGTTAACCAAATAAAGAAAAACACTATCATAGTTATGATAAAAAAAATAACTAAAACGATGGCAAGCGTGTAATTTAGAGTTGGAAGCAAAAGAATAATTCATCAGGACCAATTAGCGAGTGCTAGGCAGCTGTTTCGCACGAATAAAACAAAATTGACTCAACCAAGTAAAATAAAACACTACAATGGTTTTGCCCAAAAAAAAAAACGATGGCAATATTGCAATTTTTTAGCTGAGGTCAAATCATAATTTTATAATGGAGGTAAAATAATATTTTTAACTGAGGGCAAAAATAATTTTTTATTTTGAATTGGGGGCAAAATCTTATTTTTTAACTGCGGACGAAATCATAATTTTTAGCTTGGGGCAAAACCAAAGTTTTATTTTGAACTGGGGGCCAAATCGTAATTTTAAACCGGGAACCAAATCGTAATTTGGCAGGACTCTAGCTAGGGGCAAAACCATAAGTTTATTTGAATTTGGGGCAAAAGAGTATTTTTTAACTGAGGAAAAAAGCGTAAATTTAAGCAGGGGGCAAAACCAAAATTTTAATTTGAACCGGAGACAAAATCATAATTTTAAACTTAGGATAAAATTGTAATTTGGCATGACCTATAAATAACTATTATATGAAAAAAAAAAAAACGAAAGTGGCCGCCACTTTTGGCCAACCACATAACACAACTATTCCCGCCAACCAAAGTTTTATTTTGAACAGGGGGTGAACTCGTAATTTTAAACTGAGGATCAAATCGTAGTTTAGCTGGGGCAAAAAGAATAATTTTATTTTGAACTGGGTCAAAAACGTATTTTTTTACCGAGGGGAAAAGCATAAATTTAGATAGAGGCAAAAGAAAAATTTTAGTTTGAACCGGGGACATAATCGTAATTTTAAACTTAGGATACAATTGTAATTTGACAAGACCTATAAATTACTATCACTATTATATATAAAAAAAAAGGGTGGCCGCCATTTTGGCCAACCAGCCAACATCACTATTCCGGCCGACAGGGGAAAATGTAGGTGTTGTAATACTTTCTTCTAAATTATCTGTTGGTGAGTTTTTATTGATATAACCATATGCCTCTATGTTTATATTTCAAGGGCTCAACCAGTTTTTAATGATTTTAAATTTTTAATCACGATACCTAAATTAAAAATAAATGACAGTTAATGGGAAAATGAATAAACAATAATATTGTAAAAAATAAAAAATAGAAAGTATATAATTTTTGTAAATAAAAGATACTTTACATAACTGATTTTGTTAATTACATATATAACAATAAAATAAATGCAATCTGAAACTCAATTTGTTGTAAAACGGTAGCTACAAATCTAACCCGTAGAACTTAATTTGTTGTAAAGTGACAGTTGTATTCAGCAAAATGTAATATGCAATCTGAATCAGTGTAAAATTTCTATTTAATATATAAATAAAATAAACGAGACTTTCAGAATTTAAAAAAATTTACACACCTATAAAAGTCCGAGCATCTTCAAGTTTAATATTAGTTAGAGTAAACTGTTAAAATAGTCCCTGAGGTTTGGTCACTTTTGTCATTTTACTCCTAAATTCAAACCTTTTGAATCTGGGTCCCTGTGGTTTCAATTTTGTTACTATTTTCATCCAAAATAACAATCTGGGCAGGTTTTTCTGTTAACATCTAGCTTTTCTGTCTTTTTCCTCCTTTTTAATGAATGACAAAATGGTCTTTTAACGTTTTATTATAACAAATTAAAAAATCTAACCATTTTACCCTTTATTAAAAGGGAGGAAAAGGACAAAAAAACTGGATGTTAACAGAAAAACCTGCCCAGATTTTGTTTTTGAATGAAAATGACAACAAAATTGAAACCACAGGGACCCAAATTCAAAAGGTTTGAGTTTTGGACTAAATTGGCAAAAGTGACCAAACCTCAATGACCATTTTGGCAGTTTACTCTATTAGTTATTTTGAATGTATAGGCTTATCCAAAGATTACCTTTTAGAAAGCCAACTTGAAAACCGATCCGCGCGCGTTGCAGCGCGGGCTATGAAGGAATAAAAATTGGCAACGCGCATTATGTTAAAAGATTGAGACGACTCTAATCTATAATATTTCAATTAATTCATTCAGTAAGCAACACAAAACGCCAGATATAAACTTCATAAAAAATAACTATGGAAATTGTCGAGATAAACTGAAACAACAGCAAAATAACGCTAATAAACCACATAACTCCAATTTTCTTCTAAAAATTATTTACATAATCAAGCAAGGAGTTCAGCAGCCTGCTAGAATCACCTTGAAGACATTGAACCTCACTGTCTTGGATATTTTTTTATAGGAACTGGCTTAATTAAAGACACCTTGAACAGAAGGGCAAAATAAAGTTGCTAAAGCTTGGAGATTAACTAAACATAAGAAAAGGGCTATTCGCCTCACCAAAGTTAGCAACCTATGAAACAACCCATTAAAGAAAACAAAATTAGACAACCGAATACAATCCCAACAAAGAACCAAAAGTTAAAGCATCTGTATACTAAAAAAAGAAGTAAAACTCTACACTACCTGTCGATCCGTAACCCCTAGAAAAGCATAGAACGAATAACAATTGTTTAAACTCTACACTACCTGTCGATTCATAAATTTCCTTGGATAGGAACCCAAATTCTTTTCTTATGGAATTTTCAGATTCCATCTATTCCTTTTTCTAATTCTTTCATCATTCCTTTTAATCCTTCAGCATCATCTTTGATTGATACTTCTTGAATTTCTTTTAATTGTTCCATTAGATCTATCTGCAGGTTTAATCGGAGAGCGCGTTTCCTTCTTGGCTTCTCATGATACTTACGACTTAAAGCATCAGCTACTACATTAGCTTTACCTGCGTGATATTGGATATCACATTCGTAGTCACTAATGATCTCCATCCAACCTCTTTGCCTCATATTCAGCTCTTTTTTGCTTAAAAATATATCTTAATCTTTTATGATCTGTAAAGACAATGAAGTTACTACCATAAAGATAATGTCTCCAAATTTTGAGGGCAAAAACAATCGCTCCTAATTCTAGATCATGCATTGTGTAGTTTTCTTCATGCTTCTTCAGTTGTCTAGAGGCATAAGCAATCACTTTCTGGCGTTGCATCAGCACACATCCAAATCCTGATTTTGAAGCATCACAGTATACTATAAAATCTTCAGTTTCTTCTTGTAAAGTGAGTATTGGTGCATCCGTTAGTCTTTGCTTCAGGATCTTGAAATCTTTCTCCTGTTTTGGTCCCCATTCAAACTTGACTGATTTACAGGTTAACTTGGTTAATGGAATGGCTATTCTAGAAAAAACCTTGAATAGAACGTCTATAGTATCATGCCAATCCAAGAAAACTTCTTACTTCCGTTGGGGAATCAGGGACTTTCCATTTGGTAATTTCCTCGATCTTTGTAGGATCCACATGAATTCCTTCATGATTTATTAAATATCCAAGGAATTGTACCTCTTGTAACCAGAATTCACATTTTGAGAATTTAGCATAAAGCTTCTCTTTTCTCAATAATTTTAGAAGTACCTGTAAATGCTCGGCATGCTCTTCCTTACTCTTGGAATAAATAAGTATATCTTCTATGAAGACAATTACAAATTTATCCAGGTATGGTTTGCATATCCTGTTCATCATGTCCATAAATACAGCTGGAGCATTTGTTAAACCAAATGGCATGACTGTAAACTCATAATGTCCATACCTTGTTCTAAATGCAGTTTAGGAATGTCCTCTTCCTATACTTTCAATTGATGGTAACCAGATCGTAAATCTATATTTCTTCTTGACAAATAACACAGGCGATCCCCCAAGGCGATGAGCTAGGTTGTATGAAACCTTTTTCCAATAGTTCATCTAGTTGCTTCTTCATTTCCGGCATCTTCGTTGGCGCTAGACGATAGGGTGCTTTGGGAATCGGTGTAGTTCCTTGTATTAGATGAATTCTAAATTCAACCTCACGATCAGGTGGTAGTCCAGGTAGCTCTTCTGGGAAAACGTCTGAAAAATCTGATACTACAGAAATTCTTTTAATTCTTTTCCTTTAGTGCTAATGATCGCAGAGATCATATATACTATTCCTCCTTTTCGTGTGTAATTTGCAGCACAGAGATGAATTTTGTTGATGTTGTCGGCTTATCTCCTTGGATTGTGATTCTTTCTCCTGTTGGCGTACGAATCTCAACAAAATTTTGATCACACAAGATTTGCGCATGATTGGCTACCAACCAACCCATTCCTAACACAACATTGAATCCACCTAGATTCATTGGTAACAGGTTGCCCATGAACTTATGACTTAAAAATTCTATCTTTCCTTTCTAAAAAGGATTTCGCGTATGTTGATAGAGTTTCCATTTGCCGTTTCCACCGTGTAGGCTTGATGAAGTTTAGTTAAAGGTTGATTGAGTAATTGACATAAAGCAGTATTTATAAAACTTTGATTTGCACCAGAATCAAATAATACTTTACCATAGACATCATGAACGAGAAGCGTATCGGTGATCACATCAGGGATCATTTCTTCTTCTTGTGCTGTCAGTACAAAGGCTCTTGCATTCTTCTTGGGTCCTTCAGTTGCTTTTCCCTTGTTGTTAGGTGTTGTGGCTAGTTTTGGGTAGTTTGGTCGAATATGGCATGCCTCTCCGCAGTTGAAGCATATTTTACTGTTAAATTTTCTTCTACACTCTTCTTCTTTATGTCCAGGTATCTTGTAGAAGTTGCAGTATGTCGTATATCTTCCTGAATGCTTCCTTTTACAGAATTTACAGAAAGGTGATAAAGAAGACGGACCTGCTCCTCTTCTATGTAGTTCTTGAGTAATCTTTTGGACTACATCCTTTTTCTAATTCTCTTCACGTGTTCGAATCAGTCCATCTGTCAAAGTTTTAGCCAGTTCAACTGCTTCTTCAATAGTTTGTGGCCTAGCTGCCTTGACCATGTTTCTGATTTCACTAACTAAACCCCAGATATAACTAGAAATTAATACTGGTTGTGGCAAAGCCAGGGCTGGTACTATCCTTGCATATTCAAAGAATTTTGTAGTAAATCCAAGACAACTTACACAAATCATCTTATGGTTTAGAAACTTATTAGCCATCTGTTCCTTTTCATGAGGAGGACATAATTTTCTTTCCGTGATTTCCTTAAATTTATTCTAATGCTTCATCTTTGAAAATATTAGAAGTATACATTACTTTATCCTCTTCAGCACACTTACTGATTTTCAGAACAACTTCAGTTTTCTCTAACCAGCGTGAAGCTGCAATTGCTCCTTCATTACCGTAGAATTCAATTGGCTTGCAGGACAATAATTCTTTATAAGAACAACCATAGGCGATGGTCTTCTTTCGTTTGGGAAATGGAGCTTTGACAAGAATGCCATTGTCTCCATTGACGTTGTGACTAGGTTCAGTGTGAGTACGCTTACTGCCTATAATAGTATTATTGTTTACAAGCAAAGGATTTTTAATAGCTTCAATAATAGTGGTATTACATCGTATATCCCTTGTGCTACTATATTTTCTGTAGCACTTTTATCCATATGATTTCCATTATCGTTACTAGCGTGAATTTCTTGATTTACTTCATTCGACATCTGAATTGCAAACATTATCAGGTATTAATATCACAGAATAATTAAAATAAAACAAATATTCAAAGCACATTTTATCAAAATCGTCGAACATTGCAACGTTCTACTTTTTTATACATTGCATCATTAGTAAATACAAACCACAATTATACATGTCAGTATTTTAAATTTTAGTATGCATCGATATATATATATATGTATATGTGTTATATATATATATACTATGTATTATATATATATATATCGGTGTGGTTTTGTCTGTTTAGAAGTGAAACTCCCTATCGTCATACCTCCAGACGAGATTTTATCCTGTTACGCGGATCTGGTTTCTTGCTGACATTAATTCTTCTCCATATTGCCTTAGTTATGCCACATTCCCTGGGTTCATGGCTGGATAGGCATTTGGTGTGTATGGTGTGAATTGTGGTTGCTGGAGATAGGGATCTTGCATGAGGTTCTGGAATTGCCAGTCATTCATCCACCACTGTTCTATAGGGTACGGTGTAGGTGCAGGTATCCTTAGGATTTCTTCTGGGTTAAAAATAGGTATTGGTTGAGGATTCATCGGGATAGGTTCTAGATAGAGAGGTATCAGTTCTAATGGTTGATCTAGGTTAAAAGATAGTATTCGTTCAGGGTTTGCTGGTAGGTTTAAGTTTATCTCATTTTCTGTAGGTTGGAATAGGTCACAATTAGCTAACTTTTGGTGTAGTTCCTCCCACAAGGGTTTGGTAACAGGGATTTGAATGGAAACTTCCACTAGGGTTATAGTAACTACTTGGTTTTTCTTTTATTCTTCTTTTTTCTCTTTTTTCCTTATTGAACCAACCTCGTTTCTTAGGGGGTTGGGGTTCAGTTGGCTGGGCTTGGAAAATGAAAGGTTCATCTTTATCCGCCTCGTATCCTGATTTTTTTCCAGATGGCCCTTCGTCCATTTCCAAATCAGAAATGTTTTGGAATGCTTCAGATACGTTTTCGTCACTCATACTGTGGGATCACAAATCATCAAAACAATATTTTCAAAATCATGTATGTATATGTATATATGTTTAAATTTATATTCATAGAAATAACACATAGGTTATTAATTTCCTAACATTAATGTTTAAGTTTAGGTATTATAATAACACCTAAATGGCTTAAACCAGTGGCTTTGATACCACCTTCTATCACAACCCCCGACCATACCCTGGACAGGAGCCGTGAACATTTAGTTGGTACCAGTGTTTATTAAATTTGCAGTGGAAAATATCATCAGGATCGTAGTTAGGAAAAATACCAGAGTTTGTAAAACACCAAAGTTTAATATTAAACAACTGGGATAAACCCATATTACAATCAAAGGTTTTTTTATAGGGATAAATCCTAATTGATAAAACATAATTTCTTTTCTTTATTCAAGTAACACAACCACTTTATTTAAGCCTTCAGTGCTTCATAGTATGCTTCTTTTACTTTCACAGTAAGTTACTTGAAACGCGTTTGAAAACATTTTATCAACAAAAAACACTGGTGAGTTCATTCATTTGTATAAAAGACACATTGTTATAACTTACAGCATTAAGAGTTTTTACATTTGTTTGCATCTTTCAATTACTCAAATCAGTATTTGTCACTCGGTGCCAGTTCCGATGTGACGGTGGTCATATCACTCAATGGCTAACTTTTGTCCAACAGTGAAGATTATCAAGTAGTGTATACAAAACCCCACATACCGGCAGTAATTTCAGAATACAAAAACTTAATCACTGTAAGTATAACTGAAAAACATTTAGGGTTTTGCAAAGCATTTGATAAAAAGAGAATGACTCACTTTGTAGATTTGGGGTTTATTACTATACCCTCCTGGTGCTAAGCCTGGGTTCCTAAAAAACACAATGCAACCCGTATCAGTGTGTCAACCCAAATCAAACTTTAATGATAAATCACGAGATCAATACCCCAACGTGGTTAACAAAGTATAGCCTTGTACAATCCGCACATTGACATCTGTTGCTGGGTTTCAGATCGATCGGACAGGTTATCGTATCAGTGATCAGGGTTATGTACACTTACTACGAAGCAGAGTTTGACCGTTTAGGGGTATCGGGTAGAAGAAAAGCAGAAAGAGAGAGTTTGATCGTGAAATTTGATCGAAAACGTGCAGAAACTTCACTCCCACGCCTGTCCATTTATAGCTATACTGGGATCCCCAGGCGTGTCGCTGAGGGATTCTGGTACTCCCCCGTGTGTCGCGATGCGACAAAGGTCGGCTAGGTCAGCCTCGTAACTCGTATAGGCTTGCCACACGTCGCACTCATGTGCCACATGTCCTGGTACTCCCCCACGTGTCGCGGAAGAATTAGGGGTATCCCCCGCAATGCTCCGGAGAGCCCTGTTATAGATTTCTTTGTTTTTCGTGCTGGGTCGCGCCGTATAAGTCTAGGGTTTTGATCAGGGGTCCTCATATGGTATTTTAGGAGTTGTTACATGTTGCATTATAACATAACCTAATCCTTGATGCGATGCATCACAGTACACCACAAAGTCATCGGTACCATTAGGGAGTGATAAGATCGGTGCATCGCACAACTTATCCTTGAGAAGTTGAGATGCCTCTTCTTGTTTTTCGCCCTAATCAAACTTCTTGTCTTTCTGCATGTGGGAGGTTAGCGGTTGTGCAAATTTAGAAAAGTTCTCAATGAATCTCCGGTAGTGACCCACTAAACCCAAAAATTGTCATACTTTAGTTGGAGTCTTGGGTGCTTCCCAATTCTTAATCGCCTCGATCTTTGATCGGTCTACATGTATGCCTTACTCATTCACTACATGCCCGAGAAATTGTACTTCGCGAATCTAAAATTCGCACTTAGAAAATTTCACGTAAAGTTTCTCCTTCTTTAGTAGTTCTAGAATGGTCCTTAAATGTTGTTCGTGCTCATCCTTCGATCATGAATATATTAATATATCATCTATAAATACTAGCACGAATTTGTCGAGATATGGCTTGCACACGCGATTCATCAAATCTATAAAGACCGCCGGTGCGTTTGTTAAACCTAAAGGCATACCAAGAAACTCGTAATGTCCATAACGAGTTTGAAACACCGTCTTCGGTATTCTTTCTTCTTGAATCTGTAACTGATGATAACCGGACCTTAAGTCTATATTGGAGTAGAAGCTCGAACCTTGTAGTTGATCGAACAAGTCATTAATCTTCGGTAGTGGATGCTGTAACAATCCTCAATAAAACCGTCACTCTTGAATATTTCTGACACCCTAGTATATTTTAAAATGTCTAAATATGTCTTTAAATACACCCCGTATGTGAAAACCGAGCCCGGAATACAATATAACATTAAAAATAAAATATAAAATCTGATTTTTAATCTGAGGCGGGCCGCGTAGACCCACCCCAACCCTCACGCGGGCGGTATGAAGGTTAGAACCTGATTCCGTATGATTTCTTAAGTTCAGGCGGGCCGCGTGAACCCTATCTCAAACTTACGCGGGCCGTGTGAGATCAACAACGCAGAGACACCAGAGGCCGACACGTGTCGACATCGTGGCGAGTCTAGGCGATGACCCGGATCACCTAAACCCTACCCGGCTACGACGCGGGCCGCTTAAGCCCCGTTTATCTTTTACGCGGGCCGCGTGAGAGTCCAGTTCAGCAACTATATAAAGGAGGCCTCGGGCTTCAATTCAGTTCGTTCATTTTTCATTTCTCAATCACAATTTCTGAATATTAGGCATAGAAAGATGGTATTATACCCCCTAATTAGCGAGGTTCTGCTCTGTTGTAAGTATTATAACCCCAGTTTCGTAATAGATACGCTGCCCGATTGATTTAGGGTTCCGTAACAACTGTAGTGGTTCTGCCCGACGTAGTTGTTGGAATACCGTCTCGGGGAGGGTATCATTAATATTTTCAAAGGGTTATGATACTAACCTATGTACATTTGTGTAAATTATAGATTATTCCTAGGAAACCCTTACGCGAAGTCTAAGATAGCAATGTGAGTTTATCCAATTTTTGTTAAACTTTTTGTAATATTTTACAAAACCTTAAATGTTTTACAATGTGATTAAGCGGTGATTGAGTCTTTGTAGTTCTTCAATTACTGCCGGTATGTTGGGGTTTTGTATACAAAATTTACTACTGCGAGTAGTAAGTCGGGATGACAGTACGTTACCATTGGACAACGAGTTAGCCAATGTGTAATATGACCCGCAAGTCAGGATTGACAGTACTGAATGAGTAATTGTGTAGAAATAAACAATGTGATCGCTCTCAATACTGTTTTAATTGATAAAATGTTTCTTGATTAAACTGGGATTCACTCACCAGTATTTCCCACTGACAAATGTTTTTAAAACGCGTTTCACGTAACACAATGTGACAGCCAATTAGTAAAAAGCCAGCTGAAGAGCACTGAAGGCTTGGGTAAAATGTGGCTATAAAAGTTACCTAAAAGACGATGTTTTAAATTCAATAAAATAGGATTTATTCCTATAAATATATTGTAATAAGAAACTTGGGTTTTACCCATGAGATTATAAATATCAAATATGGTGGTTTTACTCTGATAAACATTTCCTAACTACGGTCCTGATGTAATTTCCGCTGCCAAATTAAGAAACTGATACCACCGAAATTCTGAGTTCGCGTCCGCCCGTTCCTGGGACAGATAAGGGATCGGGGGTTGCGACAGAAGGTGGTATCAGAGCCTAGCCACTGGTCTGAGCCAAAGAAGTGTTCTGCTGACACTTAAATTCTAAATTTTGTGTTAGGAAATAAATTACGGAAATACGTGCATAACTGTATTTATTTGTTACGTGTTATTTGACTATTTGTTAGTTTACATTATGAGTGATCAAGGACCCTCAGACATGTGTCGTTAGTTGTCTGATTCACCTAGGAGTGAAGGTACGTCTTCACAGCCTGCCCTTTCTGGGTATTCTGCTGATCAGGAAGAAGGGATGTTTGCTTTTAAAGCTCAGTCAGAAGAGCCATTCCCTCATAAGAAACGAGGATGGTTCAGTAAGGAAGCCTTTGGACGTAGGAAAAGAATGCGAAAGTTGCAACAGCAAAGAGTTTTAGCAGCTGCTAAGCGAAAGTCAGATGCCCATACACAGGATATGCTTAATAGAAGCCTAGCTAATTTCCATATCCTAGCTACAACTGCTGCTGACCCAAGTATGGAACAATTAGTAGCCCCACAACCACTAATCCCAGACCAACCCATGGAGATAGAAAACCCTGAAAACCAAGTGGAGATGCATGACTTCAACCCAGAGGAAATCCCTAGGGTACCTGCACCAAACCCCCTAGACCCAAATTACGACCCCTGGTGGGATGATAATAGGGACTTTGTGCAACGTTACCCGATACATGAAGACACACCCATACAGAACGTAGGAGCCTACCCAGGTATGGACCCTTTAGATCCCTATTACCACGATGAATATATTAGGGAGATCTTAGAAGATCCTTACCGATTTCAGACACTTTCACCCCCATATCAGGAACCCGCACCCCAGATTCCGAACCCAGTCCTAGAACCTGCACCCCCAATGAGTGAAGAAAACGTCCAAGAACTTAGGACTTTCGGAGAGGAAATTTTAGAGAGTAGTGAGCGAATGCGACAGGTGGGAGAGCGTCTCGTATGGAAATACGATGAGCGCAATATGGATTTTTGGATAAATCCATATCCGTGATGTGATGGAGGAGATGGTAATAGTAATAATAATAAAATAAAAATAAAATAAAATATGTGTGTACGGATGCCTATTACTATTAGTGTGATTCTATTTCTGTTGGTATTGTAATTTTTATTTCAGTATTAGTGTGTAATAGATGCATAATAGTATATGGAAATAGAGTAAAAGTCGCAATGATCGATGTTTTTGGCTAGATTGTGTATCATGTGATTAACTATATTAAATATTATCTTGTGATATTAATATGGGGTAAATGTTTAAAATTCAGATGGCCGACGAAGGAAATCAAGGAAATCTGAATAATGATAACCAGAGTAACATTAATGTGGTTAATGAGAATCCAAGCATCAATAGCAATGGAAACCAAATGGATAATAGTGTCGTTCAACATATAGTAGCACAAGGAATTATAGATGCAATGCCATTTATTATTCAAACGATTCAAGAAGCGAATAATAAAAGTAAACATAGCAGTAAGCGACCAATTGAACCCGAAAACAGTGTGAACAATGGACCTGTACTTCAAATGCCCATTCCCAAAAGGAGAAGAACCGTGTCTTACAGTTGTTCTTATAAAGAATTCTGGTCTTGTAAACCAATGGAATTCTCGGGCAACGAAGGGGCCATTGCAACCCTACGCTGGATAGAGAAAACTGAGGCAGTCTTAAGAATAAGCAAGTGTGCTAAAGAAGATAAGATATTGTTTGCTTCTAATCTATTTAAGAATTCAGCACTAGAATGGTGGAACACTATCCTCCAATCAAGAGGAAGTGATAGAACTTACAATATGGAATGGGAAGAATTTAAGAATAAGGTAGAAAGGAAATTTTGCCCACCCAATGAGAAGGAACAGATAGCAAACAAATTCTTAAACCTTAGGATGACTGGTGTGGATAGTAAGGGATACACTAAAATATTCTTCGACTATGCTAGAATAGTGCCAACTCTTGCTTCACCTGAACCAGTGTTAATCTCCCGTTATATCTGGGGATTAATTGGGGAGATAAGACACGTAGTCAAGGCAGCTAGACCTCAAACCATAGAAGAAGCTGTAGAACTAGCAAACATCTTGACAGATGAATTAGTCCGTACCCGAGAAGAGGATCAAAGAAAGAACCTAACCCAGAAGCTCACACAAGAATTTCGTTCTGGAAATTTTAATCGTGGGAAAAATATAGGTTCTACCTCTACACCTTACTGTAAGAATTGCAAAAGAAAGCATTCAGGAAGATGCTCCATATACTGTAACTTTTGCAAAATATCGGGACACAAGGAAGAAAACTGCAGGAAGAAAGCTAACAACAGGATATGTTACAACTGCGGAGAACAAGGTCATATCAAGCCTAATTGCCCGAAATTAGCTCCAGCTACGAACAACAAGAATACTCAAAATGCTAGAGCATTTGTTATAACTGCAGATGAAGCCAAGATGATTCTAGATGTCATAGCTGGTACGTTTTTAGTTAATGATATTTTTGCTAAAGTATTATTTGACTCTGGTGCGAACCAAAGTTTTATTAATACATCATTTTGCAAATTCCTAAATCAATCATTAACTAAACTACCACAAGAATGCTTAGTAGAGACAGCTAATGGAGAAACTGTTAAGATTTCTGAAATCTTGCAGGGAGCAAGAATAGAAATTTTAAATCAGAAATTTATTGCAAATCTTTATCCCATGAATCTGGCAGGACTTGATGTTGTTTTAGGAATGGATTGGTTAATAGCCAATAAAGCCAGTATTTTATGTGATCAAAAGTCAATTCAAATAAATTCACCAAAAGGTAAAACGATCACAATTAAAGGAGATAAATCATCTAGATCCACAAAATTTATCTGTGTGATGAAAACTGCAAGTTACATAAGAAAAGGGTCATTAGTGTATTTGATTTCCATAATCACTAACACTAAAGGAAAGGATTTAAAAGATATTCCAGTAGTAACTCAGTTTTCAGATGTATTTCCAGAAGAATTGCAGGGCAACCTCCAGATAGGGAAGTTGAATTCAGAATCCATTTAATACCAGGAACAGCACCGATTGCCAAAGCACCTTATCGTTTGGCACCTGCAGAAATGCAGGAATTGAAGAAACAATTGGACGAATTGTTAGAAAAAGGATTTATACAGCCAAGTTCGTCACCATGGGGAGCGCCGATTTTATTCGTTAAAAAGAAGGACGGATCAATGCGTATGTGCATTGACTACCGTGAATTAAACAAGGTTACGATTAAGAACCGGTACCCATTACCGAGAATCGATGATCTGTTTGATCAACTGCAAGGAGCTCGATTTTTCTCTAAAATCGATTTAAGATCAGGATATCATCAATTAAAGGTACAGGAATAGGACATTCCTAAAACCGCATTTAGAATAAGGTATGGTCATTATGAATTTACTGTCATGCCATTTGGTTTAACCAATGCCCCAGCTGCATTTATGGACATGATGAACCGAATATGTAAGCCATATTTGGATAAATTCATAATTGTTTTTATAGATGATATTCTCATTTACTCTAAGAATAAAGAGGATCATGCAAAGCATTTGCACGCACTTTTAAGTTTATTAAGAAAGGAAAAGCTTTATGCTAAATTTTCCAAGTGCGAGTTTTGGTTAGAACAGGTACAGTTTCTCGGACACCTAGTCAATCATGAAGGAATTCATGTGGATCCCACAAAGATCGAGGCGATTACTAAATGGAAAACCCCTGAATCACCAACCGAGGTTAGAAGTTTCTTAGGATTGGCCGGTTATTATAGAAGATTTATTCAAGATTTTTCTAGAATAGCCATTCCCTTAACTAAGCTAACCTGTAAATCTGTTAAGTTTGAATGGGGATTAAAACAAGAAGAAGCATTTAAAATCCTTAAGCATAAATTAACCCATACACCCATATTAGCGTTACCAGAAGGAACTGAAGATTTTGTATTATATTGTGACGCTTCCAAATTAGGTTATGGATGTGTATTAATGCAACGTAAAAAGGTTATAGCTTACGCATCTAGACAACTTAAGAATCATGAAGAGAATTATTCAACACATGATTTAGAGTTAGGAGCTATAATTTTTGCTCTTAAGATTTGGAGACATTACCTTTATGGTAGTAAGTTTACCATATTCACTGATCATAAGAGTTTAAGGTATATTTTCAAGCAAAAAGAGTTGAATATGAGACAAAGACGCTGGATGGAGATGCTTAGTGATTATGATTGTGATATCCAGTATCATGAAGGAAAAGTAAATGTAGTGGCAGATGCTTTAAGTCGAAAATATCATGAAAAGCCAAAAAGGGTACGTTCTCTTAAATTAAATCTACAAGTAGATTTAAATGATCAAATAAGAGAAGCACAAGAATCAGTAATCAAGGAAGATACTGAAAAGCTAAAAGGTATGCTAAAAGAATTAGAACAAGGAACAGATGGAATTTGGAGATTCCATAAAAAGAGAATATGGATACCTAAATTAGGAAACCTACTTCATCATATATTAGAAGAAGCCCATAAATCCAAATATACGATGCACCCAGGAAATGATAAAATGTACTAGGATTTAAGGAAAAATTTCTGGTGGATAGGAATGAAGAAGGACATAGCAGCCTATGTTTCTAAATGTTTAACTTGTTCACAAGTTAAAGCTGAACACCAGAAACCCTCAGGATTTCTACAACAATTAGAAATGCCAGTGTGGAAATGGAAATTAATAACAATGGATTTTGTTACTAAATTACCCAAAACAAAGAAAGGAAATGATACAATCTGGGTTATTGTAGATAGGCTAACCATGTCAGCACATTTCCTACCAATGAAGGAAACTTTCAGTATGGAACAGTTAGCTAAATTATATGTAAATGAAATTGTTTCTTTACATGGAATTCCTTTATCAATTGTTTCTGATAGGGATAGCCGATTTACCTCTCATTTTTGGTCAAGTTTCCAAAAAGCAATGGGAACCAAGTTAAAACTAAGCACAGCTTATCATCCTCAAACGGATGGACAAAGTGAAAGGACAATTCAGACAATGGAGGACATGCTTAGAGCTTGTATAATTGACTTTGGAGGTAATTGGGATGATCACTTACCTTTAATAGAATTTTCTTATAATAATAGTTATCACACAAGTATCAATGCTGCACCATTCGAAGCACTTTATGGACGAAAGTGCCGAACCCAAGTCTGTTGGGCAGAAATTGGGGAAAAGCAACTATCTGGACCTGAGATAGTACAAGAAACAACTGACAAGATTATTGAAGTCAAGGAACGACTGAAAGCAGCACGTGATCGACAGAAGAGTTATGCTAATAACCGACGCAAACCGTTGGAATTTCAAGTAGGAGATAAAGTATTATTGAAAGTCTCTCCTTGGAAAGGAGTGGTAAGATTCATCAAACGGGGAAAGCTAAGTCCCAGGTATGTTGGACCTTTTAAGATTATTAGAAGAATAGGACCTGTAGCTTATCAGCTACAACTGCCAGAGGAAATGGCAGGAATACATGATGTGTTTCATGTATCAAATCTTAAAAAGTGTTTAGCTGATGAATCATTGATAGTACCTCTTAAGGATATAGAGGTAAATGAACAACTCAAGTTTGTAGAAAGGCCTCTAGAGATTGAAGACAGGAAAGTCAAGAATCTCAAACATAAGAGACTAGTTCTAGTCAAAGTGAAGTGGGACTCCAAAAGAGGACCTGAGTACACATGGGAACTTGAATCAGAAATGAAAAAGAAATATCCGTATTTATTCCAGTAGATCTCGAGGACGAGCTCTAAAACAAGGTGGGGAGAATGTAACAACCATCGGTAAAACCAACACCCTCATAATACTTCCGACACCCCAGTATATCTTAAAATATTCCCTTATGTCTGATAATACATCCCGTATGTGAAAATCGAGACCGAGATATGTTATAACATTTAAAATAAATAAAAATCTGAAAATGTTAAGTTGAGGCGGGCCGCGTAGACCCACCCCAACCATTCACGCGGGTGGTATAAGGGTGTAGACTGGACTTCTTGACTTCTTAAGTTGATACGGCCCGCGTAAGCTTAAGCTTACACTTACGCGGGCCGCTAGAGATCATCAAACGCGGATGCATCCTGAGCTGACACGTGTCGACATCGTGTCAAGTCTAGTGGTGATCCGGATGAGCTATAGGTTGACCATGTGTTGACGCGGGCCGCGTAAGGCTTAGCCTTACCTTACGCGGGATGCCTGAAAGTCAGAATCCAGCACTATAAATAGAACGCATCAGTTTTCGTTTTCCGTCGCTCACATTTCAATCTCGAATCACCATTTCTGTAGGAAAGTTATAATACTCGGGTATTAAACCCCAAATTAGTGAGGTTCTGCTCCGTTGTAAGTATTATAACCCTAGTTTCGTAACAGTTACGCTACCCGATTGATTTAGGGTTCTGTAACAACTGTCGTGGTTATGCCCGACGTAGTTGTTGGAATGCCGTCTCGGGGAGGGTATCATTAATATTTTCAAAGGGTTATGGTACTAACCAATGTACATTTGTATAAATTATAGATTATATCCAGGAAACCCTTACGAAAAGCCTAAGACAGCAATGTGAGTTTATCCTCTTTTTGTTAACCTTTTTGTGAACTATTTTACAAAACCTTAAATGCTTAATAATGTAATTAAGCGGTGATTGAGTCTTTGTAGTTCTTCAATTACTGCCGGTATGTTGGGGTTTTGTATACAAAATTTTGTACTACACTATGTGTAGTAAGTCAGGACAACATTAATACGTTACCATTGGACAACGAATGAGCCAATGGGGAACATGACCCACAAGTCAGGATTGACAGTACTGAATGAGTAATTGTGTTGAAATAAACAATGTGATCGCTCCCAATACTGTTTTAATTGATAAATTGTTTCTTGATTAAACTGGGATTCACTCACCAGTATTTCCGACTGAGATAGTGCAAGAAACAACCGACAAGATTATTCAAGTCAAAGAACGACTGAAAGCAGCACGTGATCGACAAAAGAGCAATGCAGATAACCGACGCAAACCCTTGGAATTTCATGTATGGGACAAAGTATTATTGAAGGTCTCTCCTTGGAAAGGAATAGTAATATTCACAAAAAGGGGAAAGCTAAGTCCCAGGTATGTTGGACCTTTTGAGATTATTAGAAGAATAGGACCTATAGCCTATCAGCTACAACTGCCAGAAGAAATGGTAGGAATACATGATGTATTTCATGTATCTAATCTCAAAAAGTGTTTAGCTGACAAATTACTGATAGTACCTCTTAAGGATATAGAGGTAAATGAACAACTCAAGTTTGTAGAAAAGCCTCTACAGATTGAAGACAGGAAAGTCAAGAACCTCAAACATAAGAGACTAGTTCTGGTCAAAGTAAAGTGAGACTCCAAAAGAGGACCTGAGTACACATGGGAGCTTGAATCAGAAATGCAAAAGAAATATCCGCACTTGTTCCAGTAGATCTCGAGGACGAGCTCTAAAACAAGGTGGGGAGGATGTAACAATCCTCAATAAAACCGACACTCTTGAATATTTCCGACACCCTAGTATATTTTAAAATGTCTCAATATGTCTTTAAATACACCCCGTATGTGAAAACCGAGCCCGAAATACAATATAACATTAAAAATAAAATATAAAATCTGATTTTTAAGCTGAGGCGGGCCGCGTAGACCCACCCCAACCCTCACGCGGGCGGTATGAAGGTTAGAACCTGATTCCGTATGATTTCTTAAGTTCAGGCGGGCCGCGTGAACCCCATCTTAAACTTACGCAGGCCGTGTGAGATCAACAACGCAGAGACACCAGAGGCTGACACGTGTCGACATCGTGGCAAGTCTAGGCGATGACCCGGATCACCTAAACCCTACCCGGCTATGACGCGGGCCGCGTAAGCCCCGCTTATCTTTTACGCGGACCGTGTGAGAGTCCAGTTCAGCAACTATATAAAGGAGGCCTCGGGCTTCAATTCAGTTCGTTCATTTTTCATTTCTCAATCACAATTTCTGAATATTAGGCATAGAAAGATGGTATTATACCCCCTAATTAGCGAGGTTCTGCTCTGTTGTAAGTATTATAACCCCAGTTTCGTAATAGATACGCTGCCCGATTGATTTAGGGTTCCGTAACAACTGTCGTGGTTCTGCCCGACGTAGTTGTTGGAATACCGTCTCGGGGAGGGTATCATTAATATTTTCAAAGGGTTATGATACTAACCTATGTACATTTGTGTAAATTATAGATTATTCCCAGGAAACCCTTACGCGAAGTCTAAGATAGCAATGTGAGTTTATCCAATTTTTGTTAAACTTTTTGTAATATTTTACAAAACCTTAAATGTTTTACAATGTGATTAAGCGGTGATTGAGTCTTTGTAGTTCTTCAATTACTGCCGGTATGTTGGGGTTTTGTATACAAAATTTACTACTGCGAGTAGTAAGTCGGGATGACAGTACGTTACCATTGGACAACGATTTAGCCAATGTGTAATATGACCCGCAAGTCAGGATTGACAGTACTGAATGAGTAATTGTGTAGAAATAAACAATGTGATCGCTCTCAATACTGTTTTAATTGATAAAATGTTTCTTGATTAAACTGGGATTCACTCACCAGTATTTCCCACTGACAAATGTTTTTAAAACGCGTTTCAGGTAACACAATGTGACAGCTAATTAGTAAAAAGCCAGCTGAAGAGCACTGAAGGCTTGGGAAAAATGTGGCTATAAAAGTTACCTAAAAGACGATGTTTTAAATTCAATAAAATAGGATTTATTCCTATAAATATATTGTAATAAGAAACTTGGGTTTTACCCATGAGATTATAAATATCAAATATGGTGGTTTTACTCTGATAAACATTTCCTAACTACGGTCCTTATGTAATTTCCGCTGCCAAATGAAGAAACTGATACCACCGAAATTCTGAGTTCGCGTCCGCCCGTTCCCGGGACAGATAAGGGATCGGGGGTTGTGACAGATGCCGATTCTTGATGGTGAGTTTATTCAACTCTCGGTAGTCTGTGGACATTCTGAAGGTTCTGTCTTTCTTTTTCACAAATAACACTGGAGCTCCCCAAGGCGAGAAACTTGGTCTAATAAATCCCTTATCCAACAACTCTTGAAGTGTGTGGATAACTCTTGCATTTCAGAAGGTGCTAAATGATACGGAGACTTTAGCCACGGGTGCGGATCCCGACACCAAGTCGATGTGAAACTCGACTTGTCGTTGTGACGGTACTCCCGGCTAGTCTTCAGGAAAGACTTCGGGGAATTCTTTCACCACGCGAATATCCTTAAGCATCGGCTCCTAAGCTTTCTTCTCAACTATGTGTGCTAGAAAGGTTGTGCAACTTTTCGTAGGCACTTTTGGGCCTTCATACAGTTTATGATTCGCAAAGGCGTCTCACGCTTCTCTCCATGTACTACTAGTGTTTCTTTGTCCGGCAGGGGTATGCGAATAGTTTTCTCATGGCAAACTACTTCCGCTCAGTTGTAGAACAACTAATCCATGTCGACAACCACGTCAAAACTACCCGAATGAACGGGTAAAAGATCGATGTTGAATTTTCGTTCACCAAGTTCAAGTGTGCATCCTTTGATGACTTCTCCTGACTCGACTAATTTACCATTTGCCAATCCTATAGAAAAAGGGGACGTCTAGTTTACTCGACTTTAGGCCAAGTGTATTTTTTAGTTCTATGGAGATAAAACCAAAATCGACACCAGTATTAAATAGTATGGATGCGAAATGTTGGTAAATAGGAAACCTATCGGTGACTCTTAATGATTCCATATGACTCAGCTAATTCCCCATTAGCTAACTTGATAGAGTAAGGTGTGTCTAACTTACATGACTCTAATTCAAGTATATGTTTAACACCTAAAGACACTAGCTAAGCTCGGCGTTGGTATCAAAAGAATTGGGACATAATGATTGTAGAGTAGGAAGTATTCATGAGGACATCGGAATCTTGCGGAGTATCTATAGTTCTAATCACTCTCACACTTGTTCACTAGTTTGATCATTCTTGAGACGTTCATGTTTGAAGTGGCCTCTGTGCCATGCTTAAACATCCTTGTTCTTTCTTGAGTATTACTACATCACTAGTTTCTGCTTTGTGCCCAGTCTCACCACACTTCCACTCTTGGCACTTTCGCAAGTGTCATCATGATCAAAGTTTCGCTTATCACATTTAGGATTTCGGCAAGTTACCAGCATACTTCTTGGTGCTTGCATCGTTTATGGCAGCAATTGCCTTCATTTCTCTCATCGCGGGAGTTTCCTTTCGTTTGTTACGCACTCTCGAATCTTTCTCAAGGTGTGAGAATTTTTGCTTCCCGTCGCTAATAGATTTCACATGCGTTTCCTTCCTCTCAACACCTTTCTTTGACAATTTCCCACATTCTCACCACTTCCATGGTGAGACTAACTGCGAGATTTACTGTTTGAGTGATCGAGGTAAGGTGGGATGGTGTGATCTTGCTTCGGATCTCATTGACTAAACCAGAAATGTAGCGCTCAATACGTTTGACTTCGGGTGTTACCTAGTACGGAACAACCCTTGAGAGGTTGTGAAAGCGTTGAGTGTGACCAACAATGTCGGCTCCAATCCTGGTCAAGTTCTAGAATTCTGCTTCCATCCTTTGAATTCTAGTCAGCGAGCAATACTCTTCTCGCATAAGATCCTTAAGTTCTTCCCATAACAACCTCTTAGCTTTATTACTCTCTAAAGTTTATACTTGGAGATTCCACCAAGTTAATGCTGCAATCAGCAGGAGACTCTTCATTTACCTAATCATTTACCCGGTAGAACATTTACTTGCATGGCTTACCGACTCCATTGTCTTTATTTAGCAGACAGAACCTACCACACCTCTCGTATCAACGAGGTCTCACGGCCCATAGTTTGGGAAAGCCTTAGAATTGAAACCTTGTGTGATCGCATCTTCGGGTGTGACATTATCACTCGTTCTTGATCCATCAGGATTTGAACCACTTGAACTACCGGTACCACCAGTACCGTCACTAGTTTCGACTCATTTATGCTCATGTCGTGCAATTCCACAACCATATGTATTTCCATAAGAACTCTAGTTCGGCTTAATCAGTAAATCGTGGATTGACTAACCGCTTTTGGGTGTAGACCTTCCTTTTGGCGCCATAATCTTTTTAATACATATTATTAAAAGAATCTTGTCACACCCCAACCGATGGTGGAAACATCGGAGTGAGACGAAAACGAGATTGCAAGAGACTTCATAACACTATTTGTGACAATATTTAAATAAATCCCATTTCATTTCATAATTTCAAATTGTCAACCATTACATAAATTCAAATAACAACATGTTCGAAACATAACAATAACAAAATTTGATACAACATTTTAAACGTAACACGTCTAAATGTGTATCTAGGCATCAACGCTACTTCATTTCATAACATTCGTCATCCTCAACCTGTAACATGCTTAAAATAAAGTTCAATGCAAAAGCAAAGGCTAGTATACAAGTTTAATACATACATAGCATAAAAGATGATTAAACAATTCCTCATAGTAAGCATGTGATACAAGATAAACCTTAAATTCGGCATGTGTCTAACATATCAAACCAATGATGAAACGTAATATGCTCATGACATAACCACAAGTCTACGGGTGGTGCGTTAATCCTATAGCGCTATATATGTCACGGATAGGCTCGTACGAAGTTAATGATAAGTCTAACACAAGATGTAATTAATCCAAGTTTAAAGTATCAAGCAATCACGTATACAAGTCATGTTGTAGGAATGTTTATGCGTTTAAATAAAATGTTCATGTGTAAGTTTTTGGAGATGGAACCTAAGCAAGAACCCTTCTTGGACTTGGGCTTTTCGGAGGAGCTTGAGGAAGGCATCTAGAAGTTTGAAAGAAAAGAAAAGGATGAGACTCGATCATAAATTTGAAATAAAGTTTGTCACATATAAGCATGTAATGTTCATGTATCGCATATAATTCACACAAAAGTATATGTTTTCAACATGTATTCATAAGTATAAACACGTAAGAATGCGTATAAAGAGTATAAATTGAGTTTGTTCACGAGGATTATTATTGATTTTGATTGCGCGAGACGTGCGAAATGTATAACGGTTTTGAAATGAATGAGGTAACAAGTATTAAATCACATATAAATTGAATCACATAAAAGAGAGGCTCATAAAACATGGGAATGTTTCGGGTTTAGAAACGTCGACTATTCCAAAGTGAATCGAAAGTCCTTTCAAATTAGAAAAATGTTCTTTGGCCTATAGGTAAGATACTCTCGTCGAGAAGCGATTAACGGTATCTTACCCTTCCAGTTACTACACGTCTCTAATCGATTGAAACAATCAAAACTTTGGCGAGATCGAAAATCGAGGAATGGGACTTAATCGACAAGGTGCGGGTTTCACCCCTAACTTGACGATTTCGTACCCTAATGTGGTTGGTACTCATCGGGTCAAAATATAATTTTGACAATTTGACGAGGGTCCACTAGAGTTTGAGTTGGAAATTTACCATTAAGATGTGAATTTCACTCCTAGCTTAATGGAGAAATTTCGTGCAAAATAAGAATAAGCGGAATGAGAGTCGTTCACCAAATTGTGGGTTTCACGTATATTTTGGTAAACTCGTCTCTTTTGTATAAAGGGTGCCTTCAAGTCTTCAAGTGTATTGTGTAAAATGTCTTAGGAAAGACATTATGTATATATTAAGACCAAAAAGAAGAGAAAGAAGCAAAGTAGGAAGAATAGCATTTTAAGCATGTAACAAGAATGGTCAAAATATGGTTTCTTCTATAGACTAGGTCGAACATGGTAATTCTACCTAATTCCATATAGTTATGGATCTGATACCAATCTGTCACACCCCAACTGATGGCACAAACATCGGAGTGAGACGAAAATGAGATTGCAAGAGACTTCATAACACTATTTGTGACAATATTTAAATAAATCCCATTTCATTTCATAATTTCAAATTGTCAACCATTACATAAATTCAAATAACAACATGTTCGAAACATAACAATAACAAAATTTGATACAACATTTTAAACCTAACACGTCTAAATGTGTATCTAGGCATCAACGCTACTTCATTTCATAGCATTCGTCATCCTCAACCTGTAACATGTTTAAAATAAAGTTCAATGCAAAAGCAAAGGCGAGTATACAAGTTTGATACATACATTGCATAAAAGATGATTAAACAATTCCTCATAGCAAGCATGTGATATGAGATAAACCTTAAATTCAGCATGTGTCTAACATATCAAACCAATGATGAAATGAAATATGCTCATGACATAACCACAAGTCTACAGGCGGTGCGTTAATCCTATAGCGCTATATATGTCACGGAACCCAAGTTTAAAGTATCAAGCAATCACGTATACAAGTCATGTTATAGGAATGTTTTTGCGTTTAAGTAAAATGTTCATGTGTAAGTTTTGGTAAGTAAACATGTTACACCCCAAAAGGTGGTAAACGTAAAGAGGGGGATTCAAGTATACTCACGGTTTTGCAAGTTGTTCCTACTTGAATCTGAGAGTAAGTTGGTTGATTAGGGTGGATCACCTTGTCCTTCTACAAGAGGAAAAACATAGGTGTATGAGTTTGGGGAAAGTGGAAGATTATAGATTCGGAGTTTAAACAACATGAAAGTAATATACGAACATAATCACCTAGTACTTGTTGGTGCATAGGTCTGTCGACTTCGTCTTGTATCGAGTCTTGCATTAGTCTAGATAGATCAGGGCACGTAGTACGAGAAAAATGTCAAATATGTGTTAAAGGGGTATTTCGCACGAAATGACAATGTGTCATTTCGCACGAAATCAAATGGGTATTTCGCACGAAATAGTCATTTCGTGTGAAGTTGATTTCGCATGAGTTGTTTCGTACGAAATAGCCAGCCCTATAAATACTAGGTGTGCCTTGTCATTTGTAACTTTCCGGTTTCAGTGTCGAACTGCTGCCGAAGTGTCTACTTGCTGTAAAACGTTATTATATCAATCAAAAGACAGTTTAAAGTGAATTGCAAGATGAATCAACTTGATACGTCTGTTTCCGCCTTTCGTATTGAGCAAAAACTCTTCTGAACAACTCGTTTGGTCGTGAAAACGTTCCTACAAGTGGTATCAGAGCTCAGGAAGAAGAGTTCTGTTAGATTCAGCTAAAAAATCTGATTTCTACACCTTCTTTTCAAATTTAACAAGTTTTTACGGATAAAATGACTTGAATTTCACACATTATATGTGAAATAGTGATTTAACAAAGCATTGAGAGTTTCAGGCCTAAAATTGGACTAAAACCTGATTAATTGAACAAAAATCTGATCGACATGATGACGTCAGCAGTATTTCGCACGAAATAGATCTTTCATTTCGCACAAAATCAGTATATAGTGTGAGCTATTTCGTACGAAATCACTAATTTCGTACCAAAGTATCTTCATTTCGTGTGAAAGTCTGCTATTTCGCACGAAATCAGCTAAAAGTTTGTTCATTTCACATGAAATATCTTATTTTGTGTGAAAGTATTTCATTTCGTACGAAAGCATCTCATTTCATGTGAATCATTTCGTTTGAAGTCATTTTGCAGGTCATTTCGCACCAGTTGGTTATTTCGCTTGAAGGTTCATATCGCTTGAAATTGTATTTCGTTTGAAAGAGTTGATTTTGTTTGAAAGCTAATTTTGAAAAACTTGTTACCGAATCATGGAAGAGGAGTTTTATAACGCATTTGCTACTGCCCCGACTACTCCAGCAACCATTGCTCAAAGCATGAACATGGAAAATGAGACTGGAACTTTACAAAAACCCCTGAAGCTAATGGGAATTGAGGAGTATTATGGTTGGATAGACCGATTTGAAAACTGGGTTCAAGCAAATCATTTGAGGTCTTGGGAGTGTGTTGAGAAAAAGTATGTACTACCACGTACAAACTTAGGAGTTGAAAAGAAGATTTTTGAATTTACGGATAAAGAACGAGACATGTACAAAGCAGAAAAGATGATGATTAGTTTACTCCAGCAAGTTATTAAAGAAGATATATTCATATTGTTTCAACATGATAAGACTTCACGTTCAATTTGGGAAGCACTTAGAATTAAGTTTAAGGGAAGTGAGAAAATGATCAAGAGTAAAAAGTCATTGTTAAAGAAAGAATTTGATTTATTTACAAGTTTGCCTGGTGAAGAAACAAAGAAATTGATTGAAAGATATTGTCATTTAGTACGGTCAATGTCATTGTTAAATATCAACAAAGATCGTGAAGAATGGGTTGACAAATTAGCCGATGCTTTAACCCATAAAGAATGGGGTACATTTTTAATGATATTAAAGAATACTGGAGAATATGATGGCTTGACAATTTCTCAGTTCATTGAAAAGATTGAAGGACAAGATCTTGAGCAACAAAAGATTGCTAGAATGAGTAATCCAAGTGCACAACAAGATGTTAAGATGTACTTCAAAGGGAGTGTTCAGAATGTCGAAGCAAGTCCAAAAATCCAAACTGCTTTCAGTGCAGAAAACTCATCTGGATCAATCAATCAAATATCAAATAGCAGCAGTGGATTTTCCTCATATCCAAGTGTTAATCCGAAGGAATCAATCTCTAGTCATCAGTTCCAAAGTTCAAAAGCAGTAATGGTCAAATTTTACATTGCAACATCGCGTTGCATCTTCAGAACGGTCAAAATTTCTCTAAAGAGGTGGCTAAAAGTCATATGTCATTACTTGCTACAGTGTTGGAATCATATAAAGGTTGGTTGCAGGAAGGATCGAAAATCCTATGTTGACAAAAGAGGATTACGATCAGATCGATGCTGAGGAAATGGAGCTGATGGATATCAAGTGGTGTTTAGCAAGTGTTTTGAGAAGAGCTGAAAAATTTAAGATGATTACAGGAAGAGATGATTTCAGAGATGCTAATGTTTCTACTTTGGGTTTTGATAAATCTAAAGTTACTTGTTTTCGATGCAGGGAGAAAGGACATTTCAAGAGGGAATGTAAAAATCGAGAAGCAAGTGGAGCACAAAATCCTTTTGGTAGTAATGATTATTATCGGAAAGCCATATATCAACAAGTTGCTCATCAACCGTATCAACAAAAAGAACCACAAACTGCACATGCTAAAATGATCGAAGAAGCAAATAAGAAAGCTTATTTTGGCATAATTGATCAAGATGATGAAAAAGTGGCAGAAGGCTTTAGCTGGGATAAATACATTCCACCAGATTCAAAGATAGTGGCGTTAATTGCTCAGATAGTTCAAGAACCAGATTTGATGAAAGAATGGATGAAAATGTTTGCTGATGATGAGAAGAATCATGATAATGAATCTAGTTCTTCAGATGATAGTTCAGAACAGACACAAGTGTTTGATCAATCATCAACTGATGACAGTGATGATGAGGAAGAAATGCATATTAATATTGCAAAAACTCATTTATCTCCTGAAAGCTTTCAATTTTATTTTGCAGATCGTTTCGAAAAGCTAAAGGAGAAACCTACAGCAAAGAATCAGAAACAGATAAAAAGCGAGATTGTTGCACAGGAAGAGAAGTCTGAATAGAGTAAAGGAGTTGAGTTTGCTAAAAAGGAAGTTGAAGCTGCTGAAAAGATTGTTGAAGTTACAAAACCTTTCTTAAAGTGTTTGGAGTCATGTAAGCAGTGTGAAGAGAAAGATGAAAAATTGATTGAGCAAGATAAGATGAAAGAAAAATTACTGTTCAATCTCAATTATGTAAAAGAATTGTATGATGTGTTGAATAGAACAGTGAATGGTCTACAAAAGACAAACTCTGAAAGAGAAGATGCTTTAACCATGATGAATGCAGTAATGATGACAAAGCAGAAGGCGATCAATCATTATATTGAAGAATGTGCAAAATTGAAGCAAGAGTTGGAGACTGAAAAGATAGAGAATGAAAGAATTAGAAGATTGTTACAAATTTATTCTAGTTCTGATTATTTGATTGATAGAATTTATCCAACTGTTGCAAGTTTTGACACTGATCATGAGTCTGAGTTAATAAAGAATGTGGTCGATCAGGTGTTGGATAAATATGAGGAGTCAGAGTCAAAGTCCGAATCCGAGAGTTCGAGTTCATCAGTTGACAGTCCAAAGTCGTCGGTCAAAAGGGTTTACAATAAAGAATTCTTGTTGTCAAAATCTAATTTGAATGACGAACCAATCAAAGTGGCATATACTTTGATTGATTCAGACAAATTATATTCTGATGGGGAATTTCCAATAAGAAGTGTTCAAATTGAAAAGATCAAAAAGGTTTTCAAATTAACAGAAATTAATATTTCTGAAATAAAAGATGTAAATCTTATTGAAAAACCTAAAAGGTACACTTCAAGAGTTCAACAACGTTTAAACAAGAAAAAAGGTTACAGTTCTGGTTCTGGTTTTCAAAAGAAACCAAACCATAACAGTAATTTCAAAAGAAAAGGTTTGGGTTTTGCTGCAGAAAATCATAAAAATATGAAAATTTTTAAAACAAAAACTATACTTGTTTCAGGGACAAGTTCGGAAGAAGAAAAGAGCTAATTTTGGAAGCAACCAAACAAAGAGTTCTTTGCAGAAAAACAAAAGTTTGAGAAGAATGGGGTTGATCAAAGAAAGGAGACAAGAACCTGTTACAGATGTCAAGAAGTTGGTCACATCGCCTGGAACTGTCCAATGGCAACCAATACAAAACAGGAAGTTGTTTCTAAACTCAAAGAAAAGATTGTTGATAAAACCGAATTACCAACTGAAAAATTAAAATTATTTAAAAACTCAACATATGAGGTTGGTGAATGTTCGAAAAGATTTTACAAGAGAAGGGTGAATCTTAACAACCAAACATGGGTTGCTAAGAAAACAGTTGTGAAATCTGGCAATGAATCTGATTCCACAAAGTCAGAGGAGCCACAAGTTGTTCAAAAAGAAGAAAATTCAGTTCCGCCGATGGATGATGTTAATTTTCCACCATTGAGGGCTGAAAATTTTAAAAAAATTAGAAATGTTGAGATTTCAAATCAATTCTATTCTGAAAAGAAAAAATTTGATGTCGAAAAGGTTTTTAATGAAAATGTGAAAAAGATTTTTGGGAAAATGGTCGATGGGAAGGTTAAAGGGGTTAAAGATTTTTATGAATCAAAGAAGGCAACTTACACCCTGAGTGAAACTGAAAAGGTTACATCCAAGTTTGGTCAGGCTTGGATGTCTGTATTTCATATGTGAAAAGTATGACTTGCCAGAGCTTCCAGGTTGGTAAGTGTGGAGCAGGTATCGGCATCATTCTATAATTTTGTGTGTTTGTGAAGACCTACAAGTGGTTATTGGTTTGTTCCTACAAGTGGTAAATCAGTGACATTAAGTTGTACTTGATTTTCTACAAAGTGGTATTTGTTGATTGATCTTAAAACTGTTATATTTTTCTAAAGGTTGAAAATGAAAGAACAAGGTGATGAATTGATCCCCTAAACTACAAGTGGTTTGTGAAACTCCAACAAAACTAATTTTACAGAAAAATCATTTTGATTAAAACAAACTTAAGTGTTTTGAAATCTTAATGGGAAAATAGTTTGTTGTCAGGGGGAGTTCTGATTGTTTATGCCAAGTGGATGGCGAATTGAAGTAATTCACAACAGTTGTCATTTTACTTGTACAGTTTGTTTTCAAATTTTCTTTAAATGGTTTTGAATTTAAGGGGGAGTAAGAAATTTTCAGAAAATCCAAAAACATTAGAAAATTTGAAACAGCCAAAAACATGATAAAATCAAAAATGAGTTTTTGTTGAGAAAAGAGGAAATGATAGTACATCAGTGGACTATCACAGCACGCTAAAGAATTGTAATGTTAAAAGTGATAAACGGTCTCACTGATGATGTGCCAGTAGATTTTTACACATTTAGTAGATTGTGTCGAGATATAAACCTAAATTTCAAACTTACTTATATCGTGGGGAACATCTCTCGGATATATGGGTAACCCCCAAAATCTTGTTTGAAATGTCCCTCTTTCTGAGATACTAGGTCTTTATACTCAGTGATATCTGGGGTATTATCCCGGGACTTCTGATTTTGCGGAAGCAATGGCCTTGTCCCAGTATAATACTTTTCGCTTGCTTGAAATATAGCACTACCCTCAGCATAAAAAATGATGAAACATTGCAAAATGTTAATCATGTGCTGTTGAAGAAAATATTCTCTAAAGGGAACACACCTAAAGTCGAAGCCATCATCTCTCTGATTTTGCGGAAGCAATAGCCTGAGCTCTCATGGCCCTCGCATTTAACCCTTTACAGATATCATCTAGGTATACTCACCTGTAAGACTGAATATTGGGATCTGGATACAGGAGTATATTCTGAGGTGGGACACGCGTATTAGTTTAAGTCTCTAAAACATTAATCTCGTATCTCGAAACAGTTGAACTTTGTGTGAAAATTAAGTGGATCAGTATACTGACAATCTAAGTGAATCGTTTAGAACTTAAAATGTTTAAAGCTTAACGGTGCTAGTGATTGGTCTCAAAAACTGATATGATCCTTTTACACAAACTCACAAAAATATTGTTTGTAAATATTTCTGTATTGCATTTTCTTTCAAGTTAAAAAATCCAAAAAGATTTTCGACAACTGATGTTGGAGAGCTGATTTTCAAAATTCCGAGTGCTAAACATGATGACAAAAGGTTTGGGAGAGTTTGTTTGAGATGAAAATTATTTGAAAAGAAAAATGGTATTTTTACAAGTGGTTCATCAAAGATTAACATTGTAAAATCATTTCTTGATTGTTTAATACCTGCAAGTGGTATATAAATTTTTCAAATTTTAAATTTGTGAAATTTATTGTGAGGTAGAGAATGTGCAGGTTAGCTAGATCTTGATACCTGAGCTGATTGAGAGCCAGATCACGATATTGGAACAAGAACTATTTCAGACTATGATCCTAGTTTATCGAAAGGGGGAGTCTAAAGACATCTAGAGGGAGTTTGAAGATTGTAGAGCCAAGTTCAGATACTGAAGTTCACGCAAGCTGATGATGCTAAAGAACTTAAGGAATCAAGAGATCTGATTAAGAGAAGATAGAGTCAGATGAGATCCTGAAAAAGAGAAGAAAGGAGAGAAGAATGAAGATGTTTTACATTGTCGGATTCTTTGATAGTGAGAAGACTGATAAAGACTAAAGATGTTGAAGATATGTACAGAAGACTCGTCGACATCCGAGGGGGAGTCTGTTGGTGCATACGTCTGTCAACTTCGTCTTGTATCGAGTCTTGCATTAGTCTAGATAGATCAGGGCACGCAGTACGAGAAAAATGTCAAATATGTGTTAAAGGGGTATTTCGCACGAAATGACAATGTGTCATTTCTCACGAAATAGTCATTTCGTGTGAAGTTGATTTCGCATGAGTTGTTTCGTACGAAATAGCCAGCCCTATAAATACTAGGTGTGCCTTGTCATTTGTAACTTTCCGGTTTCAGTGTCGAACTGCTGCCGAAGTGTCTACTTGCTGTAAAACGTTGTTATATCAATCAAAAGACAGTTTAAAGTGAATTGCAAGCTGAATCAACTTGATACGTCTGTTTCCCCCTTTCGTATTGAGCAAAAACTCTTCTGAACGACTCGTTTGGTCGTGAAAACGTTCCTACAGTACTTATGATACTTGTTCTTGACACTAGGAAACTCTAAGGAGTTTAAATGTTTTCATGGAGCAAGGTTCCATTAGAATTGTTACAAGTTATCAAAGTCTAGGATGATATAATCTAGTACCCTGACATATGAACACTAGTTCATCATCAAAGATTCGATTATTCGGATAATATGTTTATGTATTATATAGGTTATATTAGTATGTCCAATAGTTTAATAGTTCAAGCATGAGGTAGAAGATTAAAATCTTCATTTAGGTACCTCTAAATGTCATAGAAATCATGTAGGAGGTAGGAAGAACAAGTCTTCCATTTAGGCACCTCTAAGTGTTCACCACTACACTTGATGTAAAAACATTTAAGGAGGGTCATGAACTACAAGTAATACAAGAATATTAAACACTAATCTATAGGAAATCATCAAGCAATATGTGGATTTTATGTAGGACAACCCAAGTTAATCCCTAATCACACATACATCAAGTCTTGGACTTGAACATCACTTGTGGGTTAAACCCTTGACAAAACAGAAAGTTTGTGAGGATTAATCCTCTGATTTTGGATGTCTCAACCTTGTTTTTAAGCCTACCTAACCATAGAAGTAACCATAGAAGTGGTTATAAGCATAAGGACATAGGTTTGAGATGAGTTAGACTCAAGTTGAACAAGTTTAGTAAAAGTTTAATCAAAACAGAAACAATCAGTGAACTTTGGAGCCTTTTTGGCGAAGTTACAGGGACTGGTTTCCTATGAAACACCCATGGAATCGAATCTAAGGTCAATCCAAGCACATAGGAAAAAGAATGAGGTAAAACGGATAAGAAACGAGTGAGATATGTTCACTTTTGCGAAGTAGTAACAATCTGTCCGAACTTCTATTTTAGCAGCTGATTGTGGCGATTTAGGGAGTAATTAGAGGAGTTTGCAAAGTGATTTAAGTTTGGTTAGGCTTTGTATTTATAGGGTTTGAAGGTGGTTGGTTGGTGGTTGAGTTTTAATGTAAGAAACACAAAATAACAACCAACAAACACACTAAAATGGCCAATCCCGTAACAAGAAACATGCTGGCTGCGAATTACAACCTCTGGCGGGGCGCGAGAGAGACTAGGGGGAGGTGGCGGGGCGCCAGAGACCATCAGGTCTTTAATTCAAGTCTCAAAAATGACATTTTGGTCCCTTGAGTTTATATTTTAGGGTTTTAAGGTATTTTAAGGGTATTTTATGTCATTTAAAGATAGTTTAAGGGCAAATCAAGTATGAGGAACATAAACCAAGTATAATTAAGCGTAAGTATGTCGTATTTAAGTATCGTATGCATACCAAAGACGTATTAATAGCATGTTTCACGTATTTGCAACTTTGGCACATAATTTCCAAGAACTTTGAATATGTAACAATTGTTTCACGAAATTGAATGTATGAGCATGTATAAAGTATGTACAACATGAAATTAAAGAAATACAAGTTTTATTTATGATCCAAGTCTCGGATTTTACAATGATCACAAAGAAAGAACGATTACAAGAACACAAGAGTTCTAAAAATAGAAATACAAACAAGACTTTCTATTTGTGGAAAGTACGAAGAAGCAGGGCGTTATAAATCTAGACATATATTTGGATAAATATAGTCTATGATGCACCTAAGAATGAAGAATGCAATCGGTCATAGAAACCCCAAGATCATGTTTTTTATACATGCCAGAAACAATGATAACGCGAATAACCGCAACTAAAATGCATGGTGTCTCATGCATGTATTGTTCGTATGTTTAAGCGGGAGAACAATTCGTTGAGGAGGAAAAACTAAACGGTCGCCTCCCTCTTTACAGTATGTATTCCATACTCCGTGGACCTCGATCCTCCAAAGTAGGGAAAACCCTTCACCGCACTTGCCCATGTGACGAATATAGTAGTAACAATTGAGCTTTACAAGCTTCAATAAGATTATTAGAATCTTCATAGATGTTGAATAGAATGCAATGGGGGAGTAGCGGCATGGGTCATGCCATACTATCCCTTGTAATAAGACCAATGTCAAGCGACAGAGTTTATCATAACTATTTCTAATAAATAAGATAAGATGCCATAGACACCAAGGAACTAACCAATGCGCAAGAATTCTAGAATGTTGAGGAAAAATCCTCCCTGGGTGGCTAACCAGTTTTACTTGTTTAGGTGACTAGTCTCAACCGACTTTTGATATAGATCGAATGTTAGGTACGAACAAATACGTGTGGTATTCCTGTTGTTAGTGTTCTACTTGATAGAAACTTGAACAACTTAAGGATTTTGAAAGGATAGTGATCATTAGCTTGACCCACAGAGCCTACCAGGATTCCCATGCACTACAAGTTGTTATTACGTGGGCCCCCATAATAATAAATTGCCTTGCATGGTCACCCTAGCATTCTCTCGTTCAAAGCAGACGATCAGTCAGAGAGGGGTCACTAATGTCTACATATCGTTAATATAGAAGGGACCTTCATGATGGTCCATGCGTCAACGTCCGTTGTCATTACTCGTGGAACAACACGTCGTTAAATGGAATAGAAACAGAGAGAATCCGTAACAATAACAACTGGGGGGCACCTTCAAGATGAGCACTTCGTCTTCCTAGTCTGGACAAGAGTGTCATCAATCATGATTCGTATGAGCCTCAGGGACCTCATCCCACTAATAGAGTTGTTGTCCAAGGCTACCACATCCGCCTCGTCGTCGCAACCGATGTCAGGAATCTCTACATCCGCGGGAAAGCAACCATCTTCTATGGAATCGAGCTTAAGGTCAAACTTAGGAACCATGTCCGCCATAAGCTCCGCAATAGGCGCGAGGTCGATATTCTCATCATGCAAGTCAAGAATAATAGTAGAATTTGAAGTCAAAAATATTTTGTTCTTGCCAAAATATTCCGTACAACACATATATTATATATGTATATATATATATATATATATAACCACATAAAATCCTATCTAACCAGGATTACTATCTTGTATAGGTCAAACTTATAAACTGTTTATAACGTGTAGGCTGATAATGTAACGTGCCTACAACACATATTTTGATAAGGTAACGTGTCTATTTCTCATAGACTTCACCCATGAAAATGTCCTTGCTTGTTGTTTTAAAATGAGTTTGTGTAGTGGACTTTGCGAAATGTTTTATGTAATGAAAACCTCTTTGTTTTTGTAAAACCGTTTTCATGAGAGGATCCTAGTGATTGTAGACTAGACTCGAGAAGGAATCCTGGTTCTCTACAATCGAAGCTCTGATACCAATCTATCACTCCCACTCATAGGCGGAAACACGAGGTGTGATTGTGATTAGTTTTTATTGCATACGATGTCAGTAAACAAACTATATGAATAAAAGAAATACGATGTTCATCCATGATGTAGATTTGAGATAAAGTTTACAAGCTACAATATGTTCAAAAAGACAACACCAAGTTATATTGTTTAACAAATGACTTGTTACAAAAATAAGGTTTAGATGAGTGAAGGCTTTGCATTCTATACCTCGCTCAAGGGCGAGATATACCAACCAAACTCTCCAAAATGGATGACATCGACTCCCGAATCTTGTTCTTTTCTTGTCTCCTTGTGTAAAGTCCACTAATTTCGTTGAAATACATATAAGTTAAAAAGTCAACAAAAGTTGGTGAATTCATGTGTGCTAGTTGTATCAAGTGAATCTATAAAATGTGAGATGAATTTGTATAAAATACGGTATGTAAACGTCTATGAAATCGTTGATCATTAATGTTTTGCAACGACATTAATATATGTGCCGACATAGGAAGCAATCCAACCCTTGATGATTTTTGTGTCGATTACCCTCGACTGTGACACAAAAGCACTCTTCCATGTGGGTCCAATGGACCAAGAGTGCGGCTCGCCAAAACCCGGTAGATCTACCCCTTTCATTCCTCGGTCTATATGTGTGATAAATGGTGCTTAAGTTCCACCCTATTCGCACATGATCTAAATGTGTTTAATTCCCTAGTTTATCATACCATTGTACATGTATCTCCCCTGATAGTTGTAAAACTGAAAAGCGTTTAAAAGAAAAGGGGACATGAACTCACTAAATGCATTCCATAAGCGTATTAGAATCACGGTTAGTCTTCTTGTCTCGCAAAGTAACCTACAAGTGTCCTAATTTCCGTTAGACACTTAGGGCTATGTAATCTATGTACAAGTCGTCCATCTTGAATGTGTATCAGGGCTTGTATTAAGTTGTATGGAATTATTGTTTATTGAACTATGTTTTAGATGGATAAATTTCTAAGTTGTTAATATATATTCCACAAAATATATATTTTTGTATATTCGTGAGTTATATGAATGGGCCTAGCCCTCTTGTGACTTCGTGCCTCGCACAAGTGTTATGTACGTGTCCACGACATGTGTAGGGTCGAGCCCCTTGTAGTCGGGTGTCACACGTTTGTCTCGTTGACGACGTTAACGGATATACTATATGTTCTTAAAATATATCTTCTTGTTTAATGTGATCTTAGATCACCTTCTAAGTGTATGTGTATATATATTTTCAAATAAATATATATACTATTTTATGTATTCTTGTTTTTATGTACATTTCACCAAGTTAAAGTAGATGTATAATTATATTTATTTCACAAAATAAATATGTATGATTTTGTTAAATAATATTTTCAATATTGTTTTGGTATAAGTGTACTTGAATATTTTGTATTTCCACTAAGTGTATACTTATACACGTATGCATGTATTTAGGTATAAATACCTATGTACACTAAATATATAATACACGTAATATACAAATAAGCACATAATTTTTGGGGGATCACTAAATATATATATATATATATATATATATATATATATATATATATATATATATATATATATATATATATAGGGGAAGGATGTATAGAAAACCCACTTTAATTTAGAAAACCCGGGAAACTCAAAGCTCCCGATGTTTTTTTTTTAAAAAAAAAATATACACATGTTATATACATGTTTTTAAGGTATTTGGGCAAAAAAAATCAAAAAAGCGCCGAGTAGATATTTTTTAAAAAAATAAACAAGTTTTGGTGTAACACGTGTTACATTCATCTGACATATTTGTAACACGTGTTACACCAAAACTTGTTTATTTTTTTTTAAAATATCTACTCGGCGCTTTTTTGATTTTTTTTGCCCAAATACCTTAAAAACATGTATATAACATGTGTATATATATATATATATATATTTTTTTTAAATTCGGGAGGTTAGAGTTTCCCGGGTTTTCTAAATTAAAGTGGGTTTTCTATAGATACTTACATTATATATATATATATATATATATTGCCCTAAATATATGTATTTATATTCATTCTTCTCTTTAAGAAAACTCTATTTTCCTAACTGGTATTTTTATATAAAAATCTTGGAAAAATTGAGTTTAATGTCTTCAAACATTTAGCTAGTAAAATCTTGTTAAAAATATATTTTTCTAAGTGTTAGATTTTTAGTAAAAATTGGTTATAGTTTCCCCTAGATTTAGGGGTTTTCCCATGTTTAAAAACATGTGTTTTTATTATTCAAAACTCAACAATATCATCCATTTACAACTTCAACAAATAATAACCATTAATAACTAGAAATCTACATTTTTACCACAAGATGATGTACTCACTTTTTGTATGAACATGTAGATCTTTTAAAACCATCACTTAACATAATCTTTTTTTTTAGATCTACAACTTTCCAACTTTTATAAGACTTGTAGAAATCATTTTTATAAACTTATATTCTTACTTCTTTCAAAAATATCAAATAAAAATATATATTCTTTTAACAACATTTTCAAAAACACATCTTGCGTTCATCATGTTCATCATACTTGTCCTACATGTATTTTCATCTAAAATATAAACTTGACAACTAACAACTTCAAGAACATATATTTTCATTAGATTTAGTTACTTGTGTTCATGATGTTTATCTTTTTAGAGTGAGAGTTTTTGATGGTTCAACTTGTACATTTATAATCTACTAATAACAAGAAATAAAAGTGGTGATTAAGAACACTCACTACTACCACAAGGCTAGGGATGAACTCTAAGAACAAAGAAGATGAAGATGAGAAGAAAATGGTGGATAATAGCTCCTTGAAGTGGTCCTTGAACTTCTAATTCTTGCACCTTCCTTAGAATGGCTTGAGACACCCTTGTGTACCCTTGGATTACTTGTAAAATTACTTTAAAACGAAGATGATGTTGATGATGGGGAGGCCGTAGGTAGTTGTGGGGGAGGAGGGGTTTTTGGTTTTGAATTATTGGTAGGTGTATTATGAAGACAAGATAAGATGAGGATCTTTTAATCTCTTTCACGAGCTTTCCCCCTAAAACAACCTCATTAACTTTTTTTTTCGAACAACAATTTCATTAACCACAGCAACCTAGCAAGCTGCTAGCAAGGAAACAAACAAACAAGGAAAGAGAAACAGACATTACACATCGAAATTTTTCCATCTATGCCAATCTAAACTTCCCATCTTCGCCCGGCTTTGATCCAAAGAAAAGCTACAGCTTTGATTTCCTCAATCATGCTGGTTAAGCTAATGGGAATGTCTGAGAAGAGGTGCTTGTTCCTAGCATTCCAAAGACTCCAGCAAGATACCAATACAATCGCTTGAAACGTCTTTCTTCTAGTTGTCTCACCCTTAAAATGTTTGTGCAACTCAAAAATATCTTTTAAGGCGAACACAAAAATTTGGGAGATTTTGCACCAAGAGCTAATGTGATACCAGAAGATAGAAGCCATATAGCATGAAGTAAAAATATGCTACGCCATTTCCTCTACGTCCCCACAGAAACAACACTGAACAGGGATTTGGATAATGCCACTTCTAACCAAATTTTCAGATGTTGGGAGACGATTTTGAATCGCCCTCCATCCGAACACATTTATTTTGGGAGGAAGCCATGGGTGCCATTCAAGAATTTCTGGAGCAGGCGAAACCCCTTGTTTGATCAACATCTTCTTCACAGAAGCAGAAGAGAAACCCCTAGCTTCATCCCCAATCCAAGCCCAAGTGTCTTCATTTTCAGAGAATGAAAACCCTTCGATCTTGCTGATTAACTTAGCAGGGTATGTGGCAGCCTCGTCACCCACAATATGATGTTTCCACTTCCAGTTGAAGTTGAAACAACCATGATCCTTAGAGAGGCGATTTATCACCACAATATTCTTCTCAGATTCCAGCCCGAACAGGTCAGGATACACCACTTTGAGAGGTTTATCTTCCACCCATGTATCTATCCAGAACCTGACCTTATTCCCAAGACCCACCTTACCTTTAACCATGTTACCAATAGAGAGAGTGGACGAAAGCTGAAAGCCTTCAAGCCTAGCAATAGCAGCCCACGACCCCGATAATTGATTATTAAAAGGAACTATAGGCCACTTTCTAGGCGTATGGTGAATCGCCTCAATGACTTTCCTCCAAAGGCTCTTTTCCTCCAATTTGTATCTCCACCACCATTTAGAGGGAAGGGAAATATTTGCAATTCTCAACGAGCAAAGCCCTAACCCAACATCTTTTTAGGAGTTGTGACCCGTTCCCATGCTACCCAACTCATTTTCTTAACATTCTCGGTACCTCCCCATAAAAATTTCCTCCTCTTTGCCTCTAACATATCAATAATTTTCATAGGAGCCTTAAAGAGAGAGAAGTAATACAAAGGAAGGCTTTCAAGAACCGATTTCAATAAAGTTAATCTCCCTCCCATAGAGAGAGATGACGCCTTCCACCCGGCAAGCCTAGCATCAAAACATCCAAAACCGTTTGCCAATTGCTTGAGAGATTCATGTTCGCTCCAACTTTTAAACCCAAATACACAAAAGGAGGGTTTTCGGATTTACAATGTAATAAAGAAGCCATACTAGCGACCATACTCTCCTCCACTCCCACCCCAAATAACGTGGATTTGGAAAGATTAATTATCAAGCCAGAGACAAGATGAAAACATCTCAGAAGTTGTGCGAGGCTACGAACATTACCTTCCGACCACTCACCCACAATAAGCGCATCATCACAAAGAGAAGGTGGGAAATATAGGGACCATTGAAAGGAGAAGCAAAGCCCGTGAACTTACCACAAGAAGTCGCATTATTGAACATGACTGTAAGGGCTTCCATCCCAATTATGAATAAAAATGGGGATATGGGATCGCCTTGGCGAATACCTCTCTCATAATTGAACTCGAAAGTCGGGGAACCATTCACAAGCACCAAAGAACGGGCCGTTGAAATGATGCTTCGAATCCAATTTCGCCATTTTACCGGAAACACCATATTTTCCATAACCGTATCTAAAAAGTTCAAATTTACATGATCGTACGCCTTCAAAATCTATTTTGAAGAGAAGACCCTGTTTCTTTTTTTTTTCCACCACACCAAAAATTCATTAATAATAAGCGGCCCGTCAATTATTGCCCGATATTTTAGAAACGCCGTTTGATTGGCCGAGATAACGAATTTAATGACCTTCTTCAATCTAATGGCCAAAACTTTAGAAATGACTTTTGAGATGCTTCCAATTAGGTTTATGGGCCGAAAATCGTCTAAAGAAGACGGGTCCCGGTTTTTTGGAAAAAGAGCAATGAAAGAAGAACAGACAGAGCCTTCAATAGTATCATAATCATGAAAATAATTAAGAGCGAAGACAAAGTCTGTACCGAGAATATGCCAAAAGCTTTTTATGAATCTAAAGTTAAAGCCATCCGGTCTAGAGGCTTTGTTTTCCCCCACAATCCCACACCGCTTCTTTGACCTCTACACTCGAAAAAGGGATGACTAAAGAATTTTCCTCTTTCGCAGAAAGACATTTAAATCCAGATCTCTCTATGGAAGGTCTTTGATTTAAAGTCTCCTTGAATCTACTTTTAAAATGGTTATAGACTTCTTTCTTCACTTTGTTTGGTATAATACACCAAGAGCCCCCTATTTCCAACCCGTGAATTTTGTTTGGCACCATTTTATGTTTGATATCCCTTTGAAAAAAGCAGAATTTTCATCCCCAAACATCGCCCAATTCACTCTTGATTTCTGTTGGATGTCTCTAGTTTTTTGAAGTTCCAAGTCGGCTAAGTCTTTTAAACATTGAAGGTGAATCCAATCCTCCTCCTCTTCTAAGTCTCCATTCTCCATAAGTTCATTTAAAAAGGACAATTCCTTATGAGTCGTCTCCGATTTTTCACCTTCCTTAGCTTTCACTTTCTTCACCCATACCTTTGTAATCTCTTTAAGATATTTCAGTTTCTTTGTAAGAGCCGCTTCCGGTTTATCCGAACATGAGAATGAGGCATTAGCTTCCTCAATAACCCTCGAGAAATCCAGTTTTTCCAACCATGTGTTAAAAAATCTAAACGGGCACGCTCCATAGTTAAGCGGGTTAGATCTTAACATAATCGGGGCATGGTCCGACAAGTATCTTGGTAGTGCTGAGAAGCATGAGTCTGGCCACATATCAATATACTCCTGGTTTACAAAAATTCTATCGATTTTACTCGATTTACGCCCTTTACTCTTTCAAAATGTGAATTTCAAACCCTTCATCACAAATTCATATAGCCCAGGATTATTCACAAACTCATTGAAATCCCTAGCGCAAACTGGATTGAAGGAAGAGTTTAGACGCTCATCCGGGAACCTAACGACATTAAAATCCCCCAATATAATCCAAATGCCTGTGAGAGCAGAAATCAACGTCGCAATTTCTCCCCATAATACCCGTTTAGCAACCGTACCGTGAGGCCCATAAACACAAGCAATGTGAATAGGACTGTCAACACCCTTCAAACGCCCACTGACCAGAATACAATTTTGATTTTTTGTAGGATCATTTTCAGACCCGAATGAGTCGATCAGAAGAGTTTTTCTCAATACGAAAGGCGGAAACAGTCGTATCGAGTTCAATTCAGCTAGAATATCACTTTAAACTGTCTTTTGATTGATTTGACAAAGATTTACAGCGAGTAGACACTTCGGCTTCTCAGACCGGAATGTTATTTCATGCCAAACGACACAGACACATCAGGTATTTATAGGCCAGCTAATTTCGCACGGACCAGCTCAAACGGAATTAGATTTCATGCGAAATCTAATTTCGTGCGAAATTACTATCTAATTTCATACGAAATTACTCATGTGTAATTTCTTGTGAAATTACCCACAAACACACTTTTCTCGTTTTTTGTGCCCTGGTCTATCTAATACAATACAATACAAGACTCGATACAAGATGAAGTCGACAGACGCATGCACCAACAGACTCCCCCTCGAATGTTGACGAGTCTTCAGTGTCGAGTCTTCAATCTTCAATCTTTATCAGTCTTCTCGACCTCTTCTGAAGTATCTAACAATGTTAAGCATCCTCAATCTCTCTCTTCTCTTTATCTCCAGAATCTCGACCTGGCTTTAATCTCTCTCTAGTTCTCTTGATCAGATCTCTTGATTCCTTAAGATCATCATCATCATCAACTTGCATGATCTGAACTTGGCTCTACAATCTTCTATCCCAAGATCTGTGGCTGGCTCTTACATCATCAGACTCTCCCTTAAGTTGTACTTGGGATCGTAGTCTGGCTTTCACAGATTCAGGATTGTGACCTGGCTCACATTCTGCCCAGGATCAAAACCTGACTCTCTCTAATCACAGACTCTTCAGGAATTGAAACCAGGCTTACCTGCACAATCTCTACCTCACAATAAATTTCACAAATTTAAAATTTGACAAATTTATTCTCAGCTAACCACTTGTAGATACAAAAACAACATCATTTGCAAGTATTAATCAAATCAATAAATGATTTTACAATGTTAATCTCTGATGAACCACTTGTAAAAAATATCATTTTTCTTTTCAAACAATTTTTCATCTCAAACAAACTCTCCCAACCCAGTTGTCGTCATGTTTAGCACTTGGAATTTTGAAAATCGGCTCTTCAACATCAGTTGTCGAAAATCTTTTTGGATTTTTCAAAAAATTTATGCTAAAACACACTTAAAATCTTTTTGGAATTTTGAATTTAAAGGAAAATGCAATAAAGAAATATTTACAAACAATATTTTTGTGAGTTTGTGTAAGAGGATCATATCAGTTTATGAGACAGATCACCAACATCGTTAAGCTTTAAACATTTTCAGTTCTAAACAATTCACTTAGATTGTCAGTATACTGATCCACTTAAATTTTCACACAAAGTTCAACTGTTTTGAGATATGAGATTAGTGTTTTAGAGACTTAAACTTATTCGCGTGTCCCACCTCAGAATATACCCCCGTATCCAGATCCCAATATTCAGTCTTACAGGTGAGTATACCTAGATGATATCTGTAAAGGGTTAAATGCGAGGGCCATGAGAGCTCAGGCTATTGCTTCCGCAAAATCAGAGAGATGATGGCTTCGACTTTTGGTGTGTTCCCTTTAGAGAATCTTTTCTTCAACAGCACATGATTAACATTTTGCAATGTTTCATCATTTTTTATGCTGAGGGGAGTGCTATATTTCAAGCAAGCATAAAGCATTATACGGGGACTTGGCCATTGCTTCCGCAAAATCAGAAGTCCCGGGATAATATCCCAAATATCACTGAGTATAAAAACCTAGTATCTAGGAAAGAGGGACCTTTCAAACAAGATTTCGGGGGTTATCCATATATCCGAGAGATGTTCCCCACGATATAAGTAAGTTTGAAATTTATGTTTATATCTCGTCACAATCTACTAAATGTGTAAAAACCTACTGGCACATCATCAGTGAGACCGTTTATCACAATTTAACTTTCCAATTCTTTAGCATGCTGTGATCGTCCACTGATGTACTATCATTTCCTCTTTTTCCCAACAAAACTCATCATTTTTTATTTTATCATGTTTTTGGCTTTTTCAAATTTTCTAATGTTTTTGGATTTTCCGAAATTTCTTACTCCCCCTAAAATACAAAAGCATTTAAAAGAAAATTTGAAAATAAACTGTACAAACAAAGTGACAACCGTTGTGAATTGCTTCAAATCGTCATCCACTTGGCATAAACAATCAGAACTCCCCCTTACAACAAACTATTTTCCCATTGTGATTTCAAAACACTTAAGTTTGTTTTAATCAAATGGTTTTTCCGGAAAGTAAGTTTTCTTGATTTCATAAAACCACTTGTAGGTTAGGGGATCAATTCATCACCTTGTTCTTTCAAGCACTTGAAAATTTTAACAGTTTTAAACTCAATTACCAAATACAACATGTAGAAAATCAAGTACAACTTAATGTCCCAGATTTACCACTTGTAAGAACAAATCAATTACCACTTGTAAGTCGAAATATCACTAATGTGAATTTCTCAAGAAATATGCCGATACCTGCTCCACACTTACCAACCTGGAAGCTCCGGCAAGTCCTGGTTTTTAACAATCATAATAGGTTCCATCCCAGTCACAAACCTGGTGCAGGATCGTTTTCAGACCCAAACGAGTCGTTCAGAAGAGTTTATCTCAATACGAGTGGCAGAAACAAACGTATCGAGTTCAATTCAACAAGATTCACACTTTAAACTGTTGTATGATTGATTCTGATGCGTTGACAAGTCTAACAACACTTCGGCAGCACTTCGTTGCATAAACCGGAATCGTTACAAATGAAATCAGGCACAAGGATATATATATATATATAGGGACTTGATTTCGCTTGAACAGCTTCAACCGAAACCATCTCTCAAGCGAGATCAGTTCTTCAAGCGAAATCACTGAATGCTATTTCGCTTGAACATGCTACAAACCCTATATTTGACATATATCTTGTATTTCGTGCCATGATCTATCTAAATACATACAAGACTCGATACAAGACGAAGTCGACAGACGCATGCACCAACAGACTCCCCCTCGAATGTTGACGAGTCTTCAGTGTCGAGTCTTCGGTTGTCAAACCTTCAGTCTTTATCAGTCTGCTCACTCTCTTCAATATTCTCCATTGTAAGCATCTACAATCAATCTCTTTCTTTTTCTTCGGGAATTGCAACCTAGCTCTGAGCTTTTTCAACATGTATCTTCAGAATCCGAATCTGTCTCTACTATCTTCAGACTCTCTCTTGATGTCCTCAGACTCCCCCTCTCACTAGGCTGGGATTGCAGTCTGGAATTCACTTTCCACAGGTTCTTAGATTGTAACATGGCACTCATCTAACTCAGATATCGAAACCTGACTAACCTGCACAAATCTCTACCCAAAAATAAATTTTCTGATAACCACTTGTGGATAAGATTTTCAAATCTAATTTACCATTCAAAAATGATTTAATCTTTGATAACCACTGAAAATACAACTTTTTCATTAATTCTTTCCCAAACCTGTTCATCAAGTTTAGCACTCAGAATTTTGAAAATCAGCTCTTCAACATCAGTTGTCGAAAATCTTTTTGGATTTTTTAATGAAATGAAATGCAGTAAAGAAATATATACAGACACTATTTTTGTGAATTTGTGTAAGAGAATCATATCAGTTTTTGAGACAAATCACCAACACCGTTAAGCTTTAAACATTTTAAGTTCTAAACGATTCACATAGATTGACGATATTGTTGTCCACTTAAACTCAATCTAAAAACTTTCGAAATGCTTACCGATACTTTAAAGTATATTAATTTTGCACTAAGCTCTTATGGACCCCACGATCTCAGCATATCCCCCCATCATGCAATACACTAACTCAAGTAATGCCTTTAAACTTTTATCAACTGTGATTTGTGCGAAAACAAAGCAGAATGTTTAAACATTAACAATCAGGTCGATCTTTCGATACGCAGAGAAAGTCCAATGTTTAAACAAAATAAGAAAAATAAAATAAGTTGAAATTGTTTAGGCTTTAACCACCAGTTCGATACTCACGTATACGCAAAGGTGATCCAAAGCTTAAACGAAACACCAAAGAAAATAACACAGAACGTTTAGGCAATAACATCTAGATCGATACTCACGTATACGCAGAGGATGTCCAATTCTTAAACAAAATAAAGAAATAAAACAAGTTTAAGTCTTTGCAAAATAAAATGCACAATCACAGCGAATTTTCAGCAAAGTTGTGAAAGTTCACAAACTTAACCAGTTTTAAGTCTTTCGACAATCAGCGATTACTGAGTAGGCACACAATCAAGAAGGACAAAACTAAGTACTATGCTTTTGACCATGTTTCCCAGTAGAACTAGGCTTTTTCATTTTAGGTTTGTATCGTTCTCGCAAATCTACTAGTCTAGCTGAGCCTATCGTCACATCTTTAGTGAGACCGTTTATCACATTTTAACTTTCCATTTCTTTAGCATGCTGTGACAGTCCGCTGATATACTATCATTTCCTCTTCTTGACAACAAAACTCATTTTTGCATTTTTTCATGTTTTTAGACTTTTTCAAATTTTCAAATGTTTTTGGATTTTCAAAAATTTCTTACTCCCCCTAAAATTCAAACACATTTAAAGGAAATTTGAAAACAAACTGTACAAACAACTTGACAACTGATATTGAATCACTTCAAATCGCCATCCACTTAGCATAAACAATCAGAACTCCCCCTCACAACAAACTATTTTCCCATTATGATTTCAAAACACTCAAGTTTGTTTTAATCAAATGGTTTTTCCAGAAAATAAGTTTTGTTGATTGATTTTAACCATTTGTAGGTTAGGGGATTGATTCATCATTTTGTTTCTCAATCACTTGTAGGAAATCGGATACAACTTAATGTCCCTGATTTACCACTTATAATAATAGTTTAATCAATTTCAACCTAATGACCTTGATTAACCTTCAATTAAAACAACCTCTTTTTCAACCACATGGCTTACCAACCAATACCACATGTAGGTTGAATTCTTAGAATGTCGATTCCTACTCCTCACTTACCAACCTGGGAGTTCCGGCAAGTCACACTTTTTCACAAACAAATTTCATAAACAATGAATGATGCCGATTCATGCTCCACGATTACCAACTTAGGAGCTCCGGCAAGTCAGGATTTTAAGTAAAGAATACATACACCCAAGCCTGACCAGCTTTAGGTGTAACCTTCTCAACTTCTTCAGGGGTTTGAACACTTCTTTTTGTTTCATAAAATTCTTTCACCCCTTTCACCTTCCCATCAACCATTTTACCGAATATCTTTTTAACATTTCCATTAAACACTTTCTCAACATCAAATTCTTTCTTTTCAGAATAGAATTGATTTGAAATTTCGACTTTTCCAACTTTCTTCTTAAAATTTTCAGCCCGCAGTGGTGGAAAATTTGCATCATCCACAGTCGGAACTGAATTCTTTTCTTCCATATCAACTTTTGGATCCTCTGATTTTGTGGAATCAGATTCATCACCAGAACTATTCCCTGAACCTTTAACCACCCATTTCTGATTTTTTAGATTTTTTTTTCTTTTTAAAACATTTCTTGAACATTCACCAACTTCAAAAGTTGAATTTTTAAAACCTGTAAAATTTCTGGTTTTAAGTTCAGTTTTTTCAACAACTTTTTCTTTTTGTTTACCAGAGACTTCCTGTTTTGTCTGTATTGTCTTTGTACAATTTCTGGCAATATGACCAACTGTTTTACATTGAAAACAGATTCTTGTCTTGGTCTTCTTCTGAAAAACACTTTTCTTCATCTCTTCTTGCTTCTTTGCAAGGAATTCTTTGTTTGTTTGCTTCCAGAATGAACTCTTCTGTTCTTTCTCAGCACTTGTTCCTGAAACAAAAAACAGTTTTATGTTTATAAGTTTTCTCATTTTTATTATTTTTCGGTGGAATAAAACCCAATCCCTTCTTTTTGAAATTACTGTTATGGTTTGGTTTCTTTTGAAAACTGTAACCATAATTGTAACCCATTTTCTTGTTTAAACGTTGTTGAACTCTTGAGGTGTAAAGTTTAGGTTTTTCAGAAAGATTTGCATCCTTTATTTCAGAAATATTAATTTCTGTCAATTTGAAAACCTTTTTAATCATTTCCGGTTTAACACCTCTTATTGGAAAAATCTCATCAGAATATAATTTGTCAGAATCTTTCAAAGTATAAGCTACTTTGACCGGTTCTTCATTCAAATTAGATTTTGATAACAAAAACTTATTATCATAAACCCGTTTGTCATTTTTGACTGTTGACTTTGACGATTTGGACTCAGACTTTGACTCTGGTTTGAACTCCGACATTGACTCCTCTGTTTCATCCTTATCCAACACCTGATCGACCACCTTTTTTATTAACTCGGACTCATGATCAGTATCGGACGACTTGAAAGTGACATCTATACTTTCTGGAAAATTATCTGACGACTTAGACTCCCACTGTAAGTTCGTTGCCTTTTTGACTCTTTCAGAATTAGCATTTCGCGGAGAATATGCATTTTCAACAGGAGGCGGACATTTTTTATAAACCACACTTGATTTCTTACCAGATATATTCACTTCATCATCTTCTTTTGTCACTGATTTTTCTTCTTCCGAAGTCTTCTCTTCTTCAAATGTCTTCAATTTTTCCACTATGGGGGTAAATCCTGTCAACAACAAAAGTAGAACATGAGTAACTTTTTAATAAATTGTTAACTCTTTCAGTTTCAATTCTTTGTGTTGTCAACTTCATATCAAGCTCAACACACTTCTCTGTGTAATAATTGACATCGTCAAGCTGTCTCATGTAAGCTCCTTTGAGTAAATTCATTGCTACAACTTGTTCACTGCTTGACTCGTTGTACTTATTCATCTCTCTGTTCAAAGTATCATATGATTCTTTCAGCCTTTTTATGTTGTGCAGCAATTCATTGTTCTGCATTAACAGAGAATCACAATTCATACATTTCCCAGCAACCTTGACTACCTCATCATCTGTTTTGATTTCAAATGTTGAAACTTCTTTAACAACTCTTACTGGAACTTCTTCTGCAACTACTTTCTTTTTCTCAACTTCACCATTTAAACGTTTTCTAACTTTTTTTGCCCAATAATCATCAGTATAATCATTGATAACCTGAGCAACAAATCCTTTCTTCAGGAATTCTTTGTCTGGGCAATAATCGTCCCAACTAAAACCTTCTGCCAATTTTTCATCTTCTTGTTATGCCACACATACTTTACTATTTGTTGGAATATATTTATCCCAACTGAAACCTTTTCCATTTTCTTGATTACCAAGACATGCTCTCTTTGAATCTTCAATCTCTTTCCTACCATGAGCTGTTTGTGGCTGTTGTTGTTGATGTGGCTGTTGAGCAACTTGATGATATAACGCTTTTCGATAGTAATCATTGTTTCCAAAAGGATTTTGAGCACCACTTGCTTCTTGATTTGTGCACTCCCTCATGAAATGCCCTTTTTCCCTGCATCAAAAACAAGTAACTTTAGACTTATCAAATCCTAAAGCTGAAACATGTGCATCGTGAAAATCATCTCTGCCTGTAATTTCTTTAAACTTTTCAGCTCGTCTCAATACACTAGCCATACACCATTTTATATCCATCAATTCCATCTCTTCAGCATCAATTTGATCGTAATCTTCTTTTGTTAGCATTGGATTTCCGATCTTTCCTGCAACTAAACCTCCATAGGATTCAAGCACAGTTACCAACAAAGACATGTGGCTTTTAGCAACTTCCTCGTATAATTCTGATCATTTTCAAGGTTTAAAGCAATGTTGCATTGAAGTACTTTGCCGCTCTTTGTGGTAGAAAAGTGTGGATCAAATGTTTGAAATGAAGAAAATCCCATCTTGTTACTTGACCCTTGAGATGGCTTTTCCGAAGATCCCGTTGTATTGAAAGCAGTTTCAACTTTTGGCGAAAACTTGGTTTTGTCATTAACACCACTTTTGTAGTACAAACCAATGTCTTGCTCTCCATCATAATTCTTCATTCTTGCTATCTTTCGTTGCTCCATTTCTTGAGCTTCAAGCTTTTTAATAAAATCACTCAATGTTAAATCATTAAAACCTGGTTTGTTTTTCAACATCATAAGATACGTGCCCCACTCATCATGTGGCAACGCATCAGCTAACTTTTCAATCAACTCATCTTTATCTTTTCTGATACTCAATCTGTTCATGTTTTTCAATAAATTGCAGTATCTTTCAATGATCTGCTTGGTGCTTTCATTTCTTAAACCACTGAACAAATCAAATTCCTTCTTCATCAACGACTTTTTGTTCTTAAGCATGTCATCACTACCAAGGAACTTTGCTTCTAATTCTGTCCATATCGAATGTGCAGTTCCATTGTGTTGAAGTAAAATCAAGATGTCTTCTTTAATCGCCTCCTGCAATAAACTCACCATCAACTTTTCATCTTTGTATTTCTTTTTCTCATCAGGACTTAAATCTCTAACTGGTATTTTCTCTCGATCGCTACCAACTGGTCTAAAATATTGAACTTCCGTATGTTCCCATGCATCTAAATGATAAGCTTCAACCCAGTTACCAAATCGTTCAGCCCATCCACTAAAATCATCAATATCCAAAAGCTTAGGCGGTTTTTGAGTTGTTCCAGTTTCATTTTCAAGCATCGTGTTTTGCGTAACCGTCATTGGACTAGCAAAGGCATTATAAAACTCGTTCTCCATATCTCAGTTTTCACAAGTTCACAATCTGTCAAACTCAAGCAAAATCACAGTCTAACCAAGATCACCCTGTTCAAGCGAAATCTGATACAATTTCAAGCGAAATCACAGAATTTCTCAAGCGAAACCTGTTCAAGCGAAATCTGATACAAAATACACTTCTCAAGCGAAATCAATCCCAATTTTCAAGAGAAATGTCTATTTCAAGCGAAATCAACCCCAAAGTTCATTCTCAAGCGAAATCAGTACCAATTTTCAAGCGAAATCAGTACAAAGTGCACACTCAAACGAAATCAACCAGAACTATTCAAGCGAAATCATCATAATGTCAACTTTCGATCTGATTTTTATCCAATTGATCAAGCAAATGGTTGAATTTGATTCTGAAACTTTCTAGGGTTTGTTAAAACAGCATTACACACATGATATGTAAAAATCAGACAATTTTAACCGTGAAAACTAGTTCAATTTTGAAAGAAGGTGTAGAAGTTAGAAAATGAAGCTGAATTGGTATGAACTCTTACTCCTGAGCTCTGATACCACTTGTAGGATTTTTTTTCAGACCCAAACGAGTCGTTTAGAAGAGTTTATCTCAATAAGAGTGGCGGAAACAAACGTATCAAGTTCAATTCAACAAGATTCACACTTTAAACTGTTGTATGATTGATTCTGATGCGTTTACAAGTCTAACAACACTTCGGCAGCACTTCGTTGCATAAACCGGAATCGTTACAAATGAAATTAGGCACAAGGATATATATAGGGACTTGATTTCGCTTGAACAGCTTCAAGCGAAACCATCTCTCAAGCGAGATCAGTTCTTCAAGCGAAATCACTGAATGCTATTTCGCTTGAACATGCTACAAACCCTATATTTGACATATATCTTGTATTTCGTGCCCTGATCTATCTAAATACATACAAGATGAAGTCGACAGATGCATGCACCAACACCGGGGATGACCCAACTTTACCTGGTTTCTTCGTTTTCTTCTCATAAAATTCCTTTTCTCCTTTGACATTCCCATCAACCATTTTTCCAAAAATATTTTGAACTGTGGGGTTAAAAGCTTTTTCAATATCAAATTCTTTCTTTTCAGAGAAAAATTGATTTGAAATCTCAACTTTACCAACTTTTTGTTTAAAATTCTCAGCCCTCAATGGTGGAAAATTGACATCATCCATTGGCGGAACTGATGTTTCCAATTTTAACTCAACACGTGGCTCCTCAGACTTTGTGGAATCAGATTCATCACCTGAGAATAGCTCCTCTGATTTTGACGAATCAGAATCATTGCTTGAACTATTATCAGATTTCTTAACAACGCACTTGTGGTTATCAAGATTCACCTTTCTTTTATAAAACCTTTTTGAACATTCACCAATCTCAAACTTTGAATTTTTGAAAACTTTGAATTGTTTAGTTGGTGGTTCATTCTCAACCATCTTTTCTTTCAGTTTGAGAAACACTCCCTGTTTTGTTTGGATTGCCTTAGGACAATTCCTGGTAATATGACCAACTGTTTTGCATTGAAAACAGGTTCTTGTTTCCTTCCTTTTAACAACTTCATTCTTCATTTCCTCTTGCTTCTTTGCAAGGAATTCTTTGTTTGTCTGCTTTCTGAACAATTTCTCTTTTTCTTCTTCAGATGATGTTCCTGAAACAAACACAGTTTTTGTTTTATAAATTTTCTCATTTTTATAATTTTTCGGTGGAATAAAACCAAGCCCTTTCCTTTTGAAATTACCGTTATGGTTTGGTTTCTTTTGAAAACCTGAACCAGAACTGTAACCTTTTTTCTTGTTTAACCTTTGTTGATCTCTTGAGGTGTACTTTTTAGGTTTTTCAGAAAGATTTACATCTTTTATTTCAGAAATATTAATTTCTGTTAGTTTGGAAACCTTTTTGATCATTTCAGTTTTAACACCTCTTATTGGAAATTCTTCATCAGAATATAATTTGTCAGAATCATTCAAAGTATATGCCACTTTGATTGGTTCGTCATTCAAATTAGATTTTGATAACAAAAATTCTTTATTGTAAACCCTTTTATCCTTTTTGACTGTTGGACTTGACGTGTCAGACTTTGATTCTGAATTTAACTCCAACTTTGACTCCTCAGTTTCATCTTTATCCAACACCTGATCGACCACTTTCTTTATTAATTCAGACTCATGATCAGTGTCAGACGATGTGAAAGTGACATCGATGTTGTCTGGAAAATTTTCTGAAGACTCAGACTCCCACTGTAAATTGGTTGCCTTTTTGACTCTTTTTGAATTTGGATTTCGTGAAGAATATCCATTTTCAAGCAGAGGCGGACACTTCGTATAACTAAAACCATTTTTCTTACCAGAATCATTCACTTCAGTATCCTTTTTCTTTTCTTTAGAAACTTCCTCTTCATCAAATGCCTTCATGCCTTCCACTGTTGGATAAATCCTGTCAATGACATAAGAAGTACATGAGTAACTTTTTAACAATCTATTAACTCTTTCTGTTTCAATTCTCTGGGTTTCCAGTTTCTGTTCAAGCATAGCACACTTTACAATATAATTGTTCAGCACTCTCTGCTTTGTCATGAAAGCTCCTTGAAGTGTCTTTATTGCTATTGCTTGCTCACTGCTTGACTGATTGTACTGATTCATTGCTTTATTCAGAACATCATAAGATTCTTTCAATCTGTTCATGTTGTAAATCAATGTACTATTTTGCTTTTTCACTGCTTCACAGTTTTCACATTTCACAGGAATCTTTTGTGCATCAGCTTCTGTATCAGCTTTGAAAGCTGGAACTTCTTTTACCTTTTTCCTAATCACACGAACTTCTTCATCATCACTGCTGACGGGTTTTTTAACTTTCTTCTTTTTCTTTTTAACTTTTCCATCATCACTATCACTCTCCTCCATTAATTTTAAATGCTCTTTCATTCTTTTTGCATAATAATCATCATCATTATCACTGTCTTCAGCAACTCGAGCAACAAAAGCTTTGTGATTTGAAGTTTTGTTAGGATCATAATCATCCCAACTGAAATTTGCCCAGCTAAACCCTTCTGGTAAATTTTCATCCTCTTGATTTATCAGACTTGCTTTACTTCCAGCTGAAACATATTTGTCCCAACTGAATTCTTTTGTTGACTTTTTATCATCTTGATTCACCATACAAGCTCTCTTTGATGAATCTTCGATTGTCTTCCTAGCATGTGCAGTTTGTGGTTCTTGTTGTTGTTGAACAACTTGATGATAAATTGCTTTTCGAAAATAGTCATTATTGTTGAACGGATTTTGAGCTCCACTTGCTTCGCGATTTGTGCACTCTCTCTTGAAGTGTCCTTTTTCCCTGCAACGAAAACAAGTGACTTTAGATTTATCAAAACCTAAAGTAGAAACATTTGCATCACAGAAATCATCGCTTCTCGTAATTTGTTTAAACTTTTCAGCTCTTCTTAACACACTCGCAAAACACCACTTTATATCCATCAACTCCATCTCCTCAGCATCAATCTGATTGTAATCCTCTTTTGTCAACATTGGATTCCCGATTCTTCCTGCAACTAAACTTTCATATGATTCTAATACAGTTACCAACAAAGACATGTGACCTTTTGCAACCTCCTCTGTGTAATTTTGACCATTTTCAGGATCTAATACCATGTTGCATTGTAACTTCTTTCCATTCTTTGTTGTTGAAAAGTTTTAATCAAATGATGAATATGAAGAAAAACTTGTTTTGCTGTTTGATCCTTTAGATGAACCTCCAGACGAACTCTTAGCATTGAATGCAGTTTCAACCTTTGGTGACATGTTGGTCTTATCATTAATACCTCCTTTGTAATAAAGACCGATATCTTGTTCAGCATCAAAATCTTTCATTCTTGAGATCTTCCTTTGTTCCATTTCCTGAGCTTCAAGTTTTTCAATGAATTTATTCAGTGTCAAATTACTAAAATCTTTCTTATTTCTCAACATCATGAGATATGTGCCCCAAGTTTCATATGGCAAAGCATCAGCCAACTTTTCTATCAACTCTTCATTATCTTTTGTGATGCTCACTTTCTTCATTTGGACTAACAAATTGCAATATCTTTCGATGATCTGCTTGGTGTTCTCAGTTCTCAAACCACGAAATAGATCAAATTCCTTTTTCAAAAGTGATTTTTTGTTCTTGATCATTTCTTTACTTCCAACAAACTTTGATTTTAAAGCTTTCCAGATTGAATATGCATTTCCATTGTGTTGCAGTAAGACCAAGATATCTTCTTTAACTGCTTGATGCAATAGACTAATCATCATTTTTTCATTTTTCTATTTCTTTCTATCATCAACACATAGATCTTTAATAGCAATCTCCTCTTCATCATCATTCAACGGTCTAATATATTTCGTTTCAACACATTCCCAAGCATCCAGATAATTTGCTTGAACCCAATCCTCAAATCGTTCCTCCCATCCTTTATACTCTTCGATATTCATGAGATTAGGCGGTTTTTGCATAGTGCCCGTTTCATTATCCATGTTCAAGTTCTGAGTAACAGATGCCGGAGTAGTTGGGGTAGTAGCAAATGCGTTATAAATTCCTCTTCCATGTTATAGGCAAACAATTTTCACAAAAACAGTCTTTTCAAACGAAATTACTCCTTCAAACGAAATAACCAACTTCACACGAAATACCAACTCAAGCGAAATATCAACTTCACACGAAATACCCTTGTCACACGAAATACCTGATTTCGTGCGAAATAACCAAACGAAATACCGGTTGAAGCGAAATAAGCTAATTTCGTGTGAAACTCACAAACGAAATTACAAACTGGTGCGAAATAAGGCCTATTTCGTGCGAAATACTGCTGATGTCATCATCTCGAGCTGTTTTTGCCAAAATTGATTAGGTTTTAAGCCGATTTTAAGTCTGAAACTTTCAAGGGTTTGTTAAAACACTATTGCGCGTATAATGTGAGAAATTCAGTACATTTTAACTATGAAAACAAATTCAATTTTGAAAAAAAAAGGTGTCGAAATCAGAATTTGCAGCTGAATTGGTAAGAACTCTTCCTCCTGAGCTCTGATACCACTTGTAGGATCGTTTTCAGACCCGAATGAGTCGATCAGAAGAGTTTTTCTCAATACGAAAGGCGGAAATAGTCGTATCGAGTTCAATTCAGCTAGAACATCACTTTAAACTGTCTTTTGATTGATTTGACAAAGATTTACAGCGAGTAGACACTTCGGCAGCACTTCGGCTTCTCAAACCGGAATGTTATTTCGTGCCAAATGACACAGACACATCAGGTATTTATAGGCCAGCTAATTTCGCACGGACCAGCTCAAACGGAATTAGATTTCATGCTAAATCTAATTTTGTGTGAAATTACTATCTAATTTCATACGAAATTGCTCATGTGTAATTTCGGGTGAAATTACCCACAAACACACTTTTCTCGTTTTTTGTGCCCTGATCTATCTAATACAATACAAGACTCGATACAAGATGAAGTCGACAGACGCATGCACCAACATTTTTAATAACATTTTGTTTAAAAAAACAAACCTGGGTTCCATATACAAAGCAAACCACCTGACCGGCCAGCCGCGTTTACCAGCTCCGAATCAAAAGAAGACGAACCCCAAAACTTATCACAACTGATCTTGGACCCATCCGCCATCTGTGTCTCTTGCAAAGCTAGAAACGTAATGTTTTGCGACACCACAATACTCTTAATACACCTAGCCTTGGCATCATTGCCCACCCCACAAGCATTTAGTGATAAGAAATTCATAGTTAAACCTGATTAGTCTCCTCTCCCTACACCACCTTCCTCACATCGCGGTCAAAATTTCGCAAATTAACTCCAATTTGATTTCCGAACTCGATTGTCTCCAAAAATTCTTCATTTATCGGATATGTATTGTAACACCCCGTGTTTCAAAAGTCAAAGTTAAGATTGAAGTCAAAGGAAGAAAAGATTGCTAATTGCGATCTGTCTCTCCTTGCTCAATTCCTGTTTTTACTTCTTTGACTTGTATTTAGCTTATTTCATTATCGCTTTAGTTGTATTATGTGGAGTATCTATTAATAATCGCATAGTAATCGCTATTTATTGCACGATTAATCGCTTTATCGCTATCGAAATCGCACTCGCAACTCGAATTACGCATTTTGGTTATTGTTACACATGTGTGTATGCCTTATGTGTTACTTGTGCATGCTTGTTTATGTTATGTGTGGTAATCAATCGAAATGCAATCGAAACTCAATCGCAATCGAATCTCAAACGCTAAATGAATATGAAATAAGGATGCTTGTATGTTGATATAGTAGTTGGGATTAAAAGTAATTTGACTAGGAAACTCTATCGCAACGCAACGCTCACAATCACAATCGAAACGGCAAAACGCGTCGCACCGAACACTCGAACAAGGTGACTGATCGACCAGGCGACCAGCCGATCGACCAGCCGTCCGATCGAGTTGCCGCTCGATTGACCAGCTGTTCGATCGGGCTGCCAACTGATCGACCAGCCCCCCTCCTCCCTTTTCCTTTTCCTTTTTGGGAAACCCTATAAATACCCCCTGTCACCATCATACTTTCCACTTTTGGCAACTCTCCTCCGACCAGCTCATCTTCCCCACTTTTCTTCAGATTTCTCACGATTTCGGTAAGATTTCGTCCTAAATCTTGTACTTCCTTAATCTACACGCACTCCTACACCTTTTTATCTTTTAAATCTTATTTTTTAACCATGAAATCATCAAGATTCAAGGTGTTCTAGGATGACGTCATCATGTGTTCTTGAGAACTTCATGTTTTGGCCTCAATCCACCAAGAACAACTCAGATCTAACCGATTTCCACATAAACAAACAAAGATCTTTCATAGATCTAAACATATTCACTATGAAAAGGATTGAAAGATGGTTTTCCAACTATCTTTCAACTCTTTTACACTCAATGCATTCAAAACCGATAGAATCGGGGCTTGTGCCGACTTACTACTCATTCTTGTGGTTGTGTTGGTTCAAGATCTGGATTCTATCCACAAGACTACCGATTACGGGTTAAACATGGAACAGCGTCTCGAACAGTTAACTGGTCGGATTTGGGTGATTCCTGTCCGATTAAGGGTACCAAGTATTGACAAGGTTTCTGTTGCTTAACACGTTATCAAAAACGTCTCGATAAAACGACAAACAATCAAAATAACCAAGTGTAAGATGAACAGGCCGACCAGGAAGGAGTGCCGTCTGAACGACCGACCAATCCGAATGACTTGCACCTTGGTCACACCTTAGATTTTCAAATCAACCCTCAAGAGTTTTGGAACACCGAACGGATTGCCGTTCGATCGAGTTACCACTCGATCGACCGACCATCCGACTATGTGTTGTTTCAGAACTTCAACACTTAAACAATTTTCAACATGTTCAATGCACAAAGGATGCCACCCGATTGAACAACCGTCCGATCGAGTGACAACTTGCTGTGAACTTGTTCTCGAACCTATCGGATTGTTCGATTGATCGACCTGAAAGGTAGAGATACTTCTATATTTTCAAAATGCTACAACGAAAACTTCAAAAGTCAAACCATCATACACAAACACATCCTTCACAAAGGAAGAAACAATCCACTCGAAAGGTCACCCGACCGGATGACCATCCGAGCGGACTGACAACCGAACGACCGGCCATCCGATCGGGACTACCATCCGATCAAACTGCTGTCCTACCCACTTGCACTCTATATCGTTTTACGCGTCGCTTATCACCGTGCTATCAATCTGTTCAGGCTAACCCTACTCTCTAGCGCTCCCTTCAATCCATCAACCGCTGTGAGTATACTCGATCCCTTTTTGCTTTATGCACTTTTGGGTGTTACATACGTTACATATTCTAAATCACATTGAACACACCACGTTACATTTTAACGCTAACCATTACCGCATGCTATACGTGACTTAATGAATGCTTGTTTGTTATGTTTACACATGGAATGCTGTCTACCTGCCTTAGCAACGGTAGTACTATTAGTTTGGACTCAGCACATGTTCACTCAGGGGTTGTTAAGGACAATTACTTACATGGCTCACAGTGGTGAGTATGTATCGTGAACTGCCTTGGGCAGTCAACCCGCAGTCATTGGTATCGATAGGTTCATGTCGATAACTAACATGCCTCATTTCACACTGTGTACGTGCTGGTTATGCGTAATGATTTCGAACTCTATATGCTATTATCAAACTTGTATGCTCACCTTCACACAATCTGTATTGACTTTTGTTTTAACGTATGTGGGGTGCTTAGGATGCTTATTTGCTTAGCTTGCTGTGTGATGAAATCGAGGCTAGGCAGAGTCTAGAAACAAACGATTGTCTGTAATAAAAATCTGAGTTGTCGGAATAGAACAATTTGACTAGATTCGGCCTGTAATAACTAGATTATCTTTTATGACATGGAATGGGACGTGTTGCTTTAAATAATTGGTAAGTGTAGTTGTTATGGAAATTTCTGGACAATCTGTTTCGCTCAGTGCCACGCCCTGATGTTTCCGCCATCGGTTGGGGTGTGACAGATTGGTATTAGAGCCATAACTATAGGGAATTAGGCAAGACTCGACCTAGTCTGGGTCGATGTCTTAGAAATGACCTAGTCTATAGTTAGGAACCAACAGACCAACTTGTGCATATCCGGTAGGGATTATGTACGAGCTCATAATTACTTCTCGCCTACGCTACACTATCACTGCACTTTAGTTTCGAAAAAGAACGAACAATTGAGCCGAGAATAGGTGTTAAAACCGCAAACTCTCGACTCAAATGTTTGTTAGACCCGCATTTTCAACAACAAACAGGAGAATTTGCGTTGAAACAGGAGTGAAATCCATACTTTGACGCATAATTCTTTTGTAATTTAACAAAACAGGAACAAGGTTGTTAAGATAGGGGTGAAACCCGAACCTTGATGACTTATTCCGCCCTATTTTGTTTTACAAAACTCTTACCAAGGTCTCGATGGACTCCAACGACTTGACGTCACGCCAAAACTGAAAGGATACGTGGCATTCGCCCAAGAATCGAGGCGGAAGCACAGTCCCGAAGGTCAAAGTGTGCTCAGAAGGTCCTTGTGAATAGTCGAAACACTTTGGTTAGTCGATGTCTAAATAGCCGCAGACAATCTGTTCTCGATTTTTATGTGTTTTGATTCTAAGCTCGCCACTGCCGACTCTGATATTTCGACATTTTATGTGAATTTTACGCTTTTTATGTGGTTTATGCTTATTTGTTAGCATTTTGTGGTACTACTGGTTTTGATCTAACGCCTTGTTGCTTTCGCTAAACACACAACGCACTGCACAAACACTGACAAATCGCTACTACTATGAGGAATGACCTTACGCCCTAACGTTTGCTAAGTTAATCGATTATACTATACTATATGCTATGATAATCGTTGTACGCCCACCCTCGCAACAAAAAGCCTGTGAGCGTCGATTTTGAATGATAGGATCCTATATTCTGGGGCAGTCAGAATGCTCTACATGTCTCTATATGCTCCCATGTGCTTCTATGTGAATTACGTGCTTACATGCTTATGTGTTCTGTGCCTTACATGCTTATGTGCCTCTGTGTTTATGTAAATCAGTGATTTTGTGCCTATGTGCTTACATGATTATAAGTGTTCCTGAGCTTTAGTAGTATCAGGCATGTGAGGTGAGATTCGATTATATTGTGTTGAGACCGTGGCGATGTCTGTTGCAGACAATGTCGTCATCTGGATCTCGCACTACCCGAGATGCCCGCTGAAAGCAAGCAGACAAACGCCTCGCTTCCATGATCACTAAGCAAATGGCAAAGGTTGTACCCCAAGTCGTCAGTGAACTGTACGAAAACATGAGTAAATCGTCTGAGGAATCCAGAACCAAAACTCCCAAAGCTGCTTTCAGCTTCAAACAGTTCAAGGCATGTGGATCGAAAGAGTTCACCGGCGAAGAAGGCCCTACGGCTTTGTTTCAATGATATGACTCAATCGAAGTCACCCTATGACAGAGCGGATATCCTGATAATCTCCGCACACTGAACGCGACCGGCGTCTTCCAGTCCCGCGCTCTAGACTGGTGGACGGCCGAAAGGAACAAGCGCGGAAATGATGCAGCCTATGGTCTGTCATGGGACGAGTTGAAGAACGTTATGCTCGAAGAGTTCTGCCCTCCCCATGAGCGCCAGAAGCTGGAGGACGAGTTCTGGCACATTCAGCAGAAAGAAGGTGACAACGCTGCCCTGACTGCTCGTTTTAAGCAGCTCAGCATCATCTGTCCCGATCAAGTGAAGACGCCCGACATGGCAATCAAAAAGTACATTCGAGCTCTACCCGACTGTGTTGCAGATTTTGTGCATGCCGCAAAGACAGCGACGATCGAAGAAACCTACTTGCTTGCCGTTGAAATCAACGACAAGCGAATAAAAGCTGGTTTTTGGGATAAAACATCAAAGAACCTGTGTAGGATCGTATTCGGACCTGAATGAGTCTATCAGAAGAGCTTTTCTCAGTTTGAGCGGCGGAAAAAAACAAACTAAGTTGAATTCAGCGAGTATACACTTTAAACTGTCGATTTGTATTGATTGAATGACTTTTACAATGACTCGACACTTCGGCAGCACTTCGTTGCAAACCGGAACACTAACTTCTGATTTAGCTCCAAATGACCCTTTATATAGGGATTCTGATTTAGCTCGAAATGACAAGGTGTCATTTCGAGCAGAATCAGACATTACAATTTCGAGCGGAATCAGGATTTTATGTGATTTAGCTTGAAATGACAAAGTGTCATTTCGAGCGGAATCACCCCTAAAAATCACTATCTCGTTTTTCATGCCCTGGTCTAATACATTCTATACAAGACTCGATACAAGACGTAGACGGCAGACGGATGCACCAACAAACTCCCCCTTGGATGTTGACGGAGTCTTCAGTGTCGAGTCTTCGCAACTTCAGTCTTTATCAGTCTTTAGGCTTCTCTTTTAAGTATCTGACGCAGTAAGTATCCTCAATCTCTATCTTCTTTTCTCTTTTCATTATCAACATACTCCTTCCTTTAAGTATCTTCAGACTCCCCCTATCGATATGCTGGAATCGCAGCCTGGCTTGTTAAACTCACAGAGTCTTCAGGTATCGGAACCTGGCTCTTCCTCAAACCTGTACATTCTCTACCACAAACATAAGTTTTCTAATATTAAACTTTAACACACTCAGACACCACTTGTAAATATCACAAAAATGATCTATCATTTAGTCTCTGATGAACCACTTGCAGAAGTATCATTTTCAAAACTTCTGATGACCACTTGTAAGATAGAAACTCTTAAACACATTCTCCCAAACCAATTGTCATCATGTCTAGCATTTGGAATTTTGAAAATCAGCTCTTCAACACCAGTTGTCAAAAATCTTTTTGAATTTTTCAAAATTTATGCTAAAACACACTAAAATCTTTTTGGAAATTTTTGAATAATATGAAATGCAGTAAAGAAATATTTACAAACAATATTTTTGTGAGTTTGTGTAAGAGGATCATATCAGTTTCTGAGACAAATCACCAACACCGTTAAGCTTTATACATTTTAAGTTCTAAACAATTCACTTAGATTGTCAGTATACTGATCCACTTAAATTTTCACACAAAGTTCAACTGTTTCGAGATACGATATTAATGTCTTAAACACTTAAACTTAATCGCGTGTCCCACTACTTGAATATACTCCCGTATCCAGATCCCAATATTCAGTCTTACAGGTGAGTATACCACAGATGATATCTGTAAGGGGTTATAAATTATGTAGAATCATGAGAGCTCAGGTCAGAACTACCGTTCAGCAGAGAGATCATGACCCAACTTTTGGGTGTGTCCCCTTTAGAGGATCTTTTTTACAACAGCAATGACTATCAATTTTATTGTTTCATCCATTTGCTGAGGGCGGCGCTATTTTTCAAGCAAGCGAAAAGTATTCTCCGGGGACTAGGCCATTGCTTCCACAAAATCAGAAGTCCCGGGATAATACCCCAGATATCACTGAGCATAAAGACCTAGTATCTCAGAAAGAGGGACCTTTCAAACAAGATTTCGGGGGTTACCCATATATCCAAGAAGTTGTTACCCACGAATTAAGCAAGTTTGAATTTTAGATTTATATCTCGTCACAATCTACTAAATGTGCAAAAACCTACTGGCATATCCATAGTGAGATTGTTTATCACATATTTAACTTTCCAATTCTTTAGCATGTTGTGATCGCCCACTGATGTACTATCATTTCCTCTTTTTCACAACAAAACTCATTTTCATTTTATCATGTTTTTGACTTTTTCAAATTTTCAAATGTTTTTGGATCTTCTGAAATCTTACTCCCCCTAAAATGAAAACACATTTTAAGAAGTTTGAAACAAACTGTACAAAAAAAAATGACAACTGATATCAAATCGCCTCAAATCGCCATCCACTTGGCATAAACAATCAGAACTCCCCCTTTCAACAAACTATTTTCTTATTTAGATTTCAAAACACTAAAGTTTGTTTTAATCAAAATGATTTTTCCGGAAAATAAGTTTGTTTTTACCACTTGTAGGGGCATGGTTCATCATATTGTCTTTCAACCACTTGTATGAAGATTACATCAAGTTCAAATTAATGACCTTGAGTAATCACTATGTCAAAACAAACCTCTGTATCACTTGTACGATGAACTTATCAAAGTAAATTTCAAGATAAATGCCAATACCTACTCCACACTTACCAACCTGGGAGTTCCGGCATAGTCCTTCACCTGTAAACATTTCATCAATCTTTAAAAATTTCACAAAAACATACTTAACAAGAATGATGCCGATTCCTGATCCAAAATTACCAACTTGGGATCTCCGGAAAGTCCACAGACCTACTGTTCGTAATATGTACCATCCCAGTCACAAACCAGGGATGGTTCAACTTTATCTTTCTTCGTCTTCTTCTCGTAAAACTCTTTAACCCCTTTGACTTTTCGATCAATCATTTTTCCAAAAATATGTTTTACAGTGGGGTTAAAAGCTTTTTCAATATCAAAAACCTTTTTATCATCATAAAATTGGTTTGAAATCTCAACTTTACCAATTTTCTTTTTAAAATTTTCAGCCCGAAGTGGTGGAAAATTATCATCATCCACAGTCGGAACTGATTCTTCACTTTTTGAAACAACCTGTGACTCCTCTGATTTTGTGGAATCAGATTCATCACCAGAAGATATCTCCTCTGATTTTGACCTATCAGAATCATCGCTAGAACTACCTCCAGACTTCTTAACCACCCATTTTTGTTTGTCATTTTTAGCTCTCTTCTTGTAAAACTTGTTTGAACATTCACCAATTTCAAATGTAGAATTTTTGAATAACTTTGTTCTGTCAATTGGTGGTTCAAACTCAATCACTTTCTCTTTCTGTTTACGAGAAACTCCCTGTTTTGATGGTATTGCCTTAGAACAATCTCTGGCAATATGTCCAACAGTGTTGCATTGGAAACAGGTTCTCGTATCTTTTCTCTGTCCAGCAAACTTCTTCATGTCATCTTGCTTCTTTGCAAGGAACTCACTGTTTGACTGCCTCTAGAATTCTTTCTTTTCTTCCTCTTCTGAGCTAGTTCCTGAAACAAATGTCATTTTTGCTTTAAAATCACGAACATATTTTTCATTTTTCTGTTGGAATAAATCCAAGACCTTTCTTTTTGAAATTACGGTTTTGGTTTGGTTTCTTTTGAAAACCAGAACCAGAACTGTAACCCTTTTTCTTGTTTAATCTTTGTTGTACTCTTGAGGTGTATTTTTTAGGTTTTTCATTAAGATGTAAATCTTTTATTTCAGAAATATTAATTTCTGTTAGTTTGAAAACCTTTTTTATCATCTCAGTTTTGACACCTCTTATTGGAAATTCCTCATCCAAATATAATTTGTCAGAATCATTCAAAGTATATGCAACTTTAAATGTTTCGTCATTCAAATTAGACTTTGATAACAGGAATTCTTTGTTGTAAACCCTTTTAACTGAAGACTTTGGACTGTTGACTGTCGAACTCGAACTTTCAGAACCAGACTTTGACTCTGACTCTGACTTTGACTCTGAGTTTGACTCCAACTTTGACTCCTCAGTTTCATCTTTATCCAACACCTGATCGACGACTTTCTTTATTAACTCGGACTCATGATCAGTGTCAGATGATGTAAACGTAACATCAATATTTTCTGGCAAATTGACTGAGGACTCCGACTCCCACTGTAAATTTGTTGCTTTTTCGACTCTTTCCTGATTTGGATTTCTGGGCAAATATCCATTTTCTAGCGGGGGTGGACACTTGTTATAACCGACATCTTGTTTCTTACCAGAATCCTTCTTGTCAGTCTTTTTCTTTGTGTCACTCTTCTTCTTGTTCTTCTTTTCTGGAGTCTTTTCTTCAGTCACTTTTCAATCATCATTCTTTTCTTCAGTTACTTCATCCTCTTCAAATGCCTTCATGCCTTCAACAGTTGGATAAATCCTGTCAATGACATAAGAAGTACATGAGTAACTTTTCAACAAACGATTTACTCTTTCCGTTTCAATTCTTTGTAACTCTAGCTTCTGTTCAAGAGCAGCACACTTCTCAAGGTAGTTGTTCACAACTTTTTGCTTTATCATGAACGCTCCCTGAAGTGTCTTCATTGCTGTTGCTTGTTCTTCACTTGTATGATTGTATTGATTCATAGCTTTATTCAGGACATCATAAGATTCCTTCAAACTGTTCAAGTTATAAATCAATGTGTTGTTCTGCTTCTTTATAGCTTCACAAGTGTCACACTTCACAGGAATCTTTTTAGCATCAACTTCTTCATCAACTTTGAACTTTGGAACTTCAACCTTTACTTTCCTTTTGATCACTGGAACTTCCTCGTCATCACTGCTGACTGGTGTTTTGATCTTTTTCTTTTTCTTCTTGGCTTTGTCATCATCACTATCACTTTCTACCATCATTTTCAAATGATCTGCCATTTTCTTAGACCAATACTCACGATCATCATCACTATCATCTTCAACTCGTGCAACAAAAGCTGTATGAACTAGAACTTGGTCAGGAACATAATCATCCCAAGTGAAATTTTCCCAACTAAAACCTTCGGGTAATTTCTCATCATCTTGATCTATTATCAAAGGGTTACCATCAGCTCTCATTGAATAGTCTTGATTAACCACACAAGCTCTCTTTCCAGAATCTTCAACCACATTTCTTCCATGAGCAGTTTGTGCCTGATGTTGTTGTTGTTGAAGTGGTTGTTGAGCAACTTGATGGTAGATGGCCTTTCGATAGTAATCATTGTTTTTGTTAAAAGGATTCTGAGCTCCACTTGCTTCACAATTTGTGCACTCCCTCTTGAAGTGACCTTTCTCCCTTCAACGAAAACAGGTGACTTTAGATTTATCAAATCCTAAAGTTGAAATGTTAGCCTCACGTAGATCATTTCTTCCTGTGATCTGCTTGAATTTCTCAGCTCTCCTCAACACACTGGCCAAACACCATTTGATGTCCATTAATTCCATCTTCTCAGCATCGATCTGATCGTAATCCTCTTTTGTAAGCATAGGATTCCCGATCTTTCCAGCCACAAAACTACTATAAGATTCCAACACCATTCCTAACAAAGACATGTGATTTTTGGCAACTTCCTCGGAGTAATCTTGATCATTCTCAAGATTTAATACAATGTTACACTGAAGTTTTCTCCCATTTTTTGTTGCTGAGATGTTCGGATCGAATGATGGAAATGATGAGAAACTATTACTGATGCTTGATCCTTTAGATGAGCTTCCTAATGAATTCTTGGCGTTGTAAGCAGTTTCCACTTTTGGCAAAAAATTTGTGATTTTCTCATTCATCCCTGCTTTGTAATACAATCCAATATCCTGTTCACCATCGAAATCTTTCATCCGAACAATCTTCCTTTGCTCCATCTCTTGAGCTTCCAACTTCTCAATGAACTTACTCAAAGTGAGTGTATTGAATCCTTTCTTGTTTCTGAGCATCATCAGATATGTACCCCATGTCTTGTGTGGTAAAGCATCAGCAAGCTTCTCGATCAACTCTTCATTGTCTTTCTCGATGCTCAATCTCTTCATGTTAGCTAGCAAATTGCAGTATCTTTCAATAATTTATCTAGTGCTTTCATTCTTCAACCCACGAAACAGATCGAACTCTTTCTTCAAAAGTGATTTCTTGTTCTTAACCATCTCTTGACTTCCATGAAACTTCGATCTTAATGCTTTCCAAATTGAGTAGGAAGTTCCATTATGTTGTAATAACACCAAGATGTCTTCTTTCACAGCTTGTTGTAAAAGACTTAGCATCATTTTTTCATCTTTGTATTTCTTTCTAGCATCGGCACTTAAATCTTTAATTGGAACAACCTCTTCATCATCATTCGTCGGTCGAATGTATTTCGTCTCGACACATTCCCAAGCATCAAGATAGTTTGCTTGTACCCAATTCTCGAAACGACCTTCCCAACCCTTATATTCTTCGATGTTCATTAGTTTGGGCGGTTTTTGCATAGTTCTCGTTTCGTTCTCCAACATCGTGTTCTGTGCAATACTCATCGGGGTAACCGGGGTAACGAACGCGTTATAAAATTCTTCGTCCATGATTCGAATTTCAAAAATTTTCAAACAGACTAATCAAGCGGAATATTAAACTATCTTTTCGAGCGGAATAACCAAATTCAGTTTCAAGCGGAATACCAAAACTCCTTTCAAGTGAAATAACCAAGAACACCTTTCGAGCGAAAACACCAAGATGCAATTTGGAGCGAAATATCTAACTGAATCCTCTGGAGCGAAATCACTTAGATTACTTTCAAGCAGAATCTAAATTGATGACAGTTTGGAGTGGAATCAGAAAAATGTAGTTTGGAGCGGAATCAGACAAATGCAGTTTGGAGCTGAATCAGAAAAATGCAGTTTGGAGCGGAATCAGACAAATGCAGTTTGGAGCGGGATGCAATTTGGAGCAAAATATCTAACTGAATCCTCTGGAGCGAAATCACTTAGATTGCTTTCAAGCAGAATCTAAATTGATGACAGTTTGGAGTGGAATCAGAAAAATGCAGTTTGGAGCGGAATCAGACAAATGCAGTTTGGAGCTGAATCAGAAAAATGCAGTTTGGAGCGGAATCAGAAAATCTCAAGCTGAATCAGTGTATTTTCGAGCGGAATCAACCTGGAACTTTGGAGCGGAATCAGGACCAATTTTTTTAGCTGAATCACTGTGACGTCATCATACTCTCGAGTGTTTTCAAGCGGAACCTCAAAAATAACCAGTTTTAGTTCGAATTTTAGTCTGAAACTTCTAAGGCTTTGTTAATACAACATTCCGAGCAGTGTGTGAAAATATGAGCCAATTCTGACCGTGAAATGATGTTCAGATTGAAAAAGAAGGTGTAGAAAAACAGAAAACGCAGCTGAAGGCAAGAGCTCTTCCTCCTGAGCTCTGATACCACTTGTAGGATCGTATTCGGACCCGAATGAGTCTATCAGAAGAGCTTTTCTCAGTTTGAGCGGCGGAAACAAACAAACTAAGTTCAATTCAGCGAGTATACACTTTAAACTGTTGATTTGTATTGATTGAACGACTTTTACAATGACTCGACACTTCGGCAGCACTTCGTTGCAAACCGGAACACTAACTTCTGATTTAGCTCCAAATGACCCTTTATATAGGGATTCTGATTTAGCTCAAAATGACAAGGTGTCATTTCGAGCGGAATCAGACATTACAATTTCGAGCGGAATCACCCCTAAAAATCACTATCTCGTTTTTCATGCCCTGATCTAATACATTCTATACAAGACTCGATACAAGACGTAGACAACAGACGGATGCACCAACAACCTGCACCAAGTCACCGCCGCACCGTCCACTGAAACCGCCGCCACTCAATCATAGAAAGTCTCACGCCGCAAGAAGAAGAACAACAACAGCAGCTCCAGCAACAAGAACGGTGCTGTCACTACCACTGCTGCTCCACTTCAAGCCGTACTGGCTCAGCAGCAATCTCAACACCGTCCAGCACCAGTTACCTATGCACCGCCTGCAAAGCGTGCATACACAGGCCCTCACCCTGCCTGCCCAACATGTTCTTATCATCACCCGGTGGGTCTAGCTTGCCGTTTTTGCGCGCATTGCAACATGTACGGCCACTTTACCGCCAATTGCCATACTGGTCCCCGCCAAGCACCGATTCAAGCCACTGCTCATCAAGCTCTGCTCCCAGCCCCATAAGGCCAACAAGCGGCTCAGGCACCCGCGATCAACGCCAGAGTCTGCTTTGCATGTGGTGATCCCAACCATTTTGCAAACATGTGCCCGAATAGGGTTGTGAAGCAAGAGCCTTAGCAACACCAGCAGCAGCAGCAACAAGCCGCACGCGCCAGAACCTTCAACATCAATGCGCGCCAAGCCTAGGCTGACAACAACATGGTCAATGGTACGTTCCTTGTGTATGGTATTTATGCTTCATGTTTGCTTGATACTGGAGCCGATAACTGCTTTGTGTCGTTTGAATTCGAGAAGCTTCTTAGACGTAAGCACTCCTATCTCCCCTCAACGTTCGATGTTGAAGTCGCCACCAGAAGAACTGTCGCCATTAATTCTGTTCTTCGTGATTGTACTCTTGAGCTCAACAATCACATCTTCCCAATCGACCTTATTCCGATGCAACTCGGAAGTTTTGACGTCATAGTAGGCATGGACTTTCTTCGCGAAAACCATGCTGAAGTTGTGTGCTTCGATAAGATGATTCGATTCTCGCTCGCGAATGGTGATTTATTATGTGTCTATGGTGAAACTGCTTCGAAAGGCCTCAAACTCATGTCTTGTGTCTAAGCTAGCAAGTATCTCCGCAAGGAATACAGAGCTTTCTTAGCTAACATTGTAGTAGCGGAGAAGGAAAAGAAAGGAAAGACGGAAGTAAACGATGTTCCAGTGGTTCGAGAATTTCCTAACGTTTTTCCTGAGGATCTTCCCGGACTTCCGCCAAGTCGTGATATTGACTTCCGTATCGACCTCATTCCTGGAGCCAACCCTATTGCCAATAGGAATGGCAATGGGCCGGGTTTGGGCTGGGTATTAGTAATCCCAAGCCCGTACCCGGTTGTAATTCTTTGGCCCATACCCGGCCCATTACCCGTCGGGTATTTACCCATCGGGTATCGGGTATACCCTCGGGTAATGGGTATACCCATTAATTTGTTAAAAATATCATTGAAACTCTAATGTGCATTTTTTACTCTAATGTTTATATAAGTTACTACTTTAGTAACTACAACAAAGGAAAATATGACCAATAACATTCAAACATATCATATTCAAATGCCTATTTGAAACATATGTCTGCATAAGGGTAGGCGGGGTGGAAGATTGTTCAACGCGTGATGGAGATATTCAACGAGTGAAAGAAGCTAACATACCACCGCCACCTACAAATTCCACAAGTAATGGAATTTGTACGTGATTATTTCACGCGTTATGGGGTATTATGTGATAATTGGATGTGAGGGGGTGTGAGGGTTTATTGTTGGGTGTTGTGAGCGATGACCATTGCCACTAAAAAAGGTTATGAGTGATGGAATAATGGTTGATGACATGGCGGAACTTGATTGAATGTTGTGAGTGTTGGAATTTTTGCAAGTGATGACCACCCCCTCCCCCCTAATTAACTAATTAATGTATTGCTACTTTGGAACATATAATGTCAGTTTATTTAATTTGCATTTAATTAAACACCAAACATGAAAAATAATAGCATTATTCACAACCCAAGTAATCTCCCTAACAACTTGAAATGTGTTTAGAAAATTCCAAAACTAACACACATTTTTAATCTACATGAAAACAACATAACTAAACATAAAATCTTATGTTCGTATGTTAAAGTCTTGAAGACAAACAACAAAGCAAAATAATATGAATAACTGTATGTACTAAAGTTTATATAAATGGAAAATTAAATTTAAAATAATATGCTTTTCGGGTATTATTCGGGTAAACGGGCCGGGTATCGGGCGGGTATCGCTAAATCCCATACCCGTACCCGAATATTTTTATATTTTTAATCCCATACCCGGCCCATACCCGTCGGGCTTCGGGTATACCCGGCCCGTATGTTTCGGGTTTCGGGTATACCCATCGGGCTTGGGCTTTTTTGCCATTCCTAATTGCCAAAGCTCCTTACCGACTCGCTCCATCCGAAATGCGTGAACTCTCGAGTCAACTCCAGGAATTACTTGAGAAAGGCTTCATTCGCCCGAGCACCTCTCCTTGGGGAGCGCTAGTCCTTTTCGTTAAAAAGAAGTATGGGTCGTTCAGGATGTGCATTGACTATCTGGAATAGAATAAGTTGACTATCAAGAATCGTTATCCCCTGCCTCGCATTGATGATTTATTTGATCAGCTACAAGGTGCTACGTGTTTCTCCAAGATTGATCTACTCTCAGGCGATCACCAGCTATGCATTCAAGAGGAAGATATACCCAAAACCGCTTTTCGAACTCGCTTTGGCCATTATGAATTCGTTGTTATGCCTTTTGGTTTAACCAACGCACCCGCGGTTTTCATGGATCTGATGAATCGCGTGTGTAAACCATACCTCAACCGTTTCGTCATCGTGTTCATCGACGATGTCTTGATCTATTCCAAGTCGAAAGCCGAACACGCGCAACATCTACGTTTGGTGCTCGAACTACTCCTGGGGAATCGACTCTATGCCAAGTTCTCCAAGTGTGAATTCTGGCTGGAGGAGGTTCAATTCCTCGGTCACATTATCAATAGTCAAGGTATCCATGTCGATCTCGCGAAGATTGAAGCCGTTAAGAGTTGGATTACACCTAAGAACCCGTCTGAAGTCCGTTCTTTCCTCGGATTAGCGGGTTATTATCGTCGATTTATTGAAGGATTCTCAAAAATCACTGTGCCTCTTACCGCTCTCACCCATAAAGACAAGCCTTTTGTTTGGGGAACTGAACAAGAGTCTGCCTTCCAAACCCTCAAGCACATGCTTTGCAATGCTCCTGTTCTCACGTTGCTCAACGGAAACGACGACTTTATTGTCTACTGTGATGCCTCGAACCTTGGTCTCGGTTGTGTTCTCATGCAACGGGACAAGGTCATTGCTTACGCATCTCGTCAACTCAAAATCCACGAGAAGAACTATACAACCCATGATCTCGAGTTAGGCGCAATTGTTTTTGCGTTAAAGATTTGGCGACACTACCTGTATGGTACCAAGTGTACGATCATCACCGATCATAGGAGCGTACAACATATCTTTGACCAGAAGGAACTTAACATGCGTCAACACCGATGGGTAGAACTTCTCAACGATTATGACTATGAGATTCGTTATCACCCTGGCAAAGCAAATGTCGTTGCCGACGCTTTCAGCAGATGGAGTTATTTGCTTAGCATTCGTAATACCCAAGCCCAATACGACCTCGAAACCCTCATCTACGAAGCCCAGCATGCTTGTTTTAATGAACGCACCTTAAAGAAGGAAAGAATCTACCACGATGGAGCTCAGCTTGTGAATAAGTCGAATGGGATATTCCACTTCCTGGACTGAATTTGGATCCCTATATGGACCAATTTACGACAAATATTGATGGACGAAGCCCACAAATCCCGGTATTCTATTCATCCCGGTGCCGATAAAATGTACCAGGACCTTCGCTACAAGTACTGGTGGCCGGGCATGAAAAGGGATATTGCTCTCTACGTTGGGAAGTGCCTGACTTGCTCAAAGGTCAAGGCTGAACACCAAAGACCCTCGGGCTTACTCGAACAACCCTCGATCCCTATGTGGAAGTGGGAGAGTATAGCTATGGACTTCATAACCAAGCTCCCGCGCACGCCATCAGGTCACGACAGTATTTGGGTTGTTGTTGACCGTTTGACCAAATCAGCTCACTTTTTGCCAATACGGGAAGACTACAAGGTAGAACGATTAGCCCGAATCTACACCAATGAGATCATTTGTCGACATGGGACGCCTCGCGACATCATCTCTGACCGTGATGCTCGGTTTACCTCGCGAGTGTGGGAAATGTTTCAAGTGGCTCTTGGTACTACGCTTAACCTAAGTACCGCATTCCACCATCAAACCGACGGTCAGACTGAGAGAACGATTCGTACTCTTGAAGACATGCTCCGTTCGTGTGTCATAGATTTCGGTGGTAATTGGGATGCTTACCTGCCGTTGGTCGAATTCTCGTATAACAACAGTTATCATTCCAGCATTCAAATGGCACCATTCGAGGCATTATACGGAAGAAGATGTCGATCGCCTATTGTGTGACATGAGATCGGTCACTCGCAATTAACCGGTCTGGAGCTATTGCAAGAAACGACCGACAAATTTCTCCAAATAAGAGACAACTTGCTGAAGGCTCAGAGTCATCAGAAAAGTTACGCCGATAGACGACACAAGCCCCTTGAATTTGACGTTGGCGACTACGTACTCCTAAAGGTATCACCTTGGAAGGGTGTGGTCAGATTTGGCAAGAAAGGGAAACTAGTGCCTCGATATGTTGGACCTTTTAAGATTCTGGAAAGGATCGGAAAAGTCGCCTACAGACTCGAACTACCGGAGGAACTTAGTAACGTCCATCCGACTTTCCATGTGTCAAACCTCCGAAAGTGCCAAGCTGAGCATGATTTAATTGTACCTCTCGATGACCTACAGGTAAACAAAACACTACACTTCGTGGAGAAGCCTGTCGAAATCATGGACCGCCAAACCAAGCAGCTCAGACGCTCGCGCTTTCCTATTGTGAAAGTCCGATGGGTATAATACACCAAGAGCCCCCTATTTCCAGCCCATGAATTTTGTTTGGCACCATTTTATGTTTGATAACCCTTTGAAAAAAGTAGAATTTTCATCCCCAAACATCGCCCAATTCACTCTTGATTTCTGTTGGATGTCTCTAGTTTTTTGAAGTTCCTAGTCGGCTAAGTCTTTTAAACATTGAAGGTGAATCCAATCCTCCTCTTCTAAGTCTCTATTCTCCATAAGTTCATTTAAAAAGGACAATTCCTTATGAGTCGTCTCTGATTTTTCACCTTCCTTAGCTTTCACTTTCTTCACCCATACCTTTGTAATCTCTTTAAGATATTTCAGTTTCTTTGCAAGAGCCGCTTCCGGATTATCCGAACATGAGAATGAGGCATTTGCTTCCTCAATAACCCTCGAGAAATCCAGTTTTTCCAACCATGTGTTAAAAATCTAAACGGGCACGCTCCATAGTCAAGCTGGTTAGATTTTAACATAATCGGGGCATGGTCCGACAAGTATCTTGGTAATGCTGAGAAGCATGATTCTGGCCACATATCAATATACTCCAGGTTTACAAAAATTCTATCGATTTTACTCGATTTACGCCCTTTACTCTTTCAAAATGTGAATTTCAAACCCTTCATCACAAATTCATGTAACCCAACATTATTCACAAACTCATTAAAATCCCTAGCGCAAACTGGATCGAAGGAAGAGTTTAGACGCTCATCCGGGAACCTAGCGGCATTAAAATCCCCCAATATAATCCAAATACCTATGAGAGCAGAAATCAACGTCGCAATTTCTCCCCATAATACCCGTTTAGCAACCGTACAGCGAGGCCCATAAACACAAGCAATGTGAATAGGACTGTCAACACCCTTCAAACGCCCACTGACCAGAATAAAATTTTGATTTTTAATAACATTTTGTTTAAAAAAACAAACCCGGGTTCCATATACAAAGCAAACCACCAGACCGGCCAGCCGCGTTTACCAGCTCCAAATCAAAAGAAGACGAACCCCAAAATTATCACAACTGATCTTGGACCCATCCGCCATCTGTGTATCTTGCAAAGCTAGAAACGTAATGTTTTGCGACACCACAATACTCTTAATCCACCTAGCCTTGGCATCATTGCCCACCCCACAAGCATTTAGTGATAAGAAATTCATAGGTAAACCTGATTAGTCTCCTCTCCCTACACCACCTTCCTCACATCGTGGTCAAAATTTCGCAAATTAACTCCAATTTGATTTCCAAACTCGATTGTCTCCAAAAATTCTTCATTTATCGGATCTGTATTGTAACACCCCGTGTTTCAAAAGTCAAAGTCAAGATTGAAGTCAAAGGAAGTAAAGATTGCTAATTACGATCTGTCTCTCCTTGCTCAATTCCTGTTTTGGCTTCTTTGACTTGTATTTAGCTTATTTCATTATCGCTTTAGTTGTATTATGTGGAGTATCTATTAATAATCGCATAGTAATCGCTATTTATTGCATGATTAATCGCTTTATCGCTATCGAAATCGCACTCGCAACTCGAATTACGCATTTTGGTTATTGTTACACGTGTGTGTGCCTTATGTGTTACTTGTGCATGCTTGTTTATGTTATGTGTGGTAATCAATCGAAACGCAATCGAAACACAATCGCAATCGAATCTCAAACGCTAAATGAATATGAAATAAGGATGCTTGTATGTTGATATAGTAGTTGGGATTAAAAGTAATTTGACTAGGAAACTCTATCGCATCGCAACGCTCGCAATCACAATCGAAACGGCAAAACTCGTCGCACCGGACACTCGAACAAGGTGACTGATCGACCAGGCGACCAGCCGATCGACCAACCGTCAGATCGAGCTGCCGCTCAATCGACCAGCTGTTCGATCGGGCTGCCAACCGATCGACCAGCCCCTCTCATCCCTTTTCCTTTTTGGGAAACCCTATAAATACCCCCTGTCACCATCATACTTTCCACTTTTGGCAACTCTCCTCCGACCAGCTCATCTTCCCCACTTTTCTTCAGATTTCTCACGATTCCGGTTAGATTTCATCCTAAATCTTATACTTCCTTAATCTACACGCACTCCTACACCTTTTTATCTCTTAAATCTTAACTTTTAACCATGATATCATCAAGATTCAAGGTGTTCTAGGATGACGTCATCATGTGTTCTTGAGAACTTCATGTTTTGGCCTCAATCCACCAAGAACAACTCAGATCTAACCGATTTCCACATAAGCAAACAAAGATCTTTCATAGATCTAAACATATTCACTATGAAAAGGATTGAAAGATGGTTTTCCAACTTTCTTTCAACTCTTTTACACTCAATGCATTCAAAACCGATAGAATCGGGCTTGTGCCGACTTACTACTCATTCTTGTGGTTGTGTTGGTTCAGAATCTGGATTCTATCCACAAGACTACCGATTACGGGTTAAACATGGAACACCGTCTCGAACAGTTAATTGGTCGGATTTGGGTGATTCCTGTCCGATCAGGGGTACCAAGTATTGACAAGGTTTCTGTTGCTTAACATGTTATCAAAAACGTCTCGATAAAACGACAAACAATCAAAACAACCAAGTGTAAGACGAACAGGCCGACCAGGACGGAGTGCCGTTCAATCGAACCACTGTCCGATCGGACAGCCGTCCGAACGACCGGCCAATCCGAATGACTTGCACCTTGGTCCCACCTTAGATTTTCAAATCAACCCTCAAGAGGTTTGGAACACCGAACGGATTGCCGTCCGATCGAGTTACCACTCGATCGACCGACCATCCGACTATGTGATGTTTCGGAACTTCAACACTAAAACAATTTTCAACATGTTCAATGCACAAGGGATGCCACCTGATCGAACAACCGTCCGATCGAGTGACAACTTGCTGTGAACTTGTTCTCGCTGAAGTGCCCAACCTATCGGATTGTCGCCCGATCGAACGGTTGTTCGATCGATCGACCTGAAAGGTAGAGATACTTCTATATTTTCAAAATGCTACAACGAAAACTTCAAAAGTAAAACCATCATACACAAACACATCCTTCACAAAGGAAGAAACAATCCACTCGAAAGGTCACCCGACCGGATGACCATCCGAGCGGACTGACAACCGAACGACAGGCCGTCCGATCGGACTACCATCTGATCGAACTGCTGTCCTACCCACTTGCACTCTGTATCGTTTTACGCGTCGCTTATCACCATGATATCAATCTGTTCAGGCTAACCCTACTCTCTAGCGCTCCCTTCAATCCATCAACCGCTGTGAGTATACTCGATCCCTTTTTGCTTTACGCACTTTTGGGTGTTACATACGTTACATATTCTAAATCACATCGAACACACCATGTTACATTTTAACGCTAACCGTTACCGCATGCTATACGTGACTTAATGAATGCTTGTTTGTTATGTTTACACATGGAATGCTGTCTACCTGCCTTAGCAACGGTAGTACTATTAGTTTGGACTCAGCACCTGTTCACTCAGGGGTTGTTAAGGACAATTACTTACATGGCTCACAGTGGTGAGTATGTATCGCGAACTGCCTTGGGCAGTCAACCCGCAGTCATTGGTATCGATAGGTTCATGTCGATAACTAACATGCCTCATTTCACACTGTGTACGTGCTGGTTATGCGTAATGATTTCGAACTCTATATGCTATTATCAAACTTGTATGCTCACATTTACACAATGTGTATTGACTTTTATTTTAACGTTTGTGACAGGTGCTTAGGATGCTTATTTGCTTAGCTTGCTATGTGATGAAATCGAGGCTAGGCAGAGTCTAGAAACAAACGATTGTCTGTAATAAAAATCTGAGTTGTCGGAACAGAACAATTTGACTAGATCTAGACTGTAATAACTAGATTATCTTTTATGACATGGTATGGGACGTGTTGCTTTAAATAATTGGTAAGTGTAGTTGTTATGGAAATTTCTAGACAATCTGTTTCGCTCAGTGCCATGCCCCGATGTTTCCGCCATCGGTTGGGGTGTGACATGTATGTTCCTCTTCCTACCCTTTACTGACCTCAGTATCCATAGGAGAGCTAGGAGTATTATTGCCAGTGAGCACCTGGTCCTTCGACGGTCTATCTCCTTCTACACACATTGAGTTGGAAGGAAATCTCAGTTCTCCTTCGTCGCCTCTACTTTTCTGTCTAACAGTGAGTTCCTTTGTGTCCTTCCTTATCGCATTGTTAACTTTTTTAAATGACCGGGATTCACAGTTTGGAACTGGGCCAGGCATGACAAAAAAAAATCATTAAAGTCCACCAGGTTTTTAATGGGCCTCGATGTATTACACCTTCTTCTTTTCTTTGTTTTAGGCCCAAATAGGCTACCAGATCCAGAACCTGCATGAAAAGTGGTCCCACAAAAAAAATCACTATTAACTTTATTCAAATTTGGATTTCCCAAGCACATGGATGTTTTTTGCAGGCTATTCCCCCTGCAATTTGTGGCTGTCTCCGAGACCGAGGACGTGCTTTTTTGATTCCCCATGGACGACCTTTCAGATTTCTGACCATCTCGATTATCACTCCGATCACTTCCGGCATCCAATCCATCTGAGTTCAACTCCTTTTCTCTAATTAATAGAAAGTCTGGCGACCACGGTGTCGAGTCTTCCTCAACGAACACTGTATACACAATGTCTCTCCATTTTACAGCCACCCGCTCACAAATCTTGGTTAAACCTTTAGTGAGAACAGCCACTCTATCAAAAGACAGATTGCCATCATGAACGGATGCTTGTGACGGGGCTATGACTTTCCCAAAAGAATTCCCGATCAGATCAAAAGTGTTCGTATCCCACAGACGAGCTAGAACTCCTTTGATATTAAGCCAAGCTATTCTTTCCTCCACAACAAAATCCCCCTTCCATAATTCTATACTTCTGAAATATCGACCCCGTTTATCCTCCTTGTTGTTAATAAACTTGAGTGCCTCATCAGATGATAAAAAAGTCACATGAAAATACAGCCCCTCCCAAGTACCTGAGACTAACCCCCTGTATTCCCAGCTCCACCATAACATTATTAAGGTTGCACAAATCTAATAAATTTTTTGTTTCCCCTACAAGTGTATAATCCTTCCAATGGTTTTTTGCTAAAGTTTCAGTCGGAGCCAACAAAATAGTCTTAGATATCCCTCTCTCCCCCACTGGTCTCTTGATCAAATTGTCTTTAAAAGATCCGTTGTTAACGGGATCATATAGTTTGCCGGGTTTTGGCCACTCATACAACGGTATCCCTGGATTAAACATTTTGTGCTTTGAATCTGCACTAGAAACCCCTGACCTCCTCTCCGGTATCGCCTGCTTGTCAAACTTTGCCAGGTTCACTCCTACCTTGGCACCTCCTACTATTACGTTGCTCATCTTATTAACCATTTCATCTATATCTTTGACAAAAGCAAACCTTTAAAAACCAAAAAGATTCTTGTTCTTGTCCTTCTTCCTTGCCACGTAGACACTTCTGAGATCCCCAAATGCCGCAATTTTTTTAGCAGAAAGCTTTCTTGAATCCCATCCGGAAGGTTGGATATGAAGAAAGTTGTAAGCGGAACCCTTGGTCTCCATACGGTTGACCTCCCATTCTTGCCTCTCCCCTTGTTTTTTCCATGAATCGTTTGCCAAGTTTCGTCTGAGTTGTAGATTTTGTTAAGCTCTTCCTCTTTCCTCTTTTCTCTTTTTGAGCTCCTCCGGAACGGGCTGGGGCCGTCTGGTTTGGTTCCTCCTTGAGTTCTTCCGCTCTCTCTCCATCCGTGTAATGTGTACCTGGGTATTATATTAGATGATACCCAACCCACCTCATTAACTAATAGGTAAAAAATTCTTATCTTTAGACAACATGGGGGCATGTAGGGCCCCCTTGTTGACCGTTCATATGCATGGGAAAGGGTTTAGTTTGTTTAAATGGTAGTTAGGTGATTAGTTAGGAATTAAGAGATTTAGTTAGAAGATATTTGGCGGTGAACTGTTTTAAGTGGTTTAGGGTGTTTAATGGTTTTAGAGCATTCTCATCCAATTCATCAAATTATACATACATTCCACTAAAAAACAACTCCTATATCAATATATTTCCACTAAAAAAAATATTTTTTCTCTCTCCTTTTCAATTAAATAATATTATCATCACATTTTTATCTTTCATTCACTCACAACCACTTTCAATATATATTAAAAAAATTATACTGGGTGAACAGTGTCCCCCCAAATATACAGATGAACAGTAACATTTTCTCTCTCATCCACTCACAACCACTTTTTTTACCCTTTACAATATAAAAACCCACCCTCACAAGTTTTGATGGATTGAATGAGAATGCTCTTAGTGGTGTCATATTATTAGACAATGTCTTCTAGTATTTAAATTATGCCTAGTTGACGTTCGAGTGTTTACCCAGGTGCTAGTTTTGTTATCGGGACCTTAAAATGTAACTTATGTAACCCGTATGGTAAGATGTTTTTATGATGTTGAACATCACTTTTGGATTTTGTATAAATTACAAAATGCTGAATTTTGCGGATAAGTTGTTATTTATGATTCGGATCTGACAGGTTTAGTGCTTGTATATTTTTCTAGAAGGTATTAACATATACCATTGTTTTCCCACTTGGGGTTTGATATAATTTTGATGTTGGACCTAATTCCAAGTTCTAAATCTGTCGTTTAGCTGAGTACCGGAACCGTGCTGACACAACTAGTCTAGCCAGACAATCTACCAGTTGTTTCGTGCATTGTTTATATGTTTTACGACGCGGCGAATAAAATAAGTAATAAGATATCAAAATGTATTCTGTGAGATTTCTAGATGTGTGACATTTAAACACGTATTTACGTCTAATGCACAAAATTGTGTAATATAAATAGTTGTGAAGTATACAGAAATTACCAGAAAGTGTCGTTTGTCACACAAATGAGATGAGAAGAGAATTGAAATTGGTGTGCTTGAAACTTATAAACTCAAGCCTATTTATACTAATCTTGAAGTTATATAATTAAGCCAAGTGTCCACTGAGGTGTTAAGGAAGGGATTAGTGGCAGCACACACGTTCTAAGGAGGTTCAAAGGTGGCAAGAATCGAGCAAAGGTGGCACAAAGGCAGGGCTACGCTGACAGCTAAGTTTCTGTTGTCAACGCACCCCTTATGGACCGTAAGAGATGATGCCTTACGATCCGTAAGAACCTCTGGCACACATTTTTCAAACCCCTTGTGAATCGTAAGAGACCTCCAGAAATGGATTTTTTGCATTATTGCAATATCAGTCCCTCATCTTTATTCCAACTCCCCATTTTATAATTTTTGTCCCTCTCCCCCAACAAATATCTGGAGAGGGACAACAGATGGCCTAAAAACAATCGTGCTTAAAATTCTGAGCTTTTATTGACCTTTTTTCTTGAACGGCAAGGAACGACGTGTCAACCACCGTGACATCGGGCGCTGTTGTCCAATGTCGACTACTCGACCACCGCCAGCCCCTTGGCTCTCCCCAAATGCGCGGAAACCCGACCTCCACCCACCCGAAGGCACGACAGTGGAATAATCGGTAAAACCTCTCCTCCCATCCAAGTCGAACCGGCGCCACCCGTATTCGCTCTTCACCTGGATGCCGCAGAAAATAATGAGAAGAGTGAAAATCAAACATGGGTCACAAGGAACACCAATTATTTCCCCCAACCAATTCACCACTACCTCATTGGCCTTTTATTGAACTTTTATATTTTTTGATAAATCTGCATTTAATGTGTTTAGTTAATAAACCATTGATTTGGTGACTGCATCAAATTCATCTTCAAAATTAGATTCAACTGCCCCGATTTTGAGTTGCTTTTGATTTGCGATTACAATCAAATTTCTTGCTCTGACTTTTTGTTCTTGCTTTCGGAGTCGGTGCAACAGGACCACCATGAATTGTAGAATCTTTAAAGATTTTGGACTCGTGAGTATATTAATGTAAGGGCATTTATTCTAGATCACGGGTTGCTCTTAGAGTCATCGATAAATATTTCCATTTCTAAGAAAGACTTGAGAAACTTGATATTCCTCTCCTCAGTCTATTTGATCACAACAATCTTTTTTCAACTTGTTGATAGATAAGGATACCATATTTACTGTAAACGACCTCAAATGCTTAATCTCCTGGTCGGGCTTTAAATGATTCATTTTCATTCATATATGGAGTTCTTCGCCTCGACAACGCCTTCCAATAAATTCTTAATGAGTCTATTTCATCTATAGATTCATGTTAATGAATCCTGTTTTTTTTAACGGAGGGTTACCGGGTTGGTTCCAAGGCCGAATTCTAGTTTGATAGTATGTGATGGATTGACTCTTCAAAACAGATATCATAATTAGATTAAAACAAGGTGAAAATGTTTTGAGATTGGAAAAACTTTAGAATCTCGATTAAAAAGAAAGAGCTCATTTAAAAGTTAAGAAAAGATCTCAAACATTGATGATTCGACTTGCTATGAAAACGGCTCATTTGGTGCGGTCCTGCGTTTTTTAGCCAGACCAGCCGGTTTTAATGAAGTTTACCTTTCAAAAAAAATGAAAACGGCTCATTTATTTCAAACAATATGATTAAAAGTTGTGGAATAAGAAATCAAATAATTGTAATAACGTTTATGTATTGATTACTATAAATTGAATGGTCACTTAAATAGCGACGACAAACAATTAATATTTTATCATGTAATTCTAGAGAGAAGCTATGCTAAATCTTGTTCTTGTCCTGGTTTTATTCAAAATTTTTTAATGTAACAAAAGATACACTATGCGGAAAGTATTAAAAGTGATCAAACTTTGTAAAAAGAAATTGTATTTTTTATCGCTTACATTGTAAAAAAAAAAATTGTATTCTTTATCACTTACATTGTAAAAAAAAGTTTTAAAACCAGCATGCAAATCGCAACGGTATCCACGATAAAAGAAGTGTTGGTACAAGCGATGCTAGTCACAACCTAAGACGTCAAGATGGAGATAATATGATACAAATACGTCTTTCTTTCGTACTTTAACTGGTATATATAGCAAGTAATTATGTATAAAACACTTCAGAACTTATGTCAAATCACATAGAAAGTTTGCAAGAGTTCTTTTGTGTGTTTTTCTTCACTTTGCTTAATACCAACCAATAAGAAAAACAAGAGTAGCCTTTATAAAAAGGCTACAACAAAAAAGGAAGGAGCAAAATGGTTAAAGTATGGCACACCATGTCTTGTAATTGATTTACTTTTACTATTAAAGAAAAGTAGGCCTACAAAAAGAAAAGTTTTCAAGAGGGGTAGGTCATGTCCCCCCATTTTGTATTGGTTTAACCTTTACGTACTTTCTAGTTACAGCATGCATGCAACCAACATCTGATTGATCTAAATACATTCAAACTATCCTGTTAATGTGATGCAGCCAATTTTGTTTAGTTAACAAGGTTGGTTAATTGTAAGATTGGTGTAAGTCTATGTTCAAATAAAAGATAATATAAAGACATGTTTATAATTTTATTTGCTTAACATTATTTATAGAGTAAATTACAAGTTTTGTCCTTTATGTTTGTCCCAAATTGCAGGCGTTGTCCTTTGTCTTTAAAATTGATGAGTTTTGTCCTTAATGTTTGCAAATCTTGCACGTTATGTCCTTTAAGGCAAATCCAGTTAGAATTTTCTATTAACTTATATCATGTGAATTTTACACAAGGGTAAAACAGTCATTTCCCCTCCCCCACTTTGATTTTCATTTCCCACATTTATAATATCCAAATTAATTCTGAAAATCTAATTAATTCATAAATCCACACCCCCTCTCTTCCTGAACACACTCTTTCTCTCTCATTAAAAACTCCCAAACACCACCATACGTGAACTGTGAACATAGAAGTTGCTCAACACCATTAAAAACTCAGATCCAACTATTTCCATTTCAGTACTCTCATTAAAAACTCACGTATGGGAGGTGCTGAACACCACTACCACCACGCTTGAAATTATCACCAACACCCCTGTTATCGCTAGAAATCAAACCTTAGGTCACCTAATCTAAACATAAAACAAAAAATCTACCCCGGGAACCCACAACCGTCATCGGATCCGTAGATTTACACCACAATGAAGACGGGAAGAAGACCATGATGACAGATCTGAAACGGAAATAGTTGGATCTGAATCGGGTCGCCGAACATAGAAGAGATCAGTTGGAGACTTGCCGTTGTTCGTTGTATCTCTTTGGTCAATATCATTTCATTTCATACAACATTAAATGGAAGAGGTGAGTGGGCGTTTGCAGGTGGAGTCGATGCCGTGTTCGGCGCATACGACCTCCCAGAACTTGGCTCCGATCTGGTTGCCGCATTGGCCGCCTTGAATGTGGAGGATTTCTCTCATGGTTTTGTGTTAGGGTTTTGAGGGTTTGGGTTGAGGTTGAAGATGATCAGTGTTTTGTGTGTTTTCAGGTGAATTGGGAGGGTTTCAGGTTTGTGTACAGAATGGTTTTTCTCCTATTTCAAGAGGGAGATTTTTGCAGGCCCAATTGACATCGGATGGTGAAGAAGATGATGATGAGTTGATGAAGATGAATGATATGAAGATGAATTGGGGTTGGAGATGAATAGGGGGTGTTATTAGGGTTTTAAAAGGGGGAAACACAAGTGGGGAGGGGAAATGACTGTTTTACCCTTGTGTGCAATGCACATGACATAACTTAACAGAAAATTCTAACTGGGTTTGCCTTAAAGGACATAACGTGCAAGATTTGCAAAAATTAAGGACAAAACTCATCAATTTTAAAGACAAAGGATAGCGCCTGCAATTTGGGACAAACATAAAGGACAAAACTTGTAATTTACTCTTATTTATATTAGTTTACCTTCATGTTTACATCTTACATATAGTTTTGTCTCAACATAAAATTACTAAATACTATACAGGAATCCATTGAGTTCATCCCAATTAATGTGTATATATAAAAATGCCATCGACTTTAAATAACATAATACAATAAGGGAATTGATATTATATGTGTATACTATGAAAGTATCAACTGTTACTCATTTCATTGATGTGAATGGTTAATATATACATTGAATGAGCTAAAGACTAGGAAAGAAAGTGCTAGAAATTAGGAACTAAGTTAGCTAAGTATTTGACTAGATACAAAGCAGTTACAACATTCAAATTCAAATGGTTTTGGAGGGAGACTCGGTTGTTACCGAGTTGGGTTTAATATGCCCCTGCAAGATGGACGAACGCGAGAGAAGACCAATCTTGGATGTGAGAAGCTGAAATCGTTGGCGTAGTAATGGCTTTGTGAGAGCATCCGCAAGTTGATCATCACCAGCAATGTGAGTAACCCGTATAGTACCGTCACGAACCTTCTCGCAAACAAAGTGAAAATCTAAGGCAAGGTGCTTCATTCGTGAGTGAAATACCGGATTTGCCGAGTAGTGGGTGGCGCTTAGATTATCACAATAGATTGCTGGAGTGACTGTAGATTTGTAACCAAGTTCGAACATGAGGGATATGAGCCATTGCATTTCAGTTGTTGTGGAGGCAACTGCTCGAAACTCGGCTTCTGTGGATGAGCGGGCGAGTGTAGGTTGACGGGTAGAGCTCCATGAAATCGGATTTGATCCAAGGTAAACAATGTAACCAGTGGTACTTCGGTAAGAGGGACGGTCACCAGCCCAGTCAACATCGGTAAAAGCATGAAGCTGTAACGAAGAGTTGTGTTTGAAGAAAAGCCCATGATGTAAAGTACCATGTAGGTACCGAAGTAATCTCTTCAAAGCTTCCCAATGAGTGGTTGTTGGTTTATGCATAAATTGTGAAAGCTTGTTAACTGAGAAGGCAATATCTGGACGGGTTAAGGCCAAATATTGGAGAGCACCGACAAGTGCATGGTAATCGGTAGGAGAGGGTAGAGGGTTGCCATCCAATACAATGATAGTAGAGGAACTCGACATAGGTGTGGTTGACGGCTTGCAATTACTCATGTTGGCCTTGGTAAGGATACAGAGGATATATTTAGATTGAGATAAAAAGAGACCATTAGAATGAGGAATGACCTCGATGCCAAGGAAGTAAGAGAGAGCGCCAAGGTCTTTTAGAGATAACCTTTTTTCAAGGGATTGAATAAAAGAGTGTATTAGAGAAGAGTTAGCATTTGTGATAATAATATCATCGACGTAGACCAAAATGAATATAGGGGAAGAAGAGGTGTTGTTGATAAATAGTGAGGGATCCGAAATGGTGGGTGTGAAGTGAACGGAAAGAAGATATCTTTTGAGTTTGTCAAACCAAGCCCGTGAGGCTTGGCGGAGACCATAGATAGCTCTGTTGAGTTTGCAAATGTGGTTAAGAAGGGAAGGATCAACGAACCCGGGTGGTTAAGTCATGTAAACGGACTCGGTAAGGTTACCTTGGAGAAAAGCATTATTAATGTCGAGTTGGCGAAGTGGCCAATTAAAAGAGGTGGCAATGGCAAGAATGAGGCGAAGAGTTGCGGGTTTGACTACGGGGCTGAATGTTTCGACATAGTCTAAACCGGGGCGTTGGTGAAAGCCTTTAGCGACAAGTCTAGCTTTCAATCGATCAACAGAACCATCGGGTTTAAATTTGCTACGATAAACCCATTTGCAACCGACAAGATTTAGAGCATGATCAGGAGGAACAACGGTCCAAGTTTGATTTCTTTTAAGAGCATCAAACTCGGCTTGCATAGCATTGCGCCATAAAGGTTGTTTGAGAGCTTGAGTAATGGTGGAAGGTTCGGGAAGAGAATGAAGGGTAGAGTGGTAAAGGACATAGTCGGAGTTATGATATTTTGGATTTGGTTTCTTGGTTGGGCGAGTGTGATAGGGATTTGGATGAGCGTTTGAGTGGGAGGGGGAAGAGTCGGACGATATGGGAGAGGAAGGAGGAGATGTGGTAGTGGGATGTGATAAGGTAGGAAGAGTTTGGGAGACGATTGTGGATGGTGGCGTAATAATATTCGGAGTGGTGGTGGTTGGTGGTTCGGGTGAGGTAGGAGAAGGCATGGGTGTAGGAGGCTGAGGAGAAGGATCATCGGGTTGTGAAGTGGGTAGTAGTTGGATAGTGAGGGGTAGCCAATCATCCGGTGGAGGTGTAGGAGGGGTCGATGTTTGAACAAGAGATTCATATGGGAAGATATGATCGACAAAATGAACATGACGAGATGTATAAATACGATTTGTGAGTGGGTCAAGAAGATGAAAGGAACTTTGAGAGGAGGAATAGCCGATGAAGATGCATGGTTTAGAACGAGACTCGAGTTTGTGTTTCAAGTAAGGTCGTAACCATGGATAAGAGAAACAACCGAAGCCATGGAGTTTTTCATAGTTCGGATTGATATGGAATAGACGGAAGAAAGGGGAGTCATTATTTAAAGTGGTGGTGGGTAATCGATTGATGAGATAGGTTGCGGTTGTGAAGGCAAATGGCCAAAATGTAAGAGGTATTTTGGCATGAGAGAGTAATGCTAACCCGGTTTCGACTATGTGGCGATGTCGACGTTCGGCAAAGCCATTGTGTTCGGGTGTGTGAGGAGGAGATGTGAGATGGGAAATGCCACAAGATGCAAGGTGAGGGGATAATTTGATGTATTCGCCACCATTATCCGAGAATAATTGTTTTTATTTTGTTTTGAAAAAAATTTCAACGAGATTTTGAAAACGAGTGAAGATGTGAAGAGAATCCGATTTACGTTTTAGTGGGTAAATCCAAATATATTTTGTGAAATGGTCAGCAAAAATAATGTAGTATTTGTAGCCATCAAACGAAGTAATCGGGGATGACCAAACATCAGAAAATAATAATTGTAAAGGAGCATTAGAAGTCATAGATGAGACATAGAATGGAAGTTTGTGACTTTTATTAATGCAACAAGAATTACATGATTCATGTTTACTGGAAATAAACGGAACAAAAGAAGTGAGATGCTTTAAAACTTTCAAATGTGGATGTCCTAGGCGATGATGCCAAGAAGACGCCTTATTTGTTTGCAAATGAAAAGCATGTGGAGACTTGGTAGAGTATAACTCATAGAGACCATGATTAGCGATTCCCCGAAGGATGGTTCGGCGAGTGTGGAAATCCTTGATAATAAAATAAGAGGAGAAAAATAAGATTAGTATGTTATTATCAAGACATAAACGAGATATTGAAATTATGTTACGAGAGATGGAAGGAACACAAAGGACATTTTTGAGAACGATAGGAATATTAGAGAAATAAAGAGTGATAGTGCCAACATGAGTAATTTTAAGAGATGAACCATCACCGATGATGAGATCCTCGGTACCATCATAAGGAGTATGCATGGAGAGGGCATTGAGGTCGTTTGTGATGTGGTGAGAAGCACCACTGTCCTTCAACCATGATAGATCCGAATCCATATTATTGTGCATTGCCATCATGTGTGCCTTTGTTTTGGGTGTTGGAGCGAGTATATGTAGGAGGAGATATAGTAGGGTGAGTTTTCTTAAAGTTTGGGCAAGAGATTAATGAATGGCCCTTAAGGAAGCACCATTGACATTTGCCTAGAAAAGGGCGTTGGTTTGGAGTAGAAGTAGGAGTGGGTAGGATACCGGGGCTATTGTTTGGTGAGCGGGAAGACCATGGTTTGAAAGATTGGCGACTATGGGCAGCAAAAGCAGTCACCGGTTGATGAATGGAGGCGGGGTCAGGGGTGGTTTGGGATAAGGAAAGTTCATGATTGATAAGTTTTTCATGTAGTTCATGGAAGGAGATCGGATTGTCACGAGCGTGAACAGATTCGATCACAGGTTTGTAGGCTTTTTGATCCAATCCGTTGAGGACGATGTCAGTGACATCTTCTGGATCCATGGGTTTGCCGAGAATGGCGAGTTCATCGACTAAGATTTTGATGGTTTGCATAAAAGTGGTGATGGATTGATCGTTGGTTTTGGTAGATTTCTTTAGGCGATGATTGAGTTGTTTGATGTGGCCTCGAGAGGGAGAGGCGTATGTGGATACCAATATTTTGCAAGCTTCAAGAGATGTTTTTGCATTGGTTATGAGAGGAAAGATTTCGGACGAAAGGCTACCGACAATGGCCCCAAATAAGAGTCGATCTTGGCGGTACCAGGTGTTGTAGTCGGCATGTGGAGTGGTGGAACCATCGGCATTTTTTGTTGGGGGTGGAGCAAGGTGAGTTCTGTCAATGAATTTATAGAGATCTAAACCTTGAAGAATGGCTTCTAGTTGGGTTTTCCAACTTAGATAGTTGGTGGAGGTTAGTTTGAGGGAGGATGGAAAGTTAACCATAGTGATGGTTTGAGGTGTGGCAGGTGTGGTAGAGACTGGGGTGGCAACCGCATTGGTGGAGTCGGACATGATGGGAAAGAAGGAAGGGGAAATCGAAGGAGGGAGGTGAGGAATTAAGGTTGGTGAAACCTGGCTGATACCATATGAAAGTATCAACTGTTACTGATTTCATTGATGTGCATTGTTAATATATACATTGAACGAGCTAAAGACTAGGAAAGAAAGTGCTAGAAATTAGGAATTAAGTTAGCTAAGTATTTGACCAGTTACAACATTCAAATTCAAATGGTTTTGGAGGGAGACTCGGTTGTCACCGAGTTGGGTTTAATATATACCAGCTACAGTGGCGGATCTAGAAACCTTCGTAGCAGTAACGGTTTATAAAAAAAACGGTAACGAAATCGAAAAAGGTCAAAAAAGATCAAAATTTTCCAAAATTTCCACCACCGTCAGAGTACCCCTTCTCCTAAGGTAGGTCCGCCCCTGACCAGCTAGTTCATCAATAATAATATGTACATTGTTGACTCGCTGGAAATCAATGCGTAGATTAATGAAAACATTCGTAGGCAATCATTCATTCGCTGTGGTTCCACTTTCGTAAATATGCGTAGATTAATGGATTGACAAACTGGTTCCACAATGCGTAGATTAATTATCATAACAGTCCTTGTGGTTCCACTTTCGTAACTATTACAGTCCACCCACACTAACGTCATCCAGACATCCAGTTATTCTTTAGTTTATTTGAAATGACCATAATGCCCCTGTTATTAAAATCAAATAAATAAAGAGTTAGTTACGTTTTTCGTCCATGTGATTTGTTAAAAATAACCATTACAATCAACGTTAGGAGGAAAATTTGAGGCCTACCCGAAAAACTTGAGGGGTGGAGATGAAGTATGGGCGGTTGCCTGTGTAGTTGCCGGAATTGGTAGAATTCATCGGTAGAAAAGGAGTTAGCCAATGATTTGTTTGAAGAGAATGGCCATGGGGTGTGGGGGTATGGGTGGGTGGTAGTTTGATGACGGCGGTGGGCATAATGGGTTGTGGAGGTGGTCGTTGTTTAGGTATGTGTGTGTGATGGTGAGAGATGTTGAAGATGGATGAAGTGGAGAGGGGGTGGAGCCGAAACACGTGAACTTCCGACTGGATTCGAGGAAGGTGAAAGTTATGAAAGTATTGGTACTACTTTGGCAATTTTTAAACTAATGGCATGTAATAGTTATTTTCAACAAACCGCAGGGATGAAAAACCTAATTAACTCTTTATTTATTTGTTTGTAGTTTTAATAACAAGGGCAATATGGTCATTCAAATAAACTAACAAAATAACTTGATGCGTTAGTGAGGGTGGGCTATAATAGTTACGAAAGTGAAACTACAGGGACTGTTTTGACAATTTTTAAACTAATAGATTGAAATAATGATTTTTTACAAACCACATGAACGAAGTAACTTAATTAACTATATTTTTAAATATATGTTTTAGTTTAGCCAAGGAGAATTATATTTTATGATTATTTTTCTGTTAATTTCAAAACAACTTTTTCTATCAATTATAGTTTTAAGATTTTTATAACTACAAAAGATTCTATTTTAGACTAACTAGAAGTTTACACACTCGCGCATTGCGTCAAGATCCAAAGTATTAAGCCCCATGTTGCGGTAAGAGGCGTTATACCATGCCAGGTACCGAAATTCCTCTTGCGTTACCCCAGAATCTTGGTCCATTATAGTTTATACAAAAATAAGTGAAGTTGCACCTTAACTAATCAGCCAATGAGAATCATTTATACTCGCCACACGGATTAACAACCTACGGCTGACCACAGTCAATCCAACGGCTAAAACACATCTCACAAAAACACAAAATGTAAACCACACTTATATAAACATAAAAACCATTACCAGTAACCAGTTCCTTAAAAAAATGATTTCTGTCAACCATATATTCTGTTACTCACCTCTCTTAGCAAAAATCTTTGTAGGTGTATTAGACCACTCATTAACAACGTAAGTATACACATTACTTGATTAACATCATTGGTGTTTTATAGTGAATAAAAGTTTTGACTTGTTAAGGAGGTAAAACTAAAGGGTGGAGGTGCTTGTTTTCTGTTGTTATCGTAACACAATTTGTCAAATAACAAATTCTAAATTCATGGAGTAGTAGTAAGTTGTATGTATTTTCTTTCAATTTCAACCACTCAAGTGAATGCTAATCTTCATTTTCTCCCATTTTATGAACAACCCACAAAAACCACTATATCACAGCGAACCACAACCACTGTAGATACGTTCATAAAACAAAAGTATATAACAAGAAAAACACTAAAACCAATTTTCAGCTTAGATGCACAGTTCCTCATCACCAACAAAGCACGACTCAGTGACGCCAGGGCTGCAACCGAAGTTGCCATGCCAAGTGGCAGGCGACCATCATTGCGGGCTAAACTCTTAATAGAAACAAACCAAAGAATGCAAAAAAAAAATCTAGTGGTCATCGTTGTAAGAACCGATCCTTAGCAAATTAGCAAAGGAAGAGAGACCTGCGAAGGCTGGGGTTCCGGCCGACTTCCGGTAAGGCCCAATCCATTTGCATGTCTCAGTATCGTTTATATCGACCCAACTGAGTACCATACCGGTGTTTACCGATCATATAAGTTAGTTCGGACAACTATCACACATGTACAGGGGCGCAGCTTAGGCTTAGTCCGAGGGGGCGCCCGACCCCTCGAACTTTTCGATGCATAGTGTTATGAATAGCAATTTCGTATAGAAAATTTTTAGGTATATACGTATCCACCCCACGGTTTCGGAAAAATTGGGGGGGGGGGCAAGCTTCGCCAATGCACATGTAAGGACGGAAAACAGTATCGGCGGCAATTCCCCAAATTTTAACCGGTGACCACACCGCTCACCAGTCCGGCAACCTTACTCAGCCGGAATCTCTCTAGATTTGTTTAGAGAAAGATAGAATAGATCTAGATTGAAGCCAGGGTGTCAATGTTTTAGAGAGAGAAGAGTCTTTAGAAGAGTGTTTCTCTCTCTAACCTGTGTCCAACTTTTAATAAAAGTAGTGGTTTGTGACCTTTAAAAACCAAAACAAACAAACAAAACAAGCCCATAAATAAGCCAAACTTGGATATATTTTTCTAAGGTGCATCATAGATGTTTGTAAATTGTAGGCTACTGGCCACCCTATGAGTGATGTGATTAGGTAGTTTGATTAAGGTTTAAGGGTAAAAGGGACATTTAAAAAAAACAACATGTGGTCAAATAAAGAGAAAGTGACTTCAAATATACTTATATTTTGGATTCCAAATTCTACATGGCAAATAAAGAGAGAAAATACAATATGAACCGTAGAAAACTAAACAACATTACTCGATCAGAAAAACACATTTTGTAAGTGATTTCCGTTGAATATAGAACTTTGGACTACCTATACATATATCTAGGGGTGTTCAGAATTCGATTCGAATTCGAAAAATTCGAAATTCGACTAGATTCGAATTCGATTAAAAAGGTTCGAATTCGAGTTGATTCGTATTCGAATCCAGTAATCGAATTAGAATCGAATACGAATTTATGATTTTGAATTCGATTCGATTCGAAATTCGAATTCAATTTATATATAATTTTCTGATATATGTATAGACACACACAAACATATATACACACATATAACTTCTAAACATGGCCAAAATATGAACTACCTCCAAAAGTGATAAGTTTATTATTCATAACATTACCAAACCTACTGACAAATAGTCCATGCTACTTATTTCTAAATTTTTACTTAAATTAAATCGCTACAAGTAACCAACCTATCTTCTAATTTTTGGTGTTTTGACATATTGATAGTTAATTAATTTTGCAGAATATTATATTTTATGTTGAATATAATTAGTTTGTAGTGTTATAAAAAATGAAAGTAAAATAATTTATTGTTTAGGGTGAATTTGAATTAAATCGAATTTATTCGAATTCGGTTCGAATTCGATTCGAATTCGAGTTTCAAATATTAATCGAATCGAATCGAATACGAATTCAGGTAAAAATAATAAAAATTCGAAAAATTCGATTCGAATAATTCGAAAATTCGTTATTCGATTCGATGAACACCCCTACATATATCTGTATCAGTTTTTTGGTTGTATAACATGTTAAGTTAAAACAAAAATACACGTAAATACATAGATACGTACGTACATACATACACAAAATATTAATGTTTATACATGTATAGGGTAGCATATGTACGTACTAGATTTTTTTATTACATTTTAAATTAAGATAAAAAAATACATAGATGTAGGTACTAAATATATGGATACATATATTTTATTAAGTACTAGGTTATAATCCCGTGTATTACACGGGTTGAATAAGTATAACTTTATATATTATGGGTTAACTTTGTAGAATAGTAACCAAGTTATAAAAGTGTTCCAATTAGGTCACTCAAGTTTTAAAAGTGTTCCAATCAGGTCACTCAATATTCACTTTTCATTAAAATTAAGTGTTTTTTCATCCATTTCATAGGTAACCGTGGTGATGCGGATTTTTATTTCTTTTTTTCCTTTTATTTGATGCTAACTCGAGTGACATGGATTGTAACTTGTTTTTTTTTAAATTTAATGTAATTAAAGTGTTTTTATTTTTAATAAATATAATTCCATATATTAAAATAATCCGAGCCCAACATCTTATGCTCCATCTTTTTCTTTACACATGGAAAAAGGACATGGCTCGATTTGAATGTTAAGTTATCTAATTGGGACAAAAACGATACGAATGACCTAATTAGAACACTTTAAAACTTGGTTACTATTCCGTAACATTTTCCATATTATAGATAATAAAAAAGTTACATCTTTAAAAACGTGTATTGCATAGATTGAATAAACATGTGTATTACACGGGTTGATTAAATATAATATAATCGGTTAACACATACGGTCGTCAATATATGTTTTTGAAAAAAAAATGAACTTTGATGTATTATAACATTTTACTTTGTTTTTTTATTTATTTATTATTATGTTAGAAATTTATGTATTACACAAGTTAATATTTTACTTTATTTTTTATTTATTTATTAATAGGTTAGAAGTATTACACATGGTTAAATCGATGAAATTTTAAATTAAATAGTTATTAATAAGCGGAAAAAGTAAAAGAAAACGTTAAAAGAAAAAAAATATTTTTTTTTAATTTTCATTACCCGTCAGTTATTAGATAGTAAATATAGATAAAGATTATAAACTTTTATATAAACCATTAAAACTATCTTTATCTTTATAAATAATAGAGTTAATTACATAGTTAGTCCCTGTGGTTTGCACAAAATAACATACTTAGGTACTAATAGTTTAAAATCACTTTCTAGGGTATTAACTTTTCATTTTGTAATGTTTGGAGGTATTAACTTCTAGGATATTAACATAGTTAGCTTCTGTGGTTTGCACCAAATAACAAAATTGGGTACTAATAGAATGTGATTTTTTAAACCTACAAATAACGTTAATACCTTCAAACGTTACAAAATGAAAAGTTAATATCCTATAATATGATTTTAAACTATTAGTACCTAAGTATGTTACTTTGTGCAAACCACAAGGACTAACTATGCAATTAACTCTAAATAATAAAAACGTTAATATATAGTTTTTAATTTTATTAATTAATATATTGTTATCAGTTATCCGTATTCTTATCATCAAAATCTTTTAATTTTAATAATTAATATATGGTCATCACTTATCTTTATCTTTATCATCAAATCTCTTCTACAAAATTTAATTTAGACCACCTCATAAAGCGACATGTGTCCCTAAAGTGGTTTCTTTTATTATATAGTATAGGTTTACAACTTTTTACAGCTTTTTTAGAATTTTACTTGAATGGTTCAAATTTGCGAGCATTATTATCGAATACTTTTATATAACTGGACCAGGCCCATGGACTACAAGTTTGTTTTCTAGTTAGGCTTTTCTACCCCAACTTAATGGGCTTTATAAACCATAAGTTATATGATAAAAAAACTAAAAGGGCCACCTAAACGGCGACCCGGAAGAAATTAACTTAATGGGCTTTATAAACCAACGGCCCAAGATAATAAAATTAACTTGACTAATTGTATGATTATTTTAGGATTAGTAACTCGATGAGCATAAATAGGCGGCCCGGTATAAATTATATGATATTGTTAATGCAATTTGCAGTTTTGCCCAAGTATAAGTTGGTTGTAAGGCTTGCAGCCATTTTAAATTTTCACGGGTTGGGCAAAGACAAACATCATTCGTGCGTATAGAACCTAGATGTGCATTAATAAGCCTATACATTCGTAGCAACCTAAGATCGGCTTGCTAAAAGCTTAAACCAAGCCGATTTAAAACTAGTTCGATCCCGAGATCGAAAGTAAGATGGAGCTCCTTTATTGAAACGAGTTTGAACCAAAGTTTTATACACAACAAACCTGTTATTAATATACACATAATTCTATGATTATACATCTGTTTATTACATATAATTATGATATATATATATATATAGGGAAAGGTTAACATACAAAAGCCCTTATCGTACTTCACGTACGCGACAATGGTAACCGTCGGATGAGGGCTATAATCACGCATGGAGGTGATAATCACGCATGGGATCAGTTATTTGGTGATAATCACGCATGGTGAGTATAATCACGCACGTTATGATGCTTGATCCTGAAAAAAATAATTACGCACGTTATATATTTGGTCGCGTAGGTTAATGTAGGTTAAGCCGTAATGTACATTATACTTTCTCTATATATATATATATATAATATAATATAATTAAATAATTGATAAATAATGAGCAGGGCGAACTTCCATTGTAAAATTATTTACGGATCAAGCTCAAGATTTACCTTTTTAACAATAAACTCACACACCCAACTAAATTTACTCTTAAATATACCAATTCTGCGCACAACGAGACATAACCCTCACCATTTGAGCAGGACACCACCACTAATACACCTTAGATGATTTAGTTATTTGATGCTCCAGATTTACTTATTTAGATGATTTATCCGAGTCATATACGGTCTAAACATTATACGTTACAACTTGTGGAATACACGTTCAGAAATAAAAAAGAAAAGAAAATGTTTTTTGTTTACATCCTAACCGTCCAATTGTACTCTAGGCATATTAGAAAACGTTAACCGTAGCAACTAAAAAGTGTAAATTAGGTTTGATTTGGAAAAAAATGCAACAAAATTAAATAGTTGGTGGCTTCCTTCAACTGCCCTCTCATCTGAGTCTTGCCTGTCCCAACCATTTCAACTCTCCCACATATAGCAACTTATACATTACACCATCCTGAGTTTGAACTTTCTTTCCTATATATTACACATACATGAACTGACACGAATTATTGATTTAGGTTTCTCAAGGCTAGTTATTTTGATTCGATATGGCTTTCTCAGTTTTCAACAAGCAACCGCTTTTAATACCAATATTGTTGTGCATCGCTGTTTACAGCTTCGGGCTAGGTACTTTTTTGAGATTTACTTGTATGAAAGGAGTGTTTTATGTGGAAAGCTGACTTTGTAGGAAAACTCGAGCCTTCAGGAGCGCACTGCACATAGATATTAACTCCGAGGGTGTCCCTTGCAGCTTTTGGGACTTATAGTACGTTTACCCCTTGGCAGCAAGGACAAACCCATCTGACACCCGTAATTATTTTTATGTGTCAGATAGTATATATGATACTCATTTTTATGTATCCGATGCTCGAGTTACACCGTTTTACCCAACATTTTCAAAGAGTGACTATAAAATAAAATCATGGGTTCGCCACTACTTGGGACCCTTGCAGTTAGGATAAATCAAATTACTCATTTTTTTGCAAGAACCAACCGTGTTGTGCAAAACAAAATTTATAGAAAATGATTGTAAATCATAATGTTATTTTGAGATTGAGTTAAATGCCATTTTAATCCTTGTGGTTTGGGTCATTTTGTCCAAAGGTTTCATTTTTAGCATGTAGGTCAAAAAAAGTTTCACCGTTGCCATTTTAGTCTACTGGGTTAACTTCGTCCATTTTTTCTAGTAACGAGAAGGGCAATTCGGTCATTTTATATGTAATACTGTTAACTAGAAGGCCATTTCGGCCATATAAAGTGACCGAATTGCTCTTCTCGTGAACAGAAAAAATGAATGAAGTTAACCCAGTGGACTAAAATAGCAACGGTGAAACCTTTTTGGACCCACAGAAGAAAAATGAAACATTTGGACTAAATTGGCAAAATAGCCCAAACCACTAGGACTAAAATGGCATTTAACTCTTTGAGAGTTTTTAAATGAAGTTGACAGAAGAAATACATTCGAAAAAATGTGATTATATACAGGGAAAGCACAAACAGGAGTTGCTGGAACCGGGATTGGATATATACCCCAGCCTGGCAGTGGTGCGGGTGGTGGGTTCGGAGGCAGTGGTGGTGGTGGGTTTGGGAATGGCGGCGGCGGCATCGGTGGTGATGGATATGGAGAAATTGGTGCGGGAGCTATTGCTAAAGCACTTGTTTGTCTCAATGACAAGGTAAGTTATTGTCACATTGTATCTAGGGTGTTAACTTTCGACACGACCCAAAATACAACAAGAACACGACATTAAAATACCAAGGTATTTGGGTTGTCATATCTAACTCGTTTATTACCCACTTAACTAAACAGGCAGCCCAATACCCTGTTTACAGCCCATTTAATACATTTGTTACAACACACCAACCTGTATGACAAGTTTGGATAAATGGGTTAAATGGTTTGTGCCTGGGGTACCTGACTTTTAGCGTGTCCATTGTCCATGTTACGGTTGATGTTTTCGACACAGGTAAATTTATGAGCCGTGTTTGTTTAAAAAAAAAATAAACCCAATAACCTAACACGATAGACAACCACACCCCTATTGTCCCATAATGGTGTTTGAAATGAAACTAAATCTACTTGATAACAGATCTACAGTGAATGTGAGGAGTCTTATCGATTGACCGAAAGCGGTGAACTCCACGTCCCGCCAGACTATACAGATCAATATTGTGGCGGCCCGTGTCTCAAAGAGACAGACCTTGTGCTCAATTGTATCAATGACGTATTTTCGAAGTTTATCTTTAACAATCATGCCACCATACTCATTGTGAAGGATACCATCAAGGCCGGATGCAGCTATGGTCCTAGCCGAGGTAATAAAGATGACTATGTTCGATTATCATTTATCGGGTAATATTTCGAATTTGGTCTGATATGATTTCGGTTTGTAGGTGACTTCAATGTGGCAGAGCACGTTCAAGCATATGAAAGCAATTCATACAAGTTTTCATACTCTATTCTCTTTTGGCTCATACCTTTGATTTCAGTTTTTATTCTATTATTTTGATTATATCATATTTTGTAATAGTAACTACAAAAATATACAAGTACTAAAATGGAAAATTTGAATGAATATTAATATATTTGTATTGTTGACGACGTAAGTGATGTATAATAATATAATGCACCATTACATGTTCATGTAACAATTTAGTGTCTTATTTAATATACACAGTTTAACGTTTATTGAGTTTTAAATTATATTTGTTTTGTTATTTAAACACAGTTTAACGTTTATTTAGTTTTAAGTTATATTGTCTTTCACACACTTTATTCCACATCTATTGTCTTTCACGTTTTAGTTGGTGGAATAGGAAAAGCTTAACTAACTTTAAAGCCTACAAGAACTTAAATATGGTTAACTTAAGATTAAGAGATATGGGGAGCTAATATCTTTTTACAAACATTTGAAGCTAGTAAAGATTAAAGGTGAATCACATATCTAGTTAGGGAAGATAGACGAAGCTTAGGGCTATGCGAGCGAATCTAACAACAATCAGAATACATAAACACGTCTGTCTTTCTTCATAACATTCGGTTTCTGTTGCAGACTGAGCAAAAATTAAACATATCGACATATTTTTGGTCCAAAACTGATTGTTTCCTGGCATTCATGGTTTTAAAAAAAGCTTGAGGCGTGCGCCTTAAGACGCGCCTCGAGGCGAAACGGCCAAAAAACAAGTCTTAGGCGCGCCTCATGGGGTTTTTATTGTATATGCACCTCAGAGGGGCTGAGGCGCTAAGAAAGGCTGCACCTCAGGGGATGTTGGTAGTTGTTTTTTATTGTTCGTGTCAATTTCAAGCATTTCATGTTTTTTATGTGTGTTTTTCATGATTTTGATGAATCTGATGATGAAATTAGTTGATATTATTATTTTTAAAATATACATAATTTTTATATTTATTTATTAATACCGCCTCAGCCTTACGCCTCGTTTCGCCTCGAGGCTTACGCCTCATGAGGCGAAGAGAAAACGCCTCGAAACTCGTTTCCGTTCTTTTAAACCTTGCTGGCATTAACATTTTTCTGTTGCAGAATGTTTTTTTTTTCTATTGGTTTTTGTTAATCAGAGTTCTATTGTTTTCTGATGACTTGATTCTTGAACTCTAATCTGTTACATTTATATCCCCAACCCCAATTCATATTTTGTTGTAGACAAAGAAATGAACACAAATATTAACATTTTTAAGTCCAAAAGTGATTGTTTTTCTTCGTATACTAGCATACGTTGAATATGAGGCTGACTAGAAATGTTTCTTTCTACTGATTTTGTTAAATGACAATTTTATTGTTTTCTGATGACTTTCTTGAACTCTAAATCTTTTACATCTATATCCCCAACCAAACCCCAATTCATATTTTGTGTTGTGAGAAGACGAAAATTACCATTGAACGTTCTTTTTTTATGCTATCAAGCACAACTAGCTAGCGTTTGCATTGGCTTGCAAATGTTAATGTCGGCCTAAACAAACTTGATACGCTTGACATAATATGAAATACATATATATGATTTGAGCAACATGTAGAAATAGTTTACCAACATCGAAGGAAAGTGGTTGATCATAGCTTAGAGAACGAAGGTTTCGTTTTTCGCAGTTGTGCTTTCATTACCGCCTCTAAATCGCTTGATAAAAGCGTAGCAGAGTTCCATGTAGCAACATGATCCAGACCTTGATCCAATGTCAAGTCTCTACTTTTTAGCATCACTCTTTTTGTCCCAATCACAGCAAGTGGAGATTTTGCAGCAATTCCTACAATCAACATCATATAATGTAAAATTTATGACCTAGAGAATTTAGAGTAAATTACTTTTTGAGTCCCTGTGTTTTAGTGGTTTTAACCACTTGAGTCCAAAATCAAAAAGTTTAACGCCCTGAGCCCCTAACCACTCATTTTATATCATTTTGAGTCCAACTTTTAAACACTTGTACTTTTGATTTTGGACTCAAGTGGTTAAAACCACTAAAACAAATGGACTCGAAACGTTATAAAAAGAGCGGCTAGGGACTCAGGGCGTTAAACTTTTTGATTTTGGACTCAAGTGGTTGAAACCACTAAAACACATGGACTCGAAACGTTATAAAATGAACGACTAGGGACTCGGGGCGTTAAACTTTTTGATTTTGGACTCAAGTGGTTAAAATCACTAAAACACAGAGACTCAAAAAGTAATTTACTCGAGAATTTAAAATTTATGCATATTAAAATTGGTTTTATATTTTTGGGTTAAAATTTATATATATTAAAATTTAGCTTTAATTTTAATGAGCGAAGTAGCCAAGCCAAACGAGCCGTGTTTACTATGCTCGGGCTCAGCTCGTTTACAAACACACCAATTTCGAGCAAGTTACAACCTTTTAGAACAGGCCTAGCCACTTTATGCTAGCAACAGTTTACTACTATCATTTTATTAGTACTTTCGTATGACTGGTAGCAGTCCCTCTATCCCAAAGGTTTCGCCCACAGTGATACCCTCCCCGCTCTACGAATAATTATGCTATATGTGAGATTTTACAGGATACATTTAATCGTTTAATTACTAGCCAATATAATTATCAGGAAAAAAAAAAAAAAACTCACCCTCAGCAATAACCCTCACACCTCCTCCATCTCCTCCCTACACCCAAACACCTTCGAAACGAGCCCCAACTCCTTCGCTTCCAAACCCGAAAACCGCCTAGCAGTCAAAGCCAGCTCCATAGCATTCCCAAACCCTACAATCCCGGGCAACCTTTGCAACGATCCAAGATCCGCCGTGATCGCTAAATCCACTTCCTTAACCGAAAAAAACGCATCCTCCGTACAATACCTAACATCACACGCACTTACAATATCAACTCCTCCACCAATACACGCACCGTGCACACACGCGATCACCGGTTTCCGGCACTTTTCAATACTCGTGATGGCATCCTGCATGTGCTTGATCTGGCGGAGTAGTTTTTCGCCGGAGCGGCCGCGGTTGGAGGAGGATGGGACGTCGGCGGTGAGGGAAGATAAGGAGGTGAGGTCGATGCCGGAGCAGAAGTGGTTGCCGGTGGCGGATAAGAGGATGAGGGCGACGTTAGGGTTTTGGTCGAGGGATGATATGGCGTTGGGGAATTCGGTGAAGAATTGGAGGGAGAGGGCGTTGCTGTGGTGTGGGCGGTTGAGGGAGAGGGTGGAGACTGGGGAGTTGGGGTTTTGTTGAGTGATTTTGATGGTGGTGTATGTTTGTGTTTCCATTTTGGGTTGGGGTTGAATGAGGGAAGAACAAGTGAAAGAGATGATGGAATTGATGATTGTATAAAAGTCAAAGTATGAGGGGTATAGAGTTGTCCTACTTTGACATTTGAACGTGTTCTTCACCCTCACGTAGGGCTGTTCACGAGCCGAGCCGAACCGAGCGGACCTTTGCTCGTGCTTGGCTCGTTTATAAACCGAACCGAGCGGAGCGGCTCATTTAAAACCGAGCCTCAAATCAAGCGAGCATTTTTCGAGCAGTAAATATTCCGAGCGAGCGTCGAGCGAAGTTCGAGCGATTTGGACAACCGTGTCGCCCCATTTAAATTTGCTAAGATAGATAGTGACAGTGTTTGGTCTCAAGTTTTTATGTCTTTAAAAAACACACATTTCATGACATAATATTTTTCTTATGAATTACAATTTTGTGGCCGACGAGGCGATGATCATATTACACAAACAAATACGTTGAGAGCAGGAGACGATCGACTTAGGGTAACATGATGAAACATTGAGGCAATGAGCAGCCTGTCGTTTATTGGTTTAAGGTTTAACTTTTAGATTTGATATTAATTTTTTTATTGGCGTGGTTGTGCTAGTATGTATAGATATAGTTGTAAATTTGTATATAGCGGACCAAAATCTAACAGAGTGGTAGGGTAGGGATAGTGTACATTAATTCAGAAGTGTGAGAAGTGTATTATAACACTATATATAACACTATATAACACTATATAAACACCGTATAACACTATGGAACACCATATAACACCATATAACACTATGTAACACTATATAACAATATACATCTATCATAGACATGCTATCACACAAAATATAGTGTTATATTTGTTATATAGTGTTACATAGTGTTATATGGTGTTACATAGTGTTATACGGTGTTTATATGGTGTTATATAGTGTTATATATAGCGTTATAATATACTTCTCACACTTCTGGATTAATGTACAGGATCCTCTACCTAGAGTGGTATATATAAAACTATAAATTTAATTTATATTCAAGTATATATGTATGTGTATATATAGGTGTGTGTGTGTGTATATATATTTGCGTGTAATTTATATTTGTGTATATATATGTGTATATATACATGTTTATATATGTATGTGTATATGTATACATATATATATATATATACATATATATATATATACTAATTAAAAATAATGATTCGAGCCGAACCGAACCGAGCCGAGCGGACCTTTGCTCATGCTTGGCTCGTTTGCAAACCGAACCGAGCAGAGCGGCTCGTTTACAACCGAGCGTCAAATCGAACGAGCATTTTTCGAGCAATTTCCGAACGAGCGACGAGCGAGCGACGAGCGTCGAGCGATTTGAACGGCCCTACCCTCACGACGAATTGGAATTGTTGTGAGAGTAAACTAGAATTCTAGCCCTTCCGTTTGCTGCGACGGTACAGTCATGTTTGTGAGTTCGTTACATACCGAAAGTTACATTATGTGTTTTTTACTTTGTTACATATTTTTCGGTTGTGACATGATCTCATTAGACATAGATAAAAAGGTAAATTACATTTTTCGTTTTTTATGTTTATATTGGATTGCAGTGGATGCCCTTTAACTTCAATAATTACAAATTACAGTCATAGTCATTTCTTTGTTAATAACATTACACACTAGGTCCTTTGGCCCTAACCTAGTTAAACTTTTTAGTTAAGTATGACATGTGCAAGGAACAGGAGGGGAAAACAGTCATTTAATACCAAAAACCAAAAGAATTTCAAAACTAAAAAAACATATACAAAAATCCATAATCTCTCACTCAACTGAATCTCTCCTCTGACTCTCTCTAACTCTTTCTCTCTCTCTTCATCCCTCTTCTACAACCATTATCACCATCAACCATCCACACCATCAACTATCCACACCATAAACCATCATCAGAATCACCACGTTGACCTGTTTACAAGTTGCCACCACCACCCTTTAAAACCCAAGATCCCAAGCCTCGCCACGTTGGCTCTTTCTTCATCAATAAACCCCACCTTGCCCCCCCCCCCCCCATTAAATCCTTCTCAGTTTCTCATCAATTTTAAATTTTGATTCAACTAATGACCACCAAATGTGATCTTTCTTCCGGGTTTTAGACCAATAGTTCTATCTTTATTACTCAATTTGAGATGATACCCACTTGAAATTCAAGAAACCCCCAATTTTGTTCCTTGTGTTTTCTTGATTTTTTTTTGGAAGTTGTCAAGGCCTGGATCGAGGCCCTTTGAATGTGTTAGAAGATCTTGACACAGTGATAGACATCAGCCCATTAGAGGGTCCATTATTCAACAATTTTTTACGTAATTTTTTGTGTTAAAAGTTTCGATTTTTAATACCATCAAAGAGCCCATAGACTCGAATTATGAGCACATGGTTTGGTTATAAATGGAATACATCAAGAAACAAATGAAAAAAAAAAAAGCTGCAGATCCGGTCGCTGGCGGCCCGCGTGGGCTTCAGGCCCAGCTTACGCGGCCCGCGTCCGAGGTGGCCAGCTCAAAAAATTTGCTGAAAAGTCGTTTTCGGTCCCTGACTTATGATTTCAGCATTTTAACTTGATAACTTTATAAAAAGACATATTTGGTCCCTTGCACTTTTATATCAGATCTAACCAAGTTCAGAAATAACTTCTGGAGGTTGACAAGGATAGTCCCTCACATTTTTACTTGTTATATAACTTCCAAACTTTGCATAAATGACACAATATTTTTCTAATTTATTATGTCGTATTAATACAAGGTACCAAGACCTCTATTAATCATTCTTAGGCATCCGGGAGTTTGACCGAGCATAGCGAAGTCTTCGGTTTGATTAAAAAGATCCTCTAAAGCGTAGTTTTGCGTGTTGCCGCTTTTAACCCTTAATTAACGAACTTGCGCACATTATTGCGAAATGGTATAATGAACTCACACGGCCAGTGCTAGACACTCTCGGGGGTATAATCGAATATTGCGGAGTTTCTTGTTCGCTTAAAAGGCCTCTCAAAGGCGTAGTTTCGCAAGTCGTCGCTTTTAGTCCCTTAATCGCACAAAGTAGCGCGAAATGTCATTTAATGATATCCAAGCCTTTCGTGGCCCATATTGAGTATTACCGAGCATATACTTAATTGTTACAACGCTCCTGTTTGCTTAAATGGTCACCAAAATGTGTAGATTCAAGAGTTGACGCTTTTGGTCCCTCTAATGCGCAAACTTGCGCGTATCATCGTTTAATAGCATCGAAGCCTTATCTAATCCATATTAGGCATTCTCGAGAGTATTATTAAACATCACGATGCTTCGGGTTCGTTAAAAGTTCATTCAGAGGTATAATTAAACATATTGACGCTTTTAACCCCTCAAACTTGCAAGGTTGCGCGTAACGTCACTTATCGGCACAAAAGCCTTAGATGGCCAATATTTGGCATTCCCGAGAGTATAATCAAACATCATGAAGCTCCCGGTTTATTAAAAGGTCACTCAGAGGTAAGAATTAACATGTTGACACTTTTAACCCTTCATCGCGCAAACTTTCACTTAATTACACAAACGGCTACTCTCGATCAACAAATGGCTCATTTGTGAATATGATTACCGTGTAACGTTATTCAGAGGCTTATATTAAGCATGTTAACATTTCCAGTCCTTCTATAATCAAAGTTTTTGATTTTTCGCGAAATTAGTCCCTCAAATTCAACGTTTGACTTTATTAAGGTTTAGCACATGTGTCGATACATCATTTGACGTGATTTTACGAGGTGTTACATCCTCACCCCCTTAAAAGAAATCTCGACCTCGAGATTTGCTAAAAAGATAGGGGTTCTTTTGTTACAAAGTGAATACGACCTCTCGTATATATTCGGGATCCCAACGGTATCTCGTTTAACCTTTACCATAGATATATGCTTTCTTTTGGAGCCTTTAATCCTGTCGATCCTTAATCAATACTGGTTTCTCAACAACCCAAAAGTTTTCGTTACTCTGCACATCATAATGCTATCGACTTTAACGGCTAGACATATCCTTAAATCACTAGTGTAAAGCACATTGTGTTTTCCATCAAGCTCCTTAGGTAAGTTCCAGCTTACCGGCTACCGATCTTGACATACTCGGTTTTTCTTGAACGGTCCAATATATATCCAGAGCCTAACTAGCTCGTTAAATTAAAATTCAGCACACTCTTCTAGGTGATACTTTCAGTTGAATCTTATTCCTTAATAAGAACTTAAGAGGTTTGTGATTTTTATCAATCATTGATTTTCTGCCGATTACTGGCAGCTTCTAGATGATCATAAATTTATATGATCTTATCTGTCGTTTCCAGGGTAACCTTCAGATCCTGTTGATGGGACTTACAAAAGTCCTGTGCATCAAATAGACGTTTGACATTCCATCTATACAAGGTCTCCAAGAAGCAGCCTTGATACTTAAATAACAACTATTAGTTACAGAAAAACTTACTTAAGGTGAGATGGTTATTCCAACTACTACTTAACCAATCTCAAGGAATAGCTAACCTCACAGTTAGTCGAACAATTCGATGATCCTGGGCAGCTGATGGCGATTCTTAATTGTTGCCTAAATAGGGTTGTGGTAATCAATGCATAGCAGAATGAACCGTCTTTCTTAATTAATAATACTGGAGCTTCCAGAATTTTGATTTAGGCTTTTATGAGATCTTCTCTAAAAGCTTTTCTGATTGACTCTTAGTTATTCCATTCCGTTGGTACTAACCGATATGGGCTTTCCAATAGATGCAACTCTAAGCGAGGTATTATTCTTAACTCTACTTGTCTCAGGAGGTAAACAGGGTACTTCTTTGGAGAAAATAATCAAGACACACGGAGATTACAGATATATTCCAAATCTCAAGCTCCGGTTCATCTATCTTTTCCGGTGTCGGATAAATGACACATTTTCTTTACGAAGCATGGATACCCTAATTAGGGACACTTACATGGACATTTCTATTCTGGATATCTTCTTTGAATACCATTAGCTGACTTTAGTACAATATGATGATTGGGATATGTCAGTGGTTCCATGCATTAAACCTCCATACTGATCAGGCATGGAAGCAATCTATGGAACACATTAAGATACACCAATCCTCATATGGCGCTTTTATCAATGAGATAATAAAATAAAATAACATATATTGACGTACTCCATCTGGAGAAAGAGTACTCTAGAATTTTACGAATGAAGATTTATGACAGGAAAAGAAGAAATGGTTCCTATGATTTCGCCTCTAAGTTTTACCTTACACTTAATATCTGGGGTTCTTACGGGAAAAAATCTAAAAGTTTGCTAAGCTTATGGTCTTATGAGAGACTTAGTAGCACCTGAATCCAAACGTAACTCTTAGCAATAAAATCACAATAAGGGATTTATCTGGTGTCATTATTAATGTGAACTGCCTCTAACATTCATCAGGTGGGTTTAGGCGCCTCCATTCTTAATCCTTCTATACTTAGCTGTAAAATCTTTGAAAAGTTTAGGTCAATCTCAGCTTTGACTGGTTTATTTCTTAATCTATATAACGTGAGTAGCTGAGATAGATCCATAATGGATTTATAAGAAGCAGGCTTTGAAACCTTAATGTGCCCTCTTATTACCGATGCTAAACCACCAATAATTATTGCATTAAGCTTAGATTTTTGGGTTAACTGAATAGGGCACTATCTCAGATAATAAGCTAAATTCAGTAACATTCTGTCGACAGTCTAGATCCTTCATGGTGAGTGTCAGAAAATTTTTATTCCACCTTTTCCATTCCGTGTCGCAGTCAATTGGTTTTTCTGATTAGTCCATGAACTTGGACCATCCCAAATATTGTAAGAGAATTTTTCATGTAACTTCATTAAAGTCTTCCACCAATTAAGGGCACTGCCCATGAATGACCGTGATTAGGGCTGGCAATTGGGTACCTGTTAAGACACGATTAGACCTGTTTGACTGAAAAATACACACTTTGACTTTTTTAATTTTTAAAATAATTAAAATTACAATGTTAGGATCTATCATTTATTCATCATTGTACATAAAACATAAAACTGTTTTATAAACATGAGGTAGAAAGTAGTTAAACGAGTCGTAATCATGTTTGAAACATATGTTGTGCGCGCCATCAGAAACCTGTTAAACCTGTTAAGACACGATTTGCCAGCCTTAACCGTGATACATATCTCACAATGTCTTTCTCAGCACAACCGCTGATGTCCATTGTGACAACCCTCACCAAATCAGGTATCCGTACGACTTAATTAATAATTAATTACTGCTTAATTACTGTGCTTACTTGAAATTGTGGATAAACTGCTACTTGAATACTGATACATGTTCTTACTTGCATCATACCTTACTTGCTGTCACTCTATTATTTACATACGGAACTTTAGTGACAAACATGATGCATAAAAGCACAGTAGCACAATAAACGGATAACCTATTAAACGTGCTGTTATAGCCAGCACCAGGCAGGTACTGCCTCTAAGGCCAGTAAGAGCCAGAGATAGTTTGCTACACTAGTGGTGAGTGTAGGGATATAAGGGTTGTAGAACTGCGTTACTAGGAATAAGTTACAGTGACCGAATGTGCCTAAAACGTACTCTAAGTACAAAAATTCAGCACTTTAACTGAAAATTCAGCACCTAGCTAACTAATAAAGTGCCAAAACATGAGGAAAATATTACTAGACACTTTCCAAAGTGTCGGGAATAAGTCGTGTCACTAAAGATAGTATTAACGACACTTTAAAGCTTTGTTAAGCACTTTAACGGATCACTATCCAACCAAACAACCGGACTATACCCGGAACATAAAAATATTGCCAACAACATTGTTTATCTTTTTCTGAGCCAGTTAGGGTCCCTGAATACCCTAACACCAGCTATAATGCACAACACACTATTAACCGAGCTAACCTCCTAATCACTTTAACTATAACTTAACTAATGGTTGGAATCTAACTAGGAGACCCCCCCCCCTCAACCGAACTCGTCCCCTAGGGGGACACCCATGTCCTTTATGTGATTAAAATAATCATCCTTGCTAAATATCTAGGTGACACATGAACCATTGGTTAAACATGAGAGATTTGTCTATAAGTTCAAGTTTAAGTCTAACATGTTCATTTCACCAACACTCCACCACAACATCACTCTCTCTCCCTCTCTTTCACTCTCGGCCGAAGACACAAGCACCCCCACCGCCACCTTTCGATCTTGATCTTGCCATTCCAAGCTTATACAAGGGTTAAGGATCTCATACAAAGGAGCTCGGTGCATTCGGATTGCGAAGGACCTCACCCCATTGCTTTTATCCACTCGTTTTTCGACTAGTTTCTTCCCTAGCCTCGAGCTAGTAGTAAGTGACTCTAAACGCCTTCTTGATCCATTCTAAAGTGGTTAATATGAACTTTGTCGGGTGAAAATCATGAACAAACTAAATCACATACTAAAAGTTTACAGGAATAAGAAATAAGTTGGATAAAAACTATAATGTTGTGTAAATCTTGTAAAACTTGTTTTGTGGTGATTATTTAGTACCGATCTATGTTGTGGTAGCTCGGATCATCATCTAACCCGGATTGGTCATGTTCATAAAACATGACATAGAGTATGTTCAAGAGTAAAAAGGGTTAAATGATGAAACTCTACCACACACTAAGCATGAACTTGTGTAAAAACGATTTTACTTATGAAATATTGTTCAAAACTAGTAGATCTACGGATCTACAAGTGGTATTTTCAAAGAACCAAGTGTCGAAAGAAAACATGTTTTAAAACCGGATCTTTCATGAACAAGAGTGATTTTTTAAACACGCAAGTGTGTAAACACTTGTGTAACACTAAGTTTCGACAAAGAACTATTTTTGTCAAATTTTACAAGAAGATGTGAAAGCATATTTTCTTTAAAAACAAGATTTTCAAGAAACCAAACTTATCTAAACGAAGATCCACTAAGAATAACGGAAAGTTACTACATATTTTGGATAAACCGCAAGTTCATATATCTTTGCGATTTATATCGATTTTGACTAGTTTAATGTTGAAATGTTGTTTGATGATGTTGGGAACATTGTTGGTTTGAATTATAAAAGAAAATGATACGCTTGAAAGCGTGGCCACCTCCAGTTACAGGGGAAACTCTGGCGAAATTTTTCTAAAAACCTAACACTTGAAAGTATTTTCATCACAAGTGTTATAAATGTATTTTTGACTTGTTTTCAAAACGTAAATTTCGCCACGACTTTATTTACAAAATATCGGAGGTGGGATTTTCACAAATAAAACAGGGTAAATATATTTGGTATATATATTTTTCATAGCGTCACTTGTAAAATGTTTATGGTTATTTTGTGAAATATATAAATATTATTTTTAGGGTAAAAATAATATTACCGAATATTAATGATTCCAAAATAATACAAACGCCTACACAATAAATATTAAGTTACAACGGTATAATTACCACCCGACTTTATCCGTAACTTACGTATTTTCAGAAAATATTAATGAACGCGTATTTTGACAAGGTATTATTTTGGGAAAATCATATGTATTAAAGTATAATATTTTTGGGAAGAATATTTATATTTTGGAGTAAGAAATAAAATATATTAAGTGAGACTTAGTAATATATTTCGAGTTATACGAACGCACATGTATTAAATCCCCCATCCTTGGGAAGGAAAATAATTACCAAATATTTACAAAGTGTAATTACGAAATAGTTGTCTAACTATTTCCCAAAGACATTAAACCATAAAGCTAAGGCACGACCGTCCGTCTAATAGGGTTAGTACGTGTAGATCGTCGCACAGCTGCTTGATCAGGAGATATACTCGGTAGAGACGCACCACAGTGAGTTCATGTCCCCCTTTTCTCTTAACTGTTTTCAGTTTTCTAAACTGCGGGGGTGAAATACATGTTGCTATGATTACGAGTACTTTTTACATGGTATGGTTAGCGTAAGGAGGGTTACTACTTAGATCATGTGAGTGGGTAGGCAGAAACTTGAGGCCATTAATCCTCAGGGTAGGACCGAGGGGCAGGAGCGGTAGATCTATCTGGGTGTAGCGAGCCCAGCCCCAGGCCCAGCATAACGGACCTCGGGGTGACTTTGTACCCAATGCATAAATCTGCTAGGTTTGAGTCTTCCTACTTGCACTTCACACATATCAATGGCCTTGCAAACCATTGGTGATCTCTTTTTCCTTATTTGCTACATACCAGGGTTTTTATACATACAAAGGTTTATTTACTCACTTACACATGAACTCGCTCAACATTATTGTTGATTTTTCAACTTACATGTATTTCAGGGAATTAAAGGATCTGGCGCGGTATGACACGTTTTCCCGCTGCATTAGTTTCGAGGTCATCCGAGTTTAAGGGATGTGACTTTTTCCTGGACGAGTCACAGTTCTTAAACTGTGTTTATTTCATGTTGGTGTTGTGTCTTTTGAACACTGTTTATGTTTGTTAGGACGTGATATCCGTTAAGACAATGATGTGGTTCTTTACTCTTCAAACTTATATTAATGGATGATCTTGCATGGTTTTTATTTCATATAGCTTGTTATGATTAAGCTATGGTATTAAGAAGTCACACCAAAATAACCACGCTTCCGCAAAGCCAGGGTGTGACAGCTTGGTATCAGAGCTCTGATCATAGCGAACTAGGATTCCTTTTCGAGTCTAGACTATGATCACTAGGGCTCTCACGAAAACATTTTTACACTGCATACCACTTAAGTCCAGATCCAAAACTTTTTTTTACAAACAAATGTTGAGCACATTTATTTATTATTTATAGGCTCAGTCTGGGAGGCTGAGGCTCGGTCTGGAAGACCGAGGCTCGGTCTAGGAGACCGAGGTAGTTGGCTAGTGGGACTAGGAAGAGCAGTCTGAGAGGCTGAGAGAATAGGCTAGTGGGACTAGGAAGAGCAGTCTGAGAGGCTGGGAGAATAGGCTAGTGGAACTAGGAAGAGCAGTCTGAGAGGCTGGGAGGCTAGTGGGACTAGGAGAATTATTTGATTGCTTACTTGGTGACTAATGTGCTTATCTGATTGTATGATTGATTATTTGTACATATTTGTGTTTGTGTTACAGACACCATGGACTCGTCCGACACAGGTGCTTCGGACACCACGGACCCTAGACCCATAGTATCAGACGACTTAGAGTCTTCAGAACACGAGGTCCACACATCAGATGTTACCAGCACAGACGAGGATGACTTTCAGCCCTTTGCGCTGCCCGACGCTGTCGATGAGCCCGCTGATGGCCCTTTTGCTGGGTACCTACCGCTCGTAGAGATCCCTGCTCCCATACCTTTGGCCGTTTATCCTGCTTACGATATGCTCCTCGACGCCGACGTTGACGACGACGTCGATCTGTTTGATGATGAGCCCCTGGAGGACGATGTTGAGGGCGAGGCCCTTCTAGCTGACGGTGGTCTTTTGTTACTCGCAGATGCTCCAGCTGAGGAGTCACCTGCACACTCACCCGCTCCAGACTCCTTCGAGTCTGTGGCCTCCGCACCATCACACACTCGGAGCGCACAACACTATTCACACGGTTCAGATCCTGACAGGGCATCATCTGCTGCCTCTGCTCCTAGCTTTGCTTTCGATCACGACCTCGATGAGGATTCAGACCCTGTTTTTCCCCCTGGATTTGACCCGGACCAGGAGATAGAGTTCATCCACTTGGATCAGCCTATGGTTGACCCAGTAGACCCAGTTGACCCTGCATTCGCTGATCATGCAGATTTTGATATGGAGTTCGATGATCCCGAGCCTGCCATGGCCCTTGAGCCAGTAGCTGCTCCTGACCCAGTGTTTGAGCATGACCCTGTTCATGCTGACATGCCCATTGATCCTGTGATTGCTGACCTACCCATTGATGATCACCCTGCTGATGCACCACTACTGGAGGGTGACCATGTTATTGCTGCTGATCATGTTGATCCCCCACTTATCGCTGATGTACCTGCTGACCCTCTTGTTGCACCCCACCTTGACCCTATACCTGTGCAGTTTGATCGAGCACTTTTTGAGGCACAGATTGACCCACGAGATGAGCACGCCCAGCATGGGTGGATTCCTGCTAATGATGAGCTTCCACCTATTCCTCCTCATACCACCGATGCACGTCACGTTGATTTCTCCTTTTCATTTGCACAGTACACACCTCCAGCTCGACCTGGAGAGGGTTCCTCGGCTCATCCCTTTGGACATGTGCCGACATCTATTCCAGATATGCCACAGTCTTCATATGCTATTCCCCCTGTACCACCATTCTTTGTGCCACCTTTTGATCCATCCAGCGAGCCTTTTCTCTGGACGTCACCGTCTATTATGCCACCGACCGACCCCTACCATCCTTTCCATATGGGGTATTCTATTGAGGTCATTCTGATGTCGTTTGTTGTCCAGCAGGAGGCACTCACACGGCGCATTCAGGAGCTTGAGAGAGCTCAGCCACCGCCGTGCCAGTGTCAGGGTCAGACCCACCCTGCTTCTTCGCAGCACCCTCGACCATTGTTACCTGACTATGCTGCACGCCTTTTGGCACTTGAGCAGCAGGTTGCTTCTTGGTTGCGTACCCAGAGAGCCATGGAGGAGGACTGGCTCCATTTGCGACGTTTGTTCTACACCCATTTTCCCCCTCCTCCACCACCATCAGTTTAGGGCATCCTTAGTACAGCATGGGTAGACGTTGGTGAGAAGACGGCGATTGCTCTGACCACACATCATTTTTGGAGACTGCATTCTGATTCTGACTTTTGTTGATCATGTATATGGGATGTATTGACACTGATTTGATATTCTTTTGGACTGGGGTGATGTAGCCCTTAGTCGATGATGATGTATGACACTATTATGTACTTGTACACTCTACCATGTGGTCCCGATTTTTGGCAATGCAATCACAGTATTCTCATCATATGTAATGATTTGATTGATATGATTATAACATGAGATGTTATGTACTATTATTATCATTATATACGTACGCTTTACTATGGCCTGACCGACGTGAACCCATCTTTTAGAAGATGCCGCCGACACGTCAAAGGCCGATGCCTACCAATGAGGCAGAACTCCAACAAGTCATCGCTGCTGCCATCGCGCAATACGCCGCCTCGCAAGGAGGACCCAGCGGAAGCAGCTCAAACAACAATGGCAACAACAATCCACCTCATGGTAATACTAAGTCATTAAGACATACCATGATCTAATTGGATATCTCTAGCAAGGATGCTAATGCCATTCATATGTTGTAACGGATGTGCAGGGTGCACCTACAAGCAGTTTCTAGACTGCAAGCCTGTCAACTTTGATGGCACCGGAGGTGCTGTCACTTTTGTTCGTTTGGCCGAGAAGACTGAATCTGTTCTCCGCATGAGCAAATGTGCACCAGACCAGCAAGTCACCTACATTTCTGGGCTATTTTTGGATGGAGCCCTATCTTGGTGGAATTTGCAAGTGCAGACACTTGGTGAAGCTGCTGCCTACGCACTAACATGGACCGAACTGAAGGAACTAATGCGCAAAAAGTATTGTTCTCGCGCTGAAATCCAAAGATTGGAAACTGAGTTCTGGCATTTGAAGATGGAAGGTCCGAAGATCGCGGAATATGTACAGAGGTTTCACGACCTGTCGCATGTGGTACCCTATATGGTCACTCCAGAATTCAAGCGGATTGAACGCTTCATTTGGGGATTAGCTCCTCAAATCATAAGCATGGTGACCTCCTCGAAGCCTGCAACAATTACTGAGGCAATTGATTTGAGCGTGGCTCTCACTGAGGAGGCTATCCGCCTGAACAAGTTCGATGAGATCGAGACAAAGAAGAAAGAGACTCTCGTCGAGTCATCCGGAGGTAACAAACGAAAGTTCTCGAACTTCAAACAAGGCATTAGTGGTGTTGTTAAGAAAGGAGAGCCAAGCGCGCCAGCTCAGGTTACAGCTGGTAGTGGAAAGAAAGGAAAGGGATATATGGGCACCCAGCCCAAGTGCAACACCTGCCAGCGTCACCATTCTGGCCGATGTGGTTTGAAGGTATGTGAAGCGTGTGGGAAACCTGGCCACTTGAAGGATTCTTGTTGGGCCACTGTTGGCCAGGGAGGCCAAGGAGGATTTGGAAACAGAAACAATAACCGGGGTGGAATTGGAAATCGCCCACAAGGAAACAATGAAGGTAATGGGAATCGAGGCAACAATGTGAATCAAGCGGGCGCTGTGAATCGTAACCAAAGGAATAATCAAACTGGGAATGGAGGTGGAAACGGGCAAAGACCTGGATGCTTTAACTATGGTGATATCGGGCACTTTAAGAGGAACTGCCCAGAGTTGAACCAAGCCCGTGGAAGAGTGTTCAATATCGAAGCGAGGGAAGCGCGCCAGGATCCCAATGTCGTTACTGGTACGTTCCCTGTAAACCAACGCTATGCATCCGTTTTATTTGATACTGGTGCCGACTATAGCTTCGTATCGTTAGAATTTAAGAATATGCTTGGTTTAGCCGCTAGTAAGTTAGATATTCCCTACTCAATCGAATTGGCTAATGGAAAGTTAGTAGAAGCCAATGAAGTGATCAGAGGTTGTGCAATCGAGTTGGGAGAACGTGAGTTTGCTTTGGATCTACTACCAGTCCAGCTGGGGAGCTTTGACGTGGTAGTAGGGATGGATTGGTTATCAAGCAACAAGGCAGAAATTGTTTGTCACGAAAAGGTCGTTCGTATCCCGACCGAAGGTGGCGAAACAATTGTGGTACATGGCGAAAAGCGCGATACGCCGTTAAGAATTATCAGTTGCCTGAAAGCTCGAAAGTGTTTGCAAAAGGGGTGTGCTGCCTTCCTAGCACACATTGTAGACAAGAAAGCTGCAGAACCGAAGATCGAAGACATCCCTGTCGTGAGGGAGTATCCGGAAGTCTTCCCAGAGGACTTGCCTGGACTGCCACCTCAGAGGCAAGTGGAGTTTCACATCGATTTAGTCCCAGGCACCGCGCCTGTGGCTAAGGCACCTTATAGACTTGCCCCGTCTGAGATGCAAGAATTGTCGACACAACTTCAAGAGTTGTTAGACAAGGGATTTATCCGACCAAGCTTCTCGCCTTGGGGAGCTCCGGTCCTGTTTGTCAAGAAGAAGGACGGTAGTTTTCGAATGTGCATCGACTACCGGGAGCTGAACAAGCTGACGATCAAGAATAGATATCCTCTGCCAAGAATTAATGATCTGTTTGATCAACTGCAAGGTTCAAGCTTTTACTCAAAGATCGATTTGCGATCTGGATACCATCAGTTAAGGATACAAGAGGAGAGTATCCCGAAGACAGCCTTCAGAACTCGTTATGGACACTACGAGTTCCTCGTTATGCCATTTGGGTTGACAAACGCACCTGCAGTCTTTATGAATTTGATGAATAGAGTTTGCAAGCCATACTTGGACAAGTTCGTGATTGTGTTTATCGACGACATCTTGATTTATTCAAAGACAAAGGCTGAGCACGAACAGCATTTAAGAGCTATTCTGGAGCTGCTGAAGAAGGAACAGTTGTATGCCAAGTTCTCTAAGTGCGAGTTTTGGCTACGTGAAGTCCAATTTCTTGGACACGTGGTGAACGGATATGGAATCCATGTGGATCCAACCAAGATCGAAGCGATCAAGAATTGGGAAACGCCAAAGACGCCAACCGAGATTCGACAATTCTTGGGTTTGGCTGGCTACTATCGAAGGTTCATTGAGGATTTTTCGAAGATCGCTCAACCATTGATGCTCCTCACCCAGAAAGATAAGAAGTTTGATTGGGGAATCAAACAGGAAGAAGCGTTTCAGCTATTGAAGGATAAGCTCTGTAATGCGCCAATCCTAGCACTACCGGAAGGTACTGCCGATTTTGTGGTATACTGTGACACCTCGCGTCAAGGATTGGGTTGTGTATTGATGCAACGCCAGAAGGTTATTGCTTACGCATCACGTCAGTTGAAGGTACATGAGAAGAGCTATACCACGCACGATTTGGAGCTAGGCGCAGTGATATTTGCTTTAAAGATCTGGAGACACTACCTATATGATACGAAATGTACAATTTTTACGGATCATAAGAGCCTACAACACATATTCAACCAGAAGGAGTTGAATATGAGACAAAGACGATGGGTTGAGTTGTTAAATGATTACGATTGCGAGATAAAGTATCATCCAGGGAAGGCAAATGTGGTTGCCGACGCCCTAAGTCGAAAAGAGAGGATCAAGCCCATAAGGGTTAGGGCTTTAGAAATGATTATCCAAACCGATCTTTCCTTGAGCATTCGTGCCGCGCAGAAAGAAGCTCTTAAGAAAAGAAATCTTGAAGAAGAATATCTCCGTGGGATGGAGAAGATATTGGTGCCAAACGAGGAAGGAACGTTATGTTTTTAGAAAAGGATTTGGGTTCCTCTGCTTGGTGGTTTGAGGAAAGTTGTTTTTGATGAAGCTCATAAATCGCGGTACTCTATCCATCCAGGAGCGGACAAGATGTACCAAGATCTCAAGGATTACTATTGGTGGCCTAGGATGAAGGGCGACGTTGCTGTTTATGTTAGCAAATGTTTAACGTGTGCTAAGGTGAAAGCGGAATACCAGAAGCCTTCAGGACTTCTGCAACAACCTGAGATTCCCAAGTGGAAATGGGAACAAATCTCCATGGATTTTATTTCAAAGTTGCCAAGAACGCCAAGAGGTCATGACACTATCTGGGTGATAGTTGACCGCCTAACAAAGTCCGCACACTTTCTGCCAATTAAAGAGAAGGATAACACCAGCAAACTGGCAGAAATATACATGCGAGAGATCGTCGCACGACATGGAGTGCCCCTCTCGATCATCTCTGATAAAGATGGACGTTTCATATCAAGGATTTGGCAATCCTTCCAAGAAGCTTTTGGCTCACAATTGAATTTGAGCACTGCTTTTCACCCACAGACCGACGGTCAAAGCGAGCGAACTATTCAGACGTTAGAAGATATGCTGAGAGCATGTGTAATGGATCTTGGTGGTAGCTGGGATAAGCATTTACCATTGGCCGAATTTTCATACAACAACAGCTACCACACCAGTAATGGAGCTGCGCCATTTGAAGCTCTTTACGGACGCAAGTGTCGATCACCCCTATGCTGGGCTGACGCAGGTGATAGGCAGCTTGTTGGTCCCGAGATCGTCCAAGAGACGACAGACAAGATTGCGCAGATTCGAAAACGCATCGAAGCGGCTCGCAACAGACAGAAAGCCTATGCAGATCCAAACCGGAAACATTTGGAATTCCAAGTTGGAGATATGGTTTTATTGAAAGTTTCACCCTGGAAGGGTGTGGCACGCTTCGGAAAGTGTGGGAAGTTGAATCCGCGTTACTTTGGCCCTTTCAGAATTCTGCAAAGAATAGGGCTAGTAGCATACAAGCTGGACTTACCCGCTGAACTGAATGGAGTTCACGATACCTTTCATGTATCCAACCTGAAGAAAAGTCCAACTCAAGATACCGTTGTCATTCCCACCGACGAGATTCATGTTGACGACACGCTCCATTTCATTGAAGAACCTGTTGAGGTTACGGATTGGAAGGTAAACAAGACCCGCCGGAGCAGTGTCAAGCTCGTCAAGGTTCGTTGGAATGCCAGACATGGTCCTGGATACACCTGGGAGCGTGAGGACCGGATGAAAAAGAAGTACCCCCACTTATTTCCTAAGAACCCTGCATCTAGAAGCAGAACTTAAAATTTCGGGATGAAATTTTTCTAACGGGGGGAGAATGTGACAACCCTCACCAAATCAGGTATCCGTACGACTTAATTAATAATTAGTTACTACTTAATTACTGTGCTTACTTGAAATTGTGGATAAACTGCTACTTGAATACTGATACATGTTCTTACTTGCATCATACCTTACTTGCTGTCACTCTATTATTTACATACGGAACTTTAGTGACAAACATGATGCACAAAAGCACAGTAGCACAATAAACGGATAACCTATTAAACGTGCTGTTATAGCCAGCACCAGGCAGGTACTGCCTCTAAGGCCGGTAAGAGCCAGAGATAGTTTGCTACACTAGTGGTGAGTGTAGGGATATAAGGGTTGTAGAACTGCGTCACTAGGAATAAGTTACAGTGACCGGATGTGCCTAAAACGTACTCTAAGTACAAAAATTCAGCACTTTAACTGAAAATTCAGCACCTAGCTAACTAATAAAGTGCCAAAACATGAGGAAAATATTACTAGACACTTTCCAAAGTGTCGGGAATAAGTCGTGTCACTAAAGATAGTATTAACGACACTTTAAAGCTTTGTTAAGCACTTTAACGGATCACTATCCAACCAAACAACCGGACTATACCCGGAACATAAAAATATTGCCAACAACATTGTTTATCTTTTTCTGAGCCAGTTAGGGTCCCTGAATACCCTAACACCAGCTATAATGCACAACACACTATTAACCGAGCTAACCTCCTAATCACTTAACTATAACTTAACTAATGGTTGGAATCTAACTAGGAGACCCCCCCCCCTCAACCGAACTCGTCCCCTAGGGGGACACCCATGTCCTTTATATGATTAAAATAATCATCCTTGCTAAATATCTAGGTGACACATGAACCATTGGTTAAACATGAGAGATTTGTCTATAAGTTCAAGTTTAAGTCTAACATGTTCATTTCACCAACACTCCACCACAACATCACTCTCTCTCCCTCTCTTTCACTCTCGGCCGAAGACACAAGCACCCCCACCGCCACCTTTCGATCTTGATCTTGCCATTCCAAGCTTATACAAGGGTTAAGGATCTCATACAAAGGAGCTCGGTGCATTCGGATTGCGAAGGACCTCACCCCATTGCTTTTATCCACTCGTTTTTCGACTAGTTTCTTCCCTAGCCTCGAGCTAGTAGTAAGTGACTCTAAACGCCTTCTTGATCCATTCTAAAGTGGTTAATATGAACTTTGTCGGGTGAAAATCATGAACATACTAAATCACATACTAAAAGTTTACAGGAATAACAAATAAGTTGGATAAAAACTATAATGTTGTGTAAATCTTGTAAAACTTGTTTTGTGGTGATTATTTAGTACCGATCTATGTTGTGGTAGCTCGGATCATCATCTAACCCGGATTGGTCATGTTCATGAAACATGACATAGAGTATGTTCAAGAGTAAAAAGGGTTAAATGATGAAACTCTACCACACACTAAGCATGAACTTGTGTAAAAATGATTTTACTTATGAAATATTGTTCAAAACTAGTAGATCTACGGATCTACAAGTGGTATTTTCAAAGAACCAAGTGTCGAAAGAAAACATGTTTTAAAACCGGATCTTTCATGAACAAGAGTGATTTTTTAAACACGCAAGTGTGTAAACACTTGTGTAACACTAAGTTTCGACAAAGAACTATTTTTGTCAAATTTTACAAGAAGATGTGAAAGCATATTTTCTTTAAAAACAATATTTTCAAGAAACCAAACTTATCTAAACGAAGATCCACTAAGAATAACGGAAAGTTACTACATATTTTGGATAAACCGCAAGTTCATATATCTTTGCGATTTATATCGATTTTGACTAGTTTAATGTTGAAATGTTGTTTGATGATGTTGGGAACATTGTTGGTTTGAATTATAAAAGAAAATGATACGCTTGAAAGCGTGGCCACCTCCAGTTACAGGGGAAACTCTGGCGAAATTTTTCTAAAAACCTAACACTTGAAAGTATTTTCATCACAAGTGTTATAAATGTATTTTTGACTTGTTTTCAAAACGTAAATTTCGCCACGACTTTATTTACAAAATATCGGAGGTGGGATTTTCACAAATAAAACGGGGTAAATATATTTGGTATATATATTTTTCATAGCGTCACTTGTAAAATGTTTATGGTTATTTTGTGAAATATACAAATATTATTTTTAGGGTAAAAATAATATTACCGAATATTAATGATTCCAAAATAATACAAACGCCTACACAATAAATATTAAGTTATGACGGTATAATTACCACCCGACTTTATCCGTAACTTACGTATTTTCAGAAAATATTAATGAACGCGTATTTTGACAAGGTATTATTTTGGGAAAATCATATGTATTAAAGTATAATATTTTTGGGAAGAATATTTATATTTTGGAGTAAGAAATAAAATATATTAAGTGAGACTTAGTAATATATTTCGAGTTATACGAACGCACATGTATTAAATCCCCCATCCTTGGGAAGGAAAATAATTACCAAATATTTACAAAGTGTAATTACGAAATAGTTGTCTAACTATTTCCCAAAGACATTAAACCATAAAGCTAAGGCACGGCCGTCCGTCTAATAGGGTTAGTACGTGTAGGTCGTCGCACAGCTGCTTGATCAGGAGATATACTCGGTAGAGACGCACCACTGTGAGTTCATGTCCCCCTTTTCTCTTAACTGTTTTCAGTTTTCTAAACTGCGGGGGTGAAATACATGTTGCTATGATTACGAGTACTTTTTACATGGTATGGTTAGCGTAAGGAGGGTTACTACTTAGATCATGTGAGTGGGTAGGCGGAAACTTGAGGCCATTAATCCTCAGGGTAGGACCGAGGGGCAGGAGCGGTAGATCTATCTGGGTGTAGCGAGCCCAGCCCCAGGCCCAGCATAACGGACCTCGGGGTGACTTTGTACCCAATGCATAAATCTGCTAGGTTTGAGTCTTCCTACTTGCACTTCACACATATCAATGGCCTTGCAAACCATTGGTGATCTCTTTTTCCTTATTTGCTACATACCAGGGTTTTTATACATACAAAGGTTTATTTACTCACTTACACATGAACTCGCTCAACATTATTGTTGATTTTTCAACTTACATGTATTTCAGGGAATTAAAGGATCTGGCGCGGTATGACACGTTTTCCCGCTGCATTAGTTTCGAGGTCATCCGAGTTTAAGGGATGTGACTTTTTCCTGGACGAGTCACAGTTCTTAAACTGTGTTTATTTCATGTTGGCGTTGTGTCTTTTGAACAGTGTTTATGTTTGTTAGGATGTGATATCCGTTAAGACAATGATGTGGTTCTTTACTCTTCAAACTTATATTAATGGATGATCTTGCATGGTTTTTATTTCATATAGCTTGTTATGATTAAGCTATGGTATTAAGAAGTCACACCAAAATAACCACGCTTCCGCAAAGCCAGGGTGTGACATCCATAATGGTTTCCATTTCATCCACAATTTTACGAAATCAATGGCTCCCTTTTTCGCCATTGAAGTCTCTTGACTTGCGAGTGTCACACCCCAACCGATGGCAGAAACATCGGGGCATGGCACTGAGCGAAACAGATTGTCCAGAAGTTTCCATAACAATTATCATTATCAATCAATTTAAAATAACATGTCCCATACCATGCCTCAAAAGGTAAGCAAATTATTACAGACAAAATCTAGGCAAATAGTTCTATTCCGACAACTAAGATTTAAATATAGCAATTGTTTATCTGCTTCTAGAGACCCTTGATTCATTTAGTACAGACAACTATTTGTTGGCCTCTAGAGCCTTATTCTAACCTCGACTTCCTAGCAAGTGTGCATCCTAAGCACCTGTCACATACGTTAAAATAAAGTCAATACATATAATGTAAAGGTGAGCATACAAGTTTGATAATAACATATAGAGTTCGAATTCGTTTACGCATAACCAGCACGTACACATAGCGAAATGAGGCACGTTAGTTATCGACATAGATCCATCGATACCAATGACTACGAGTTGATTGCCCGAGGCAGTTCGCAATACATGATTACCACCGTAATCCACGCAAGTAATTGTTCTTAACAACCCCCGGGTGAACGGGTGCTGAGTCCAAACTATAGTACTATCGTTGCTAAGGCAGGTAGACAACATTCCATGTGTAAACATAACAAACAAGCATTCATAAGCCACGTATAACATGCATTAACGGTTAGCTTTCAAATAGTATTGAGTAGTGTGATTGATGTGATTTGAATAGTTGTAACGTATGTAACACCCAAAAGTGCATAAAGCAAAAAGGGATCGAGTATACTCACAGCGGTTGATAGATTGAAGGGAGCGCTTAGCGAGTAAGGTTAGCCTGAATAGTTTGATAGCATAACGATAAGTGACGCGTAAAACGATGTAAAGTGTAGGTGGGTCGGATAGCAGTTCGGTCGGATGGTAATCCGATCGGACGGCTTGCTTGTGCGGATGACAATCCGTTCTGATGGTCATCCGGTCGGATGGTAGTCCGGTCGGATGACTATTCGAGTGGATTGTTTCTTCCTTTGTGAAGGATGTGTTTGTGTATGATGGCTTGACTTTTGAAGTTTTCGTTGTAGCATTTTGAAAACATCAAAGTACCTCCGCCCTTCAAGTCTGTCGATCGGACGGTCGGTCGTGCGGATGACAATCAGTTCGGATGGTCATCCGGTCGGGCGGCAGTCCGGTCGGACGGCGACTTTAGTGACGAGGTTACTTAGTGAGAACAAATTCACATCAGAAGTGTCACTCGGTCGGATGTCCATCCGACCGGGTGGCAACCCTGTTAATGAACATGTTGAAAATTGTTTAACTATTTGAAGTCCTAGTATCTCATGATTCGAAGAGTAATCCGGTCGGATGGTAATCCGTTAGGATAGCAATTCGTTCAATACTCAAACTTCAGATAAAGTTGTTTAAGTGTGGGACCCAAGGTGTGATCCGGTCGGATAGCACTCCATCCCGGTTGTTCCGTTCGTCTTACACTTGGTCGTTTTGATTGTTTGTCATTTTATTGAGACGTTTTGACAACGTGTTAACCAACAGAACCCCGTTATGACCCAAGTGACCTGACTGACCAGGAATCACCCTAGTTCGGCAGTTAACCGGTTCAAGGCGGTTGTTCTTGGTTAACCCGGAATCGGTGGTCTCGTGGGGAGAATCCAGATCTTAGGACAAGGTCCGATTCTTTCGGTTTTGAGTGCATTGAGTGTAAAAGAGTTGAAAGAAAGTTAGAAACCATCTTTCAATCCTTTTTCACCATGTTTATGTTTTGATCTAAGCTAGATCTTTGTTTATTTGTGTGGAAATCGGTTAGATCTAAGTTGTTCTTGGTGGATTGAAGCCAAAACTTGAAGTTCTTCAAGAGCACATGATGATATCATCCTAGAACACCTCAAATCTAGTGATTTCATGGTTAAAAGTGAAGATTTAAAAGATAGAAAGGTGTAGGAGTGCGTGTAGATCAAGAAAGTACAAGATTTAGGACGAGATCTTACCGGAATCGAGAGAAATCGAAGAAAAGGTGAGGAGAGCGTGCTGTTCGGACAGAGGTTTCTAAAAGTAGAAAGTTTGAGAGTGACATGGGTATTTATAGGATTCCAAAAGAGGAAAGTGTGGGTCGGTCGGATGGCGCCTGGCACCCTGACCAAGTGGCTGTCCGGTCGGATGGCTATCCGGCCGGATGGCACTTGGTTCGAGTGTTTGACACGACGATTTTTGCTGATTCGATTTCGATTGCGATCGGTCCGATACGATAGAGTTTCCTAGTCAAATTACTTTTAATCCCAACTACTCATATCGAGCACTATCCCTTCTCCACTAATTATCATACCATTTCCATTGTGATTCGAGTTCGATTTCGATTGAGTTCGATTGTGTTTCGAGTTTCGATTGATTTCCACAACATACACAAATAAACATGCACAAGTAACACATAAGGCACACACACGTATAACCATTATTCCAATTGCGTAATTCGGGTTTCGATTCAATTTGATGTCGCTTTGATTAGCATGGTTTGATTATCAACTAATTAACTTTATCGCATTGTTACTTCCTATAGTTCACGGTCGTAAGTCGAATAATTCGTGTCGATTATAGTAATCATTGACACTTACTCCACATAATACAACTAAAATAGACATACAAAAGAAATCTACTACAAGTCACGTTGTGTAATCGGTCGTTGACTTCGACCTTGACTTTGACTTGGACTTTTGAAAACACGGGGTGTTACAGCCTCCCCTAGTTGAGGGAGTTTCTTCCCGAAATTAGGCTGAAAGTTGTATAACACCGTGAATCACTTTTCTCTCTCTAGACTTTCTCCTTTAAACAACTGCGGGTACTTCGCCTTCATGTCGCTTTCGAGTTCCCAAGTAAACTCCGCGCCTCGTTTGCCTTCCCATCAGACCTTCACAATAGGAATGCGCGAGCGTCTGAGTTGCTTGGTTTGGTAATCCATGATTTCGATAGGCTTCTCCACGAAGTGTAGTGTTTCGTTTACTTGGAGGTCATCGAGAGGTACAATTAAGTCATGCTCAGCCAGGCACTTTCGAAGGTTTGACACATGAAAAGTCGGGTGGACGTTACTCAGTTCCTTCGGTAGTTCAAGTCTGTAGGCGACTTTTTCGATCCTTTCCAGAATCTTAAAAGGTCCAACATATCGAGGCGCTAGTTTCCCTTTCTTGCCGAATCTGACCACACCCTTCCAAGGTGATACCTTTAGGAGTACGTGGTCGCCAACGTCAAATTCAAGGGGCTTGTGTCGCCTATCGGCGTAACTTTTCTGTCGATTCCGAGCTTTTACCAGGTTGTCTTGAATTTGGAAAATTCTGTCTGTCGTTTCTTGTAATAGCTCAGGACCGGTTAGTTGCGAGTGACCGATCTCGTGCCATACAATAGGCGATCGACATTTTCTTCCGTATAAAGCCTCGAATGGTGCCATTTGAATGCTTGCATGATAGCTGTTATTATACGAGAATTCGACTAACGACATGTATTTATCCCAATTACCACCAAAGTCTATGACACACGAACGGAGCATGTCTTCAAGAGTACGAATCGTTCTTTCAGTCTGACCATCGGTTTGAGGGTGGAAAGCGGTACATAGATTAAGCGATGTACCAAGAGCCTTTTGAAACGTTTCCCACAGTCGCGAGGTAAACCGAGCATCACGGTCAGAGATGATATCACTAGGCGTCCCATGATTATAAATGATCTCGTCGGTGTAGATTCGGGCTAATCGTTCTACCTTGTAGTCTTCCCGTATTGGCAAAAAGTGGGCTGATTTGGTCAAACGGTCAACAACAACCCAAATGCTGTCGTGACCTGATGACGTGTGCGGAAGCTTTGTTATGAAATCCATAGCTATACTCTCCCACTTCCACATGGGGATTGGTGGTTGTTCGAGTAAGCCAGAGGGTCTTTGATGTTCAGCCTTAACCCTTGCATAAGTCAGTCATTTTCCAACATAGAGAGCAATATCCATTTTCATGCCAGGCCACCAGTACTTGTAACGGAGATCCTGGTACATTTTGTCAGCACCGGGATGAATAGAATACCGGGATTTGTGGGCTTCGTCCATCAGAATCTGTCGCAAATCGGTCCGTTTAGGGATTCAAATTCGGTCCAGGAAGTGGAATATCCCATTTGATTTGCTCATAAGCTGGGCTCCATCATGATAGATTCGTTCCTTCTTCAGAGTGCGTTCATTAAAACAGGCATGCTGGGCTTCACAGATAAGGGTTTCGAGGTCGTATTGGGCTTGAACGTTGCGAATGCTGAGCACATAACTCCGTCTGCTGAGTGCATCGGCAACGACATTTGCTTTGCCTGGGTGATAACGAATCTCACAGTCGTAATCGTTGAGAAGTTCTACCCATCGGCGTTAACGCATATTAAGTTCTTTCTGATCAAAGATATGTTGTAGGCTCCTATGATCGGTGGAGATTGTACACTTTGTACCATACAGGTAGTGTCACCAAATCTTTAACGCAAAAACAACTGCGCCTAGCTCGAGATCTTGGGTTGTATAGTTCTTCTCGTGGATTTTGAGCTGACGAGATACGTAAGCTATAACCTTGTCTCGTTTCATGAGAACACAAACAAGACCAAGGTTGGAAGCGTCACAGTAGACAATGAAATCATCGTTTCCATCGGGTAATGTGAGAACAGGAGCGTTGCTAAGCATATGCTTGAGGGTTTGAAAGGCAAACTCTTGTTGGGTTTCCCAAACAAAAGGCTTGTCTTTATGGGTGAGAGTGGTAAGCGGCACTGCGATCTTGGAGAATCCTTCGATAAACCGTCGATAATAGCCCGCTAGCCCGAGAAAAGAACGGACTTCAGACGGGTTCTTAGGCGTAATCCAACTCTTAACTGCTTCAATCTTCGCAGGATCGACGTGAATACCCTGTCTATTTATGATGTGACCCAGAAACTGAACCTCCTCCAGCCAAAATTCACACTTGGAGAACTTGGCATAAAGTTGATTCCCCTGGAGTAGCTCAAGAATCAAACGTAGATGTTGCTCGTGTTCGGATTTCGACTTGGAATAGATCAAGACATCGTCGATGAATACGATGACGAAACGGTCAAGATATGGTTTACACACGCGATTCATCAGATCCATGAAAACCGCGGGTGCGTTGGTTAAACCAAAAGGCATAACAACGAACTCATAGTGGCCGTATCGAGTGCGAAACGCGGTTTTGGGTATATCTTCCTCTTGAATGCGTAGTTGGTGATAGCCTGAGCGTAAATCGATCTTCGAGAAGCACGTAGCGCCTTGTAGCTGATCAAACAAATCGTCAATTCGAGGTAGGGGATAACGGTTCTTGATAGTTAACTTATTCAATTCCCGATAGTCGATGCACATCCTGAACGACCCATCCTTCTTTTTGACGAAAAGGACTGGCGTGCCCCAAGGAGAGGTGCTCGGGCGAATGAAGTCTTTCTCAAGTAATTCCTGGAGTTGGTTCGATAGTTCACACATTTCGGACGGTGCAAGTCGGTAAGGAGCTTTGGCAACAGGATTGGCTCCAGGAATGAGGTCGATACGAAAGTCGATATCACGGCTTGGTGGTAAGCGGGGAAGGTCGTCAGGGAATACATTAGGAAATTCACAAACCACAGGAACGTCTTTCACCTCTGTCTTTCCTTTCTTTTCCTTCTCCGCTACTACAATACTAGCTAAGAAAGCTCTGTATTCCTTGCGGAGATACTTGCTAGCTTGGACACATGACATGAGTTTGAGGCCCTTCTAGCAGTTTCGCCATAAACACACAATAAATCACCATTCGCGAGCGAGAATCGAATCATCTTGTCGAAGAACACAACTTCAGCATGGTTTTCGCGAAGAAAGTCCATGCCTACTATGATGTCAAAACTTTCGAGTTGCATCGGAATGAGGTCGATTGGGAAGATGTGGTTGTTGAGCTCAAGGGCATAATCACGAAGAACATAATTAACGGCGACGGTTCTTCCGGTAGCGACTTCAACATCAAACATCGAGGAGAGTTGGGAGCGTTTACGACTAAGGAGCTTCTCGAATTCGAATGACACAAAGCAATTATCAGCTCCAGTATCAAATAAACACGAAGCATAAATACCATTCACAAGGAACGTACCATTGACCACGTTGTTGTTGGCTTGGGCTTGACGCACGTTGATGTTGAAAGTTCGTGCGCGTGCTGCTTGCTGCTGTTACTGCTGGTGTTGTTGCTGCTGAGGCTGCTGCTGCTGTGGCTCTTGTTTCACAACCTTGTTCGGGCACACGTTGGTGAAATGGTTAGGATCGCCACATGCGAAGCAGGCTCTGGCGTTGACTTCGGGTGCCGGAGGAGCTTGTTGACCCTGAGGGGCGGTGAGTAGAGCTTGATGAGCAGGAGCTTGTCGGATATGACAGTTGGTAGTAAAATGGCCGTACATGTTGCAATGCGCACAGTAACGGTAAGCGATGGTAGTCGGGTGGTGGTAGGTGCAAGTAGGGCAAAGCGGGTGTGGCCCAGTGTATGCACGCTTAGCAAGAGGTGCATTTGCCACAGGCGCCGCTACTTGATGCTGTTGGGCTGGTACAGCTTGAATTGGTGCAGCAGTGATCGCACAGTTCTTGTTGCTGGAGCTGTTCTTTCTCTTGTTCTTCCTCTTGTTGCTCGATGCGGTAGGTTCAGCAGTTGGTGCGGCAGTAGTAGCTTGATGCAGGTGCTTTGAAGTCTTATCCCAGACACCAGCCTTGACCCGCTTTTCGTTGATTTCAGCGGCCAGTGGATAAGTCTCTTCGATCGTCTTAGTCTTAGCCGCTTGCACGAAATCGGCAACACAGTCAGGCAGGGCTCGGATATACTTCTTGATCACCATGTCTGGGGTCTTTACCTGACCGGGACAAATGATGCTGAGCTGTTTGAAACGAGCAGTGAGAGCAGCATTTTCACCTTCCTTCGGCTTTATATGCCAGAATTCGTCTTCTAACTTTTGGCGCTCATGAGGAGGGCAGAATTCTTCCAGCATGACTTCTTTGAGCTCGTTCCACGACAGACCGTAGGCTGCATCGTTTCCTCGCTTGTTCCTCTCGGCCGTCCACCAGTCTAGTGTACGGGACTGGAAGACACCGGTAGCATTCAGAGTACGGAGGTCATCAGGGCAACCGCTCTGTCATAGAGTGGCCTCAATGGAATCAAACCATTGGAATAATGCAGTAGGACCTTCCTCGCCAGTGAATTCCTTTGGACCACAAGACTTGAATTGCTTGAAGTTGAAGGGAGCTTTGGTGGTAGCTTTAGGAGTTTCGGTTCTCGACTCCTCAGACGATTTGCTGACATTCTCGTAAACATCACTCACGGCCTTTGCTACTTGTTTAGCGATGATAGCAGCAAGGCGTTTGTCTCTCCTTTCTTATCGAGAAAGTGGTGGCTGACGGGATCCAGATGACATTGTCTGCAACAGACATCGTCACAGGACTCAACACAATGTATTCGAACCTCACCTCACACGTCTACTACTTACTAAAGCTCAGGAACACAATTCATACAATTACAAAAGCAGATAACACATAAGCACATAGAGCACAAAAGCACATAAACACGTAAGCACGTAGAGCACGGAAACACACAAACACATAAACACGTAATCACATAGGCACATAGAGATACATAGTTCACACAGAAGCATCCTGACTGCCTCAGAATACCAAAACCTATCATTCAAAGTCTACGATTGTTCGAATATAGCGGTCGCGTCTAGCATATCGAGTAGCGTAGTATAATCATATATCATAGCATAAGGTCGTCCCCAATTTTAGCGACTTGTTAGCGATTTGAGATAGAATGCAGTGCGAGTCGTGTGTGTCGATCGAAGTGAAAGCAAGAATCGAATAAATCTTCCAGAATTAAACACATAAACAGGTAAATTCACATATAAACACATAAAATCGACGTATCATCAGAGTCGGCAGCTGCGGCTCAAAAATTGAAACACATAAAAATCGAGAGATAGATTGTCTGCGGCTAGTAGACTTCGACTACTCAAAGTGGTTCGACTATTCACAAGACTTGTGTGCAGATTTAACCTTCAGGGCTGTGCCTTTGCCTCGATTCTTGGGCATTTGGCATGCATCCCGTTAGTCATATCGTGACTTCAGGTCGTTGGAGTTCCCCGTCGAGACCTTGGTGAGAGTTTTATAAAATGGGCGGAACAAGTCGTCAAGGTTAGGGTTTCACCCCTAGCTTAACAACTTCGTTCCTGTTTTTGATAAAATAGAGGAGATTATTCATCAAAATATGGATTTCACTCCTGGTTTGGTATAATTCTCCTTGTTTGTAAGTAAAATGCAGGTCGATCAAACAATTTCAGTCAAGAGTTTGCGGTTTTCACACCTAGTCTTGACTTAAACTGTTTATTCAAAAATGTAATTCGAGTGCGGTGATATTGTAGCATAAGCAAGAATAGCGAGGAGTCGGCTCGTACATAATCCCTACTGGATATGCACAAGTCGGTCTGTTGGTTCCTAACTATAGTCTAGGTATCTAAGACTTCGACCCGGACTAGGTCGAGTCTTGCCTAATTCCCTATAGTTATGGCTCTGATACCAATCTGTCACACCCCAACCGATGGCGGAAACATCGGGGCATGGCACTGAGCGAAACAGATTGTCCAGAAGTTTCCATAACAATTATCATTACCAATCAATTTAAAATAACATGTCCCATACCATGCCTCAAAAGGTAAGTAAATTATTACATACAAAATCTAGGCAAATAGTTCTATTCCGACAACTCAGATTTAAATATAGCAATTGTTTATCTGCTTCTAGAGACCCTTGATTCATTTAGTACAGACAACTATTTGTTGGCCTCTAGAGCCTTATTCTAGCCTCGACTTCCTAACAAGTGTGCATCCTAAGCACCTGTCACATACGTTAAAATAAAGTCAATACATATAATGTAAAGGTGAGCTTACAAGTTTGATAATAGCATATAGAGTTCGAATTCGTTTACGCATAACCAGCACGTACACATAGCGAAATGAGGCACGTTAGTTATCGACAAAGATCCATCGATACCAATGACTACGAGTTGACTGCCCGAGGCAGTTTGCAATACATGATTACCACCGTAATCCATGCAAGTAATTGCCCTTAACAACCCCCGGGTGAACGGGTGCTGAGTCCAAACTATAGTACTATCGTTGCTAAGGCAGGTAGACAGCATTCCATGTGTAAACATAACAAACAAGCATTCATAAGCCACGTATAACATGCATTAACGGTTAGCGTTCAAATATTATTGAGTAGTGTGATTGATGTGATTTGAATAGTTGTAACGTATGTAACACCCAAAAGTGCATAAAGCAAAAAGGGATCGAGTATACTCACAGCGGTTGATGGATTGAAGGGAGCGCTTAGCGAGTAAGGTTAGCCTGAATAGTTTGATAGCATAACGATAAATGACGCGTAAAATGATGTAAAGTGTAGGTGGGTCGGATAGCAGTTCGGTCGGATGGTAATCCGATCGGACGGCTTGCTTGTGCGGATGACAATCCATTTGGATGGTCATCCGGTCGGATGGTAGTCTGGTCGGATGACTATTCGAGTGGATTGTTTCTTCCTTTGTGAAGGATGTGTTTGTGTATGATGGCTTGATTTTGAAGTTTTCGTTGTAGCATTTTGAAAACATCGAAGTATCTCCACCCTTTAAGTCGGTCGATCGGACAGTCGGTCGTGCGGATGACAATCTGTTCGGATGGTCATCCGGTCGGACGGCAGTCCGGTCGGATGGCGACTTTAGTGACAAGGTTACTTAGTGAGAAAAAATTCACATCAGAAGTGTCACTCGGTCGGATGTCCATCAGACCTGGTGGCAACCCTGTTAATGAACATGTTGAAAATTGTTTAAGTCTTTGAAGTCCTAGTATCTCATGATCCGAAGAGTAATCCGGTCGGATGGTAATCTGCTCGGATAGCAATTCGTTCAATACTCAAACTTCAGATAAAGTTGTTTAAGTGTGGGACCCAAGGTGTGATCCGCTCGGATGGAAATCCGTTCGGGTGGCCTATCCATTCGGACAGTAGTCCGGTCGGATAGCACTCCGTCCCGGTTGTTCCGTTCATCTTACACTTGGTCGTTTTGATTGTTTGTCATTTTATTGAGACGTTTTGACAACGTGTTAACCAACAGAACCCCGTTATGACCCAAGTGACCTGACCGACCAGGAATCACCCTAGTTCGACAGTTAACCGATTCGAGGCAGTTGTTCTTGGTTAACCCGGAATCGGTGGTCTCGTGGGGAGAATCCAGATCTTAGGACAAGGTCCGATTCTCTCGGTTTTGAGTGCATTGAGTGTAAAAGAGTTGAAAGAAAGTTAGAAACCATCTTTCAATCCTTTTTCACCATGTTTATGTTTAGATCTAAGCTAGATCTTTGTTTATTTGTGTGGAAATCGGTTAGATCTAAGTTGTTCTTGGTGGATTGAAGCCAAAACATGAAGTTCTTCAAGAACACATGATGAGATCATCCTAGAACACCTCAAATCTAGTGATTTCATGGTTAAAAGTGAAGATTTAAAAGATAGAAAGGTGTAGGAGTGCGTGTAGATCAAGAAAGTACAAGATTTAGGACGAGATCTTACCGGAATCGAGAGAAAACGAAGAAAAGGTGAGGAGAGCATGCTGTTCGGACAGAGGTTTCCAAAAGTAGAAAGTTTGAGAGTGACATGGGTATTTATAGGATTCCAAAAGAGGAAAGTGTGGGTCGGTCGGATGGCATCCCGCCCGGATGACTATCCGGTCGGATGACATCTCGGTCGGATGGCGCCTGGCACCCTGACCAAGTGGCTGTCCGGTCGGATGGCTATCCGGCCGGATGGCACTTGGTTCGAGTGTTTGACTCAACGATTTTTGCTGATTCGATTTCGATTGCGATCAGTCCGATACGATAGAGTTTCCTAGTTAAATTACTTTTAATCCCAACTACTCACATCGAGCACTATCCCTTCTCCACTAATTATCATACCATTTCGATTGTGATTCGAGTTCGATTTCGATTGAGTTCGATTGTGTTTCGAGTTTCGATTGATTTCCACAACATACGTAAATAAACATGCACAAGTAACACATAAGGCACACACGTATAACCATTATTCAAATTGCGTAATTCGGGTTTCGATTCGATTTGATGTCGATTTGATTAGCATGGTTTGATTATCAACTAATTAACTTTATCGCATTGTTACTTCCTATAGTTCACGGTCGTAAGTCGAATAATTCGTGTCGATTATAGTAATCATTGACAATTACTCCACATAATACAACTAAAATAGACATACAAAAGAAATCTACTACAAGTCACGTTGTGTAATCGGTCGTTGACTTCGACCTTGACTTTGACTTTTGAAAACAGGGGGTGTTACAACAAGAGACAAGGTACTTTTAAGTATATCCCTTAGAGGAACGGGGCTCCTCACTATATGTCATCTTATTTGGTTTGTCCTTGGTATTCGAAGTGTGAGCAAAACTATTCTCATGAGCAGGGGAAATATGATTTAGAGTAAGTAGCATTTGGCTTTTCAAACCTTTTCATGACCCTTCTCATAACCTTTCTAACAGCTGCATCAGTTATAGCTTGGAGATTAACTCTATTTACCTTGAGGTTCACATTTGTCGCATTATTAGCATTATTTGGCTCATTCAAGTTTGCCATACTTGAAGCTTGGCACTAAACACCAAAATTAAACAATTGCTTATTTACATTTCTATAGCTAGTCATCGTCCTGACGACCAATCATACATTAGCCGAGGTATCCTTAAACCATACTGGCTAATAGGGTATGAACATTCCTAATGAATGTCATTTGTAAGCACATTAATTATATTCAGCCTAGGTCACAAAAGGACCATCAATGGCCTTTAGGGTTTGGACCGAGTCCATTTCCTTTTGGACAGGGGATCACAATGTCACAACTGTCTTTGTTATACTGACGATTTTTGATGGCTCGAAGGCTTGCCATAATGACTTTGAAATATGAAATATGAGTCCATCGGGAAGGACTTAATAATCATATGGCACGAAGGCCTAGTCGTAAAGGACATTATAAGATATGGCAACAAAGGCTTGTCACGGAGGACATTAATTTATAAGCCGCAATCTTATTAGATCAAGGGCTTTAAGATTTGAACCTAGTTCTTCACCGTTGGATAGGGAGTCAAGGACTACAACTGTCATCGTCTTGAAAGACGATTCATTTTGGCACCTAGGCAAATCGTAGGACATCTCTATTGGATGTTTACATATATACGTATATGTATATATATATATACATGCAATTGAGTATATTAGTCATGATCTTATCGATCTTATAGACTATAAGGCTTGGGCATTGCCCATCACCTTTGACGATGAACCATAACGGCCACTCTTGACAATGTCTCTGATGGACAGTGTAGTATATAACCCGTAGGCGACATAAATCCTACTGGTGATTCAGGATAACGCCACGAAGGGTAATATAATAGACACACTTATATATAGGAAGTACCATCAGCGTATCCACCATGTGTTTATTGTATTACTCTAGTTTCGTTATCTAAATCATCGAAAATTTATGCATAAATCATAACTATCGAGTTGTAAAGTACTTCTTAATAATCTTATTATGAAGTTAGGAAGGCCAAAGCCTGTACTTCAAACATCCTATAAAATAATACAATCATCGTATCAGTTGATATTAGTCGTGATCGCATTGATCATATAGACTATTATGCTTGGACATAGTCCAATATCTTTAGACAGGGGGTCATAGACCACAACTAGCTTTGTCCTAATGGACAATAAGTTTAGCCCGTAAGCACTTCATCACCAACGGATGTTTATATTTTGATCATCACATTGATGATACTTGCCAAGATCAAATTCGATCATATAGGCTTTAAGGCTTGGACGTAGTCCAAATACCTTGACGGCTGGTGTGGTCTCTCAAGTCACACTGCCAGGAGTGTTAACATGTTCTCGGATGTTAACAAGGATTAATCTGTCTTAATGGTTACACGATAATACCATGATCGCATTGATCATATAGGTTTGGAGTCTTGAACATAGTTCACTACTTCTGGGTAGAAGGGGTATCTCCCTTAACTATCCTAGTAGAAGGAATAATTACCCTTAACTACCGAAAGTTTTGGCCAATTCACGTGGTCTTGCCACTTGGCAGGAGTAAACCATTAAGAAGATCTTTTGAAATTATTTATCTGATCGATAAATTTCGAATAAAATTCACACTAATGGTTGATAAAGGACGATATGAATACCTAATTAAAATTTCCAAGATTTTCAATAAATCATTAGGAAATTTACTATAATGCCTTAAACAGGACTTCTAGTATCATATTTGTCCACAGAGGACCAAAAAGGAAATTATAAGTCCATATAGGGGCTATATTAAAACAGTTTGCCCATGAAGGGCTATAACGAAAAGTGATATCTACAAAGAGGTTATAATGAAATATCATGTTCACTAAAGGACTTATAAGGAAATCTCTTGCTCACGAAAGTACTATTTAGAACTGACATATCCCTATAGAGATTTAATGAAATAATACGTCCATAAAAGGACTTAAAACGAAAGATAAGTTCATTAGAGAATTATAGTAAACAAACGTCTACGTATGGACTACACAGGAAAATAAGTCCTTATCGGGACTTTGAGGTAATACTAGTCCACGCAGGGACTGAAATGAAAATATAAGTCCATGTAAGGACTATAAGATATGTCAATATGGGGATTTTAGTGAAATGATATGTCCTTGGAAGGACTATAGTGAATTATTATGTCCGCCAAGGGACTCTAATGAAATAATATGTTGACAAAAAGATTTTTATTGAAATGATAAGTCTATGAAAAGACTATTCTAAAGTATGATGTCCTCGAAGGGACTTTTATTGACTATAATGTCCTCGAAAGGACTATATTGGAATATAATGTCCTCATAGGGATTTTTAATAGATAGACGTATATATTTATGGAATTTTATCAAAAAGAGGTAAGTCTATAAGAACTATGATGTAATAATATGTCCACAAAGGACTATAATAATCAAATGCCCAAACAGGGACTTAATTGAAAGAAGTATGATGGAAGGAGGGTCTTCAAATGTCTTCCTTTCTTTATTCTGATTGCTTCTTCATCTTTATTTATCGTACGCGGTAGCGACTCTGAAGATTTTAGTGAATAAGTAATATTTCAATTCAGGATCCGTTGCAGAAGTAGAATCCAAGGATTCAATGATTAAAGGAATGACATGGATCACATATTAGGTTTTGACTAGTATAGTCTAAGTTTGAAATTTGAAAACTCAGAGGTAAGAAATAGGGTCTAATAACATCCACATGTATCATCTTCAATATGGGAGACTCAGGGACCTTCTGGTATGGACTCCGCAGTCTGGATAAGGGTTTAAACAAGTTTGGCGTTGGGAATAGGTCCATAAAGGTCTTTCCTTTCAACCGGTCGCGCGCTTATTAAAGCCGTGGTATGAAGCTTGACATTTCTTGGCTTCGGACGTGGAGAATTTCCGTTAACGGCTTCTCTGCTTGGCGACAGTAATCAAAACGCATAAAATCGAAAACAATATTTACTTAATAGGGATGAGAGCATTCCTATATTAAGTCTAGACTCGAAAAGTCTAAGGAATGTGCTTACTGTGTCATTTGAGATTAAACGCTAAATATCAGTAATAAAGGTTTTTGTCCTCTCACATTTTCAAAATCTCGTTTTAATATCAAAAGGGCATTATGGTCAACATTTAAGCATTTAACGGGAACATGTTTTAGGACATACCTAAATAGCAGTAATAAAGGTTTTTGTCCTCTCACATTTTCAAAATCTCGTTTTAATATCAAAAGGGAATTATGGTCAACATTTAAGCATTTAACGGGAACATGCAAATTGTAACACCCCGTGTTTCGAAAGTCAAAGTCAAAGTCAAGATTGAAGTCAAAGGAAGAAAAGATCGCTAATTGCGATCTGTCACTCCTTGCTCAATTCCTGTTTTGACTTCTTTGACTTATACTTAGTTTAATCTTATTATCGCTTTAGTTGTATTATGTGAAGTATCTATTAATAATCGCATGGTAATCGCTAATCATCGCATATTTAATTGTTTAATCGATTTATCGCTATCGCAATCGCACTCGCAACTCGAACTACGCATTTTGGTTATTGTTATACGTGTGTGTGCCTTATGTGTTACTTGTGCATGTTTATTTATGTTATGTGTGGTAATCAATCGAAACGCAATCGAACTCAATCGCAATCGAATTGCAAACGCTAAATGAATACGAAATTAGGATAATTGTATGTTGAAATAGTAGTTGGGATTAAAAGTAATTTGACTAGGAAACTCTAATGCATCGAAATGCTCGCAATCGCAATCGAAACAGCAAAACGCGTCGCACCGAACACTCACACAAGGTGGCTGATCAACCAGGCGACCAGTCGATCGACCAGCCGTTTGATCAAGCTGCCGCTCGATCGGCCAGTTGTTCGATCGGGCTGCCTAACCGATCGACCAGCTCCTTTCCACTTTGGGAAACCCTATAAATACCTCCTGTCTACATCAAACTTTCCACTTTTGCTCTCTGACGTCCGACCAGCGCCTCAACCTCACTTTTCTTCAATTTTCTCGCGATTCCAGTAAGATCTCAACCTAAATCTTGTACATCTTTGATCTACACTTGATTCTACACCTTTCTATCTTTTGAATCTTAACTTTTAACCGTGATGTAGGATCGAGATTCGACCTAAACGAGTCTATCAGAAGAGTTCTAATCCAAATCAAAGGCGGAATTCAGTGATTTGGACTTGATTACAGCTTGATTCACACACAGATTCACTTTAACTGTCTTGATTATTGATTTGAGAGCGTTATAGATCAAACGACACTTCAGCAACACTTCGGCTCTGGAATCAGCAACTCTTACAAATGAATGATAAGCTCAGGTATATATAGGTGATGGCCATTTCGCATGGAATGGACATGATCCATTTCGTGCGAAATGGACAATGTTCATTTCGTGCGAAATGGACATGTTCCATTTCGTGTGAACTTGACCAACATCACTAAAACCCTAATTTCTAGCATACTGAGCACTGGTTTATCCTATATAGACTCATGACTCGATACAAGACGAAGTCAACAGACATATGCACCAACAGACTCCCCCTTTGATGTTGACGAAGTCTTCGGCACGTCTTCAGTATATCTTCTGTCTTGATCTGTCTTCATGCTCTTTCCAAAGTATCTGACACTGTAAGCATCCTTCAATCTCTTTCTTTCCCTTTTTTCTTGAACTTTCCCAGAATCTTAATCCTGGCTTTATCCTTTTCCATCAGCTTCTATCTTTAACAAATTTTCAGAATCAGAAACTGGCTCTTGCATCTTCAGACTCCCCTTTGCTAGCAGACTCCCCCTTAAATTGTTCCGGGATCGCAATCTGACATAGCTCTCGTTCTAGAATCAAAACCTGGCTTACTCTCCTCAGGCTTAGACATGGGGATCTTCACATCTCCTGGATCTTCGTAGTAACATGATCTGAAACCTGGCAACCTGCACAAAACTCTACCCAAAACATAAGTTTCACAATTATTTAAGATTTAACAAATTTAGAATCCCTGCAAACCTCTTGTAATTGAAACATACAAATTTGGTTTACTTAATCATTAACTTGAAACCATTTAATCAGTTTTAAAATCTTTTTTCATTTCAAACAAACTCTCCCAAACCATTTGTTCATCGTGTTTAGCACTCGGAATTTTGAAAATCAGCTTTTCAACATCAGTTGTCGAAAATAATATGAAATCAAATCTTTTTGGACTTTTCAAAATTTTATGCTAAAACACACTTAAAATCTTTTTGGATTTTGTCTATAATGAAAAGCAGTAAAGAAATATTTACAGACAATATTTTTGTGAGATTGTGTAAGAGGATCATATCAGTTTATGAGACAAATCACTAGCACCGTTGAGCTTTAAACACATTAAGTTCTAAACGATTCACTTAGATGGTCAGTATACTGATCCACTTAAATTTTCACACAAAGTTCAACTGATTCGAAATACGAGATTAGTGTTTTAAGGACTTAAACTTATTCGCGTGTCCCACCTCAGAATATACTCCCGTATCCAGATCCCAATATTCAGTCTTACAGGTGAGTATACCTTGATGATATCTATAAAGGGTTAAATGCGAGACCATGAGAGCTCAGGCTATTGCTTCTGCAAAATCAGAGAGATGATGGTTCGACTTTAGATGTGTCCCCCTTGGGGATCTTCTTTTCAACAGCACATGATTAGCATTGTTCAATGTTTCATCATTTTTTATGCTGAGGGGGTTGCTTTTATTTCAAGCAAGCAAAAAGTATTATACGGGGACTAGGCCATTGCTTCCGCAAAATCAGAAGTCCCGGGATAATACCCCAGATATCACTAAGCATAAAGACCTAGTATCTCAGAAAGAGGGGTCTTTCAAACAAGATTCCAGGGGTTACCCATATATCCGAGAGATGTTCCCCACGAAATAAGTAAGTATGTGATATTTAGGTTTATATCTCGAACACAATCTACTAAGAGTGTAAAAACCTACTGACATATCATCAGTGAGACCGTTTATCACATTTTAACTTTCCAATTCTTTAGCATGCCGTGAATATCCACTGATGTACTATCATTTCCTCTTTTTCACAACAAAACTCATTTTTGATTTTTCGATGTTTTTGACTTTTTCAAACATTCTAATGTTTTTGGATTTTCTTAAATTTCTTACTCCCCCAAAAATTCAAAACCATTTAAAGAAAATTTGACAAACCGATGTGAATTGCTTTAATTCTCCATTCACTTGGCATATACAATCAGAACTCCCCCTGACAACAAACTATTTTCCCATAGTGATTTCAAAACACTTAAGTTTGTTTTAATCAAAATGGTTTTTCCGGAAAATTAGTTTTGTTGTTACCACTTGTAAGATCGGGGTTTTGTTCATCACTTTGTTCTTCAACCACTTGTAAAAAACATTTATATGAAAGTTAAATCAAGTTCAACTTAATGACCTTAATTAACCACTTGTAGGTACATCAACCATACCACTTGTAAGATGAAATATAACAATTTTAAATTCTCAAGAAAAATGCCGATTCCTGCTCCACGATTACTAACTTGGGAGCTCCGGCAAGTCAGAATTTTAAGTAGAGAATGCTGTCACCCAAGCCTGACCAGTCTTGGGTGATTGTGAATCATCTTCAATCCACCATCTTTTTTATTTATAAAATTCTTTTGCTCCTTTCACCTTCCCATCAGCCATTTTCCCAAAGATATGTTTCACTTTCCCATTGAAAACTTTTTTAGCATCAAATTCTTTCTCACCAGCAAAGAATTGATCTGAAATCTCAAACTTACCTTTTGATTTCAGATTTTCTTTTGACAATGACGGAAAGTTTTCATCGTTCATTTCTGGAACGGAATTCTCATCATTTTTCACAACAAATGACTCCTCTGACTTTGACGAGTCAGATTCATTGTCAGAACTAGTTTCAGATTTAACAACCCATTTTTGTTTGTTCAAATCGACTCTTCTTTTGTAAAAACGTTTCAATCTTTCACCAACTTCGAAAGTCGAATTTTTGAACACTTTGAATTTATCTGTTGGTTGTTCTGTTTTATCAACACATTTCATTTTCAAATCTGAGTTAGAAGTAACTCCCTGTTTTTCATAGGTGGACTTGGAGCAATTCCAAGCAATGTGTCCAACTTCTTGACATTTGAAACATTTTCTTCTTTCAACCTTCTGTTAAGATTTCATCATCATATTCTTTTTCTTCTCAGCGAGAAACTCTTGATTTGACTGTTTCCTGAACAGTTTCTCTTTCTCTTCCTCTGAACTTGTACCTGAAACAAATTTAGTTTTTGATTTATAAATTTTCTCATTTTTATAATTTTCTGGAGGAATAAAACCTAAACCTTTCTTTTTGAAATTACTGTTATGATTGGGTTTCTTTTGAAAACCAGAACCAGAACTGTAACCTTTTTTCTTGTTCAATCTTTGTTGAACTCTTGAAGTGTATTTTTTAGGTTTTTCATTAAGATTTACATCTTTTATTTCAGAAATATTAATTTCTGTTAATTTGAAAACCTGTTTGATCTGTTCAGTTTTAACACTTCTTTTTGGAAATTCTTCATCTGAAAATAATTTGTCGGAATCATTCAAAGTATATGCTACTTTGAATGTTTCGTCATTCAAATTATTTTTCGACAACAGAAAATCTTTATTATAAACCCTTTTGACCGTTGAATTCGGACTCTTGTCTGATGAACTCGAATTTTCAGATTTAGACTCCGACTTTGACTCTTCATCCATATCCAACACCTGATCGACCACTTTCTTTAATAACTCAGACTCATGATCAGTGTCAGACGCTGTGAATGTGACGTCAATGTTGTCTGGTAACTCATCAGTGGTTTCAGACTTTAACTTTATATTGACTGCCCTTTTTAATTGTTCCTCATTCGGTTTTCTAGGAGAATAACTTTCCCAGATCGGAGGCGGACACTTGTTATACTTGACACTTTCTTTTTACCAGTATCTGTATCTTCCGACTTTTTATCTTGAAAGGCTTCAAGACCTGCAACAGTAGGATAAACTCTATCAATCAAATAATCACAAGATGAATAACTCAGCAACAATCGTCTGATTCTTTCATTTTCAATCTTGTCGGTCTCCAAATCCTGCTTCAACTTTGCACACTCATCAATATAGCTATTGATGATCTTCTGCTTAGTCATTAATGTTGAACTCATCATCGTCTCAGCAGCTCCCATTTCTAGGTTTGTTTTGTTCAAACTATCAACCGTTCTGTTCAGTACATCATATGATTCTTTTACATATTTTACATCAAATAACAGTTTTTCTTTCAACTCGTCTAGTTCACTATACTTCTTATCTTTCTCTTCACACTGTTTGCATGGTTCTAAACATTTTAGACAAGGTTTTGTGACCTCAACAATCTTTTCAACTTCGACAATCTTATCAACTTCGACGATTTTTTCAACTTCAACAATTTTTTCAACTATTCTCTCCACTTCAACAATTTTCTCAACTTCGACTATTTTCTCCACCACCTTCTCAATCTCATTCTGTTCTTCATCAATTTCTATATTTACTTCACTCTCTTCAACTTCGGCTTTCTCTGTTGGTTTTTCTTCAAATCTTGCTTTCTCAGCTTCCATTTTTGCCTTTTCTTCAGCACTCCTTCTTGCTTCCAATTCTTCCAAATCTCTCTTCAGTCTATCAGCCCTTTTCTCTTTCAACATCTCGATTTTATCTGCAAAAAACAAATTAAAACTAAATGAGTCCAAATTTTTTCTAGTTGTATTAATATACTCTTCCTCATCATCAGTGTCTTCATCACTTTCTGATGACTTAAAAATTGGTATTCTTTTCGGACGATTATCGGATTTGACTGATTCTCTTCCCTTTTCATTCTCGATACCGATAGTTTCAGCAACTGTAACTGAAGCAGCTGGTGCAGTAGCAAAGGTGTTGAAATCAAAACCAAAGGCGTTATAAAACTCGGAATCCATGTTTCAGTATCATCAATTTCACAAACACAGATTTTCAAACGAGCTGAAGACTTTTAAACCACACTGTACGAACCAAATTTCACGCTACCTTAACTGTTTTCAAATGACTTGATCAACTCGTGTAATTAAAATAACCTTTCAAACGATCTGGATTGTTTCCTTGTAAATCACCTTTTGTATTGAACCAAGAAATATCACGTGAGTTCTCTGGTTGGGCCTTGTTTTCTGATTGGGCCGATAATCACATGCAGCCGACAATCTTAATTATCAACTCAATTTGATTGGGCCTCAAGATTAAAGCACATGGGCCGAGACATAAAATCCCATGCACAACTAATATTATGTGGCCGACAATATTGATTGTGCCGTCACTTATACCCAATCACATGAATCTCAATTTTTAACTTTAAATGATCATGAACATGTTGAATATTAAAATGACCGACAACTCTCTAAAAGATATCACAAAACTTGATTGGACCAACAGAACCCACTAAGCCGACAACCGAAATTCACGTGAACTGTTATATGATATTAATGATGCTGATACACGTCATGAAGATCACATGCAACAATTTCAATTAATAATTCAGATGAACTACCGATTATGTTGACTGGCACATTCAAACGAACTGACAATTTCAAGCGAAATGGGGTCCAATTCGTGCGAAATGAGTGTATTTTCACACGAAATGATACTTTGATGCGAACTGGAGTCTATTTCGTGCGAAATGGAGATAATTTCATGCGAATTGGATCTTTTGGTGCGACTTGGGTCACTTTCAAGCGAAGTGGAAGTCTAAATGACCATTTCGTGCGAAATGGAAGTTCCTTTCAAGCGTATTGGCACTTTTTAAGCGAATTGAGTGACCATTTCGTGCGAAATGATGCTGATGTCACACAATCGGTTTGTTTTTTTGACAAATTGATCAACTTTTAGTTCGATTTTAGGTCTGATACTTTCAAGGATTGATTAAAACTGTATTTCGCACATTATATGTGAAAATCAAGCCATTTTATCCGTAAAATCTTGATTAATTTTGAAAAATGTGAAGCAGAATGAGTAGAAGTCAGAATTTTAGATGAAATCAAGCTGAACCGGTAAGAACTCTTCCTCCTGAGCTCTGATACCACTTGTAGGATCGAGACTCAACCTAAACGAGTCTATCAGAAGAGTTCTAATCCAAATCAAAGGCGGAATTCAGTGATTCGGACTTGATTACAGCTTGATTCACACACAGATTCACTTTAACTGTCTTGATTATTGATTTGAAAGCGTTACAGATCAAACGACACTTTAGCAGCACTTCGGCTCTGGAATCAGCAACTCTTACAAATGAATGATAAGCTCAGGTATATATAGGTGATGGCCATTTCGCATGGAATGGACATGATCCATTTCGTGCAAAATGGACAATGTTCATTTCGTGTGAACTTGACCAACATCACTAAAACCCTAATTTCTATCATACTGAGCACTGGTTTATCCTATCTAGACTCATGAGTCGATACAAGACGAAGTCAACAGACATATGCACCAACACGAGAAATCACCAAGATTCAAGTGCTCTAGGATGACGTCATCATGTGTTCTTGAAGAACTTCATGTTTTGGCCTCGCTCCACCAAGAACAACTTAGATCTAATCGATTTCCACATAAACAAACAATGATCTTTCATAGATCTAAACATATTCACAATGAAAAGGATTGAAAGATGGTTTTCCAACTTTTTTTCAACTCTTTTACACTCAATGCCTTCAAAACCGATAGAATCGGAACTTGTGCCGACTTACTACTCATTCTTGTGGATGTGTTGGTTCAAGATTTGGATTCTATCCACGAGACTACCGATTTCAGGTTAAACATGGAACACCGTCTCGAACCGTTAACTAGTCAGATTTGGGTGATTCCTGTCCGATCATGGGTACCAAGTATTGACGAGGTTCTGTTGCTTAACACGTTATCAAAACGACTCGATAAAATGATAAACAATCAAAACAGCCAAGTGTAAAACGAATGGAAAGACCAGGATGGAATGCCGTCCGATCGGACTACCGTCCGATCGAACTGGCATCCGAACGGGTTGTCACCCGAATGATTTACACCTTGGGTCCCACACTAACTATTGAAGTCTGAATGTTGAACGAATTGTTGTCCGATCGGACTACCACCCGATCAAATTGCCATTCGAATTATGAGACATTTAAACTTCCACGTTTAAACAATTTTCAACATGTTCAATGCACTAGGGATGCCACCCGATCGAACAACCGTCTGATCGAGTGACAACCTGCTGTGAACTTGTTCTCGCTAAAGTGCCCAACCTAACTGTCGCCCAATCGAACGGTCGTTCGATCGATCGACCTGAACGGTAGAGGTACTTTAATGTTTTCAGAATACTACAACAAAAAATTCAAAAGTCAAACCATCATACACAAACACATCCTTCACAAAGGAAGAAACAATCCACTCGAAAGGTCACCTGATCGGATGTCCATCCGAGCGGACTGTTACTCGAACGACCAGCTGTCCAATCAGACCACCATCCGATCGAATGCTGTCCGACCCACTTGTACTTTGCATCGTTTTACGCGTCGCTTATCGCTATACTATCAATCTGTTCAGGCTAACCCTACTCTCTAGCGCTCCCTTCAATCCATTACATCAATCGCTGTGAGTATACTCGATCCCTTTTTGCTTTACGCACTTTTGGGTGTTACATACGTTACTTATACAAAATCACATCAAACATACTACGCGATGCTTTAAACGCTAACCGTTACCGCATGTTATACGTGACTTAATGAATGCTTGTTTGTTATGTTTACATATGGAATGCTGTCTACCTGCCTTAGCAACGATAGTACTATTAGTTTGGACTCAGCACCCGTTCACTCAGGGGTTGTTAAGGACAATTACCTACATGGCTCACAGTGGTGAGTATGTATCGCGAACTGCCTTGGGCAGTACAATGGTGACACGTGTCATAAACCCTGATTGTGATTAAAGATATCTTGAGGGACTAAAACTGTCAACAGTGCAAAGATGTAATTAGAAGGACCAAAAGTGTCAACTTGCCAAAATTGTGCCTCCGAATGACTCTGTGTAATGTCCGTATTCATTATTGAATAAATTGTCAGAAACTAAAAGCCGTTTGCGCTTAAAGATCAAAAGTTACAAAATATAGGGGTTAAAAGTGTCAACATGTTAATTTTACCTCTGAGAGGCCTTTTGACATCCCAAAAGTTTTGTAATACATTGCTACACCCTCAAGAACATCTGATAAAAGTTTCATTAAGTTTCAATTCAAAACTTTAATGTAAACTGAAGTTTCCAAGAATAAGGGTTAAAAGTGTAAATATCATAATTCTTCATGCAAGAGCCTTTTCAATGTGTCCAAGACTTACAAATGCATGGCTACACTCCCTAGGACACCCAAGACCTGATTACACTAACCATGCATGCTGAAAAAGTCAGTTGTACGCATTCAGAAAGTGCAGGGGCTGAAACTGCAAATAATCAAAACAAAGCTGAAACAGACATCACAGGCGTGTCGCGACAGGATCCTCAGCACCTGTCGAGACTCGCGGGGAGGGACCAAATTCAGCAGCAACTGGCAGCTGCCCAGCTCTGCAACCTGCAATCTTTTAAGATTTTCTGCAACTTGTTTTCGAATCCAGGAGCTCAGCCAACAGTTTTTCATGCATAGGGACACTTGGAATTCATCAAGGATCAGTTGGAGACCTTGGTGGAATGATCTTATGAATTCTAATTTCCTATATAAGAACTCTTGTTTGCACCAATTTTTACATTCACTTGAAATTCATTCACAACTCACTCTTGGGAGCCTCCTGGAGCTAAAGGTCATTCTCTAAGGATCATTATTCGTGCTAAGTACTTCAGTAAGCATCCTTAACCCCTCCAATTAAAATTTCATTAGCTTAATGACCAAAAGTCAAAGCCGTCATAATTAAGCTTTAACTTAGTGATTAATAACTGTCACACCCCGGATTCCACGTGTCACCGGTGGGCCCGGTGTGGGAGTATCGTGACGTAGTTGGTAACATCATAGTCAAACAACACAATATATAAATGCACAGCGGAAGCAAAAGATAAATATATTACAATCCGAATATAAAGTAATATCAAGTATTACTACGGAAAGTAAAGGATCCACAGGCGGATCAATAAAAAGAAAACTGTTCAACAGACTTTGACATCTAGAGTTGGCGAGACTTGATTATGGATGCCTGGAGTAGCCAGCCTATTTCGTATAGTACCTGCACTTAACCTTTTTTGGAAAATACGTCAGTTTACACTGGTAAATACAACTCAACTGACTCATTTTGAAAAGAGTTTGTAAATGGGTTTGAATGCACTTCGGCACAAAATATCTTTTATAACTTGATTAAAATGCACAGAGGCAAAATTAATCTTTTATACTTGGGACAATTATTCAAAAATAATCTTGTATACAGTTTTACTTATTTGTCGTCCGTTAGGGCCGGTTGTTAAGGTCGGACTAGATTAACTGACACGCCACAGGTATAATGCCCACAGGCTATCATCCTCTAAGTGGATTACCAGATCCGGTATAATGCCCACAAGGATAATACCTCTGAGTGGATTACCAGTTTTTACATAGGCAGCTGGCAGGTGTACGCCTACACCCCGTGCTTAGGTCGTGGCCATTTTATAATACAATGATGTCAAGGATATCCGGGACATGGTCAATTAACTCCCAAGGCCCATACACCAAATAATACAGATCAAAAACGAGTCATGCAATTACATAAATCACAATCCGATTTAATGATTACACACCCGACCAAGCGGTATTATTATAATACCGTATCCCAAGCCCGTATAGGGAAATAAGTTAAGAGTATTTACCTGAGCAAAGTATAATTCAAATACAGCAAGTACACACAGCTTTTACTGGGCTCCTAATCTGGAACGAAGGTTTTAATAACCTATTAGAATCCTAACGGTCTTTAATTAAGCTTAAGCTTAGACCGATACGGTTCAAACGCATGATTAAGCGAAGACCGGTTTAGAATGTGGTTTTGACCCGACAAGCTTGTATGCTTGTCTAATATGGGTAACTTAAACACATTCTGGATTTTGAGACCTTAACGATATGGTTTGACTCGTTTCGGCTAATATATGCGAGCTAGTTACATACGCCGTTCCGAACGCGACGAGTGCGTAACGAGTAACCATAATGGCCCTCAAAAAGTTTCCTAAGTTAATATGCCTTAATTATGTCGTGACATCATTAGGATGCCTTCCATTATGCCCATAATGAATTTAGACTCAAACTATGCCCCGTAGGGGCATTTTGGTCATTTTAAAGGTTATAAAAGAGCTCAGATATAAATCTGAGTCTCGGGTCTGATGTGAAAAGAAAAATACTTAATTTAATAAGTTATAATGGTAGGGTATCAAGTCTTATATTTTATAAAGTGGTCTTGATACATACTATGCGTTAAAAACGCTTAGAAAGGCGATTTGGAGCCATTTCCGGGTTTTCAAAGGAAAGCTGATATTCTTATAATTCCAGAAGGCTCAAAATAATTTATTTATCATATTAGATCAGTAGAAAAAGGTTTGGGGTCAAAAGGGTTTGTAAAACTCATTTTATAGCCCGAAAGGGCAAAACCGGCATTAACCGAATTAAAGCTACGACCCTATGTTATGCTCAGCCTAAAATTAATTAAAAATCTTCAAAAATCCCAAAATATTATATTATATCAGTGGGTAAAATATTTGGTGTCAAAAGTTGGGTTTAGATAGGCGTTATGCTAATTACGCCGTTTAATTTATAAAAAGCGTTATAATTACGCTATTGAGCATAACTCTTAATCTATACCTCCAATTGGCGTGAAATTTTAGGGACATGTTTATAAATCAGTAAGTAAGGTGTCTATTCTTTTACATTCCCAAAATTCACGTTTTAAGGTCAAAAGGGCATTATGGTCAACATTAGGCATTTAACGAAAACGCGCAAACGAATGGGGCAATCAACGAACCGACCACAGAGGGTTATACCATCATGTAGCCTGGTCCTAAGGAAGCTCTAAGGCATATCCAAACTTATCTAAATCGGATCAGAACCGAAGTCAAAGCAAAAGTCAACGTTTTGCGCCTTTCGGTTCCGAATCGAGCCTTAATAGGAAATTGTCGGATCAAACATGTTTAAACATGTTCTTACATTAATTACTAAGTTATATTAATGTCAAAACAGATTACACGACTTCTATATTGCATATCATGCGTTAAATCAAAGATTATGCTTCTGTTGACTTTTTCGGATTACCTTTGACCCGACATTTGACCTAGTTAAGATGGGCATCAGAGGGTGCCCTTTTAAGGGTTTAAAGCCCACATAATTACCAACTTATAACTACCCTAAGCGATTAATCGTTAAGTCAACCGTTAATTACGACGGTTGACTTTTAAGCTAATAACTAAGCAAAAACTTAATCGAGGAAGGTCTAGCATACTTACACCAGTCCTATGCTCGAGTAGGAAGGTCTTGGGTCTGCTTTGGAGCTCCAGAAATGGTCCACAATTGCAGATGAAGGTGTGATCAAAATGGTTGCACAAGAGGCCTTTATATAGTGCTTAAATCTTCATAGATTGTTGACAAATCATGCTAGAAATGACCATGGATCATCAACACATGTCCCTAGCGCCTAAATACCAGTTTAGGAAGCCCATGGTATTCAAAAATGGCATTTGGAGTCGGTTTAGAGCTGAACAGGCAGCTGTGCAACAATTCTGATCAGACAAGGCAGTCGCGTAGCGCGACTGCTGAGGTGTTTATGCTCGCGCTACGCGAGCGTGTTGATGACCAGCCCATCAAGTTTTCATTAATTGCATTTCAGTCCCTGGTCCTCCAAAACATCGCTTTCGCCTTGTTTCTTGCATTATAAACCCTCTAAATTGATTTATAAGGGCTCCAAGACTTAAACCAACTTTGTGAAGTCCTTGATCACTTTGTGTTTACCCGGAAAGTCATAACTTTCATCGTTGACGCATCTAACCCCTCGAGTACGAATTTTATCATAACTTTCTCATACGATAACGAAACTTGGTGAAATTTTTATCACGCATTTTAGTGAGCATAATTAATCATTACAAGACTTCGGGTTTGCTAAAAGGTCACTCAGAGGTATATCTTAAACATGTTGACACATTTAACCCCAGTAGTTTGTAATCTCTCACTTTCTTCATAGTTAGCTTCGTATGATCCATGATTTATTCGTCTAAGGTTATAAACATCATGTAGGGTTATAGTAATGTATATTTATCCCTTTTTGACATTTTGAACCCTTATATTTAAATACTTTCCATGTTTGTCAACTTTAGTCCCTCTAGAGTATACTTTCACACGTTCAAGCTTATGACACGTGTCAATACATTATAGGACGTAAATTTTCGGGGTGTTACAATAACTAATGGTCCAGTCATTTTTCGAATTGAAAGTTGCTATGGGTTGGTAATTATGTGGGTAATAAACCCTTAAAAGGGTACCCTCTGATTTCCACTCTAACTTGGTCAATTGTCGGGTCAAACTTAATTAGAAAAAGTCAACAGAAAGCTATTTTGCAAATAAACTCATAATTTACAATGTGGAAGCTATGAAACCTGTTTTAACACTTATATAACTTAGTAATTAATATAAGAACATGTCTAAGCATGTTCAACCCGATAATTTTAAGTTTAGGCTCGGTTCGGAACCGAAAGTCGCAAAAGTAGACTTTTGCTTTGACTTTCAGTTCTGACCCAATCTAGCTTAGTTTAGATATGCCTTAGAGTTCCATTAGGACCAGGTTATAGGATAGTATAACCCTCTGAGGTTATACAACTTGGTTCCTAATTAATTCGATTCATTTGCATGTTTCCGTTAATTGCTTAAATATTGACCATTATGCCCTTTATACCTTAAAACGAGATTTTTGAAAATGTGAGAGGACAAAAACCTTTATTACTGAATTATAAACATGTCCTAAAAATTTGACATCAGTTTGAGGTCTAAATTAGGAGTTATGCTCAATATCGTAATTTGAAAGCTTTTTATTAATTAAACGGCATAATTAGCATAAAGCCTATCTAAACCCAAATTTTGACACCAAACATTTTACCCACTGATGTAATATAATATTTTTGGATTTTTGAAGATTTTTATTTATTTTTAAACTGATCATGGCATAGGGTTCTTGCTTTGATTCGGTAATTGTCGGTTATACCCTTTTTGCTAATAAAATGAGTTTTACATAGCATTTTGATACCAAACTTTTTGCTACTGATTTTATATGATAAATAAAATATTTTGAACTTTATAAACTGATCAAGAACTTAGATTTCCTTATGTAACCCGAAAATCGCTTAAAACCGACTTTTACGCGTTTTAAACGCATAGTATGGGTTAAAACTATTTTTTGGCATATAAGACTTAATACCTACTGATGTTTTAAGTAAATTTTTATACTTTAACAGTAAGAAAAAGTTTTGAACTCAGATTTCCAATTTTGACCTTTAAAGCTTATGTGAAATGACCAAAATGCCCATACGGTGCATAGTTTGATTATAAATAATAAATCTCACATATATGCAATACCTTACTGATATGACTTACAAAATTAGATATTTTTACTAATCATTTAAGACCAGAACCTCAGATAAATATTTAACCTCTTTTATAATTCTTAAAATGACCAAAATACCCCTACGGGGCTTAAATTGATTTTAAATCCGTTTTGGGCATAATGGAAGGTATCCAACTGATATCACAACATATTTAAGGCATATTAACTTAGCAAACTTATTCATGACTCATTTGATTACCCGTTATGAATTTATCGCGTTCGGTACGGTTTATGTAACTAGTTTGCATAAATTAACCGAAACGGGTCAAACCTTATTATTTTTCACTTAAAAATCTAGAATGTGTTTAGTTTAACCATATTATAAAAGTCTTCATACTTGTCGGGTCTAAACCACATTCTAATCCGGTCTTCGCTTAATCATGCGTTTTGAACCGTATACCTTTCTTTAAAACTAACCGGTCTAAGTTTAAACTTAAGTAAGACCCGTTAGGAATCTAATAGGTTATTAAAACCTTCGTTCCAGATTTAGGAGCCCAGTAAAAGATAGTTGCACTTGCTGATTTGTACGGCTGGGATAAATTTGTATAATTTGCTCGGATAAATACTTTTAACTTATTTTCCCTTATACGGGCTTGGGGTACGGTATATAAAATACCGCTTGGTCGGGTATTGAATTTTTAATCGTATGAAGGTTAAATCATTGAAATAACCCGTTTAATCTGTTTTATTTATTTTAAGCCTTTGGGGGGTTAATAACCATGTCCTGGATATCCTCGGCTCATTCATTGAAATGGCCACGTCTTAAGCACGGGGTGTAGGCATACACCTACCGGTGCGTATGTAAAATAATATACCCACCTGTTCAAGAATAACTCGCCGTGGGATATATTATGTGGTGTGTCTATTAATCTTTAACCCAGTTTTCAGCCCGGGCTACTGAACGTATAATAAACATGTAATTCTTTTACAAGATTATTTTTAAATAATTATCCCAAGTTATAAAAGATTATTTGTGCCTTGTGCATTCAAATCAATTTTCTTAAAAATTTTCAAAATGAGTCGGTTAATTGTATTTACCAGTGTAAACTGACGTATTTTCCAAAAGGCTAAGTGCAGGTACTAGGCGGAATAGGTTGGCTACTCCTGAGTGAATAAATAAAGTCTTGCAAACTTTGTCACTTAAAAATATGTTGAAGATTTATCTTCTTTTGTTTGATCCGCCTGTGGATCCTTTTACATTCCGTTTGTAATACTCTTGATACTTTCATTCGGTTTGTAATATTATTACTTTTAGACTTCCGCTGTGCATTAAACTGTGATTATTGACTATGATGATATCAACTACGTCACGATACTCCCCACCGGGCCCACCGGTAATACGTGGAAATATCAGGGTGTGACAGGTTGGTATCAGAGCCAACATTGAGTGAATTAAACACTAGGCTTTTTGTGTTTAATCTCAATGACACAGTTTGCACATTCCTCGACTTCCGAGTCTAGACAAAGAACTTAAGGCTAATCCTAATTCATTTTATTTTGTCCTTTATTGTTTTTCTTTTGTTGTTCTTTTGTTTGTTTTGACAGGTTTAACAAAATGCTACCAAGGTTTCGAAGAGGAGGACGAGGCAAGGGGCCATTCAACGCCCCCAATGATCACGAGGCCGGACCTTCCCACCGGCAAAATCCGTCCGTTACAATGAGCACTAGTCCTCAAGAAGATTGGAGGACATACTTGGAGCCCGCGAGGCGATCTGTCTTGCTAAGTTCATCACCCTCTTACCATCATTCTTTTGGGCCACAATCGGAGAACGAGCCCAATGATTCACACCACTCCTACCTACCACTACAGCGGTCAGGGTCACACCGCGCATTTCAGGACCCGACCCCGTACTTCCAGAGCCGGTTTAACCCGGCAAATCAGATTGAAGAACCAATGGGTCATAACCCATTGGGCCCCGAAGACCATTTTCCAGAGGCTCAGGACATGGATATGGATGATGACCCAGATCCTGTCGAACCACCATCTGGGACACCTACTCACCCCATCGAGATTTCGAATGGGTCAAATTTCCATGGATCACCTTATCGTGGTCGAGACAGCTATGAGGCAAGGTTTGCCCAATACGACTGGGTGTTTACTCCCTCTTACAACCCATCGTAGCAGCAGCAGGATCCCTATGAGGATTCACGTTTTGTAGCGATCACTCCACCGCCACCACCACCACCAGTGCAGCAACCGCCTCCGGAGCCACCGAGGCGTAGGAGATCAGGAGCACAGATGTCCGTGCAAGGAGGGGATTTCCATTTCAGCTCCCCTCAGCATTCAAGTGGCAGTCATTACCCACCACTATATGAAGACCCACAGATGGGTGGGCCTTCAAACCCCGTTTCTGAGGTGGACTCTGCGCCAGTCGCACTGCCACCAGTGGGTTATGATAACCCAATTCCTTCATACGCCGGTGCAGCGGCGTACAACCCTTTTGAGCAGCCTGCCTACCCGGTGTACAACTACTACAATGCCCCCGATGTTGACCCATACCTCGTAGCAGCCAACTACAATGCTCTTCACCCTGAAGGGCCCGATGCACCTTCGTACCAGTCTGGGTACCAAGCTTTTGGGTATCCATACCCGCCACCTCCTCAACCTCCACAGCAACAGCCGTCGCAGCCGCCACTGATACCGCCATCGCAGCAACAGGAGATTCTTCAAAGGCTGAGCCAGGTGGAACGGGAGGTTCAAGAAGAGCGTAGGAACCACCAGGGATTTCTCAAGGGTCTGGCAAATCTAATCAAGGGAAAGAAGAAAAGGGATTATTGAAGATTCCTTATTTATTTGTATTGTAATTTCCTTATTTTCAATTAAGTCCATGCGTGAACATCTATTTATGTATTCAGTCCCTGCGAGGACTTGTATTTCAATTTAGCCCATGCGTGGGCAAGTTATTTCTGTTAAAGTCCCGTTTAGGGCATTTATGTACTCTTTTTATTTAATTATGGAATGTGTTGAGTTTAGAATTTTAAATTTTAATTATCATTATATGCATAAATATAATATATAAAATAAAACAAAATATCATTCCTTTTTAGAAATTAATTCTGCCATTAAATATAAAAGAAAATCTTGAAGGCAAAACCTAGCCATGTGTCATTTTAAGACAAGGTCATGATGGTAGTTCCTTGTAAGATCCAAAATCCTAGTTAACATCTGAAAACATGTTAACACTCCTGACAAATGTGATTCGATAAAATCACGTAAGTCATCCTTATATTGGATCCTTCCAGTTCCTTTCTTATTATTTTAAACATCCATTAGTGATGTAATGCCTACGGGCCATAATCATTGTCATATAAGACAAAAGACAGTTGTAGTCCATAACTCCCTGTCAAGAAAGGTAATGAACTATGATTCAATGCCTTAATGCCTCGATCATATGAGATCATGGCTTATAGTTTAAATTGTCCCTGTGACCTGGGCTTTTGTGCCATTATAATATATTAATAAATTATAACTGAGGAAAATTATAATAAAAATCCTGAATGAATATGCTTAATAAATTAACTAATATGGTTTATTAATACCATGGTTAATAAAATTATCAAAATGGCAATCCTGTTATAGAATTCTGAATGAATCATTATCATTATTTTATGTAGCAATCAAGCTACATGGCAGAATCTGAAGAAATCAATAGTCACCCTGTAGAGAATCATGATACTACCAGAATCCACGTAACTGGTGCGGAACTTCAAACATTGATTGATAATGTTTTTTCCAAAGCCATGGATAGGCAGTTTAGAGAGTCCAGTGGTACACGCTCTAAGACTCACTCTGTGGCTCACAGTAAGCCACCTTCCAAATCTCATGAGTCAAAGAAGGATGATGCCCAACACTCCTCAAATTAGCACAGTATCCCGTCTAAGAAGATTATATTTGATCAAGAGCCACGTGCAAAGACCTGTTCATATAAGTATTTCATCTCCTGCAAGCCCAGGGATTTTACTGGGGAAAAAGGCGCCATTGATTGCATGACGTGGCTAGATGAGATGGATATGGTAGTTGACATTAGTGGATGTGCCGAGAAAGATATTGTGAAGTATGTTTCACAGTCATTCAAGGGAGAAGCCCTAGCTTGGTGGAGGTCTTTGATCCAAGCTAATGGAAAGATTCCGTTATACAACTTAACATAGGCTCAGTTTGTTGCGTTGATCAAAGAGAATTTCTATCCTCAACATAAAGTTGAGAAGATCGAGACTGACTTTCTGACATTGGTTATGAAAAACTTAGACTGTCAGGCATATCTCACGAGTTTTAACACCATGTCTCGACTGGTTCCTTACTTGGTGACACCAGAACCAAAATGTATAGCCCGTTTCATTGGGGGTTTAGCCCTGGAGATCAAGCTAGTGTGAAAGCATCAAGACCTACAACATTTAGGTTAGTAGCTGATTTGTCATTATCTCTTACCCTAGATGCGGTCAGGCAGAGATCACTTAGGAATTCTGATGCTGGGAAGAGAAAGCGTGAGGATGATAACTCACACTGTTCAGACAAGAAGCACAAGGGGAACTCTGATCACAAGAAGAGTTCAGGGTTCAAGAAGGATGACCAACAGTCGGGTGAAAAACCAAATGTAAGACTTGCAAGAAGCGTCATCTGGGAAAGTGCAGGTATGAATCAAAATCCCAATCACAACCTAGGGCTTGTGGGATTTGTAAGTCTAGTGAGCATAAAACGTTGGATTGTAAGAAGATTAAGGATGCGACTTGTTACAACTGTAACGAGAAAGGGCATATCAAGTCCAACTGCCCAAGGTATGTGAAGAAGTCTGAAGAAGGCAAGAAGACCAATGCTCGGGTCTTCCAAATGAATGCTTAAGAAGCGATCCAGAATGACAACGTGATAACATACACCTTCCTTATCAATGATGTTTATGCAAGGGTATTATTTGATTCGGGTGCAGATAAGTCATTTGTAGATAATAAGTTTTGTAAGTTGTTAAATATGCATGTTAAAACCCTAAGCATAAAATATGAAGTAGAATTGGCCGATGGTACCATAGAAACTGCTTCAACCGTGTTAGATGGATGTTTTATATCCATTAGGAACCACTCTTTTCCGTTATCTTTGCTTCCTTTGAAATTAGCTGGTTTCGACATAGTAATAGGCATGGATTGGTTATCTCATAACCAAGCTCAGATCGTTTGTGATAAGAAGCAAGTGGTTATTAAAACACCTTATGGTGAGCCATTGATAATTCAGGGAGACTCTCAGTACGGGTTGCCTAAGCAAGTGTCTATGCTTAAGGCATCAAGGTGTATGAAGAAATGTTGTGTCATTTATATGGCACAGGTGATAATTGATGAACCAAAGCCCAAGATTGAAGACATCCCTATCATTTCTGAATACCTTGATGTATTCCCTAAAGAACTACCTGGTTTACCCCCAGATAGGCAAGTGGAGTTCAGCATCGACATTATACCTGGAGCAGCACCTGTTGCAAGAGCACCTTACCGGTTGGCCCCAACTGAGATGAAAGAGTTGAGAACTCAGTTGGATGATTTATTGGCAAAAGGATTTATTAGACCTAGCTCATCTCCTTGGGGAGCGCCAATTCTATTTGTGGAGAAGAAGGATGTCTCGATGCGTCTATGCATCGATTATCGCGAGCTAAACAAGGTTACAATCAAGAACAGGTATCCATTGCCCAGGATCGATGATCTGTTCGATCAACTGCAGGGAGCAAGCTACTTCTCCAAGATTGATTTGAGGTCGAGATGAAGATGTGCATAAAACAGCATTCAGAACTCGTTATGGTCACTACGAGTTCTTAGTGTTGCCTTTTAGGCTCACTAATGCACCAACAGCATTCATGGACCTCATGAATCGCGTTTGCAAACCCTACTTGGACAAGTTTGTCATTGTCTTTATTGATGACATTCTTATTTATTCGAAGAACCAGGCTGATCATGAAAAGCACCTTCGTTGTATTCTTAAACTTCTTCAACAAGAAAAGCTCTACGCCAAGTTTTCAAAGTGTGAATTTTGGCTTCGTGAAGTCCAATTCCTTGGACATGTGGTTAGTGAGTGTGGTATCCATGTGGATCCCGCTAAGATTGAAGCTATCATGAATTGGCAAGAGCCGAAGACGCCCACAGAGATTCGCAGCTTCTTGGGTCTGGCAGGATATTACAGGCGTTTTATTGAAAATTTCTCAAGGATTGCTGCACCCCTAACTTCATTGACTAGAAAGAATATAAAGTTCGATTGGGGTCATAAGCAACAAGAATCCTTTGAGATTATTAAGCAAAAGTTGAGCAATGCTCTGGTATTGACATTGCCTGAGGGAATAGAAGAGTTTGTGGTATACTGCGACGCATCACACACAGGTATGGGATGTGTGCTCATGCAGAAGGGCAAATTTATTGCCTATGCTTCCCGACAATTAAAAGTGCACGAGAAGAATTACACCACCCACGATTTGGAGTTGAGTGACGTTGTATTTGCACTAAAACTTTGGAGGCATTATTTATATGGTACCAAATGTGTGATCTATTCTGATCATAAAAGCCTTCAACACTTGTTCAATCAGAAGGATCTAAACATGAGACAGCGTCGATGGATGGAGACTTTAAATGATTATGATTGTGAAATCCGATATCATCCAGGCAAGGCGAATGTGGTCGTCGACGCATTGAGCAGAAAGGAAAGAGTTAAGTCCATTAGAATCAATGCCAATAGCATTGAATTGAAGAACAGCTTAAATGAAACATTTCTAGCCGCTCAGAAGGAAGCTGTATTAGAAGCTAACTATCCAAATGAAAAGTTGGGTGTAACTGCTGAACAGTTATCATATGGCAAGGATGGAATCCTAAGATTGAATGGACGAATATGGGTTCCAATTTATGGAGGACTTAGGGATGTGATTCTTCAAGAAGCCCATAGCTCCAAGTACTCAGTTCATCTTGGAAGTGATAAGATGTACCAGGATTTAAAGGCAAATTATTGGTGGATAGGCTTGAAGAAGTCTATAGCCACTTATGTGGCCAAATGTCTGACGTGTGCTCAAGTTAAAGCAGAACACCAGAAGCCGTCAGGTTTGCTACAACAGCCTGAACTTCCCACCTGGAAGTGGGAAATGGTAATTATGGATTTCATCACTAAGTTACCAAAGACAAAGCAAGGAAATGATACTATTTGGGTTATAGTCGACAGATTGACCAAGTCAGCCCACTTCTTACCTATTAAGGAAACACACATCTCAGATAAGTTAGCTCAGCTGTACATGGATGAGATTGTATCTCTCCACGGGGTGCCAGTGTCTATTATCTTCGATAGGGATACAAGATACACGTCGCATTTTTGGAAAAGCTTTCAGCAATCCCTAGGCACTCGATTAAACTTCAGCACTGCATATCATCCTCAGATGGACGGTCAGAGCGAGCGTACAATTCAAACTCTGGAGGATATGTTAAGAGCTTGTGTTATTGATTTAGGTGGAAGTTGGGATGATTATCTACCGTTGATTGAATTTTCATACAATAATAGTTATCATTCGAGTATTCAAGCTGCACCTTTTGAAGCTTTGTATGGAAGGAAGTGTCGGACACCCGTTTGTTGGGCAGAAGTTGGAGATGTCCAACTTACAGGACCTGATATAGTCCTAGAGACGACATATAAGATTGTGCAGATACGCGATCATCTCAAAGCTGCCAGAGATAGGCAGAAGAGCTACGCAGATAAAAGACATAAGCCTCTAAAATTTGAGGTAGGTGACAAAGTTCTACTTAAGGTATCACCCTAGAAAGGGGTAATGCGTTTTGGCAAGAAAGGCAAGTTAAGCCCAAGATACATAGGACCATTCGAAATCATTGAATGTGTCGGAACAGTGGCTTACAAGTTAAACCTGCCTGAAGAACTCAGTGGAATTCATAATGTGCTTCACATCTGCAATCTGAAGAAATGTCTAGCTGATGAGTCACTAGTCATGCCACATACGGATGTGCATATAGATGAGAGCCTGAAATTTATTGAAAAACCTTTGTCGATCGAGGATCGACAGGTTAAGAAACTTCGAAAGAAGCATGTACAGATCGTGAAGGTTAAATGGGATGCCCGTAGAGGTCCCGAATATACGTGGGAGGTTGAGTCCACAATGAAACAGAAGTACCCTCATTTATTTCAGTAAATCTTGAGGTCGAGATTTCTTTTAAGGGGGTGATGATGTAACACCTCGTAAAATCATGTCCAGTACAATGGTGACACGTGTCATAAACCCTGATTGTGATTAAAGATATCTTGAGGGACTAAAACTGTCAACAGTGAAAAGATGTAATTAGAAGGACCAAAAGTGTCGATATGCTAAACTTGTGCCTCTGAATGACTCTGTGTAATGTCCGTATTCATTATTGAATAAATTGTCAGAAACTAAAAGCCGTTTGCGCTTAAAGATCAAAAGTTACAAAATATAGGGGTTAAAAGTGTCAACATGTTAATTTTACCTCTGAGAGGCCTTTTGACATTCCCAAAAGTTTTGTAATACATTGCCACATCCTCAGGAATATCTGATAAAAGTTTCATTAAGTTTCAATTCAAAACTTTAATGTAAATTGAAGTTTCCAAGAATAAGGGTTAAAAGTGTAAATATCACAATTCTTCATGCAAGAGCCTTTTCAATGTGTCCAAGACTTATAAATGCATGGCTACACTCCCTAGGACACCCAAGACCTGATTACACTGACCATGCATGCTGAAAAAGTCAGTTGTACGCGTTCAGAAAGTGCAGGGGCTGAAACTGCAAATAATCAAAACAAAGCTGAAACGGACATCACAGGCGTGTCGCGACAGGATCCTCAGCACCTGTCTTGACTCGCGGGGATGGACCAAATTCAGCAGCAACTGGCAGCTGCCCAGCTCTGCAACCTGCAATCTTTTGAGATTTTCTTCAACCTGTTTTCGAATCCAGGAGCTCAGCCAACAGTTTTTCAAGCATAGGGACACTTGGAATTCATCAAGGATCAGTTGTAGACCTTGGTGGAATGATTTTATGAATTCTAATTTCCTATATAAGAACTCTTGTTTGCACCAATTTTTGCATTCACTTGAAATTCATTCACAACTCACTCTTGGGAGCCTCCTGGAGCTCAAGGTCATTCTCTAAGGATCATTATTCATGCTAAGTACTTCAGTAAGCATCCTTAACCCCTCTAATTCAAATTTCATTAGCTTAATGACCAAAAGTCAAAGCCGTCGTAATTAAGCTTTGACTTAGTGATTAATCACTAATGGTCCATTCATTTTTTGAATTGAAAGTGGCTATGGGTTGGTAATTATGTGGGTAATAAACCCTTAAAAGGGCACCCTCTGATTTCCACTCTAACTTGGTCAATTGTCGGGTCAAACTTAATTAGAAAAAGTCAACAGAAAGCTATTTTGCAAATAAACTCATAATTTACAATTTGGAAGCTATGAAACATGTTTTAACACTTATATAACTTAGTAATTAATGTAAGAACATGTCTAAGCATGTTCAACCCGACAATTTTAAGTTTAGGCTCGGTTCAGAACCGAAAGTCGCAAAAGTAGACTTTTGCTTTGACTTTCAGTTCTGACCCAATCTAGCTTAGTTTAGATATGCCTTAGAGTTCCATTAGGACCAGGTTATAGGATAGTATAACCCTCTGAGGTTATACAACTTGGTTCCTAATTAATTCGATTCATTTGCATGTTTCCGTTAATTGCTTAAATATTGACCATTATGCCCTTTTGACCTTAAAACAAGATTTTTGAAAATGTGAGAGGATAAAAACCTTTATTACTGATTTATAAACATGTCCTAAAAATTTGACATCAGTTTAAGGTCTAAATTAGGAGTTATGCTTAATATCTTAATTTGAAAGCTTTTTATTAATTAAACGACATAATTAGCATAAAGCCTATCTAAACCCAAATTTTGACACCAAACCTTTTACCCACTGATGTAATATAATATTTTCGGATTTTTGAAGATTTTTATTTATTTTTAAACTGATCATGGCATAGGTTTCTTGCTTTGATTCGGTAATTGTCGGTTATACCCTTTTTGCTAATAAAATGAGTTTTACATAACATTTTGATACCAAACTTTTTGCTACTGATTTTATATGATAAATAAAATATTTTGAACTTTATAAACTGATCAAGAACTCAGATTTCCTTATGTAACTTGAAAATCGCTTAAAATCGACTTTTACGCGTTTTAAACGCATAGTATGGGTTAAAACTATTTTTTGGCATATAAGACTTAATACCTACTGATGTTTTAAGTAAATTTTTATACTTTAATAGTAAGAAAAAGTTTTGAACTCAGATTTCCAATTTTGACCTTTAAAGCTTATGTGAAATGACCAAAATGCCCCTACGGTGCATAGTTTGGTTATAAATGATAAATCTCATATATATGCAATACCTTACTGATATGACTTACAAAAATAGATATTTTTACTAATCATTTAAGACCAGAACCTCAGATAAATAATTAACCTCTTTTATAATTCTTAAAATGACAAAAATACCCCTACGGGGCTTAAATTGATTTTAAATCCGTTTTGGGCATAATGGAAGGTATCCTACTGTTATCACAACATATTTAAGGCATATTAACTTAGAAAACCTGTTCGTGACTCATTTGGTTACCCGTTATGCATTTATCGCGTTCGGTACAGTTTATGTAACTAGTTTGCATAAATTAACCGAAACGGGTCAAACCTTATCATTTTCACTTCAAAATCCAGAATGTGTTTAGTTTAACCATATTATACAAGTCTTCATACTTGTCAGGTCTAAACCACATTCTAATCCGGTCTTCGCTTAATCATGCGTTTGGAACCGTATACCTTTCTTTAAAACTAACCGGTCTAAGTTTAAACTTAAGTAAGACCCGTTAGGAATCTAATAGGTTATTAAAACCTTCGTTCCAGATTTAGGAGCCCAGTAAAAGATAGTTGCACTTGCTGATTTGTACGGCTGGGATAAATTTGTATAATTTGCTCAGGTAAATACTTTTAACTTATTTTCCCTTATACGGGCTTGGGGTACGGTATATAAAATACCGCTTGGTCGGGTATTGAATTTTTAATCGTATGAAGGTTAAATCATTGAAATAACCTGTTTAATCTTTTTGTTTATTTTAAGCCTTTGGGGGTTAATGACCATGTTCTGGATATCCTCGGCTCATTCATTGAAATGGCCACGACTTAAGCACGGGGTGTAGGCATACACCTGCCGGTGCGTATGTAAAATAATATACCCACCTGTTCGAGAATAACTCACCGTGGTATTATGTGGTGTGTCTATTAATCTTTATCCCGGTTTTCAGCCCGGGCTACTGAACGTATAATAAACGTACTAGGTGGAATAGGCTGGCTACTCCTGAGTGAATAAATAAATTCTTGCAAACTATGTCACTTAAAAATCTGTTGAACATTTATCTTCTTTTGTTTAATCCGCCTGTGGATCCTTTTACATTCCTTTTGTAATACTCTTGATACTTTCATTCGATTTGTAATATTATTACTTTTAGACTTTCGCTGTGCATTAAACTGTGATTATTGACTATGATGATATCAACTATGTCACGATACTCCCCACCGGGCCCACCGGTAATACGTGGAAATATCGGGGTGTGACAATCTTATCCGTCGTTTCCAGGGAAACCTTCAGATCCTGTTGATTGGACTTACAAAAGTCCTGTACATCAAACAGACGTTTGACATTCCATCTATATAAGGTCTCCAAGGAGCAGCCTTGATACTTAAATAACAACTGTTAGTTACGGAAAAGCTTACTTAAGGTGAGATGGTTATTCCAACTACTGCTTAACCAATCTCAAGCAATAGCTAAACTCACAGTTAGTCGAACAATTCGATGATCCTGTGCAGCTGATGGCGATTCTTAATTGTTGCCTAAATAGGGTTGTGGTAATCAATGCATAGCAGAATGAACCGTCTTTCTTAATTAATAATACCGGAGCTTCCAGAATTTTGATTTAGGCTTTTATGAAATCTTCTCTAAAAGCTTTTCTGATTGACTCTTAGTTATTCCATTCCGTTGGTACTAACCGATATGGGCTTTCCAACAGATGCAACTCTAAGCGAGGTATTATTCTTAACTCTACTTGTCTCAGGAGGTAAACAGGGTACTTCTTTGGAGAAAATAATCAAGAAGCACGGAGATTACAGAGATATTCCAAATCTCAAGCTCCGGTTCATCTATCTTTGCCGGTGTCGGATAAATGACACATTTTCTTTACGAAGCATGGATACCCTAATTAGGGACACTTACATGGACATTTCTATCCTGGATATCTTCTTTGAATACCATTAGCTGACTTTAGTACAATATGACGATTGGGATATCTCAGTGGTTCCATGCATTAAACTTCCATACTGATCAGGCATGGAAGCAATCTATGGAACACATTAAGATACACCAATCCTCATATGGTGCTTTTATCATACAGTCTGGTATTCACAGTTGATAGAAATCAATGAGATAATAAAATAAAATAAAATAACATATATTGACGTACTCCATCTGGAGAAAGAGTACTCTAGAATTTTACGAATGAAGATTTCTGACAGGAAAAGAAGAAATGGTTCCTATGATTTCTCCTCTAAGTTTTACCTTACACTTAATATCTGGGGTTCTTACGGGAAAAATTCTAAAAGTTTGCTAAGCTTATGGTCTTATGAGAGACTCAGTAGCACCTGAATCCAAACGTAACTCTTAGTAATAAAATCACAATGAGGGATTTATCTGGTGTCATTATTAATGTGAACTGCCTCTAACATTCATCAGGTGGGTTTAGGCGCCTCCATTCTTAATCCTTCTATACTTAGCAGTAAAATCTTTGAAAACTTTAGGGCAGTCTCAGCTTTGACTGGTTTATTTCTTAATCTATATAACGTGAGTAGCTGAGATAGATCCATAATGGATTTATAAGAAGCAGGCTTTGAAACCTTAATATGCCCTCTTATTACCGATGCTAAACCACCAATAATTATTGCATTAAGCTTAGATTTTTGGGTTAACTGAATAGGGCACTATCTCAGATAATAAGCTAAATTCAGTAACATTCTGTCGACAGTCTAGATCCTTCATGGTGAGAGTCAGAAAAATTTTATTCCACCTTTTCCATTTCGTGTCGCAGTCTTGACATGCATTACTGAGTCCTCGATCAATCGGGTGTAACACGAGATAGAAACTCCAACGACCGAGTCAGGCGGAGCCTTGACATGCGTTGCGGAGCTCTAAATCAATCGTGTAGGGTAATAACAGGGTTATAATACTTACAACGGGGCAGAGTGTTGGTGCATGCGTCTGTCGACTTCGCCCTGTATCGAGTCTTGCATTGTCCATGGCACGAAGATCGAGAAAACAAAACAAATAGTTAATTTCGCTTGAAGGTGTCATGGCAAGTTCAAATGAAATCACATTGGTTAATCTCGCTTGAAGCTAATTCCGTTTGAGATGACTAATTCCGTTTGAATGTAATTCCGCTTGAGGCATGTCCAAGCGGAATCACCTGCCCTATATATAGTTGTGTCTGATTTCGTTTGAAGTAGTTCGTGTATGTGTGTTTCCGGAGCCGAAGTGTTGTTTCACTATAAAACTTTGTCAAGTTAATCAGTACAACAGTTAAAGTGAATATCTAGCTGAATCTCAAACAATATGTCTGTTTCCGCCTTTCTTATTGTGTAGAACGCCTCTGATTGACTCGTTTCGGGTCTGTTCATGATCTTACATGTGGTATCAGAGATAAGGAGGAGGAGTTCTAACAAATTCAGCTTGATTTCATCTTATTTTCTAACTTCTACACCTTCTTTTCTCAATTGAACAAAATTTCACGGTTAAAATCGACTAATTTTCTCACATATTGTGCGAAACAGTGTTTTAACAAATCCTTGAAAGTTTCAGACCTAAAATCGAGCTAAATCTTGATCAATTTGACAAAGTTCAGACCGAAATGCTGACGTCATCATAATTTCGTTTGAAACAGCACCTTGATTCCGCTTGAAATTGCATTTTGTACCTAATTCCGCTTGAAATTGTTGGTGCATTTGTCTGTTGACTTCATCTTATATCGAGTCTCAGTTACGTTCCAGAACTGAAAAAGAATGATGTCATCATATTAAATGATGACATTATAACGATGAAATCATCTCTTGCATCATATGAATTAGACATACACGGAAACAGTGCACATAATAGGATTTATATTTGTTTATTATAAGTTCGCTTGAAATGTAAACATTTGAGTTCGCTTGAATGGTCTTGTGCATGTTTCAAGCGAAGTTCATGGCCTATATATAGGTAGGCTTAGCTTCTCATTTGTAACGATCTCATCAGTCCTGTACCGAACTGCTGCCGGTTTGTCAAGTCATATATGAATGAGAAGTGTAGTTTAACGTGATATTCTCTGTTTTTCTACTCATTCTTTCTGATTCTAATCTGTTTGAGTGTTTCCGCCACTCAAATAGTGTGTATTAGCTCAAATTGACTCACTAGATCGTCAATATCGATCCTACAATTGGTATCAGAGCCAGTTACGAGCCAATATACCTGAATCAGAGCATTTTTCTTACACTTTTTGGATTTCTAGACGTTTGAACGGACAAAATGGACTGAGTTTTTAATATAGTGTGTAAAAGTGAGTTTTAACAAACCCTTGAGAGTATCAGCTTAAAATTCATACTAAATCTGATAAAAATGGCTTAAAAACCTCTGCTCGCTTGAACGAACAAGTTGGTGTTTGCTTGAAAAAGTGGTGTTGTTGAAGCGAAGTAGGTTAGTTCGCTTGAATTTGTGAGGTCATTTCAAGCGAAGTAGGTTAGTTCGCTTGAGTAGGTCAGCTCACTTGAAATATCACTACAGTCCGCTTGAAAGTACCACATTAAACGAGGTCATCAGTAATTGGGAAAAGAGAACATGTGAATTGTGTCAGGTTGCATCGGTTTGATCATTTAGTCGACTTTATCAAAAGTATTAAGTGAATATGCTTTATTCAGTTTGAAAGGGGTTGCAGATAAGTCATCGGATTTATCAATTAATAAAGTGATATTTGCATGTGATCATTAAGTGACTGCCATATATTGACAAAAGAAACACATCGGCCCAATTGGATCTTAGATATTTGCTTATGAATACTTAAATTGTCGGCCATTTTCAAAAAGGAAAATTAATTTGCATGTGCATGAGTATCGGTCCTATCAATAACATCCAGAAACGGTTGTCGGCAATATTAATTGTAAAATCTGTAGTTATCACGTGAAAGGCTTCATGAATTAAAAGTAATTGTTGTGTGTTGTTTCAGTGGATATTGAGGTCCAATCATATTTTAGTAACTTCAGTCGACATGTGAAGCCCAATACATATCACTCGCCCATTTAATAGTCAATTAATCAGACTTTGCATGTGAGATCATCGGCCCAAGAGTCAGAGATCACGGCCCAATTATATTTGAGCTGTGAAATTGATTGTTGGTTTTAGTGGATTATTCGGCCCAAAGTTGCATTTGTTTTGATTAATTGTTTCATCGGCCCATGTGACTTGATCTTATTAATTGGCCCAATCATTATTGAGTATTAATCGGCCCAACACTGTTCATTGATCGATCGGCTCTTTCAGTCAGCAATTTCACTCAAACAATATTGGAACGATTCAGCAAATCTTCGACACGAGTCTTAGATTGATTTCATTAACACAAAATTTCAACTATTCAGTTAGCTTAAAACTGATTATTTGTTTTGTTTGTTTGCAGGTGATCTGAGGTTGTTTGTCAAGCATCCGATCCTCACCCGAGCGAATCTTCACTCAATTCGTTGTCACCTGATTTTTGCCATTCAATCGGACATTCATCTAATTCAGTTGTTTGATAAAGTGATTGAACTGATCTTAGATTGTGTGAATTTTCGTACTGTTTGAAAATCTGTCTTTGAAAATCTTTCAATAACGAAACATGGATTGTGAGTCGTATAACTCATCTTTCGGATATGATATGCGTGTTCAGTATCCAGCAGATATTGCACAGAATAAATTTGATAGTTTTATGGGTATCAAGGGAGAGTCTACAAAAGAATTGATTGAATGATATTGCCATCTAGTTGTGGAGATGGGAGAAAGAAAGAAGTCTAATGAAGAGTGGATCGATAAATTGGCAGATGCATTGCCATACGATGAATGGGGTACATATCTGTTGGTGTTAAAGAACAATACAAATTTTGCTTATTTGAATCTTAGTGGTTTCATAGAGAAGATTCAAGCTCAAGAACTTGAGTTCCAAAAGATTAGAAAATTGAAGTCTGATTCAGAAGAAAAGAATCATAAAGCAGCAATTGTTGAAGTAAAAGTCAAATATGAGGAAAATGTTCAAATGGTAGAGAAGCAAGTTGATGAAATTTCAGCTATCAAAGTTGAGAAGAAAGCTGAAGCTGAGAAGATGTTTAAGAAGTATTTAAACTGTGAAAAATCTGAATCAGACAATGCCAAACTCTTGAAGGATTTGGAGAGTTTGACATTGAAAATCAAAAATTTGAAGCATGAGAAGACATCTGATGATAAACAGATTCTTAAAATGCAGGAAAATTTTGAGAATTTGAAATCTGAAAATGTCAAACTATTGAGTGGTTTGAACAGTTTGACATTGGAAAACAAAATTTTGAAAGAAAAGAAAAAGATTTTGAAAATGAAAAATTAAAATTTGAAAAAGATTTTCAAAGTCAAATGAAGGTTTTAGAAGATGAAAAATCTGTTATTTTTAAAAATAATCTTGAAAAACAGATTGAAATAAATTCTCATCTTCAGAAAATCATTCGGCTTGAAAATGAAGCTGAAATTGCTCGGAATAAAATTAATGAGCTTGAAAAGAAATTGAAAGGTTTTGTGAATTCATCAGTACCAGATTTGAAGGATGAGAAGACATCTGATGATAAACAGATTCTTAAAATGCAGGAAAATTTTGAGAATTTGAAATCTGAAAATGTCAAACTATTGAGTGGTTTGAACAGTTTGACATTGGAAAACAAAATTTTGAAAGAAAAAGAAAAAGATTTTGAAAATGAAAAATTAAAATTTGAAAAAGATTTTCAAAGTCAAATGAAGGTTTTAGAAGATGAAAAATCTGTTATTTTTAAAAATAATCTTGAAAAACAGATTGAAATAAATTCTCATCTTCAGAAAATCATTCGGCTTGAAAATGAAGCTGAAATTGCTCGGAATAAAATTAATGAGCTTGAAAAGAAATTGAAAGGTTTTGTGAATTCATCAGTACCAGATTTGAAGGATGAGAAGACATCTGATGATAAACAGATTCTTAAAATGCAGGAAAATTTTGAGAATTTGAAATCTGAAAATGTCAAACTATTGAGTGGTTTGAACAGTTTGACATTGGAAAACAAAATTTTGAAAGAAAAAGAAAAAGATTTTGAAAATGAAAAATTAAAATTTGAAAAAGATTTTCAAAGTCAAATGAAGGTTTTAGAAGATGAAAAATCTGTTATTTTTAAAAATAATCTTGAAAAACAGATTGAAATAAATTCTCATCTTCAGAAAATCATTCGGCTTGAAAATGAAGCTGAAATTGCTCGGAATAAAATTAATGAGCTTGAAAAGAAATTGAAAGGTTTTGTGAATTCATCAGTACCAGATTATATCTGTCCAAAACCGATCAATTCTGTTCCAATAAGTGACAATGTCACAAATTTTGACAAAGTCAAAATTGAAGATTGTGATGAGAAAACTGATGATGAAGTTGAGAAAAGAAAAATATTTTTGAAATTAAATGAAATGTTTCAAGAAACTGTTTTACATTCTACTGAGAATGGTGAATGCTCAACGCAAAAACCTGTAAAGAAGAATGTGGAACAAAAACAAAAAGATAAAAAGCCGAAAAATCTTCAAAAAGAAAATAAAAGCTCATCAGTTCAATCATCCAATCGTGATAAAAAATAACAAAAATTGGAAAATCAAAACTCAAAAACTGTTGGTAATATGTGGTGCAGGTTTGACCACAGTGCTTCAAAGATAAATCCAGCTTTCAGGAGGAGTGATGATTACCACAAAGCCAGACAATGTTATGATCTGAGCGTTTGGTGTGAAAGTGGTGAACGGTACGATAATAGAGTGTGCTACACTTGTGGTGTTCAAGGACACATTGCTGTTAACTGCCAGAATCAGTGGTTTGAGACGAGGAGATGCTATAACTGCCATATCAAAGGACATATTGCAAGAGATTTCCCAATGAGATCAATGAAAAGATCGAGGGCTGAATCTCAGAAAAAGATGAAGAAATCGGTCAAGGTCGAAGAAAAGCTCAAAGAACAGAAGGTGAAAAAACAGAAAGTGAAGCTTTCACAAGGGCAGAAAGACTGACTGAGAAAGAAAAGAAAGAAAGATCGAGAGTATCTCGAAAGGATTTTGTCCTCGGATACAACAAGAAAATCAGATAAAAGTTCTGATAAATCGTCTTGCTCTCCAAAGAATGACAAATCAAGAAAAACGAATTCATCAGATACAAATCTGAGGACAGAATGGTGTGTGAAGAAAGAAAAAGTTCCTGACAATGAATTTGTTTCTTCAGAAGCAAAAGAGCCACATTCTGGCGATGAATCTGACTTGTCAAAGTCAGATGAGCCACGTTCTGGCAATGAATCTGATTCGTCAAAATCAGAGGAGCCATTTGTTGATCAAAAAGGAGAAAATTCAGTTATGCCAATGGATGATATCAACTTTCCACCATTGCGGACTGACAATTTTAAACAAAAAGATGGGAAAGTGAAAATTTCGAATCAGTTCTATTCTGAAAAGAAAGAATTTGATGTCGAAAAGGCTTTCAATAGCAAAGTAAAAAATATTTTTGGAAAGATGGTTGAGGGTAAGGTAAAAGGGGTTAAAGAATTTTATGAAACAAAAAGGAATGTTCAAACCCCGAATGAAAATAACTCAAATACACCCAAGGACCGTCAGGCTTGGGTGAATCTCTTTAACTGAAAAAAAACCTGATTTGCCGGAGCTCCCAAGTTGGTAATCGTGGAGCAGAAATCGGCATATTTCTTGAGAAATTCGCTCTGGTGATATTTCAACTTACAAGTGGTTAATCAAGGACATTAAGTTGTACTTGATTTAACTATCTTACAAGTGGTATGATTGTTGGAATTTGTTTTTGAGATAAATCTTCAAGTGGTTGAAAACAGTGTGATGAATTAAACCCCATGTTTGTGAAACGACAAACAAAACTAATTTTTCCGGAAAACCATTTTAATTAAAACAAACTTAAGTGTTTTGAAATCATAATGTGAAAATAGTTTGTTGTCAGGGGGAGTTCTGATTGTTTAAGCCAAGTGGATGGCGAATTGAGGCAATTCTCATCAGTTTGTCATTTTATTTGTACAGTCTATTGTTTTCAAATTTTCCCGGAAAATCAAAATTGAAACATATTTTGATTTTAGGGGGAGTAAGAAAATTTTTAGAAATTTTGAAAATTTGAAAAATTCAAAAACATGATAAAATCTAAAAATCCAAAAACATCGAAAAATCAAAAAGAGTTTTGTGTAAAAAGAGGAAATGATAGTACATCAGTGGACTATCAGTGCATGCTAAAGAAATGTAAAGTTTTATAAAGTTTTAAACAGTCTCACTAGGGATGTGTCGATAGGCTCAGCTAAGACTAGTAGTTTTGCGAAAATGATACAAACATAAAGCAAAAGGCCTAAGTCTGGTGGGAAACACGGTCGAACGCATAGTACTTAGTTTTGTCCTTCTTGACTGTGTGCCTGCTCGGTAATCGCTGATTGTCGAAAGACATAAAACCGGTTAAGTTTGTGAACTTTCACAACCTTGCTGAAAAGTCACTGTGATTCTGTGTTTTCATTTTGCAAAAATTTAAACTTTTTTTATTTCTTTATTTTGTTTAAGCATTAGACATCCTCTGCGTATACGTGAGTATCGACCTGGATGTTATTGCCTAAACGTTCTGCTTTATTTTCTTTGGTGTTTCGTTTAAGCTTTGGATCACCTCTGCGTATACGGGAGTATCGACCTGGTGGTTAAAGCCTAAACAACTTCAACTTGTTTTTTATTTCTTATTTTGTTTAAACATTGGACTTTCTCTGCGTATACGGAAGTATCGACCTGATTGTTAATGTTTAAACATTCTGCTTTATTTTTACACAAATCACAGTTGATGAAAGTTTAAAGGCATTACTTGAGTTAGTGTATTGCATGATGAGGGGATATGCTAAGATCGTGGGGCGCATAAGACTTTAGTGCTATCTAAATATACCCTAATCGTATCAGTAAGCATTACGAACATCCTAGAGGGGTTTAAGTGGACCACAATATCGATGATCGAGGGTGAATTGTTTAAAAGCTTTAAGTGGTAATGTTTAGATCAATGGTGCAACTGATGTGTCTCATTAAACTGATATGATCCTCTAACGCAAGCTCACAAAAATATTGTCTGTAAATATTTCTTTATTGCATTCTTTAAACAAAAAGCCAAAAAGATTTTCGACAACTGATGTTAAAGAGCTGATTTTCAAAATCCCAAGTGCTAAACATGATGAATGATATTGTATTGGGAAAGTTTATTTGAGTTAAGAAAGGTTTTTGAAATGGATAAATGGATCATTAATTTGAAACCAATTTAATCATTTTAAATTCAAGTGGTAAGCATAAAGTTTATCTTACTGTTGGTTAGAGTATATGCAGGTATGCAGCTAGTGAATTCCAGACTGCGATCCCAGCTTGTCGAAAGGGGGAGTCTGTAGACGTAAAAGCCAGGTTCCTGATCTTGTTGCTACGGAGAGCCAGGAGATGGTCCTGAATCTGTGAAAGCTGCTAATGCTGAGAAGATAGAGAGTGCTATATCAGATTACGATCCCGGAACAAGGTAAAGGGGAGTCTGTTAGCAATAGGGTGATTGAAAAGAGAGTGTGAAGACTGATTAAGACTGAAGTTTTGACATACTAACATCTCGTACTGAAGTCTCATACTGAAGACTCCGTCAACATCCAAGGGGGAGACTGTTGGTGCATTTGTCTGTTGACTTCGTCTTATATCGAGTCTCAGTTACGTTCCAGAACTGAAAAAGAATGATGTCATCATATTAAATGATGACATCATAACGATGACATCATCTCTTGCATCATATGAATTAGACATACACGGAAACAGTGCACATAATTGGATTTATATTTGTTTATTATAAGTTCGCTTGAAATGTAAACATTTGAGTTCGCTTGAACGGTCATGTGCATGTTTCAAGCGAAGTTCATGGCCTATATATAGGTGGGCTTAGCTTCTCATTTGTCACGATCTCATCAGTCCTGTACCGAACTGCTGCCGGTTTGTCAAGTCATATATGAATGAGAAGTGTAGTTTAAGGTGATACTCTCTGTTTTTCTACTCATTCTTTCTGATTCTAATCTGTTTGAGTGTTTCCGCCACTCAAATAGTGTGTATTAGCTCAAATTGACTCACTAGATCGTCAATATCGATCCTACAGAAATTGTCGTAATTCCGTTTAAAAGTGCACCTTGATTCCGCTTGAAATTGCATATTGTACCTAATTTCGCTTGAAGTTGTTGTTAATTCCGTTTGAAAACCTAATTTTGCTTGGGTGATTCCGCTTCAAATCAGTATTCCGCTTCAGTGTGCTATTTCGCTTGAAATTTCAAACGAAATCAGTGATTCCGTTTAAAATAGATAATTTTGTTTGAGAAGGGATTCCGTTTGAAGGTTAATTTCGCTTCAACTGTGTTTCTGTTTGAAGAGGATAATTTCGCTTGAGTTTGATTCCATTTCAAAGTGTCTGATTTTGAAACCTGTTTTCGAATCATGGAAGAGGAATTCTATAACGCGTTTGCTACATCTCTGACTACTCCAGCTACCATAGCTTAGAACATGAACATGGAAAATGAGACCGGAACTTTGCAAAAACCCCCGAAGCTAATGGGCATTGAAGAGAATTATGGTTGGAAAGATCGTTTCGAAAACTGGGTTCAAGCGAATCATTTGAGATCTTGGGAATGCATCGAGAAAAAATATGTTAAACCGCGTACAGATTTGCGTGTTATAAAAACAATTTCTGAACTAAATGACAAAGAGGGAGATATGTACAAAGCTGAGAAGATGATGATTACTTTGTTACAGCAAGCTATTAAAGAAGACATCTTCATTTTGCTTCAACATGATGGTACTTCATGATCGATCTGGGATGCGCTTAAAACTAAGTTTGAAGGTAGTGAAAAGATGATCAGGAGTAAGAAAGCTTTGCTAAAGAAAGAGTTTGATCTGTTTTCAAGTTTGTCAGGAGAATCTTCAAAGAAACTGATTGAAAGATATTGTCATTTAGTGCGATCTATGTCTTTGTTGGGAATTGAAAAACCTCAAGATGAATGGGTCGACAAATTAGCTGATGCTTTACCTCAGAAAGAATGGGGTACATTTTTGATGATCTTAAAGAACACTGGAGAATATGATGGTTTGACGATTTCTCAATTCATCGAAAAGATTGAAGGTCAAGATCTTAAACAGCAAAAGATTGCGAGGATGAATAATTCGAGTGGTCAACAAGATGTTAAAATGTATTACAAAGGCAGTGTTCAAGAGGTAGAATTGAGTCCGAAAATTCAAGCTGCTTTTAGTGCTGGAAACTCATCCAGAACTATTGATCAAAGTCCAAACAGCAGCAGTGGAATTTCTTCATATCCGAGTGTTAATCTAAAGAGTTCAACTTCAAGTTTTCAGTCTCAAAGTTCTAAAAGTGGAAATGGTTGTGTGATACAATGCAACATTGCATTAAATCTCCCGAATGGTCAAAGTTTCTCTGAAGAAGTTGCTAAAGATCACATGGTGTTACTTGCTACCGTGCTGGAATCTTATGAGGGATTAGTAGCTGGAAGAATCGGAAATCCTATGCTGACGAAAGAGGATTACGATCAGATAGACGCTGAAGAGATGGAGCTCATGGACATCAAATGGTGTCTAGCAAGTGTTTTGAGAAGAGCAGAAAAGTTTAAAATGATTACAGGAAGAAATGATTTTTTGGATGCACATGTGTCTACTTTGGGTTTTGATAAATCTAAAGTTACTTGCTTTCGATGCAGGGAGAAAGGTCATTTCAAAAGAGAATGCAAAAATCAAGAGGCTAGTGGAGCAAAGAATCCTTTTGGAAAAGATGATTACTATCGGAAAGCCATATATCAACAGGTAGCTCATCAACCACATCAACAAAAGGCATCACAAACGGCGCATGGAAAAATGATCGAAGATGCAAATAAGAAAGCTTATTATGGTATCATTGATCAAGATGATGAAAAAGTGGCAGAAGGTTTCAGCTGGGATAAATATATTCCACCTGATTCAAAAGTTGTAGCTCTCATTGCACAGATAGTTCAAGAGCCTGACCTGATGACAGAATGGATGAAAGCGTTTGATAGTAATGAGAAAAGTCAAGAAGAAGAGTCTGTTTCATCAGAAGAAAGTTTAGAAAGAACAACAGTTTTTGATCAAACACCATCTGATTCTGGTTCCTCAGATGATAGTTCAGAAAAGACGATAGATTTTGATCAATCGCCAACTGATGACAGTGGTGATGATGAGGAAGAAATGCATATCAATATTGCAAAATATCAATTATCTCCTGAAAGTTTTCAATTTTATTTTGCAGATCGCTTGGAAAAGTTAAAAAAGAGACGAGCAGCAAAAGAATTGAAAAAGAAGGAATGTGAAAGCAAAGATCAAAATGAAAAGATTGTTCAAAATGAAGAGGTTAAAATTGCTGAGAAGATTGTTGAAAAGGAGAAGGTGAGTGAAGTTGAAAAAGTTGTTGAAGTGGAGAAGATCGTTGAAATAGAAAAGATTGTGAAAGTCATCAAGCCTTGCTTAAAGTGTTTGGAATCTTGCAAGCAATGTGTGGAAAAAGATGAGAAGTTGAGTGAGCAAGATAAGATGAAAGAACAATTACTGTTCAATCTCAATTATGTGAAAGAGTCGTATGACGTTTTGAACAGAACAGTAAATGATCTACAAAAGACAAATTCTGAAAGAGAAGATGCACTGACAATGATGAATGCTGTGATGATGTCGAAGCAAAAAGCTATCAATCATTACATTGAAGAGTGTGCAAAGTTAAAGCAAGAGTTGGAGACTGAGAGGATTGAAAATGAGAGAATTAGACGTTTACTGCAAAGTTATTCTAGTTCTGATTATTTGATTGATAGAATTTATCCAACTGTTGCAGGTTTTGAAGCATTTCAAGATGATGAGAAGCCAAAAAAGAAGGATACTGGTAAGAAACAGAGTGTTAGTTACAACAAGTGTCCACCTCCGATTTGGGAAGGGTATTCTCCTAGAAAACCGAATGAGGAGCAAGTCAAAAAGGCTGTAAATATAAAGTTAAAATCCGAAACAACTGATGAGTTACCAGAAAACATTGATGTCACGTTCACATCATCTGACACTGATCATGAGTCTGAGTTAATAAAAAAGGTGGTCTATCAGGTGTTGGATACAGATGAGGAGTCGGAGTCAAAGTCTAAGTCTGAAAGTCCGGGATCATCATCAGTTAACAGTCCAAAGACGTCGGTTAAACGGGTTTACAATAAATAATTTCTGTTATCAAAATCTAATTTGAAGGATGAAACATTCAAAGTTGCATACACTTTGAATGATTCTGACAAATTATATTCTGATAAAGAATTTCCAATAAGAAGTGTTCAAGGTGAAAAGATCAAAAAGGTTTTCAAACTAACAGAAATCAATATTTCTGAAATAAAAGATGTAAGTCTTACTGAAAAACCTAAAAAATACACTTCAAGAGTTCAACAACGTTTAAACAAGATAAAAGGTTACGGTTCTGGTTCTGGTTTTCAAAAGAAACCAAACCATAACGGTAATTTCAAAAAGAAAGGTCTTGGATTTATTCCACAAGAAAATTATAAACATGAAAAACTTCTAAAACAAATACAAAATTTGTTCCAGGGACAAGCTGTGAAGAGGAATCAAAAAGCTCATTCTGGAAACAATCAAACAAAGAATTTCTTGCCAAGAAGCAAGAGAATGTGAAGAATGGAGCTAATCAAAGAAAGGAGACAAGAACCTGTTACAAATGCAATGAAGTTGGTCACATTGCATGGAACTGTTCTCAAGAAACAAAAACAAAACAGGAAGTCTCTAAAAAACTTAAAGAAAAAGTTATTGAGAAAAATGAACCACCAACTGATAAATTTAAAATCTTTGAAAATTCAACGTATGAAGTTGGTGAGTGCTCAAAAACAAGTTTTTATAAAAAGAGAGCTGAGCATGACAACCAAATGTGGGTTGTTAAAAGGTTTCATGAAGATGTAAAGAAATTTGATGTGAAATCTGGCGAAGAATCTGATTCCACAAAGTCAGAGGAGCCACAGGTTGAGGTTAAAGAAGAAAACTCAGTACCTCCAATGGATGATGTTCATTTTCCACCTTTGAGGGCTGAAAATTTTAAATCAAAAGTTGGGAAGGTTGAGATCTCGAATCATTTCTATTCTGAGAAGAAAGAATTTGATGTCGAAAAAGTTTTTAATGGTAATGTCAAAAAGATTTTTGGAAAAATGGTCGAGGGAAAGGCCAAAGGGGTAAAGGACTTTTATGAAACAAAGAAAGCAACTTATTACCCAAGTGAAGATGAAGAAGAAACATCCAAGTTTGGTCAGGCTTGGATGGCAGTTTTTCACAAGTAAACATCAGGACTTGCCGGAGCTCCCAAGTTGGTAATCGTGGAGCAGGAATCGGCATCATTCTTGAAATGGTTTGTTTGGTAAACTACAGGTGGTATCTTTATACTGTTATACATTTTTACTAGTGGTTTTGATGATAAGAAACTCCAAGTGGTTAATCAAGGTCATTAATTTGAACTTGATTGGACCATACGTACAAATGGTAATTTGGAAGAACAATGTGATGAACCCCAAATTTTACAAGTGATAAAATCAACAAAACTAATTTTCCAGAAAAACCATTTGATTAAAACAAACTTAAGTGTTTTTGAAATCGATGGGAAAATAGTTTGTTGTTAGGAGGAGTTCTGATTGTTTATGCCAAGTGGAGGGCGAATTGAAGTGATTCGACATCAGTTGTCACTTTACTTGTACAATTTGTTTTCAAATTTTCTTTAAATGTGTTTGCATTTTAGGGGGGGGGGGGGTAAGAAATTTCAGAAAATCCAAAAACATTTGAAAATTTGAAAAAGCCAAAAACATGATAAAATCAAAAACGAGTTTTGTTGTATAAAAGAGGAAATGATAGTACATCAGTGGACTATCACAGCATGCTAAAGAATTGGAAAGAAAAATGTGATAAATGGTCTTACTGATGATATGCCAGTAGGTTTTTGCACATTTAGTAGATTGTGACGAGATATAAACCTAAAATTCAAACTTGCTTATATCGTGGGGAACATCTCTCGGATATATGGGTAACCCCGAAATCTTGTTTGAAAGGTCCCTCTTTCTGAGATACTAGGTCTTTATACTCAGTGATATCTGGGGTATTATCCCGGGACTTCTGATTTTGCGGAAGCAATGGCCTAGTCCCCAGAGAATACTTTACGCTTGCTTGAAATATAGCCCTCCCTCAGCATAAAAAATGATGAAACATTGAAAAATGCTAATCATGTGCTGTTGTAAAAAAGATCCTCTAAAGGGGACACACCAAAAGTCGAAGCCGTCATCTCTCTGCTGAACGGAAGTTCTGACCTGAGCTCTCACGGCCCTCGCAATTTAACCCCTTACAGATATCATCTAGGTATACTCACCTGTAAGACTGAATATTGGGATCTGGATACGGGAGTATATTCTGAGGTGGGACACGCGAATAAATTTAAGTGCTTAAGACATTAATCTCGTATCTCGAAACTGTAGGATCGATTTGACCGATCAAATGAGTCAATTTGAGCTAATACACACTATTTAAGTGGCGGAAACACTTAAACAGATTAGAATCAGAGAGAATGGAGTAGAAATAGACAGCATATCACTTTAAACACTGTTTCTCATTAATTGATCACAGAAAAATCCGGCAGCAGTTCGGTTACAACTTCAAGGATCAGTGCCAAATGAGAAACATCAACAGCCTATTTATAGGCATCCTAGTTCGCTTGAAATGACACAATCCATTTCAAGCGAACACACATCAACTGAGCTCGCTTGAAATGACCTGATGTCATTTCAAGCGAACAGACATGAAATAACACATAAATTTACATTCTAGCCCCCTATACAATACAAACTTGACACATTAGACCCCTAGACTTAAGACGTAGGCTTTAGACATCGTGCACTAACAAACTCCCCCTTGGATACAGCCGGAGTCTTCAATCTTGGTCTTTAGGTCTTCACAGGGACTTGAACTTCTCTTCTCTATGCTTAGGCTTCCTCAGTAACGCTTTCCTAAGCCTCTCATTCTCATCAACTCTCTTTTTCTCCTCAGCGGCCATTCTTTGATTTAACGTATATCTCATTATCTTATCTTTCTCTTCTTGAACTTTACGAGCTTTCTCAGCTTTAAATCTTTCTTCCTTTTCAATCTGTCGCCATTTAGAATTCCATTTATTTTCAGAGTTTATTCCCTTCTGAAAACAAACAGATACAACTCGTTGAAATTGCATGGCCTGCTCACGATCTTCAGCTTTAAACCAGATCTTGTTTATAAACAAACACTCTATATCTTTCGCTGAGCAGTTCATCAACCACAGAGGATCATACACGAAGATTTCTCTAATTTCACTTCCAGCTCTGTAAGTAATCACTGCCTCAGTTGATATGCAGCTGTACACCCATCCCATAAAGCCTTTGTAAAATTCCTGTTCCATCTTCGGCACTGGGATGGTCTTCATCACTCGCGGCTTCTTTATGTGCAAGATTGTTTCTTCATTACCAGTTTCAGGATTGATTTTTCTAACTTTCTTTGGGTAATGTGGCTGCCAGTGCTTGAACTCTTTCAAAGCTTCAAACTTTATAAAACTTCAGTGCTTGAACTCTTTCCTGACTGGATACCCCAAGGTTCTAACCTTTGCTAACTCTTCCACATCCCACCAGGGTAAGGACATAACATCATACAGAAATTCAAAGTACTGTACCCCACATTCTCTACGAATAGCATATGCATTAACATGAGGAAGGAATCCCTAGCTAATGATATCTCCCATCGACACATCTCTGTCTCTTTGATAAAACTTCAGGGGACGTTTGAATTTCCTTTCATTGCTATTCTTGAACCACTTTTTGCGTTCTTCTTTTTCAAGATCTTTTATAGTTCCATCAAAGTTTTTATCTTTAAGAATTTCTTCAACTTTCCTCATCAGCTCATCTCTATTTTCTTGAGTGAAGAATTCCATCAGAGTAGGAAGATCAGAAGTATCAACACTTACATCATCTTCATCAATATAGTCTTCAACTTCAACACGATCATACAAATCTGCATCTTCCACATACTTGTATTCATAATCAATCTCCTGATTCACATCAAACGCATTCAGCTCCTCCTCAAAATCAAACTTGAAATCAGGATCAACAATACGCGTCATCTCTTTAATATCAGCCATAGTGTACGTATGTCTGAATTCACCTTCCTCTATCTCAGGTTCTAGACGCAGAATTAGTTTTTCAACTTTGTCAACACTTTCATCATTCACGTTCTCCCCCTCACTTGCTGCATCCTCAGGTTCCTCATTAACATCATCATGAAGTAGATCATCAATCTTTTCTTCATTTGATTTTTCAGAAACTTTAACTCCCGAGGTGCCCTGATCATCATCATCATTGTCATCATCACTTGAACTACTTGCAGAATATACCTTTTCTTCATCATCATCCGCATCATCAACATCATCCTCATCATCATCATTATCCTCATCATCATCATCATCAACACCACGAGCATGTTCTAATAAAACTTCGTCATCAAAAACAACAGGAACTGCAGAAATAGGAGTAGGCTGTTCAATGTATGATTCTGGAGCATTGGATAAAACAATTTCTCTTTCTTCAGAAGAACCTTCAAGCTCTTTACCCTTCTTTTTCATTTCAGCATCGATAGCAGCTTGTTTCTGAGCTCTGATTTCTTCAATCTTTAATTCATCAAATTTCTGCTCCACTGGCTTACCAAGCATACTTTCCAACACTTTGTTAAACATGAACATCTCATGCTCTTTCTGAGCTTTCACAGCTTCAAGCTCTTTGTTCTTTAACTCATAATACTTGAGCTGATCATCCCTATGTTTCTTTTCTTCCAACAATTCAGAAACCTAAACTTTCATCACGTCAATCTCTGCTTCATCAGGTTCAATCTTCTTCAACAAAGCAGAATTTTGATCTTCCACAGTTTTCACATGCTTTACCAACCTCTTGTTCTCAGCTATCACTGCTTCAACTTTGTCGTCAACACTTTTAACTTGTACATCAGTTGCAAAGTTGAAATCATCAATATCTATAAGTGGAATATTGTGAGGAACATTAGGAAACTCTTTGTATCCAGAAGATCCAGGTGTGGTTTGAACACGTGGTTGTGAAGATGGTGATGTTTGAAAGATTTGTTGTGAAGAAAGCACAGGTTGTTCTTGATGTGGTGGTGAGAAATGTCGTGGTGAAAGATGTAGTGGTGGTGATTGATGGATTGGTGGTGATTGATATGGTGGTGTTGGTTGTTTTGGTGTAGATTCAGGTGGTGATGAAGGAGGTTTACTGGATTCCTGAATTGGTTTCTTGTTCAACAAAATCTTTAACTTCTTTGCCTTTGGAGGAGTAACCAAAATCTTTCTCACAACTTTCTTTTTGCCTCCGACGGTGGCGTTTGAACTTCAACATCTTGCTCTTGAGATGGTTCATACACGTCATCATCATCTTTACTTTTTCTTTTCCTCTTTTGCTCTTTTTCTTTTCCTCTTTTGCTCTTTTTCTTTTGCTGCATCATGCATGACCTTCTTATAACGTTCTGTTTCATCAATTTCATCTTCCGAAGAACTTGTTGTACTTTTGTCAACGTCATCACTTTGAACATCTTCAGCTTCTTTTTCTTTCTGAGAATTAAAAATATTCAACTTTTCCAGCATACTTTGAGAATTAGGAGATAGACGAACATCAACTCCAACATTAACTTCTGTTTCAGCTACAGCTTCGACTTCAGCTTCTGCTTCAATTTCAATTTCTTTTTCAGACTCATCAACAAACGGTGTTTTAGGAGTTTTCTTTTGCTCCTTCTTAGGTTGTGAAGACGAACCCTCTCCTATTTGAACTTTAGGAGTCACTTTTCTGCTTCTCTTTTTCTGTTCCTTCACGAACCATTCATTACGAGTTGTCTTGAATTCTTGAAGAGCTTCTAATTCATCAGCATACCCTGCTTCTTTCATCTCTTCTTCATTTCTCCAGTTCTGGTGATTTTCTGGATCTGGATCCTGATAATTTCTATCTTTGATAGTACCAAAGAACTCAACTTCCTTTTTCGGCTCAGGATGATTTGGATGATATTTTACCAAATTCTTTACAGAATCATTATCCATGTGAGATAGAATCATCAGATCATTATCCTCATCTTGTACAATGTTCGGATAAGCATGATCGATCATCATCTGAATAAATCTTGGATATAACCAAGTCTTCCTTTTTGACGTCACTTCATCTACAAGATAATGAAACACGATGTGCGAAAAGTTATACTTTTTGTTCAGCACTAAAGCAACAACCATATTCATGTGATAGTCACGCATTGCATCATAACTTCCTTTTTGGTGACTAAGAGCCATTAAAACAGAATGAATTAAGAACTTGTACGGCTTTGTAAACTTCGACTTCAGATAGTTTGCACTATTCAAAGCTCCTGTGTAACCCATTCTCAGTAAACAGCCTTTAACCATTCCTTCAGGAAACTTCGATGGAGAATTTTCATCATCCGAAAAATCCAAGACTTCTCGTACATAAGCCTCAGAAATAATGATTGGTTTCTTTTCATCATTTAGCTTGACAAGAGAATTGATTACTTTGTTCTCTGCATCGTATGTTGCATGCTTCCAAAAACGTTTGACATGAGATTTGAAAACCAAGCGTTTGTCTATCAAAGCCTTCTGTATAGGTACTCTCCTCATAAACTCCAAGATGCTTCTAAATTCCGACTGCTTCGGAGCACTTGCTTCATCAAGCTCACAACAACTGTTGTGTTGTGCATTGAACTGCAATTTCGATGGATGAAAACAAACACAAAACAAACAAATCAAATACTTTCAAAAATTTTCAAGTTTAAACATCATTCAAGCGAACTCAGACAAATAGTTCATTTCAAGCGAAACACATAAAAAAATTATTTCAAGCGGACACACAAACAATTCAGTTCAAGCGGTATGACATTCAAGCGAAATGTCATTTCAAGCGATCTGTCTTTCAAGCGAACAATAAACAAGACCTTCCGCTTGAAACTGTCAAATATTTCCCAAAAATTTTTAAGTCCAAATGATCAAATTTATGAGATGGGTTTGTTCTATGTTAGATTCCGAGCAACATGATACCTTTTTAATCCATTTTGACCCACACATCAGTTCTAGATCTAAGTTCAAAGATTTGTTTAATCGTCAATCACATAAAAACCCTAGATCTGAGCAAATCAACAACCTAAACATGTACTACCTTCAATTCCGACAACACCCAAGTGATTTAATTTCATTTATAAACATTTTTAAACCCTAAATCTAGGTGTTCTACCCTGTACATCACCGACAGACACAAAAAGATAAGATCTGGTCCAAATCAGTTCAATCACTTACATTCACCATGTTTGCAGTTGAGTATACCAACTATAAACACGAGATCTAACAAAAATTGGGCAGTATAACGGCTAGAAAATGATGATTTTGAGGAATCGCTTGAAATCACCTCAGAGACACTTTGAAGCGGACTAAGAACAAATGAGTTGTTCAAGCGAATCCCCTCCTCTATTTATAGTCAAAGCCGTCCCGCTTGAAAGTGCACATGCAAGTTCAAGCGGTCTCCCATTCAAGCGAGATCCTTGTTTGAAGCGAACCCAGTGTATTTTCAAGCGAACTCACCTTTTTAAATTTACAAACTTTTGAATTTTACTGATTTTACCGACACACCCAGTCAACCAAGTCCAAGTTAATGACCCTGGTCAACTGTTTAGCCTGCCAAGTCCAAATTAATGACCCTGGCTGACCAAATTATGAAGATGCTGACTTTCTGAAAATGATTTTAAGTTCAAATTAATGAACTTTTGAACTTTCAAGCAATTACCGATCATTTTTTTACAAACTTCTGCTTACCCAACCCTCAAGATCCAGACTTGTTCAGCACACAAGACTTTGATCATCTGTTCCCCAACGTCCGTTGTCGAAAATAAGATGAAAAATAAAATCTTTTTGGATTTTGAAATGATAAGCAGTAAACTATACACATAATCTTTTTGTGAGCGTGTTAGGGGATCATATCAGCTGCCGACGAGATACAAGTACCGTTAAGCTTTAATTACATTTTAAGCATTAAACAATTTGCATTGATTGTCGATATACTGGTCCACTTTAAATTTTCACACAAAGTTCAATCTGTTCAGGATACGGATTTAATGTTTTAAGGCTTAACTTTTATATGTGTCCCACCTCAGAATATACTCCCGTATCCAGATCCCAATATTCAGTCTTACAGGAGAGTATACCTAGATGATATCTGTAGGGGGTTAGATGCGAAGGTCGTGAGAGCTCAGGTCAGAACTTCCGTTCAGCAGAGAGATGACGACTTCTTCGACTTTCGTAGGTCCCCTTTAGAGGATCTTTTTTACAACAGCATTAATTAGCAATTTTATTGTCTATTTCTGCTGAGGGCGGCACTATATTTCAAGCAAGCAGTAAAGTATTCTCCGGGGACTAGGCCATTGCTTCCGCATTATCAGAAGTCCCGGGATAATACCCCAGATATCACTAAGTATAAAGACCTAGTATCTCAGAAAGAGGGACCTTTCAAACAAGATTTCGGGGGTTACCCATATATCCGAGAGATGTTCCCCACATAAAAGCAAGTAATTTTTATGTTTATATCCCGAACATATCTACTAAATGTGTAAAAACCTATCGGCATATCATCTACAAGACTGCTTAACACATTTTCACATTACATTTCTTTAGCGTACTGCACTGTCTCGCTGATGTACTATCATTTCCCCTTTTTACACAAACTCATTTTTTTTACTTTTTCAAATGTTTTTGGATTTTTGTAATTTTATCATGTTTTTGTATTTTTCTGCAAACTTTCTCCCCCTAAAAACAAAAACATATTTTTGTGTTTTTGGTTTTTATCAAATGCAAAAAATAAACTGTACAAACAAAAACTTGACAACTTTGACGTGGATCACATCAGATCGCCGTCCTCCTCGGCTTCACACTCGGTTACCCTCCCAGAAGACAAATTTTTCATCCCGTTCAATTTTAAAAGATAATTAAATCTTTTTCTATCAAAAGGTTTAGTATAGAAATCAGCCTTCTGTTCATCGGTGTGTATGTGTTCAATACGGATTAACTTCTTTTCATAGCAATCACGAATGAAGTGATGCCGTATTTCAATGTGTTTAGTTTTCGAGTGGTGAACCGGGTTTTTCGTTATGTTGATAGCCGCTTCATTGTCCACAAATATCGGAGTATTCAAGAACTGCAAACCAAAGTCTCGCATCTACTGTTGGATCCAAAGGATCTGTGAACAACAGCTCGAGGCTGAAACGTATTCAGCCTCGCACGTAGAGAGCGCTACTGAGGTTTGTTTCTTGCACTGCCAGGTGACCAGTCGAGTTCCGAAGAACTGACACCCAGCAGTGGTGGACTTAGCATTCTGCTTGCAACAACCAAAATCTGAATCAGCAAAACCTGATAGAGAGAAATCGCCAGACTTAGGATACCACAAGCCGGTGCTTGGGCAGCCTTTCAAATACCGTAAGATGCGTTTCACGATTGTCAGGTGAGACTGGCGTGGGCTGGATTGATATCGTGCACATAAGCAAGTCGGATACATGATATCTGGGCGGGAAGCAGTAAGATACATCAAGGATCCAATCATTGACCGATAAAGAGTCTCCTCCACTTTCTCTCCACTCTCGTCTGGGCAAATTCCATGATTCTGTGCTAAGGGGGTTGATGCTGGACTTGATTGTGCCATGTTGAACTTCTCCAGAATATCATGCATATATTTAGTTTGATGAATGAAAATTCCTTCAGGCATCTGCTCAACTTGTAACCCAAGAAAGAACTTCATCTCCCCCATCGAACTCATTTCGAATTTCTTCTTCATAACCTTCTCAAAATCCTTACACACCTCATCATTCGTTGACCCAAAGATGATATCGTCAACATAAATCTGCACAATCAAAAGATGACCTCCAACCTCTTTGGTGAACAAAGTACTATCAACTGTCCCTCTGATGAACCCGTTGTCCAACAGATATTGGGAAAGCGTCTCATACCAGGCTCTCGGGGCCTGGTGGAGACCGTAAAGTGCTTTATCCAGCAGATAGACCTTGTTTTTGTGTATCGGATCTACGAACCCAGGAGGTTGTCCTACATACACTTCTTCTTTGATTGATCCATACAGAAAAGCAGATTTTACATCCAACTGGTATACTTTGAATCCTTTCCACGATGCAAAAGCTAGGAAGATTCTTATAGCCTCGAGCCAAGCTACAGGGGCATACACCTCGGTGAAATCAATCCCCTCCTGCTGGCTGAAACCCTGTACGACCAGTCGCGCTTTATTTCGTACAACCACCCCTCTGTCATCTCTTTTGCATTTAAATACCCATTTTGTCTTAATCAGCTTCTGGTTCTGTGGAAGATCTACCAGTTTCCAGACTCCCAACTTCTCAAATTGTTGCAATTCTTCTTGCATGGCATTGACCCAAATGTCTTCAGTCAACGCTTCTTTATACGTTCTGGGTTTAATCTGCGACATAAAACATTTAAGTGATAATTCTTCTTGTAACGGAGCAACAGAAGTATAAAAACAAGTAAGTGCTCTGTTGATCTGGTCTCTCGTTTTAACACCGCTCTGAAGATCTCCGATAATCTGCTCTGAAGGATGGTAAGAGAGAGTTCATGGCATGACAGTGTCAGGCACAACAACTTCCGATTGCTGATTCGTGATATCTAGATCACCGGTGTGATCCTCAGCTTCAGTCGATGCAACATTTGGATCCTCGTCAAATATCGGACCCTTCTCCGAATCTGAGTCATCGGACTGATCAAATGAAGGAGCTGGTTCCTCTGGTGGTTCATGAGTTGTTCCACTTGGACCTGCCTCGTGATCGTTTGCACCAGTTGTAGGAATATTCGTATCCACATCTGGTTGAGAAACCACCAACGGTCTAGGTATCTGATCTTGTACCATGGATTGTTGCAGTTGGTATAAGTAAGCAAGTTCCTCTTCACTCGACTCTATCGGTAGTTGGAACGACTCCCAGAGTTTGTCATAGTCGAAAAGAAATCTTTGTCCGGGAAGTTGCGGTGGAGCCGTATGCTTCTGACAGTCTACATGTTGAACTTCAATTACCTTCTTCAAACATGGAACGAACACTCTTTTAAGAGGACTCGCATATCCCACAAAGAAACCTTCATTGCTTTTTGCGCCAAACTTGCCATCAGGATCAATGAAAGTACATGGTGATCCGAACGGCTCAAGAAACTTCAGATTTGGCTTATATCTGTGCAGAAGTTCAAAGCAAGTCTTTTTGTATTTCTTCACAATAAGCACTCGATTCAAGGTATAGCATGCCGCTGCCACAGCTTCACTCCAGAAATGGATCGGTAGGTTGGAATCTGCCAACATGGTTCGAGCAGTTTCAATTAGAGTACGGTTCTTTCGTTCAGCTACACCATTTTGCTGTGGAGTGTATGGTGCACTGAATTCATGAAGAATTCCCTTCTCGTTACAGAACTCGAGTATGCGGTTATTCTTGAACTCCGTCCCATTATCACTTCGGATTCTTCTAATTGGCACCTTATACAATGTTTCCACAATCTTTAGTCTTCAGTCTTTGGACGATTATCACTATTGTCAAATGCCTATGCAATTCGAAGAGAATGCGGTTATTCTTGAACTCCGTCCCATTATCACTTCGGATTCTTCTATTGTAGGATCGATTTGACTGATCAAATGAGTCCATTTGAGCTAATACACACTATTTAAGTGGCGGAAACACTTAAACAGATTAGAATCAGAGAGAATGGAGTAGAAATAGACAGAATATCACTTTAAACACTGTTTCTTATTAATTGATCACAGAAAAATCCGGCAACAGTTCGGTTACAACTTCAAGGATCAGTGCCAAATGAGAAACATCAACAGCCTATTTATAGGCATCCTAGTTCGCTTGAAATGACACAATCCATTTCAAGCGAACACACATCAACTGAACTCGCTTGAAATGACCTAATGTCATTTCAAGCGAACAGACATGAAATAACACATAAATTTACATTCTAGCCCCTATACAATACAAACTTGACACATTAGACCCCTAGACTTAAGACGTAGGCTTTAGAAATCGTGCACTAACAGAAACAGTTGAACTTTGTGTGAAAATTTAAGTGGATCACTATACTGGCAATCTAAGTGAATCGTTTAGAACTTAAAATGTTTAAAGCTTAACGGTGTTGGTGATTTGTCTCATAAACTGATATGATCCTCTTACACAAACTCACAAAAATAGTGTCTGTAAATATTTTTTTACTGCATTTTATTTCATCAAAAATCCAAAAAGATTTTCAGTGTGTTTTAGCATAAATTTTTGAAAAATTCAAAAAGATTTTCGACAACTGATGTTGGAGAGCTGATTTTCAAAATTCCAAGTGCTAAACATGATGAGCATTTCGTGAGGGGGAGTTTGTGTTTAAATGAGAAAAGATTTTGAATTTTTGCCTACAAGTGGTCATCAAAAGCTTTTAAAGTGTTAAATCATTTTGGAAAGATATCTGCAAGTAGTATATAAATTTGTCAAATGTTAAATTTGTGAAATTTATTGTGAGGTAGAGGATGTGCAGGATAACCTGGATTCTGAGTCTGGGTATAGAGCCAGGACACGATTCTGATCCTGTGAAAGACAGATTACGATCAACATCCGAGGAAAGATTATTTGTTCGAGGGGAGTATGTTGATGCTGATGAAAAGAAAAGAGAAGATTGAAAAAGTTTTACATTGTCAAATACTTCAGAGAGCGATCAGACTGATAAAGACTGAAGACGTTGAAGACTCGACACTTAAGACTCGTCAACATTCGAGGGGGAGTCTGCTGGTGCATGCGTCTGTCTACTTCGTCCTGTATCGAGTCTTGCATTGTTCATGGCACGAAGATCGAGAAAACAAGACAAATAGTTAATTTCGCTTGAAGGTGTCATGGCAAGTTCAAACGAAATCACATTGGTTAATCTCGCTTGAAGCTAATTCCGTTTGAGATGACTAATTCTATTTGAATGTAATTCCGCTTGAGGCATGTTCAAGCGGAATCACCTGCCCTATATATAGTTGTGTCTGATTTCGTTTGAAGTAGTTCGTGTATGTGTGTTTCCGGAGCCGAAGTGTTGTTTCGTTGTAAAACTTTGTCAAGTTAATCAGTACAACAGTTAAAGTGAATATCTAGCTGAATCTCACACAATATGTATGTTTCCGCCTTTCATATTGTGTAGAACGCCTCTGATCGACTCGTTTCGGGTCTGTTCACGATCCTACACAGAAATTCGCTGATTAGGGGGGTATCTGGCTATGGCTTTAGCCTTTAGAAGTTTTGAGAGAGAAATTTAGAAATTGAACGATTTGAAATGGCTGACTCGATCCCCTATTATAGCCTGATCGTAGGCAGGTCGCGGTCCGCAACGTCATCTCCTTCAGCTCTCGCGGCCCGCGAGGATGTCTTAAGTCGGCAGAGGTTTGATGAGTCATCACACTAGTTTCGACGTGTGTCCGACAAGTGGCATAAGCAGTGCCCGGCAAGTAATAGGGCCTCGCGCCCCCTGAAGATCCTGGTGATCTCGCTCGCGGCCCGCGAGCGGCTTTAATACTTGTTTTTATTTGATTTTTATTAATATAAAGGTTATACGAATTCGATTATCGCGTACAGGGTGTATCTGGGAGCGTTTAGGGGTGTTTCTCGAGGGTTGTTACAATTACCACCATCGCACCATCACCACCCTCAAATTCTCCGTGCCGTTCTGGCCCCACTTAAACTTTCTTCCGGACAACAAACGCAGACTTTCTCCAACAACAACAACACACATTCCCTTTCCCTTCTCTCTCCCTCTCTCTCCCTCTCTCTCTCTCTCTCTCTCTCTTAGGTGGAACCCTAATTTCACTCTACTATTGGGAAACTGCTGCAGATCTCCGACGGCCGTCGCAAGGGAGGACGTCAAACCATCAAACAACGATCACAACAACAAGAAGGATAAGCCTGTCGTCAAGAAGGCGCCGATCACTGTTCTCAATGATGTAGCAAAGGAGAACATAGAGGATAAGTATACGGTGGACACGGAGCTAGGGAGAGTTGAGTTCAGAGTTATATACCTCTGTATAGATCGGACCACCAGAGAATTACTAGCTTGCAAGTTGATCTCGAAGCGAAAGCTGCGAACAACTGTGGATGTGGAGGATGTGCGGCGAGAAGTGGCATCATGAAGCACTTGCCAGAGAATTCCAGTATTGTGACGTTGAGAGAGGCTTGTAAGGATGAGAATGTTGTGCATTATTAGGTAGAGAGAGAAAGATAAGGAAGAGAAAGAGATATTAGGTAGGGGTAATTTGGTCATTTAACAAATTTTAACAAAATAATTTTAACAGTGTTAGAAAATTGGACTCAAATGGTTAAGAAAAGTGGCTACAGAGACTCAGGGCGTTAAACATTTTGATTTTGGACTCAAGTGGTTAAAACAAAAAAAAAACACAAGGACTCAAAAAGTAATTTACCCTATTATATATATGTAATTTATTTTAATATATATTATATATTAAAACTTCATGCATTAAAGACTTGTTCCTTGTACTCATATGCATATAAGACTTGCACTTTGTGTGTAAATAACTAAATTACCCTCCTAGTTATCAGACTTGGTGGATTGTGTTAAAAAAGGACTCGAATGGTTAAAAAAAGTGGTTGTAAGGACTCAGGGCGTTAAACACTTTGATTTTGAACTCAAATAGTTAAAATCCTAAAGTACTGGGACAAAAAAAAAGTAATTTTGTCCTCTGGTTTTTACTAGGCATTTTTATGTTTTTTCGAGATTAAAAAGATTAGAGAATAAACTTTGTAGTGGTTCGCTGGAGATCCATTAATCTAACCAAAACTGAATACTAGATCAATCGTTTGGGGTAGATACCCCTTTAATTGCACCATTCGAGCAATTGTGAGCCACAAACATGCAAAGGCTTCCATAGCGGGGATAAAATGAAAGGTGAGAGCGGGTCCCCTTGTCGCACCCCATGTTGGGGAGTTAGTGATCAAAACTGAGGATCTAGACAAAACCAAGATCCCTTTTATCCACCTTCTAAATAAAAGAGGAAAGTCCATTTGTTCCAACACCTTGTTTATGAAATCCCGGTTTAAATAATCGAATGCATTTTCGAAATCAACCTTGAAGAGAAAAAAGGTTGTTTTGCCTTCTTTACCCACAAGACGATTTCATTTACGATGAGGGGACCATCAGGAATGTTGCGGTTTGCAAGGAAAACTGATTGTTCTTCTGATATAATCAATCGATTCGATAACGATTTTTTTTGGCCTTGGGCATTATAGCCTAGTGGCATCTTTGGGATGGGATAAAGCTTAGGGAGTTTGATTCCCACAAGCGGGGTTTTCCCCAAAATTATTGGGTTTCCTCCTGAATTGGTGTATGGGCATTATTAGTGGAAATGGATATGATCGGGTGGTTCCGCTGACGGCACGATGATACTCTAGCGGTCCGTCAGTGATCCAAATTTGCTGTTAAAAAATGATAACGGTTTTAAGTCAGTGATCCAAAAAAAGAAACCTAGAATGAGGCAGTTTTTTCAGCCAAAGTCCCGTCCATTACTAAGGTCGTCGAAGAAACTAAGACAATGGCGTTCCTGTGGGTGAGCAATCATGCAAAAAGGAGCAGCATCTCTTGGACCGAGTGGAAGAGTTTTAAGGTTGATGACATGGGATAATCGAGCTAAGATGTGTTGTTGGGTTTTAATACCTGTGTTTGAGTTGTAGTTTTTTATATCCTGTTTCGTTTTTTTTCGACGTGTTGTATACCGGTTTCAGTTCTTTTCTGGATTACATTTTGAAATAATAGTTTGCGTTGTTGTCGTTAAAAAAAAAGTCTCCTCGGCTAATGCTCTTGAGAACACCTTGCTAAGACTGCAGGGTGAGGGGGCTTGGGTTGACATGTGGCACTTGTGGGCTCCACCAGTCCACACCCAAAATAGTGGGGTGTGGAGGGGGTGTGGCTAGGCGGCGTGGGGTGGCGATTTGACACCTATTTTTCTTTTTTCTTTTTTGTTTTCTTATTTTAATCATAGAATTTAATATATTAATTTAAAAAAAAACTATTTAATTAATATTAAATAACTACAAAAAAAAATACATTACATCACAAAAAAAAAAATCAATCATCTTCATCTTCGTCTTCAATGTTATCAAATCTAGGAAATGTTGAAACATCTTCTACCAAATCAACTCAAAGATTTGCATTTATTTGTCGTGACTCAATTAGATTTTGGTTTTGCGTTCTCTGTTCGTCACTAATGTCTCCGTTATTTGATTCAGTCTCTTTGGGAAAATATTCAACTATTGCCCGACCTTCATCCTCTAAAATCATGTTGTGTAAAATGATGCACGCATACATCACGTTTCTTATTTGATCTTTTTTCATACAATCAACAAGACATGCTCAAAATGCGCCACTTTTTCTGTAAAACACCAAATGCTCGCTCGTTGTCTTTGCGTGCCGCCATCTGAACTTTGTTAAACTTTACTTTTTAGGATCTAGGGTTCCATCTCTTGAAAAAGATTTCACAAAAACAGTCCACCTAGGGTAAATTCCATCAACAAGATAGTACCCATGCATGTATTCAACATCATTTGCAAAAATTATTCCTTTAGGTCCAACACTATTTATCAAATCATTAAAAAGGGCGAGTGATGAATAATGTTTATATCGTTATGTGAATCTGGCATACCAAAGAATGCATGCCATATCCAAAGATCTTGTGATGCAACGACTTTAAGCATCATAGCCAGCATTCCATGATATCCGCTTGTGTGAGAGGCTTGCTACGCAGTTGGACAAAGTTCCCACTCTCATTTCATACAATCTAAACTACCTATCATCCAGGGAGACTATGATATTTAGCGTGATGTTCCATAATTTGTTGCATATCACTAAACGTTGGTTTTCTCAAGTATTTTTTCATATATAGTTCAATGATATACGCACAAAAATTGTGAAGACTTTCCCTAGCCACCCATGTCGACATTTTTAAATAGTCGTCCATTATGTCGGAACTATTCCCGTAAGCCAATTGTCTTAGGGCGGCCGTAACCTTTTGCCACGTGGTAAATCCTAAATCACCACGTGTATCGGGTCTTTGTCGGAAAAAATCGTAATTATCCTCTAAATCCTTTGATATTCTTAAAAATAAATTTTTACTCATACGAAAACAACGCCTAAACATTCTTTCATCATACATTGGTTCGGGTGACAAACAATCGCTTACCAGCAAATCGTTAGTGATTTCGAGTTCACGAACGATATACTTGAACTTGAGGATGACGAATTATAACTATCAGACGAATCACTTGAACTTGAAGAATTCCTTGAATATATTTTTTTTGGTGATGGGAGGTGGTTTTTTGATATTTGGATAGTAAAATTTAGTAAGAATTGTTTGATTTATATAGAATAAAAGTTAAAGAATTTTTTTTTGTTTTTATCAAATAGCCATTGTCCAACGGCTAGCCCAACGGTCACATGAACTCAGCCAATCCCAACCATCCATATCATCTCCTCAACCCGCTCCACGCCAGGCATCATAGCCACGCCAGCGGGGCAACGCCCCTACCCACGCTGGCCCCATGTGGCTAAAGTAGCATTGCTTGGCTACCCACGTCCCCAACCCAAACCCACACCACATGGTAGGGATGAGCAAAATGGACCCGGTACCGGTACCGAATTTACCGAACCGGGTACCTTTTCGGTATCGATTCGGTACCGACTTTTGACATTTTCGGTACCGGTTTTTACCCTCAAATACCGGTACCGTACCGGGTATATTCGGTACCGATACCGGTACCCACTTTTAAGAATTTTCGATACCGGTACTTTCGGTTCCGGTACCGGTTCGATACCGATCGGTACCGAGCTCATCCCTACCACACCATCTTCTAAAGTAATCTACAGGACTTTTTGGTCTGTCGTCTTCTAAATATTAATATTGAATTAACAAGTTGCTTTCCATTCACCTTCCGAAGTTTGTCTTACTGTGGTAGGCAGCTTTTAGTGGGTCTTTAATAAATAATTTGTATTGACTTTAAGTTGACTTGACTATAATAAATTGAGACCGGAGCCCTTGAATGGTGAGGAAAATCACAGTTGCTTCAGGCTTCAAAGATCACTCCGATAATCAAAGGTACTCTCAAAAAATGCTCTTATTATGATCTGATTCCAGTTTAAGTTACTCATGAATCGCTATAACATTGCAGCTGAAAACATGAACGACACAGGTGCAGCCTCTGGTCCTGCAATTCCACTGGTTCCCATAAATCACAATCACCAGCAGCAGCAGCTGAACCATACAATTGTTCCGATTGTTACACCACCAGTGCCACCACGAGCGCCACCACCACCCAACCTACCTCGTTCAGATCTGCTTAATGGTAATCTCTCAATTACTATTCGATTTTAACTACTAATCTCTAGCTAGGGGTTAATATTTGTGTACGGAACTAACTAGTTATTTCCTTCAATTAAATCTTATTGAGTTGCTATCTAAGCGTTGACTTTAGGTAGATTTTTGAAGTATGCAAATCTGACTAGATGAGTTGTTTCCAAAATTTTGTCTTTTTTGTTGTTGAAGTCAGTGATTTCACTATGTGACGTAGCGACTTCAACATCAAAAAGACAAAATCTTGAACTTCAATCTGACTAGATTTTACTTTGAAGTCTAACCAAAAAACCACACATTTTTCATCATGTGTTTTCAAAAGAAACCAGGGGCTGTTTGGCAACTTTTGAATGGTTAAGTGTTGAACCAGTGTGAGGTATGAACCCATTAAGTGCTCAACGAGTAAGATGTCTGAACCATTAAGAGCCAGTATAATGCTTAACCGTTCAGAGTCAAATGTCCGACCAATTTAGATAAGAGGTCCTAACCATTCAGACTCAGTATAATGCTTAACCATTCAGAGGCAAATGTTTGAATAATTTTATTATGAGTAATAAAGTTACAATAATTTATATAAAAAAACTATGGAATGGGAGGTGTAAAATTGGAAACGCCCGTTAGGCTCGCCACAAGAAGAGAATTCTCTATGTGATCTCTCGGTCGGACGTGAGAATAACTATTGGTGTATTGGAAATCAAATAAGGATAGAGAAGACAGAGTAGTGGTGAGAATGAGAATTAGGTTTGTTTGTTCATATGGGCCTAAACCAAATAGGATATGTTGTTGGGTTTAAACATATCGGGTCTTACTTTTAAATTTAGGTTTATGCTTTGTTTAATATAATCTTTTAGAAATTTTGGGCCATACGGGATAGTGGGCCCTGGGCCCTTGGTGAGGTCATCTCACGTTGGCATGGATCGGGCCCTTGGGCCTTGAATCCTTAGATCCATAATATTGGGGTGGCTCCCTCTTAGGATAAGGTCCACTATTTCTGGCCCGGTCAATGTTGACGCATGCGTTTTTCACTTTCGTGGAATAAAATATATATAACTACTTTGCTGCTTCTCTCTTTGAAATTTAATATTACTCAAATATCGTGTAAGATGTAGTATATAAAATTAAGTATAATGGGTGGGGTTCGGCTACAAAGTCTATTTTTCTATAAAGTGTACAAAGTTATAAAACACCATAATTTCAGCCATAAAACACACTCAAAACACACAAATAACAGAGTGAAGATCACTAAAACACAATTTATACAAACCCTAACAGTCCATAAAAACCTCAAACACACCATCGTAGAACTATGCATATAAAAACGCAACATGATAATCAACATAGAACACACTAATGTTATTCATTAATAATCAAAGTCTTATCATCCAAAACACAACACAAAACCCACAAATATGGCTTTTTAGTAATCTTCACTTTGTTATTGGTGGGTTTTGAGTGTGTTTTATGGTTGACATTATGGTGTTTTATGACTTTTCACATTTTGTAGGAAAAATGGACTTTGTAGCCAACTCCCACCCTATAATTGTATATAAATATATTAACAAAATAAATAAAAAGAAGCTGAGCAGAGCCTGGGTGCGGCTCTTGTTGTTTACACCCATAGCAAGGACATGTGAATTGTGAAGTAACTTTGATTGATCATAGTATAGTTAAACTATATCAAACACCAAGGGCTTGTAGCCAAGCGTCATCTATGTGTGAAGTAAAGGTGCTCCTCCCATCTAGTTGAGGCCTTGAGGGTTCTAGTATCATGCTGGGCAATGATGTAGCTTTATGAGTAATTTTAGAGTGAGTGTGTGTGTGATGATCTATAGTCTATAAATTGACGCCAATCGTGTTTGACAAAATTGTTTAAATTTAAAGGTCCTAGAGCAGACTACGTCAAGTTTGGTGTTCCACTTTATCAAGCAGCAATCAAAGGAGATTGGAAAGCAGCTAAAGTCATTCTTGACAAAGGACCAGATCTGATACGTTGTGCTATCACCGAAAATTATGAAACAGTGCTTCATGTTGCATCAGCAGCAAAAAGAACCATGTCTGTGGACGAATTTGTAATAAATCTAGTATATATGATGGACAAAAATGATTTGGAGCTACAGAATAAATATTATCATACAGCCTTCAGTTTAGCAGCTGCAGCAGGAAACGTTAAAACAGCAACGATAATGGTGAAAAAGAATCCTGCTGTGGCTGAAATCCCTGCTGGTAATATTGAAACGATGCCACTCTCCTTGGCTGCTTTATTTGGAAAACCTGATATGGTGAGGTATTTGTATGGTATCTCTAAGAAAATGGGAGGCGATTATTGGTCACATGATAATCGTGGTTGGGTCCTACAAAAATGTGTTGAAGGAGATATCTTTGGTAAGTAAGTTCTTCTAATTTCAATCAGATGATGCTAGCGGTTCTTGGGTTTCTTTGTAAGTTTTATTGTCCACTTCGAACCCTTAACGAGTAATACAGATATGTGTGTGTTTTAAATTGCAAACTTCCTTATGTATTGATTGATTGGCAGTTGCTATGTTTCATTTTGTGTTGGGTTTCTCTTTACAATTTCGAGGATGGTTTTGTGCATAAAGTGACCCCAAGCTCTTTTGTAGACGTTGCTCTGAAAATTTTGGTTGATCGCCCTGAACTCACTTGCAAGAAGGGATTACTTACTGAAGTTCTCATAGCTTTGGCTCAGAAGCCTCGTGCACTTGAAGAAATAAAACCACATATCATCTTCAGAATCATCAACTCAAGTACGCTTATTATTCTCTTTTCTTCAATCTACACAAAACACTTATTAAGCGAGTTAATTATTTACAACTGAAATTTGGAGAAACATATATTATAAAGTAGAGGCGATAATGTAGCATGAAGCCAAAGAAAGCGAAGAAAGTCCTTAGTTTCATGTATAGATAATTGGAGAGTAAATTACTTTTTGAGTCCCTGTGTTTTAGTGGTTTTAACCACTTGAGTCCAAAATCAAAAAGTTTAAGCTCTGAGTCCCTAACCGCTCATTTTATAACGTTTTGAGTCCCTGTGTTTTAGTGGTTTTAAACACTTTAGTCCAAAATCAAAAGTACAAGTGTTAAAAATTGGACTCAAAACGTTATAAAGTGAGCGGTTAGGGACTCAGAGCGTTAAACTTTTTGATTTTGGATTCAAGTGGTTAAAACCACTAAAACACAGGGACTCAAAAAGTAATTTACTCATAATTGGAGCTTCAACTAATACCTTTTAAGTGTACAAAGCTCCATGTAGCATACCCAACGTTCAAAACAAAATATTTAATACTTTTTTCTAGTTATAACCAGTTTCATAGGCTAATTTTACTGATATGATGGTCTTCTATGTTTTTGTTTCAGTTTTTGGAGTGTTTAATGTGAAGGTGGGCGGTGAAAAAGAAAGTGAAGCCCTATACTTATTAAGAATAGTTTGGCAATCAGTTGCCGTAATGCCTAAGTGCGATATTGATGACATTATCCAAGGTCCACCTCTAAGGGTGGGAAATACAATAAAAGGCTACCCTTCCCGAGTACTTTTTCTTGCTGCTAAAATGGGCAACACGCGATTTATAGTTGAGCTCATTCGATCATATCCTGATCTCATTTGGAAACAAGATGACAAAGGAAAAACTATATTTCACTTGGCGATCAAGCACCGTCATGCAAAGATCTATAATTTGTTATATGAGATTGGTGCAATGAAAGATTTAATAACCCCTATTAAAGACAAAAACGGCAATAACATGTTGCATATGGTTGCAAAGAAGGCTAAGGGAAATCAATTTCAAAATGTGGCTGGAGTTGCTTTACAAATGCAACAAGAGTTATTATGGTTCAAGGTACCTTTTCTCAAACTTAAGACCAACTTGGATGTAAAAAAATAAATAATGGAATTCAGAAATGTTCAAGATAAAAAGGAAACGGGTAAAATGCTTGCAATGTGGTCTAAAGCAAGCCAAAGTGAATGCATACAACCTTCAAAATTATTTTATTTTAAAAATTAAGTTATCGATATGTTTTCCATAATCACATTTAGTGCATTATTTGTTTATGATTATTAGGTCAACTTGCTCTGACCAGTACTGTTTTGACCCAAACCACTTTGACTGATAGAGGAAATTGTTTTTGAACCCTCAAAATGACTGAATATATGTTACAGGAGGTAGAACAAATGATCCCACCTCAATATAGACGAAGGAAGAATGTAGCCGGTGAAACACCACAAGACTTGTTCTCCCGGAAACATGCAGCTTTAGTAACCAAAGGTGAGGGTTGGATGAAAAACTATATGCTAGTTGCAACCCTCATAGCCACCATTGTATTTGCAGCGGCTTTTACGCTTCCAGGTGGATACAACCAGGACACCGGGATTCCTTTTTTCCGCAATAAACCGTCCCTCCTTATTTTTGTGATCTCTGACGCCGTGTCTTTAATATCCTCAGCAGCCTCTATCCTCATATTCTTATCTATGCTCACATCTAGTTATGCAGAACTTGATCTCTTGGAGTCATTACCCGAAAAACTAATGTTCGGTCTTGCAACACTCTTCCTCTCTATTGTATCTATGATGGTTGCATTTAGTGCGAGTTTCTTTGTACTTTACAACAACAGTCTTAAATGGGTGCCGATCACTATCACATGTTTGGCTGCCATGCCGATCATTCTATTCGCCAAACTGCAATTTCGATTTTTAGGCAATGTTTTTTACTTTGCGTTTCGATCTAGATCTCTCTTTAAGCCCAATAAGCAAATTCTTTACTGTTGAAATCTATGTAATATTTGTTTCTTTCAAGATTCATGTACTTTAACGACTGCTTTTAAATTACTATGGACTCGGTATGATATTGTTGCTTGTGGTCGTAAATGCTTTAAGTTCACTGGAGGTTGTCACCTGTATTGTCACCCATAAAAAGCCAACGATCATCCACAAGGGACGGGGAGATTCCACGAAGGGAATTGACCTCTTGAAACTCCAACAATTCACTTGGCCTGGTAAGTTCTTTCGACCAAGATATGATAAACAACAGGTGTGGTGTAGAGCCCAAATCACATTAAGTCAAGCAAATACAATTATCAGAATATAAAAAAACTCACCCTCAGCAACAGCTCTCACACCTTCCTCCATCTCCTCTCTACACCCAAAGACCTTCGAAACAAGCCCCAACTCCTTCGATTCCAAACCCGAAAACCACCTAGCAGTCAAAGCCAGCTCCATAGCATTCCCAAACCCCACAATCCTCGGTAACCTTTGCAAGATCTGCCGTGATCGCTAAATCCACTTCCTTAACTGTTACGTATCAAAGTATTGAGCGAATTATAGAGAAGAAGAAGACCAAAAGAGAAGAGGAAGTTATCTCAAATCATCGCTAGATCCATCTGTTACAACACACCAAACTATATAGCCACTAACTAACAAATAACCCCCTACACTATAGAACAATTACATTGAGGCCCTTCTAGTTATTTTGACACGTAACAATACTTCCCTCCTATAAGACTTTTGACCTCAAAAGTACAAAATAAAAACCCAACCCATTAATCAAAAGTGTCAAAAACAAAAAAGAATGCTTGATTTTTATCACCATCAAGGACAGAAACTTTAAATCCTTGTTGCAATACTGGACTTTCTTTGGTATCTCTTGTTGATGTTAATACAACATCTAAAATTCACTAGCCGTTTACCCGCGCGATGCGGCGGGAAACATATCACTTAAGTTGGTGAGTTTAGGGCTATGTACGGGGAGGTTCGGTTCTGAGCCATAACCAAAACCAAATTCGTGATGCAATGGAAAACACAACACTTAGTAATTCTAAGGGTGTGCATGGAAGGTTCAGTTCTGTTGAATCAAAACTAAAATCTAAATTTTCGGTTAAGGTACTCTCAAAATCTAATATGTTACACTACAAAATAAAATTTACAACACGATACTTGTTTTCTATTAGTTTATTAATAATCTCGTGATATATTGTATAGCACTTAAGTTAGTTTCCTTGTTCGAATAATATTTTATAAAAGTTTATATATGATATGTGTGAATTTAGACAAACTCTACCTAGATGGTTTACAACTCAAATAAAAATATATAAAGTTGTATGCCTTTTTGTTGATCGGGAATTTAAAAGTAAGATCTAATGTTTAAAAATATGCAGGTTAATGGTTATAAAATAACTTTTCATCAACAAACAGAGTTGGTGCAGTGCGTTTAGAAACCAAGAGATGCACCCAAGTTAACGCCATTTGTGATTTGTGATAGGAAAATGTCACAGTTCTTCAAAGTAATTGTGACATCAAAAACGCCATTTGTTATTTGTGATGGGAAAATGTCACAATTCTTCAAGGTAATTGTGACATCAAAAACGCCATTTGTTATTTGTGATGGGAAAATGTCACAATTCTTCAAAGTAATTGTGACATTAATTTGTGAAATATTATATAATACGTAAGGCTAGCAAATCGTGTCTTAACAGGTTTAACAGGTTTCTGACGGCGCGCACAACATAAGTTTCAAACATGATTACGACTCGTTTAACTACTTTCTACCTCATGTTTATAAAACAGTTTTATGTTTTATGTACAAAAACGAATAAAGGATAGATCCTAACATTGTAATTTTAATTATTTTAAAAATTAAAAAAGTCAAAGGGTGTATTTTTCAGTCAAACAAGTTTAATCGTGTCTTAACATGTACCCAATTGCCAGCAAAATACGTCTGTTAGTTTTCTTATTCGTCGTATTTGTGTGATTTCTCTATGCCATGAGCCGTACATATCTTAAATAATATGCAGGTGAATAATAAGATATCAATCATAAACATACATGATGATTTCAAGATAAAAAGTAGAGCACACGAATAAAAAATATCAGTAATAAATGTATGTATTTTAAAACTAAAAATCCATTACACAATTTAATGAGAACAAGTTGTTTCAGCAATATGCTTGACACCAGTGGTCCCGGATCACACCAGTGGTTTCAGCAATATGCTTGACAAATTTCAGCTCCTCATCAGTACTCATGGCATATCCAAGCCCTCGGTTTCTTTAGGGGCATTATCGCCTAGTGGGATAGATATGATAAAGTGGTTCCACAAATCATATAAAACTATGTAGTCCACAATCCATACAAGCATCATTGAAATTAATAAAGACTCACCAAACATAACAAATACGTTCACCCAAATAAACTTATAAACTGTACCTTTTTTTAAAACAACTTATATATTGAATATAAAATTAAACATACAACCATTTGTACCAAACAACTCAACAACCATTAATACAACATAAACCAAACTTTATTTAGAATCGGTGGATTTTTTTTTTTTTTGGGTAAATGAGCTTTCGCCCGGCAAACTTTTATAAATAAAAATTGTAACATGTTTAAAGGGGCATACCCCCGCCAACTAACAAACGACACACCGAAACAAGCTTCGGAGGTCGACACCAAAATAATGAAAACATACGTCGCCTACTAAATTTAAAGGGGCATACCCCCGCCCATCATTCTCAACCATAACTACCCCATTGGGCTTGCTTAAGGAACGATAACTGGGCAGCATAATTTGAAACCAAACAAACCGAAAACTGGGCCGGCTACTACATGCACCCTCTCCCACACTAAGCTAGACAGGACAAGAGTGAAACTGGGCCAAATATATACGGAATAACGCTGCACAAACCTTTACGAAGACTCGGAACATGAGTAAAACTCGGGGCTGCAGCTGAAAACACACCCAGACCATAAAAACAGCTGCCCACTTGGCTCCGTTGCAGAATAAAATACCCAAGCAGCAGCCAAAAATGTCTGACAGCGGCAAAAACCCAACCCCGGTCATCAAAATAAGCCTGGACAGTACTCCGGGACCTGAATATCGAGATCTAGACCAACTGAAAGGACTCGGGAGAGCTGGACCAAGATGACTTAATCTAAACAAAATACCCGGATGCCAGACCTGCAAAAACAGCCCCGGAACAACTGTACCACCCCAATAAACTTCGAAACAGCAAATAACCAGCCTATAAGACCCGGTTTGGCTGCAGACAGATATCATCCAGCAACCGAATAACATCAAACAGAACGTCCCAAAAATAAGGAGCTTCCGAGTACCACCCAAAAACAACCGAAACCCGTAGAAAACCAGAACAAGAACCCAACAGAACAACAGACTCATAAAATTAACGTTTAGGAGGTTTTGCGACAACGGGATCAAAATTAACGGTGGATTTGTGTCTCTCTTCTCCCTCCCATTTCTTTTGGGCTTGTTTACTCCCTTACTCGCTCGAATTAAATGTTAAAAATAATGAAAAAGAAATGGTTCAACTTACCAAAAGCAACAGGAGGTGAAGGTGGCTACTGTTGAGACACATGCCGATTCCTAGATTGAAAGATGTTTATGGGTCGTATGGGGTGTTGGGAGTAGCTGCATTTGTGTAAAGTGAATCAAAACTTTGTGTCGGTTGAAATTGATGTGGCGTTCGCCTAGCCAGACCTGAAGCACTTGCCACATTGTTACTTTGTGAAAGAATGTCCACAAGAGCTAGGACGTTGTGAAGCAGCAGCAGAATCAGGCTCACCCATTAGCCAGCCAGGAACTCTGCCGCCACACCAGTGCCAGTACCAGCAGTAGACCTATGTACAATGGAAATGAGTCATATATACTTATACATAACAAAAGCTTTAAAATTTGTTATGATACATAACAAACAATACTCACCCAGAATTTGTCGACTTCATGCCCATTTTTCTGGACATCTTGTGCACCTTGGCTCGTTAAAAGTTTTCAAGGTTGGCTTCGAATGTGTACACTGAAATCATACAAATATATAACAAATCTCAAAAGAAATTACACAAGAAATCTCATACATAATTCATATTCATAAAAAATGTTATCATTTTTCTGGACATCTTGTGCACCTTGTATCATGTTCTAAATGTTATGCATAAAAATGATGACATGCTCGCAAATCAAATTTTATTACCTGCTCAGCAATTTGGCCTCTAAAGATACTCCTCTTAGAGAAGCGACCTATATGATACAAGTTTTGTAGATGAACATAATTATGTGTATAATCAAAATTGTTAAAGACCCAACTTATACAGCATGTGAATAACGTTGAGTGTATACCTGTTTCTCCAACTCCCGGGCACGGGCCTCTGCTTCTTCACGTTTTTCTTCTACATGACGAAGCTGAAATAGAAACATAACTAATTTGTCACACAGTTACCAATATGTATATGATATAACCAATAAATAAATCAGATAGATGGACTCAACTTATCTATAACAATGTCATGCACTTCTTGTAACATATCAAGCTGCAATTAAGTGTCAATTTAAATCAGCTAACACTTGTAAAATTCGTGTGAATGTAAGCTTAACACTTACATCCTGATCAATATGACAATATGTCCATTAATTATCATAATAATCAATAACGAATTCATTTTATAATTTTGAAAAGACATTCATACTTCATCGTGAAGTGCAGATGCCTCATGTTGATCTCCCATATCTTTGCCGCGTCCACTGACTGGTGTAAACCTACAAAATTACAATCAATAAATAAATAAATACTCCCTTAATTATTTTAGCAAGTATAAAACGAAATATCTCTTAAGCTCACTTTCATTTACGTATAGGTTATGGAACTGTATAGGTTATGGAACTGCACTGCTTTCTGGCTTGCAGTTCATAAATCATAATCATTTATATAAGAACCGTATGTGGCATTCATTAATCAAACAGGAAAGTATTTATACATAATACACATGAACAACCACCAGCACCACAACAGTCAACACAAAAGATCAAAATTTTATCAACACCCAGTCCCTTATAAGACATCAGATTCATATCACAAACAAGATTATCTAAAGACCCAATCGAAACTCAATCAAAGATAACATAACATTAATTCAATTCAAACCCTAAACTGTTTTAACTTCTCTTAGGCATTTCCACAAACAGATAGCAGTCAACACCTAAACAAACAAAATCAGGACAAATGGGTATTCGAATTCAAGTGAAACAAACATTATAGAGGGTTTACCTCGTTCTTCAGAGAGGTGACTGCCTTGGAGGCTGCAGCCGACACCATCAGCAACGACGCAGAGTCACCGTGGAGAGAAACAATCAGCAATGGATTAGGGTTTCCCGTTTCGTTTCTATCCCCAATCTCGATCCAGACCTACTCTCATCCCCAGATTCTGTATTTCAAAACATTAAAAAATATCAATTCATAAGTGTCAAAAGCAGATCCAGATCCAAAATCGGAGAGAGAATGAAAAGGGAAGGGAGCTGTGGATTTGAATTTTGAAATGAGATTTGGGGTTTGTAAGAAAGCAGGGATTGTATGAAAGCTTTAAAAGTGAATGCGCGGATCATGATCCGTGTGAAGGTAATGGACGGTAGGATAGGATCATGATAGTGATGGACGGTAGGATCATTATCTTTGTGTTTTTGTTTGAGTTAATAAGGGTATAAGTGGAAAGTGATATTTTATAGTGTTTAAAAGACTTGTACAGCATGCTTTAGGGGTGTTTTAAGGGAATTTTTATGGACTTTAAGAAGTCCTTCCTATATGTATTACTAGTGGGAATGCCCGCGCGTTGCGGCGGGTGTCCGGACTAATATCATATTCAATAATGACGCCTATTACGAACCACAACCCATTCCGGATTTCTAACATTTTATCCCATTCAACAATAACTCTGCAAGATACTTTCAATGTATAAAACCTTCTGATTCATTTTCTTTCCAAAAAAAAAAAAAAGGTTAGTATCAATTTAAAGAGAAACAAGTCAAATGCGTAAATATATTTGTATCTTAAAAGAAAGTGGGTCAAAACTCACCCAATGTCGATTTTAATGCATACAACCTTTCTAAACTAATACATTAAGGCTCGATAAGGCTCGACGAGCCTAACAAGCCTGACATGTGAGGCTCGAGGTGTGAGTGGAGAGTTTTAAAACTTTTGATGTGAAATAGTTAATGGCTTTTAAAGAGCTTCATCCAGCTTTGATATCTTCAGAGTGAGTACAAGCTTAACACTGTGTTCGATGAAGCTATTAGTTAGACAACTACCATGCGATATGATCGAGTCAGTGATTTGCATAACAATGTGAAGGTAGAGAATGAGGCACATAGATTGTTTTTGTTTTTTTTTTTTCTAAGGAATAAATAACAGTTGAATATTATCTTATATTGCTATTACTAACCTTGCAGTTGTCAACATTTGATGGTGGTAGATTTCTTCTGGAGCTATACATCGGTTTAGCTGCATCGTAGAAGCTAAACCGCGATGGCTGTTATTCAAAATCAGATGTGAAAATAGTTTAGTATCAAATGTACTCATTTAAAACACAGAGATTTTGTTATTTACAAATTTTGAGAAATACAAATTATAATATGATGATTACACCCTTCTTAACCTTACAGCTTATGAAAACAAAAAAAAACATGATCCCAAAGCATAATGGAAGTTGGAATGCAACTCACATGTTCGGTAAGCGCGAGATTTGCTTCGAAGAACGATCTGATCGTATCAATATCCTCCCAATAATCGTTAAATAAAAGCGCCTGCAATTGAAATTTTTTAAAGTTTTGATTGTAGTCGACCTACATTGCTCACTATGAATTTTATTATTTTCACAATCTAGACAATGCAATCGAGTGGATTCACACGCATATGTGTATACATACACATGTATGTATGTATGCATATATACACAAATATTTATACATACATGCAGACATACATAAATGCGTATATAGATACATATATAAATATAATAACCGCATGTATATCTTCTTGATTCATTCAGAAGGGATTGAACAACCTTAATGTAATATTCTTGGGCTGAAGCAGGGATAATTTCTGATCCGAAGTCATTTGCCGTAGGGAAACGCCATCTGTAAGTTAATTAACATTTATTATGCAAATCATGTGAAGATAATCACTCACGGTGAAAAATATAGACAACATAGACCTTGTACCTTGCCGGGTTGTATATAATTTCAAACGGTTGAAATTAAGACATTAAGCTAAAAAGGGTAATGGGTAGAACAAGTTAAAAACTTGAAAGTCAATAAAGTATATTTTTATGGATCAACCTCCTAAATCATTTTTTCAAAGATTTATATCATCATGTTAATACTATAACAAGTTATAGAAAATGGGCGAAAAGTGTTTGCGCGTCAGCCTGACCCAACCCATAACTAAATGACCCATTTACCACCACCCGACCGCCCATTGATCCTGTGTCTTGTACCTCAAAAGATTTAAAAGGATCTCCTTCTTGAAAATATATACTCCCATGGAGGCAATATACGGCTTCTTTTCCGCCTCTTCTTTAGACAATCCCAAGACTGTTGTATCCACCGCCTGAAGTACAAATTTAAGGGTATAACTCATTCATCGTATCGTTCTATGATGCTAGTTTTAAATATTTCTATCTTTACCATTGCTTTCAACTCATTCCCTTTAGGCTTTTCACTGAATGAAACAACTCTTCCTTTCCCATCAACCTTCATCAATCCAAAATCCGAGGCCCGACTGTCAGGGGCGGATGTATGTGTATACAAGGGGGAGCGCCCGCTACCGCTTGGCGCTCCGGCGGTAATGTAAAATTAGTGTAAATTTTGGAAAAATTTGACGTTTTTCCGATTTCGTTACCGCTTATTTATAAAACGTTACCGCTTGGCGTGAATCCTAGATCCGCCACTGCCGACTGTCATGTGTAAATAATACAATAAAATAAATATTTTTATAACATTATCATCATTGTCGTTGTCATTCAGTTTGGAAAATAAAGATAAGTAACCTGTCATCCATGGGCAAACAGGAAATTGTAATATCTGCACCACTTTGTCTGTGACTCTGCAACAAAAATAAAGACATAACATATAAATTTATATAAAAAACTTATAATAAACATTTCACCTGAAGAAAGTCCATATAATCCATTCTATACAAGTGATCTCCAAATAGAATGAGAACAACCTCAATATCCTTGCTTCTTGCATCCTACAAACTCAAAAGTTAGTTATATTATGTGTTCTTAATAATACGTTAGTTTGTCCCAATAAGTATTTCGTTTCGGGTACCTCAAACAACCAATGAAACTGTCAAACCGCATCTGCAGTACCCTGGAACCACCTGTTACCTTCCTCACCTGGAGTTTGAGTTGCGGAGAGTGCCTGATATCACATGATTACTAATAATAATTAGAAATTGTGACATGGGCTCTGAACATCTGGAACCTTTGTTTCAGACTAAACGGATTTCCTTAATTCTACGAGTTTTGATTTATTTCCTTTCATATGTAAAAACGCGTGAATCTTTGAGTGTCGTGCGTGTTTATTCAGGAAGTTAATTTCATAAACATTATATACCCTAAATAATTAAACTCAAAATTGAGATACATCGATATCATTCTCTGCAGCTACCATACAACTGATTTTGCCAAAAACAAAAGCGTCTTTTTAGTGACAGTTTTTGTACGTGATCATTACGAACTGCAACTATTTAGTCGTTACCTTGAACCCAATGATTTTCCAGCCAAAATCTAAGGATGTCCGGGGTACTTAGCAGCAGCGTTTCTTACGATATCCGAGTGAAACCCAACAAGTTTTTCGGGCTTTGGAGCGGCCTTTCTTCTACCATTAATGTCTGCCAGACACAGATAGTTACACTTGCACTGAGTGAGAGTTTTAGATAAAACATATGTATGAAAACTCACATGGGTAGTCAAAAGTTACGACTTCGACAGCGTTTAAAGCTTTCGCCAGCAAGTTCTTCCATCTGAATAAAACTCAAGACTGGTGTTCAATAGAAATCTTGCTGTAAGCGAAAATAAAGATATGTGCATACGTATTGTTGCCCATTCAGTTTGTGCTACTCTAATTTTTATTTCAAATTGCAAAGTTAAAACAATAAGTTTTTGTATTCATATATACGATTTGAAAAATAACAAACGTATTCTGCATTGCAATAGATAAAGGGTTTAGTTTGGGCTATTAATATAATAGCTTGGATTATTTTGGGTTTAAGTGCTATTTTCAACGGGTCAGAATGGCCCCTTCTGAAAATCATAAAAACACTTTGCGGGTCATACTGGGGGAAACAAAAAAGAGAAACGGGTCATTCCTAGGTTTTTCTGTGCGGGAAAAAGAGCATCGCTTCCCGTCGACTTCCTCCGATCACATCATTTTCTACACATTAACTGATATTCGCTAAACAGCAGACAATCTCGAACCACAACCACCATTGGAACCATCACAGTCTCTGATCCATCGAAAGACTTAGCACCAATCACTTACTGGCTATAGCATTCAGAACAAGGTAACATTTCAAATTGCATTAGCGAACCTGAAATTCAGTTTCCGACTTTCCATTACTTTATCTAATTCATAAATCATGATTAAACCTTATAGCCTTTTAGAGTTCATGTGCAGAACAATGTCAGTTGATTTTTCCCTAACAGCTCATATTACTGATCTAAAGATCTATGTAATCTAACTCGGATAGTTCTTCACCTTCCTTTCTTACATCGTTGTCAACTTTGGGATTTTTGTTTAATACTACAGTTCTTGTTATTTGTTGTTAGAACTTAGAAACAGGTGCTGCAAGTATGCAGGAAAACTTTGACAGTTTTTTTAAGTCGACCCGTATCCGTTCTGACCCAAACCCATTCTAACCGAACCAATATAACCCTGTTTAATCAGCCCGTTCTGAGCTGACATCCGACCCGCCCCGCCCGCCCAACCGTTTTTCCAGGTCTGATGAAAATAGAACATTTTTAGGAAATTTAATCAATAAGACCTAATACCAAAAACAAAACAAAAAAATCAAACTTTATTATCAAACCACCCAACAATCTTACTATTTGAGGCACATTATACAGAAAAAGCATACTTTACGCCTCTAAAAGTAAACAAGATATCTAATTTCAATAACTTCAAGAGTTTAAGAGTCCTATGTGAATAAATTTAGGCATTTTAGGGTAAAAACTGGGGAAAGTGAAGGGTAAAAAAAGGAAACCTAATCATCCACTCGGAAGTAGAAGGAGCACCGGCTCCATGAGCAAAAACAACGACCAGAGAATTATGATTAATACCCCTCACCGCCGACAAAGGTTCAGGTCTTTTGATCAACGGAGCATATAGTTGTATAGCTCGTTCGTATTCACTTTCCGGCGTTCGTGACCGCTTCGAACTCATTTTCGTGATCGGAATCAGAGATTGAGTTCGTTAACTTGTTCAGGGTTCGTTTTTTTTAGGTAGATTTATGAAACCCCCTAAATAATTAAACTCAAAATTGAGATGGATGGAGAATATTGAAGTTAGGTTTCCACTAACCGTCAAGTAGCCAGCCAGCGGAGTCCGGCGGTGGCTGAGAGCTCTCAATGTTGGGCCGATGGCACCTTCGATTAGAGGTGCACAAATCTGGAGCTCTCTTCTATCTTTCTGGTGGATGAAGATATGCTAGCAAACGGAATTGAGAGGATGAATTGAAGGTGAGACCCTTCCTTGGCCGCCTTCAATTGATGAAGATTAATTTAGGGTTCTTTTAGAAGGGGTCACCGTCGATTTATATGTAAATGAGGGTAACATCGGAGGATGGTAGGCAAGAAGCCGGCCATTAATCAAAAGGCTAATGCTCAGTCTTCATTTATTTCATAGATGAAATCTCTAGAATACCCTCTAGTGTCTTAAAATTTTATGTTATTGACAATTTTACCCTCATAAAACAAGCATTCATTAGTTGTACATGTCGCTTAAAGTGTTAGACGCGATGTAAAATTACATGCTTGTACATCACTTCTCCTTTTTATAATAGTATAGATAAAGTAGTATAGATATAGATAATAAATCCATATGTTATCCAAAAATTATACTCTGACATAATATATAACACTATCATAGTTCCAATTTCACAAAAACACAAGTCTAAGATCAAATCCCCAAATCTAGGAAATAAGAACCCTAATTTCAACAACAATCAAATTCGAATTCATTTACCCTTCTATCACAGAAATGGATAGTAGGGTTTTGTAGAGCATGAAAAATTAAACAAGATGGGCTCAAGAATCACCTTAATTGGTTACGAATTGAAGGAGAAATCGTGATTTAAAGTTCTGAACCCTAGACTTTTCACTTGAATCCGTGAGACTGGAGAGGTGTTAAAGGAATTTGGGAGCAGGGAAAGATAGAGAATGATCAAAGTATTCGCTTGATACAAAAATCATAAGCTATGGTTCACGAATTTCATTAAATGCCCATTCAAGCTCTTGTGCGTCTTTAATGGTGATTATGGTGATTTAATTTGGGTTTGATTAGATCATTTAAGTGAGGGGGTAACTTTATAGAAATATAATCATGTTTGCCAACTGTTTCAATTAAGTCATCGAAACTCACTAAAGTTTCATTTGTTGTTTTAATACGGTGTAATTCTTACCGGTTTGCCTTGATGACGTGTCAGGTTTCATTCAATTTAGTTTTAACTTAAACCAAAACATTTATGATTTTTAATTTATATAAAAAAAATTAACCACACAAGTTTTTTTTTTCCTTTCTGTTTCTTTTCTCAAAATTTAAAATCAACAAACAAAAAGAAACCCCCTTTTATTCTTTTAGATCTTGGTCGCTGAATAAGTTCTTTCAAATAATACCCACTACATATCAAATTGTTAACACTCTTTCTTCCCTTTCATCAAATTCTCAAGCATTGTTTTACCATTTATCGAGAGAACTAAAAGCTTCAGTTTCACATGGAACCTTTTACAACAATCAACATGAGAGATCAACAATTTTCAAAATAGCTACACCGTAGGTGACTGACTGTACGGAACACATATCGACAATGGAGCTTTCAATTTCACACGGAACCGTTCGCCGGAGTAGAGATTCTGATATTACGACTTCCGGCACCGGTAAAAGAAGAAAATTGGAACGTCAAGATGAGGATAACGATTTTCATTTTCAGTTACAGTATGGCTCACACCGTGATGTTGACGTGATTTTTTTTGAAGATTATGTAGCTTCAATATCTACTACCTCTGATCCCAAATCTGAAGGTTTGAAGATCAAAATTATGGAAAATATTGAATTCTATTTTGATTATATCCACATATAAGCATTAAAATAAAATTAAAAAATGAAAGAAAAAAATGGTAACCTGGTGACCTGGTAATTACACACTATTAGAACACATAATTAAAGTTTAGTAACTTTCAGGAAGGAGACAAAAAAACTTTTGATGATTTAATTGAAACAGTTGGTAAACTTGATTTCATTTCTATGATATTTTCCCTTTAAGTGAGTCATGAATCGTTTAAAAGGTGTTCAATTCATTTCTCCACCATTTCGATGTAAATGGCACCGGTTGGAAGATCATTCGTCGCGTTCGAGTCGAGTCGAGATACCCCTGGGTCGGGTTTGTATGGTGTTCGGGTTGGGTTTGCGCAGGTATCGGGGTAAGGAAGAAATAGGTCTTGGGTTTCGGATTCAGGTTATAAGATGAACGCGTCGGGCTTCATCACAAGTTGCGATGTAGTCCAGCCGGTTTTTGTGTTACTTCTCAAGCCAGGGGACCCGGGTTCGAGTTTTTACTATGACATAATAGGCCCTCCTCTTTAATAAACTTGATGATAAACTCAATTAGCCATTTATATAAACCTAGTTAGGGGTTGTTTGGTAACATCTGAATGGTTAAGTGCTGAACGAGTAAGAAGTCTGAATCATTAAGGGGGTGTTTGTTTTTTGTGAAAAGTACTTCTGGACCTCTTATGTCTTCCCCACGCAGACCACGCGCAGATGTTTGAGTCTACAGTGTGTTTGTTTTTTGGAAGTGATTTCATTAAAAAAAAGTCTTCTAGACCTCTTCCTCTCGCAGATCAGGACTCCCCTCTTATAACCTCTTCTTATCCTCTTCTTTCAAAACACTGGAACTGATGCGGGCCCAAGTGTGTAGGAGCGGGCCATCTTGTATTTGGAGGCCCAAGATCGCGTAACAAAAGGGGCTTCACTAAAATGGCTCTAACTTGGGCTACGGGGGTCCGTTTTGGGCATTAGTTATTTGCATTTTTATGTTTTTTAAGTATTTTGGGCATTTTGTTTTTGGGCTTGTGTTTGGCCCGTTATCTTTTTTAGGCCCATTTTGAATTTCTGTTCTTATTTATATGTCCCTCTAGTCATTTGAACAATCAGAATTGAATTTTGGAACTATCGAATTTTTCACTTCAAATTCCGTGGCCTTTGGGTTGCAATTTGGGGGTTGGGGAAGAACTACACGGGTATTCGTAGAATCAACGTGTTGATCTTCATTTTCCATAACACACACTACATCAGGAACCCTAGCACTTGCTCCTCTCAGCTGACCACCACATCTCCCCTCCCCCACCTCTCGTCGGCCCCTGAAATCATAAACTAAATCAACTGAATCTGTAATCATAAACTTTCAAACAAGTGGACACACATTTTCACTAGCCAATTTGATGCAATTCTGTAACATCGGTTGCTTGCTTTTTGAAACTTTCAAACGCTCGAGTTTGTCATCGTTGGAGCCTAAAAAAAGAGTTCGGTCCGGCGATAAGACCGACGCTTGCTGTTTGAAGCCCAGAGTACGGGTAGGGCTTAGGATTTCAGCCATTTTTGGAGTACAATTGCTGGATCTGTGGAGAATTGAAGCCTTGGACGACAACACATAACCTCTCCCACCTCGGCCCCTGCAACTTCTCCCACCTCGGCCCCTGCAACTTCGTCGGCCACTGTTGCAGTAAGAAAAGCTTCGATCTTTATTAGTGTTCTTATCATATACCATAGTTTTGAGATTATTGACAGTTAAATTACTTAATTACATCAAAATTTTATCTGGGTGTTATTAATTTTAGCTAGCTGGTAGTTAAGGGTTTCTGTTAAAAATCTGATCTTGATGATGAATTTTGGTGGGTTGATGCTAAGGTTTTATTAGGGTTTACTGTTTCTGATAAATTTAGGGCTACCTCTTCTGATATAGATGTAAAAAAAACAAACAGTCTTCTTCTTGCAGACTGCAGAGGTTTGGTCCACCTCTTCTGCTACAGACGTCTGCAGATGTGGTCCGCAGACGTTTTACCTCTAAAAAACAAACAGCGCCTAAGTGCTGAACCAGTAAGAGGTCAGAATCATTAAGAGCCTGTATAATGCTTAACTGTTCAGAGGCAAATGTCTGACCAATTCAGATTAAAGGTCTTAACCATTCAGATTCTGTATAAATCTTAACCATTCAGAGGCAAATGTCTGAACCATTCAGGTTTTACAATTCAGATACGCGATGATATTAAATTATTAAAATTATAAAAATTTCATTTTTTTAATTCTAAAGGATCCAGTTTTACAATCCGAGTCAGGTTTCAGAGATCCGTTTTTTACGGATGTTACAGTTTCCCCTACTTTTGGGAATTTCGTCCCCAAATTAAGAGGAACCCACTCGTGTAGGAATGGTGTGTAGGGGTCTTCATAGGCGTAAAAGGATATCTTTTAGATTTGGTAATAGAACTAGGAAATCAAATCTTAGGATCAGATTGTTCCTTAGAAATGTCAGGTAACAAGTGTTGAACATGAGTTTTGAAGATACTGAGAATACGCTTGAGCTAAGATACATCAAAAGTAAAGTTTAGATCTGATTAAGGCGGCAACATTCCTGATAAGGGTTGTATACCCAGATAAAGGAATCACTTTTAATGCCAGAGATGCAAAAGTGAAGAGTGTTAATGAAAACGTAGGGGATAGCCTATCATAGGCGATATAAATGTTACTTGGTGAAGCCCACGAAATGGCGTATCGAGAATTAATTGCGGTTTAAGAGAAAATTTTGTCCCGGAGATGATTTGTAACACGACAGACTTTGGAACCTGAGTCATAAGGTATACTTATGAATTGAAATCCATGTCATAACTTGGGATTTTAAAATTAAAAACTCTTCATAAAACGCCACAACGATAGAGTTGATGTCTCAATGATGTAGAGTTTGAAACACCAAATACTCAACCAATAAATAAAAACAATAAATACACACAATCTATCATGATTAGTCTAACGGTGTTTTTGATAATTTGCTAGAGGCACTTATATATAGAAAGTATCAGCGGCGTATCTACTATGTCTCTACCAAACTTTCATCCACATCATTATTCGAATCATGATCAATGACTCAAACACTACTTATACATAATTTCTCATGACCAGTCTAACGAGGTAACGAAGCTTTTGATAGTTCGACAAGGACACTTATATATAGGAAGTACTAACGCCGTATCCACCATGTCCTTATCAAATTTTAATCCACGTCATTATTCGGATCATGATTAACAACACAAACACAACTTGCATAGAGATTCTCTTGACCATTCTAACGAGGCTTTTGATAGTTTGACAAGGACATTTATATATAGAAAGTACCAACGGCGTATCCACCATGTCCTTACAAATTTCATCGGCTTCGTTATCCGGTTTTGATTGGTTCTATGCGATGACTCGACCTAAAACCTACTAACTAAATAAACATAAACATAACCAAAACCACAAACAAACGATACTTGAGTCTCGAACCCAAATATGGGTGTGACTAAATGCTGGCTATACCTACATCCCATAGTCATGAGGGAAAGGTCAGTCTAAGAATAAGCGAGACGATACCCACGCTCCATGTTATGAGGGAAAGGTAGTCGTGAAATAATAATGTTGCAAAATTATAATAACATGAAATAACATAAATAGAAATGATAATAGTACAAAAGTCAATAATGCGGAATAGTAATAACATAAAATGAAGAAAACATAAAACGTCAGAGTAAGGGACGAAAACGATGCTAAATTTTAGAATAGTAACGTCAAAAGTGTGACAACGTCACAAGCTATCAATGGTACAAAATAGAATTTAATATTAGTATAGATTGACGTTAGTGCGAACGTCAATAACATGAAGTGGAAATAGTGGATAAATTTGATAATATGGAAGGACCAAACATGAGGTCAAATGACGAAAGCAATGAAATGCAGCAGCGATCTTAACTTCTACAAGTTAGGTGATGATTACAATTTGGACAACCGTAGAGGGTCATAAGATAAATCATAGAAGCAACTCGTATGTTCTCAGAACGACAGTCTGGAGATTCGTCTCGGGTGATGGAATAACAGTAGGATAAATTCTAGTTTTACTAAGAAATTTTATTTGTTAAATGGTCTTATATTAACCATAGATTTGTTAATCAGGCACACGTTTATTGGGTTTTGTATGCTAACTAGTATTAAGCCCCCGGCGTTGCGCTGAGGGAGTAAAACTGTGACAAATAGCATTAATGCCACACCACCGCCAGCAACCACCAACATTGAAGTTGTGGTGTGTTAATGCGAAGAAATTAGACCGAAACGTAAAACATAGAAAATAATAACTAAGTCGATTTAGGACCCGTGTGTTCTGACAAACCTGTCAAACAGGAAAAAAATTGACGACTTAAAAATGTTGAACCACACACATATGTTTTGCCATGTTAACTCACAAAATTTAGAACGGAGCGTAACACGAAACGTAAAAACGTTGAACCACCCATGCACGTTGCATCGTGTTAACTTGCAAAATTTAGAACAAAACGTAGAATGAAAAAAAAAGCCAAATATGAAAAGTACAGGGGTCCAAGTTGCAAATAAAAAAGTTGTGATGTTAAATTGAAAAAAGATGAAATTTTTTAGGCTAAAAGTAAAAAAGTTCAAGTAATGTTGGATTAAAAGTGTAATATCATTTTTTTTGAAACCCACTAAGCATGGGATATAACAACTCTATGCACCAACATGTTAGCTTATTTATAGGATGTAAATGTAAATTATATTTACAGTTTACCAAGTGTGAAACATTAGTATTTAAATTTTTCATGCATGAAACAATCTGGTTTATTTATAAAAAAACATGTTAGTTAAGTTTTAAGATCAAGTTTTGGTTTGAAGTAGAAGATTTATATATATATAGGGTAAGGTTTATTTGAGAACCACCTTTATTGCGAGAACCAATGTGAACACAAAATAAAATCTAAAAAAAATAAAAAAGGCACTCAAATTTTTTTTAAATATTTTTTAAAAAAATCGCTATATTTAGTTACAAAAAAAACCTTTTTTTAGTAACAGTCATCCATGCACATGTGCATATGTATCATTACTTCGACAAATTTCGTAATACATTATCAATAATAGACAATTGCACTTTAATTTACAATACCAACCGTAATACACTACTTTTTACATTACCAATATTCAAAATGCACATGTGCATCATTACGTATAACCATGATATAACGTGTTTTGGTACAAAAAGTTTGTGATTTTGAATGGAGAAGTAGGCCTATATACATATTTTTTGGTTAGTTATATCTAGTGGTTGATGGTTCGGTTATAGTTGTCAATTTATGATGTAATATGTTGATTGGATGGTATAAATGATGTTTATATACATGTAATAAAGTGAAAATATTGGTAATGGTATTGTATTATGGATGGTAGGAGGTAATGGTAGTGTATTATGGATGATATGATAGATGAAAGAGAAAGTGTATTCAAACTAGTGTACCAAAACACCTCAGTTCATGTTGATACATATAGACGCACATGTGCATTTCTAATATTGGTAATGTGAAAAGTAGTGTATTACATGTCGTAGTGTAAGTGAAAGTGCAATTGTCTAATATTTGTAATGAATTATAGAATTTGTCAAAGAAATGACAAAAATGCACATGTGCATGTTTGTGTATTATGGATGGAATGATAGATGAAAGAGAAAGTGTATTCAAAGTAGTAAAGTAGTGTACCAAAACACCTTATTTCATGTTGATACATATAGATACACATGTGCATTTCTAATATTGTTAACGTAAAAAGTAATGTATTACACGTGGTAGTGTAAATGAAAGTGCAATTGTCTAATATCTGTAATGAATTACGGAATTTGTCAAAGAAATGATGCATATGCACATGTGCATGGATAACTGTTACTCGAAAAAAAATTTTGAAATTTTTTTTATTATCAATGAAACATAGCGATTTTTCCAAAAAAAAATAGTAAATTTTTTTTTTGGTGTTTTTTAGATTTTTTTAGGTATTATTGTTTGTGTTCACACTGGTTCTCGCAATAAAGGGTGGTTCTAACGGATCCTTCTCCTATATATATATATATATGATTTTTTTAAAACCACATTTGAGGTAAACAAACTTTAACTTCACCATGTGCCCTTAACTCGAGTTTGACAATCTCTGGCACAGGTTATAAACATGATAAACTCTATTAACCATTTATATAAACCTAGTAGTTTATCTCTTTGCAACGACTAATGGACTAACCGTAAACCTTTATAAAATTAACGTTTTTAGTCCGGTTTTAATCAACCACGATACGTAATGGTAATAAATTAATAAAAGAATAAAAATTATAAAATCTCCATTTTTTATTAATTCCAAAGAATCCGGTTTTAAAATCCGAGTCAGGTTTCAAAGATCCGTTTTTTGGGGATGTAACAGACTTCCTGTCTACACAACATCCTCCTAAATCACTGTCAGAATAAGTAATAAAATAAAATTATTAGAGTAATAACGTTTTTAGTCCGGTTTTCATCTATAGTCATTACACTCTTCCTTACAAATTTTTAATCATACAAAAATGCAACTATACATAATGTTACAAAATCAAAGTGTAGTTCATCTCCTTGTCGAAATATGTAAGAAGGATTTGTATAAATTAAGAGAGAAAAGATTATCTATGTTGTTACACTTTCAGCTTCGAACATAAATTCAGATAATCCATATGATTGAAAATCCATAAGGAATAGTGTCGCTATGTGTTTCGTACTCGTGTTTCTATTGGTTCTAGTATCTATTATTATCACACCCCGAATTTCCACATATCACCGGTGGGCCCGGTGGGGGAGTAACGTGACGTGGTTGGCAACATCATAGTCAAACAACACAATATATAAATGCACAGCGGAAGCAAAAGATAATTATTACAATCCGAAATAGTGTAACATCAAAGTATTACAACGGAAGTAAGGATCCACAGGCGGATCTTAAAACAACAAAAGAAATTTATCAGACTAATAGCTTATGTGGAGGAGTTGCAAATTCCTCATCTAACAAGTCCTGAGCAGCTTCCAGCCTATTATGTACTTGTACCTGTCACTTAGACTTTGGAAAATACGTCAGTTTTCACTGGTAAATACACTCAACTGACTCATTTGAAAAGGGTTTAAGAAAATTGGTTTAGGTGTACAAGGCACGAAAATATATTGACACTTTGATTAAAATGCTCAAGTCAATATTAATCTTTAAACTATATCTCATGTTATCAGTTTTACATAACTTGCTCTACATACGGGGCCCGGTTCTATGCCGGTTCAAGATTAACCGACACACCACTATTCCCCTATTGGGAATCCCTTATTGGGTATAATTAATTAATTAGCATATAGCATCTGTCAGGTGTATGCCTACACCCCGTGCTTAAATCGTGGCCATTGCAATTTAATGAGTCAAGGATATCCAGGACACGGTCGCATTAATCCCCAATGTTTCAGTCAAGCAATACGAATTAAAACAAGTTATTTGGATTTCCCGACTCATTGGTCTTCGAATCCCATACCTGACCATGCGGTATTTATATTACCGTATCCCAAGCCCGTAATAGGGAAAATAAGTTAAGAGTATTTACCTGAGCTAGCTCCTGTCTTAAATAGCAAGAATTATAATAACTCAGCCGTATTCACTTAAGTAAGTGTAGGTACAATTTACCGGAAGGCTCTAGTCTGGAAATGATGGTATAAACAACCAATTAGAATACTAACGTGTCTTTAATTAAGCCTAAGCTTAGACCGGTTAGTCTTAAGGAAATATACGGTTCAAACATATGATTAAGCGAAGACCGGAATAGAATGTGTTTTAGACCCGACAAGTACGGAGACTTGTATAATATGGGTATATTATACACATTCTGGATTTTGAGATAATAACGATAAGGTTTGACCCGTTTCGGCTAATTTATGTAAACTAGTTACATAAACCGAACCGAACGCGTATGAAGCGTAACGGGTAACCATAAGAGTCCTAAACAAGTTTCCTAAGTTAAAATGCCTTAAATATGTTGTGATATCAGTAGGATACCTTCCATAATGCCAAAAACGAGTTTAAACTCATATTAAGCCCCGCATGGGTATTTTGGTCATTTTAAAGATTATAAAAAGGGATTTAATAAACTCCTGCGACTCGGGTCTGAATAATTCAGAAAAATAATTTATTTTAACAGGTTATTAGAGTTGGTAATAAGTCTTATGTGTCAAAATGTTTTTAGACTCAAACTATGCGTATAATACGCGTATAACGCCGTTTTAAGCGACGTACGGTTTAAAATAGTATTCTGAGTTTTCTGATCATTTAAACAGGTTCAAAACACTACATTTATTATTTAAAATCAGTAGCAATTGGATTGGTATCAAAAGGATTTGTAAAACTCATTTTATACCCGAAAAGGGTAAAATCGGTATTTACCGAATTAAGACAATAAACCTAGTTTATGATCAGTTTAAAAATAATTAAAAATCTTCAAAAATCCTAAAATATTATGTTACTTCAGTAGGTAAAAGGTTTGGTGTCAAAAATTTGGTTTAGATAGGTTTTACGCTAATGACGTCGTTTAATTAATAAAAGTGTTTATAATTACGTCATTAAGCATAACTCCTAATCTAGACTTCCGATTGACGTGAAAATTTACAGACATGTTCAATAATCAATAACAAAGACTTTTGCACTTTCACATCTTCAAAAATCTCGTTTTATGAACATAAGGGCAATATGGTCAACATTTGGCAATTTAACGGAAACACCGGACAATTAGGGATTCGAGTAGTATAAACGCAGAGGGTTATACTAACATGTTACAAGGTCCTAATGGAACTTTAAGGCATGTCTAAACCTATCAAAAACGGGTCAGAACCGAGGTCAAAGCAGAAAGTCAAACTATGCGACTTTCGGCTCCGAATCGGTTCAAAACAGTGAGTTGTCGAATCAAACGAGCTTAGGCAAGTTTTTATACTTATTATCAGATTATTTGAATGATAAAACATATTACACGCCTTCTATATTGTTAATTATGCGTTTAATGGTTCTGTTGACTTTTTCGGACAACCTTTGACTCGACAAACGACCTAGATAGGATTGAAATCAGTGAGTGCCCTTTTAAGGGTTTAAAGCCCACATATTTACCAACTTATAACAACTTTCTATTCGACAAAACCCTGGACCGTTTGTGATTTATCGCTAAGTCAAACCGTAATTACGACGGTTTGACTTCTAAGCTAAATACTAATCAAAACTCAATTAAGAAGGGTTAAGGGTACTTACACGTGACTAATGGATGATTAAGAATGCTTAGAAGATGGCCTTTAGCTCCAGAATGATCAGATGTTGAAGTTGTGATAGTATGATCAAAGTTGCAAAAATAATGAAGCTTATATGGTTTTGAAAACCCTTTAGATTGTTGACATGAGGGTCTATAATTGACACAAGATGCAAGCAAGTGCCCTCTACAACCTATAAACCAGTATAGACAAGCCCATAGTATGTAAAAATGGCATTTGAGTCAGTTACAACATGAAAACAGGCACCTGTCCATAATTTCTGTCGCTGGGCATGCCCTGCGCATCGTAGGGCTTACAGGGCTACGATGCGCAAGCCTCTCATCAGCCTCCAATTCTTGCACTTTTGATCCCTGGTCCCCCGAAACATCGCTTTCATAGTATTTCTTGCATTTTAAGGCTTTGATATTAACATATAGGGGCTTTAATACTTATACCCACTTTGTAAAGTCCTCGGGTAACTTTGTGATCACCCGAAAAGCCCTAATTTCAACGTTGACGCTTCTAACCCCTCGCACACGAATTCTATCATAACTTTCTCATACGGTAACGAAACTTGGTGATATTTTTATCACACCTTCTAGTGAGCATAATTAATTGTTACAAAGCTTCAGGTTTGCTAAAAGGTCACTCAGAGGTATAACTTAACATGTTGACACATTTAACCCTTGTAGTTTGTAATCTCTCACTTTCTTTCACGATTCTTTTCGTATGATCCATGATCCATTCGTTTAAGGTTATAAACATCATATAGGGTTATTGTAAAGTATATTTATTCATTGTTGACACTTTGAACCCTTGTATTTACATAGTTTCATTGTTTGTCAACTTTAGTCCTTCAAGAACATTCTTTCACACGTTCAAAGGTTATGACACGTGTCAAGACATTATAGGACGTAAATTTTCGGGGTGTTACATCCTCACCCCCTTAAAAGAAATCTCGACCTCGAGATTTGTTAAAATGATGGAAGTACTCTTTGTCGCATAAGGGACTTAACTTTTATAGCATATCTGGAGTCTTTCCAAGCTCCCATAGTGGCTCTTATATTAGGCGTATGTATCCTTTTGGAGCTTCTTGACCTGTCGATCCTCAATTGATACAGGATGCTCATCACATCATAATTCTGCATATCATTATGTGATAGTGCTTCTTGACTTATTGGCGGAACACATCCTCCAGTCACTATTGTGCAATGTATTGCGAGCTCCGTCAAACTCCTTAAGTAGGTTTTAGCTTACAAGCTACTTGATCTTGATACATTCGATTTCCTTCGAATGATTTCCATAAATTCAGAGCTTAACTAGTCTGATAATTTCACAAATTTGGTACACCCTTCCTGGGTGATATCTTTTGTTAAACTATATTCCTTAACAAGAACTTAGGAAGTTTACTATTTTCATAACTCCTTGATTTCTTGCCGTATACTGGCAACCTACAATCAATTATGGATTTGTATGATCTTATTTGTTGTCTCCCAGGCAACTTTCAGATCTTGATAATTGGACTTACCAATTCTCTATCTAATAATAGACATTTTACATTTCATCTATACAAGGTCTCCAAAGGAGTAGCCTTAATACTTACATATCAATTATTATGGAAAAGCTTATCTTAAGGTGAGATGGTTATTCGAACCACTGCTTAACTAATTTTAAGGAATAGTTAATCCTTACAGTTAGTCGAACAAATCGACGATCCTGGGTAGCCGATGGCGATTCTTAATTGTTGCCTAATTAGGGTTGCGGTAATCAATGCATAAGCAAAATGAACCGTCTTTCTTATTTACTAAAAATCGGTGTTCTTAGAACTTTGAATTTTGGCTTTAAGAAACCTTCTCTAAAAACTTATCGATTTGGCTCTTAGTTATTCCTATTCCGTTGGTACTAACAGATATACGGCTTTTACAGTAACTGTAGCCCTAAGCGAGATGTTTGTCCTAACATCCTCTTGCCTCTCAGGAGGTAAACATGGTAATTCCTATGAAGAAAATAATCATGACACACATAGAGATGTCATAGTTGTCCGTGTTCTCAGGCTTTGGTTCATCTATCGATGTCGGTGTCAGATAAATGACACATTCACTTTACAAATGTAAGGGTGCCCTAAGTAGAGATACTTATAGGGACATTTTATATTGGATATCTTCTTTGAATACTACAAGTCGACTTTAGTACGATATGACCATTGGGATGTCTCAGGGGTTCCATGCATTAAACCTCCATACTGATCAGGCATGGAAGCAATCTATGGGACACACTAAGATATGCCAATCCTCATATGGCACTTTTATCAAACATAGTTTGGCATTCGCAGGCGATAGAAAATAATGAGAAAATAAAATAAAATAATAATATATATTGTCGTACTCTTTTTGGGGAAGAGTACTCCAGATTCTTATGAAAGGATTATCTTCGAGGATGGGAGAGATGGTCATTATGGATTCCATTGGTAAGTTATACCTTACATTTAATATCTGGAGTTCTTATGAATGAAATCAAGAGTTTGCTAAGCTTATGGTTTGCTAAAGGTTTATTATCCCTTGCATTAATATAAAATACTTAGCAGACACTATCAATGCTAAATGGTAAGGGACGTACCTAATGCTATTATCGATGTGCACTGTCTCTGGCATTCAATCGGTAGTCCAGGCGTTTCCTTTCTTATCCTTCCCAGACTTAGCTGCTCCTCTCTTGGCAGCCTTAGGGCAATTAGTACTGATGTGCCCCTTTTCGCCACAGCTGAAACAGTTTGCATCTTTTATGTCCCTACATTCGTGGGACTGGTGGCCAGCTCTTTTACAAATGCCACATTGCTTTATCTTTTGGTTTAATCGACACTGTCCCCAATGTCTTCTTTTGCAGGTTTTGCATGTAGGCTTTTTGTTGGAATCCTGTTGGTTATTGTTGAACTCGGATTTGCTCTTCTTAGGATTCTGAGAGTTATCCTCCTCCCTTTGTCTTTTCTCATTAGTTTCATTCCTGATCGACTTTTGTCTCACGATATCTAGAGTGAGAGACAAGGATAGATCTACAGCTGATCTGTAGTTGATTGGCCTTGAAGCCTTAACATTCCCTTTTATTTCTGGTGCCAAACCACCGATGAAACGCGCAATGCGTTTTGGTTCCGGGGTAATTAAATAGGGTACCAGTCTAGATAGGGAGTTGAAGTCGGTAACATATTGCTGACAATTTAGGTTTTTCATTGTGAGAGTCAGAAAATCTGTCTCCACCTTTTCCACTTCGTGTTGTGGACAGTAGTTCACTTTGATAAGGTCCACAAACTTGGACCATCCCATATGGTATAGGGGAATTTTCCCCGTGGACTGCATCATGGCCCTCCACCATACAAGAGCCTCTCCCTTGAAAGATTGTGAAACAAATTTTACTACGTCCTTATCAGCACAATCACTGATGTCCACAACCGTTTCCATTTCCTCAAGCCATTCCATAGCATCAATTGCTCCTTTTTCGCCATTGAAATCTCTGGGTTTGCATGAGACGAAATATTTGTAGGTGCACCCGCCTTCAGTTGAACGGGGCTTATCATAGAGTACTAACTCCTGAGGTTCGCTCTTTTCATCTGAAGAGTGAACGGAGCTCTCCTTACGAGCGGATGTATGTGTTTCCGTATGGACCTTTGAGTGAGTGACACTCGGTTCCTTTTTGTTCTCAAGGATCTTATCCACAACTTCACTAATTGCTGCGCTAATCAAGGCCTGAAGAGTAGTGCCACTAACATTTATATTTATATTTGCATCCTTGTTTTTAGCCGCAGTACTGTTGTGTGCTTCATCGGAAACCTCCATTCTGGAGCTTTGGTACTAAACACCAAAAATAACATATGCTTAGATACAAGCTAGTATGGAATCATCGTACTGGATGATTTATAAACCATGGTATTATTAAATCATAATGGCTGTTAGGTTTATAACTCCCTTATAGTTTGCTACTAGAAAGTATGACAATTATATTTAGCCTAGGTCAAAAGGACCATCAGTTGTGTTTAAGGTTTGGACCAAGTCCATTACCTTTTGACAGGGAATTTCAATGTCACAATTGTCTTTGTCACAACGAAAATCTTTAGATATTTGGAAGGCTTGTCACGAAGGACATTAATAATCATAGGCACGAAGGCCTTGTCACAAAGGACTTATAAGAATATGGCACTTAAGGCATTAATATATAAGCCGCAATTTTATTGGATCAGAGATCTTAAGGTTCGAACATAGTTCCTTACCTTTGGATAGAGAGTCAAAGACTACAACCGTCATTTATTTGGAAGGTAATTTATTTTGCCACAAAGGCTAGTCAATGGACATAATTCTGATTAACCGGATAATGGTGAGCTTCAGAGGAGTCAGCCGTGGTGAAGCTTTGAAGGCTATTATCCAAGTAGAAACAATTTGTTTAATCATATAGTGAATTGTCGAATTTGATGAATAAATAGCCATGGCGCAATTAAACCATATAGGCCAATAGATAGAATTTAATTTATTTGATTATGTTTTGCCTAAGTTTAAATAAACCATCTTTGGCATTTAAGCGGAATATAATCCTTCATTTTTATTAGACAGGGGACATAAGTCACGACTGCCAATGTCATACTGACATCTTTTATATATAGCACAAGGGCTTGTTCCAAAGAACTTATGATGGCCCAGAGGCCTTGTCACAAGGGAAATTTTAAAACATAATCGATGATTCCTTTGGGTCGGAAAATTTCATAGTTCATTGTCTTGACAAGAAGTTATGAAATAAAACTATCTTTTTCATGTATTCATCTTTACTCGTATATATATACATCCCAAATGGATGTTTTGATGCGTACATCATTTTCGACGTTTACCAGCCATGATTCCTATTGATCATTTACGCTAAATAAGGGATTTGGAAAAAAAAATAATTCCTAATATAAGGATGACAAGTGTGATTTTTATAGCATCACGGTTGTCGGGAGTGTTAACACATTTTCAGATGTTAACAAGGATCTGAATCTCTTTTTAAACAAGTTTTACCATCTTAGCTAGGTCTTCAATGACATTCAAGCTAGGTCAAACCTTTTAAGATTCTCTTTTAATATCTATAATTGCAGGAAAGGAATGATATTTATTTTATTCAGGATTTTTATCATGAATCCTAATTTATAAGTTAGTAATAGCACAAATTGCCTAGTCGCGTAGACAAGTTTAATTTATAAACCATGATTTCAGAGAATCAAAGCATGAAGGTATTGCTGGCACAACAAGCCTAGTCACAAGGACATTTATAAATTATAAGCTATGATTTCAGAGAATCAAAGCATGAAGGTTTGAACCTAGTTCATTACCTTTATTTGACAGGGAGTCATCACTACCACTGTCTTTTGGTTCATATGGAAATGAACAGGGCCTGTAGGCACTATATTACCACGTATGGTCAAAATGTGATCATCTCAAGTGATGATCTAACCCATGATTCAGAGATCATTACTTTGGGTTAGGAATCTTTTGAAGAATCCATTAATAAGAATGACGTGTGTGATTTTAATGAATCACGTCTGTCAGGAGTGTTAACATATTTACATATGTTAACAGGGATTCGAATCTTTTAAACAGGTCTTACCATCATGGCCTGGCCTTAAAATGACCCGAAGGCTAGGTTTCACTCTTAAGATTCTTCTTAATATTTAACGCAGAACAATCCTAAATTGAGGGGTTAAATATGGATCTGAATCTAATTATGGAACTACCATCTTTTCCCTGCCTCAGAATATTGCGTGGCTAGGTCTCGTCCTTTTTAGATTTTGCCATTTTATATAAAGGTAGATCTTATAAAAGGAATGTCTGAATGAAAATTTAAAGTTAATTATTCCACTATAAAATTAAAAAAAAAAACAGATGTGCCCTAGACGGGACTTGAAAGGAATAGTGTTGTCCTCAAAGGAACTGAAAGGTAATTATGTCCTTATAAGGACTATTAAGGAAACGATTTTTAGCAAAAGGAGTTTCTTCCTCATTTTATTTCTGAATGCCTTCTCCTTGGTTGCATGTTTCGTCCTAGCCGCTGTACGAAGGTCAGCAAATCAAGGCTCCTGGTGTGGAGAATTATTATTACGGCTTCTTCGCTTGGCGACGTATCCAAATATAAAAATTTTGGAAGCAGAAATTCCAGATAAGGTTTGAGAATATTCCTATGTTAAGTCTAGACTCAGAAGGTCAAGGTATGTGCTAATGTGTCATTGAAATTAAACACAAAAAAAAGATAGTGTTTAATTCACTCAATGTTGGCTCTGATACCAACCTGTCACACCCCGAATTTCCACGTATCACCGGTGGGCCCGGTGGGGGAGTAACGTGACGTGGTTGGCAACATCATAGTCAAACAACACAATATATAAATGCACAGCGGAAGCAAAAGATAATTATTACAATCCGAAATAGTGTAACATCAAAGTATTACAACGGAAGTAAGGATCCACAGGCGGATCTTAAAACAACAAAAGAAATTTATCAGACTAATAGCTTATGTGGAGGAGTTGCAAATTCCTCATCTAACAAGTCCTGAGCAGCTTCCAGCCTATTATGTACTTGTACCTGTCACTTAGACTTTGGAAAATACGTCAGTTTTCACTGGTAAATACACTCAACTGACTCATTTGAAAAGGGTTTAAGAAAATTGGTTTAGGTGCACAAGGCACGAAAATATATTGACACTTTGATTAAAATGCTCAAGTCAATATTAATCTTTTATACTTGGGACAAACTATATCTCATGTTATCAGTTTTACATAACTTGCTCTACATACGGGGCCCGGTTCTATGCCGGTTCAAGATTAACCGACACACCACTATTCCCCTATTGGGAATCCCTTATTGGGTATAATTAATTAATTAGCATATAGCATCTGTCAGGTGTATGCCTACACCTCGTGCTTAAGTCGTGGCCATTGCAATTTAATGAGTCAAGGATATCCAGGACACGGTCGCATTAATCCCCAATGTTTCAGTCAAGCAATACGAATTAAAACAGGTTATTTGGATTTCCCGACTCATTGGTCTTCGAATCCCATACCTGACCATGCGGTATTTATATTACCGTATCCCAAGCCCGTAATAGGGAAAATAAGTTAAGAGTATTTACCTGAGCTAGCTCCTGTCTTAAATAGCAAGAATTATAATAACTCAGCCGTATTCACTTAAGTAAGTGTAGGTACAATTTACCGGAAGGCTCTAGTCTGGAAATGATGGTATAAACAACCAATTAGAATACTAACGTGTCTTTAATTAAGCCTAAGCTTAGACCGGTTAGTCTTAAGGAAATATACGGTTCAAACATATGATTAAGCGAAGACCGGAATAGAATGTGTTTTAGACCCGACAAGTACGGAGACTTGTATAATATGGGTATATTATACACATTCTGGATTTTGAGATAATAACGATAAGGTTTGACCCGTTTCGGCTAATTTATGTAAACTAGTTACATAAACCGAACCGAACGCGTATGAAGCGTAACGGGTAACCATAAGAGTCCTAAACAAGTTTCCTAAGTTAACATGCCTTAAATATGTTGTGATATCAGTAGGATACCTTCCATAATGCCAAAAACGAGTTTAAACTCATATTAAGCCCCGCAGGGGTATTTTGGTCATTTTAAAGATTATAAAAAGGGATTTAATAAACTCCTGCGACTCGGGTCTGAATAATTCAGAAAAATAATTTATTTTAACAGGTTATTAGAGTTGGTAATAAGTCTTATGTGTCAAAATGTTTTTAGACTCAAACTATGCGTATAATACGCGTATAACGCCGTTTTAAGCGACGTACGGTTTAAAATAGTATTCTGAGTTTTCTGATCATTTAAACAGGTTCAAAACACTACATTTATTATTTAAAATCAGTAGAAATTGGATTGGTATCAAAAGGATTTGTAAAACTCATTTTATACCCGAAAAGGGTAAAATCGGTATTTACCGAATTAAGACAATAAACCTAGTTTATGATCAGTTTAAAAATAATTAAAAATCTTCAAAAATCCTAAAATATTATGTTACTTCAGTAGGTAAAAGGTTTGGTGCCAAAAATTTGGTTTAGATAGGTTTTACGCTAATGACGTCGTTTAATTAATAAAAGTGTTTATAATTACGTCATTAAGCATAACTCCTAATCTAGACTTCCGATTGACGTGAAAATTTACAGACATGTTCAATAATCAATAACAAAGACTTTTGCACTTTCACATCTTCAAAAATCTCGTTTTATGAACATAAGGGTAATATGGTCAACATTTGGCAATTTAACGGAAACACCGGACAATTAGGGATTCGAGTAGTATAAACGCAGAGGGTTATACTAACATGTTACAAGGTCCTAATGGAACTTTAAGGCATGTCTAAACCTATCAAAAACGGGTCAGAACCGAGGTCAAAGCAGAAAGTCAAACTATGCGACTTTCGGCTCCGAATCGGTTCAAAACAGTGAGTTGTCGAATCAAACGAGCTTAGGCAAGTTTTTATACTTATTATCAGATTATTTGAATGATAAAACATATTACACGCCTTCTATATTGTTAATTATGCGTTTAATGGTTCTGTTGACTTTTTCGGACAACCTTTGACTCGACAAACGACCTAGATAGGATTGAAATCAGTGAGTGCCCTTTTAAGGGTTTAAAGCCCACATATTTACCAACTTATAACAACTTTCTATTCGACAAAACCCTGGACCGTTTGTGATTTATCGCTAAGTCAAACCGTAATTACGACGGTTTGACTTCTAAGCTAAATACTAATCAAAACTCAATTAAGAAGGGTTAAGGGTACTTACACGTGACTAATGGATGATTAAGAATGCTTAGAAGATGGCCTTTAGCTCCAGAATGATCAGATGTTGAAGTTGTGATAGTATGATCAAAGTTGCAAAAATAATGAAGCTTATATGGTTTTGAAAACCCTTTAGATTGTTGACATGAGGGTCTATAATTGACACAAGATGCAAGCAAGTGCCCTCTACAACCTATAAACCAGTATAGACAAGCCCATAGTATGTAAAAATGGCATTTGAGTCGGTTACAACATGAAAACAGGCACCTGTCCATAATTTCTGTCGCTGGGCATGCCCTGCGCATCGTAGGGCTTACAGGGCTACGATGCGCAAGCCTCTCATCAGCCTCCAATTCTTGCACTTTTGATCCCTGGTCCCCCGAAACATCGCTTTCATAGTATTTCTTGCATTTTAAGGCTTTGATATTAACATATAGGGGCTTTAATACTTATACCCACTTTGTAAAGTCCTCGGGTAACTTTGTGATCACCCGAAAAGCCCTAATTTCAACGTTGACGCTTCTAACCCCTCGCACACGAATTCTATCATAACTTTCTCATACGGTAACGAAACTTGGTGATATTTTTATCACACCTTCTAGTGAGCATAATTAATTGTTACAAAGCTTCGGGTTTGCTAAAAGGTCACTCAGAGGTATAACTTAACATGTTGACACATTTAACCCCTGTAGTTTGTAATCTCTCACTTTCTTTCACGATTCTTTTCGTATGATCCATGATCCATTCGTTTAAGGTTATAAACATCATGTAGGGTTATTGTAAAGTATATTTATTCATTGTTGACACTTTGAACCCTTGTATTTACATAGTTTCATTGTTTGTCAACTTTAGTCCTTCAAGAACATTCTTTCACACGTTCAAAGGTTATGACACGTGTCAAGACATTATAGGACGTAAATTTTCGGGGTGTTACAATTATGCATATACATGTATCTATGTGTTTACTCGTTCTGTGTCACACGTTTTTATTGTGGATCCACGACTGACTAGGTTCTCACGGACATGGGTTGAACTTAGTATCACCATCATTAGATTCGTTCTTCGGGGCTTGAATTTCATTGTTTCTATTGTTTCTTTCTTGTTGATGTAGTTTGTTGTTGTTGTTGTTGTTGTTGTTTTGGTGATTGCTGTTGATGTGGGATGATATGGATGTTTATACAACACTTGAAGTTACATGTTAAATGGTTTTTATTTAAATCAAGTAATACAACAAAATATTTTTATTTAAATTTAGATCTATTCATCAACTTTATGTTGACCCAAAAACCTTTTTACGCATGATATAGGTACACAAGTATGAGATAAAATTGAAGACAAAGACACGTAGAACATGCCTTAGATTAATAAATTGTATTTTATTTGATCTTTGATGAATTAGAATATTGTATGATTTATTTTTCATTTCCATGTATAGTGTGACAAATTTTATTTAATCGTGTTTTAAATATTAAACTTATAATAGTTGTCATGAGCTATGGAAAATCATCATGCGTCGTACCATTCCCTTGCGGGTCGGGGTGTGACATCTTATGTTGACCCAATAAGTGTGATGCTCCGCGCCACGAGAAGAGCCAAGGGCTCCCCTTCGTGACGCACGGGGGAGCACCTGGTCAGCTGAACGATGTCACGATTTTAGTCTATTACACCTTCAATTCGCTTCAATTTCAATGTTTATGACTCTTTTTTTGGTTTCAAACGATTACATATGAACCTAGACATCTTCCTTGGTAAAAAAAAAACACACATAAATCAACTTTAATCTTGATTTTAATCGTCCTCATCAAAGACCCATTATGAGACATTCAAATTCGAAATCCCGTTTTTATACAAATTGAAACCACAAATGCATTCTAGTTACCATCTCTATCTTCTCTGAGCAAAACCGCCATCACAAACACCATAATCTTCTGCAATTTTGAAGAACTCGGATCCAGGGCTTAAAACTTCTTTCTATTGATTCGAACTCGTTTCTCAGCCTTTTGAGGTCATTCTAAAGCCTGTTTTTGAGCTCTACAAAAGCACTCTATAAGTTTCAGTTGATAGAAACCAGTTGTTGTTTAATTAGATTTCATGAATTCTTGGGTTCTTAAGCATTTGGGGATTTTTATATTTTCTGAAATTAAATCAATTAATTTGTTCTATGATGATTCTAGGCTTATGTTATGATATGATTTCAGTCGTATTCATATTAATCATATTTACCTATTTTTCTAGGATTTATATTTGTTGTCGTCTAGGTATTTATTCTTATAATTTTGATAAATTAATCATGCTAGAAATTCTTGTTAATAATGTTAGATTAGAAGAATTATGGATTTTCAGAATATTAATTAGAAAATTCTTGAATATAATTTTTACTAATTTAATTGTAGTGTCAGAATTGTAAAAATTCGGATACTACGCATCCACATGCAAGCAACCAGTAATCAAAAGAAGATCTACATGTTGTAGGTCCTGATTCGGATCTTGAACACAAGGATTTCTTGTTTCGGATGGTGTAACAAGTGCAGAATCCAAGTTACATCACAAATCGAGCAAGAGTGTGAATCAACAAATACAAATATTCGATGATTAACGCACGTATATTGATTTCGATAGAGTTTGGTTACAATATTACACAATGAAATGTTGTCCACACTCTATCTCACACACACTCTGTGTTTGCAAGCATACAATTCCAAGTGAGAGTCTCTACTATTTATATAGACATAGAAACAAACCAAACCAAACCAAATGAATGTGACCATGTCCTAAATGATGGTGGTCCATTATAACATGATTCCAAACGATGGTATGTTGGTATCATTCCAAATGATGGGGCATAATCCAACCGACAGTGATGTCGTTTGGATCTCATGCCAAACGATAATCCCAAGGCTCAAGTCCAAATGATGACAACGTAATACCAAACGATGGTAGTCTAAACCAAACGATGCTTTCATTTTTGACTTTAAACAATGGCCTTGTGTTATATACCAAACGATGGTATGTTATGACCTCATAATATTCCAGTTGATAGAGCACGTGGTTTGATTTTGATGTCACTTGAATCTTTGTTCTTTGAGTTAATGACGGAGGAACGTCGTTGACTTTGGTCGTAATCGAACACTCATTAGCTGCATCCACAAAAATGCATCAACACACGGCCTTCGAGAGCGGACACAAGTGAAGAATAGCTTTGGCATTTTTTGATAAGATTTTTTTGTTTCAACATTGTATTTTTTAGAACAAGATTTGAGAAGAATAGCTTTTGGCCTTTTTTTTTTGTTATGATTACTTTTAACCATTTAATACACAAGTCTTGGTGTTTTCACAGATAATAAATTCTTCATTCATAAAACTTAAAACATAAGAAAATAAGACTGCTAGTTAAAACGCCATAAAACATAAAATCATCATTCAAAACTCCTCATCCGATTGGGTTACGTCTGAGAAGTACCCATCACTCCCCTAGCTTCTTCTTTTTCTTCTTCTGATTCTTGTTCAAAATACTCATCTTCAGTTTTAACAGCGTCTTCATCTTGAAGTGCTTGACGCCTCCATTTAAACATTTCATCCAACAAAGCCACTGTCGGGGTTATCTCAACGGTCAAACATCTTGAATTGCATAATTGTTCAATAAACCCAAGAGTCTATTGGGTCAGTGTGTTTTCAACTATGTGGTCATCTTCCTGCCCGTCGTTCCACACAACCGTCACCAATTCATATTCATCATCATAACGCCATGATTCGATGATTGGCTCAACAATTTGAGTTGCATTATTCTCTGGATATCTTCTTTTTAATCTCCTTATCACAGTCTGTGTTTTCTCACACAAGTTATCCAGAGGAACGCCAAGTTCTAGTACCCCCTCTGAACATCTTCTTCCATGTTTATTATGGCGTTTATAGTTTTCACCATCACTCTTCTTCTAGTGTCGAATTTGATAACGAACATATTGATTGATGTGTTGAACTTCCAAGAGATGATGTTTGCCATTTTTTCTCTGTGTGTGTTTTGAAGTATTTGATGTTTGGCGTTTTGTAGAGAATGACGTTTTTTTTAGTATGATCAATGAAATGGATGGTTTGTTCCTTTATGTAATGATATTTTTGGCGCGTGTTTTGTGCAGGAGTTTTTTTACGATAAATGGAAAGCAATTAAGTCTCTGGTGTTTCAGAGGCTTTATCATTCATGTGATAGCGATTTTGGCGATTTCTCTTTTTTCATTCAAAAGACCCTTTTACCCATAATGAACCTAACACCTTTATCAAAGTTATTGATATTTACAAAAACACCACCGCCTCATTGTAGTCCGTAAATTGTATTGATCCAACGGATGGGAACCGTTCCCAGCATTTTCACATTTTTAAACGTTTTCTCCAAATCCTGCCCCTTCAGAGGAATTAAAAAATACTATGATGGCTCCGTTGCTTTATATATTGATTATATTTTTTTGTCCGTTATTTGTCTGTCATCCAGCAATCCCAAAGTGGCTTTTTTATTTGATCAAATAAATTAAGGAAAAAAGAATTTTTTTTCGCTCTATAAATATTGTTAAGAGACCTCTGGTGTGAAAAAAGTTTGTGACGCTGAACTGGACTTCCAAGAATAAAATAGGAAATACCTTTTTATCATATTACTCTCTCGATACATAATCTAATGTTTTGAAAACAAAATTTCTTATATCAAATTCAAAGTGCCATGCTATTATTACTTAATATTCATATTTCATATGGCGAAGGCATAGTCTTCTTTTTTCTCTCAAATAAAAGCCCCATTGGCGCCAAGCGTGAGGGAATGCTAGACGTTTGGTAATTTCTCCTCCGACCAGGATAAAAGATCCCATTGAAGCGGCTGATCCCATGCATATTGTATGTACATCTGGTTGCACAAATTGCATAGTATCATAAAGAGCCACTCCCGGTATTACCCATCCGCATATATATATATAATACCAGTAACTAGTGGGATTCACCGCCTTGAGTAGTGGGAATTCGGTCGGTGTCGGTTTGGTTCGTGATGGTATAAGCACTAGTTATAGAAACCCAAAAATAAAAACCAATAAATAAAGTTGTGATAGGCCCAAAAGGACATCAACAAGTGTTTTTATCTATCAAAAACCGTAGAAACAATTCCAAAAATACTGATTTTGGTACCGCTGTTGATATGATGAAATTGGTTCTGTTGGTCACAGTACACGTACACATGGACATTCGTATAGCTTATCATACCAAAAACAATATTCTATTTGAACATAACTACGTTTCCAATAACAATATTATATTTACACACCGACCTATATTCCACCATAATACCACCATTTCAAAGTATCCAACATGTCTTGCTTGTACTAGTGTAGTAACATCAATGTAGTAAAACCAAACCTAGTGAGATTCAAAAACCTTGAACCTATAAGTGTATTCAGGAATCACTTGACCTATATTCTTAATAGTCAACTCATTAAAATATATACTAATGAGATAGAATATTTATAATGGGGTTATGATCCATCGCCTTAGAGCACCGATTTACATCATATACATACTAATTATATCATTTCTTGTTTATTTTAATTTTTAGATGTATGGCGTTCAAAGTTTTCTTAAGGTTGCTGAAGCTAATAGGGTGAATGCTGGCGCTCAATCAAATTCATTTAGTTGTGTAAATTAAAAAAAAATATTAAAAAGATTTGACAATATCTAAGCATGAGTAATGCGTATTGTGTAATGATTCTAGTAGAATGATATTGGTGATGATGATCAAGAAAAATTACCCTATTTCGAAAGTTATTGAAAACATTTTGGGTATAAATTTGAACGACAAATGGTTAAACATATGTTAAGTTTGTCATGATTCATCAAAATACTTTCCCCAAGAGTGTAAGTACTCGTGGTACAGAGTGCCTCATTTCTTCGCTTTCTCCTTTCAAGATTTGTTGGAACTTCATCATTCTATTGTTTTGAGAGAGCCGGTTAGAGAGGTTTTTTTCATGGGATTGTCATTGTGGTCTGTTGGTGCGTGTGGAAAGTAAGAATATGAAACGCCCGTTCTTTCACATGGTTAAAACCAAATATTAAACAACGAAATTTTACGAACAAATTTAAACTTTTATACATTACTTGAAATTTGGCCAAATTATACAAAGTTAACCTTTTAAAAACTAGATACAACCAACTACCATTTAACAAAGGTTATAATCACATGTTTTTGGAGCATGTCTAACAACTACATTTTAACTACATAAACAACCAAAAGTTTTGACCCATTGCATAAACTAGTTCGGAAGCGCGTTGAGGGCGAAAAAGATTTGTGCGTATGTTCATTCCAAGCTCGCGAGTCCGCTTATAGTGCGGTTTTACTACCACAAAAACAAAGATTTATTTAAGTAAGAAAAGGGTAAAGTCCTAACTTCCATTGAACAAGACATTCCACCATTTTCATTATTTCCATAAACTTCATGTTTATATTCCTTCCATTACATTATATTTGGCTTACTCATCTACTCGATTTCATCACGTTAATCCTGTTCGAATAATAATCAATTTATAAACATTTGACCCGCTCACAGCGGAATAAATACATGACTATTTCAAACATTATATTCTAGCTCGTTGACCCGCTTGTACCGAATTCGTCTACATGATCATTCCAAACATAACATTCTTATTCTTTGACCCGTTCGTATCGGATCGTCTAAATATTCATTCTAAACATAACATTCTTGTTCTTTGACCCGTTCGTACCAGATAGTTTGCATATTCATTCTAAACATAACATTCTTGTTCGTTGACCCATTCGTACCGGATCAACTACATAATCATTTTAAACATAACATTTTTGTCTGTTGACCCGTTCGTATCGGATCAACTGTATGACCATAATAAACATTTCATTCTAGTCCGTATACCCGTTCGTACCGGATCAACTGTATGACCATATTAAACATTTCATTATAGTCCGTTGATCCGTTCGTACCGGATCAACTGTATGACCATATTAAACATTTCATTCTAGTTGGTTGACCCGTTTGTACCGGATCAAATGTATGACTATATTAAATATTTCGTTCTAGTTCATTGACCCGTTCGTAATGGGTCTGTTACATGATCATTCTTTAACATAACATGCTAGTTTGTTTGACCCGTTCGTAATGGGTCCATTACATGACCATTCTTTAACGCATTACAAATACCTCAATATATATCAATAAACATTATTACAAGTCAGATTTAATTGTATAAGTGACGTACCTCGGTCTTGGCCTCCTTGTTGCTTCGTATGGCTCGGACCATTCTTTCTTTATCCCTATACATAACCCATTCATACTTAGAATTCATGGCTCATACTTATTCCACATATATTCTTTGATAAGATAACATAAATCTCAACACATATGAAATTCACACACACAAACCATGGCTATCATGTAGTATCCAATATCATGTTACCAAATCATAAAATTTGACTTACCACTTGTTGGAAATGATTAGATGATTAACAATTTGAGTTCAGGCATAAGATCTAACATCAAATTCCTTTCCAATTTTGCTGAATTGTGTGACTTGGGTAGCGTTTGGTATACAGGAATAAGAGGTGGAATGGAATGGACCATTGAGAGGGAATGAAGAAAAGGGTGTTTGGTTGGTCGATGGAATGGAATCGCCCATTCCAAAATGCATTCCATTCCCTCAAAATCATTCCATCCCCCCCCCCTGTTTTTTTTCCATTCCATTCCCTCTTCACCCTTCATTAACAACACCACAACCTACTACCGTTGCCACCACCCACCACCACTGTCAACCGCCGCCGTCACCCACCTTCGCCGCCACCCGCCATCGCCATCATCCGCTACCGTCGTTGGCTCCACCCACCTCCATCCCCGCCACCGCCGTTGTCGCCATCCACCATCGTAGTTGCCACCTCCGATCACCGCCACCACCCACCTTCGATCATTGCCGCCACCATTGACGCTGCCACCTCCGATCACCGCCGCCGTCACCACCCACCTCAGCCATCGCTATCAACCACCACCACCCGCCGCCACCACCGCTACCACCTGCCCCCACCGTCGCCACCGCTACCACCTCAGATCACCGCCGCCACCCACCTTCGCCGTCACCCACCACCACCACCACCGCTGTCACCACCCGTTTCCGTCTCCAATCGCCGCCGTCTCCACCCACCACCATCGCCGCCGCTACAATTGTCACCTATCACCACCCACCATCGCCGCCCATCATTGACCACCGCCATCCGATTTTGTTCCTTCGTCTTTTCTCGCATACCAACCAACAAAAGTTATGGTTCATTCCATTCTCACATGGTAACCAAACAAGACATGGAATGGTAATGATCAATTCCATTACCTAATCCATTCCATTACCTCGTCTATTCCATTCCCCCGTCCATTCCATTACCCCATACCAAACAGACCCTTGATGTTCTTGAAGTTTTTCTCCTTCTTTCTCTCTATCTCTCTCTCTAAACACGCACATACACACATATGCACAGGTCTTTCATTTCATAAATTCTTATTAGCTATATGTACACATTTGATCCTTCAACTTTCATTCTTTATTTATTTAAAGCATCAAACACCTTTCTTTCTTTCTTTCTTAGGATAGCTTAAAGGTCTTAACCAAGTTATACACACACATACCTTGTACTTAACTTTAGTATTTTGACAACACCCTATTTATTTATTTTATTCTTGATGTATCAGTAAATTATTTTTCATACTACACTACTTAACATTTTTTAGACAAGAAGCATCATATATACACATTTTGGGGTGTTACAGAATAGCTTGAGGTTCGCTAATAAGGAGGTCAAGGTGAAAGACATAATCGGTGAAGTTAAAGCTCTTGCGTATTTGTGGTTGAAGAATAGATGAAAGTATAAAGCAATTGGGTATTGGCATAAGTTTAATTTGATGTAAACTAGCATTGATTCTTTGTATTTTCATCTATGGCTCTATGCTACTCAAACAACATTTATTAACTTTATCTATTTAAAAAAATATATAAATGGTTGTTTAAAGTTTAAAAGTAAAATACAACAATAACAAAAAAAAGGTAGTAGAAATAAACTTTTGGTGCACGTTTATTAAACTACCTTTTGAGCAAAATAAATGGTTGTTCAAGGTTTAAAAATAAAATACAACAAATAACAAAAGTAGAAATAAACTTTTGGTGCAGATTTATTAAACTACCTTTTGAGCAAAAATATATCTCAGAATAATCAAGTTGCTCCTCATTTTTTTTTTGTGAACGGTTAAGTTTTTTTCTTCCCGTAAATTCTACATCTCCCAAGGGTTTGAATCTTGATTTTCGAGAAGTCCAAAACCTAAATGACTACTCGCCTTTTTTCACCTTTAGTTCCTAACTTTCTAAAATTACCTCAATAGTCCCCAACTTTTCATTTTTTGTTCCCGGATAGTCCCTGGGTCTAACTTCGGTTTGTTTTCTCTGTTAAGTGGGTGTGAAATGACCAATTTACCCTTTCCTCAAACACATCTTCTTCTCAAACTCTCCACCTTCCTTCAACTAACTGCACTCTACTTTCTCTCTCTAGAACCTTCTCTCTCCGCACACCTCACACTCACCGTCGCATCTCTTCCATCACCACTGCTACCTACTCTCCGGCACCGGCATCTCACCGGAACTCCTCCTCCGTCACCAAATTCCTTGACACCGGCTTCTAGGTATGTTGATTACTTGTTCTGAATGTGATGTGTGTATTTAGAGAGACAGTAGAGAGAGAAGGGGTGGTGGTGGTCGGCCGGCAGTCGATTTGAGAATGTGGTAGTCGTCGGAGACTAAGTGTAGTCGCCGGCGGTCGGTGATGGAAGTCAAATTACTACCAGCCGTATTAGTCTTCTTCGTGAATAAGTTTCCGAAACCCTAAAATTAGTCTTCTCCGTGATGGAAGTCAGATTGTAATCAATGTTGTAGAAGGCGCTAGGCGCTAGTCGGGCGGTGAGGTACCGCCTAGGGATTAATCGGAATGGGATTTTTATATGTATTTTTTCAAAATTATATATATATATATATATATATATATACCCAATAATATAAAAATAATACTTCAAAATTCACATAAATACTTCAAGTTTCAGATAGTATGGTTCGATTTTGACTGATTTGACCAATTTTGACCGCCTAGGACCGATTTTGGCCGATTTTGACCGATTAATATAGTCCGATTAATCCGATTTTTGACCGCCTAGGACCGCCTAGGTACCGCCTTTGACCATGGCTGATTAATTGACCGACTAGCTCAAAATTAGGCAGTAAGTGGCCGCCTAGCGCCTAGGCGCCGATTAATCGGCATCGGCCGCCTAGGCCGATTTCTGCAACACTGATTGTAATAAAACCTTAAACGACAAATTCAAAAGTCGTATCAGTCTTCTTCGTGAATAAGTTTCCGAAACCCTAAAATTACTACCGGCCGCCGTAAAAAAAAGTGAGAAGGAAGTCAATGATGAACGATGGAACAGAGATAATGAACAACGTAGGTGAAAATGCGACCGAAAATGGCGGTGGTCGGCGATGAAGATGACCGGTGACGATGAACAGATGGTGACGGAACGGACGGAGAACAACAGAGATGATGACCGGAGATATCAGACGAAGAAGGTGGAGGTTGTTGCAGGTTCTGGCCGGAGTTGCAGGTTGATAAATGATGAAGGTGGAAGTGATGATTATGGTGATGTAGTTGCAGTGATGGTGAACGGTGGCGGTAGTGACCGGAGCAGATGACCGGAGAATCGGAGACGTGGTGTAAAGGTGGTGATCGGAGAGGATGACCGGAGACCTGAACGACGGTGTTCAACGGTGAAGGTGGTTGAATAGTGACCAGAGGTATTTGCGGTGGAGGTGGCAGGGTGGTTCGAAAGGGTAAATTGGTCATTTCACACCCACTTAGCAGAGAAAACAAACTGAAGTTAGACCCAGGGACTATCCAGGAACAAAAAAATGAAAAGTTGGGGACTATTGAGGTAATTTTAGAAAGTTAGGGACTAAAGGTGAAAAAAGACGAAACCACAGGGACTATCCGAGCATTTTTCTCTTTAAAATGAGTGCTAAAATTTGCTTAGGTGTACAAAAAAAGTATTGGTAGGCTTCCCATCTAATCTAATCATGAGCCATATGATTCAAACCTTGCTTTTTGACCAACCCATCCCACGTTATAGTTTAGGATAAATTACACTTTTCGTCCTTTATGTTTGTATCGAATTGCAATAGATAGCCTTTAACTTCAATAATTACAGTCACAATCCTTTATTTATAAAACTCATTACACTGTACGTCCTTTGGCCATAACCTGGTTAATATTTTCAGTTAAGTATAGCATGTGGTTTGCACATGAGGGTATATTGGTAATTTGACTCATTTCTTTATCTAAAATAAATTTAAACAATATAACAAATCAGATTTAGAAAAATTATACAATATATATAAATAAAAACATAAACCCATATATAGCGCTCTCTCTCTCTCAATGTTCAGTTATCCTCCGGTGACGGTTTTTTTCTCGCCGGAGTCGAATCAGATGTATTATTTCGAAGGAATATTCCTTTCCGGTCACCGGAGCTCCGTTACCGTCTGTCGTTGACTCGAACTCATCGAACTTATCGTCGGTCACCGGATCAGATGTATTATTTCGAAGGAACATTCTCGCCGGCAATCTTTTAGCAATGACTCGAACTCATCGTCTGTCGTTGATGTGAAACCGTTACCGTCACCGGCGTCTCCACCGAAAAGTGTCGGAATCGATCTCAACCTTCCGCCACCGGCTGAATCGATGTAACTTTGATCTGCGATATGCTTCATCTTTTCTTCAATGGGTATGAAGGTATCATCAATTTGATTTGGGGGAATCTAGGGTTAGGGCTTGAAATGAAAGACTCACCAAGATTGAAACTTTATTGTCGCATTTGCCCATCTGAATCTTCAAGATTGTTGATAGATGAAATTGTTGAAGCCTCAAAATGTGAATTTGATTTTTTGAGAAATTTTCGTAAAGTAAGCTCTCAATGTCTATGAAAATTTTGTCTTTACCTTCTTTGTTTGGATATATGTATATGTATGTATATACGGGTGTGTGTTTGGAGGAAAATGGTGATGGTGATGATGATGGTTGTAGAGGTGGGTTGTAGAGAGAGAGAGAGAGTACGGGAGAGATAGAGAGAGAGTAAAGTGGAGTGGAGATGATGATGATTTAGGTTTATATTTTTTTAATTTTGACAATTTTTTGTATTAAATGATTGTTTTGCCCTCACATGAGTTGCACATGATTTCACTTAATTGAAATTTTTAACCAGGTTAGGGTCAAATGACCTAAGGTGTAACATGTTTCGCAAATAAAGGACCGTGACTGTAATTATTAAAGTTAAAGGTCATCCATTGCAACCTGCTATAAAGATAAAGGACGAAAAGTGTAATTTACCCTATAATTTATATAAAAATATTTGATATAAGTTATTTGTTAAAAAAAAAAGCTAAAGAAAACATCCGAAATAAGGATCAACGGTATGGGAGAAATACATATAAAGTAAAAAAATGTGTAAAAATGAAAATTTACAGCCATTGTTAACTTTTATTTATTTAATCTACTTTCATCAAATTTTTAAACTCAAATAACCTTTACATACATCAATATCATTAAAAATGTTGATGTAATATACGTCTAAAATAGTTACAATGTGTCAATGTTGCATCTTAGAAAGTCCAGTCACAACAAACTTGATCCATCTAATGAAACAACCATACATCCAAATTTGTCCAAGGCGCATGTATTGTGTGATTATAAGACTAATGGGTATGGTTTGGTCCATCCCCACCGGGATGAGCCTCCACGTAGGCGCCACGTGGGCGGCTCGTGGGGGATGGGCCTCCATGAAATTTGAGGGGGATGGAGGCTCGTGTGGGATGGGGCCCCACCTCATTATTTTATAATTTTCTAAGTTTTAATTTATTAACTTAATTAAAACTTTATAAAAATTAAAAAATACAACATAAAACACATAAATAATTTCATTTCATAACATAAAAAAATTACATTTCCTAAAAAAAAAAAAATTAAAAAATTACATAACCTAAAAATAACTACTCGTCTTCGTCTTCCTCCTCGTCACCGTCCGCTACGTTAAAGTTGTTCCAAATATGTTCTACCAAATCCTGTTGAAGGTTTGCATGCGTGAAGTCGTTGGTTAGCGAGAACGAGTTTAAATCCTGTTGTGGCGGATCTACCGGGACAGTATTCCCGTATGATGCATTCTCATCATACTCACAAATTGCCCGACCTTCGTCTTCAATTATCATGTTATGGAGCAAAATGCAAGCGTACATACAAAGGCGCAACCTCTTCGGTGTGAACGCACGTGCCGGTTGTTCAAGGATGGCCCATTTTTTTCGTAAGACACCAAAAGCACGTTCGATGTCTTTTCTTGCAGCTTCTTGACGCTTGGCAAATTTTTTTCTTTTTTCGTCATCGGGATGTCGAATAGTCTTCACAATTGTAGACCAAGACGGATATATCCCGTCAGCAAGATAATACCCACGTCTATACTCAACCCCAGAAACTGTAAAACGGGTGTCCGGACCGGTTCCATTAACGACATCGGTAAAGATCGCCGATTGGTATAACACATTGAGGTCGTTGAGTGAACCAGGGAGACCAAAGAAAGAATGCCAGATCCACAAATCTTGTGATGCCACGGCTTCAAGTATCACGGTTGGATAGCCGTGATCACCGCGAGTATATTGGCCGCGCCACGCAGTCGGGCATCTATGCCACGCCCAATGCATACAATCAATACTACCGAGCATTCCCGGAAACCCGTGCCGTGCTTCATGAGCTTGGTACAACTGCTGAACATCATACACGTTTGGTTTACGCAAATATTTTTTGCTATACAGTTTCACCACATTACGGCAAAACCGATACAAACATTCCCGCGTAGATCTTGCCGACATTTGTAAGTATTCGTCCAAAGCGTCGGCCACTGTCCCGTACGCCAGTTGGCGAATGGCCGCAGTACACTTTTGTAACGTGGTGAACCCTTCATAACCGCGAGCATCGGGTCGTTGCGTGAAAAACGGGTCTAGCCCCGCCAAATCATCAGCAATCCGTGTGAATAACCGACGACTCATTCGGAATCTGCGTCTGAATATCTCGGCACTGTAAAGGGGTGCATCCGAAAAATAATCGTTCACCAATTTCTCGTGCGCTCCTGTCGTAAAAAATATATAAATACGAGGAATTAAGGATAATAAAATTTATTAATGATAAACCTTTGCGGTCTCTGTTAACTCGTATTCGTGTGGTAATAACGCTTTCAGACGAGACGTCTTCCTCTTCGTCTTCCTCTTCCTCCTCGATAAGAATCTCCGCCGCCCGTATCACAACGTTCACGATAAACATCTCCTCTTCCTCATCCGAAGACGAGGACCACCAAGAATTAGATGGCATTGTGGATGAAAAGGTAATTTTTTTTATAAAAGTGGAGAGAAAATTGTATAAAAATGAGAGGGTTGTGGGTTGAAAGTGGGGAAAAATGGTGAAAATGGGATTGTTTTTATAGAAAAATAGATTTTTTTTTTTTTTTTGAAAAAGAGCCGTTCACCAACGTTCCATTTTTGAAAATTGTGCAAGTTTGCTTCGTCTCATCCGGCGCATGGGGGCCGTTTGGGCCGAGCCGGGGCTAAGGGGGGCGGTGTGGGGGACCGGCGCCGGTCCAAGCCGGGGCTAGCCGGCCCCCATACCCTTTAGTCTAATGATGGGCTCAAATAATTAAATTGTATGTCCTAACAGATACATATTGCGTCTTTATCAATGTGTACGCTTCACATGCACAGTCACAGTCACTTTTTACGAACTGGACTCTTATTAAATATACACATTTGCTTGTAAATATCTAAATATAACGTCAACTTACTCTGTTTGATCTTTGATGTAATTTGATCCGATTTTTATTTCTACATTTAAATTGTATTTATTTCTTTTTTTAGCTAATTGTTATGTTAATTAAATAAATTTAGTTTAATATTTGTATTTAACTAGTTGGTGCCCCGCCCGCGTTGCGGGGCGATGACCGAATAATGAGCGAGTGTTAGTCAGCTCATTGACACGAAAAACAATTAAATCGAGTCAACCAATTAAAACAAAACACTTTTATAGTTTTGATACAAAAACTAAAACAATGGCAATATTGTAATTTTTAACTGAGGGAAAGTTGTATTTTTTGACTGGGGTAAAATCGTAATTTGACAAAAGCTAAAGTAATGGCAGTACTGTAAATTTGAACCTGGGCAAAATTGTAAATTTTCACAGGGGCAAATTCGTAATTTTTAACTTGGGGTAACAACGTAATATAAATTTGAACTAAGGGCACATTCATAATTTTAAGTTTGAGGCAAAAGCACAATTTTATTTTGAACCGAGGGCAAAATCGTAATTTTGAGTTGGGGGCAAAAACATAATTTTATTTTGAACTGGGGAAAAAACGTAATTTTGAATTGAGGGCGAAATCACAATTTTTAAACGGGGAAAAATCACATTTTTGAACAGAGGGCAAAATCGTTTTTAAGTGGGGGGCAAAAACAAAATTTTATTTTGAACTGGGGGCGAAAATGTAATTCTGAGCTGAGGGCAAAACCACAATTTTATTTTGAATGGAGGGAAAAATCGTAATTTTGAGCTGGGGACAAAAGCGTAATTTTATTTTGAGATGGGGGCAAAACCGTAATTTTAAAGAGGGACAAAAACGTGATTTTAGAAAGGATATAAAATAATAAACTGGTTGGTCCAATGGAAGAGTGCCAGGCAAAGTCGTAATTTTGAATTGAGGGCAAGATCGTAATTTTGAGATGGGGACAAAAAGCGTAATTTTATTTTGAGCTGGGAGCAAAAACGTAATTTTAAAATGGATATAAAACAATAAACGTGTTGGTCTAATGGGGGAGTGCCAGGCACTGCCTGACACTATTCCCCCATTTGTTTTTTTGTATATGTAGGAAATGTTGTAGTTGTTGTTTGTTGGTTTGGTGCTCGGCTTTTGGACTTGTGAATGAAGAAGTCTTTCAGGAAAAAAAAAAAAACTCATTTATTTTTGAAGATAATTAAGAGAAACGTGTGTCATGTAACCTTCTAAAAAGTATTTGCTGGAAAGTAGAAATTGCTTAAAAGTAGACTTTGATTAAAAAAGATGTTTTAATTATTATATTATTTATTTTCTTACAAATATTAATATAAAATTGAGATTGCTTTGCATTTTCCACTCGCCTTCCACAAATTGTACTTATTTACACATTATTATTGGTAGATAGCCTTTATTAAAAAATGTTTCAAATGTCTTTCTATAAATATTTTTCATTGACATTTGAGTTGACTTCACTAGAATAAATCCAGTCTAAGAGGCTGTTTGGCTAAGTTTATTGGAATGACTTATTTACTTATTTGCTTATTTGAAAAGCAAATAAATAAGTCATAATGGAATGACTTATTTCTCTCACATAATAAGCTAACCCAAACACCTTTTAACTTTTTAAAAAGTAAATAAGTCCCTAAAATAAGCTTAGTCAAACAGCCCCTAAACCCCTTCCATTCATGCGGAAGAGCACTCCTGCAACTTCAAGCTTCAGCGATCGCTCCGATAATCAAAGGTACTCTAAAAAAATGCTCTTATTATGATCTGATCCCAGTTTAAGTTACTCATCAATCGCTATAACATTGCAGCTGAAAACATGAACAACACAGGCGCAGCCTCTGGTCCTGCTATTCAACTGGTTCCCCCCATAAATCACAATCACCACCACCAGCAGCAGCAGCATACAATTGTTCCGATTGTTACACCACCAGTGCCACCACCAGCGCCACCACCACCCAACCTACCTTGTTCAGATCTGCTTAATGGTAATCTCTCAATTACTATTGGATTTTAACTATTAATCTCTTGGGGTTAATATTTGTGTACGGAACTAACTAGTTATTTCCTTCAATTAAATTGATGCCATATTAAACAAAATCTGGTTAGTTTCCATATGACTTTTTTTTTTAAGGGTGAAGGGAGTGGTTACCTATTCCAAATAGGTAAACTCCTAATTCACCCAATCACACATTGTCTAAATAAGTTACATAATGATAAAAAACGTTGGCGGTGGTTTACCTAATGGGTAATGGGGTTTAGGTAAACTATTTAGAAAAAAAAGGAAAAAATGTGTGCTTGGTTGAGAAGGAACGGACCCCACCACACACCCATCTCTCCCCCCTTCCCTCTCTCTCACCGAATCGGTGAAGGTTCACCGAATTCCTCAACCAAAATCGGTAAAGGTGGTGTTGGCGGTGGTTTACCGTTTTAGTAGAGAGGTTTACCGCCTCTCACCGAGCTCCACTCCGGTCACCCTAAAACGGGTTGTTTTGAAAACATTGAAAACTGATGATGACAATTGGTTAGATTTTTGAAGTACGCAAATCTGACTAGATCGTTTCCAAAATTTTGTCTCTTTGCTGTTGAAGTCAGCGATTTCACCGTGTGACGTAGCGACTTCAACATCAAAAAGACAAAATCTTGAACTTCAATCTGACTAGATTTTACTTTGAAGTCTAACAAAAAAACCACACATTTTTCATCATGTATTTTCAAAAAGAACTCAGGGGCTGTTTGGCAACTTTTGAATGGTTAAGTGCTGAACCAGTATGAGGTATGAACCATTAAGTGCTGAACGAGTAAGATGTCTGAACCATTAAGAGCCAGGATAATGCTTAACCGTTCAGAGGCAAATATCTGACCAATTTAGATAAGAGGTCTTAACCATTCAGACTCAGTATAATGTTTAAACATTCATAGGCAAATGTTTGAATCATTCAGACATTTGCTCGCGAAACAAACAGTCTGAGCCATTAAGTGCTGAACCAATAAGAGGTCTGAACCATTAAGAGCTAAACAAACAGCCCCAATTAAAAAAATAAAACAATTCGATAATAGCTATATATGGGTTAAAGTGGTACTCACCATGTTTGACAAAATTGTTTAAATTTAAAGGTCCTAGAGCAGACTACGTCAAGTTTGGTGTTCCACTTTATGAAGCAGCAATCAAAGGAGATTGGAAAGTAGCTAAAGGCATTCTTGACAAACGCCCCGATGTGATACGTTCTGCCATCACCGAAAATTATGAAACATTGCTCCACGTTGCAGCATCAGCAGAAAGCACTAAGGCTGTGGAAGAATTTGTGACGAATCTAGTAACTTTGATGGACAAAAATGATTTGGAGCTACAAAACAAAAATTACAATACTGCCCTCAGTTTAGCAGCTGCAGCAGGAAATGTTAAAACAGCAACGATAATGGTGAAAAAGAATCCTGCTGTGGCTGAAATCCCTGGTAATAATCGAACGATGCCACTCTATATGGCTGCTTTATTTGCAAAACCTGAAATGGCGAGGTATTTGTATGGTATCTCTAAGAAAATGGGAGGCGATTATTGGTCACATGATAATCGTGGTTGGGTCCTACAAAAATGTGTTGAATCTGATATCTTTGGTAAGTTGTTATTTTTATCATTGTCCATTTTTAACCTATCATGATTTCTACAAATATGTGTGCGCGCAAGTGTGTTTTTATATATTTTCTTACACTTTCAGTTATTCTTATGGTTGATTTGTTTTATAATGAACTATTTGCATATTGCTAAAGGTTAAATTGCAAACTTCTAATGTAACTTTGTGTTTGGTCTTTGTATAATTTCTCTCATGAAGTGACCATACATTCTTTTTTAGATGTTGCTTTAAAGATAGTTGGTGATCGCCCGGAGCTACTTGTCAAGAAGGGGTTACTTACCGATGTTCTCTTAGCTTTGGCTCAGAAGCCTAAAGCATTAAAAGGAAAAAAACTACATGTTGTCTTCAGAATCATCAAGTCTAGTAAGTATATGCTCCTTACTCTGTTTTCTTGCTTCATTATACTTTCGACACATCATGATGTATTTCACATTTGTTTTTCACGTCGTTTTTTGATAGTTAATCTAATAACTACCATGGTCTTCTTGGTTTTCAGTTTTTGGAGTGTTTCATGTGAAGGTAGGGCCTGGTGAAAAAGAAAGTGAAGCCCTGCAATTATTAAGAATAATTTGGGAAAACACTGCCAAAATGGCTAAGACAGAGATTGATGACATAATCCGAGGTCCACCTCTAAGGGTGGGAAATACAATAAAAGGCTACCCTTCTCGAATACTTTTTGTTGCTGCTAAAAGGGGGAACACAAGGTTTATAGTTGAGCTCATTCGATCATATCCTGATCTAATATGGAAACAAGATGACAAAGGAAAGACTATATTTCACTTAGCGATCAAACGTCGGCAAGAAAAGATCTATAATTTGTTATATGAGATTGGTGCAATGAAAGATTTAATAACCCCTATTAAAGACAATAAAGGCAATAACATGTTGCATATGGTCTCAAAGAGTGCTAAGCAAAGCCGATTTCAAAATGTGTCTGGAGTTGCTTTACAAATGCAACGGGAATTGTTATGGTTCAAGGTACATCTTTCTTTTCAAGATAATTAGAGCTGCTAAATGGGTCATAATCAGGTCAAACTCGATATGAACCTGAGAATCGTGTGATACACATGAACTCGAACACGACATGTGTATTTGTGGGTTGACACGAACACGACTTGTTTATCCCGAAAAGCTATTATGTCATCCTTTTGCATATCATTACTTTAAAATTCTAAATTTACATATTTTTGTTTTTTTTTGAGACAATTATGTTTAAACTATGTCAATTTATTTTTAATATATTAAATATTGGGATAAATACTCAAATGGTTTAATTATTACATAAAACATATTTTAAAGTTTGAAATAAATAAATAAAGAAATAGGTTGAATTGATCAACCCGCGAACCCGTTGGATTGACATGAACACGACCCATTAGCTGCACGTGTTTTATGGTTGGACCTGAAACTAACCTGAACTTGATTAGACAAAACTTAAACCTGCGGATTTCGTGTTAGGTTCGTGTCAAAATGTCACATTTATCATCTTTCTTTTTTCATATGTTCATAAGATCAAGTTGGATGCCAAATATATAAAAAAAATGGTCAAACAAGAACAACTAAGCTAAAAGGAAACCGATAAAGTGATCGAACGGGTAAATTAGGCGGCCGGCCAATGTGTGTACAATGTAGACAACCTTCTAAATCATTTTACATAATGTTTAGTTTATTATTTTACTCTCCATAACCATATCTAATTCGTTAATTATTTATTATCGACCCGTATTGTAAAATTATCTATTTTGATCCAAACCATTTTGATGGATGGAGAAGATGATTTTTGACTCCATAAATGACTCGATATATGTTGCAGGAGGTAGAGCAAATGATCCCACCTCAATATAGACAGAGGAAGAATGGAGAAAAAGTAACACCACAAGACTTATTCACTAAGAAACATGCAGAGTTGGTAACCAAAGGCGAGGATTGGATGAAACATACAGCGTCTCAGTGCATGGTGGTTGCAACCCTCATAACCACAATCGTTTTTGCAGCCGCTTTCACACTTCCGGGAGGATACAACCAGACCACCGGTATTCCTTTCTTTCGCAAAGAACCAGCCCTCATTATTTTTGTTATCGCAGACGCTGTTTCTTTAATATCCTCATCAACCTCGATCCTCATGTTCTTAGCTATCCTTACATCACGATATGCTGAACGTGATTTCTTAGAGTCATTACCCAGAAAGCTATTGTTCGGGCTTGCAACGCTCTTCCTCTCTATCGTGACCATGATGATTGCATTTAGTGCGAGTTTCTTTGTACTTTATGATAAAAAGGTGAAATGGGTACCTATCACTATCACTGGTTTGGCTGGCATGCCAGTCATTCTATTCGCCATACTGCAGTTTCGTCTTCTAGGGGATGTTTTCTACTCGACGTATCGATCTAGATATCTTTTCAAGCCTAAGAAACGTATCCTTTACTTTTAAAACCATTGTAATATTTGTTGTCTTCCAAGGTTTGTGTACTTTAATGACTACTTTTGTATCATTCTTTGTCATTCCTAATTGTGTAATATTTAACTCTCTTTCATTTCACAAGTTTTCATTATTTTGTTATTATCGAGGACAATTTAGTTCGTTTTTCCATCATCAAACCTCTTCATTGTTTTATCTTTTCTAGTCTTGGCTTTTTTAGGATATGAGATTTAATGTTCCTGACATTGTATGTTATGTTTTTGCTGGTTTAATTTGGGGGGGGGGGGGGGGGGGGGAGTGTCACGTTGTATTTACCTGGATATAATAATTATACATATTTAGATGTATGTTATTTGTCTACATATAGTGATGACTAAGCCCAGTTACTTTTTTTTTTGTGATCTCAAATACTAAAATCCCTTCGTTTAGAGGTGTTAAACGAGCCGTGTTCAATGGTTGGAGCGACACGAAGCTGAAAAAATTCAACACAAACTGTATCGGACAAATGATCTCGGTATTCGTGGGTCGACGATGCCTTTGACTCTTTTTTCTTTTCCTTTACTACTAGAGATCACATACTGTCCTGAAATACATGATAAAACCCCCGAGCTTACATGCTATAGTTTAGACATTTTAAATACCTTCATTTTGCCAAACATTCCATATTCCACATTGAATTCTCTTCAAATAGATATTCATAAAAAAGCTTTGACAGATCAATGCCTTTCTATATACAAGACCCTACACTTCTTTCAACCGACTAACAGTTACGTTTGAAGTTGCCGAAGGTCATCTATAACATTTAAGTTTGAAGTTGCCAAAGGTCATCTATAACATTTAAGGGTGTCTGAAGGTCCTTTACAACGTGAGAGACTGCACGGAGGTTCTTTATAAAAAATTAAGGTTGCTAAAACTTAAGAAGGCTCTTTATAAAGTGCAAGGTTACTCGAAGGTCCTCTGTAACATTTAATTCTAGCCGGCTGACAAGAAACATTTGTCATTCATGCAATCAATACTCTTTATCAACACTTTGTATAACATTTATATAAACTAGTCTTAAGCATCTCATGTTGCCGGGAAGGGGGGGGGGGGGGGGGGGTTAAACCGTGCTAGAGGTTTTAACAGCAAGTGACTCACGTAACATAAAACGTAGACGGAGTTGAATGTATACGGACACGTATTAGAAAGTTGATGGGGGTCAAAGTAATATTGTATATAGTTTCTAGAAAATGGGGGGGGGGGGGGAGGGATTGACAACTATGAAAGTTGAGGGGAAGGAAAAAAACCTTTCATTAAAATCCAAAAGAACAAATGATGGACCAAATGTGACCACCAAACCCGTGCTAAGTAGTAACCGAACAATGACCAAATTAGCGGTGAGTTTTGGTACGGGTTGTAAAGGTGATGAGTTGAGTTGCGGAAGAAGAAGGATGATCATGGTGATAAAGACGATGATCCTAACGCTGCAAAGCAAGGTGAGGATAAGCAACCAAGTAGTTTGCAAACTGCAGCTACTGTGGTTGTTGACAATGCAACAGCTAACGGGCAGTCTAGTGCTGGTGATGATAGAGGAAAGACGAAGGTGTTGATGTTCCGATTGTTAAACTAAACTTTTATATCTAGTATCTATTTAAACCTATATATGCTCACCAACTATTTTTAGTTGACTTTTATCTTATATATGTTTTAGGATACAACACATGAGATATTATCAAGATGTGCTATCGCATAGGAGCTTTGGACCTAGTTAATCTTTAGTTTGAACTATTTGTTTTCTTGTATTATTTAAACAAATTTGTCTTCTATCAAATGTAAGGATCTTTTAATTTGGTTGAATAATATATATTTAAACTTTAATAGTTGATCATGAACTTTTGAACAATTATCGTTTCGCCCTGATGCTATGTAGCACGGGAACGGGTACGGGACTGGGGTACGGGAACGATATGGGTACGGGGAACGGCAAAACTCAAAAATCCAAGATACGGGTTCGGCAAAAAAATATTAAAATATATATATATATATATTAAACAAAGTTTAAAATAGATATGTATTGATGTAAAGTGTAAACTCCAAAAACACTACATACATCAACCATAGGTAATTATTCATCAATAATAAAATCATTTTCAAATTCCAAAAGCACTACTTGATATCCTTCTACCGAAATTTGTTTTTCGATTTTAGTCACATTTACCTTGCTAACGGTTTCTTATACATTTTTACTTATTAATATTTGTTTTAAGTTATGAAACTATATTATAAAAAATACATAACAAACAAGCAGAAACCTAAATATATATATAAAAAATACAAAACCACATTATATTAATAATGTTGTAAATAAAAAAAGTAATAACGAAATGAAAGCCACGATTTAACATAATAATAATAATATTAATAATTGATTAGTTTTATAATTTAATTTATTAAATATTAAAAGTTCAAGTAGTTTAAGAAGCAACTATTGTCTATTACCCATTTTATTAAATGGGTTAATACTTGATAGATTTTATATTGGGCTGCAAGTAAAAGCCCAGTTAATAAAATAAATAACCTAGTTTATCTCTTTCTTCTTCTTCCATTCTACCCTAATTCACAGCAGCCGTTCGTTAACCAGCAATGAACACATCAGCCGGAACAGCAACTGTTAACCAGCACGGAGCCATGAGTACCCATTGGACGATGGCCGGAGTTCCACTGTTGCCTGCCGTCCCCGAAACTTCGAATTGTCGCTCCCGCTTTCCTGGAAGCGTTTCGATGCCGTCCCCACATTCCCGGAAACGTTTGAGGGACGTCCCCATGGCGTTTCCGTCGCGTTTCCGTCCCCATACCGTCCCCGGGACGGGTACTCATGGTTCCAAGCCGTCCCCGTGCTACATAGCCCTGATGTTTCCGCCATCGGTTGGGGTGTTATATTCAGGATCAGGATCACACATGATATAATAATTATTTAAAGGAATGTTGGCATTCTTTTTAGCCTTCATTAATCCTTCACAGTCTAACTCTTCTTCGATTTCAACAATTTCACAAACAGGTTTTTTCAGATTTAACAGACTTTTCATAACAACATCAAGGTTCTCATGTAAAACATCAGATGGATCAGAAACCAAAGGTGTTTTAATTTCAACATCTGTGACCCTTACCTCTTCCAGTGTTTTTGTTTTTGTCGTTTTTGTCTGAGGCATTAATACTCAAAAGTTTCAGTAGTTAGACCGCCCGTAGTGGGGCGTGTTTTTTAAATTTTTTTCAAAAAAAACGCCCTATAACGCCCCATAAGCCACTACACCCGGCGTTATAGGGCGTTATAATCGAAAAAAATCAAGCCCGCGTGATTATTAAAACGCTTGTTCGATGTTGACCAGCCAATCAAAAGCCACAACGGCTAGTTAACGGCTATATTATTTATTATTATTTTTTTTTAAAACCTTTTTCCTATATATATATATATATATACAAACACAATCAAAACTCATTCATTTTCAACCAAAACTCTCAAAAACTCTCTAAAAAAATACAACCATTTTAAAAAAAATGGATTCTCCTAGTTCTTCATCCATGGTAAATTTTTACTACAACGAGTATGTTGCGGATGGCGATGGTTCGACCGATGAGGAGCTTGAGCAAGAGGCGGTTACGAGTGCATGTCAACTAGCGGTGAGATATGTCAAGCATTCTAGTCGGCCCCAAGCAGAAAAAAATAAAAGAGGTTATATTGAAAGAGACCGGGGCGCGGCACACGATCGTTTGATGAAAGATTATTTTGATGAGGCGCCGACATTTTCGAACGAAATGTTTAGGCGTCGTTTCCGAATGAGTAAGCGGTTGTTTCTACGCATAGTCGACGACTTGGAAGCCAACTACGATTATTTTAAACAAAAACCGGATGCGAGAGGGGAACTTGGTTTGCCTGGTATGATCGGTATGATGCCGAGCATGGTTTGCCTGGTATGATCGGGAGCATAGATTGCATGCATTGGCGTTGGGATAACTGCCCGACTGCATGGCGAGGCCAACACACACGGGGTGACCAAAAAGGACCCACTATTATTCTTCAGGCGGTTGCTTCATAGGATCTTTGGGTTTGGTCGGCTTACTTTGGCGTGGTCGGGTCATGCAATGATATCAATGTTTTTGAACAATCTCCGCTGTTAGAGGAGTGGATTTCTGGCAAAGCTCCAAAAGCGTCGTTTTACGCAAATGGAAACTACTACCCTCATGGATATTATTTGAGCGACGGAATTTATCCTAGGTATTCGATTTTCGTGAAGACGTATAGTGATCCTTTTGATGAAAAAAGAGCATACTTTAAAAAGGTTCAAGAGTCTTCACGAAAAGACATTGAGAGATGCTTTGGGGTTCTTAAACAACGCTGTCAATATTTGAGAAATCCTTGTCGTGCATGGAGCAAGCAAAAAATGAGAGATGCTATGTACGCGTGTATAATCATGCACAACATGATCTTGGAAGACGAAGGAAAGGCGACATGCCAGAATTATGTGCCAGAAGCCGTTCAAGAGGAGCATCCACAGGCGTCAATGGAAGAAAGAGTGAATAATGCGCGAGAGTTGCGTTACGAACCGTACCATTCCCAGTTAATGGTTGATTTGCTACACCACGCATGGTCGGTTCGGTATGTACCACCTGAGGGAGAGGAAGAAACGGAGGACGACGAAGACGAAGTTGGCGAGGGTGAAGAAAGCGAAGATGAAAACTAGTGTTTTTTTTTTTTTTAATTTCATCGGTTTTTAATTTTTTTATTTCTAGTATTGTATTTTTTTTATTTAATCGGATTTTATTTTTTTTATTTCTAGTATTGTATTTTTTTTTTATTTAATGAAGTATTTAAAGTTTAAAAAAAAATTGGGAAATGATTGCATGGGCGTTATTGGAATAATGCCCCACTACACCACTTTATGCTATAATGCCCCATGCTGACTGGGATGACACGTGTCGGATAATGCCCCATGGTGGGGGCATTATAAGTTGTTACCACTACACATGGTCTTACCTCAGATATATTGGCCATGAATGTCTATGAAGGATAATCCAAAGAAACTTCAGACGAAGTATCAGACACTTTCTGATCAACCATTGGAGTTCCTGACTCGAAATATGCTGAGTAATCATCTCCATTCTTTTTCACAAATACTGATTTCTGACCCTTAATCTCTGCAAAACACGTTGCACTCCCCAAAGATTTATTTGTCTCAAAAACATTCGACTAATCAAACCCCTTGTCATGTTACTAAAGCCTTTTGTGTATTCTCATTGGCAGTTGAGGTTAATGGTGTTAAGGTAGGAACTAGAGGCCGGCCATGAGAATTCATATACCCTGTCCAAGCTCGAAAAAACGTGCCCTTAGGCCTTAACGAAATTGGGTATTGGGCTCACTAAAGGTCTAAAACTAATGCCAATGGGCTAATAACTAATCTAAATCATAAAAATAGTTTTGTATGTGGACCTATGTTGGTGTTTGTATGAGTATACCCTATTAATTTATTGAGTTAACTTTCGTTTTGCTCCTTGTGGTTTGGTCATTTTAACGGTTTTGCTCAAATAGTTTAAAAATAGTCATTTTCCTCCTTGATCTTTCGAGTTTGTCGCCAGTTTGCTCCCTGATTCTAACTCAGTTAAAACGTTAAATTAAAAGTAGGGGTATTTCGGTAGTTTACTCCCTGACTCTAACTCAATTAAAACGTTTAGTTAAAAGTCGCGGTAGTCGTGGTCGGCAGGTAGTAGTTGCAGGTGGTGGTGGATGGTGGTGGCCGGTAGAAAGAGTGGTTGGATGGTGGTGGCCGGTAGAAAGAGTGGTTGGAAAGTTTGGGGATTAGAAAAGAATTATTTGTATACATGTACATAAACAAGTTATAGGTTTATTTATGTGAAAAGACTTGTATGCCCTTGCTTTTATCTATAAATTACCAAAATACCCTTCTAGTTAATGGATTTTTTGGATGGAGTTAGAGGTGGGGAGCAAAATGACGATAAGTTAGAAAAATCAAGGAGGAAAATAGCTAAATTTAAACTATTGGGGCAAAACCGTTAAAATGACCAAATCACAGGGAGCAAAATGGAAGTTAACTCTAATTTATTTATTTTTACATACACATATCGGAGTTTTTTTAAAAATAGCGTGCCCTTCGAATATCGGGCCCTGGCCGGTGGTCCTCTCTGCCCACCTTCAGGGCCGGCCATAACTAGACCCTTTTGGTTATTAGGTGCAATGGTTTGAGCTTGAGTAGGTTTAGACTGTTGGTTTTGGTTTCTAGAAGGTTGAGGTTAGTATTGGTAACTAAAGTTAGCTTTTTGGCTAAAAGGATTTTGGTTACCATCCACACTTAGTTTGGTACATTCTTTATTGAAGTGACCATTCTCTCCACAGTTATAACAATTAACCTTGCTCTTATCAAATCCCAACTTTGTATCCTTGCTCGCCATTTCTGTTCCCCTAGTAATTTCCAAAAATCTCGTAGCCCTACGAACCACATTTGCAAGATTCTACATGATATCTATAAGTTCCATCTCTTCTGAATCTATCTGGTCATAATCTTCCTTTGATTTTAATAAACTTTCAAATTTTATTGATGTGTGATTGAAGAAACACGGAACTAATTTTAGAGTTAATTAGTTTGGTTTATGTTTCAAACATGAGGGTTAATCTTCTTATAACTTTCCTGAGCTCCTTGATGGTCCGATCTTCCTGCAAAACAGAACACCGTTAGCTCATTAAGAGGGGAATATGGAGGTTTCCCTCTTAACCAGACTCCGGCGTAAGAATAAATATCTGCTTTGAGGAAATAAGTGTGTGTTAAGAATGAGAGTGAAGAGAGCAGAATGAATTAACCTGTGCATGAAGGTCTCTATTTATAGCCAGAGAGGTGTAAGAAGAGATGGGCAGATGGGCCTTGGGCCGGAAGGTGACAACAGAGAATATCCTTCTTGTCTCACTGGTATCGACTGTTAGTGCCTTCTAGAAGATCTTCGGTGCTGGCGCACCATGATTGGAGCCACGTGTCCCTGTTGTCGGCCTTGTTGTCCTTCTGCCATCAGCAGGTAAGTGGAGATCATGGGGCAGGTGTCGCCGCCCCCTGATTGGTGCCACATAGGCGTCCTTGTGTACTTGTTGTATCCTGCATGTCAGACGATCGTGGAGCACGATAGAACACAGCCTGGTGGATGCTAATTGGCTCTTTCCTCTGCCACTTGTACCTTGTGTACTTTCTGAAGTGGCCTTGCGCTCTAACTCCTGCGCGACCCTTGCTGAGCACGTAACTAGTCCGCGCAGGATGTATGTGCTGAAGGCTCTTATTCAGAATGCTAAGTGCTGAAACTGATGTTCTCTCTTGTCTGGACCTCGTGCGAGGTCGGTCTTTGTTTAATCAACTCGCGCGAGTCTAAGATTAATCAGCTTGCTGAATAAGGAGTATGGTCCAGCGCGCGACCTGAGGAGGTCTGCGCGGCTTTTTGGGACCATACCCCTTCAAGTCCCCCCAGTCCAGTGCTGCACCCTGCGCGAAGTAAATGGTTGGAGCTCTGGACTTAGAAAAAAGAAAGTGCTAGCTGTGAGAAATGCACGTTTGGTCTTGGTAGACGGCGCGCGTGTAAGTATTTGTCAGTTACTACGGCGCGACTGCCAGATTTGGCTATTGATGATTCTCTGCTTTTGGGTTTAAGCGCGCAGGTCCATTGGATAATTGTGGATGTTGCGCAGCCTTGGAAACTTCTGCATGAAGTTTGTCATAATTTAAGCGGGAAAAACCTCGAATTTTGAATTCTAACAGGTTGGTGCAAATGTCGTTGATGGAGACGTTTGAGTTGACTGCTGACAAGGCCGTCATCAAGTTGTCACTGACGGTTCTGCTTTCTGTCAGTCGAGTGAGGCCTACACGCGTGTGGTAACCATCACTCCGGGAATTACGATGTACGTGGCAGCTGCTGATTGGATACGCGCACGGTGAATCCGACACGCTTATTTATCGCATTAAATGCGATGAGTATATATAGTCGACGATAGGAGAGAGTAGATCACAATCCTTTCTTCTGTTGCTATCTTTTCTCTCTATTCATCTTCGGATCTTCTTTGAATCTTTGAACCTTCAAAGAAAACACTAGCAGATCTTCAAGTTTCTTCAGAAGTTCGAAGATCTTCAAATTTTCCAGAAAATATTCAAAGCTTCTACTTGAATATCCATGGCTGAAGAAGAAAACCCAAGTGATGAAGGTCCCCTTCGTGTCCTCAAATGGGACCTGAGGTTGTTTGAACAAATTACGAGAGGATTCGGTTTCCACCGGAGTGGGATGCACGATATCCTGGTCAAAACCAAACAGCCGCCGATGCACCACCGGGGTATATTACCCTTTTTGAAGATTTCTTCTTACAGGGCAACTTCTGGTTGCCGGCGACGGAGTTCATGGCCCATATACTTCAGTATTATGGGTTTCATATCTCACAGATGAGTCCACCCGGTATGGTGAGGGTGAGACACTTTGAATTTCTATGCCGATCCCATGATATAGAGCCCACAGTGGATAAATTCAGGGTATTTTATCAATTGATCAGGAACATGGGATTCTACTCCTTTGGCAACCGGGGGTCTGCCAAAAAGATCCTTCTGAATCCTCCAAAGAGTTTCCATGACTGGAAACAAAAGTTCTTCTTTATTAGAGAGGAGGTTATGCCGATTGCCATGATCTTCCGCGCGCCAGATACGATTGAGAAGGAGGAACTGGTGATTCCCAAGAAAGAAGACTGGTACGTGAAGCTCACTGCCACACCTAATCTAGTTTTTGGTGAAAATGTTTTGGTTGCAGCGCAGATGAGTAACCAATGGCCGGAAGATAGCACTGAGGTGCCCGTGTTGAAGTTTCAAGATAGAGGTTAGTTACTTCTTTGATTTACTTCCTCTTTTTGTAATTTAGTTGCGCTTATTGCCGATTTTGAATGCAGAAGCACACCTTTATCAAGCTGCTTTCCCCACCTTTGGTGGGGCCATGGGTGTATGCCCACTGGAACCAGGCGAGCAATACTGGTATGAACGGATCAAGGGACATTTCTTGTATCCTCCTGCTGGATCTTTTGCCAACCCTCCTACTGCAACTGAAGGTGCACATATACCTAACCCCAGGCCCTTGCGAGCTGTGACTTCTGCTGGGAAAGAGATTCTTTATCTTTCCAGCGAGGAGTCTGTAGGGTCTTCAAATGGGGAGCTAAGTTCCTGGTCTAACATCTTTGCAGGTGTGTTGCGTGACCTTGGGATTGACCCAGAGGAGAAGAAAAAAAAAAGCCAAGTAAGAAGAAGAATGTTATTACAATCGATGCTGAGGTGACCAGCAAGAAGGGTGGGAGTACCCGCGCGACTGCCGGTGCTTCCAATAAAGGTACTCTACGATTGCGTCAGAGTAACTTGGAGGATTACGTTATTACCAGTGACTCACTTGAGGGTTTGTCGCGTATAGGCAAGAAGAAGATCGGCGCCGCCGGTTCAAAAAGCTTGGGGAGTGCGGGTTCTCGGAACCCAGATGCTGGTGCTACTTCCTCTTCCATCGCGCTTGATGAGGAAGAAGAAGAAGAAGAAGCCTGCTGTCAAGTTAATAAGCTGGAAAAGAAGTAGAGAGGAGACTACTGCGGGCGCATCGGTGGCGCAGAAGACTGGGGAAGCCCCAGTGATAGGTAAGCAGAGCAGTTTGCGCTCTCTCTACAAATTCTCTCCAGGTTAGTTATAACTTCATGTTTTTCCTTAATGAAATCTCTTTTTAACACTTGGTTTCTGCAGAGGCCAAGAAGAAGACCCCTGAAAAGAAGGGTGTTGAGTTTAAAGACCCCCAAGAACCATCGCAGAAGAGAACTAGGGTTATGATCAAGCCCTTAAAGTCTGCTGGGTTGGAGGCTGAGAAGGAGAAAAAGAAGGCTGCCAAAAAGCCTGTTGATAAGGAAAAAGAGAAGGAGAAAGAGAAGGTGAAGGCTGTTGAGAATCCTGTAGGTGATCAATCGAAGAAGACCGAGACCGCTGCTACTACGGCGTAGGAGAAAGAGCAGGGTCCGGAGGTCGTTCATATTACGGGGCTTGACCAGCCCCTTCATGAGAAAAAGAAACAAACTACTCGGGGGAAGGGACCCGAGGTTATTAAGCCAACCATGCCTGCACAGGTTGATGCCCCCACCCAAACTGTTCAAGTCACTTCTGCTGCCGGGGGATCGACTGCTGCTGCACATAAAGAAACTACCACTGCTGCATCTGGTGTAGGCGCGGCTGGTGGTGCTGGAAGGTCCATGCCACAGACTCCTATCAGTCCTAGGGATACCATAGGGGATATTTATTACAAGACTTACACCAAGGAGGCTCGTGGTGACGCTCCGCATCAAGCTCCCTGGTTTAAAACAGAAGGACACATTCTTGGAGTTTGCCCCATGTCGCGATTAGTTCCTGAATTCCTTCCCCCCTGGAGAGGTCAACCGGCAAAGTGCGCGAACTCACGATGGGCTATACCATGCTTATGTTGTTGGGGAAGCCAACACCCGCGCCGCTAACCACCAAATCGTGCGCGAGTGGCGTACGATGGTTAAAGAGCGGGCTGAATGGGAAAAGTACCGTGAGCACCTGGTGAGGCAAGTTAAGGACTTCGAGAAGGCTAAGGCTGCGTTTGCCGAAGAGAAAGCTAAGTTCGAGTCTGATAAGAAATCGGAGGAGTGGGGCCGCGAGGGCTTACGGGGCAAGCTTCGTGCTGCTGAGGATCTCTTGGCGAAATAGCGTGCTGATTGGAAGGAGATATGTAAAAAGGATAATCAGCGTATGTATGCAGCTCGCACCAAAATTACCGACCTTGAGGCCCAAAATGCCACATTAACGAAGAAGGTTGAAGATACTGAGGCTGACAAAGAGTGCGTTGAGGTCTAATAACTTTGACCTTTTCTTCTTCAAGTTTTTTACTTGTCAAAATTTTACTAAGTCATTTTCCATCCTTCACAGGCTGAGTTAAAGGCGCAGGTTGCCAGCAAGGACAAGGACCTGCATGCCAAGGATGTGGAGATTGCCGAGTTAAAACGTAGATTGCGCGAGCAAACTGACAAGAGCGAATCGTTAGAGATTGATTTGGAGGCTGAAAGAGTTAAGGCTCCCACCGCTGAGGAGGCCAAACAGAAGGCCAACGAGGCGCGGGATATTAGCACCTCTGCTCTTAACGTAGCCCAAAACAATTACGCTGAAGCGCAATCAATCGTAGACACGCTTGCCTCGGAAGCTGAATGGATGCGCGGTAGAGGGGTAGTCCTGGTAAGGTTCTCCTCTTTTTAACTTTAGGCGTTATTTTTGCTGCCTTGGTTCTTATTTGTTGTCTTTTTTCTTGTAGATGGCTAACTCCATTCTGAATGCCTCTGAGTTGGATGCGGCTGTTGCCGCTCTCATAGATGCCTCACGTGCGGTTGGGCAACGTGGAGGTTATCTAGAGTGTGCACAACATGTTGAAGAGGCGTTTGGATAGGAATTTGATGTTAGACATTGCTCAGTGACCGATCAGGCTGATGCTGCATTAGCCCGCGCAGAAATAGTTTATTATCATTTATCATTGCCTGTGATGGATTTGGTCGTAGAAGCGTTGAAGCATGACGACTGGTGTCATCGGCTAAAGGCTATCCTAGACCCTCCACAGACTGTGTAGTTATCTGATGAAGAAGAAGAAACAGCCGGCGGAGATGGCGATGGTGATGGAGAAAGCGAAGGTGGTGGTGATCAATAGATGGTGTTTGCAGGCTGAATGCCTTGTAATTTTTTGCTTTTGACTTATGTAATCGTTGAGCGGGTGCGCTTTTTGAATTGAACTGATGATATTTTGCTACTTTTTATGTAATCCTTGCGCTGACGCGCTTTTTATAATATGACATTGTGTTTGTTTTTTGCCAAGTTACAATTGTTGCATTGTTGTTAGAAACTTTGGTTAAGTTAGTGCGAATAAATGTAAGTGTGGCTCGTGTGAGTGTAACTGCCCGGTTTCGCGCTATGTTCGCGGAGGACCTTGGAGGCATAACTCAAGAGCTCGTAATTTACTGAAGTGTTTTCGTGCTAATCAAAAGTTTAACATGCATTTGTAACGTAGAAGTCATTGATAAAAACAAAAGGCATAGTCAATGCTTTCATTCAGTAACAGAAATAGGCACTGGGCCAACATACATGATCAAAATAGAAGGGCGTAAAGCCAACATAAGTAATTGAAAAGGCGTGTGGCCGTCATAACTGGATACATGCGCATGGCCGAGAGTAGTCACATGTAACACTTGCGCAATTGTTGCGCGTTCCACGTGCGCGGGATGATGTATCCATCCAAGGTGCGCAGCTTGTATGCCCCTTTTCCTAGCACCTCATGTATTAAGTATGGGCCTTCCCACATGGGTGCTAGCTTCCCGGGGCGTTCAGCATTGGAGGCTTCATTGTCTCTGAAGACGTACTCTCCTGGAGTGAAGGTACAAATGCGCACTCTAGCATTGTAGTACCTCTCCAATTGTGTCTTGTACTTGGCCTCTTTGATTCGCGCTATTTCGCGCCTCTCTTCGAGTAGGTCCAAGTCAAGACGCCGCTCCGCCTCGTTATCGATTTTGTTGACCGCTGTCAAGCGCGGCGAGGGGAGGCCAATTTCAGCTGGGATAACCACCTCTGAGCCGTAGACTAGGCAAAAGGGGGTTTCGCCAGTGCTTGTTTTCGGCATGGTTCGATGAGCTCACAGGATGCTCGGGAGCTCATCTACCCAGCCTCTTCTCTTGGTGCCCAGGCGGGCATTATCCCTTCAACAATACTTTTGTTGACACTTTCTACTTGGCCGTTGCCCTGAGGGTGCGCAACGGAAGAGAAAGTGTGCTCAATATTCATCTCCTTCATCCATTCTTGAAGCTCTTCAGAAGAAAAATTGGTGCCATTGTCGGTTACAATCTTGAGTGGGAGGCCGAACCTGCAAATGATGTGTTCCCATATGAACTTGCACACCATCATTGCAGTAGTTGAAGCTAGTGCTTTGGCTTCCACCCATTTGGTGAAATAATCAACGACAACAATTATGAACTTCACAGCTCCAGGAGCTTCAGGGAAAGGTCCCACCATATCAATCCCCCACTGCTGGAAACGCCAGGCAGTGGACACAGGGATGAGATCATTTTTTTGGCGCAGGATTTTTGGGGCGTGCCTTTGACAGGAGTTGCATTTGCGCAATTCCTTTAGAGCGTCAACGTGCATACCTGGCCAATAGTAACCAGCGTTCATTATCTTCGCGACAACCATGCGCGGGCCCGCATGAATGCCGCAGATGCCTTCATGAATCTCCCTGATCAGTTAACTTGCATCTTGGGGGTCCACACAGCGCAGAAGTGGCCCTAAGAAGGATCTTCGTTACAAGATTCCACCATTCATCTCATAGAACAAAGCTTTATTCTGTATCTTCCTAGCTTCTGCTTTGTTTTCAGGGAGAATTCCTTCTTGAAGATATTGAATGATAGGAGGCATCCATGATGGTGGCTTTATCTCAATTACATTCACTTGTCTCAACAAAACAGATGGGTTTTTTAAGACTTCGATTCTTACATCTTTGGCGAGATGTTGGAAGGTTGTTGAAGCGAGCTTGCTTAGCGCGTCCGCTGGCTTGTTCTCAGATCGATTGATATGAACGACTTTGTATGATTTGAACTGCTGAAGCAACTCTTTCGCTTGCTCTAAGTACAAAGCCATAACTTCACCTTTCGCGTCATATAACCCATTAATTTGACTTGCAATCAGCAGAGAGTCGACATGCGCTTGTAAGTTTTGAGCTCCCATTTTGATGGCCAGGCGTAAGCCTGCCAAAAACGCTTCATATTCTGCCTCGTTGTTGGTGTTTTTGAAATCCAACTTGATGGCATAGGTGAACTCTTGCTTCTCAGGGCTAACAAGGTGCAATCCCGCTCCTTCGCCGTCCTCATTCGAGGCTCCGTCAGTATACAGCAACCACAATCCGTCTGATGTATCCTTGATAGGAGTATCAACAACTTCACAATATTTGATTTTATCTTCTGGGACTTTTGTGATGAAGTCAGCTAATACTTGACCTTTAATGGCTGGGCGCGGCCTGTACAGAATGTTGTGACCCCCCAGCTCGATTGCCCACTTTGCTAAGCGACCTGACGTCTTTGGCTTTTGCAAAATTGTACCGATATGGAAGTTAGTGAGTACCGTGATTACATGCCCTGTGAAATATCTGCGCAGCCTCCTGGAGGCGTGTAGCAGAGCAAGCACTAACTTTTCCATTGTCGAATATCTTGTTTCTGGATCTGTAAGCACCCTACTGACATAGTAAATTGGAGTCTGAACTCCGTCTCTCTCCACCAAAAATACCGACCCATCTGCCTTGTCCGAAGAAGACAAGTACAGAATGAGTGGTTCTTTTTCAAACGGCGCAGTTAGAGTAGGGAGCTTGATCAAACACTATTTCATTTGTTGGAAGGCAGCTTCTGCTTCTGGCGTCCATTTGAATTCTTGCTTTTTCACGCAGTTGCGAAGAGTGCTGATAAAAGGGTAGGATTTTGCAGCGTGGTTTGATAGAAATCGATTAAGCGCGGCTAGGCGGCCGACCAATCTTTGCATCTCTTTGATCGTTCGCGGTGACGGCATCCGCTCTATGGCTTGAACCTTTTCAGGATTAACTTTGAAGCCGCCATTTGTAACCACGAAGCCCAAGAACTTGCCTTCCTCCATGCCAAAGGAACATTTTGCTGGATTCAGCTTCATGTTCACGCTTCTCAGAGAGTTGAACGTCTTCTCTATATCTTTTAACATCTGGTCCTCCTCGGGACTTTTAATCACAAGATCGTCGATGTAAACTTCGATATGTTTCCCGATATCCTCAGCAAATATCGTATCCATCAATCGCTGGTAGGTTGCGCCAGCATTCTTGAGCCCGAAGGGCATCTTTGTATAACAGAAAATTCCGATGTCTGTGCGGAGCGCCATCTTATCTTCATCTTCCAGCGCCATCTGGACTTGATGATACCTGTTGTAACAATCCAAAAAACATTTCCACCTGTATGGCGCGAGAGAGTCTATCTTCTTGTCGATCTCAGGCAGCGAATAACAGTCTTTAGGACATGCCTTATTGAGATCAGTATAATCAACACACATACGCCATCCTCCATTAGACTTCTCGACCATAACAGGGTTTGCAACCCAACTTTGATAGCGCACCTCCCTCAGAATTCCTGCCTTTAGCAGCTCATAAACTTGCTCATTCATAGCTTTAGTTTTATCCGCCCTTAGGCTGCGCCTTCTTTGCACTTTTGGCTCGACGGAGGGATAAGTGTTCAAACAATGTTCAGTGACGTCACGCGGGAGACCGGTCATGTCGGCCGGAGTCCAGGAAAAAATGTCCATGTTCCTGAACACTAACTGTTTGAGGTGCATTCTGATATTTGGTGAGATTGTGTGGCTTATCGTCACCGTCTGTTCTGGGTACTTGCGGTTCAAGACCCGTTTCTCTGGCTCGGTTGTTGAAATTTTTGGCGCTTTGACTGGGCGCACATCCTCAGCTGCCATCACCTCTTTCTTCGCGTAGACAATCTCCACCCCCGTCTCAGTTGGGAAGCCGATGGTTGAGTGGGGTGTGGAGGTTACCATATTCATTTCTCCTTGGGTTTCTCTCCCAATTAAAACATCATGCCTTGATTTGACTGGAATCACCATGAAGTTGACATGTGTAGTTCTTGAATGTTTTCCGTCAGAGAGCGTGACGGGGAAACTGATCTGGCCTAGTGGGAAGACCATCTCATTGCAGAATCCTGAAAGAGGATAATCAACAGGTTCGAGGCGCGCTTTATCTTCGTCATCGAACTGATTGAAGCATTGCTCATAGATGATATCAGCTGTACTCCCGGGATCGATGAAGTTGTATTCTGTTTCATAGTGACCTATGATGCCGGTAATGACAACGGGGTGCGTAGCCCGTGGTCCCCCGCGCACTACCGGGAAGATGACTTGTTGTTCTTACCATGCTGGTTCGAAAGGGCGCTTGCCTTTGTCTCTCGCGCTATATCTTGGTCCATTGACCATGTGTGTCTCTAAGCGCCTAACCATCTTCTGGTTTCCATCATCGTTCCTTTGAATCTGGTGTGACAACCGGTGATTTACGGCTCTTAATTACGTGATTAACGCGATAATAAATAGTGTTTGCAGCACAAATTAACTTAATTAGGCCTTTGGAGTGCCTAGGAACGCCTATCCGACTTTACAGTGCGCGAACGGTGGTTTACTGGGAAACCCGTGAAACGTTAAACGGCAACGGATTGAAACCGAACAGAATACTGACAACGCCGACAAATATTAAATTTATTCTTTCGAAACTTATGGAGTTTGGGTTGCGACATTTGGTCTCGTAGAAATTGTGGGTCACTTACACACGAGATGGACTTATGGGCCCTGGGCCCAAGCCCAAAACCCACAAACCTAAACCCGTGCATAATACACAAGATCTACAAAATCTTGTCAAATATTGCAAAATCTTACCTAAATCTCTAAAAGTGGTACACACAAGAAAGAAACACAAATACCTAACATTATTTCTTTAAAGGGGGCTTTTGTGCTGTGCTGACAATACAATACACACACAAAGAATAAAGTCTTTCTCTCTCTCGAATTATAACTACAGGCAACAAAGCACATGTGAACTTTTCATCTTTACAACCCATCTCTCAATTAAAACAAATAAATAAAAAAAATACCAAACATTCCCACTACTGATATCCCCCTTCTCTCTCTCGATGATATACACAGACACTTTATATACAAACACACAAGAGGTTTCATCTTCCTCAGACTACAACAAACACGCACACCAGACAAACCCCTCTGCCTTCCCCTTTCTTCTTTGATGATAACCGCACACCCACACTTAGCTTTCGTTCTCTCTCCAGATAAATCCAGCAGCCGGAACTCCGGCCGAAGCACGACAGAACCCGGCGAGGTCCGGTGACGGCGCACGATGGCTGGCGGTGGCCGGCGATGGCCTCGACGGCGGAGAGAGAGAGAGAGTCGACGAGAGAGAGGGAGGACGGGAGAGATGGTGACGACGGGCAGCGACGCGGCAGCAACAGTGGAGGCGTGGCGGTGGTGCTCTGTTGGTTTCCGACAAGGTACGGTAAAACCCCCTCCACCTTCTTCCTTTCATTTTCTTAAAACTGTCAAGGTGGTGGTGCTTGGCCGATGACGGCGGTGGACGATGGTGGTAGTGGTGGTGATTGTTCGCGGTTCGGGTGTGGGTATAGGGCTCCGATTGGGTTCGGGTCAGTGAAGATGGTTTATGGCTCGAGATTGATTCAGATGCAGACACGGTTCAAGATGGGGTCCCGGTTCAGCAGGCTTGGTTCAAATCACGGTTCAGTCACGAAGGGTTTCGGGTTGTTTCGGTTCGTTTGACTCGGTCAAACTGAGTCAACTCGGTCAGAACTGGTCAACTCAGCGGGTTGACTCAGCCAACTCGGCGGGTCAACTCAGTTGACCCTGTTAATTCAGTCAACTCAGTCAACGGATCGACGCGAAGAGCGGTAAAATTTTAACCGCATGAATTATTTTGTTATTTTATATATCTAATCATTATTCGTGAATGAGCTCGAACCATTTCGCTTATAATTTAGTTTATATTTTGAAAAACTTGACAAGATATACGTTGCGTTGGTTATTGATTGAATTTTGAAAAATATAGCGACACTTAGATGTCGGGATCGTCCAAAAACAGAGGAAACTCTGCCCGTTTTTCGAGAAAATCCTTTAAAACTAACGCATTTTATTAAAAGACGCAACTTTTTGAATCCGAGAAACTTTAATAAACACGAATGAATATTTATTTACAACGACACTTTACAACTTACGAAACGACGATTCTTTTAATAAAATAAATATAGTTTGTGTATTTATTTTAAATATCAGACAACCCAACTCTTTTGTAAAAAAAATAAATATGGTTTATATTTATTTCAAATAGCGTACAACACGAATAATTTTATAAAAATAAATATAGTTGTATATTTATTACCAAACCACAAACAAACACGACTTCTCTTTATAAAAATAAAGATAGATTTATTTTAAATATCAAACAATTCGGATTCCTTTACAAAATAAATATAGTGTATATTTTTGCAACGACTTGATGAATCCTTTTGTAAAATAAATATAAACTTTTATATTTATTTCAAACGCCTCAAAAGGCATATGATATATAGTACGAGTTTATTATATATTCTTTTCATGAAACACTCGTCACATACACATACGACCTCTCGGAACAACAAACACTATCCTATCAATATATTTATATTTTTATAAATATTTATATATTCGAATTTCTCGAAAACTAAGTACTTTCTAGACTTAGTAAACGAAACTTAACAAGTATAACTTAATTGTTTTTATTAAGTTAACAACATATCAACGGATCGTTCGGTTAACGATTCGGTAAAGCTCGGTGACACGTAGTTTAGTTACTGTATTTATTTAGAAACTTATAAGATATTCCGTGTTAGGAATATTGTAGAATGCACGCTAGCGAGTCTCATCTTGGAAACGACATCACGAAGTCGTAATTAGCTAGCTCTACACAAGGCAAATCAGGTGAGTTCATAACCCCACTTTTTACGGTTTTACATTTTTATAAATGTTTTCGGGGTGGAAAGACATGCACGTTTTGCAAGAACATACAAAGTTTTGTACGAACGAAAACTCATATTTTTAAATTCTGTTACAAATGGATTATACTAGAGGTTCAGCCTTAGAGGCTGGGGAGGTTCAGCCTTAGAGGCTGGGGTAAAATACATGTTACATTTATTACAGACACTTACAGACATTTTTATACATGGTATGGTTAGCTTAAGGAGGGTTTACTACTAGACTGTGAAGGGTGGGCACAACACTTAAGGCCATTAATCCTTGTCGTAGGACCGAGGGACATGAGTGATAGATCTATTTGGGTGTAGCAAGCCCACACCCATGAGACCGGGGCGGCCCATAGAGGTGACTATGTCTTCCAGCCGGAAGCCCGGTACAAATTTGCTAGGTTTGAGTTTTCCTGCACCTTATCACACATACCAGTGGCTTTGCAACCCATTGGTGATTTTTTTTCCTTATTGCTACATACCAGGGACATACATACTTACAGAAATACTTGATTTATACAAATTCAGAGCATAGGATTATGCGGGTATGGAGTCAAAGTCAGGGTGGGCATTGACGGTTATACGAACATTACAAATACAAAGTTTCTATATAACTTGACAAGAAAATGATTTCTAAATTCATTTTCTCAATATTACTTCACAAACCGGTTATTCAAAAGATTTATTTCAAATCTTTTACAAACAAACTATGAACTCGCTCAACTTTTTGTTGATTTTTCGCATGTTTCTTTCTCAGGTTACTTTTCAGAAACTATGGCACGGTTGGAATAGGAGAACCATGTGGAGTCGAGTAGTTAGTGGCGTTCATTTTCTAAAAGACTTAACTTTTTGCTTCCGCTTTGCAATGAAGATACCAGTCCAGTCACGCCAGCTCTGATAATTTCGGGGTGTGACAGATTGGTATCAGAGCTATAGGTTACAGCGAATAAGGTTTTCTGTAGGAATACCTAGGCTCTAACCTCACTTTTCTCTGGGACTTAGACTATTAAGACGTTGAATACATACAGAACGCCTAGTACTCGAATATGGTCTCCAACCGTTGCCGAAAAACAAACAGTCAAAATTTTGTTTTCAAACAAACGCTACTGTGGTGTTTCATACACGGTGCATGAAACAATTACATACAGTACACAGAACTCTGAGAGTCTAGGAAACATGCACTTAAGACCTTCGGAAACTCATGTTGAAGTTCATTAAAGGTCATCACGTAGGAACCGCAAATATAAACTCTGGCACACACTATTATCCATATTGTCTATGATATTTTAACTTCCCGAGCAGGAAGCCTACGCATAACAAAACGATAGTGCACGAGGATACACGGAACTCAAATTTTACGTCGACGGATGTCGGGGTACATCACATTCTACGCGGAACGTAACGCTGGTGCACAGGTATACGTGAAACTTAAACTATACATCAACGGGAGTTGAAGTACGACACATACGACTATCGAGGCGAGGCCTTTGAAAAGACACGATGGCGCAATTCAACGGCGACGCTAGATTCCTGTCAGCGGGAGAACTATCGATCAGGAAGCGGCGGCTTGGCACGCGATCCTGCAACGACACGAGTCATGCTAAGGAGAAGACGCATGCCTTCGTATTCCCCCTATCTTATTAACGACGAATACGCTTTGTTTGACATTCCATGGTAATGTCACCTAACAACTGGTCGTCACATGAAACCCCGGGTAAAGTCCTTAAATTTCTTTTATTGAAAATTTCGACTTTCACATTTACTGAGTAGATTTTCGTATCTCTACTCCTCTTAATGGTCATTGTATCACGATCATTTCTTTCACTATAGCGAACGCTCATTGCTTCATTTCTTGAAAATTTATGTGTTACGCATGCATTGTTTGTTACGCATGTGGTTTCGTTTCGAATAAGCGTTTCATCAAAATTTAAACATTGTTTCGCTAAACCTAATTATTGATTTGTGATTCGAATGACCCGCATTATTGTAACTGTTGGCTCCTTTGTTATCAAGTCAACACATTTCTTGAAATTTCTTTTCTTTTCAAGATACATACATGGTTTTTCGTTGTGACCATGCCGAAAGTTTTCTTGTCGATACATGTATTTATTGTCGCCTTGCGCCGAAACCAAGTTCAATTGTTTGAACTTGTCCATTACACATACTCACTTCAGAGCATCATATGATGTATTGGGAGCATCATATTCAAAATTCGTTTTAACAAGTGTTTCATTTGTTCCGAGTCGAAGTAAACTTGTTTGGCATTCTACTCCATTAAATTGTTGTTGATTTCGACACCTTGTGGTGGTATTTTCACTTACTTGAAGCTTGCGCTAAACTCGTTTACATATCCTATGCACGGATTTAATTATTTGGTTATCGATTTAGATTAAATCCGCTTCGATTTATCATATTTAAGCGATCTTAACACAATTGTGTGTTATGACGATGGTACACAAATTCATTGCATATTCCGGTGTACCTACTAACGGTTCTTTCAACATCGATCGAATATTTTGCGATATTATTGCTTCTTCATCTTCGATCGAAAACATTATTTATTTGATGTTCCATTTTCAATTGAAAATCTCTCGATGTTTGTTGGAACAAACATTCATATTTACTTCATTGCGCTTTCAATTGACTGCAAAACACAGGTGATACTCATTCGATCACCCCTATTATTGAATTGTTTCATTCATTGCGACACCTTGTGGCGTCAGTATAACTTGCAGCTTGTGCTGATCACGATCGAGCGTTTCATGCAAACTAGTACATTTGGGATTGTTGATTCTAAGTTCATCCAGTGGATGTTATTGCTTCTAGAACTCATTTACTTATTGTGAACGTTCATATGGAATTCGATTGGTCGAAGTTCTCGTTCATTGTTGGATCCCTGTTAAATTAGTCACATTAGTGACTATACCTATACGTCTTGTTTCCTTTGACATCAACTTTTGAAACACATTTCTTTTAAACCGTTAGGTTCTTATTGTTGAGGAATGTCATTAAATTCACATGATTCGAATAAGTCTTGTTTCGATTACACGGTCATTCACTTTGTTATTATTCGGACTTACCTGCGAACAACACAATTCTGAGGAGATAACATAGTCTAAATTTCGAGGACGAAATTTCTGTAACAGGGGGAGAATGTGACAACTGGTGATTTACGGCTCTTAATTACGTGATTAACGCGATAATAAATAGTGTTTGCAGCACAAATTAACTTAATTAGGCCTTTGGAGTGCCTAGGAACGCCTATCCGACTTTACAGTGCGCGAACGGTGGTTTACTGGGAAACCCGTGAAACGTTAAACGGCAACGGATTGAAACCGAACAGAATACTGACAACGCCGACAAATATTAAATTTATTCTTTCGACACTTATGGAGTTTGGGTTGCGACATTTGGTCTCGTAGAAATTGCGGGTCACTTACACACGAGATGGACTTGTGGGCCCTGGGCCCAAGCCCAAAACCCACAAACCTAAACCCGTGCATAATACACAAGATCTACAAAATCTTGTCAAATATTGCAAAATCTTACCTAAATCTCTAAAAGTGGTACACACAAGAAAGAAACACAAATACCTAACATTATTTCTTTAAAGGGGGCTTTTGTGCTGTGCTGACAATACAATACACACACAAAGAATAAAGTCTTTCTCTCTCTCGAATTATAACTACAGGCAACAAAGCACATGTGAACTTTTCATCTTTACAACCCATCTCTCAATTAAAAATAAATAAATAAAAAATACCTAACATTCCCACTACTGATTTCCCCCTTCTCTCTCTCGATGATATACACAGACACTTTATATACAAACACACAAGAGGTTTCATCTTCCTCAGACTACAACAAACACGCACACCAGACAAACCCCTCTGCCCTCCCCTTTCTTCTTTGATGATAACCGCACACCCACACTCAGCTTTCGTTCTCTCTCCAGATAAATCCAGCAGCCGGAACTCCGGCCGAAGCACGACAGAACCCGGCGGCTGGCGGTGGCCGGCGATGGCCTCGACGGCGGAGAGAGAGAGAGAGAGTCGACGAGAGAGAGGGAGGACGGGAGAGAGAAGATCAGCGAGAGAGATGGTGACGACGGGCAGCGACGCGGCAGCAACAGTGGAGGCGTGGCGGTGGTGCTCTGTTGGTTTCCGACAAGCTATGGTAAAACCCCCTCCACCTTCTTCCTTTCATTTTCTTAAAACTGTCAAGGTTCTAGTGATTAAACGACACGAGATGTATCGTTTTCTGTTTCCGGTGATCGATGGTGATGGTGGTGCTTGGCCGGTGACGGCGGTGGACGATGGTGGTAGTGGTGGTGATTGTTCGCGGTTCGGGTTTGGGTATAGGGCTCCGATTGGGTTCGGGTCAGTGAAGATGGTTTATGGCTCGAGATTGATTCAGATGCAGACACGGTTCAAGATGGGGTCTCAGTTCAGCAGGCTTGGTTCAAATCACGGTTCAGTCACGAAGGGTTTCGGGTTGTTTCGGTTCGTTTGACTCGGTCAAACCGAGTCAGCTCGGTCAGAACTGGTCAACTCAGCGGATTGACTCAGCCAACTCGGCCGGTCAACTCAGTTGACCCTGTTAATTCAGTCAACTCAGTCAACGGATCGATGCGAAGAGCGGTAAAATTTTAACCGCATGAATTATTTTGTTATTTTATATATCTAATCATTATTCGTGAATGAGCTCGAACCATTTCGCTTATAATTTAGTTTATATTTTGAAATACTTGACAAGATATACATTGCGTTGGTTATTGATTGAATTTTGAAAAATATAGCGACACTTAGATGTCGGGATCGTCCAAAAACAGAGGAAACTCTGCCCGTTTTACGAGAAAATCCTTTAAAACTAACTCATTTTATTAAAAGACGCAACTTTTTGAATCCGAGAAACTTTAATAAACACGAATGAATATTTATTTACAACGACACTTTACAACTTACGAAACGACGATTCTTTTAATAAAATAAATATAGTTTGTGTATTTATTTTAAATATCAGACAACCCAACTCTTTTGTAAAAAAAATAAATATGGTTTATAGTTATTTCAAATAGCGTACAACACGAATAATTTTATAAAAATAAATATAGTTGTATATTTATTACCAAACCACAAACAAACACGACTTCTCTTTATAAAAATAAAGATAGATTTATTTTAAATATCAAACAATTCGGATTCCTTTACAGAATAAATATAGTGTATATTTTTGCAACGACTTGATGAATCCTTTTGTAAAATAAATATAAACTTTTATATTTATTTCAAACGCCTCAAAAGGCATACGATATATAGTACGAGTTTATTATATATTCTTTTCATGAAACACTCGTCACATACACATACGACCTCTCGGAACAACAAACACTATCCTATCAATATATTTATATTTTTATAAATATTTATATATTCGAATTTCTCGAAAACTAAGTACTTTCTAGACTTAGTAAACGAAACTTAACAAGTATAACTTAATTTTTTTTATTAAGTTAACAACATATCAACGGATCGTTCGGTTAACGATTCGGTAAAGCTCGGTGACACGTAGTTTAGTTACCGTATTTATTTAGAAACTTATAAGATATTCCGTGTTAGGAATATTGTAGAATGCACGCTAGCGAGTCTCATCTTGGAAACGACATCACGAAGTCGTAATTAGCTAGCTCTACACAAGGCAAATCAAGTGAGTTCATAACCCCACTTTTTACGGTTTTACATTTTTATAAATGTTTTCGGGGTGGAAAGACATGCACGTTTTGCAAGAACATACAAAGTTTTGTACGAACGAAAACTCATATTTTTAAATTCTGTTACAAATGGATTATACTAGAGGTTCAGCCTTAGAGGCTGGGGAGGTTCAGCCTTAGAGGCTGGGGTAAAATACATGTTACATTTATTACAGACACTTACAGACATTTTTATACATGGTATGGTTAGCTTAAGGAGGGTTTACTACTAGACTGTGAAGGGTGGGCACAACACTTAAGGTCATTAATCCTTGTCGTAGGACCGAGGGACATGAGTGATAGATCTATTTGGGTGTAGCAAGCCCACACCCATGAGGCCGGGGCGGCCCATAGAGGTGACTATGTCTTCCAGCCGGAAGCCTGGTACAAATTTGCTAGGTTTGAGTTTTCCTGCACCTTATCACACATACCAGTGGCTTTGCAACCCATTGGTGATTTTTTTTCCTTATTGCTACATACCAGGGACATACATACTTACAGAAATACTTGATTTATACAAATTCGGAGCATAGGATTATGCGGGTATGGAGTCAAAGTCAGGGTGGGCATTGACGGTTACACGAACATTACAAATACAAAGTTTCTATATAACTTGACAAGAAAATGATTTCTAAATTCGTTTTCTCAATATTACTTCACAAACCGGTTATTCAAAAGATTTATTTCAAATATTTTACAAACAAACTATGAACTCGCTCAACTTTTTGTTGATTTTTCGCATGTTTCTTTCTTAGGTTACTTTTCAGAAACTATGGCATGGTTGGAATAGGAGAACCATGTGGAGTCGAGTACTTAGTGGCGTTCATTTTCTAAAAGACTTAACTTTTTGCTTCCGCTGTGCAATGAAGATACCAGTCCAGTCACGCCAGCTCTGATAATTTCGGGGTGTGACATCTGGCGCGTCTCTTTGCGCACATTTTTTACCAGATGGCTTAACTTTCCGCTCTTCAGCGCTTTCTCAATTTCTTGCCTCAAATTGATACAGTCATCTGTCAGGTGACCAGTATCTTTGTGAAAATCGCAGTACAGGTTTGGGTCTTGCCCCTTCTTATTCGTCATAGGATTTGGTGTCTTGAAGTCATGGTTCTCCATCATGAGCACCTCTTTCGGTGTCTTTATGAGCGGCGTCCAGTGCTTCTCTCAATTCTCGTTCCTGACTGCCTTCTGGTAACTTTGCGATCGATCGTGTCTCGCGCATCCTCTCTAAAGCGAGGTCTTTCATCATAACTGCTGGACTGGTTTGCTTTCCATCAAGGGTTTCTGTTTTTGTTTCGCCTGTTGTTATCGCGCGAGCTTCCCTTGGAAAAACGATCTTCAGTGTAAGAGTTCTTGGTACCGGCCAATGACTCTTCGGTTTGCGATGCGCTGCCTTGGCTTGTAAGACTCATGATTTTTCGGCAAACGGTTGAAAAATGAGGACCCTTCGTCATCTTGCCAAGTTGGATCGTTTGGGTCTATGTCATCCCATTCGTTGTTCATGTTGCGCGGCCCGAGCTGGTTATGAACTGGAGCCCTTTGAACGTATGACAGATGGTCATAATAATTGCCTGTCTCCCCATGTGTGTCGCGTGTGTCGTGCACGCTTGGCCTTCTCAGGGGAGGAGGTCTGTTGGTTCATCTTTGGATATTCTACTGCGGGGGTATCTGGCGCCCCCCTGACTTGGACCTGGAGGTGTAACCAAGGATGGTTCAGCTTGCAGAATTGCTTGTTGTGCGCTCAAAGACTGATACGCAGCATTTATGGTAGCAATATGTTTGGCGTACCAAGAGGCTAAACTTTCGCCTTCTGGTAGCCCTAGTAGCGCCGAAATGTTCGAGTTTGGAGCTGGGTTTGAAGGACCAGCAACATTACTTCCTGGAGTTCCCGTTGGAGTGACGCGAGTGATGCTCGCACGGGGTCCCCCAGTGTTCGTTACTTCAATTTCGCCTATCTCCTCGACAGGTTGGACTTGGACATTGTGACTGTCCTCCCCTAGACCTATGTTAGAGTTCGTGCCGAAACCGAAATCTGGAATGATCCCTTGACCAGCCATGATCAAGAGAACTGAAAAAACTTCGAAAAAAGAAGATGAAAGTGACTGTAAAAATCGGTGGGCGCCAATGAAGAAACACGGAACTAATTTTAGAGTTAATTAGTTTGGTTTATCTTTCAAACATGAGGGTTAATCTTCTTATAACTTTCCTGAGCTCCTTGAAGGTTCGATCTTCCTGCAAAACAGAACACCCTTAGCTTGTTAAGAGGGGAATATGGGGGTTTCCCTCTTAACCAGACTCTGGCGTGAGAATAAGTATATGCTTTGAGGAAATAAGTGTGTGTTAAGAATGAGAGTGAAGAGAGCAGAATGAATTAACCTGTGCATGAAGGTCTCTATTTATAGCTGGAGAGGTGTAAGAAGAGATGGGCTGATGGGCCTTGGGCCGGAAGGCGACAACAAAGAATATCCTTCTTGTCTCACTAGTATCGACCGTTAGTGCCTTCTAGAAGATCTCCGGTGCTGGCGCACCATGATTGGAGCCACGTGTCCCTGTTGTCGGCCTTGTTGTCCTTCTGCCATCAGCAGGTAAGTGGAGATCATGGGGCAGGTGTCGCCGCCCCCTGATTGGTGCCACATAGGCGTCCTTGTGTACTTATTGTCTCCTGCATGTCAGACGATCGTGGAGCACAATAGAGCACAGCCTGGTGGACGCTGATTGGCTCTTTCCTCTGCCACTTGTACCTTGTGTACTTTCTGAAGTGGCCTTGCGCTCTAACTCCTGCGCGACCTTGCTGGGCACGTAACTAGCCCGCACAGGATGTATGTGCTGAAGGCTCTTATTCAGAATGCTAAGTGCTGAAACTGATGTTCTCTCTTGTCTGGACCTCGCGCGTGGTCGATCTTTGTTTAATCAACCCGCGCGAGTCTAAGATTAATCAACTTGCTGAATAAGGAGTATGGTCCAGCGCGCGACCTGAGGAAGGTCTGCGCGGCTTTTGGGGACCATACCCCTTCAGTGATCAAATTATCCATAATTTTCATGCACAGTAACGTGTGATGAAATTATCTAAGCTTTCATTTTTCATGTGCATGAAAGTTTCAAACTCTTATTTAATAAACTTATCTTCCGGGCTATCATTTCAGAATTCCCCAAATATCTTCCTCTCAATGCAGTCCACAATGTTTTAAAAGTTCTAAATTGTTTAAACTGATGTAATATGTTGTCATGTAAAGCTTACTCCAATTGGTTAAACATCTTTTTCTCTCTATCAAAAGTAGTCTTTTGTTCACCAGTCATCTTTGATTTTGGTTGTAGTATTGGAAGAGATAATTATCAAACCTTGATTTTCTCATTAACATTTGCTGATTCCAGGATCCGGCGAGTTCGGCGGAGCTTTGGTCCCGAAACGACGTGTTCGGTGCAATTATTACGACTAAGAAAGGAGTAGAAACAGAATACGACACCGATCAGTCACTTATAATCTGGTCTCTATTGATTATTCAACGTTTACAGCACCGCGAGACCAGTTGGACAGCATGTCCCCTCTGGGATCCAAAAGCTTGTCCAAATGGAACCCCAAGGTCCCTATTTATAGACAACTCACACTCAGCCTATCCGATCGGATTGCCACCCGATCGGGTTGTCCTTTACATTAACGCACCGTCTCCAACTTTCTCCTATACTATACAATATTGAACACACGCTCTATCTAGCTATTCGCACAGTGGCAGACGTACGAAATATGCACCAACAGATTCCCCCTCGGATGTCACTGTCGAATCGTCTTTAACAATATTGTGAACCTTGAGCCGTGTTTGAATATTCTGCAATCTTCAGCTTTTCTGCAACTTCAATCAGGCAACTTGATCTTACAATACAAATTTCCCCTCGATTGATGATTCGGGTTTGCTTTTGTCACAGTATAAAGCACGAATTCCCCCTGGAATGAATCTTCAGGTCTTTTGCACAGTTTACGACTCTCCTCCGATTTGCTAAACTGCAACCTTCACGAACAATCACCAACTTGAAACTAATCAATGCAGCATCCTCTGTTTCAACTTTAACCACATCTGAGTTCAGTTTTTGATATTACAATGTAAGCACCACGATCTCGCATTCCGCCTGCTCGATCTAAGAATGTATAAAAACTCAACCGACATATGATAGAAACTTCAAATACCCCACTGGTTAACTTCAAATCCGTGATTCCCCCTGAAGATCTGATATCCTGTTTACCATGATCCACGATAACGAATCATAAGAAAAACAGATCCGTGTAAACATTATTCTCCACAATCAGCAAATCTTCATCGAAAAAAAAACAAATCATCTGGTAATGTAATCCGATCTCCAAAGCATTCATCCACAATCAGATTCATCTCCACGGATAATCTAGATCTTAGAAGCTATCATCCACGATCACTCACAGATCTCCGATGCTCGATCAGATATCAACACCTTGGATCATCTTGATCTCGGAAGTCTTCACTCATGATCAGATTCACATTCCCCCTGACAATCTGAAGTCGAAACTACCCGAATATACTTGCAGTGTCACGAATTTCAAAAAATGCCGGAATTTCAACATATGACATTGAAAATTTGATTCCCCCTCATTTTTGCAAATTCTAACGTCTCTATCACTGAATTCCCCCTCAAACTGAATTCAGTTTCTAATTCTCTTCTCCGAAAAACTTAACCAACCCAGAATATCACAATATTCACCACAATTGTCAGTTTTTCGTCTTTGTGGATTTTACAATTTGGCCCATAAATAGTCAGATACATCAGAATATGACAATTCTGCATCAGTATCATGACTACCCCACTAATTTCCACAATCCATGATCGCATCATCAAATCTATACACTGAAGCCCCAGACGGTGTCCCCGAACAACCCAGCTTGGTCGTTAAAAACCCGAAAAAATTGACAATCACCAAATTTTTTCTGGAGACTCTCCTCGTCATTGCGATCAAAAAATGCCTTTATTTTTTTTAAGGCATTTGATCATCTGGTCGAATGTCAAGAGTCGGATGGTCATCTGATCGGATTGCCACCCGATCGGATTGCCACTCGATTGAAGGACAAAAATGATATGATGGAACGGATTGCCACCCGATCGGATTACCACCTGATCGGGTTACTAAGGAAACTAACAAGTGTCTGTGGATCGGGTGGTCATCCGATCGGATTGCCACCCGATCGGGTTGTCATCCGATTGAAAACAACTTGATCTTCCCAACACCCCATAGTGACATGGATCGGACGATCACCCGATCGGGTTGTCATCCGATTGAAAGCATCTTCAATAATCCATCAAGTATGATGGTGATATGAATCGGATGGTCATCCGATCGGATTGCCACCCGATAGGGTTGCCATCCGATTGGAAATGTTCTAACAGCTCAAGAACACTCCAAATCACGTTTTTTCGATCCAGAATCTTTATTACTGTGAATTTGATGATGAAACTTCACAGGATGGTTCGCGAGTCAATTCCGCACAGATTGATGTGTTCAATTCCAAAATCCATCCGTGAATCGACCTTTATTTTGATGATTTTCTCCGTTTAACGTCAAAACTCCCGTTTTACCCAAAATTGATGAGCTCTGGGTGATTTAACTGACTGTTAGATCGATTAAATCGGTACCGTAGCTCTGATACCAATGCTGATTCCAGGATCCGGCGAGTTCGACGGAGCTTCGGTCCCGAAACGACGTGTTCAGTGCGATTATTACGACTAAGAAAGGAGTTGAAACAGAATACGACACCGATCAGTCACTTATAATCTGGTCTCTATTGATTATTCAACGTTTACAGCACCACGAGACCAGTTGGACAGCATGTCCCCTCTGGGATCCAAAAGCTTGTCCAAATGGAACCCCAAGGTCCCTATTTATAGACAACTCACACTCAGCCTATCCGAATGGATTGCCACCCGATCGGGTTGACCTTTACATTAGCGCACCGTGTCCAACTTTCTCCTATACTATACAATATTCAACACACGCTCTATCTAGATATTCGCACAGTGGTAGACGTACGGAATATGCACCAACAACATTCAAGGGTTTAAATAATACAAAGGAAATCAATTTGGGATCTCGTATAATTGGAAACTATTAATTACAATAATTACAATAATGGCACCATAATATTCTATTACACCCTCGCAGTCGAAACGGGAGGTGACCGTATGCTGAGACTGGAGCAGAAGTCTTCAAACCGAACGCGCGGTAATCCTTTCGTGAAAATATCAGCAGCTTGGTAACGAGAAGGGACGTGGAGAACACGAACTTAACCACGCTGAACTTGTTCGCGCACGAAGTGGATGTCAAGTTCAATGTGTTTCGTTCTCTGATGTTGAACAGGATTGCCGGAGAGATAGATAGCACTCACATTGTCACAGTAAACAATAATAGCTTTAGAAAGGAGCCGATGCAATTCCAAGAGTAGATTGCGAAGCCAGCATATTTCAGCAACAACATTAGTCACTCCTCTGTATTCAGCTTCGGCACTAGAGCGGGAGATGGTTGGCTGACATTTAGAAGACCAGGAGACGAGATTGTCTCCTAATTTGTAACACCCCGAAAACGGGTTTGGTAATCAAACCCCGTTAATACTAAAAGACGGGTAAAGTACCATTAGTGGTAAAAGTAACCTGGTGAATATTAGGATTTAAATAAATAATCCTAATATTAACTACAACGTGAATAAAAGCTTTTAAGGAAATGAGTTTATAAGAGGCCCGAATTAACGGGACTTAAATTAAATCAAGTCATAATTTTCCCGAATTCACCAAGTAGCTAGGATTATTAACCTAGTTAAAAAGGTGTCTTAAAACAATGAAGAAAACATGGGTAATAACCCTTGTTATAAAGTTACAAACTAGAGGGGCTAAAAATGGAAGATTCGAAACTTATTTATTAAAAAACAAAACACTACACACACACTAACACATATAAATGATCACCTAGTCGTGGGGATCACAAGGTATGTTGAGTTTTATGATTTGGTGATACTTTGAGATTATGATGAACAATCATAATCGAAATTCTGGAATGAATGTTGAATCTATGAGTGTTATTGTGATGAAATTTTCGTTTAGAAACAAACCCTAGTTGAAAACTTGATGAATTGTTGTCAAAACTAGGGATTTGATAATTACCCTATTATGTGTTAAGTGGGTTTTATGATAATATGATGAACACTCATATTAGAATGTTAAATTGATGAATATTGATGTTATGATATAAGTTCTAGATATAGTTCATGAACACGAGACATAGAGGTTTGATTTTTGATGCAAATCTTGGTAAAAATAACTAGTTATGAACTAGTTAGTAAATATGTAAAATTATGCACATTAGATGTTTGTTAAAATGCCTAAATAAGAACTAAAATGTTGAAATTTGGGGTGAAATGCGTATTCGAATGATATGGCAACTATGCGTAATAAGAAGTGACAAGGGTTCTAAACATCATGTTGAATTAGACTCAATTGTGTAAACCGTGTGTTTGAAAGTAATTAACTTTTGATAAGTTAATCTAACCAATGATGAAGTCGAATGGTAGTTTCGACATAGAGGATAAGTAGTGTGGAATGGTCACGATTGTTAATGACTAGTCTAACCACCTTGTAAATGTTGACAATAGTTTGACGCTTAACGAGCTAGGTGGAGGCTTGGGAAAGAAGCGGTCAAACGAATCAAGCACGAGAAGAAAAGCGTACTCGGATGCGAGGTAAATGAAACTTACACACTTATGTAGAATACGGATTTCCATTAAGAATATCTTGTAGTGTAACCTAATAATGAGGAAAAGGGTAAAAATGGAAATTAGTCAAGTGTTGACTAATATAAATCGAAGTTAAAAGGATACCCATGGCGTAAGCCGAAATGGGTTGAATTTGTGAGAAAAGGATTTAAGAGAAAAAGGATTTGGTAATAAAATCCAGGATGGGATGGATGTATGAATTGGAAATCAAAAACCATGTTTTTGATTAAATAGGTAACGTTCGGCATATAGGTCGAACGGTGGTGATAAAACCATTTGATAATGTCGACTAATGTGGTTGTCAAGTCTTATGTTAACAGGAGCGATTAGCAAATCGAATAATTGCGTCGCCATAGATTGTGTGATAATTAAAGCGAGGTATAAATCGGGTCTATTTGTTGATCCGGGCCAGGTACGCTTATATGAATTTATAGTTAAAAGTGCAAGTAAGGTCGAATATTTAGTGAAGTCTTTCATCGCAAAAATGAAGGATTAAAAATGACCATAAAGCCCTTGATGGGTAAACCGGGTAAAACAACCCTTAGAGGTTGTTTAGAAATTATTATTATTATGATTTTATAATCCTTAGATGCGTAGAAAATTTGAATGCATAAACTTTCAAGGGTTGAATGCCCTAAATGTGTCTTGCCGTAAAACAACACATTTGAGAGGTAAGAATTCGGAATAAATAGTCTATTACATTAAATCCACCACAATCATAGTTGTGGTGGAAGACCAACAATATGAACGGGTAAAATTATGAGGCATATGAGAAATGGGCGTGATTTATGCTTAAAAAGGACATAAATACCCAAATGGGTCAAATTAAGACTTTAAACAAAAACGAGTCTATAATGCGTAGAAACCAGTGTTCGGAACCTAACATGATAGACAATATTGGAATTAAAGGGTTCATGACGAATGGGGGATCAAACGAACTTGTTTGTTTGATAAATACATAGACGGGTCAAAATGGGTAAAAGATTATAAGCCGGTGGCTTAAAAGTCTCAAATTTATTTAATCCGGATGACATAATTTATCTCCATGTGATGGGGAATTAAATTACGGACGAGTAGGAAAAAGAATCGTGTAAATCGGATCAATAACAAAAGAGTTATGCTCGTTTTCGTAAAATCAAGCTTGGCTGGGAATATGCAGCAACTGATGCAAACATTCTGTCAAAATGAGGCCGTGGCGCGACGGGTTTTCCGTCGCACGCGGCGACGGAGTAAATTCTTGAAATTCTTGTTTATTTTTCTTATTTTGATTATTTGACCCAATTACCTTGTTGTACTTGTTATTTAACTATCAAAACTGACTTCTAAGTTGGTTTTGATCATAGGTGAATGTCGAAAGTCCCGGATGAAGATCAAGTGACGAGCAAGAACCGAACACACGTTAAATGAAGCTTCCGCGTCAAATCTTGATTTGTTTTGTATAAGTGAATTATGTAAACACTTATAAATATGTTTTTGAAATGTTGTAAACATATGGGAATGTTAGTATGACAAGTTTTTGTAAAGTCACATTTTAGCATTAAAATGTGTATTTTATTCTTAAAATCTTGATTAATTGAGACGGGCGTTACAAGTTGGTAATCAGAGCTCATGGTTAAAGAATAAAGTGTGTTCGGTTCGAGGCTTGATCGCAAATCCGGTAAGTACATGTATATCAATGGTTTAGTATGATTAAAGTGTTGAGAACAACACATATGGTTATCGTGTAATACACGTTACACTAATAAAAACGATATAGAGTAGATATAGTCAACGAAATTACACGCGTTGATGCGGATAGTAGAAAAGCCTTGTATTATAATACGGGCATCCATTAATGTCGAAATTACTAACTGTTGTAAATGTTTTAGTTGAAGGACACTCACATATGAAGATAGCGAGCGTTTAACAAATCACGGATTTGACAGAGGAACGGTCCAAAGAGTATGCTCATCAAGGACCTAAATCGCGTAGCAATCGCGAACAAGGCTAATGGCAAGAGAAGCCCGTTAGGGCAAGCATTACCAGGTGTACATTTTAAATTTAATTGCACAAATAGTAATTTGCAACAAATACGTAGAGATTGAAAGTTGCATATGTAGATTAAAAACTTGGAAAAACCCAAATAGAAAATCTATCCGGGATATTGTTTCCAAGAGAAACAAATAGAGGCATTACTTACATGGGGTGTAATGTGAAAATTATAAAAAGGTCATGTATACCAGGTACTGATCGCTTACTCTGGCCAAGTAAGTGGTGAGCACGTGGTACCATGAACTTTTTATGATGGACATGCCTACATCTGATGTAGTAAGGAATGGGTGAGTGGGACAAATTAAAAAGTACCCAAATGAATCAAATGAGCAAAATATTTGATAATAATGTAAACGCACAGCCGGGTGACGGAAGCGTATTACATTAGGATAATGAGCCCGAGTGAAGGGACAAAGATTAATATGTAAAATGATAAAGATATGCATTGGGAGGGGGTGTACTTACACTCAAACCTGGAGAATGCAAATATGTAAAATGATTAAGATATGCATTGGGAGGGGGTGTACTTACACTCGAACCCGGATAATGCAAATATGTAAAATGATCAAGATATGCATTGGGAAGGGGTGTACTTACACTCGAACCCGGAGAATGCAAATATGTAAAATGATTAAGATATGCATTGGGAGGGGGTGTACTTACACTCGAACCCGGAGAATGCAAATATGTAAAATGATTAAGATATGCATTGGGAGGGGGTGTACTTACACTCGAACCCGGAGAATGCAAATATGTCTCTTAACGGGCCGTTTTTGTAAAACGTCAAACTTGAGGACAAAGTCGGAATATAAAAGTGAAGTGAAGTCTTAATGCATACTGGAAGGGTTGCAATAATAACGACTTCGGTAAAACACCTGGTTGATGGGTAAGGATATAAACACATGCGTAGACCGAGAAACGGGAACTCGGATGGAAAGTTAAAAGACTCGGGTTTTGAGTCATGACTAAAAAAAAACAAACGACAAGATGATGCAAATAGAAATTTTGATAAATTATGTTCAACTATTTTAAAGTTGAATGGGTCGAACAAAGAATGAAGTTTGACATCCATAAATGATAAAATTTCACATGAATAAGTCAAACGGGTTGAATATAATATAATGCCGGATGGCATGAGTAAGCGCAAGCGGGATAACCGTAGCGTTAAAAGCAAAAGAATAATGAGCCCGATAATGGGACATAATCAAATACGAATATATGTAAACTGGATAATGGTGAGCATAAGATGAACCGACGCATAAATGACGTGAGAAGTCATAAAGTCGGAAAATTTGTCCGAAAGAAAACAAATGAACCGACGGCCAAGGTCAAAGGAAATACCAAGGCGAAAATAAATGATTTTGAACATAAAAAGGGTGCCTTAATGCCATATACATATATAAATGTATATACCTTTGAATAAAGACTTGAATAAAAGATGATCTACGGGATTATCATAACCTACGAGATTATAAATGAGGCTAAGGTCTACGGGACCAAAAAGACCTTCGGGTCCCAAATAGAAGGAAACGAATTGTTGGGGTCTCACCTTAATAAGGTAAAAAGGTGAAAATATAAAGAAATAGCCTACGAGGCTAAGCGAAAGAACCTACGGGTCAATAGTATAAAACAAGGAAACTGGTTGTAACTTCCCGCGTAAAATAATAACGGGAGATAAAGTTCGTATAAAAGCGATGGGTTTCGCTAAGTTAACTAAATGGGTTAAAAGCGAAGATATTGTGAAGGGTCTGTTTGACAAAAGTGAAGAATTTCACTAAAACATTTAAACGGGCAAAAATGACAAAAGAATTCACAATTATTAAAATTGTGTTACGTCATAAAAGTGGGTGAAGTCATTACCGAAATGACAACGGAAGGGGATAAATCCTTGGACGTAAATTCCTTGGAATTGACATGAGTTAAAGAGAAAACGTGAAACTAAAATACAGTTTTAGTGAGAAATAGCGTTTTAACAAATATGAATATTATGAGACGAACTCGGAAATGGTTAATATTAAAGGATATAGGTTTTAACATCGATAGGTGTAAAACGATACGTTTGAAAGAAGGATTTTCGACAATGAAAAGTCAACATAAACTTAAACAAAATGTGATGTGATCACGGTCACAAACAGTGATATAGAATACAATCAAGTCGTAATGTGAGTTACGAGATATGAAAATCAGAAAACACGCAAAAGGCCGGGTCGACAATAGGATATACCCGAAAGACGGGGAATAAGGTGACGACGACTAATCAGTGTAGCCGGTAAAACCTTTTTTAAAGTCGGAATAGTGTTACGACTTATACAAAGCGCCTGTTGAAATAAGATTAGCTTGAAGCAAACATGTTGAAATTAAATACAACCGAGTTATCATATGACAACTCGGTCAAATAAGTGACTAAAATAAGAAGTACAAGCTGAAAGTAATGGCCTACGAGGCCTTACACGTGAAAGGCGCATACGTCATACGCCTTAAAACCAAAAGCACACTACCCTACTTTTCTGGTAAGGTTGTTAATTACGAGCAATGCTGAAGTAGTTGCCGAAACTAAGTCCGTAGAGTTAAACCTAAAGAACTACGTAAGAAAGGTTTCGGGGACGAAACCTCTTTAAGGGGGTAGACTTGTAACACCCCGAAAACGGGTTTGGTAATCAAACCCCGTTAATACTAAAAGACGGGTAAAGTACCATTAGTGGTAAAAGTAACCCGGTAAATATTAGGATTTAAATAAATAATCCTAATATTAACTACAACGTGAATAAAAGCTTTTAAGGAAATGAGTTTATAAGAGGCCCGAATTAACGGGACTCATAATTTTCCCGAATTCACCAAGTAACTAGGAATATTAACCTAGTTAAAAAGGTGTCTTAAAACAATGAAGAAAACATGGGTAATAACCCTTTTTATAAAGTTACAAACTAGAGGGGCTAAAAATGGAAGATTCGAAACTTATTTATTAAAAAACAAAACACTACACACACACTAGTGTGTGTGTGTGTGTGCGTGTATACGATCAGGAGCAGAGCTCCCCATGGAGCAAACCCTAGTTCATCACAAAATCAACAAATTGAAGCTCAATTCAAACCCCAAATCAATGCATGAACACATATAAATGATCACCTAGTCATGGGGATCACAAGATATGTTGAATTTTATGATTTGGTGATACTTTGAGATTATGATGAACAATCATAACCGAAATTCTGGAATGAACGTTGAATCTATGAGTGTTATTGTGATGAAATTTTCGTTTAAAAACAAACCCTAGTTGAAAACTTGATGAATTGTTGTGAAAACTAGGGATTTGATAATTACCCTATTATGTGTTAAGTGGGTTTTATGATAACATGATGAACACTCATATTAGAATGTTAAATTGATGAATATTGATGTTATGATATAAGTTCTAGATATAGTTCATGAACACGAGACATAGAGGTTTGATTTTTGATGTAAATCTTGGTAAAAATAACTAGTTATGAACTAGTTAGTAAATATGTAAAATTATGCATATTAGGTGTTTGTTAAAATGCCTAAATAAGAACAAAAGTGTTGAAATTTGGGGTGAAACGCGTATTTGAATGATATGGCAACTATGCGTAATACGAAGTGACAAGGGTTCTAAACATCATGTTGAATTAGACTCAATTGTGTAAACCGTGCGATTGAAAGTAATTAACTTTTGATAAGTTAATCTAACCAATGGTGAAGTCAAATGGTAGTTTCGACATAGAGGATAAGTAGGGTGGAATGGTCACGATTGTTAATGACTAGTCTAACCACCTTGTAAATGTTGACAATAGTTTGACGCCTAACGAGCTAGGTGGAGGCTTGGGAAAGAAGCGGTCAAACGAATCAAGCACGAGAAGAAAAGCGTATTCGGATGCGAGGTAAGTGAAACTTACACACTTATGTAGAATACGGATTTCCATTAAGAATATCTTGTAGTGTAACCTAATAATGAGGAAAAGGGTAAAAATGGAAATTAGTCAAGTGTTGACTAATATAAATCGAACTTAAAAGGATACCCATGGCGTAAGCCGAAATGGGTTGAATTTGTGAGAAAAGGATTTAAGAGAAAAAGGATTTGGTAATAAAATCCAGGATGGGATGGATGTATGAATTGGAAATCAAAAACCATGTTTTTGATTAAATAGGTAACGTTTGGCATATAGGCCAAACGGGTCGAACGGTGGTGATAACACCATTTGACAATATCGACTAATGTGATTGTCAAGTCTTATGTTAACAGGAGTGATTAGCAAATCGGATAATTGCGTCGCCATAGATTGTGTGATAATTAATGCGAGGTATAAATCGGGTCTATTTGTTGATCCGGGCCAGGTACGCTTATATGAATTTATAGTTAAAAGTGCAAGTAAGGTCGAATATTTAGTGAAGTCTTTCATCGCAAAAATGAAGGATTAAAAATGACCATAAAGCTCTTGATGGGTAAACCGGGTAAAACAACCCTTAGAGGTTGTTTAGAAATTATTATTATGATTTTATAATCCTTAGATGCGTAGAAAATTTGAATGCATAAACTTTCAAGGGTTGAATGCCCTAAATGTGTTTTGCCGTAAAACAACACATTTGAGAGGTAAGAATTTGGAATAAATAGTCTATTACATTAAATCCACCACAATCATAGTTGTGGTGGAAGACCAATCAATATGAACGGGTAAAATTATGAGGCATACGAGAAATGGGCGTGATTTATGCTTAAAAAGGACATAAATACCCTTAATGGGTCAAATTAAGACTTTAAAGTAAAAACGAGTCTATAATGCGTAGAAACCAGTGTTCGGAACCTAACATGATAGACAATATTGGAATTAAAAGGTTCATGACGAATGGGGGATCAAACGAACTTGTTTGTTTGATAAATACATTGACGGGTCAAAAATGGGTAAAAGATTATAAGCCGGAGGCTTAAATGTCTCAAATTTATTTAATCCGGATGGCGGAATTTATCTCCATGTGATGGGGAATTAAATTACGAACGCGTAGGAAAAAGAATCGTGTAAATCGGATCAATAACGAAAGAGTTATGCTTGTTTTTGTAAAATCAAGCTTGGCTGGGAATATGCAGCAACTGATGCAAACATTCTGTCAAAATGAGGCCGTGGCCATCGCACGCGGCGACGGAGTAAATTCTTGAAATTCTTGTTTATTTTTCTTATTTTGATTATTTGACCCAATTACCTTGTTGTAATTGTTATTTAACTATCAAAATTGACTTCTAAGTTGGTTTTGTTCATAGGTGAATGTCGAAAGTCCCGGATGAAGATCAAGCGACGAGCAAGAACCAAACACACGTTAAATGAAGCTTCCGCGTCAAATCTTGATTTGTTTTGTATAAGTGAATTATGTAAACACTTATAAATATGTTTTTGAAATGTTGTAAACATATGGGAATGTTAGTATGACAAGTTTTTGTAAAGTCACATTTTAGCATTAAAATGCGTATTTTATTATTAAAATCTTGATTAATTGAGACGGGCGTTACATAAGTAGACACAATAACCACTCGTAGAGCGACGAGTGTCTGGGAAACCAGCCCAGTCAGCATCCGTATAAGCAAGAAGTGCGGGATCCCTGTGAGGTGACAGAGTTAGACCGTAAGAGACTGTGCCTTGAATGTACCGGATGATACGCTTGAGAGCATTCCAGTGATCTGTTTTGAGCGCGTGCATGTGCATACATACCTGTTACACTACATAACTAATGTCGGGCCGAGTGAAAGTGAGGTATTGCAGTGCCTCTGCCAAACTTCTGTAAAGTGTAGGGTTTTCGAAATCAGTACCTGATGTTGCACTAAGTTTGGAGTTTGTATCAACTGGAGTGTCTTCGGGTTTACAAGACGACATACCCGCGCGCTCTATAATGTCACTGGCGTAGGTCTGCTGAGATAGGAACATAGTGTCCTGAGTTCGGTTCACAAAGATCCCAAGAAAAAAAACTTAATGCCCCGAGATCCTTCATTGCAAATTCTTTTGAGAGATAAGTCATGAGGTGCTGACGAAGAGATGTCGAAGATGTTACTAGAATGATGTCATCTACATAAAGAAGAAGATAGGCAGTGTTGCCATTATGATGTAAGATGAACAAGGACGCATCACAACCACTTTGAACAAATCCCAAGGTAAGAACGTAGTTGGTGAAACTTGATACCAGGCTCTAGGGGCCTGTTTCAAACCATAGAGAGACTTCTTCAATCAACAAACATGATCCGGGAAATGTTTGTCTCAAAAACCCATTGGTTGGTGCATGTACACGGTTTCATGGAGATTCCCATGAAGAAAAGCATTAGTAACGTCTAGTTGGTGGACCGGCCATGACTTTGATAGTGCAATAGTCAATACGGTACGAATGGTTGCCGGTTTAACCACCGGACTGAAGGTTTCCCCACAATCAATACCAACCTGCTGAGAACGTCCATCACAAATTAATCGGGCTTTATATCGTTCAAGAGTGTCGTCGGACCTGAATTTATGTTTAAGTAACCACCTGCTTCTAATGATGTTCACATGTGGTTGGCGTGGAACCAATTCTCAAGTATTATTATTAATAAGTGCGTGAAACTCATTGGTCATGGAAGTATGCCACTCCGGTATGGACAGGGCCAGGGACGGGTTTTTGGGAACGGGGACTATGTTAGTTGTGTATAGGTTGAAAAGTTTTTTAGGTTTGACAATTCCGTCCATGGCCCGAGTACGCATGGTGCGTGTGTGGGTCGGTTGGACGATGGACGGTGGGGCCGGTTGAGTGGGGTCGGGTGTAGTTGATGGGTTCGGTGGATAAGGGGCAGGGGAGGTTGAGGTGTTGGTATTGGGCTGTGGATGTTGGGTCGTATGGGTTGTGGAGGTAACTGGGCGGCGTCTTGAGTAGGTGAGGATGGGCTGTGTATGTGAAGTGTTGGTGTGGGTGGGAGGTGTTGAATGGGCCGGTGGAGGGGAGTGAACAGGGTGGGTCGGTGATGTAGTAGTGGAGGTGGGAGGTGTTGAGTGGGCTGAGGTAGTAGAGGAGTTGGGCTGGGTCGAAGAAGGGATAGGTGGGGAAGTGTTTTGCTGTTGTGGGTTCAAAGGAAAAGAGACTAAAGGCCATAGGGATGTAGGTAGGGGATCAGTGAGGAAGTTGTACGAGTTGAATGGAGATGTGTGAGTGAGGTTGGTGAATGGAAAGGTAGACTCGTCAAAAAGGACGTGACGGGATATGGTGATGGTTTTAGATTGTATGTTGTAGAATTTATAACCACGGTGGGAGGAGAAATACCTGAGGAAAACACACGGGTAAGAGCGGTGTTCAAGTTTGTTAATAGTGGTGGAAGGTTTGAGTTGATAGCAAAAACACCCGAATACGCGTAAGTGGTCGTATGTTGGTATCTGGTGGTAAAGTAGTTGGGTAGGTGATTTGAAGTGGTATATTTTAGAGGGAGTAATGTTGATTAAGTAGGTGGAGGTGTCTGTAACACCCCGTGTTACGAAAGTCAACGTACAAGTCAAAGTTAAAGTCAAAGGAAGAAAACATTGCTAATTGCGATCTGTCACTCCTTGCTTAACTGTTGATTGTACACCTTGACTTGTAATCGAATCTGTTATTTGTTTGCTTTAGTTGTATTATGTGGAGTATCTATTAATAATCGGGGATTAATCGCATGTTTAATCGCTAATCTATGTTATCGCTAATCGCATCACAATCGCATTCGCAACACGAATTATGCATTCTGGATATTGTTTTACATGTGCGTGCTATTTATGTGTTACTTGTGCATGTTTATTTATTGTTTGTAGTGGTGATTAATCAAAACACAATCGTAACTCTATCGCAATCGCAGTCTAACCGCAAACGCTAAACGCAAGTTATTTATGATGATTGTATATTAGATATAGAGTGTGTCGATTAAGTTATTTGTAGCTATTATTTAATACTATCGCATCGCTCACTCGCAACGCATCGCAAACTCAACGCACGAAACGAAACGCCGAAAACCAACTCGCCGGAGCCACTCGATCGAATGACCATTCGATCGGATGGCCATCCGATCGGATTGCCATCCGATCGGATTGCCATCCGATCCGTGACCCATGCTCCCTTTCCCTTTTTGGCAACCTATAAATACCCCTGTCACATCACCAAAGTGATGTGACAGCTCTCTCGTTCGACCAGCGTGCCCCAGCCCACTTTTCCCTCGATTTCTCGCGATTCTTGTAAGTTTTCAACTCAAATCTTGTACTTCTATGATCTACACACACTTCTTCATCATTTTCACCTTTGAATCTCAACTTTTAACCGTGAAATCAGTGGATTTGAGGTGTTCTAAGATGATGTCATCATGGGGTTCTTATGAACTTCAAGTTTTGGCCTCATTCCATCAAGAACAACTCAGATCCGAAGGATTTCCACATGAATAAACAATGTTTTCACCTAGATCTAAACATTTTCAAGGTTAAAAAGATTGAAAGATGGTTTTATAACTTTCTTTCAACTCTTTTACACTCAATGCACTCAAAGCCGATAGAATCGGAGCTCGTTCTGATCTTCTACTCATTCTTAGTGATGTGTCGGTTCAATATCTGATTTCTATCTAAGAGGCAATGATTTCGGGTTATACATGAACAACCGTCATGAACAGTTAACTGGTCGTGCTAGGGTGATTCCTGTTCGATCGGATAACCTGGGTCTGATGGAGGTTCCGTTGTTTAATACGTTGTCATACCGTCTCGATCAAACCGCAAAACTATCAAAACTTAAAAATTTTCAAGTTGCAAAATGATCTGATCGTGGGACGGACTGCCGTCCGATCGGATTGTCATCCGATCGGATCGCACTTGAGCTTCCACACTTAACATTTTATAATTTCCAAAGATCATTAGTTTCTAACGGATTGCCATCCGATCGGAAGACCATCCGATCGAATGACAATCCTGCTGTGAACTTGTTCTCTGAGAAATACCTCGCCGGATGGATCGCCATCCGATCGAACTGCCGTTCGATCAAACGACCTGGAAGGTAGAGATACTTCTCTGTTTTCAAAATGCTACAACGAAAACTTCAAAGCCATCATACACAAACACATCCATCCCAAACGAGTGTCAATCCGACCGAATGGCCATCCGATCGGATGACCATCCGAACGGATTGACATCCGATCGAATGACCATCCGATTAGATTGCCATCCGATCGGATTACAACTCGATACTTAATCACTTTGAACCATTTAACGCGCCGTTCATCGCTTATGCTATCATTAACTATTCAGGCTAATCTCTTTCAGCGCTCCCTTCAATCCAAGAGAGTGTTTACTTGCAAAACACGATCTGTGAGTATACTCGATCCCTTTTTGCTTTACGCACTTTTGGGTGTTACATATATTCAAATCACATCAACACACAACGTAAACACTTTAACGCTAACCGCTATTGCATGTTATACGTGACTCGATGAATGCCTGTTTGTTATGTTTACACTTTGATTGCTGTCTACCTGCCTTAGCAACGATAGTACTATAGTTTGGACTCAGCACCTGTTCACTCAGGGGTTGTTAAGGATATTACTTCACGTGTTCGCATTGGTGAACATGTGTTGCGCACTCGCTACTCGCAGTCAAATCGCAGTCATTGGTATTGCTAGGATCTTTGTCGATAACTTACATGCTTCACATTATACGTTGTACATGCTGGTTATGCGTAAATGATTTCGACTATGTTATTATACTATTAAACTTGTATGCTCACCTTTACACTATGTGTATTGACCTCTATTTTAACGTATGTGACAGGTGCTTAGGATGCTTATCTGCTAGGATGCTTGCTATATGGAATCAAGTAGGAAGAGTCTAGAAACACATTAAATAAAATCTGAATTGTCGAAATGGATATTTGTCTTTGAGAACAATGTCTGTAATAACTGTTTTTATTTTATATGTTTGTGGAATGGGACAGGAACCTTTAATATATTATAACTAATAGTTGTTATGGATTCTCCTGGACAATCTGTTTCGCTCAGTGCCACGCCCCAATGTTTCCGTCATCGGTTGGGGTGTGACAGTGTCAAGCGCATGATGCCAAAAGTTGACGGCTAAAGAGGATTGAGCAAGTAGGGTTCTAATGATGTTATTAATGGAACGGATTTTGCGTTCCGCTTTTCCATTTTGTGACGAAGTATAGGGACAGGAAAGACGGAAAAGTATCCCATTTTTATCAAAAAATTGCTTAAAGGACATGTTAACATATTCTTTTCCGTTGTCACATTGAAAGGTTTTAATGGTGTGATTAAATAGGGTGTGGACAAGTTTAGTAAAGATTTCAAATATGGAAAAGACTTGTGATTTGTTTGAGATAGGAAACGTCCATAAGAAGTTTGTATAATCATCTAAAAATTACACGTAATAATGATGTAAGGACTTTCAAAAATGTCCTAAACTAACCCATAAGTACAAAAATGACCCCTGAAACCCTACTGTGCATGAAAAACGAAGAAATCAAGATTTATGGGTTTCAGGCGGGCCGCGTAAGCCTTAAGGGAAGCTTACACGGGCCGCATCAAACTTGGGTTGACCGGATAAGCATTCCCGGTCCACGTGTTGACCAGCTGGCATACCTACTCGTGACCAATCAGACCTACGCGTAGACTAGGCGGCCACGCGGGCCGCGTAAAGATCGAGCCAAGGTTCACGCGGGCCGCGTGAACCCTATTTTTCACCTATAAATAGGTTGGATCAGGAGCTTTCATTATGTGTCAAAATCACTTTACGAAAACGAAATTAGTCTTCTCAAAAGTTGAAATTACTTTCAAAATAGTGGGGTGCTGCTACGATACAGGGTATTAACTCGATCGCTGCTACGATTCAATGTCCGATTGATGTAAAACTATCCAATGGATGTTTAAGTACTGCCCACATTAGGGCCATACTTTGTCATTAGTCGTAAATTCGACGGATGTTTAAGTATAGCACTTTGTCATTCATTGTGAGGGTTTTAGTCTCGTGAGTTATCGTAAATGCTGTATTAGTTACTGACCTAGTTCGTGTGCATTGTTATTTAAATTAGGTTAAAAGGCTAATCAGTAGGCTAAGCTCTGTCCACTTAAATCTGCAATGTGAGTTATTCTCTTTTATCAAAAGTATTTTACAATACTCCATTTTCAAATGTTATAATTACAGGGATTAAGTCATGGTTATCTTGAATCACTGGCTAGTGGGGTATTGTGCACATTACTAATTTCTCACGGGTTAGGCTAATAAATCCTAATAGTCATAAACGTCACTACTTGGGGAAAGACCCAATAGTGGTATGACCATCGTCACCAGGTGACACGGCGCCAGATAAAAATAAGATAGAAGCCATTGTAATCGCTCTTATGCTGTAATTTATAACCATGTGTCATTTTATCAAATTTGAATAACTCGCCAGTATTTCCCCACTGATAAAATATTTTTAAAACATGTTTCAGGAAACCTGCTGTAAATCAAGAAAACGTGCTACGGAGCACTAACCAGCTTGAAGAGGTGGCTCAGTTAAAATAAATAAACATGTTTTATAAATCAGGGAATTTACTTGCAAAATTCCTCTACTGTAAATTACAGGGTTTATCCCGCATTATGAATAAAATAATCGGGCATTTTAAGTTTTAAAAGATCCTGTTGAAAACCTTCCGCTGTCGCATCATTTAATAAATACCACGGGTTCCTGTCCCGCGGCTCCTGACCAGGTAACACCGGGGCTGGGGCAGTGACAGGAAAAGGTGGTATCAGAGCCACCGATTGAGCCACTGATTTAAGCCTATTAAGTATTTAAAATACTTAATTTTCCTGATTACCAATTTGTGATTATGTGTTTTATTAACTGACTACTTGTTAGTTACAGTATGGGTAAGCAAAAGCTTTCAAATATCTATCTTAAATTAGATAGTTCACCAAAAGAAAAGGGAAGTTCATCAAATTCCTCAAGATACTCAACAGATACTGAGGAGGGAATATTTGTTCGTAAAGCACATTATGAGAAACCACTTTCCCCTAATAAAAGAAGTTTGATTATTAGAAAAAGTCAAGAGAAAACGAGGAAGTCACAAACAAAAGAAATGATAATTAAAGAGACTCAGGGAAAAGATGATAAACCACCATGGGAAGATAAGTTAGATGAAAAATGGACAGATCTTTACATGTTAGCTACTGTAGCAGTAAATGATAACCTCTAAACTGTCAACACCCCTACCCAGTACTAATATCCATATTATCCATAAACCAGAAACTTTAATTTATTAAATAAATTACTAGTATATTTCAAAATTTAGTCGTAATAAAAATAAGTTGTTTCAATAAAAAGGTTTGTATAATTATTTAGAATTTTCTGTGACTATGTGAAAATATTAACTTAAAATTTTGTGTGTTTCTTCATAAATGCTAAACAGCATGAATGAATTATCTGAAGCCCTTGAGAATCTCGATCTCTATCCTGTTAATATTGAAGTTTCCAAAGACTTTACTGGTTATTGTGCTGATGTGGAGGAACCTATGGAATTTCAAGCTTCGCCACCAGAAAAACCCAAGCCAAAGAAAAGAAGAAGAATTGTGGGCTGGAGGCGTGTGCGCAGGAGGAAACCAGTAACTCGGAAAGTTTCCAAAGCGGTTGATCCAATAGATAAAGGAAAATGAATAGAGATTGAAGAAAACTCCAAGCAAGAGATTGGAGAAAGCTCCAAGCAAACCAAGGAAATGACGTTGCAGGAAGAGCTAGATTTCATATTAGCAAGTTGTGATAACTTTAAGCCTGTCAATGAAAACCTATTCACTTATCCTGCTGAAACCCAGCTTCCAATAAACTTGGAACCAGCCATTCCAGACCCTCTGATCCATACCCAACCTTTAGGACAAATAGACGAGTGGTGGACCAATGATTGACAATTTCAAAACCTTCTCAATAACCCTTATACCTTTTTCCCTCAGTTCGACCCAGAACCTGCACCAAACCCCCCAATGAGCAATGAGAACTTGGCAGAACTCCGCCATTTTGGCGAGGAGCTAATGGATGCAGGAAATCGAATCCGAGAGGTAGGAGAACAAATCTCTTGGAAATACGACGAGAGGGAATGTCGCTTCTGAGGTGCCAGTTAACAGAAGATAGAGTGGTTGTGAAGCTATGGTTGTTTAAATAATAATATAATAATCAAAACAAAACGTGTAAAATAAACAATAAAACTTGTGTAAGATAATCAGTGTGTACGGAAGCATATTATAATATATAAAAATGGAAGTCGAGAAATTGACAATTTTGGATATATATTTGTTTATGTGATTATGTGCAATTATTTTGTTATGTTTGGTTAATTACTTTATACTAATTATTTATATAAATTAATTACCAGATGGCACATGCTGGTAATGAACCCGATAATGAAGTTAATCAATCTGAGCATAACAATGAAGATCACTTTCTGAATAGGCAAGATATCGAGAATATCGTTGCTCAGGGGATAGCCAATGCTATTCCAGCAATACTTGCGGCTGCTAGAAATCCAATTGAACCTCAACAGATTATTCCTAGTAAACGCACACACAGTGACAATTTCAGTAATAGCATAAACGGAGGCGGCAACCATACTAATAATAATAACGATAATATACGGCAAGCCCCAGGTCTAAAAAGAATGAAAACTGCAACGCTTGGTTGCACTTACAAGGAGGTGTAGAACAAGGCATTTATTATCAAGTGGGGCACCGACATTAGCAAGTTGGTCAGCAAGGGACTTGATGGCTTGACAATATGCGGACATATTGGGAAAACCATCTAAACGAGTGGTGGAAAATTTCTTCATGAGATATGTGGCACGAGAGTTTTTGTTGTCCTGAAAGAGACCCTCAATAGCCGACCAAGCATCATAGGCCGACATGTTGGGGATGACAATAGTATTGAGGAGATCGTTAGAAATAGTCCCGTAGATCCATTGTTTGACAATGGCATCGAGCCGAGACCAGAGTTCATCCGTAGGTTTTGAGGTTTTGTCTTTGTCTTTGTCGGCCTCCGAAGAGGATCACGCAGGTGTGGTGGGAGGAGGAGAGAGGTGGTCGATGACCTGAAAAGCACGGCAGTGGTTTTGAAACAGTTCTGACCACAGGCCATATTGGCTGGACTCGGATTCCAGGAGGACAGGTATGGAGTTTCGGATGTTGTTGACGGTGAGAACAACAGAGGTGTTGTGGTGGTGACGGCATGGAAGGGATGGTGGGTTAGGGTTTTACAATGATACCATATTGGAAGAGATAATTATCAAACCTTGATTTTCTCATTAACATTCAAGGGTTTAAATAATACAAAGGAGATCAATTTGGGATCTCGTATAATTGGAAACTATTAATTACAATAATTACAATAATGGCACAATAATATTCTATTATGTAGATATGTAGAATTCTCTGCCCTTGGTCAACCATAATCATCTTCTATAGCTATCCATAGACTCGTGTCTAACACATAGATACCCATCAAACATATCCTTCTAACTAGGATTCCATTCTAAGTAGTTTAGAAGCCTTGTTGTTTGTTCCTTTCAAGTTATCCAGATTAAGTGCTTGTGATAAACCTGTTTGTTGAGCGACATATGCCCTGAAATCCGACATCTTTTAATTTTTTTTTTCAACAGTTGTACAAATTTTACATTGTTTTAGCTGTATTTTAAACGTATAAACCTTGTTGGTCAAACGTAAGAAATTTGCTATTAGCTTTCTGATTCAAACGTATGTCTTAAGTCAAACGGATGAAACAACTTAGTTTGACTTTAAACGTGTGTCTTTAATCTATGCACTTTTCCTTTCGAACAACAAACAAATATCTTTCTCCAACGCATGACTCATACTGTTACTGTACTAATACGATGAACATATCCAAAGCAACAATCTTTCACTAAAACCTAGACACTTTCCAGATTATAGACACCAAGCAAAAACAATTACATACATTAGGCACTAACACCCATACCAGGTGGTCTAAGGGTGAGAGGGGCACTCCCCTCTTAGGGGAGTCCCCTCTCTTACGCACACCCAATCAGGTTATGTCACGTCAACTCCCCTCTTAAACTCCCCTCGCACCCTAATTTGATGGCGGCACTCCCCTCTTAGGGGAATTGTTTTTTTATTCAAAAAAAAAAAAAAGTTTTCGTTGGTTGAAAAAAAGGGTGGCCCACCTTCTCTCTCCTTCCTTCTTCGGTGCCCCCTCCCCGAAATGGCTCCCCGATTTGGCTCCCAGCCTGGATGGCGGCACCGCCCCGCTCAGCAAAGTTGGTCCCCGCACGGGGTCACCGAGGGTGCCCCGCTCCCCCTAATTGAGTTAAGGGGTAAAATAGTAAAAAGAAGAAAGTTAAGGTTATTTATTTATTTATTTATTTTACTAAAAAGATTAGGTCAATGGCTGAAATCGTTATATAATAAAGAATATTGTTGAGATTATAATTATTAGCGACTGTGAAGGGGTATTGTCCCAGATCTCGCGTGAGCACGACCGCGAGTGACCATTACCCTTATCAAAAACCCCCACCAGTAAGAACTTATCTGTGTCCGTGCGGCCACGCGCGAACACAGCGGTCGAAACCAATCTTTCCATTGATGAGAAGACTTACCTTAAATACGAGAACACATGTTACGCATAGAGATGCGGCCTGACACCGCATCATATGAACATTTTCGGCACGACAAGAGATCTGGACAACAGTAACAGTCACTAAGCGGCGATGCGGCACGGCACCGCATTCCGCATACATCTTGGCCAGAATAAGAACGCGGGAACAACATCAGTTACCGCAAGTAGCGATGCGGCCTAGCACCGCATCCTGCCTACAAGGCAAGTGGGTCTGACACCACAGTGCAAGTGGCACTGAAAACAGTCGCCTACTAGTCCACGTATGTGCAACAGTCTGACACCGCAGCAGGACGTGGCATCACCACCGTAACTGACAGGTCTGACACACCTACAAAGGACTGTGCGATGTCAGACCAGCTACTCAACTACCCTCCTTCACTCCTCGGCGATAAATACCCATCCCAAACCAGGTTTGAGGTATCACTTCTCAACTCTCTCACTACTACTACTATCACACTTTGCTTCCCAAGCAAACTACTGATTCTCACGCCGGAGAGTGGTAACAAGGAGCACCCCCACCCCATCCTCCTTGTTACGAGTCACGGCTTGTTTCCTTGTGCAGGAAACTAACCAGCGGACGATCCAGCCAGCGATCCTCGGAAAGAAGGGATTAACCTTACTTGACGAGACCAGTGAGTTAACCCCACCCGGTTAACCATTGTTTCATCATTGGCGCCCACCGCTACTCTTAGCACTTTTTCCAACCATCCCTTTATCTCCAAAGATTATGTCTGATCGTCTAAACAACACTACCGGGGATAATCTAAACCCCGCAAACCAAGGGCCTCCGGTGACCATTCCCCTAGCCCCAAATGCCGAACATATTGGCACCTCAGCGCAAGGGGGCGCATCCCTTACGTTTGGACACGATTTATCACAGTACGCTTCTGTGATACCTCCAGGCATGAATGTTCATACCTGGTACGACCAACAACAAGCTCTGCTGGCCGCAACATACAGCAGAGCTTGCGCAGAAGCGCAAGTATCGGTGGGGCCTACCCCAGCACCGCATACCCCTGCGGGTCGTATTAACACACCCAGCCTCCAGAAGCAGGAAAGAAGACCGTGGTTCCTCTTACTGCGACGTCCGCACACTGGATAAGGACGATTACTCATACGGGTCCCGCCGCAGGGGCCCTATACATAGCTGCCTAGGCTCGCATGGCGAAACTAGTCGACAGTCTACAGCCCACCACGACCCCGGCATCCATAGCCGACTGGGACCTCAGTCCCACCATGAAGGGTAAGGCCATACCGATCCGGACGACGGTACATATGGCGGGGAGTCTCATGCTACTAGCAGTAGACCGGGAGGACGCAATTATGTTCCTCCCACTCAAACCCGCACCACATACCTTCGCGCTGCAAAGCGCCCCCAGAGCCAACCCTACAGGCCGAAGTCTGCGGCCGAAAACTCCAAATTTGTCCCACATATTGCCAACGCCGATGTCACCACCACCAAATTCCCATTAAACATTGGGAAATGCATCGGTTCGGCTGACCCAGATGACCACATGAACATCTTCACCGGCGCCGGGTGCAACGGCAGGTGGGATGAACCCACTTGGTGTCAATTTTTCCCGCAGACCCTAACAGGTCTGGCCAGGGCTTGGTTCGATTCTTTGGCAGTGGCGTCACTGACCTCATTCAAGGACTTACAAGCAAAGTTCCTCGCGTATTTTTGCCAGCAACGACGTCATGAACGCGATTCTATGGACGTCATGAACATCTGGCGCAGAGACAACGAATCGATTGAGGCGTTCGTTGTCCGCTACAATAAAGAATGCCTGGAGATAGGCGACGTGGCAGACCAAATGGCACGCAACCATTTCATTGTTGCCGTAAAGGATGAACAAATGGTTATGACTATCTCCGGCAAGGACGGCTTGCCTAAGAAATGGGAAGATGTCATGGCTGCAGTCAAGACATACGCCCAGACCCAGTGGTCCCTCAAGCCGCACGTATCAAAGGCACAACCCCAAACGGAAGGCCAGTCCTCCCACCAAGAACACAAGCGCAACAACAAGCGCAAATGGGACACATGGAATCGCGGCAGCGATTCCAGACCTTATGTCCCGCGAAACAACCAGCCCGACGCAAGGTCTACAATCAACGCCCAGCGTGAAAACCGGGCGTCTAAGAAGGAGTCTCGGGACCGTAGCTCGACCGAGATCAACCAGTCTCGGGAGTCTCGGGACGCACAATTCCTGCGACCGGCCCAACCGATGAAGTCCAAGAAAAACCAGGATCCCGCACTCTATTGCGAGTATCACAAGGACTCGATCCACACAACAAACAGCTGCATCAGTCTCCGACTGGAGATTGAGCGAGCCCTAAAGGAGGGGAAACTGCAACACCTGTTGACAGGTGCGCAAAAACCTACCAAACGCATCACCCCCCACAACAAGGGCACCTCCACGGGTAAAAGGACCATGTACGTGGCCTCAACCCACATGATCAATGGAGGGCGAGGAAGGCCGCGCAAGGCGGCAAGAAGACCGGACAATGACTGGAAAGACGAACAAGTTGTCTTTCCAAAAGTCCGAGGCGGACCGCGCGACAGGCGCGCCGTGGTTATCACAGGCCACCTGGCTCACTACTGCACCGAGCGATTATTCATCAACCCGGGCAGTACATCTGATATTATATACGAGCAGTGCTTCAACCAATTCGATCAAGAAGACAAAGATCGGTTGCAGCCGGTGGACTACCCGTTGGCCGGGTTTGCAGGGGAAACTGTGTTCCCCTTGGGCCAGATTACTTTCCCTGTGTGCCTCACCAACGGATGGCATACAAGAACGGAGGAGGTAAACTTTATGGTTTTACCTCACACCTCCAAATACGATGTTCTTCTCGGGAGGGAGTCCCAGGGCGATTTCAACATGATAACATCTGTCCCCCACTCTGCCATCGGTTTCCCAACCGAGTAGGGGATCGCGATCATATACGCCCGGAGAGAAGTTATGTCCATGGACGAGTTGCGTCCGGCCAAGGTAGCAAAGCCTACCCCCAACACTCAACCAGAAAAATGGGTTCTTAACGCAAGACACCCAGAGCAAACAGTTACGTTGGGCCACGCCTTGTCCCCTACTATCAAAGCGCACCTGAAGCAGCTCCTCTTCAGGAACCAGGATATTTTTGCGTGGACACCCGCAGATATGACAGGGGTACCACGAGAAATCGTGCAGCACTTCTTGAATACCATGCCAGGTATCAAGCCGGTGATCCAAGGCCAGTGCCACCTTGGATCAGCAAAGAACCAGGTGATGCATGAGCAGGTCCAAGAGCTGCTCTCCGCAGGTATCCTGCGGGAAGTAAAATACCAGACTTGGTTGTCAAACCCAGTCATGGTAGAAAAACCATCCGGGGGCTGGCGCATGTGCGTCGATTATAAAGATCTTAACAAAGCCTGCCCGAAGGATTGTTACGCACTTCCGGAGATCGACGAAAAGGTCGATAACCTCGCACCATTTCGATGGAAGTGTTTCCTCAATTGTTACAAAGGCTACCACCAGGTGCAGATGGCAATCGAGGACGAAGATAAAACGGCATTCCGCACTCCTACCGGGAACTACTACCACACAAAAATGCCGTTCGGGTTGCGCAACGCAGGCGCAACCTATCAAAAGTTGATGAACGACACTTTTCGCGGTCAAATCAGCAAAAGTGTCGAAATCTATATGGACGACCTGGTCGTCATGAGCATGGAGGAAGACACCATGCTCAACGATATCGAAAGAACATTCCAAACTCTGCGAAGCGTCAACGTGAAGCTTAACCCAGGGAAACGCTCGTTTGGAATGGAAGAAGGCAAATTCCTTGGATTCATCGTAACCAAAGATGGATTCAAGGTGAACCCGGAAAAAGTTCAGGCGATCGAGCGCATGCCATCGCCTTCTACGATGAAAGAAATGCAACGACTAGCCGGCAGGCTAGCCGCACTAAATAGATTCTTAGCCAATCACGCAGCTAAGTCTTACCGTTTCATCAAGACCCTGCGAAGCTGCTTAAAAAAGGAACAATTCCAATGGATCGCAGAGGCCGAAAAAGCTTTCCGGGAGATGAAAGAGTGTTTGATTCAACTCCCAACTCTAACCGCACCACGCAAGGATGAGCCACTTATCTTATACTTATCTGCCGCGGACAACGCGGTAGGCGCGGTACTCATAGTGGACCGGGAAGGAGTTCAAACACCCATCTACTACATCAGCAAAATGCTCAACGACCCAGAGACGCGGTACTCCATCATGGAGAAGTTGGTATTGGCACTAGTACACGCGTCAAGACGGTTGCGACGATACTTTGCAAACCACGTCATCACGGTGCTAACCAACTACAGGATCAGCCCGATCCTATCAAAACCCGACATCTCTGGTAGATTAGCAAAATGGGCAATTGAGCTGGGCGCACTTTCACTGAACTATAAGCCACGCCCTGCGATCAAAGGCCAGGTCTTGGCTGATTTCGTTGCTGAAGTACCAACAAATCGCATTCAAGAATGCGAAGAAGAGCAAAACCCTGCATCACCACCATTCTCCGCAGAAACCTGGGCACTATATACAGATGGTGCATCCAACGAAGATGGTGCAGGTGCAGGTCTGCGACTCGTCAGCCCCGATGGCCAAGAGCTTACCTATGCAATATGCCTCGATTTCAAAAGCACGAATAACGAGGCAGAGTATGAGGCTCTACTGGCAGGGTTGCGTCTAGCAGTCAAACTCGACGTCCAACATTTGAAAGCACACGTCGATTCACTATTGGTTGCAGGCCAGATACGCGGAGACTATGCCGCAAAAGGGGATATCATGATCCTCTACCTCGAACAGGCCTTGCAACTGAAATCAATGTTCATTTCTTTTAATATCCGCCATATCAATAGGAGTGATAACAAACCCGCGGATGCACTATCAAAACTTGCATCCACCAGCTTCCAACACTTGGCAAAAGAGGTACGCATCGAAATTCTACAAAATCCCTCAGTACCCCTGCGCCAAGTCAATGTCATCCAATACGGTACAACATCCTGGATGACACCAATAATTGCATACTTGCAATCAGGTGTTACTCCCGAAAGCAAGGCAGAGGCACGTAAGTTGCAATACAAAGCGTGTCATTACCAAATGGGAGACGGTATCTTATACCGTAAATCATACCTAGGGCCACTCCTACGATGCGTCGACCCCCAAGACACCACATACCTTATCAGAGAAATACACGAAGGAATATGTGGCATACACGCGGGCCCACGCATGGTGGTGGCCAAAATCATGAATGTCGGGTACTACTAGCCCGGCATGCACCTGGACGCAGTCAAAGTCTTGCGCAAGTGTTTCAATTGTCAACGGCATGCTCCCAAGACCTTGCGCCCCAAGAACAACCTGATCCATGTCACCACTGCATGGCCATTCCAGAAATTGGCAATCGATATGGTGGGACCATTTCCAGACGCACCAGGTGTAGTGAAGTTTATCACAGTGGCTGTTGATTACTTTACAAAATGGGTAGAGGCAAAACCGCTCGCAACAACCACCGCTATGATAACAAGGAAATTCGTCTGGGAACATATCATCTGCCGTTTCGGTCTACCAATGTGCATCGTTACCGATAACGGTACCAATTTCGCGGCCGATGACTTTCAAAAATGGCTAAAGGAGCTAAACATTGAACACATATTCTCCTCAGTGGCGCATCTGCAAGGGAATGGCCAAGTCGAGAGTGTCAATAAAAGTTTAGTCGAAGGCATCAAAGCACGGTTGGGAACAGCCAAACGCGGCTGGGTCGATGAACTCCCAAGTATCTTATGGGCCCACAGGACAAGCCCAAAGACAAGTAACGGTGAGACACCCTTCAGCCTGGTCTACGGCACTGAAGCGGTGATCCCCGCAGAAGTAGGCCTCCCTTCACCTAGAATGTTGGCTATCAACAAGATAGACAACAATGAGGAACGTAGGGTTGACTTGGACCTCCTGGACGAACGGCGTGAAAACGCTGCCATCAATGAGGCCAAGTACAAAACCAAACTTGAAAAGTACTACAATGCACGCGTCTGCATTTGTACCTTCAACCCGGGAGACTACGTCCTTCATGACAATGAAGCATCTAACGCGGAACGCCCAGGAAAACTTGCCCCCAAGTGGGAAGGACCCTACCTTATCCAAGAGGTCCTGGGTAAAGGCACGTATAAACTGCAAACATTAGAGGGCGAAACTATCGCACGCACATGGAATGCACAACAGCTTCGACGCTGTTATATGTAAGCCATGTTTTCTACATTTACCATGTAACCTATCGGGCCGCAGGCCGTTTGCAAATAAATAAATAAATGATTCAATACAATATTGTTTATTTACTTCTATTCCAAATGCGTGTTCCACTCTGCGGTATCTACAAAAACAGATTGGCAAAATCTTCATTCGCGATACCCACACAGAGTGGTAACCACACGCAACTATTGTAATAGGCCAACAATGCCAAAACATCAACTGCCTATCCGGCTAGATATGCGAATACGGTTTTCACAAAACCTACACAATTCATACTTGCATATCACCAAGATATGCAAAAGGAAAATACAGACTGTGTTATGTACAATAACATCAATTCATACAAGTTCAAACATGCAAGTAATAAAAACACTTGTATAACTTGAACAAACGGGTTAAAACTTTATATTCAAAAAATTCCTACACCTATGCGGTGCACAAGAGATTTACATAAAAGTTCTTAACATTTACATTAAGGAAACAAAAAAGGCACGCAGGCCAGCCTAGTCTTTCTTTGTACCGCTGGAACCCGCACCATCCTGGCCTTCAACAGCAGGCTTTTCCTCATCTTCCTCATCAGCATATAACACCCGCAAGCGGTCTACATAGTCTTCCGCTTCCAGGCATTTCTCAAGTTCCTCAAGAGCGGCAATGGACGAGTCGTTATATGCCGCAAGAGCCTCAGCAAGAAGCGCTTCCGTGTCCACACCATGGAACCCAGACCTTTCATCAGTATATTTGCCCTGGCCCAAAACATTTATATGAGAAATGCAACGGTTGTAGCCAGCTTTAAAACCAGCATCCCGGGCGCGCTGCCTAATATCATTAACACCTGAGACATTCTCAGGTGCGTCAAGGATGGACGTAACAATCTGCGAAACAAAAATAGTACGGTTATCAAAGGCAGGCCTGAAAAAGATAACAAAGATAGCGGATACTTACATGCCCGATCCCGTGCATACGCATCCACTCGTGATCGTCCTTGAGCAGATCGAGTGAAGAAGCAAGGCTATCTCTAGCCTCTGCAACCTCACTCGCCCGCGCTTCAGCAGCGGTAGCACGGGCACTGACCTCCTCAACAGCGGCTACCCGGCTCCGCACTTCAGCTTTTAACAAAGAGAACACAAGTACAAAGATAATCAACATACTTGTGAGATAGATATACAAGTTCAAGAGAAAAAGAGATTCATACCTGGAGACCCTGAACAGTTTTATCTAAGTTGCTGCGGTCAGCATTTGCCCTTTCAAGAGCCTTCGCAGCACGGGCCTCCGCCTCCTTAGCCTCTTCAAGAGCCTTTGCAAGGCAAGCTTCTGCCTCCCTGGCCTCTTTTGCAGCCGCATCAGCTGCAGCTTTTTCCTTAATCAAAGCAGCATTCGCTGCCTTAGCGTTGGTAAGCTCCTGACGAACACGAAAGAGAGTTTCATTCTGTTTGGCCCAAGATTCTTTCCAAGCCTTGCGCTCATCAGAAAGGGTCTTGCGCTCATTAGAAAGAGTTTCTTTCCAACTCTTGCGCTCATCAGAAAGCAGCCTTTACAACCCACTCCTCAGTCTGCTTACGCTTTTCAAAGGCGGCCTTATCCTTTTCAAGCTGCTCCGCGCCATCACGGGCAGCCTTCACCAACTTTTCGGCCTCAGCCCGCAAGCGCGTATTTTCCTCCTCCTTGCGCCCTAACACCCTGTAGTTTTCCAAAATGGCATTGGCCATTATGGAACTCCCCACAAGCATGGAGGAGAGTTCATTAATCTGGACCTCACTTGGCAAAGAACGGGCCCGATTGACTTCAAATGGGGTGCCCAAACCACCCAAAATCTCCTTGCATGCGGAAGGGTCAGCAGCAATATCATCCCCTTGCATTACAGTCCATGGGGGGCGGTGATAGGTCATGGCCCGGTCTTCAGTGTAGGTGCGGTAATAAAACTCCAATTCAGACTCTTCAGGCTGAATAGGAGTCCCGCTAAAACCCGCATCCCGAGTAGCAGAACCTGAAGCTTTCTCAGCAGCGGGAGATTTCTTGCTCCCAGTATAAGCAAACTTCAAGTTCAGATCATCAGTGTCCTGCGGGGAGATCAGATTGTCATGGGAGTCCACCGTGTCATAGATCTGAGCCGCAGGTGCCTTCCCAGTATCCTCTGCCCGCACAGAGGGATCAGGCACCACTTTAACCCCCGCATCCGCAGCCGTGTCATGCGGGGGAGAGGGAGGAGCATCAAACACAGAGAACCCCTCATCTTGCGGTTCTGTAAACAATGCAAAAAACACTTTAAATACAAGTACAAAGACAAAATACTTGTAAAAGTTATGAATCACTTACCAGAAGCAACCGCAGGTTTCACAGGCTTCAGAACAGCCGTCCGTCTGGTCTGAATTTTCGGTTTCTTCTTTTCTCCAGCATCAACAGCCTTCTCGGCCCTTCTCTTCTTCTTCTCATCAGCAGGCTTGGAACCCACAAAGGTCCCACCTACAGCCGCACCACCACCTGGAACACCCAAACCCTCAAGGGTGTCAGATACTACCACGTAATCGGAATATCTGTGGAAACAAAAACGAGAGATACCTGCCGCCTGTGGCACCAACGGAGGAACAACGGCAACCTCATGTTTTTTCCTCCCGCGAGGCCGCACAACCTTCTCTACATTCTTTTTCTCCGCATGCTTCTTGGGAGCACCCTTCAACTCAAATTTGCCAAGAACCCCAAGAGTACCTGCGTTTAGATCCTCAGACAAGAAGATCAGCAAGGTGAAACTTATGGAGCAAGTAAGAAGGTTATGGATTATACCTTTGCCTTGCGGCAGGGGTGCGATCAGTGCATCTCGCTTAGGAACGCGGAAGTTATTGACAATGGACAAGTTAAAACATTCACCTTCCGCGCACTTAACAATATCAACCTTGCCTGTAATGGTTGGATCGAAGATTTTCCACAACTCAGCAACTTCTGAGAATACACTTACAAATCAGTAACAAGCAAGGGGATAAAGAAACCGCACAAGAGTAAGAACACTTACCACGACTTTTTTCCCGCACAACGGGCCTTGCATGCCTGTCAGGCCTGCTCAACATCATCCGCAAGACCCACAACTGATTGTTGTCCAGCTGTGTATGCTCAATAGTCTTCAACTTTGGGAACCACTCCATAGTCTCCGCATCAGGAAGAGCAATATCCTCCACCGCGATGGCCTCATTAACATTCCGCAAGGTCAGCTCAGCAACAACCGCGACAGCCTTAATATAAAAAAACTTGTATTTCCACTTCGAAATACCCTTCGGAGGGGTCATCAACTTGGTGCTTCCGTACCGTTGGCTAAAGGAAAAGAACCCGGTGTTCACCGTCAACTGATAGAACCGCCGGAAATTATCAACGGCAACCGGCAAACCAAGAGCACGAAAAATGTACTCAAAGTTTCTAATACGAATCATCCCAAAAAGACTCATCTGGGAGATATGGAGTTTGTAATACTCCAAAACCTCAGCAACAAAAACAGTTAACGGTAAACGAAGGTTACCGTCAATAAAAGAATCAGCCCACATGGTGACATAACAGGCCGGAGCATCGGCACCGGTGTCACCCTCCTTGGGATACACAGCCCCAAACTCCTGGGGCATCTGGATACTGGTCATCAGTTGGCTAAACGATGCCTTCGACCACTTCAATACTGGTAGGCCACCACCAGGGGCACTACCACCGTCCTCCTCCTCTTCAGCCACCACCGGTGAAGAATGCTCAGGATTTTCACCCTCAGTAATGTGTGGATTGGATGGTTCAGCCATCATGCAGTGTAATAAACAAGATAGAAGTATGAGTTCACAAGAAAACTCAGAAAATTGACCAGAATTTCAGACAGATTAATCGGAGAAGATGAAGAAAGGACTCTCTTTTCTGACCGGAGAAATTTTGAAATTTTGAACAAAGTGAGGAGAAATTAAACGGTTTCCCCTTATATACTCATCGCAATTTATGCGATGCAGTAACCGACTCATCACGTTCAAAAAAGGGCCAATTACGTGTCTCCACGTGTTCAGCGACGTTTCCGCTGACGGTTATCACGCGCGCGTGGCCGTCCACGCGCCTGACAGAAAAGACTTTTACACTACTTGCTACAGTGCATTTATGACATTGAGCAGTGCAAACGTCCTTTCAAATCAGCACATGACAGAATCCTACCAACTTTCAACAACCCACACGTGCGTTCAGCCACGTATGCTGCGCAAAAGCGACAAACATTATCCAAACATAAGCGGCATGCGGTTTCTCTGGTTTACCGCACCATAACCCATACCGCATGTCGTTTTTTTACATACCCCTCAAAAAAGGAAAAAATATATATCTCATTATATAAAGGGGTATAAACAATAAACCGCACATACCCACGAGCACACGTGGAATATGCAGAGATGACACACACGAACCCGCACAGGTGTGTCAGATACTCAAAACCAGCATGGTTCTTTGGACTGCGAAAACCGCTTCTCAGGATGCGGCCAACCGCATTCCATACAAGCTTCTTCAAGTTTCAAATCCCTCGTGTCCGGTTCACAACCACGGAGGGAACGCATACAGCTTCTCCTTAGGATAAAGGACAAGTATGCTGAGCAACCGCACATCAGCAACCCTGGCTCCTGATCCTTCAAAAGCCACATCCAAGCTTCAAACTCTCTAGAAGCGAGTTCTTTGATGCAAACCGCAGACACTCGCGAGTAGCTACGACGGAATATAATTACCCTAACGGTAGCTACGGAAGAGCCACGACTAAACCGCCATGCGGTTTATCAAAGCTACTTCTAGGAAAACTGCTTTCCAACTAAACGTAAAGGAAAGTGGTTACAGAATGAATGCGGAAAGGTTTCACCCAACTTCCCAAGTATCTAAGGTGACCTCCCCCGGCGACACTACTTAAAGGAAAACTACTTTCCACCAAAGCGTGAAGGAAAGTAGCTCCAGAACAGTGGTAACAAGTCTTCTTATGACTAGTTACCCACCTATGGACCGCATAGAATAAACAATAGTGGGCACAACCCTGCCTATGACCATGTTTATCTGCCCATAGTCCAGATTCACATTGTTTGACCAAACACGGCCAACAATGACGGAACTACCCCACGTGGCTCAAACAAACATGGCCAACAAGGTGCAGCAACGAGGTAACCGCAAAGGACATGCGGTTACTTGAGAGCTAAACCTCAGAGGACGTGCGGTTACTTGAGAGCTAAACCGCAGAGGACGTGCGGTTACTAGAACACTAAACTGGAGACCACGAACACCCCACAAAGCAGGGATCATCGTTGGATGTCCAGTTGAACATAGAGCTTGAGCAAAGTGCTTACAAGCATTGCATAAGTTGACACAGAGGTTACAACTAGAGTTGCGGTAACGGACACCTTCCATCACCATCTCAAAGGTTGGTTCGAACCCTACGGAACACCTTCCGTCACCATCTCAAAGGTTGGTTCGAACTCTGCTAACATCTTCAGTCGTCGTTTCAAAGATTGGTTCGAAACACCAACAGGTGGCTGATGACATCAGAAAACGGTAGACCATATTACCGCATCAAATCCTTGGCTGAGAATTCCGCATCAGACGGAACTTGCTCACCAGTGCGGAATTCAATGTTTTCAAATGCTACAACGAAAACTTCAAAAGTCAAACCGTCTTATCCTTCTCAAAGAAAGAAACAATCCACTTGAACGACCTACCGACCAACCGGACACCGGTACGGAAGAGACGTCACCGGATCCGCAGCTTGAATTACTGAAAGTAGGAGCCATCTGCATGGCCCATATTCTACCTTCTAGACACCATAGTCAAGCATCCCTCCCACATGCAACTTGCATAAGGAAGGAACACTAGACTTGGGGGACTTAAAGGGGTATGGTCCCAGATCTCGCGTCAGCACGACCGCGAGTGACAATTACCCTTATCAAAAACCCCCACCAGTAAGAACTTATATGTGTCCGTGCGGCCACGCGCGAACACAGCGGTCGAAACCAATCTGTCCATTGATGAGAAGACTTACCTTAAATACGAGAACACATGTTACGCATAGAGATACGGCCTGGCACCGTATCATATGAACATTTTTGTCACGACAAGGGATCTGGACAACAGTAACAGTCACTAAGCGGCGATGCGGCACGGCACCGCATTCCGCATACATCTTGGCCAGAATAAGAACGCGGGAACAACATCAGTTACCGCAAGCAGCAATGCGGCCTAGCACCGCATCCTGCCTACAAGGCAAGTGGGTCTGACACCACAGTGCAAGTGGCACTGAAAACAGTCGCCTACTAGTCCACGTATGTGCAACAGTCTGACACCACAGCAGGACGTGGCATCACCACCGTAACTGACAGGTCTGACACACCTACAAAGGATTGTGCGATGTCAGACCAGCTACTCAACTACCCTCCTTCACTCCTCGGCTATAAATACCCATCCCAAACCAGGTTTGAGGTATCACTTCTCAACTCTCTCACTACTACTACTATCACACTTTGCTTCCCAAGCAAACTACTGATTCTCACGCCGGAGAGTGGTAACTAGGAGCACCCCCACCCCATCCTCCTTGTTACGAGTCACGGCTTGTTTGCTTGTGCAGGAAACTAACCAGCGGACGATCCAGCCAGCGATCCTCGGAAAGAAGGGATTAACCTTACTTGATGAGACCAGTGAGTTAACCCCACCCGGTTAACCATTGTTTCATCAGACTGGAATAGTTTAATGGGATAGTAAAAACGAAACAACTAATTTTTGTGAAGTAGTTGACGCAATGAGTTAACTACTTATAGAATTTGTTCACGCGGAGATTTTTTTTGAAAGGCTAATTTTATTAAACCGACAAAGCCGAAAGAACAAACTACAAATACAAGAGACAATTAGAAATAGAATTTATACCAATCATTCCATTCTACTCGAACGATTTTTCATCCAAAGGATTCCTAACACTTTTATCTCCTGTACCATTAGCATGGGTTCAACTTTTCCACTTGAGAACACCACCTCATTTCTATGCTTCCATATCCCAAGATGCTTATATGATAACCGTATGTATTATTTTCCTCATACACTTCGATCTTTGCACCGTTTATTGGAGTCAAAATGAATCCTTGACTGAGAAAGCATAAATTGAAGGTAAACCTCACCAACTCGATATCACTTGCCATATGATCGAGGATACGTAGCAGGGTGTGAGTAAATGATCCAATGATTCTTCATAGTCACCACCTAATGAGCACATAGAGGAAGGTATGACCATGTGATGACGTGCAAGCTCGAGCCGAGTGGGCAATCTATTTATATGCGCCCTCCAGCAAAATATGTTTACTCTTTACGGTAAACACTTTGATAATTCAAACAGCTCCATAACCTCCGCGTCACTGTTCCTTAGTGCCAATTGTTTGACACTTTTGACCAAGAAGGTTCCATTCGATTCACCAGCCAACTTCCAATGATCATTCTTGGTTACAATATTCAAAATGCTCCCAAACTTCCCCTGGTGTTTCTGGATTTTGGACCAAGACCACTCCATGTTGCACAATGTCCCACTTTGAATCACTGTTTGAGTAAATTACTTTCTGAGTCTATGTGTTTTAGTGGTTTTAACCACTTGAGTCTAAAATCAAAATGTTTAACGCACTGAGTCCCTACAACCACTTTTCTTAACTATTTGAGTCCAAATTTTTAACTCAGTTTGAATTTTCTGTTAGTTTTTCACTAAAAGACTAAAATGCCCCTATGTATTATTCTTTATTAATTATATATATTATCTCACACACTGGTTACTCTCTCTCTCTCTCTCACTTCCTTATCTCTCTCTCTCAATCACACCACTACCATCACCACCTCTCGCCGGGGATAATATTCAACAACCACAAACCACCAGTCTGCCACCGCCACCGGCGGCCACCAACGCCCCCAATATTCATATCCACAATTTTTTCCGATATAAACCCTAACAAATTACGAGATCTATGTACTACCTGCAACCATTCGTTCCACCATTTCTCACTACTCCGTCGTTTGTACTACCTGCAACCATTTATTCCATCGGAACTTGTTATCGGCGAGCATTCCGTTGACTCCTATGAACGGAGAGTTGGTTGGATTCGGTAGAGTTGTGTCTGATGATGCGTTAACTGCTTCAATTTATAATGTTATGGTAAGAAAAAACCCTAAATATGTTATAAACCCTAATTTTGACTTTTTTATTTTATAGCAAATTGATCACCTTGACATGATTTTGGGTTAAATTGGAGATATATTTGTATGTTTGAGTTGGTTGGATTCGGTAGAGTTATGTGTGGTGATGATGATGATGATGATGGTGCGGATGGTAGTGGTGCAATGGGGATGATGGTGGGGATGGTGGTGTGGGTTTAGGCTTCGATCTGTAGCAGTAAGGCGGTGGTGTGGGTTTAGGCTTCAAATCTTCACGGGGGAGTGGCTGCTAAAGGCGGCAACGATGGGATGGTGGTGTTGGTGGGTGTTCGGAGGTGGTGGCAGGTGATGTTAGGGTTTTGGTGTTGGTGGTGTCGGCGGCTCTAATGGTGACGACAGTGCTAATAATGGCGGGGCCGGGGGTGGATTATTGTGGTGATGGTAGTGTATGGTTCTTGGTGATGTTTATATATATATATATATATATATATAAGAGTGTGTAAAGATGAGAGAGAAAGTGTGTGTAGGTGTGTGTGTTTATATTATATAGGGTAAATTACTTTTTGAGTCCGTGTGTTTTAAGGGTTTTAACCAATTGAGTCCAAAATCAAAATGTTTAATGCCCTGAGTCCCTATAACCACTTTTCTTAACCATTTGAGTCCAAATTTTTAACACCATCCATAAAGTCTGTTAACTACAAGGGCATTTTAGTCATTTATACATAAGATACAACTCTTTAATGAACAAAATACAAAGAACAAGTCTTTAATGCATGGTTTTAATATTATATATAAAATTAAATTATATATAATACAACACCTACAACCAAACCTACACACACACTCTCTCTCTCTTCTCTCTCTCTCCTAGACCATCCTACCACCATTACCACCACCGCACCATCACCACCCTCAAATTCTCCGTGCCGTTCTGGCCCCACTTAAACTTTCTTCCGGACAACAAAGCAGACTTTCTTCAACACAAACAACACACACACATTCGCTTTCTCCTTTCTCTCTCTCTCTTTCTCTCCCTCTCTCCCTCTCTCTCTCTTTCTTAGATAGAACCCTAATTTCACTCTGCTATTGGGAAACTGCTGCAGATCTCAAGCGGCCATCGCCAGGGAGGACGTCAAACCATCAAACAACGATCACAACAAGAAGAAGGATAAGCCTGCTGTCAAGAAGGCGTCGATCACTGTTCTCAACGATGTATCAAAGGAGAACATAGAGGATAAGTATATGGTGGACATGGAGCTGAGGCGAGGTGAGTTCGGAGTTACGTACCTCTATATAGATCGGACCACTAGAGAATTACTAGCTTGCAAGTCGATCTCGAAGCGGAAGCTGCGAACAACTGTGGATGTGGAGGATGTGCGGCGAGAAGTGGCGATCATGAAGCACTTGCCGGAAAATTCTAGTATTGTGACGTTGAGAGAGGCTTGTGAGGATGAGAATGTTGTATATTATTAGGTAGAGAGAGAAAGATAAGGAAGAGAAAGAGACATTAGGTAGGGGTAATTTGGTCATTTAACAAATTTTAACAAAATAATTCTAACAGTGTTAGAAAATTAGACTCAAATGGTTAAGAAAAGTGGCTATAGGGACTCAGGGCATTAAACATATGATTTTTGGACTCAAGTGGCTATAGGGACTCAGGGCATCAAACAAGTCCAAACAAAGCAATCAACGCAATTACCTAAGAGTCCCCGGCAACGGCGCCAAAAACTTGATGTGCTGAAAATGGTTTAACAAAAACAACTAAATTAAACCCTAAACTAGACTCTCTAAGTTTTAAATTTATAAAACTAAGACTCTCTAAACCCTAAACCACACAACCGGCAAGTGTACCGATCGAGTGTAGTATAGCCTAAGGAAGTCCGAGTATCGAACCCAAGAGACTCTACTGATTACGCTAATGACTCTATCTAGACTTAGACTGACACGGACTTAACTATTTGTTTATTGATTGGGGGGGGGGGGTTCTAAAAATCCTAAGAATGCAAATAACGAATACTAACTAGACTAGACGAACTAGACACGAACTCACACGAAGGCTGAACTCAAGGATGATGAAAGAACTACCTAGACAGGAATCCTGATTGCTTTTAGTTATGATTATAATTGGAAGTTGTCTGCTATGGAACCGGGATCTTAAAATTCTCACCTCTCGGGAAATCTAAGGACCCCTAATCTCTCTCAAGAGCACGCTAAGATCCCCTAAAGGTTGTTAATTTACCGGTTATTAGACTCCTTTACAAGACATCTAATGGGTTTATAAAAGTATCCTACAAGGCTCACTCCCTTACGAGACCTAAACCTAGGATAGGTTTGTTTTCTCAGCTAGACTTGCTAGACAGCAGCCAAAAGGTTAACTTCCTAAGAAGGACCCACCTTGCAGTTTAATCACTTAGACCTAGCAATAATCTCGCACCTTACAGCTATTGACGATTAGTAGAACACGTGATTTTATTAAATTACCAAATATTACTTCTAAGGTTAGTTACGTAATTTCACCCTAAAGGATCAAAGGTTTATCATGTGATATAGACACTCACCAAAACCTAAAACCCTAGCCTGACTCTATTCCGTGATAAAGACCGTCACCAAGATTCAAGCGAAGCAATAATCAATAATAAAATAACTTCAAGCACGCAAACACATCTAACCGATAGAACAAACCGTTTACAATTTATAAACAATCCATAGCATTCATAAATCCAAAAATAATCAAAACCTAAGCAATCATTCAACCATGTCTAGGTAGTACGAGAAATCTAGCCAACAATCATTGTATCAAAAGACATAACAATCATCAACAAATCAGAATTCATCATCAAATAACAAGAAACAAACGAAAACGAGAGATTACGAAAGTATAAAACCCGAATTCTTCGATCACGTATGCTCCCGCGCTTCAACGATGATTCCACTCCTTCCCGAACACTTCCCAAGCTCCAAAACAGCCTTCAATGATGTCCAAAGAACTCTAAAATTCGTCTCCTAATGTTTCTGCTCGTCCGTCTGATGTTGCTGCGTCCCCGTTCTTGATAATAATTCGTGATAAGGGTTTTAGGGATATTCAGTGATGTATATATTGATTAGAACAACAATAGGCTCATCTAAAAAATAATGGGCTTTGGCCCAACTAACAACCTGCGCCCCATATGATGCACGTGCATCTGATCTTGATTGATTGCGTCCCTTTTCAAAACAATGTCTGGCCTCCTCCACTTGATTTCCTAATTCATGGGCTCAACAATAATAATAAATAAAATGCTCTTCCTTTTTCGGTTGATGATGGTTGGCTGCCTTCACAAATATCTCTCTCCCAACAATAATAAAAGAATATGGCAACATCTCCAACAAATATATACACAATTTTTCCAATGATATCGATCCCCTAAATATATGCAGCAGCAACTTTCGTCTTACGTGTATTTTAGCAGTCCAAACTTCATGTAGTCCAACACCAATAAAGTAGACGAACTCAAATTATAAAACTATAAATTGATGTGGGCCAAACCCTTTCTCTCGATCTAACTATATATATATATTCTGTGACAGCCCTTTAACTTATAAAATAGAGATAGTGGCCTCAACCCACTCACAGAAAACGCCAATTTTACTTCGGTTACTACCACCCCACTTTGCCCAACTGGCTGGTCATTTCCATATTACTAGTTTTCACTCCATTTGCACCAGCACCTGCCAAAACACAAAATAATATAATATACACTAAAAACTAAAAAAAAATAAATAAAAACATATACAAAAATTATACACTTTACACGGGACAATATGTGTATTTTACCCCACATCAAATATCCCCACACTTAACCTTTTTTCGTCCTCGAAAAAGAATTATGCAAACGGAATCATAGTCGGAATAGTCGAACGGGACAAAAGCTTAAGTTATTTTATTAAAACCGAAACTCGTGTTAGCCGCGATTGCAAGTATATTGATCCTCTTAAACCCAACCCGGTTCCAAGCCCTTATCATGCAATTTAGTTCAAGTGCGGTCAATCTACCTAGGGTCTCACGCTAAGAATTGCAAGTCCACTTAATCCCCCCTCAAGCTTATAGGACAAAAGGAACAACCACTGGGTTATTTCCTAACCGTCTTATACCAAGATCCAAAGAGTTTAGAATCAAATCTATTTTTTTTCTATTTTTTATTTTTTTTCCTTTGCTTTTTGCTTTTTTTTTTTTTTTCGTGAGTCTAGACGATGCTTTCCCTAACCAAGCGGTATTCCGGCTGTAGAGTCGCGATCCCCAACCACAGATTACTTAGGTTTCGGTACTTTTATTCGGCAATTCGATTTCACACATCCCAGAGGCATTCCGGCTGTAGAGTCGCTATCCACAACTCGGATTACATAGACCTGTGTTACTTTCATTTAGTTTCTAGCTCACTTATTTTTTTTTCTATCTTTTTCAACAAGATAATGACCAAAAACTCTAACGATCTTAGCTTATAACGGCATCCCTTATACTATTTTTGGCGGTTTCAATTTCCCCACTTTCCCTAGATGAGAACCCACTAGTAAACCGACAATTAGGTAATTTTAAATCAAAGGAACCTAGAACCGAATCGAGCCTACCCGCGCATCCCAAACTAGACACAAGCACGATTATTTTATCTCATATTATTATTATTTGAACCCGAACAAAAAACCCGACTTTTCTATCATTTTCCGCTTTTATTTTTGCAAACTTCTTATTTCAAAAGACATTTTATAATTTTTAAATTTTTTTTTTTTTTTTTTTTGGATTTTTTTCAAATTTTATGACTCAAGACTCTACTAACTAGACACTAAACGATAGTTCCCATCCCCACACTTAAACTCTACATTGCCCTCAATGTAGGATGGAAACCGACTCAAAAAACTAAAAATAAAATAAGAAATAAAAGACCAAGGGCAAATCAGAAAGGACTTAGCTGGTTATTAACAACGCGTATGCTTCAAAGCTCTTGTCCAATCCAGCTCGATCGTATAGCATTTCGTTCGCGATCGGCTTTTAACTCAACTGGTATACTCGATAAATGCTTGAAATCTGATAAACAGCTCCAAACTCACCCGAATGGAGATTGAGTACGGGTGGTACATATTCAAACCTGCATAAACAAAAACAAGCAAACACCAAAGCAATACCGACTCGACACAAATGACTCAAAAACTTCTAACTTAGACGCATGATACAAAAAAAAAAGACTCAAAGTACACCACTGAATTACCATCTTACCCCCTCCCAGCACTTTGCTCGCCTTCGAACAACCCAAGTGCCAAAACTAACCAAAGTGTGGATGCAACGGATAACGGGTTGAATGTTTAGTGAAAAATCACATTTTAACTCCTTTAAAAATATACAACCCGTTTCCCCACACTTAAGATGGAAATAAACCCGGTAACAAACGACTCAAATACAACAACAACAAATGCAAGAAAACATACCTGAACGTCGACTCGAACCAACCCGAATGATGATGGTGATAAATGGATGAAGGTCGAATATGGAAAAATGGATCAAAATTCTGAAATCATTGGGCCTGAATAGCCCAATGTCGACTATAGTGGACTCGCGGCCCGCATGAGATGTGATGAAAGTTGAAGCGGGCCGTATCAACTTAACCAACCTCCGGCTCTTTTAGACTTCGCGCGGCCCGCTTAAGAGATAAACCTAAGTTCATGCGGGTCGCCTGAACAGCAGATAACAGCAACGAACTGTGCAGCAGCAGCATAATGTGCAGAATTCATATTTTTTCTATTCCCAAATTACCCCTGCATATATTTCGTCGGTTTTTAACATTCATCAAACCTGGTAAACTACTCGGTCGTCGATCTCGGCCTCGTGACGGTGATGCAACCTGCAAAATACTTGACAAAACACAAAACGAACACAAATACGACACTACGACAAATGACGCAAAAACACAAAAAAAAAACTAAGCTAAAGACACGACACGGACAACGACTCACTATACAAACTCTACAAGTGGGTCACAACTACTCACGCACTCACGGCGGATCATACAAGCGCAGTTCACCTTCTAACATCGCCCGCACCTTACGGGCTGTAGCACTATCACTCCTATCATCGCCCGCATCTCTTCCATCTCTCTCATATTCTCTCGACTCGTCATCTGGCGGTTTGAATCTAGACGTTTCATATCGAAACCTATCCCCACACTGAGCCTTACTCAATGTCTCTATCCTAGACTCCAACCTAATCATTCTCTCTTCCAACTCTTCGACTCTCCTATCAGGTGGATCCCCACACTTAGGTTTTAACACCTTCTCCAAACTCGGCTCACTCACCACCTCTTTCTCATCTCTCTCATTCTTTTCACTCTCCCCCAATGACTCTATCGCCTCAACTCTCTCACTCGGCCCTCTCGCATTATTCACCTTAAAAACTACCGACTCATCCTCCGCTCTAAGTGTGATTGTGCCTAAGAAGACATCGATAAGCGCTTTAGAAGTGTTCAAGAACGGGCACCCTAAAATCAACGGCACTTTATCATCGGCCTCCATATCTAGCACTACAAAATCAGCCGGAAACACAAACTTATCCACTTTCACCAACAGATTCTCTACTATCCCCCTAGGGTACTTAACTGTCTTATCGGCTAACGAGAGGGTCATACGTGTTGGCTTCAAATCACCAAGGCCTAGTTTTTCGTAAAATGAATATGGCATCAAATTAATACTAGCACCAAGGTCAGCTAACGCGTGGTTTTTAACATCACCACCAAACAAACAGGGAATCGTGAATATGCCTGGATCAGTGAGTTTCTCAGGAAGTTTATTTAGGATCACAGCAGAACACTCTCCACTCAATGAATTACTCGAACACTCTCCTACCCTATCCTTACGCTTGAGAAAATCCTTAAGGAACTTGACGTATTTGGGCATGGATCTCAGGGCCTCTATGAACGGAAGATTCACCTTCAGCTGGGTGAACATCTCAAGAAATTTCTCGTATTCGCTAACATATAGCTGCTGCCTAGCACGAGCGGGAAACGGAAGACGAGAAATATCAATCACTCGCGGTGGTGGCCGAACCTTCTTCGGCTGCTTCTCCACTTTCTTCTCTACTGGCGACTCCTCGGCGTGTGCGGTACTTGCTGGGTCTAGCCTAATGTGCACCTTGCCTGGAGCCTCCATCTCAATCACCTCATCTACCTCATCATCACTCCATATCTCAACATTCTCTCTCACGACCTCTCCTAGACTCAACCCACTGCGAGTAGTTATTGCTTTAACAGAATGGTGGACTGGGTGAGTAGTACCTGAATACTGACCAGAAGGGGACTCTTTCAACTGCCTAGCTATATCCCCTACTGTTCTCTGAAGATCTAGAAGAGTGGACTCTTGATTTTTAAGCTGAAGTTCATGATTTTTGTTGATCTGCTCTTGAGTCCTAGTGAAATCATTGAGGGATTTCTGCGTCGCCTGATTTTGTGTCATCATCTGAGCTAACATCTCCTCTATCCTACTCATACTACCCTCTGGAGCCTTACCACTACCCTGACTCTCCTGATTCAACCCTCCACTCGCAAACTGACCTCCTGACCCACTATACTGACCACTCTGACCCGAACCACTACTCGTGTAAAGACCCGGCCCCCTATTTTGATACTGACCAGATGGAAAACCAGGGGGATTGCCAGAAGGGCGAAAACTACTACCACTACCCTGCCAGTTGGAGTTATAATTATTATTATTACCAAATAGACCCCTAGACTGACCGGCTATATACTCTACCTGCTCTAACGTAAGTGTGGGACAATCAAGCGTGCCATTACCTCCCCTACAAAGCTCACACCTATCAACTTTCTTCTTAATCTCATTCAACTCTTGCCTCATCTCCTCCCTCATCTCTTGCTTCACTCTCTCGACTACAGCAGCTACCGATGAATCCAAGCTAACTTGGTTTACCCCTCGACCGGCCGAGGAGGTATGAACAGGAATGGAAGTCCTGCTGGTAGAGCTGTAGTCCATATCGGAATGTGCAAAACTCTCGAACAAATCATTGCACTCAACCACCGTCTTCTTTCCCATGAGCTGCCCTCCTGCTGAAGTATCGAATCGCGCTCTAATCTCAGGAGTAAGTCCGTTATAGAACTTTTCAACTAACGCCCAGTCGGACAAACCATGCTGTGAGCAACGAGAGAGAAGCGTCTGGAAACGCTCCCAAGCTAAATGATATGGCTCATCAGGCTCCATACGGAAGGAGTGGATCTGATCTCGAAGGCGAGACGCCTTGGCTGGCGGAAAATACTTGGCTAAAAATGCATCGCGAAGACCAGCCCAAGTAGTGAAAGTGCCTGCAGGCTGAGAATCAAACCAGACGGCTGCGCGTCCAGCGAGAGAGAATGGGAACACCTGAAGGTACCTAGCATCTAGATTGACACCCTCAATGGAGTACGTGCCACAAAGACGAGTGATGCGATTGATGTGAGCGGGTGCATCCTCGTCGTCACGACCATGGAACTGGCAAGAATTGGTAATGGCGGTCATGATGTAAGAAGGGATCTGCCAGGACTGATCGTTCGCTATATTAGGAAGGGTGATGGGCGATGTAGCACTGGTGAAACCGGTGGTAGCCTGCTGGTAAACGGTACGGTTCGCCATGTGAACTACGGGTGGAGGACTAGGCGAACGAGAACGGGAGGGTGGTGGGGAAACGTGTGGTGAAACGTGTGGTGATGGCTTCGGTGTGAAATCGAAGGCGGGGATGGAATGCTCAACCGAAGAAGACGAAGAAGACGACTCAGAAGACTTGACTGTAAACAAAGGTGGCGGCGGTCCCTGCGAGCGCGTATGGGGCATCCACCAACTACGAACAACGAAAAGACTCTAACAACGACTCACTAACCTAGAAAAGACACTAAAGCAAATATTTTTTTGATTTTTAAAATTTTTAGACTCCTACGACTCAACGAACACAAATAGCACGTAATATGTCAAACAAGTCCAAACAAAGCAATCAACGCAATTACCTAAGAGTCCCCGGCAACGGCGCCAAAAACTTGATGTGCTGAAAATGGTTTAACAAAAACAACTAAATTAAACCCTAAACTAGACTCTCTAAGTTTTAAATTTATAAAACTAAGACTCTCTAAACCCTAAACCACACAACCGGCAAGTGTACCGATCGAGTGTAGTATAGCCTAAGGAAGTCCGAGTATCGAACCCAAGAGACTCTACTGATTACGCTAATGACTCTATCTAGACTTAGACTGACACGGACTTAACTATTTGTTTATTGATTGGGGGGGGGGGGGGGGTTCTAAAAATCCTAAGAATGCAAATAACGAATACTAACTAGACTAGACGAACTAGACACGAACTCACACGAAGGCTGAACTCAAGGATGATGAAAGAACTACCTAGACAGGAATCCTGATTGCTTTTAGTTATGATTATAATTGGAAGTTGTCTGCTATGGAACCGGGATCTTAAAATTCTCACCTCTCGGGAAATCTAAGGACCCCTAATCTCTCTCAAGAGCACGCTAAGATCCCCTAAAGGTTGTTAATTTACCGGTTATTAGACTCCTTTACAAGACATCTAATGGGTTTATAAAAGTATCCTACAAGGCTCACTCCCTTACGAGACCTAAACCTAGGATAGGTTTGTTTTCTCAGCTAGACTTGCTAGACAGCAGCCAAAAGGTTAACTTCCTAAGAAGGACCCACCTTGCAGTTTAATCACTTAGACCTAGCAATAATCTCGCACCTTACAGCTATTGACGATTAGTAGAACACTTGATTTTATTAAATTACCAAATATTACTTCTAAGGTTAGTTACGTAATTTCACCCTAAAGGATCAAAGGTTTATCATGTGATATAGACACTCACCAAAACCTAAAACCCTAGCCTGACTCTATTCCGTGATAAAGACCGTCACCAAGATTCAAGCGAAGCAATAATCAATAATAAAATAACTTCAAGCACGCAAACACATCTAACCGATAGAACAAACCGTTTACAATTTATAAACAATCCATAGCATTCATAAATCCAAAAATAATCAAAACCTAAGCAATCATTCAACCATGTCTAGGTAGTACGAGAAATCTAGCCAACAATCATTGTATCAAAAGACATAACAATCATCAACAAATCAGAATTCATCATCAAATAACAAGAAACAAACGAAAACGAGAGATTACGAAAGTATAAAACCCGAATTCTTCGATCACGTATGCTCCCGCGCTTCAACGATGATTCCACGCCTTCCCGAACACTTCCCAAGCTCCAAAACAGCCTTCAATGATGTCCAAAGAACTCTAAAATTCGTCTCCTAATGTTTCTGCTCGTCCGTCTGATGTTGCTGCGTCCCCGTTCTTGATAATAATTCGTGATAAGGGTTTTAGGGATATTCAGTGATGTATATATTGATTAGAACAACAATAGGCTCATCTAAAAAATAATGGGCTTTGGCCCAACTAACAACCTGCGCCCCATATGATGCACGTGCATCTGATCTTGATTGATTGCGTCCCTTTTCAAAACAATGTCTGGCCTCCTCCACTTGATTTCCTAATTCATGGGCTCAACAATAATAATAAATAAAATGCTCTTCCTTTTTCGGTTGATGATGGTTGGCTGCCTTCACAAATATCTATCTCCCAACAATAATAAAAGAATATGGCAACATCTCCAACAAATATATACACAATTTTTCCAATGATATCGATCCCCTAAATATATGCAGCAGCAACTTTCGTCTTACGTGTATTTTAGCAGTCCAAACTTCATGTAGTCCAACACCAATAAAGTAGACGAACTCAAATTATAAAACTATAAATTGATGTGGGCCAAACCCTTTCTCTCGATCTAACTATATATATATATTCTGTGACAACCCTTTAACTTATAAAATAGAGATAGTGGCCTCAACCCACTCACAGAAAATAACGCCAATTTTACTTCGGTTACTACCACCCCACTTTGCCCAACTGGCTGGTCATTTCCATATTACTAGTTTTCACTCCATTTGCACCAGCACCTGCCAAAACACAAAATAATATAATATACACTAAAAACTAAAAAAAAATAAATAAAAACATATACAAAAATTATACACTTTACACGGGACAATATGTGTATTTTACCCCACATCAGGGACTCAAAAAGTAATTTACCCTATTATATATATGTAATTTATTTTTGAGTAAATTGCTAAAATAGTCCCTAACGTTTGTTCACATTTGCTAGATCCATCCAAAAAAAGATTTTTTCTCATATGAACCACTAAGGTTTCAAAAAAGTTGCTAAATCCATCCAAACTTCAGGGACGATTTTAGCAATTTAATAAAACAAACTTTTTTTGGATGGATTTAGCAAATGTGAACAAACGTCAGGGACGATTTTAGCAATTTACTCTTTTTTTTATTTTCATCTTTTTATTATATCTCTTAATTAACATAAAATCTATTTATTTTTTTATTTTCATCTTTTTATTAAATTTCTTATTTAACATAAAATCTACTAGTTTTTTTTTTGAACGGCGAATTTCTACAACAGGCGATAGATTCGCACCTGCTTTTTCAGGCCCTCCACCCCACTCTGGCCAAGACTATGTTGTCTTAACCGGGCTCACGCTTGGCATCAGAGTTTGGTTTGGCGCTCCCCGATAAAATTTCCAGCCTACTGCCATATGCGAGTAGTTGCACCCTCCACAATAGCCGAAAACTCTCTGGAGTAAATGCACTGTAATAGAAAACTCGGGTGTACTCCGCGGGTTTCGAACCTGTGACCAGGCCTTCACCCAGATTTTTTTTGTTCATTTATAAAATAAAATACACGTTCTTGCTAAACAGGTAACAAATTAAACCGTTGAAAAGATTTTGTCGTATAATTAACTTTATTAAAGGATTAGTAATGAGTAAAATGTTTACATTTTAAAAAACTTGGTTAGATGGTTAGATGATTATAAATATAAAACCGTATTCATAATTGTAAAATATAAATGATTAATCTTTATTATGAAGTGGGTGAAGGCCTGGTCACAGGTTCGAAACCCGCAGAGCACACCCGAGTTTTCTATTACAGTGCATTTACTCCAGAGAGTTTTCGGCTCTTGTGGAGGGTGCAACTACTCGCATATGACAGTAGGCTGGAAATTTTGTCGGGGAGCGCCAAGCCAAACTCTGATGCCAAGCGTGAGCCCGGTTAAGAGAACATAGTCTTGGCCAGAGTGGGGTGGCGAATCTATCGCCTGTTGTAGAAATTCGCCGTTCAAAAAAAAACTAGTAGATTTTATGTTAAATAAGAAATTTAATAAAAAAATGAAAATAAAAAAAATAAATAGATTTTATGTTAATTAAGAGATATAATAAAAAGATGAAAATAAAAAAAACTAGAGTAAATTGCTAAAATCGTCCCTGATGTTTGTTCTCATTTGCTAAATCCATCCAAAAAAAGTTTGTTTTATTAAATTGCTAAAATCGTCCCTGAAGTTTGGATGGATTTAGCAACTTTTTTGAAACCTCAGTGGTTCATATGAGAAAAAATCTTTTTTTGGATGGATCTAGCAAATGTGAACAAACGTTAGGGACTATTTTAGCAATTTACTCTTTATTTTTATATATATTAAAGACCTGTTCCTTGTACTCATGTGCATATAAGACTTGCACTTTGTGAGTAAATGACTAAATTACTCTCGTAGTTATCAGAGTTGGTGGATGGTATTAAAAAATTGGACTCAAATGGTTCAAAAAAGTGGCTGTATGGACTCAGGGCGTTAAACACTTTGATTTTGAACTCAAGTAGTTAAAAACCCTAAAATACAGGGACAAAAAAAGTAATTTTCTCCTCTGGTTTTTACTAGGCATTTTTTAATGTTTTTTCGAGAATAAAATTTGCAGTGGCGCTGGAGATCCATTAATCCTACCAAAACTGAATACTCGATCCACCGTTTGGGGTAGATACCCCTTTGATTGCACCATTCAAGCAATTGTGAGACACAAACATGCAAAGGCTTCCATAGCGGGGATAAAAATGAAAGGTGAGAGCGGGTCTCCTTGTCGCACCCCATGTTGGGGAGTCACTGATCAAAACAGAGGATCTAGACGAAACCAAGATCCCTTTTATCCACCTTCTAAATAAAAGAGGAAAGTCCATTTGTTCCAACACCTTGTTTATGAAATCCCGGTTTAAAGAATCGAACGCATTTTCGAAATTAACCTTGAAGAGAAAAAGGTTGTTTTGCCTTCTTTACCCATGAGACGATTTCATTTACAATGAGGGGACCATCAAGAATGTTGCGGTTGCGATTTGCAAGGAAAACTTATTGTTCTTCTGATATAATCTATCGATCCGATTATGATTTTTTTTTTTGGCCTTGGGCATTATAGCCTAGTGGCATCTTTGGGGTGGGATAAGGCTTAGGGAGTTCGATTCACACAAGCGGGGTTTTCCCCAAAATTATTGAGTTTTCTCCTGAATTGGTGTATGGGCATTATTGCCTAGTGGAGATGGATATGATCGGGTGGTTCCACTGATGGCACGATGATACTCTAGTGGTCCGTTAGTGCTCCAAATTTGTTGTTCAAAAAAAAAAATGATAACGGTTTTAAGTCAGTGATCCAAAAAAAGAAACCCAGAATGAGGCAGTTTTTTCAGCTAAAGTCCCGTTCGTTACTAAGGTCGTCCAAGAAACTAAGACAATAGCATTCCTGTGGGTGAGCAATCATGCAAAAAGGAGCAACATCTCCTCGAGTGAGTGGAAGAGTTTAAGGTTGATGACATGGGATAATCGAGCTGGGGTGTGTTATTGGGTTTTAATACCTGTGTTTGAGTTGTAGTTTTTTATTTGCTGTTTCGTTTTTTTTCGACGTGTTGTATACCTGTTTTAGTTCTTTTCCGGATTACGTTTTGAAATAATAGATGGTTTGGTTGCCGTTCAAAAAAAAGTCTCCTCAGCTAATACTTTTGAGAACACCTTGCTAAGACTGCAGGGGGTGTGTGTGTGTGGGGGGGGGGGGGGGGCTTGGGTTGACATGTGGCACTTGTGGTCTCCACCAGTCCACACACAAAATAGTGGGGTGTGGAGGGGGCGTGGCTAGGCGGCGTGGGGTGCGATTTGGCACCTATTTTTCTTTTTTTTTTCTTATTTTAATCATAGAATTTAATATATTAATTTTAAAAACACCTATTTAATTAATATTAAATAACTACAAAAAATACATTACATCACAAAAAAAAAAAATCAATCATCTTTGTCTTCGTCTTCAATGTTGTCAGATCTAGGAAATGTTGAAACATGTTCTACCAAATCAGCTCGAAGATTTGCATTTGTTTGTCGTGACTCAATTAGATTTTGGTTTTGCATTCTCTGTTCATCCCTAATGTCTTCGTTATTTGATTCGGTCTCTTCGGGAAAATATTCAACTATTGCCCGACCTTCATCCTCTAAAATAATGTTGTGTAAAATGATGCACGCGTACATCACGTTTCTTATTTGATCTTTTTTCATACGATCGACAAGGCATACTCAAAATGCGCCACCTTTTCTTCAAAACACCAAATGCTCGCTCGATATCCTTGTGTGCCGCCATCTGAACTTTGTTGAACTTTACTCTTTTGGGGATCTAGGGTTCCATCTCTTGAAAAATATTTCACAATAACAGCCCACTCAGGGTAAATTCCATCAACAAGATAGTACCCATGCATGTATTCAACATCATTTACAAAAAAATGTTCCTTTAGATCCAACACCATTTATTAGATCATTGAAAAGGGGCGAGTGATGAATAATGTTTATATCGTTATGTGAACATGGCATACCAAAGAATGCATGTCATATCCAAAGATCTTGTGATGCAACGGATTCAAGCATCATAGCCGGCATTCCATGATATCCGCTTGTATGAGAGCCTTGCCATGCAGTTGGACAAAGTTCCCACTCCCATTACATACAATCTAAACTACTTATCATCCCAGGGAGCCATGATATTCAGCGTGATGTTCCATAATTTGTTGCATATCACTAAACGTTGGTTTTCTCAAGTATTTTTTCATATATAGTTCAATGATATACGCACAAAAATTGTGAAGACTTTCCTTAGCCACCCGTGCCGACATTTTTAAATAGTCGTCCATTATGTCAGAACTATTCCCGTAAGCCAATTGTTTTAGGGCGGCCATAACCTTTTGCCACGTGGTAAATCCTAAATTACCACGTGTATCGGGTCTTTGTAGGAAAAAATCATAATTATCCTCTAAATCCTCTGATATTCTTAAAAATAAATTTTTACTCATACGAAAACGACGCCTAAACATTTTTTCATCATATGTTGGTTCGGGTGACAAACAATCGCTTACCAGCAAATCATTAGTGGTTTCGCGTTCACGAAGGATACACTTGAACTTGAGGATGACGAATCATAACTATCAGACGAATCACTTGAACTTGAAGAATTCATTGAATACATTTTTTTCGTGATGGGAGATGGTTTTTGAATATTTGGATAGTAAAATTTAGTACGAATTGTTTAATTTATATAGAATAAAAGTTAAAGATTTTTTTGTTTATAAAATAGCCGTTGGCCAAAGGCTAACTAAACGACTATCCCAGCGGTCACATGAACTCAGCCAATCCCAACCATTCACATCATCTCCCCAACCCGCCCCACATCAGCGGGCAACGCCGCTACCCATGCTGGCCTGATGTGGCTAAAGCAGCGTTGCTTGGCTACCCACGCCCCCAACCCAAGCCTACACCACACGTTCTTCTAAAGTAACCTACAAGAATTTTTGGTCTATGGTCTTCTAAATATTAAGAGAAAAATGCTCGGATAGTCCTTGTGGTTTTTTCATTTTTCACCTTTAGTCCCTAACTTTCTAAAATTACACCTATGGTCCCCAACTTTTGCCATTTCGTTCCCGGATAATCCCTGGCGCGGATAGAGGTTAGTTTTTAGTGTTAGGTGGGTGCGAAATGACTAAAATACCCTTACTAATAAAAATATTATTAATTATCTATTTAAATATCTAATTAAAAGATAGTGGAACCCACCTTATAATCCATTTAAATATATCTAATTAAAATAAAACACCTCTCATTCTCCCTACTCTCTTCCAACCATCACCACCACCACCCAAACTCCCCACCTGCAACTTCTGCACCACCATCACCACCCACACCCAAAACCCAAAAAATAAAAAATACATGAAAACAAACCTAAGAACAAAACTCCCTATCTTTATCCCAAAACCCATAACCAACGTACTCTCTCTCTCTCTCTCTCAAGAACAACTCCCTCTCTGCTCAAGAACAGCTCACCACCGGCGAGTTTCGGTTCAAGGATGGCGGTGGTACTTAGACAATTCATCATTTACCTAAAGCAACTCCCTCTCTGCTACAAACCAAATTTTGCCCTAATTTATTTGGGTACACGCAAATAATGTAAATCTTAAAAAAAAATTCATACACTTTTATTTTGAAACAAAGTAAAGTAGAAAGGTAGGCAGGCATTTTGGGATTTATGGAGTAGTTTTTAATTGATCTCTGAAAGAAATCCTAAGATATGCGATCTTGTTTGTAAAAGTAACTTTGTTTTTGCAAAGATAAAATAAAGTTGTTTATATATTTTTTTGCTATCTTGTTTTTTTCGTGTTTGCTGATAACACTTTACTTCAATTTTGTGTTTACACAATGTCGATCTTGGAACCGCATGTGGAAAGTAATTCCGTGTGTCATGTCTAAGTATCATCGATGCAGGTATTTAATCTGAGACATGTTTTATTACAAGATATTCGTCATTTGTGTGTGGGTGGTGATGGTGGTGCAAAAGTTGCAGGTGGGGAGTTGGGTGGTGGTGGTGGTTGGAAGAGAGAAGGGAGAAGGAGAGGTGTTTAATTTTAGAGTAAACTTCCGTTTTGCTTCCTATGGTTTGGTCACTTTAACGGTTTTCTCTCAAACCTTTAAAAATAACCATTTTACTCCCCGATGTTTTGATTTTGTCTCAAGTTTGCTCCAAGGCTCTAACTCAGTTAAAACATTCAGTTGAAAGTAAGGGTATTTCAGTAACTTTATATATGGGTATTTAATTAACTATTACTAATTGCTAATTCCTAAAAGAGTTGACTAATAAAAATAAAAAGATAAAATCATTGCTATTTATTCATATATGTACATACACAAATCAAACATCACCCAATTTATCATCATCAGCTCTCACCTTCAAACATCACCCACAACCACCATTAGCACCACCATTACTGCCACCATAATCCGCCACCACCACCATAATCCGCTGCCATCACCACCCCCACAACTCTTTCTATCTCTCTCTCTCTCTCTCTCACCCACACACACTCTTACCGCCACCATAATCCGCCGCCGCCACCACCACCACAACTCTCCCCCCCCCCCCTCACACACACACACACTCTTACCACCACCATTACCCCACCATCAACGTCTCTGTCTCTTTACATCTAACACCGCCGTTCAAATCTGGTCGCCGCTGCAAATCAGGTGTTTGACTATGATGCCCTTCACCTTATGTAACAACCCTCGGTAAAACCGACACCCTCATAATATGTCAAACACTCTAATATATTTTAGAATGTCCCAATATGTATTATATTACACCCCGTATGTGAAAACCGAGCCCGAAACATGTTATAACATATAAAATAAATAAAAATATGAAATATTGAGCTGAGGCGGGCCGCGTGGACCCACCCCAAGCTCTTACGCAGGCGGTATCAGGGTTAAATCCTGATGTCGTTGATTTCTTTAGTTCAGGCGGGCCACGTAAGCTTTAGCTTACATTTACGCGGGCCGCGTAAGATCAATAAACGCGGAGACACCAGAGGCCGACACGTGTCGACATCGTGGCGGACCTACAAGCTGACCCAGCTAAGCTGTGCTGTTGACTGGAGTCAACGCGGGCCGCGTAAGGCTTAGCCTTGTGTTACGAGGGCCGCGAGAGGACGAGATATCAGCACTATATAAGAAGGCCATCGGGTTTCACTTTCCATCGTTCACAATTCGATTCTCAATCTCAATTTCTGTAGAAGAGTTATAATAGTCGGGTATTATACCCCTAATTAGCGAGGTTCTGCTCCGTTGTAAGTATTATAACCCCATTTTCGTAATAGTTACGCTGCCCGATTGATTTAGGGTTCCGTAACAACTGTCGTGGTTCTGCCCGACGTAGTTGTTGGAATGCCGTCTCGGGGAGGGTATCATTAATATTTTCAAAGGGTTATGATACTAACCAATGTACATTTGTATAAATTATAGATTATATCCAGGAAACCCTTACGCGAAGTCTAAGATAGCAATGTGAGTTTATCCTCTTTTTGTTAACCTTTTTGTAATGTTTTACAAAACCTTAATTGTTTTACAATGTGATTAAGCGGTGATTGAGTCTTTGTAGTTCTTCAATTACTGCCGGTATTATGGGGTTTTGTATACAAAATTTACTACTTGCGAGTAGTATGTCGGTATGACAATACGTTACAATTGGACAACGAGTTAGCCAATGTGTAACTTGACCATAGCCATAGATCCGGTCGAGTGGCAAATACTGAATGAGTAATTGTGTAGAAATAAACAATGTGATCGCTCTCAATACTGTTTTAATTAAAAAAATGCTTCTTGATTAAACTGGATTCACTCACCAGTATTTCCGACTGTCAAATGTTTTTAAAACGCGTTACATGTAACACAATGTGACAGCCAATTAGTGAAAAGCCAGCTGGAGAGCACTGAAGGCTTGGGAAAAATGTGGCTATAAAAGTTACCTAATAAACGATGTTTTAAATTCAATAAAATAGGGTTTGTCCCTATAAATGTACTGTAATAAGAAACTTGGGTTTTGCCCATGTGTTTATTAATATCAATTATGGTGGTTTTACTCTGATAAACATTTCCTAACTACGGTCCTGATGTAAATTCCGCTGCAAGATTAAATAACTGATACCACCAAACTCTAAGCTCGCGTCCGCCCGTTCTCGGGACAGATAAGGGATCGGGGGTTGCGACAGAAGGTGGTATCAGAGCTTAGCCACTGGTCTGAGCCAAAGAAGGGTTCTGCTGACACTTAAATTCTATATTTTGTGTTAGGAAATAAAATTTCAGAAATACGTGCATAACTGTAATTACTTGTTATGTGTTATTTGACTATTTGTTAGTTTACAGTATGAGTGATCAAGGACCCTCAGATATGAGTCGTCAGTTGTCTGATTCACCTAAGAGTGAATGTACTTCTTCACAGCCGGCCCTTTCTGGGTATTCTTGTCACACCCCGATTTCCACGTGTCACCGGTGGGCCCGGTGGGGAGTATCGTGACGTGGTTGGCAACATAATAGTCAAACAACACAATATTTAATATGCACAGCGGAAGCAATTTAAAAGATATAATACAACCGAATTTAATATTGTAATATCATATGTCACAATATTCGGAAGTTTATCCACAGATGGATCGGAAACAAAATGGAAACAATAGTTCAACAGACTTTAGGCATCTTAAGCTTGCGAGAGTTCTAGTGATGCTAAGGAGAAATCCCAGCCAATTACGCTTAGTACCTGCATTTAATCTTTTTGGGAAAATACGTCAGTTTACACTGGTAAATACAATCAACTGACTCATTTTAGAAAATGATTGAAAATTGGTTTGGATGCACATGGCATAAACATTTTATTTAACTTGGGAGAATTATTTAAATATATAATCTTGTGAACGAATTACATGTTCCTTGTGCGTTCAGTAGCCCGGATCTTGTCCGGGTTAAAGATCAATAGACACACCACATTATTCTTTTGTGCACAGACGGGTGTACGCCTACACCCCGCGCTTAAGTCGTGGCCATTTCGTAAAATGATGCCAAGGATATCCGGGACATGGTCATTAACCCCCCAAAGGCTTTAAGTAACAAGACTGTTTAAACAAGCCGATCAAATTATTCAATTAACCACCCAACGATGGAAGATTTGATGCCCGATCAAGCGGTATTCTATATACCGTAACCCAAGCCCGTATAGGGAAAATAAGTTAAAAGTATTTACCTGAGCAAAGTATAATTTACAATAAGCAAATTGCAAGTAGCTTTTACTGGTACTCCTAATCTAGAACGAAGGTTTATAATAACCTATTAGAATCCTAACGGGTCTTTAATTAAGCTTAAGCCTAGACCGGTGAGTTTCAAAGATACGGTTTGTACGCATAATTAAGCGAAGACCGGATAGAATGTGTTTTAGACCCGACAAGTTCAGAGACTTGTTTAATATGGGTATTTCATACACATTCTGGATTTTGAGATAAAACCGATAAGGTTTGACCCGTTTAGGCTAGTTTATGTAAACTAGTTACATAAACCGAACCGAACGCGTAATAAGCGTAACGGGTAATAATGAGAGCCATTTACAGGTTTCCTAAGTTAATATGCTTCATATATGTTGTGACATCAGTAAGATGTCTTTTATTATGCCCGAAACGAATTTAAACACAAACTATGCCCCGTAGGGGTAGTTTGGTCATTTAAAAGGTTATAAAAGAGTTTAAGTATTTACCTGAGTTACAGGTCTGATGTAATCAGCAAAATACTTATTTTACCATGTTATAACAGTAGAGTAAAGTATATATGTGAAATTTATCCATTATAACCAAACTATGCCCCGTAGGGGTATTTTGGTAATTTCACATAAGCCAAAAAGCTCAAAACTGAAGTTTGAGTTTAACAACATTTGCTTACTGTTAAAATATTATAATTTACCTCAAATATCAGTAGGTATCAACCCTTGTATGTTTAAAATAATTCTAGTACATACTATGCGTTAAAAACGCTTAAAAAGGCGATTAGAAGCCATTTCCGGGTTTGATACATAAAGCTGATATTTTTATTATTCCAGAAGGCTTAAAATAATTTATTTGTCATTTAAGATCAGTAGTAAAAAGTTTGGAGTCGTTTAGATATGTAAAACTAATTTTATGGCCCGTAAGGGCAAAACCGACAATTACCGGATTAAGCCTACGACTATTAGTTATGCTCAACCTAAAATTAATTAAAAATCTTCTAAAATCCCAAAATAATGTATTACATCAGTGGGTAAAGAGTTTGGTATCAAAAAGTAGGCTTAACTAGGCTATACGCTAATTACGCCGTTTTATTAATATAAAGCTTCTTAATTACGATAATGAGCATAACTCTCAATCTACACCTCAAACTGATGTCAAACTTTGTATGCAAGTTTAAATATCAGTAAGTAAGGTTTCTACTCTTTTACATTTCCAAAAATCATGTTTTAAAGTGAAAAGGGCATAATGGTCAACATATGAGCAATTAACGGAATCATGCATATTAATTGGATAACTAATGATCCGAGGTTTATAATCACAGAGGGTTATACTAGCATGTAACGTGGTCCAAATGAAGCTCTTAGGTATTTCTAAATCATACCAAAACGGGTCAGAACTGAATTCAAAGCAAAAGTCAAAGTTTTGTGACTTTCGGTTCCGAACCGGGTCTAAATAGTAAATTGTCGGGTTGAACATGTTTAGACATGTTCTTACACTAATTACCAAGTTATATTAATGATCAAACAGGTTGTATGTGTTCTACATTGCTAATCATGCATAAATTGTAATTTAAACATTCTGTTGACTTTTTATTAGTAAGTTTGACCCGACATTTGACCTAGTTAGAGTGGGAATCAGGGGGAACTCTTTTGAGGTTTTATTACCCACATAATTACCAACTTATAACTACTTTTGATTCGACTAATCACTGGACCATTAGTGATTAATCTTAAAGTCAACCGTTAATTACGACGGTTTGACTTTTAAGCTAAAACTTAATTAAGAAAAGTCAAGCAAACTTACAAGAGTCCTATGAACGACCAGAGATCACTTGAGTCTGCTTTGAAGCTCCAAGAATGATCAGAAGTGCAAGAGAAGGTGTGAAGAACAATGGTTGCACATCATGGCCTTTTATAGTGGTTTAATCACCACAAATTGTTGACAAGCAAGTCTAGCACTGACCACAAATCATTAACATGTGTCCCTAAGTGCCTAGGACTGTTTAGGGGTCGCCCATGTTGCAATAATATCTGATAAGGGTCGATTCTGTGCGTTTACAGGCTGCTGCCTGATGTTGCTGTTACTGTACGTCTGACGCGGCCCGTGTAAAGGTAGGTTAACCTTTACGCTGCCCGCCTTAACCCCGAAACCAGATTTTTCATTTTCCATTTTCCACATCTTGTCCCTTGGCTCTTCGAAAGGTCAACCAAGCTTATATTTTGCAATTTGACCCCTTATTATTTACCTACAAGGGCTTTAGGACTTGTACCCACTTTGCCAAGTCCCTGGACACTTCTGGTTAACCCAAAAAGTCATAACTTTCAACGTTAACACTTTAACCCCTCGCACACGAATTTGATCATAACTTTCTCATACGATAACGAAACTTTATGAAATTTATATCGTGCATTCTAGTGAGCATAATTAACAGTTACAAAGCTTCGGGTTTGCTAAAAGGTCACTCAGAGGTATAACTTAAACATGTTGACACATTTAACCCCTGTAGTTTGTAATCTCTCACTTCTAGCTTCGTATGATCCATGATTTATTCGTTTGATGGTATAACATCATGTAGGGTTATTATGATGTATATTTATTCACTGTTGACATTTAGAACCCGTATATTCACATACTTTCCATGATTGTCAACTTTAGTCCTTCTATAACATTCTTTCGCACCTTCAATCATATGACACGTGTCAACACATTATAGGACGTGAATTTTCGAGGTGTTACATCCTCACCCCCTTAAAATAAATCTCGACCCGAGATTTACTGAAATAAATAAGGGTACTTTTCTTTCATCGTGGATTCAACTTCCCACGTATATTCGGGACCTCTACGGGCATCCCATTTGACCTTTACAATAGATACATGCTTCCTTCGAAGCTTCTTTACCTGTCGATCTTCAATCGACAAAGGTTTTTCCACAAATTTTAAGCTCTCATCTATATGCACATCTGTATGTGGTATAATCAGTGATTCATCAGCGAAGCACTTCTTCAGATTGCAGATGTGGAACACATTGTGAATTCCACTGAGCTCTTCCGGTAAGTTTAACTTATAGGCAACTGACCCGACACGTTCGATAACCTCGAAAGGTCCTATGTATCTCGGGCTTAGCTTGCCTTTCTTACCAAACCGCATCACCCCCTTCCAGGGTGATAGTTTAAGCAACACTTTGTCACCTACTTCGAAGTGAAAAGCTTTACGCTTTGGATCTACGTAACTCTTCTGCCTATCTCGGGCAGCTTTGAGACGGTCACGAATCTGGACAATCTTGTCCGTCGTCTCGAACACTATCTCTGGTCCTGATAATTGGACATCTCCAACTTCCGCCCAACAAACGGGCGTTCTACACTTTCTACCGTATAAGGCCTCGAAAGGCGCAGCCTTTATGCTGGTGTGGTAGCTATTGTTGTAGGAGAACTCAATTAGTGGTAGGTGGTTATCCCAACTACCACCTAAATCAATTACACATGCACGTAGCATGTCTTCCAAAGTTTGAATAGTACGCTCACTCTGACCGTCTGTCTGAGGATGGTAAGCCGTACTAAAATTCAAACGCGTGCCCAAAGATTGTTGGAAGCTTTTCCAAAAATGTGACGTGTATCTAGTATCTCGGTCAGAGATAATAGACACAGGTATGCCATGTAAGGCTACAATCTTATCAACGTACAACTGGGCTAACATGTCGGAGCTATAAGTCTCCTTGATGGGTAAGAAATGTGCTGACTTAGTCAGTTTGTCAACTATAACCCATATTGTATCATTTCCTTTCCTTGTCTTAGGTAACTTGGTAATAAAATCCATAGTTACCATTTCCCACTTCCACGTAGGAAGTTCAGGCTGTTGTAGCAAACCTGATGGTTTCTGATGCTCGGCTTTGACTTGCGCACATGTCAAGCATTTAGCTACATAGGTGGCTACAGACTTTTTCAAGCCTATCCACCAATAATTTTCCCTTAGATCCTGGTACATCTTATCAGCTCCAGGATGAACGGAGTATTTGAAACTATGGGCTTCCTGGAGGATGACATCTCGAAGCCCTCCATGAATTGGAACCCATATTCGTCCATTTAATCTTAGAATTCCGTCCTTGCTAAGAGTTAACTGCTCCTCAGTTACCCCTAGCTTTCGTTAGGATAGTTAGCTTCCAAGACAACTTCTTTCTGTGCAGCTAACAACCTTTCAGTCAAACTGTTCTTTATCTCCATGCGCTTGGCATTGATTCGGATGGGTTTCACCCTCTCCTTTCGACTCAAGGCATCAGCGACTATATTCGCCTTGCTGGGATGATATCTGATTTCACAATCATAATCATTTAAAGTCTCCATCCAACAGCGTTGCCTCATATTTAAATCCTTCTGATTAAAGAGATGTTGAAGGCTCTTGTGATCAGAATAGATCACACACTTGATACCATACAAGTAATGCCTCCACAGTTTTAGTGCGAATACAACGGCACCCAACTCCAAGTCATGGGTGGTGTAATTCTTTTCGTGCACCTTTAACTGTCTTGAAGCATAGGCAATAACCTTGCCTTTCTGCATAAGCACACACCCCATGCCAGTGTGCGATGCATCGCAGTAAACCACGAAATCTTCTATTCCATCTGGCAATGTCAAAATGGGAGCGTTGCTCAACTTCTGCTTTAAGATGTCAAAGGATTCTTGCTGTTTAGGGCCCCAAACAAACTTTACTTTCTTCTTAGTTAAGGAGGTTAGGGGTGCAACAATCCTTGAAAATTTTTCGATGAAACGCCTGTAATATCCAGCCAATCCCAGGAAGCTACGAATCTCTGTAGGCGTCTTTGGCTCTTGCCAGTTCATAACTGCTTCAACCTTAGCGGGATCCACTTGGATACCACGCTCACTAACAACATGTCCAAGAAATTGGACTTGTAAGACCCTAATTCGTAAATGACAAAAGTCGCAGCGGAAATTCGTACCATAAAAATTCCTTTCGTTACCTACACCTCGACTCACCTAAAAATTCATCCTTAAGGTTAATTCTTTTACAATAAATACATTTATTATACTCGTTTTCAATAAGGAAACATAACCTAGCTTCACTCAGTTACGTACTCGACACTCCCGTACAATCTATCTTGTGACTCGATCTTTGATCGCTCCTTTTTATTATGATAATCCGGCTCGAACAACCTGCACTCACCAAACGCATACACAACATTAATATGTTATCAATATAAACGATACTTAGCCTTGGAATATTTACGTTCCATTATTTCTTTACTTTAAACGTTCCTTCTGAGTACCTCACTTCCGGTGAATCTTCGATACTGTACCTGCATTAACTTAAACCTCCAGGCACACGAATAACACACAAACACTTAATCGTATTGAATGACTTACATACATACCTAAACTTCATTCATAATATCTCCATACATACATATGTACACACATACATACGTACCTATTTGCATACATACTCACACACATACATGCCAACCTACATGCATACCTACCTATAAATACATCTACATAGTTATATACGTATCTACATATACACATACCTACACCATTCTGTACGCTCATGACATTATACGTCTATATATACATACATTCCTACTTGTGACATACCAAACTCATACACGCCTACTCACATACAAACCTTCATATATCTGCGTATTCTTGCTCACATACCTATCAACATACCCACGTAAGTGCATACATGCTTTCATACATTTCGACGTACGTGTATAGAGATATACAAACATACATATGTACCTATCTACATGCGCGCTTACCCTAATGGTCATAAAACATAAGTTAAATTAGTCATACGCAACTTAAAACGCGTTTAAACGAGTTCCCAAGACAAAACGAGGCACGAAAACGATTTTCGAAGAAACATGACCCGTCGCGTCGCGCCCGTCGCGTGGCGCGACGCCCCCTTTTTCACAGAACAGATGCAGCTGAAAGCTGCATATTCCCAGCACGTTCGGATTTTACGGAAACGAGCATAACTCTCTCGTTTTTAATCCGTTTTACCTGATTCTTTTTCCTACGCGTCCGTAATTTAATTCTCCATCTTATGGAGTTAAGATCCGACATCCGGATTAACAAAATTCCAGACCTTTAAGCCTTCGGCTTGTTACCCTTTTTCCATATCCTGTCCCGTTCATGCATTTATCCACCTAACTTGTTTATTTGACCATAAATTCTTATATACCTAATAATATCAATGACGCCTATCATAAAAGATTAAATTCTCGGATGTCTTGCATTCTTTAAACTCATTTTTACTCAAAAGCTTTCTTTGACCCGTTAAGGGTATTTTCATATTTCATTGCATTTGATTCTCAAAACATACATTTCGCTTCCGTACTTATCCTAATTATTCACTTGGTCATTTATCTTATTTCTAAACATCTTTTAAAGATCTTTCGCCCAATATACCCACCAAGGGCATTTTAGTAAACTTTTGCTCCAACACTTACAACGAAGAACTTCAACACATAACTACCCTCAAACATCATGTTTAATTTGCTAAAACACCATATTACTTAACAAACTAAGAAGTGATTACAGAAATCACTTACCTCGTGCATCCGACTTCAAGCATAGCTGCCGTGTTTATCCTTGGCCCGTTGCCCTTCCATGCTTATGTCCGCGTTGACATGACTCCTATCCGTACATGTCATTACATTCACATTCTTGTTAGCATATATGATTGTACGTATGAACGATCATATCAAATTCATATCTCATGTATGACTTTCATTAGTCAATTCAAACAAGCATAAAGCATACTCAACATCAACCTAACATAATCTTCTTATGAACTATATCTAAAATGCATTCCTCATGTTAGTTTACTATCAATTTCATTAATACCACATTCTATACATGTTTACCCATTAATTGCATACAATTTCACATATTATTGTCATTTAGACATTTCATCAAACACCTGGTGTGCGTACTACTTTCTAAGCATGATGTACAAGTATTTCATGTGTTTCTTCCTAATTATCACTTTCATTTATCATTACAAGTAAACATCATACAAATTCCATACTATAATCACTCTATATACAAATACACATCACATACCACACATAATCCTAACCAAGTTCATACCATTTCATGGATTAAACATAAACCCACTTAACTAATTGTGGTAATTCATCCAAACACCTAAATTCTAGCAATTTACTCAGAGTCTTCGCTTAGGGTTTGTTCCTACACGTGCATACATCACTAATTTGGCCATAACCTTCATGATTCCTACATAAATCACCACTAGTGATGATTATCAAGATTTCTCAACTTCATTAAACATCAAAATTCAACATACCTTATGATCCCCTAGCTTGTGTGATCACTAACTCACGTTCGGTTGTGAATTTAGACTTCATTTGGCCCTTCAACTTGAAGATTCTTCAAGAACTAGGGTTTGAACCCTTGGTTCTTTCTCCTGGACATCGATCCAGAACACACGCAAGTGTGTGTGTGTGTTTGTGTGTATTTTCTTTTAATTAAACATCTTTCAATCTATACCATCTAGCCCCTCATGTTTACCATTTAACATACTTGGCACAACTTTCATCATTTAATAATTTTGGCCACACACTTTAACTAGGTAAAATAGCCTAATTATTTATTTCAGGGTATATTAACTAAGAATATATGTCAATTATAAACATTCGGATTTTGGGGCGTTACAAGTCTACCCCCCTTAAACAAGGTTTCGTCCCCGAAACCTTTCTCACTTCTATTTAACAGTAATTATCCTTTCTTCCTGCTCATCAACCTGGCCATGAGCCCATCCAATGACGACCTTCTATCCTTAAGAACCCATCCCGGATTTCTTATTAGTGTCGCTTTCCCTAGCTGACACTAGTTCAAACGCACTTCATAGCTAGTGGTTTATTCATCATTCCAATAATCGTGCATCACGCACAATATACCATTTGGTTTGTTTGAAACAATTCCAACCTCCCATTGATAACATTCCTTTTTATTCGTTTTAACATTCATATTACCTTCATCGACCATACGATCTAATTTCGTAATTTATACATGCACATCTATATATATATATTTTTTTTACAAGTCCATACTTTCCATGCCTTACTTTCACATAACATTCTTATTTTATTTACACGTTTATAACATGCCTAATACCTCCATCTCATCTCTTAAGATTACATTCTATACATATATATCATATAACATTTAGTCCTTGTTTTGTTATCACAACAAAACTACTATTACATAATCACACTTACGTGCTTAACTCTAACGTTACCCTCATTCTACGTTTTCTACAGTTACTTGTACCTTGCATATCTTTACGTTACCTTTAAATCATTTCGTTCATTTCACATTATTATTGCTTTCACTTCATGCATTACTTAATTTACACATATACATGTGTCATACTAGTTCATATCTACCCAATCATGAGTTAAACATTTACTAACCTCTTTTTCATTTCACAACCCAACGATCCGTAACCCAGATCGATCATCTTCTCCTCGAGTACTAGCCGTACAGGCCAGGTTTCATACATCCTTATAATGAGCTTCCGCTCGTGCACATTCTTTCACCAATACAATTGGTTCCATCACATCAATAATCCTAACATTTTCATCAACAAAATTGGCGGTTAGCATATTTCATTTAAACATTCATTATACTAGGGAATTACCCACTTAAAATCCTTCTACAATTTCCTACGTCCAGGCTATAACATATCACACATTCCATTTCTTACATGTAATTCTTTCATTCGAGTTACTTATTTCGTCCACCTTCATTTGACTCTTCAAAGCTTAACTGACATTTCTTAATTATTGTATAAGTACTGAGGCACACGTCCGTACTTCTTTCCATTCATGCTTTCGTGCAAAAACATTCATTACATCATTTCGGTATTGTTAGCAACACTTATCATTTTTTGCTCATACTTAATTTATTGTCCGGGTCGTAGCCTGTCATTTAATATGGCTCCTAAGTGTCTATTACTAACACATTTAACACCTAACTGGTTCAAAACTTCTTTCTTTCATTTCACAACTTAGGTTTTGCATGCCTATTACGATCATTCTTTTGTTTATTTACTTTACATTTACCCATATGACTCGTTTGACACAACCTCGGTCAAACTATCGACCCGTTCTGATGTGGACTAATTCCATCCTTTTTATTATTTTAAATCCGTCCTGCGGATTCAAACGTAACGTTCATACCTTTCATTACTTCTATGTTTCGAATCCGTCTAGCGGTTCCAACCATACCATTTATACCTTTTCTTCCTTCTATGATTTGAATCCATCTAACGGATTTCAATCATACCATTCACATCTTTCATTCCTTACATGTGTTGAATCTGTTTCGCAGATTCAGACATATCATTTTCTAGATTTCATTTCCTTGAATTCGTTTTACGGATTCAAACATTTCATTCATGCCTTTCATCCCTTGAATCCGTCTCGCGGATTCAAACATTTCATTCACACTTTTCATTCTTTGAACCCGTCTCTCGGTTTCAAACATTTCCTTCATACCTTTCCTCCCTCGAATCCGTCTCGCGGATTCAATCATTTCATTCATACATTTCATTCATACATTTCATTCCTTGAATCCGTCTCGCGGATTCAAACATTTCATTCATATCTTGTTGATCCGTACTTTCTTACGGATTCAACATTCTTTATTTTTTTTATCACTTACACTTTTCATTCCTATATGGTACTCTCAATTTCCCGAGAGTCTTGCTACCTATTTCACCCACACGCCCGCCTGCTACCCAACTCTACCGGACATACCTGTAACAATTATCATGATCTCACGAACATCATACGTTTCTCGTGTACTGGCCAGGTACACAATCCACATAATAGTTTCGTGCCTTCATGTAATTGTCACCTTATGTCCGTAGACTTAGGTTTCGGCGCGTGTATCACTTTCAGTACTTCATTACTATACTATCCTTATCTTAAATTTAAAATTTTCCTTCCCTTAGTGAGTTTTACTATTACATACACCCACATATCGAATTTACGTACCTGGATTCAAATTTGGCTTATTACCTCTTTGCCTGCATTAGTATTCATCCTAGACTGCATTCACAGATCATCCTCTTCAAACACTTATGCTTACTTTGCACATACAAAACCGTCAGTTTCTTTATACGTATACATAAGTATATACTTACATTAGCTTTTACCTTTGGATCTTGACCGAGTCTTAGATTGTACGGGTTTCTTATCTCAAGAGCACACAAGTTTGAGTTCAAGTACTTACCTTCTCGTACTTGATTCCCTCAAACCAGGGCTCTGATACCAACTTGTAAGACCCTAATTCGTAAATGACAAAAGTCGCAGCGGAAATTCATACCATAAAAATTCCTTTCGTTACCTACACCTCGACTCACCTAAAAATTCATCCTTAAGGTTAATTATTTTACAATAAATACATTTATTATACTCGTTTTCAATAAGGAAACATAACCTAGCTTCACTCAGTTACGTACTCGACACTCCCGTACAATCTATCTTGTGACTCGATCTTTGATCGCTCCTTTTTATTATGATAATTCGGCTCGAACAACCTGCACTCACCAAACACATACACAACATTAATATGTTATCAATATAAACGATACTTAGCCTTGGAATATTTACGTTCCATTATTTCTTTACTTTAAACGTTCCTTCTGAGTACCTCACTTCCGGTGAATCTTCGATACTGTACCTGCATTAACTTAAACCTCCAGGCACACGAATAACACACAAACACTTAATCGTATTGAATGACTTACATACATACCTAAACTTCATTCATAATATCTCCATACATACATATGTACACACATACATACGTACCTATTTTCATACATACTCACACACATACATGCCAACCTACATGCATACCTACCTATAAATACATCTACATAGTTATATACGTATCTACATATACACATACCTACACCATTCTGTACGCTCATGACATTATACGTCTATATATACATACATTCCTACTTGTGACATACCAAACTCATACACGCCTACTCACATACAAACCTTCATATATCCGCGTATTCTTGCTCACATACCTATCAACATACCCACGTAAGTGCATACATGCTTTCATACATTTCGACGTACGTGTATAGAGATATACAAACATACATATGTACCTATCTACATGCGCGCTTACCCTAATGGTCATAAAACATAAGTTAAATTAGTCATACGCAACTTAAAACGCGTTTAAACGAGTTCCCAAGACAAAACGAGGCACGAAAACGATTTTCGAAGAAACATGACCCATCGCGTCGCGCGACCCCCCGTCGCATGGCGCGACGCCCCCTTTTTCACAGAACAGATGCAGCTGAAAGCTGCATATTCCCAGCACGTTCGGATTTTACGGAAACGAGCATAACTCTCTCGTTTTTAATCCGTTTTACCCAATTCTTTTTCCTACGCGTCCGTAATTTAATTCTCCATCTTATGGAGTTAAGATCCGACATCCGGATTAACAAAATTCCAGACCTTTAAGCCTTCGGCTTGTTACCCTTTTTCCATATCCTGTCCCGTTCATGCATTTATCCACCTAACTTGTTTATTTGACCATAAATTCTTATATACCTAATAATATCAATGACGCCTATCATAAAAGATTAAATTCTCGGATGTCTTGCATTCTTTAAACTCATTTTTACTCAAAAGCTTTCTTTGACCCGTTAAGGGTATTTTCATATTTCATTGCATTTGATTCTCAAAACATACATTTCGCTTTCGTACTTATCCTAATTATTCACTTGGTCATTTATCTTATTTCTAAACATCTTTTAAAGATCTTTCGCCCAATATACCCACCAAGGGCATTTTAGTCAACTTTTGCTCCAACACTTACAACGAAGAACTTCAACACATAACTACCCTCAAACATCATGTTTAATTTGCTAAAACACCATATTACTTAACAAACTAAGAAGTGATTACAGAAATCACTTACCTCGTGCATCCGAGTTCAAGCATAGCTGCCGTGTTTATCCTTGGCCCGTTGCCCTTCCATGCTTATGTCCGCGTTGACATGACTCCTATCCGTACATGTCATTACATTCACATTCTTGTTAGCATATATGATTGTACGTATGAACGATCATATCAAATTCATATCTCATGTATGACTTTCATTAGTCAATTCAAACAAGCATAAAGCATACTCAACATCAACCTAACATAATCTTCTTATGAACTATATCTAAAATGCATTCCTCATGTTATTTTACTATCAATTTCATTATTACCACATTCTATACATGTTTACCCATTAATTGCATACAATTTCACATATTATTGTCATTTAGACATTTCATCAAACACCTGGTGTGCGTACTACTTTCTAAGCATGATGTACAAGTATTTCATGTGTTTCTTCCTAATTATCACTTTCATTTATCATCACAAGTAAACATCATACAAATTCCATACTATAATCACTCTATATACAAATACACATCACATACCACACATAATCCTAACCAAGTTCATACCATTTCATGGATTAAACATAAACCCACTTAACTAATTGTGGTAATTCATCCAAACACCTAAATTCTAGCAATTTACTCAGAGTCTTCGCTTAGGGTTTGTTCCTACACGTGCATACATCACTAATTTGGCCATAACCTTCATGATTCCTACATAAATCACCACTAGTGATGATTATCAAGATTTCTCAACTTCATTAAACATCAAAATTCAACATACCTTATGATCCCCTAGCTTGTGTGATCACTAACTCACGTTTGGTTGTGAATTTAGACTTCATTTGGCCCTTCAACTTGAAGATTCTTCAAGAACTAGGGTTTGAACCCTTGGTTCTTTCTCCTGGACATCGATCCAGAACACACGCAAGTGTGTGTGTGTTTGTGTGTATTTTCTTTTAATTAAACATCTTTCAATCTATACCATCTAGCCCCTCATGTTTACCATTTAACATACTTGGCACAACTTTCATCATTTAATAATTTTGGCCACACACTTTAACTAGGTAAAATAGTCTAATTATTTATTTCAGGGTATATTAACTAAGAATATATGTCAATTATAAACATTCGGATTTTGGGGCGTTACAGGACTTCTCGAAGCCAAAACTCACACTTGGAAAATTTGGCGTAGAGTTTCTCATGATGTAGAAGTTTGAGAATACAGCGAAGATGTTTCTCGTGGTCAGCTTGGTTCTTAGAGTAAATGAGAATGTCGTCGATGAAAACGATGACAAATTTATCTAAGTATGGCTTGCTAACGCGATTCATGAGATCCATGAACGCGGCTGGTGCATTAGTGAGCCCAAAAGGCATCACTAGGAACTCGTAATGACTGTAACGAGTCCTAAATGCAGTTTTGTGTACGTCTTCATCTCTAACCTTCAGTTGATGGTAGCCTGACCTCAAATCAATCTTCGAAAAATAACTTGCCCCTTGTAGTTGATCGAACAAATCGTCGATCCTGGGCAAAGGATACCTATTCTTTATCGTGACCTTATTAAGTTCACGATAATCGATGCACAGACGCATCGATCTATCCTTCTTCTTAACAAACAGCACAGGTGCTCCCCAAGGAGACGAACTAGGTTTAATGAAACCCTTGGCTAGCAATTCGTCTAGCTGTGTCCTCAATTCTTTCATCTCCGTTGGAGCCAACCTATAGGGTGCTCTGGCAACTGGTTCTGCTTCGGGGATGATATCAATCCTGAATTCCACTTGCCTATCTGGTGGTAAACCAGGTAGTTCTTCAGGAAAAACTTCTGGGTATTCAGAAATGATGGGGATGTCTTCGATCCTCGGTTTAGGCTCATCAATAATCACTTGTGCCATGTAGATGACACAACCCTTCTTTAAACATTTTGAAGCTTTGAGCATAGTCACTTGCTCAGGTAGTCCATACTGGGTATCTCCCCGAATGGTAAGTGATTCACCAGACGGAGTCTTTATTACCACCTGCTTTTTGTTGCAGACAATTTGGGCCTGGTTACGAGATAACCAGTCCATACCCAAAACTATGTCAAAACCGGCTAACTTAAATGGAAGTAGGGACAGAGGAAAAGAGTGGTTCTTAATGGATATAACACATCCATCTAACACAGTTGAGACGGCTTCTAAGGTGCCATCTGCTAACTCTACCTCATAATTTATACTCAAGGTTTTGACAGGTAAATTCAGCAATTTGCAAAATTTATGATCTACAAACGACTTATCAGCGCCTGAATCAAATAGTACTCTTGCATAGACATCATTTACAAGGAAAGTACCTGTAATAACGTTGTCGTCTAGAACCGCTTCCTTTGCGTCCATTCTGAAGACCCGAGCATTGGTCTTCTTGGCCTCTTCAGGCTTCTTGGTGTATTTAGGGCAGTTGGTTTTAATGTGCCCTTTCTCATTGCAACTGTAGCAAGTTGCATCCTTCATCTTTTTGCAATCCAAGGTTTTGTGGTCCTTGGACTTGCATAAACCACAAGCATAGGTTTTTGACTGAGGCTGTGAGTTCGACTCGAGTCTGCACTTCCCAAAGTGCCGTTTCTTGCAAATTTTACATTTGGGCTTCTCACCAGAATGATGCCCATCTTTCCTTGACTCCGATCCTTTCTTGTTGTCACCGTTTCCACGGTGCTTCTTGTTCGATCTCCGTGAACTATCATCTTCACGTTTTCTCTTCTCAGCCTCCTTATTCCTCAGCGATCTTTACCTGACCGCATCCAAAGTGAGTGACAAGGATATGTCAGCTAAAGATCTAAAAGTAGCTGGCCGAGAAGCCTTCACGCTTGCCTTGATTTCCGGGGCTAAACCACCGATAAAACGAGCTATTCTTTTTGGTTCCGGGGTTACCAGATAAGGAACCAACCGGGACATTGTGTTGAAGCTCGTTAGGTAAGCTTGACAGTCAAGGTTTGTCATCACCAATGATAGAAAATCAGACTCTATCTTCTTAACCTCATGCTGAGGACGGTAATTTTCCCTGATAAGGGCAACAAATTGATCCCACGACATGTTGTACAATGGGATTTTTCCGGTGGCTTGAATCAGAGATCTCCACCATGCTAAAGCTTCACCCTTAAATGATTGTGACACAAACTTGACCACGTCTCTCTCAGCGCATCCGCTGATATCCACAACCGTGTCCATCTCATCCAGCCACGTCATACAGTCAATGGCTCCTTTCTCCCCAGTGAAATCCCAGGGTTTGCAGGAAACAAAATATTTATAAGAGCAACCCTTGTCACGGGGTCCTTGGTTTAGTACAACCTGCTGAGATGGAGCACTGTGGTGGTTCGAGGAGTGTCGATCATCATCTTTCTTCGGTTCGTCCTTTTTGGACGGTGGCTTTGAAGGCTGTGTAGATAGGGTCCTACTACGAGTCCCACTATACTCTTCGTACTGCCGTTCCAATGCCTTAGTAACTGCGTCGTCAACCAACGCTTTCAATTCAGCACCCGTTAAATTAATCCAGGCGTTATCAATGTTCTCCTCTGGATGACTATTTATCTCGTCTGAGTTAGCCATTTTAATTGAACTGTTACAGAAAACAAGGACAATAGTTTATTTGGGAGTTTATTATGGAATTGCCCCTTAGGGTAATTCATTAACCATGGTAACAGAGACCATATTTGGTTAATTTATTAATCATATTTATTTAGGATTTCTATCATAATTTATCCTAATTATAAAACAATAACAGTTTTATTTGTGGCACAAAAGGCCTAGTCACATGGACATTTTAATTTATAAGCTATGATTTCAGAGAATCAAAACATGAAGGTATACTGGCACAATAGGCCTAGTCACAAGGACATTTATAAATTATAAGCTATGATTTCAGAGAATCAAAGCATGAAGGTTTGAACCTAGTTCATTACCTTTATCTGACAGGGAGTCATCGCTACCACTGTCTTTTGGCTCATATGGAAATGAGCAGGGCCCGTAGGCATTATATTACCACGTGTGGTCAAAATATGATCATCTTAATTGATGACCTAAACCCATGATTCAGAGATCATAAAATTGGGTTAGGAGTCTTTTGAAGAATCCAATAACAAGAATGACGTGTGTGATTTTAATGAATCACGTCTGCCAGGAGTGTTAACATGTTTTCAGATGTTAACAGGGATACGAATCTTTTGAGCAGGTCTTACCATCTTGGCCCGGCCTTATAATGACCCGAAGGCTAGGTTTCACTCTTTAAGATTCTTATTAAAAATTTTACATAGGCAGATTATTTCGAAAGGAATGATTTTAATCCATTTATTTCATATATAAATTATTTATGCACATAAGGCAAACATGAAATTTATAAACTTACATTCCATTAATTTATTAAAATATTACACGTTGCCCTAAACGGGTCTTTTCAAATAACAAACTTACCCACGCAAGGGTTTAAACAAGTACTTACCCACGCCGGGGCTTAATAACATAATAGTCCACACAGGGACTTACACAAATAACATACCCTCGTAGGGGTTTACAGAAAGATAGACCCACGCAGGGGTCAAAACAAACAAGCATACCCACGCAGGGGTTTATACAACAAATGGAAGGATTCAGTGGTCCTTCTTGCCCTTCCCTTTAATTAGGCTCGTTAATCCTTGGAGGAAAGTTTGTCGCTCCCTTCGTTCCCTGTGAAACTCTTTGCAGAAGGATTCAGTGGTCCAACCTTTGCAGAATTTCTTCACGCTCTGGTGGGGAGAACCTTGGTGGTTGCGACTGTTGCCTGATAATAGGTCTTGGAGGTATTTGGTACCCATGTGTTGGGTACCCTACTCCCCATGGATCTCCATAAGGTCCTTGGGTGTTGTAGTTAGCCGCTACCATGTATGGGTCGGCTTCGGCGTAGTTGTAGTTGGTGTGCACTGGCTGTTCAAACGGGTTATACGCCATGGAACCCGTGTATGCTGGAATTGGGTTATCAAAACCCATCGGCAGTGGTTACGGTGCAACTGGGTGTGAGGGTCCACCCATTTGTGGGTCCTCCTGAAGTGGCGGGTAATGGCTGCCACTTGATTGGCGTGGAGAACTAAAATGAAAGTCTCCCGCTCACGCAGCATACGCGCTCCGGTTCTCCTACGCCTTGGCGGTTGCGGAGGTGCCGGTTGAACTGGTGGCGGTGGAGGTGGTGGCGTGACTGCCACAAACCGTGAATCCACATAGGGATTCTGTTGCTGCTGCTGCTGCTGAGGCGGTGAATGGCGAGGAGGTGTATAGTACCATTCGTGCCTGGTAAACATAGCTTGAAAGCTATCTGGACCAACATAGGGTGATCCGTGGAAAGAAGAACCGTCAGAGATCTCTATCGGGTGGTTTGGTGTACCACTGGCAGGTTCGACGGGGTCCGTATCCTCGTCCATATCATCCGCGTGATCGCCAGAGAAATGATCCTCTGGCCCTAATGGGTTAAAACCCACTGGTTCTTGTATAAAATTTTCCGGGTTAAACCGGCCCCTAAAAACTGGTGTAGGGTCACCAAAAGAGTTATGCGATAAAGATCGCTGTAACGGTATGTAGGACGGTTGAGGGTTGTTGGGCTCGTACTCCGGCTGTGGCCCGTAAGGATTATGGATAGGAGGTGTTGAACTGTGCGAAACCGACCGTCTAGCCGGCTCAAAGAGGTTCCTCTGGTTCTGCCGGGGATCGTCACTCTCTGTGGTCGAAGGAGCTAGCACATTCGAGGGTCCTGCCTCGTTGTCATTGGGGGCGGTGATTGGCCCCTTTCCACGTCCTCTTCTTCTAAAGAATCTTGGCGGCATTTTGTTAATCCTGTCAATATAGCATGAGATAACAAAACAAAATATATGCAAAATAAAGGACATCACAAACAAAGTGGAATTTGTCCTATGTTATATGTCTAGACTCGAAAGTTTAGAAATGTGCAATTGTGTAACTGAGATTAAACACAAAAAGGCTAGTGTTTAATTCACTCAGTGTTGGCTCTGATACCAACCTGTCACACCCCGATTTCCACGTGTCACCGGTGGGCCCGGTGGGGAGTATCGTGACGTGGTTGGCAACATAATAGTCAAACAACACAATATTTAATATGCACAGCGGAAGCAATTTAAAAGATATAATACAACCGAATTTAATATTGTAATATCATATGTCACAATATTCGGAAGTTTATCCACAGATGGATCGGAAACAAAATGGAAACAATAGTTCAACAGACTTTAGGCATCTTAAGCTTGCGAGAGTTCTAGTGATGCTAAGGAGAAATCCCAGCCAATTACGCTTAGTACCTGCATTTAATCTTTTTGGGAAAATACGTCAGTTTACACTGGTAAATACAATCAACTGACTCATTTTAGAAAATGATTGAAAATTGGTTTGGATGCACATGGCATAAACATTTTATTTAACTTGGGAGAATTATTTAAATATATAATCTTGTGAACGAATTACATGTTCCTTGTGCATTCAGTAGCCCGGATCTTGTCCGGGTTAAAGATCAATAGACACACCACATTATTCTTTTGTGCACAGACGGGTGTACGCCTACACCCCGCGCTTAAGTCGTGGCCATTTCGTAAAATGATGCCAAGGATATCCGGGACATGGTCATTAACCCCCCAAAGGCTTTAAGTAACAAGAATATTTAAACGAGCCGATCAAATTATTCAATTAACCACCCAACGATGGAAGATTTGATGCCCGATCAAGCGGTATTCTATATACCGTAACCCAAGCCCGTATAGGGAAAATAAGTTAAAAGTATTTACATGAGCAAAGTATAATTCACAATAAGCAAATTGCAAGTAGCTTTTACTGGTACTCCTAATCTGGAACGAAGGTTTATAATAACCTATTAGAATCCTAACGGGTCTTTAATTAAGCTTAAGCCTAGACCGGTTAGTTTCAAAGATACGGTTTGTACGCATAATTAAGCGAAGACCGGATAGAATGTGTTTTAGACCCGACAAGTTCAGAGACTTGTTTAATATGGGTATTTCATACACATTCTGGATTTTGAGATAAAACCGATAAGGTTTGACCCGTTTAGGCTAGTTTATGTAAACTAGTTACATAAACCGAACCGAACGCGTAATAAGCGTAACGGGTAATAATGAGAGCCATTTACAGGTTTCCTAAGTTAATATGCTTCATATATGTTGTGACATCAGTAAGATGTCTTTTATTATGCCCGAAACGAATTTAAACACAAACTATGCCCCGTAGGGGTAGTTTGGTCATTTAAAAGGTTATAAAAGAGTTTAAGTATTTACCTGAGTTACAGGTCTGATGTAATCAGCAAAATACTTATTTTACCATGTTATAACAGTAGAGTAAAGTATATATGTGAAATTTATCCATTATAACCAAACTATGCCCCGTAGGGGTATTTTGGTAATTTCACATAAGCCGAAAAGCTCAAAACTGAAGTCTGAGTTTAAAAACCTTTGCTTACTGTTAAAATATTATAATCTGCCTCAAATATTAGTAGGTATCAACCCTTGTATGTTTAAAATAATTCTAGTACATACTATGCGTTAAAAACGCTTAAAAAGGTGATTAGAAGCCATTTCCGGGTTTGATACATAAAGCTGATATTTTTATTATTCCAGAAGGCTTAAAATAATTTATTTGTCATTTAATATCAGTAGTAAAAAGTTTGGATTCGTTTAGATATGTAAAACTCATTTTATGGCCCGTAAGGGCAAAACCGACAATTACCGGATTATGCCTACGACTATTAGTTATGCTCAGCCTAAAATTAATTAAAAATCTTAGAAAATACCAAAATAATATATTACATCAGTGGGTAAAGAGTTTGGTATCAAAAAGTAGGCTTAACTAGGCTATACGCTAATTACGCCGTTTTATTAATATAAAGCTTCTTAATTACGATAATGAGCATAACTCTCAATCTACACCTCAAACTGATGTCAAACTTTGTATACAAGTTTAAATATCAGTAAGTAAGGTTTCTACTCTTTTACATTTCCAAAAATCACATTTTAAAGTGAAAAGGGCATAATGGTCAACATATGAGCAATTAACGGAATCATGCATATTAATTGGATAACTAATGATCCGAGGTGTATAATCACAGAGGGTTATACTAGCATGTAACCTGGTCCAAATGAAGCTCTTAGGTATTTCTAAATCATACCAAAACGGGTCAGAACTGAAGTCAAAGCAAAAGTCAAAGTTTTGTGACTTTCGGTTCCGAACCGGGTCTAAATAGTAAATTGTCGGGTTGAACATGTTTAGACATGTTCTTACACTAATTACCAAGTTATATTAATGATCAAACAGGTTGTATGTGTTCTACATTGCTAATCATGCATAAATTGTAATTTAAACATTCTGTTGACTTTTTATTAGTAAGTTTGACCCGACATTTGACCTAGTTAGAGTGGGAATCAGGGGGAACTCTTTTGAGGTTTTATTACCCACATAATTACCAACTTATAACTACTTTTGATTCGACTAATCACTGGACCATTAGTGATTAATCTTAAAGTCAACCGTTAATTACGACGGTTTGACTTTTAAGCTAAAACTAAGCTAAAACTTAATTAAGAAAAGTCAAGCAAACTTACAAGAGTCCTATGAACGACAAGAGATCACTTGAGTCTGCTTTGAAGCTCCAAGAATGATCAGAAGTGCAAGAGAAGGTGTGAAGAACAATGGTTGCACATCATGGCCTTTTATAGTGGTTTAATCACCACAAATTGTTGACAAGCAAGTCTAGCACTGACCACAAATCATTAACATGTGTCCCTAAGTGCCTAGGACTGTTTAGGGGTCGCCCATGTTGCAATAATATCTGATAAGGGTCGATTCTGGGCGTTTACAGGCTGCTGCCTGATGTTGCTGTTACTGTACGTCTGACGCGGCCCGCGTAAAGGTAGGTTAACCTTTACGCGGCCCGCCTTAACCTCGAAACTAGATTTTTCATTTTCCATTTTCCACATCTTGTCCCTTGGCTCTTCGAAAGGTCAACCAAGCTTATATTTTGCAATTTGACCCCTCATTATTTACCTATAAGGGCTTTAGGACTTACACCCACTTTGCCAAGTCCCTGGACACTTCTGGTTAACCCGAAAAGTCATAACTTTCAACGTTAACACTTTAACCCCTCGCACACGAATTTGATCATAACTTTCTCATATGATAACGAAACTTTATGAAATTTATATCATGTATTCTAGTGAGCATAATTAACAGTTACAAAGCTTCGGGTTTGCTAAAAGGTCACTCAGAGGTATAACTTAAACATGTTGACACATTTAACCCCTGTAGTTTGTAATCTCTCACTTCTAGCTTCGTATGATCCATGATTTATTCGTTTGATGGTATAACATCATGTAGGGTTATTATGAAGTATATTTATTCACTGTTGACATTTAGAACCCGTATATTCACATACTTTCCATGATTGTCAACTTTAGTCCTTCTATAACATTCTTTCGCACGTTCAATCATATGACACGTGTCAACACATTATAGGACGTGAATTTTCGAGGTGTTACAATTCTGCTGATCAGGAAGAAGGGATATTTGCTTTTAAAGCTCATTCAGAAGAGCCATTCCCTCATAAGAAACGAGGATGGTTCAGTAAGGAAGCTTTTGCTCGTAGGAAAAGAATGCGAAAGTTGCAACATCAAAGAGTTCTAGCAGCCGCTAAGCGTAAAACAGATGCCCATACACAGGATATGCTTAATAGAAGCCTATCTAATTTCCATATCCTAGCTACAACTACTGCTGACCCAAGTCTGGAACAACTAGTAGCCCCACAACCACAAAACCCAGAACAACCCATGGAGATAGACAATCCTGAAAACCAAGTGGAAATGCATGACTTCAACCCAGAAGAAATCCCTAGGATACCTGCACCAAACCCCCTAGACCCAAATTACGACCCCTGGTGGGATGATAATAGGGACTTTGTGCAACGTTACCCTATCCATGAAGACACACCCAAACAGAACATAGGAGCCTACCCAGGTATGGACCCTTTAGATCCCTATTACCAAGATGATTATATTAGGGAGATCTTAGAAGATCCTTACCGATTTCAGGCACTATCACCCCCATATCAGGAACCCGCACCCCAGATTCCAAACCCAGTCCGAGAACCTGCACCCCCAATGAGTACAGAAAACGTCCAAGAACTTAGGACTTTTGGGGAGGAAATTTTAGAAAGCAGTGAGAGAATGCGTCAGGTGGGGGAGCGTCTCGTATGGAAATACGATGAGCGCAATATGGATTTTTGGATAAATCCATATCCGTAAATGTGAGAATGGAGGAAACAGTAGTAGTAATAATAATAAAATATAATAAAATAAAATAAAATATGTGTGTACGGATGCATATTACTATTAGTGTGATTCTATTTCTGTTAGTATTGTAATTTTTATTTCAGTACTAGTGTGTAATAGACGCATAGTATATGAAAATAGAGTACAAGTCGCAATGATCGACGCTTGTGGAAAAAATGCGTGTCATGTGATTAACTATATTAAGATATTATTTGTGATATTAATATGGGGTAAATGTTTAAAATTCAGATGGCCGACGAAGGAAATTAAGGAAATCTGAATAATGATAACCAGAGTAACATTAACGTGGTTAATGAGAATCCAAGCATCAATAATAATAACAACCAAGTGGATAATAGTGCTATCCAACACATAGTGGCACAGGGAATTATAGATGCAATGCCATTTATTCTTCAAACTGTTAAAGATGCTGATAATAAAAGTAAACATAACAGTAAGCGACCAAGTGAACCGGAACACAGCGTGAACAATGGACCAGTACTTCAAGTGCCTATTCCCAAAAGAAGAAGAACCGTGTCTTATGGTTGTTCTTATAAAGAATTTTGGTCTTGTAAACCAATGGAATTCTCTGGCAACGAAGGGGCCATTGCAACTTTACGCTAGATAGAGAAGACTGAGGCAGTCTTAAGGATAAGTAAATGTGCTGCAGAATATAAGATACTGTTTGCTTCTAATCTATTCAAGAATGCAGCACTAGAATGGTGGAACACAATCCTCCAAACAAAAGGAAGTGATAGAACCTACAATATGGAATGGGAAGAATTTAAGGACAAGGTAGAAAGGAAATTCTGCCCACCTAATGAGAAGGAACAGATAGCAAACAAATTCCTAAATCTTAGAATGACTGGTGTGGATAGTAAGGGATACACTAAAATATTCTTCGAATATGCTAGAATAGTGCCAACTCTTGCTTCACCAGAACCAGTGTTAATCTCCCGTTATATTTGGGGATTAATTGGAGAAATTTGACACGTAGTCAAGGCAGCTAGACCTCAAACCATAGAAGAAGCTGTAGAACTAGCAAATACTTTGACAGACGAATTAGTCCGTACCCGAGAAGAGGATCAAAGAAGGAACCTAACCCAAAAGCTTACACAAGAATTTCGTTCTGGAAATTCTAACCGTGGGAAAAATATAGGTTCTACCTCTGCACCCTACTGTAGGTATTGCAAAAGAAAGCATTCAGGAAGATGCTCCATATATTGTAACTTTTGCAAAATATCGGGAAACAAGGAAGAAAACTGCAGGAAGAAAGCTAACAGCCGGGTATGTTACAATTGGGGAGAACAAGGTCATATCAAGCCTAATTGCCCGAAATTAGCTCCAGCTCCAGAAAACAAGAATACTAAAAATGCTAGAGCATTTGTTCTGACTGCAGATGAAGCCAAGATGATTCCAGATGTCATAGCTGGAATGTTTTTAGTTAATGATATCTTTGCTAAAGTATTATTTGACTCTGGTACAAACCAAAGTTTTATTAATACATCATTTTGCAAAATTCTAAATCAGTCATTAACTAAACTACCACAAGAATGCTTAGTAGAGACAGCCAATGGAGAAATCGTTAGGATTTCTGAAATCTTGCAGGGAGCAAGCATAGAAATTTTAAATCAGAAATTTATTGCAAACCTGTATCCCATGAATCTGGCAGGATTCGATGTTGTTTTAGGAATGGATTGGTTAATAGCCAATAAAGCCAGTATTTTATGTGATCAAAAGTTAATTCAAGTAAATTCACCAAAAGGTAAAACGATCATAATTAAAGGAGATAAACCTTTTAGGTCCACTAAATTTATCTCTGTGATGAAAACTGCAAGTTGTATAAGAAAAGGTTCTATAGTGTATTTGATTTCCATAATCACTAACACTAAAGGAAAGGATTTAAAAGATATTCCAGTAGTATCTCAGTTTTCAGATGTATTTCCAGAAGAATTGCCAGGGCAACCTCCAGATAGAGAAGTTGAATTCAGAATCCATTTGATACCAGGAACAACACCAATTGCCAAAGCACCTTACCGTTTGGCTCCCGCAGAAATGCAGGAATTAAAGAAACAATTAGACGAATTGTTGGAGAAAGGATTTATACAACCGAGTTCGTCGCCATGGGGAGCGCCGATATTATTTGTTAAAAAGAAGGACGGATCAATGCGTATGTGCATTGATTATCGTGAATTAAACAAAGTCACGATTAAGAATCGGTACCCATTACCGAGAATCGATGATCTGTTTGATCAACTGCAAGGAGCTCGATTTTTCTCTAAAATCGATTTAAGGTCAGGATATCATCAATTAAAGGTACAGGAAGAGGACATTCCTAAGACCGCATTTAGAACAAGGTATGCTCATTATGAATTTACTGTCATGCCATTTGGTTTAACCAATGCCCCAGCTGCATTTATGGACATGATGAACCGAATATGTAAGCCATATTTAGATAAATTCATAATTGTTTTTATAGATGATATTCTAATTTATTCTAAGAATAAAGAGGATCATGCAAAGCATTTGCACGCACTTTTAAATTTATTAAGAAAGGAAAAGCTTTATGCTAAATTCTCTAAGTGCGAATTTTGGTTAGAACATGTACAATTCCTTGGACACCTAGTCAATCATGAAGGAATTCATGTGGATCCAACAAAGATTGAGGCAATTACTAAATGGAAAACCCCTGAATCACCAACCGAGGTTAGAAGTTTCTTAGGATTGGCCGGTTATTATAGAAGGTTTATTCAAGATTTCTCTAGAATAGCCATTCCCTTAACTAAGCTAACCTGTAAATCTTTTAAGTTTGAATGGGGATTAAAACAAGAAGAAGCCTTTAGAATCCTTAAGCAAAGATTAACCCATACACCCATACTAGCATTACCAAAAGGAGCTGAAGACTTTGTAGTCTATTGTGATGCTTCTAAATTAGGTTATGGATGTGTATTGATGCAACGAAAAAAGGTTATAGCTTACGCATCTAGACAACTTAAGAATCATGAAGAAAATTATTCAACTCATGATCTAGAATTAGGAGCTATAATATTTGCTCTTAAGATTTGGAGACATTACCTTTACGGTAGTAAGTTTACTGTATTCACTGATCATAAGAGTTTAAGGTATGTTTTCAAGCAAAAAGAATTGAATATGAGACAAAGACGCTGGATGGAAATGCTTAGTGATTATGATTGTGATATCCAGTATCATGAAGGAAAAGCAAATGTAGTAGCAGATGCTTTAAGCCGAAAATATCATGAAAAGCCAAAAAGGGTACGTTCTCTTAAATTAAATCTGCAAGTAGATTTAAATGATCAGATAAGAGAAGCACAAGAATCAGTAATCAAGGATGATTCTGAGAAATTAAAAGGTACGCTAAAAGAATTAGAACAAGGAATAGATGGAATTTGGAGATTCCATGAAAAGAGAATGTGGATATCTAAATTAGGAAATCTACGTCATCGTATATTAGAAGAAGCCCATAAGTCTAAGTATACGATGCATCCAGGAAGTGATAAGATGTACCAGGATTTAAGGAAAAAATTTCTGGTGGATAGGAATGAAAAAGGACATAGCAACCTATGTTTCTAAATGTTTAACTTGTTCACAAGTTAAAGCTGAACACCAGAAACCCTCAGGTTTGTTACAGCAATTAGAAATGCCGGTGTGGAAATGGGAATTGATAACAATGGATTTTGTTACTAAATTACCCAAAACAAAGAAAGGAAATGATACAATCTGGGTGATTGTAGATAGACTAACCAAGTCAGCTCATTTCCTACCAATGAAGGAAATAATTAGTATGGAACAATTATCTAAACTATATGTAAATGAAATTGTTTCTTTACATGGTATTCCTTTATCAATTGTTTCTGATAGGGATAGTCAATTTACCTCTCATTTTTGGTCAAGTTTCCAAAAGGCAATGGGAACCAAGTTAAAGCTAAGTACAGCTTATCATCCTCAAACGGACGGACAAAGTGAAAGGACAATTCAGACAATGGAGGACATGCTTAGAGCTTGTGTAATTGACTTCGGAGGTAATTGGGACGATCACTTATCTTTAATAGAATTTTCTTATAATAATAGTTATCACACAAGTATCAATGCTGCACCATTCGAAGCACTTTATGGACGAAATTGCCGAACCCCAGTCTGTTGGGCAGAAATTGGGGAAAAGCAACTATCTGGATCTGAGATAGTGCAAGAAACAACCGACAAGATTATTCAAGTCAAGGAACGACTGAAAGCAGCTCGTGATCGACAGAAGAGTTATGCTGATAACCGACGCAAGCCATTGGAATTTCAAGAAGGAGATAAAGTATTATTAAAAGTCTCTCCTTGGAAAGGAGTAGTAAGATTCATCAAAAAGGGAAAGCTAAGTCCCAGGTATGTTGGACCTTTTGAGATTATTAGAAGAACAGAACCTGTAGCCTATCAGCTACAACTGCCAGAGGAAATGGCAGGAATACATGATGTGTTTCATGTATCAAATCTCAAAAAGTGTTTAGCTGATGAATCCCTGATAGTATCTCTTAAGGATATAGAGGTAAATGAACAACTCAAGTTTGTAGAAAGGCCTCTACAAATTGAAGACAGGAAAGTCAAGAATCTCAAGCATAAGAGACTAGTTCTAGTCAAAGTAAAGTGGGACTCCAAAAGAGGACCTGAGTACACATGGGAGCTTGAATCTGAAATGCAAAGAAAATATCCTCACTTATTCCAGTAGATCTCGAGGACGAGCTCTAAAACAAGGTGGGGAGAATGTAACAACCCTCGGTAAAACCGACACCCTCATAATATGTCTAACACTCTAATATATTTTAGAATGTCCCAATATGTATTATATTACACCCCGTATGTGAAAACCGAGCCCGAAACATGTTATAACATATAAAATAAATAAAAATATGAAATATTGAGCTGAGGCGGGCCGCGTTGACCCACCCCAAGCTCTTACGCGGGCGGTATCAGGGTTAAATCCTGATGTCGCTGATTTCTTTAGTTCAGGCGGGCCGCGTAAGCTTTAGCTTACATTTACGCGGGCCGCGTAAGATCAATAAACGCGGAGACACCAGAGGCCGACACGTGTCGACATCGTGGCGGACCTACAAGCTGACCCAGCTAAGCTATGCTGTTGACTGGAGTCAACGCGGGCCGCGTAAGGCTTAGCCTTGTGTTACGCGGGCCGCGAGAGGATGAGATATCAGCACTATATAAGAAGGCCATCGGGTTTCACTTTCCGTCGTTCACAATTCGATTCTCAATCTCAATTTATGTAGAAGAGTTATAATAGTCGGGTATTATACCCCTAATTAGCGATGTTCTGCTCCGTTGTAAGTATTATAACCCCAGTTTCGTAATAGTTACGCTGCCCGATTGATTTAGGGTTCCGTAACAACTGTCGTGGTTCTGCCCGACGTAGTTGTTGGAATGCCGTCTCGGGGAGGGTATCATTAATATTTTCAAAGGGTTATGATACTAACAAATGTACATTTGTATAAATTATAGATTATATCCAGGAAACCCTTACGCGAAGTCTAAGATAGCAATGTGAGTTTATCCTCTTTTTGTTAACCTTTTTGTAATGTTTTACAAAACCTTAATTCTTTTACAATGTGATTAAGCGGTGATTGAGTCTTTGTAGTTCTTCAATTACTGCTGGTATTATGGGGTTTTGTATACAAAATTTACTACTTGCGAGTAGTATGTCGGTACGACAATACGTTACAATTGGACAACGAGTTAGCCAATGTGTAACTTGACCATAGCCATAGATCCGGTCGAGTGGCAAATACTGAATGAGTAATTGTGTAGAAATAAACAATGTGATCGCTCTCAATACTGTTTTAATTAATAAAATGCTTCTTGATTAAACTGGGATTCACTCACCAGTATTTCCGACTGACAAATGTTTTTAAAACGCGTTACATGTAACACAATGTGACAGCCAATTAGTGAAAAGCCAGCTGGAGAGCACTGAAGGCTTGGGAAAAATGTGGCTATAAAAGTTACCTAATAAACGATGTTTTAAATTCAATAAAATAGGGGTTGTCCCTATAAATGTACTGTAATAAGAAACTTGGGTTTTGCCCATGTGTTTATTAATATCAATTATGGTGGTTTTACTCTGATAAACATTTCCTAACTACGATCCTGATGTAAATTCCGCTGCAAGATTAAATAACTGATACCACCAAACTCTGAGCTCGTGTCCGCCTGTTCCCGGGACAGATAAGGGATCGGGGGTTGCGACACCTTAGTACCACCAATCTCGTTTTTTATGAGGGTTTTTTGGTGAAGGTTTTTTGTTCATATCTGCAATTAGAGAGAGATGAATGGGTTGTATAGATCTGTTGCAGCTATACATGAAATTAGGGTTCAGACAAGGAAGGGTCTGGGTCATTGTTCCAGTATGGTTCAAGGTATTTGTGGTTTGTAAGGTAGGTGGTGGTTGATGGTGATTGGGGTGGTGGTGAATGGTGGTAGTGATGTCGGGTGAGGTGGTGATTGAAAGAGGTTGAGGGTGTGAAAGATTTGTTGGAGATTAGAGGTGACGGCGAGCAGGGTTTTGTTATATGCGGAGAGAGTGTAGAGAGAAGAAAGAGGACAAAGAGAGAGAAGTTTTGTTGTATATATTATATATAATATAATCTTTTATTTGTAGTGTTACTAAAATACCCTTAGTTATATACTTGAAGTTACCAAAATGCCATTTCAGATAACAGACAATTTGGATGGAGGTAGAGGCGGGGAGCAAAATGGAAAAACCATAGCAAACTATTGAAGGAAAATGACTATTTTTAAAGGTTTAGGCAAAACCGTTAAAGTGACCAAACCACAGGGAGCAAAACGGAAGTTTACTCTTAATTTTAATTAGATATTTAAATAGATTATAAGGTGGACCCCATTTTGTTTTAGTTAGATATTTAAATAGATAATTAATACTCACTCCGTCCCATTAAAAGTGTCATATTTTGAATTTTTAAAGTCTTTATTTATAAACTTTGACCTTAAATAATTTTGTTTGTGTTAGATAATATTTGATGAAAGTTATATGATTTGAGTGTATTTTACAAGTGTTTTTATCGGGTTAATTTTCATCAAGTTTTATATAACACAAAAATATATAATTAAAGTCAAAGTTTATAAATAAAGACTTTGAAAATTCAAAATATGACACTTTTAGTGGGACGGAGGTAGTAATATTTTTTATTAGTAAGGGTATGTAGGTCATTTCAAACCCATCTAACACCAAAAACTAACACTCATCCACGCCAGGGACTATCCGGGAACGAAATTGTAAAAGTTAGCGACTATGATTGTAATTTTAGAAAGTCAGAGACTAAAGATGAAAAATGGGCAAACCATAAAAACTATCCGGGCATTTTTCTCAAATATTAATATGAGTAAACTGCCATTTTGGTCCCTATGGTTTGGGCACTATTGCCATTTTAGTCCAAATCTCAAACTTTTTAAATTTAGGTCCCTGTGGTTTCACTTTTATTGCGATTTTAGTCCAAAATCCAAAAATCCCCTATTTTAACTGTTGAAACCTGATTGTTTTGTCTTTTTGTGCAGGGGCATTTTGGTCATTCTGATTTACTCTTCTAATAAATTAAAACAAAATTAATTATATATTATATAATATATATATATATATAACTCTCTCTCTCTCTCTCTCTCTCACTAAAACACAGATAAACTCTTTCTCTCTCAATTCTCTCTCTCTCTGTCTACCCCAAAATGCCCATCACAAAAACCCTCTGCTTATCTTCACCTCCTCAACTCCCTCTCGCTCGTGAAGAACCGGTGACGCACGGTGGTGCCAGCAGAACCCCAGCGACTACCGGTGGCAGTTCACAACGACAAGGGTGGGTGGCGTCGCCGCTCACGGCGACGGTGGCAGATTTCTCCGACGTCATTTTTGCCGGCAGGTCTCATACCTAACCCTTCCTTCTTGGTCCCGTAACCCACGTATCGATGTAGAGAGAGAACAGAGTCAGAGAGAGAGAGAGTGGTGGCGGAGTTGTGGGGGTGTCACGACAACAGCGGCGGCAGCCGCAATCACCGGTGTTCTTTCTTTCCGACAGGGTTCCGGTAAACTCCCCCTACCACTCTCGTTGCTTTTGATTTTTTTTTAAATTTCAAGTGTTAATGGCAGGAGACATGAGTTCTTTTTGTTTTTACGATGTTGATGACGAATCAGGGATGCTGATGTTAGTGGTGGCCGACGGCAGCCGGAGCCGCGGCAGCAATAACAGACACGGTGGTGGTGATTGTGTTCTCTGACTTCTTTCTTGGCTCGAATATGTTTTTATAAGATGTTGCAAGTGTTGTTGATCTGGGGTTGATTCCTTGTGTTCTGAACTTGTGGAAGATGATCTGCTTTGAGAGAGAGAGAAAGAGAGAGAGTGGCCAAATGATCTGGGTTTTTATAAGATGATCTGCTTTGAGTTCTTGATCTGGTTTTTTTTTAAAATATCCATTTACCCTTTAAAAGCAGTACATCACATTATATTTTATGAAATGACCAATTTACCCCTGAACAAGAAGACAAAATTGGCAGGTTGCAACAGTCAAATAAGGGGGTTTTTGAATTTTGGACTAAAATGGCAACAAAAGTGAAACCACGGGGACCCAGATTTAAAAAGTTTGAGATTTGGACTAAAATGACAAAAATGCCTAAACCACAAGGACCAAAATGGCAGTTTACTCTATTAATATTGAATTAACAAGGTTTTTTTTTTTTTTTTGAAAGGAGAATTTCATTAAAACAACACGCCAAAACCCCGAGAAAGGGCGGCAACAAACAAACAAAGAGCGAATTACATATTAACAAAAGTACACCAATCTTTCCATTTGATCTCACTATTCTTTGCTCTAGCGTTAAACCAAAAAAAGCCATAAGATTTGATCTCTCGAATAATATCTTCCAACTTCACGGGTTTATCGTTGAATCTAGTTTCGTTCCTTGCCTTCCATATAGACCAACACCCGATTCTAATAATGCCTTGAATTAATTCTTTTTTCTTCCCTTTGAGGCCGGAAAATTCATGAGCTTCAAGAAGGTCCTTCACCGAGAACGCCCAAATCGACGGAATCTTGCACCACGAGGAGATAATAGCCCAAACCGTCGACGAAAGGCTACACGAGGTAAAAAGGTGTTCCACCGTCTCGTCACATTCTCCACATAACACACAGGATTGGATCCCCCTATCGATGTTCCTTTTCTTGAGAGCATCCATAGAAGCTAATTTATTTACCCCTAATCTCCAAATGAAAACGTTGCACTTGAGAGGAAGCCACTTACAAATACTCGGGACGTAGTTCCATTGCGGGTTAAAGTTTTTTGACATGAGCTCCTTCACGGATCTTACACTGAAGAGATTGTCTGCCGAGCCAGCCCATACCCATTTGTCCGGAGCTTCAGCAAGTTGAACGTTCAGCAAAAGTTGACTTGACTATAATAAATTGAGATAGGCAGCTTTTAGTGGGTCTTTAATAAATAATTTGTATTGACTTTAAGTTGACTTGACTATAATAAATTGAGACCGGAGCCCTTGAATGGTGAGGAAAATCACAGTTGCTTCAAGGTTCAACGATCACTCCGATGGTAGGTAGCCTTTATTATAAAAAAAGATGTATTAATTATTATATTATTTATTTTCTAACAAATATTAATATAAAATTGAGAAATTGCTTTGCATTTTCCACTCACCTTCAACAGTCTTTCTTTACAAATATTTTTCATTGACATTTGAGTTGACTTCACTAGAATAAATCCAGTCTAAGCCCCTTCCATTCATGCGGAACTTCAAGCTTCAACGATCACTCCGATAATCAAAGGTACTCTAAAAAATGCTCTTATTATGATCTGATTCCAGTTTAAAGTTACTCATCAATCGCTATAACATTGCAGCTGAAAACATGAACAACACAGGTGCAGTCTCTGGTCCTGCAATTCCACTGGTTCCCCCCATTAATCCCAATCACCAGCCCTTGAATGGTGAGGAAAATCACAGTTGCTTCAGGCTTCAAACATCACAGTTGCTTCAGGCTTCAAACATCACTCCGATAATCAAAGGTACTCTCAAAAAATGCTCTTATGATCTGATTCCAGTTAAAGTTACTCATCAATCGCTATAACATTGCAGCTGAAAACATGAACAACACAGGTGCAGTCTCTGGTCCTGCAATTCCACTGGTTCCCCCCATTAATCCCAATCACCAGCCCTTGAATGGTGAGGAAAATCACAGTTGCTTCAGGCTTCAAACATCACAGTTGCTTCAGGCTTCAAACATCACTCCGATAATCAAAGGTACTCTCAAAAAATGCTCTTATGATCTGATTCCAGTTAAAGTTACTCATCAATCGCTATAACATTGCAGCTGAAAACATGAATAACACAGGTGCAGCCTCTCGTCCTGCAATTCCACTGGTTCCCCCCATAAATCACAATCACCACCACCACCAGCAGCATACAATTGTTCCCATTGTTACACCACCAACGCCACCACCAGCGCCACCACCACCCAACCTACCTCGTTCAGATCTGCTTGATGGTAATTTCTCAATTACTATTGGATTTTAACTATTAATCTCTAGCTAGGGTTAATATTTCTGGTAGATTTTAAATCTTATTGAGTTGCTATCTAAGCGTTGACTTTAGGAAGATTTTTTAACTAAGCAAATCTGACTAGATGAGATGTTTCCAAAATTTTGTCTCTGATTTCACTGTGTGACGTAGCGACTTCAACATTAAAAAGACAAAATCTTGAACTTCAATCTGACTCGATTTTACTTTGAAGTCTAACCAAAAAACCACACATTAAGTGCTGAACCAATATGAGGTCTGAACCATTAAGTGCTGAACGAGTAAGATGTCTGAACCATTAAGAGCCAGTATAATGCTTAACCGTTCAGAAGCAAATGGCTGACCAATTTAGATAAGAGGTCTTAACCATCCAGAGTTAGTATAATGTTTAAACATTCAGAGGCAAATGTTTTAATCATTCAGACATTTGCTTGCGAAACAAACAGTCTGAGCCATTAAGTGCTGAACCAATAAGAGGTCTGAACCATTAAGAGCTAAACAAACAGCCCCAATTTAAAAAGAAAAAACAATTCGATAATAGCTATATATGGGTTAAAGTGGTACTCACCATGTTTGACAAAATTGTTTAAATTTAAAGGTCCTAGAGCAGACTACGTCAAGTGTGGTGTTCCACTTTATGAAGCAGCAATCAAAGGAGATTGGAAAGCTGCTAAACGAATTCTTGACAAACGACCAGATCTGATACATTGTGCTCTCACTGAAAATTATGAAACAGTGCTTCATGTTGCATCAGCAGCAAAAAGAACTAAGTCTGTGGACGAATTTGTAATAAATCTAGTAAATACGATGGAAAAAAAGGATTTGGAGTTACAGAATAAAAATTATAATACTGCCCTCAGTTTAGCAGCTGCATCGGGGAATATAGAAACAGCAAGGGCAATGATCAAAAAGAATCCGGCATTGACTGAAATCCCTGGTAATAATAGAACGATGCCACTCTACATGGCTGCTGTATATGGAAAACCTGATATGGTGAGGTATTTGTATGGTATCTCTAACAAAATGGGAGGCGATTATTGGTCACATGATAATCGCGGTTGGGTCCTACAAAAATGTGTTGAAGGAGATATCTTTGGTAAGTAAGTTCTTCTAATTTCAATCAGATGATAGTAGCGGTTCTTGGATTTCTTCGTAAGTTTTATTGTCCACTTCTAACCCTTAACGAGTAATACAGATATGTGTGTGTTTTAAATTGCAAACTTCCTTATGTATTGATTGGCAGTTGCTATGTTACATTTTGTGTTGGGTTTCTCTTTACAATTTCGAGGATGGTTTTGTGCATAAAGTGACCCCAAGCTCTTTTGTAGACGTTGCTCTGAAAATATTGGATGATCACCCTGAACTCACTTGCAAGAAGGGATTACTTACTGATGTTCTCATAGCTTTGGCTCATAAGCCTCGTACATTTGAAGAAATAAAACCACATATCATCTTCAGAATCATCAACTCAAGTACGCTAATTATTCTCTTTGCTTCAATCTATTTTCTACACAAAACACTTATTAAGCGACTTAATTATTTACAACTGAAATTTGGAGAAACATATATTATAAAGTAGAGGCGATAATGTAACATGAAGCCAAAGAAAGCGAAGAAAGTGCTTAGTTTCATGTATAGATAACTAGGTTAGAACCCCGTGTATTACTCGGATTGACTAAATTTAATTTTATATATTAAATAATAAAAAGTTATATATTTATGAACCCCGTATATTGTACGGGTTAAATAAATATAATTTTATATATCAAATAATAAAAAAAGTTATATCTTTAAAGACCATGTGTATTACACAGATTAAATAAATGTAATTTTGTATACTAAATGCTAAAAACGTCGTATCTTTAAAAAACTCGTGTATAATCGGGTTGAATAAATCTACCAAATAATAAAAAAGTACATCCTTAAAAACCTCGTATATTACACGTGTTGAATAGATCTAAAAAAAGAGTTATATCTTTAAAAACCATGTGTATTACACAGATTAAATAAATGTAATTTTGTATATTAGATACTAAAAACGTCGTATCTTTAAAAAACCCGTGGAAAGAGAGGTATTTGTTTTAAAAATATATTAAATTAACAATTTATATTTGAGGATAATATTTTATTAAAGTATGATAAGATTTAATAATAATTTATTATTTATTTATTTAGTTAATATAAGATGAGTATAGATTTGAGAATACATTCAATGAATGAGATGTCCAAAAGTTGGCTTCTTTTAATATGGTAAATAAATTGGAGAGTAAATTACTTTTTGAGTCCCTGTGTTTTATTGGTTTTAACCACTTGAGTACAAAATCAAAAAGTTTAAGCTCTGAGTCCCTAACCGCTCATTTTATAACGTTTTGAGTCCTTGTGTTTTAGTGGTTTTAAACACTTTAGTCCAAAATCAAAAGTACAAGTGTTAAAAATTGGACTCAAAACGTTATAAAATGAGCGGTTAGGGACTCAGAGCGTTAAACTTTTTGATTTTGGATTCAAGTAGTTAAAACCACTAAAACATAGGGACTCAAAAGGTAATTTACTCATAATTGGAGCTTCAACTAATACCTTTTAAGTGTACAAAGCTCCATTTAGCATGTCCAACGTTCAAAACAAAATATTTAATACTTTTTTCTAGTTATAGCCAGTTTCATAGGCTAATTTTACTGATATGATGGTCTTCTTTGTTTTTGTTTCAGTTTTTGGAGTGTTTAATGTGAAGGTGGGCGGTGAAAAAGAAAGTGAAGCCCTACAATTATTAAGAATAGTTTGGGAATCAGTTGCCGTAATGCCTAAGTGCGATATTGATGACATTATCCGAGGGCGATCTGTTACAACTTCTACAAAGGGCGTATTTTTTCTTGCTGCTAAAATGGGCAACACACGATTTATAGTTGAGCTTATTCGATCATATCCTGATCTCATTTGGAAACAAGATGAAAAAGGAAAAACTATATTTCACTTGGCGATCAAGCATCGTCATGCAAAGATCTATAATTTGTTATATGAGATTGGTGCAATGAAAGATTTAATAACCCCTATTAAAGACAATAACGGCAATAACATGTTGCATATGGTTGCAAAGAAGGCTAAGGGAAATCAATTTCAAAATGTGGCTGGAGTTGCTTTACAAATGCAACAAGAGTTATTATGGTTCAAGGTACCTTTTCTCAAACTTAAAACCAACTTGGATGTAAAAAAAAAATGATGGAACTCAGAAATGTTTAAGATAAAAAGGAAACGGGTAAAATGTTTGCAATGTGGCCTAAAGCAGGCCAAAGTGAATGCATACAACCTTCAAAATTATTTTATTTTAAAAATTAAGTTAATGATATCCATAATCACATTTAATGCATTATTTGTTTATGATTGTTAGGTCAACTTGCTCTGTTTTGATCCAAACCACTTTGACTGATAGAGGAAATTGTTTTTGAACCATCAAAATGACTGAATATATGTTACAGGAGGTAGAACAGATGATCCCACCTCAATATAGACGAAGGAAGAATGGAGCTGGTGAAACACCACAAGACTTGTTCTCCCGGAAACATGCAGCTTTAGTAACCAAAGGTGAGGGTTGGATGAAAAACTATATGCTAGTTGCAACCCTCATAGCCACCATTGTATTTGCAGCGGCTTTTACACTTCCAGGTGGATACAACCAGAACACTGGGATTCCTTTTTTCCGCAATAAACCATCCCTCCTTATTTTTGTGATCTCTGACGCCGTGTCTTTAATATCCTCATCAGCCTCGATCCTCATATTCTTATCTATGCTCACATCTAGTTATGCAGAACTTGATCTATTGGAGTCGTTACCTGAAAAACTAATGTTCGGTCTTGCAACACTCTTCCTCTCTATTGTATCTATGATGGTTGCATTTAGTGCGAGTTTCTTTGTACTTTACAATGAAAGTCTTAAATGGGTGCCGATCACTATCACATGTTTGGCTGCCATGCCGATCATTCTATTCGCCAAACTGCAATTTCGATTTTTAGGCAACGTTTTTTACTCTGCGTTTCGATCTAGATATCTCTTTAAGCCCAATAAGCAAATTCTTTACTGTTGAAATCTATGTAATATTTGTTTCTTTCAAGATTCATGTACTTTAACGACTGCTTTTAATTTACTATGGACTCAGTATGATATTGTTGCTTGTGGTCGTAAATGCTTTAAGTTCACAGGAGGTTGTCACTTGTATTGTCACCCATAAAAAGCCAACGATCATCCGCAAGGGACGGGGAGAATCCACTTAGAAGGGAATTGACCTCTGGAAACTCCAACAATTCACTTGGCCCGGTAAGTTCTTTCGACCCAGATGTGATAAACAACAGGTGTGGTGTAGAGCCCAAATCACATTAAGTCAAGCAAATACAATTATCAGGAAATAAAAAAACTCACCCTCAGCAATAGCCCTCACACCTTCCTCCATCTCCTCTCTACACCCAAAGACCTTTGAAACAAGCCCCAACTCCTTCGCTTCCAAACCCGAAAACCGCCTAGCAGTCAAAGACAGCTCCATGGCATTCCCAAACCCCACAATCCTCGACAACCTTTGCAACGGTCCAAGATCTGCCGTGATCGCTAAATCCACTTCTTAACAGAAAAAAACGCATCCTCCGTACAAGACCTCACATCACACGCACTTACAACATCAACTCCTACACCAATACAAGCACTTATAAAACTTGATTTATAGATTGAGAAAACCAGTAATTAAAATGTTACATTTCAAGGGGTGATTTAGAAAAAAAAAAAAAAGAAAAAGAAAAAGAAAAAAAAAAAACTAAAAGTGGAAGTTTCACACACTTAATTCCACATCTATTGTCTTTCACACTTTAGTTGGTGGAAGAGGAGAAACTTAACCAACTTTAAAGCCTACAAGAACTTAAATATGGTTAACTTAAGATTAAGAGATATGGGGAGCTAATAACTTTTTACAAACATTTGAAGCTGGTATAGGTTAAAGGTGAATCACATCTAGTTAGGGAAGATAGACGAAGCTTAGGGCTACGCAAACGAATCTAACAACAATCATCATCATACTCGGTAAATCTCACCAATAGCAAAGCGAATAGGGTCTGAGGAGGGTAAGATGTAGACAGCCTTACCTCTACCCCATAGAAATAGAGAGGCTGCTTCCAGTGAGACCCTCAGCTCGATAGTAGTTTTGCATCAAGCCTTGGACATAAGGCACATAACACTCAGCAATTAAAACAAAGGCCGATTAGTGCATGCACTCCCTTGTCTTTCGGTTATCAACGCCACCACATGATGCATGATTAACCATCCCCCTCTTTTGACGTTATTTTCATGAACTTAGTAAAATAACGTTAAAATTAGTGCACTTTCACTTTTCCCCCCCGAGCGCCCTCACATATATACATTATATACACATACTGCAAGCGGGGCATAATCTAACAACAATCAAAATACATAATCACATGTGTTGGAAGATTATTAAACAAGAAATTCTGGATTTTCTATAAGTCAATTGTGAAAGTCAAACATGTTCATAAAAAGTCAGTTGTGCAGAATTAAAACGTGATGAACAAGTAATTCGGTTAGTTACGTTATGTGCCTTGTTCTCCAAGACATCTTGTACCTATAAATAGGATAGAATCCTTCAGTTGTAATATACGATACATATAATAATATTGTGTGTATCGTCCCTATGGTTCTTGTTCGAGTTGCTGCACAGAATCTGTGCATACTCACTGATGTTCATCCATTGTTTGTGAATGATAATCGATCCCCGATCTGACAACATGTCTCTTGTCTGTTTTTCGTCATAACATTCGGGTTTCTGTTGCAGACTGAGCAAAAAGTAAACATATTAATATATTTTTGGTCCAAAACTGATTATTTCCTGGCATTAGCATATTTCTGTTGCAAAATGTTTTTTTTTTTCTGTTGGCTTTTGTTAGTTAAAGGGTTATTGGATTTTATCACACTTAACTATTGGCCATTGGCCACTGCCACCCCCAACTATCACTTTGACGCCTGTCACCCCCAACTTAACACTTAGTGTGTTCTGTCACCAGATCACTAACTTTTGATCTTGTTACTATACTTTTGGGAGTGCCCTAAGATCCCTAAAACCTTCCCAAGATCCCTATGACACCCCAAAAAGTGTAGTAAAATGATCAAAAGTTAGTTTTTAGTTAACGACGTGGTGACAAAACACACTAAGTGTTAAGTTGGGGGTGACGGGCGTCAAAGTGATAGTTGGGGGTGGCAGCGGCCAATAGCTAATAGTTGGGGGTGATAAAATCTAATAACCCTTTGTTAAATCACAATTTTATTGTTTTCTGATGACTTTCTTAAACTCTAATCTGTTACATTTATATCCCCTAATATTCATCACCACAACTCTCATATGATAAGTCATCACCGGCGGTTTCATATCTTATATTAGAGCAAGCCATGAAATTGGATTTCTAAAGAAGCATCAGTTATGTTTTGTGGAGTTCCTAACCTATTTTGAATTGAAATGAAAGGTTTCATACCTACCATGCACCATTTCTTTTTGACTACTGCATATAATGTCACACCCCCAAAATCCACTCGCGGAGTATCACCGCTTGGAGGCGTGACGTGACCAGGATCGAGCCACCAATCATATTGAACAACATATTTTAGTAAATAGAACCAATCACAATACAATTGGTGACCAAAAGGAAGTTAACCAAGTTCAATTTAAACAGCGGAAGCATAAGATGTTAAACAAAAACATAAGTTTCATAAGTTCACAACGTTTATTTAGTAAGTACGGGACATATTAGTTCGCATTCCACAACGACCACCTCCATGTGCAAGCTCCATAGCATCTAACGACCTGCAAGGCATGTAACAACGAGTCAACAACAAAGTTGAGTGAGTTCACGTTTGGTTGTTTAGTTTTAAGTTGTTTCTGAAAAACGTGGTTTGACTTTCGTTGGCTTAATTGCCGTGGGGGTTACCCCGTAGTTGAAAGTATGATTAACCAGTTCCTTTTTCATTACCCAAACCATAACCATAATCAATGGGGGCTTCCCATTATGTATGTTACTAGACTAGGCGTATCCATAAGTGTCCTTCCCAATCCGAGGACGGTGTTAAGTATGAGTGTACGTAGGTTTTACGTACATGCCCTTCTCAATCCGAGGACAGTAGTAAGTATGAGTGTACGTAGGTTTTACATACGTGCCCTTCCCAATCCGAGGACAGTAGTGAGTATGAGTGTACGTAGGTTTTACGTACGTGCCCTTCCCAATCCGAGGACAGTAGTAAGTGTGAGTGTACGTAGGTTTTACGTACGTGCCCTTCCCAATCCGAGGACAGTAGTAGGTAGTCTAGTAGTGTTGATAATATAAATAGCTATTCAATCCCATTCCCAGCCACCGGGAATCCCATGCCTTAGTAAGGGTGTGAACTCACCTCGGTTTGCTCGGTTAGACTCTCAGATATAGCTAACAGTCAAGGTCGGTCAATCACGTCCTAGTATGATTTACCAGTTAGTCATTTAGTGGTTTTCAAATAGAGCACAAAGTTCCTACACGTATCTATCACATAACATGCATCACTTTAACGGTTTATGCCCATATAAGTTTCCCATCCATTCCCCACTCAAAATCAAACATACGATAATGCACATAACACATATAACATGTTAGATCATTCACAGATAGCATACTCGACATTTAGACACGCAAGTCACAACTTATGTCATTTCAGCATTAATATTCAAAACCGGCTGTTTTCGGACATTTTAATAAAATAGTTAAATTATTCCAAAAATTCCCAAATTTTTACAGGATGTCTTAAACGTTCCATATTTTATTGTGTAAAAATATCGGGGTCCGGTTCATTACCAATATTTTATAAAAATTCATATTCCGGACTGAACTCAGATTTATGTATTTCTGACCACAGTCCACGGAACAATTTATTAAAAATTCATCGAGTGTCCGATTTACGAAATTCCAGTGGGGTAATTACAAATGCATCGGTTTTCATCTACTGTACAAATTTCATGGTCCGATTCATCACAAAACTCAGGTTATGACTGAAAGTATGACACCCATCACAAAATTCATCCAACAACTAATTAACTATTGGGCAATATGTTCCCAAAAGATTAGACAAACTCCTTTAAAATAATTGAAACAAATCAAGGTGGGGGATTCCCTTCATAACCGTAGGTATGGGGGTGGGGGATCTTAGTTGGCATGTAAATGGTAGTTAAGGAATTTAGTTGGGATTTAAGTGACTAAGTTAGTGTTCTATGTGTATAATTTAATATATAGTGTGTTAGGGTGTTCGGGGATCCTAACTAGCTTAGAAAAATAAAACAATGTGTTTGTCAATATTTTTGTGTTCCGGGTAAAATCCGGTTGTTCGGTTCGATACTGTTTCGTTAAACTGCTTAATTAATTCGTAACGTGTCCTATGTATATATTTTTGTAACGTTTTTAATTTCTAACACTTAGGAAATCATAACGGACTATTTAATGACTTTTCTGTAATTTATTTGTTTGTTAACAAGTACATGTCAGCATAACACATAAATCAGAGAGCAGTTAAATAATTCCTCACAGTCGTCAAGCACTTTAATTGTCATTAATAAATTGTACGGAATACATGGAATTTGAGGGTTGTCACATTCTCCCCCTGTTAAGAGAATTTCGTCCCGAAATTTAGCGCGTGGTTACTGAGGAAGCTAGTTAAGTTGCGTTATTTTCCTGATTTTCCTGGGGTGTCACATCATCCCCCCGTTGATTTGGAATTTCGTCCCGAAATTCTGCAGTAGCTTCAGCCTCAGTAGTGGTTGCGTTTTTCTTAAACAGTTGGGGATACTTGAGTTTCATTTGGTCTTCTCGTTCCTAGGTATACTCTGGGCCACGACGAGCATTCCAACGAACTTGGACCAGAGGTATCCTGGTATGCTTGAGGATCTTAACGTCTCGATCCGTAATCTCTATTGGTTCCTCGACGAATCGCAGCTGGTCGTCGATAGTGAGTTCTTTGAGAGGAACTATGAGGGTCTCATCTGACAGACACTTCTTCAGATTCGACACATGGAATACGTTGTGAACTCCGCTGAGTTCTTCAGGTAGGTTCAACCTGTAGGCGGCCTTGCCAATTTTCTCGGTGACTTCGAATGGTCCGACATAACGCGGATTGAGTTTGCCTCGTTTGCCAAAGCGGACTACACCTTTCCAAGGTGAGACTTTGAGTAGCACTCGATCCCCAACCTGGAGCTCGAGTGGTTTTCTTCCCTTATCAGCATAGCTTTTCTGACGGTCACGAGCTGCCGCCATTCGCTGTCGTATCTGAGCAATTCTCTCGGTGGTATCTACCACAAGTTCTGGGCCAGTGATTTGGCTGTCACCAACTTCTGCCCAACAGAGAGGTGATCGGCATTTGCGTCCGTACAATGCCTCGAATGGAGCGGCTTGGATGCTGGTGTGGTAGCTGTTGTTATACGAAAACTCCACTAGTGGGAGGTGCTTTTCCCAGCCATTGCCGAAGTCGATTACACATGCCCTAAGCATGTCTTCAAGGGTTTGGATGGTGCGTTCAGATTGCCCATCCATCTGTGGGTGATATGTCAAACCCCAACCGATGGCGGAAACATCGGAGTGAGACGAAGAAAGATTGCTCATCACACATAACGCTAATTGTGACAATAGAATTAAAGATAAATTGATTTCTTTCATAAATAAATGTTACAATACACGAAATTGAAATACAACATGTTAAATACAAGAAAAACAATACAACAACGAATATGGAATTTATACAACGTATTTAACCTAACGTCTATATGTGTATCTAGGCATCAACACTACTTCTTTTCATAACATCATCATCCTCAACCTGTAACATGGTTAAAAATAAAGTTCAATGCAAAAGCAAAGGCGAGTATACAAGTTTGGTACATACATAACAAAAGATAAGTTTCGAACAATTCCACATAGCAAGCATGTGATTCAAGATAAACAATAAATTTGGCATGTGTCTAACATATCAACCCAAATGAGACGCAAGATGCTCATGACATAACCACAAGTCTACGGGCGGGTCGTCAATCCTATAGCGCTACATATGTCACGGTTAGGCTCGTACGAAGTTAATGATAAGTTTAACACATAAGTTTCACCCAAGTTTAAAGTATCAAGCAATCACGTATACAAGCATGTTATAGGAATGTTCATGTGTTTACGCAAAAGGCCCTCTTCATAGCACATGTCATCATTTCGTTGCTATGAAAAGTCCATAAGTTTATAATTCATGTGTAAGTTTTTGATAAGTAAACATGTTACACCCCAAAAGTGGTAAAAGTAAAAAGGGGAAATATGAGTATACTCACGATATTGCAATTTCTTCCGATTATCCAAGTGTAGACGAACGTATAAGGGTTTAGGTTCAAGATATGGTTAGGGTCGAGATTCGGGATAAAGATTCAAAGGATGATATAGTAGGTATTATAAAAATAATCACAATGGTGTTAGCACTTGTTCTTGACACTATAGTAATCCCTAAGGATTGTATGTGATTTCATAGGTTCAAGACCTTTTAGAATCGTGACAAGGAACTACACACATAGTGAGAAACTTATTAACTTGATAGAGGATTACATAATCACTACCAAGGGTTCGGTTTTAAGGGTTATTATAGTCATAATATATACTTAATAATAATGTTTAGTCATGTAGGAGGCGGGAGGTTGAACCGTCCACTTTGGTACCTCTTGGTGTCATAAGTCAAGTAGGAGGTGGGAGGTGAAATCCTCCACTTTGGTACCTCAAATAATATGTTAACATATAGGTCATGTAGGAGGTAGGAAGGCGAACCTTCCATTTAGGAACCTCATGGATATGTACAAGAAATAATATAACTAATCCAAGCAAAACATCAAGTGATGTGTGGACTTGTTATGTAGGTTAGCCTAGGCTAGCCAAGTAGTCACACTATCTTCAAGTTCAAGACTTGACACCACTTGCAAGCTATTAACTTGATTAAAACAGAAAGTTTAGAGTGTTTAGACACTCCTATTAAGTGTAAATCAACCTTGGTTTAGCTTTACTAGTCATGTTATGGACTAGAAGCATGAGAACACAAGCTTGTTTGAAGTATTCAAGAGTTTAAGAAAGTTTGCAACAAAACAGAAAGTTTATAGACAATTTCAGGGTGTTTCCAGGTCTGATTTCTCCAAGGAGAAACCAAGGAATCGAACCCCATGATTATCCAAGCAAGTAGGAAGAAGAATCAAGTGATTTGGTTAAGTTTTGAGCAAGTTATGCCCACTTTTGTATGAAGGTATGAATCTGCCCGAATTTCTGAAATTTGCAAGAACTTGAGAGTGTTTGAGAGAGATTTGAGGGTTGTGAAAGTGTAGAAATGCTTGGAGAAGGGTTGTATTTATAGTGGAAGAGATTAGAGGTGATTGGAGGTGTTTAGAGGTGGATTAATGGTGATTGGGGAGTGTTAGAACATAGGATTTCGTGCAAATTCGCGTCAAAACGCAACTGATTGTGTTTTCTGCAGACCTGAGGTCCACGCGGGCCGCGTAAGAGGTCAGGTTAAGTTTACGCGGGCCGCCCGGACTTACTGATCCGGAAATAAGTTTCATTTATTACATTTTGGCCCCCATAGTTCACTATCTAGGGTTTTTAGGGTGATTTAGGGACTTGTTTTGCCATTTAAGCATAGTTTAAGGCCAATTCAAGTATGAGGAACATAATCAAAGTATAATTTAGCGCATGGAGGTCGTATTCAGGTATCGTTTATGATCGAAACACGCTTTATGCATAAGTTTCATGTATTTACGAGTTTAGCACCTAGTTCCCAAGAATTACGAATAGGCATCAATTGTTCCACGAAATTGAACGTATGAGCATATATAAAGTATATATAACATGTAATTAACAAAATACGAGTTTTATTCATGATCCAAGTCTCGGATTTTACAACGGTTACAAAGAAAGGACGATTGCAAGAACACAAGGTTTCCCAAAAATAGAAACACTAACAAGGCTTGCTATAAAAGGAAAGTACAAGCAAGCGGGGCGTTACAGTCTCCCCTCCTTTAGGAAATTTCGTCCCGAAATTTATTCAAGAGGTAGACTTGAAGGAGTTTTGGCAAAAATTTGAGACTTGGAAATTTTGAAACATTTTGAAAAGTATGAAATTTTGGGAGAATAGCCAATATAGGTTTGTAAAAGGATTTGTTTGGCTAAAAATGGTTGTGAGGCATAAACATGAGTGAACGTGTATAGGTAAAGCAACAAAATTTGGAGTTGTTTTACAAATGTATAGTATTTACGAAAGAGGTCTTTATAAAACGGTTGTAAGCGACAAAGTGAGGTAGTTTGCATAGGGAGCTTTAAAGGTAGTATAAGACCACGTATTCATAAAAATTGCTTCTTGAGTGGAACGAGAAAGTTTGGTAAAGTAAAGTATTGACGATCTACTAAATGTGTTTACGCAAGAATAAAGATTAGAGAGACGGTTCTAAAGGTAATAAGATAAGTTAGGATTCAAATAATTAAACAAACTTAATTGTAAACGAGGTTCGTATAAAAGAGAGGATAATGGAGAATAATACGAGGATAGAGGTGAACGATTTGACTCTTAAAGAATGCAAGCATGAGAATAGCATAAAGTAGCGTGCTAAGAATGAAGTTTCGTCGTGGATAATCGGATATAATGCGTTTGTGAGTTGTCTAAAGTTGTATGAGGTCTAAATAGGTCTGCAAAACACTGAATTTCTCATGACACATTTTACGAAAGTTTGGTAACATGGTGAAAACACTTATGTATAGGAAGTACCAGCAGCGTATCCACCATGTTTTGACCACATTACATCCGTTTCGTATTCGGTGTCATGTTACGTTCCGTGTCTTACCATACACAGTAGTACACTCTATGGTTTTCATACGCCCATCACTATAATCCCGTGTGCACCCGTGATTATATTGATTGTCGCATAATCCGCATAGCTTGTACTAGTTGTGTATGAGTTTGGGTAGGTATACTTTAAAAATGTGTGCGTATAAGAATATAGTATGTAAGCAAGTCCATGCTTAAGTATGTACAGGACCCACGTAAGCAAATCCCTCGGATTACGCTTGCGTACGGGTATGAATGTATGAATCATGTGTATGAATGAAAGTATGAGCATAAGTATAAGTTTAAGTATGAATATGCACGCAAGTATGTGTATCAACATAACACGTATAAGTAGTACGTGTATACGTATAAGCATGCAACGTATGAGTATAAGTAAAAACATGAATCATAAGAGTATAGGTAAACATGAAACGTATGAGTATAAGTATGAATACGATTATAAGTATAGGCATAGAACGTATGAATGTAAGTGTAGGTATAAATATTTAAATTTACGTATATAGTGTATGTTGGGACATCACGGATTTAGGTGTCTAAAATCGTCCAAAAGGTTAAGTATGTAAATACGAACGATTATAAATGAATTGTCGCGTTAAAATGACTAAAACGTGTAGGATGATACGTGAGTATAGTTGTTTAAACGAAACGTTGAGTTTATCGTATCAAAATTAGATTGAACTTGGTTTGAAAGGTAGAATATAGTTGCATATGTAAAAGGATATGAAGTACTCATAGGTTAAGCATAATGCATTTTGTAATGAATGGAAATGCTACTTTTGTTTTAAAAGAGTTCACGAAATCCGAAGATGGTCGGTCTCCAAGAAGTCTTCTTGCCCACAAGTTTCGTAAATTGGTGTAGGAAAAAGGTTTTCAATCGAAAGTAAGTTCGTTTTATTAAACAATAAATTATGAATTTAGGAGGTTCTTGTGAAAACGAGGATCCTTAGAAAAGAATTTTAGCAAAAGGACTTAGTGATTGTTAAAAGTTTTAACAAATGATTTGTTGATGTTGAAAAGAGTATTTGGTAAAACGGTCTTATAACATCTAGGGGATCTTATAAGTAATTGAGAAAGGTTAGTTTGATTTCGGTTAAGGGTGGAAGTCTCTAGTATGATGGTATAACGAGAACGTGTTTTAGTTAATAAATCGGATGTGAAGTTCATGGGCAAGAGATTCATTAGACCGATTAAATTGATAGGTAGCATTAAGGTTTGGAAATTCGTATAGTAAAACGTTTAAGACATGATTAAGAATCTCGTGTATATGATCTATGCGAAATGTATAATGGAATAAAGAAGACGTTTGATAAAATAATAAATTTTGAAAATCGCATAAGTAGGGATTTGGTTAATGATAAACAGTTTAGGTATAATATAATCAAGTTTGCGTAATAAGATATTTCGAATGGACGTTTTGGTAACGATCACCTAGGTAAGGGAATCACCCCTAACTCGTTGGTGAGGTCGTTTTAAAAAAAAGGGGAGTGGAGTTAATCGTCAAGGTAAGGAAGTCACTCCTATCTCGATGATATGTCTCCACTTGTCGTTACAAGGAATATGAATTTAAATTATATGAAGTCATGCATATGTATAAATGTATGAAAAGATTTAACATGTCATGGGTGCGTGTGAGGGGTAAATGCCGAAAGTAAATTCGAATCTGAAAGATTGCATCGTATAAAACAAGTAGTAAAACACATGCTCGATTAAAATTTGGGATGGTTCCAAAACGGAACGTTGACTAACCAAAGTGGTGGAAAAGTCTTTTGAATTTGAGGAGCATGCTTTGGCCTAATAGGTGAAATACTCTTGCCGACAAGTCGGTTAACGGTATTTACCCTTCCGGTTACTACATGTCCCTAATTCATTTGAAATTTCGAGACTTGGCGGGATTAATAAAAATCAAGGAGTGGAACTAGTCGTCAAGGTGCGGGTTTCACCCCTAACTTGGCGATTTAGTATCCTAAGTGTGGTTGGTACTCGTCGGGTCAAATTTAATTTCAACACTTTGACGAGGGTCCACTAGAATTCAAAATTTGAATTTCTCCATCAAGGTGAGGATTTCACTCCTAACTTGATGGTGAATTTCATATAAAAAGAAAAGTAGATGGATTGAGAGTTGTTCACCAAGTTATGGGTTTCACGCCTATTTCGGTGAACTCATCTCGTTTGTGCAATATGTGTGTTGTCGGATTTAGAATAATCGAGTAAAACGCGTGAGAAAAGTGTACATTAAGGATTAAACAAACAAGTATAACATGTCAAGAATAGTACAATAAAAGTGGAATGATGAAACAAATATTAACGCATAAAAGTATGCCAAGAACACACATAAAGGATAAAACGATGAAACAAGTATTAACACATAGTAAAAACAAGTATAGCATGTTAAGTGTTAACACATAAGTGACACATATGCTTACAAGATCAAAAGAGAATAAATAAAAGCAAATAAGACAGCATGCAAGTAGTATCAAGTAAAACATACGAATAAAGCTCTAGAACTATAGACTAGGTTAAAGCATTCCTACTTTTCCTAATTCCCTATAGTTATGGCTCTGATACCAATCTGTCACACCCCAACCGATGGCAGAAACATCGGAGTGAGACGAAGAAAGATTGCTCATCACACATAACGCTAATTGTGACAATAGAATTAAAGATAAATTGATTTCTTTCATAAATAAATGTTACAATACACGAAATTGAAATACAACATGTTAAATACAAGAAAAACAATACAACAACGAATATGGAATTTATACAACGTATTTAACCTAACGTCTATATGTGTATCTAGGCATCAACACTACTTCTTTTCATAGCATCATCATCCTCAACCTGTAAACATGGTTAAAAATAAAGTTCAATGCAAAAGCAAAGGTGCGTATACAAGTTTGGTACATACATAACAAAAGATAAGTTTCGAACAATTCCTCATAGCAAGCATGTGATTCAAGATAAACAATAAATTTGGCATGTGTCTAACATATCAACCCAAATGAGACGCAAGATGCTCATGACATAACCACAAGTCTACGGGCGGGTCATCAATCCTATAGCGCTACATATGTCACGGTTAGGCTCGTACGAAGTTAATGATAAGTTCAACACATAAGTTTCACCCAAGTTTAAAGTATCAAGCAATCACGTATACAAGCATGTTATAGGAATGTTCATGTGTTTACGCAAAAGGCCCTCTTCATAGCACATGTCATCATTTTGTTGCTATGAAAAGTCCATAAGTTTATAATTCATGTGTAAGTTTTTGATAAGTAAACATGTTACACCCCAAAAGTGGTAAAAGTAAAAAGGGGAAATACGAGTATACTCACGATATTGCAATTTCTTCCGATTATCCAAGTGTAGACGAACGTATAAGGGTTTAGGTTCAAGATATGGTTAGGGTCGAGATTCGGGATTAAGATTCAAAGGATGATAAAGTAGGTATTATAAAAATAATCACAATGGTGTTAGCACTTGTTCTTGACACTATATTAATCCCTAAGGATTGTATGTGATTTCATAGGTTCAAGACCTATTAGAATCGTGACAAGGAGCTACACACATAGTGAGAAACTTATTAACTTGATAGAGGATTACATAATCACTACCAAGGGTTCGGTTTTAAGGGTTATTATAGTCATAATATATACTTAATAATAATGTTTAGTCATGTAGGAGGCGGGAGGTTGAACCGTCCACTTTGGTACCTCTTGGTGTCATAAGTCAAGTAGGAGGTGGGAGGTGAAATCCTCCACTTTGGTACCTCGAATAATATGTTAACATATAGGTCATGTAGGAGGTAGGAAGGTGAACCTTCCATTTAGGAACCTCATGGATATGTACAAGAAATAATATAACTAATCCAAGTAAAACATCAAGTGATGTGTGAACTTGTTATGTAGGTTAGCCTAGGCTAGCCAAGTAGTCACACTATCTTCAAGTTCAAGACTTGACACCACTTGCAAGCTATTAACTTGATTAAAACAGAAAGTTTAGAGTGTTTAGACACTCCTATTAAGTGTAAATCAACCTTGGTTTAGCTTTACTAGTCATGTTATGGACTAGAAGCATGAGAACACAAGCTCGTTTGAAGTATTCAAGAGTTTAAGAAAGTTTGCAACAAAACAGAAAGTTTATAGACAATTTCAGGGTGTTTCCAGGTCTGATTTCTCCAAGGAGAAACCAAGGAATTGAACCCCATGATTATCCAAGCAAGTAGGAAGAAGAATCAAGTGATTTGGTTAAGTTTTGAGCAAGTTATGCCCACTTTTGTATGAAGGTATGAATCTGCCCGAATTTCTGAAATTTGCAAGAACTTGAGAGTGTTTGAGAGAGATTTGAGGGTTGTGAAAGTGTAGAAATGCTTGGGGAAGGGTTGTATTTATAGTGGAAGAGATTAGAGGTGATTGGAGGTGTTTAGAGGTGGATTAATGGTGATTGGGGAGTGTTAGAACATAGGATTTCGTGCAAATTCGCGTCAAAACGCAGCTGATTGTGTTTTCTGCAGACCTGAGGTCCACGCGGGCCGCGTAAGAGGTCAGGGTAAGTTTACGCGGGCCGCCCGGACTTACTGATCCGGAAATAAGTTTCATTTATTACATTTTGGCCCCCATAGTTCACCATCTAGGGTTTTTAGGGTGATTTAGGGACTTGTTTTGCCATTTAAGCATAGTTTAAGGCCAATTCAAGTATGAGGAACATAATCAATGTATAATTTAGCGCATGGAGGTCGTATTCAGGTATCATTTATGATCGAAACACGCTTTATGCATAAGTTTCATGTATTTACGAGTTTAGCACCTAGTTCCCAAGAATTACGAATAGGCATCAATTGTTCCACGAAATTGAACGTATGAGCTTATATAAAGTATGTATAACATGTAATTAACAAAATACGAGTTTTATTCATGATCCAAGTCTCGGATTTTACAACGGTTACAAAGAAAGGACGATTACAAGAACACAAGGTTTCCCAAAAATAGAAACACGAACAAGGCTTGCTATAAAAGGAAAGTACAAGCAAGCGGGGCGTTACATGATAAGCGGTGCTCATATCTAAACGTGAGCCAAAAGACTTGTGCATTGCTTGCCACAGTTCAGAAGTAAAACGCACGTCACGATCAGAAATGATAGAGGTTGGCACTCCGTGCCTTGATACTACTTCCTTAAGATAAATGTCTGCTATGGTAGAAAACTTGTCCGTTTCCTTGATAGCCAGAAAATGTGCAGACTTGGTCAGTCGATCTATGATCACCCAAATGGTATCGTTTCCGCGTTGAGATCTAGGCAGGCCGGTAACGAAATCCATGGAAATTTGCTCCCATTTCCATTTCGGGATCTCCGGTTGTTGAAGTAGGCCTGATGGTTTCTGATATTTAGTCTTGACTCTTGCACAAGTCAAGCACTTACTGACGTAGGTTGCTATGTGGGCTTTCATGCCAGGCCACCAATACGTAGTCTTAAGGTCGTGGTACATTTTATCCGAACCAGGATGTACCGAATAACGAGACTTATGTGCTTCATCCATCACAAGCTCGCGTAAGTTTCCATAAAGTGGAACCCAGATGCGTCCGTTTACATAGTAGGCACCGTCTTCCTTTTGTTCTAGCCACTGCCTCGATCCTCGTAAGGATTCAGCCTTGATGTTCTCTGCTTTCAATGCTTCGACCTGAGCATCACGAATCTGAGCGGGAAGGTTAGATTGGATGGTAAGCTGTAATGCACGTACACGCTTAGGTATAGCATCTTTTCGACTGAGGGCGTCGGCCACAACATTGGCCTTGCCCGGATGATATTTGATAGCGCATTCATAATCGTTCAAGAGCTCAACCCATCGGCGTTGACGCATGTTTAACTCCTTTTGCTTGAAGATATGCTCGAGACTCCTGTGATCGGTGTAAATGGTGCACTTGGTACCGTACAGGTAATGTCTCCATATCTTAAGTGCGAAAACAACTGCTCCCAGCTCCAAGTCATGTGTAGTGTAGTTCCTTTCGTGAACTTTAAGTTGGCACGATGCGTAGGCAATGACCTTGTCACGTTGCATCAATACGCAACCCAGTCCTTGGATGGAAGCGTCGCAATAAACCACGAAATCATCTGTGCCTTCAGGCAATGAGAGGATAGGCGCACTACAAAGTCTATCCTTCAAGTGCTGAAATGCGGACTCCTGTGCATTACCCCAACGATAGATGACACCCTTCTGAGTCAGTGAAGTGAGAGGTTGCGCAATCTTGGAGAAATCCTTGATAAACCATCTGTAATATCCTGCCAAACCCAAGAATTGGCAGATTTCTGTTGGTGTTCGGGGTGCAGGCCAGTTCTTGATCGATTCAACCTTAGATGGATCCACATGAATCCCATCCTTGTTTACCACATGGCCTAGAAAGTGGACTTCGCGAAGCCAGAAGTCACATTTTGAAAACTTAGCATACAACTGCTCTTTTCGAAGAAGTTCCAACATAAGTCGTAGATGCTGCTCGTGTTCCTCCTGACTCTTAGAATAGATCAGGATATCGTCGATGAACACAATAACGAACTTATCCAGGTAAGGCTTGCACACCCGGTTCATGAGATCCATGAAGACCGCTGGTGCGTTCGTCAGCCCGAATGGCATAACCAGAAACTCGTAATGGCCGTAGCGAGTTCTGAATGCTGTTTTGGAGACGTCCTCGTCTCGGACCCTCAGCTGATGGTATCCCGATCTCAAATCAATCTTGGAGTAATAGCTCGACCCTTGCAACTGGTCGAACAAGTCGTCAATACGTGGAAGAGGATAACGATTCTTCATAGTCACCTTGTTAAGTTCGCGATAGTCAATACACATCCTGAAGGTACCGTCTTTCTTCTTCACGAACAAGACTGGAGCTCCCCAGGGCGAAGAGCTAGGACGTATAAAACCCTTTTCCAAGAGTTCTTGTAGTTGTGTGGACAGTTCTTCGAGTTCTGATGGCGCTAGACGATATGGTGCTCGAGCTACTAGTGCTGCTCCAGAAGCTAGCTCGATTTGAAACTCAACTTGGCGATGAGGAGGAAGACCAGGTAATTCCTCAGGAAATACCTTGGGAAAATCGCGCACGATAGGGATGTCTTCAATTTTCTTCTCTTCTGTTGATGTGTCAGTAATGAGTGCTAAAATGGCAGTGTGGCCCTTTCGCAAACACTTCTGGGCCTTAAGGAAATAGATGATGCCTTCGACAACACCACTCTTGTCGCCACGAATCACGAGAGGTTCTTCACCAGAACGAGGAATGCGGACGATTTTCTCCTTGCAAACAATCTCCGCTTGATGATGAGATAGCTAATCCATCCCAATAACGACGTCGAAACTACCCAGTGTGATAGGAATAAGATCGATAGAGAAAGTCTGACCAGCTAAGATGAGATTACAACCTTTAACTATGTGTGTGGCTTCAAGACTTTTACCATTGGCTAGTTCTACCGTGTGTTTGGTGTTCAAAAGTGTTGGAGTGCGCTTAAGCATTTGGCTAACTTTTAGGGACACATAATTAGTATCGGCACCCGAATCGAATAAAACAGTAACAAAGAAGTCATCCAGAAGAAACTTACCCATCACAACGTTGGGATCGTTCCTTGCTTCTCCCTGACCAATCGCGAACACACGACCCCTGGCACCGTTGCCATCATTGTTTCCTCCATTGTTGCCCCCATTATTGTTCCCGTTTCCTTGGTTGTGATTCTGATTTTGATTTAACTGCGGGCAGTGTCTCTTGAAGTGATCTTCAGCACCACACTGAAAGCATCCCTTGTTGCCCTGTTGCTGTTGCTGATTCTGCGGTGCTTGCTGTTGGTGCTGACAATTCTGATTCGTAGGGCGTGGGCTCCTACAATCCTTGGCTTCATGACCCATCTTGAGACACCTCTGACAGCGTCCCTTGTTGCACTGACCACTGTGGTGTCTGTTGCATTTGTTGCACTTTGGGTGGTTTCCTCGATATCCACCTTGCCCTTGACTACCAGAAGAGTGCTGACCAGGGCTCCTATGGTCCTCAGTCCTTCGTTGCTGAGACTGAGACTGAACAGAGGTAGAGCCTTTGCCGGAATTTCCATCCCATTTTCGCTTGTGATCATTGGGGGTATCAGTAGTAGCAGTACCAATACGCTTGGGTAATCTGTTTTGTTCCACTGCCTGGTCGGTGAGACGGTGAGCCAACTTGATGATTTGTTGAATGGTACCCAGGTTAGCCGAAGTCACGTGACTCTGAATCTCGGGTACAAGGCCCTTGAGGTAAAGCTCAATACGTTTGATGGGAGGGTCCACCATAGTAGGGCACAGGATGGCCAGTTCATTCGACCTCTTAGTATACGCCTCAATCTCAGACCCCGTCATCTTCAGATTGAAAAATTCCACCTCTAGTTTGTGGATGTCATCACGACTGCAGTACTCTTCCTTGATCAGTTCCTTGAAGTTATTCCATGGGGTGGCATTAGCAGCAACCAACCCCAGCAGCTGAACCTGAGCGTTCCACCACATGAGCGCTACCCCTTCAAGAGTACCAGTAGCATACTTCACCCTACGATCCTCAGGGCATTCACACATTTCGAAGACCGACTCGAGCTTCTCGAACCAGTGGAGGAGTCCAACGGCCCCTTTCAGTGCCACTGAAGGTACTAGGACGACAGTCCATAAAAGTCTTGAACGTGCACACAGGCGGCTGGGCAAGCTGGCCTCCTGCTTGAGCGGCTGCAAGTGCCGCAGTAACTTGTTCTTTGATCAAGGCCGCCAGCTGGGCTTGTGAGAGGCTGATTCGTCCACTCATGATCTTCACCATACGGAGAACACAAGTGAGAAGTGCGTCGTATCATTACGCAAGTGTGGAATGACAGAAGAGAGTGATCACACAAAGTTTTCAAGCAGTAGATACTACGTTATCTAAGGATATCATAAGCAATGTTCTATATAATTAACAAGTAGGTAATATAAACATGAATCGTATCACCTATAGTGTCGAGTCTTGCACGTGGAACGAAGCGTCATTGTGGATCGTTGAGCACTGTACAGGTTATAGTCTGGTTTTAATAAAAACTTTTCCCCTTATTAAAACCAAGCTCTCTATAACCAATGGCTCTGATACCAATCTGTCACACCCCCAAAATCCACTCGCGGAGTATCACCGCTTGGAGGCGTGACGTGACCAGGATCGAGCCACCAATCATATTGAACAACGTATTTTAGTAAATAGAACCAATCACAATACAATTGGTGACCAAAAGTTAACCAAGTTCAATTTAAACAGCGGAAGCATAAGATGTTAAACAAAAACATAAGTTTCATAAGTTCACAACGTTTATTTAGTAAGTACGGGACATATTAGTTCGCATTCCACAACGACCACCTCCATGTGCAAGCTCCATAGCATCTAACAACCTGCAAGGCATGTAACAACGAGTCAACAACAAAGTTGAGTGAGTTCACGTTTGGTTGTTTAGTTTTAAGTTGTTTCTGAAAAACGTGGTTTGACTTTCGTTGGCTTAATTGCCGTGGGGGTTACCCCGTAGTTGAAAGTATGATTAACCAGTTCCTTTTTCATTACCCAAACCATAACCATAATCAGTGGGGGCTTCCCATTATGTATGTTACTAGACTAGGCGTATCCATAAGTGTCCTTCCCAATCCGAGGACGGTGTTAAGTATGAGTGTACGTAAGTTTTACGTACGTGCCCTTCTCAATCCGAGGACAGTAGTAAGTATGAGTGTACGTAGGTTTTACATACGTGCCCTTCCCAATCCGAGGACAGTAGTGAGTATGAGTGTACGTAGGTTTTACATACGTGCCCTTCCCAATCCGAGGACAGTAGTAAGTGTGAGTGTACGTAGGTTTTACGTACATGCCCTTCCCAATCCGAGGACAGTAGTAGGTAGTCTAGTAGTGTTGATAATATAAATAGCTATTCAATCCCATTCCCAGCCACCGAGAATCCCATGCCTTAGTAAGGGTGTGAACTCACCTCGGTTTGCTCGGTTAGACTCTCAGATATAGCTAACAGTCAAGGTCGGTCAATCACGTCCTAGTATGATTTACCAGTTAGTCATTTAGTGGTTTTCAAATAGAGCACAAAGTTCCTACACGTATCTATCACATAACATGCATCACTTTAACGGTTTATGCCCATATAAGTTTCCCATCCATTCCCCACTCAAAATCAAACATACGATAATGCACATAACACATATAACATGTTAGATCATTCACAGATAGCATACTCGACATTTAGATACGCAAGTCACAACTTATGTCATTTCAGCATTAATATTCAAAACCGGCTGTTTTCGGACATTTTAATAAAATAGTTAAATTATTCCAAAAATTCCCAAATTTTTACAGGATGTCTTAAACGTTCCATATTTTATTGTGTAAAAATATCGGTGTCCGGTTCATTACCAATATTTTATAAAAATTCATATTCCGGACTGAACTCAGGTTTATGTATTTCTGACCACAGTCCACGGAACAATTTATTAAAAATTCATCGAGTGTCCGATTTACAAAATTCCAGTGGGGTAATTACAAATGCATCGGTTGTCATCTACTGTACAAATTTCATGGTCCGATTCATCACAAAACTCAGGTTATGACTGAAAGTATGACACCCATCACAAAATTCATCCAACAACTAATTAACTATTGGGCAATATGTTCCCAAAAGATTAGACAAACTCCTTTAAAATAACTGAAACAAATCAAGGTGGGGGATTCCCTTCATAACCGTAGGTATGGGGGTGGGGGATCTTAGTTGGCATGTAAATGGTAGTTAAGGAAAACTCAGGTTATGACTAAGTTAGTGTTCTATGTGTATAATTTAATATATAGTGTGTTAGGGTGTTCGGGGATCCTAACTAGCTTAGAAAAATAAAACAATGTGTTTGTCAATATTTTTGTGTTACGGGTAAAATCCGGTTGTTCGGTTCGATACTGTTTCGTTAAACTGCTTAATTAATTCGTAACGTGTCCTATGTATATATTTTTGTAACGTTTTTAATTTCTAACACTTAGGAAATCATAACAGACTATTTAATGACTTTTCTGTAATTTATTTGTTCGTTAACAAGTACATGTAAGCATAACACATAAATCAGATAGCAGTTACATAATTCCACACAGTCGTCAAGCACTTTAATTGTCATTAATAAATTATACGGAATACATGGAATTTGAGGGTTGTCACATATAAGCTGTTTTATTTATGAGCTTCACAGATTGGTGATTCTTTTATTGATGTTGGTTGAGCATTCTTCTTCTTTTTTTTTTTTTTTTGTGTGCATTGGCATGCAAATGTTAATGTCAGCCTAAACAAACTTAAACTTTTGACATAATATGAAATACATATATATAATTTGAGCAACACGTAGAATAGTTTACTAACAACGAAGGAAAGTGGTTGATCATAGCTTAGAAAACGAAGGTTTCGTTTTTCGCAATTGTGCTTTTTTTGTGATACTTTTGTATTTTTAATTGATTTTCGAAGTGATATAAACATCTAAAATTCATAATAAATCCATATATTATCCAAAAATTATACTCTTAACATAATATATAACAGTATCATAGTTCCAAATTCACAAAAACACAAGTCTAAGATCAAATCCCCAAATCTAGGAAATAAGAACCCTAATTTCAACAACAATTAAATTCGAATTCATTTACCCTTCTATCACAGAAACGGATAGTAGGGTTTGGTAGAGCATGAAAAAAAAAAAAAAAACAAGATGGGATCAAGAATCACCTTAATTGGTTACGAATTGAAGGAGAAATCGTGATTTTAAAGTTCTAAGCCCTAGACTGTTCACTTGAATCTGTGAGAATGGAGAGTAGGGATGAGCACGGTACCCGTTCGGTACCGAAAGTACCGGTTCCGAAAAACGGGGAAACTTGGTACCGGTACTTATCGGTGTTTTACCCGTAAATACCGGTACCGTACCGCTATCGGTACTGAAAAACGGGGAAATGGAAACCGGTACCGGTACCGAATATACCCGGTACGGTATCGTTACCAAATGCTCATCCCTACTAGAGAGGTGTTAAAGAAATTTGGGAGCAGGGAAAGATAGAGAATGATCAAAGTATTCGCTATACAAAAATCATAAGCTATGGCTCATGAATTTCATTAAATGCCGCTTCAAGCTCTTGTGGGTCTTTTAATGGTGATTTGATTAGATCATTTAAGTGAGTTATGAATCATTTAAAAGGTGTTCAATTCATTTCTTCACCATTTCGATGTAAATGGCACCGGTTGGAAGATCATTCGTCGCGTTCAAGTCGAGATACCCCTGGGTCGGGTTTGTATGGTGTTCGGGTTGGGTTTGCGCAGGTATCGGGGAAAGGAAGAAATAGGTCTTGGGTTCGGGATTCGGGTTATAAGATGAATGCGTCGGGTTTCATCACAAGTTGTGATGTAGTCCAGCCGGTTTCCGTGTTACTTCTTAAGCGAGGGGACCCGGGTTCGGTTTTTACACTATGTCATAATAGGCCCTCCTCCTCTTTAATAAACTTGATAAACTCAATTAGCCATTTATATAAACCTTGTTAGTTTATCCCTTTACAATGAGCAGACTAACTGTAAACCTTTATAAAATTGACGTTTTTAGTCCGGTTTTAATCAAACGCGATACGTGATGATGTTAAATTATTAAAATAATAAAAATTATAAAAATTTCCATTTTTATAATTCTAAAGGATCCGATTTTACAATCCAAGTCAGGTTTCGGAGATATGTTTTTTGCGGATGTTACAGTTTCCCCTACTTTTGGGAATTTCGTCCCCAGATTAGGAGGAACCCGCTCGTGTAGGAATGGTGTGTAGGGGTTTTCATAGGCGTAAAAGGATATCGTTTAGATTTGGTAATAGAACTAGGAACTCAAATCTTGGGATCGGATTGTTCCTTAGAAATGTCAGGTAACAAGTGTTGAACACGAGTTTTGAAGATACTGAGAATACGCTTCAGCTAAGATACATCAAAAGTAAAGTTTAGATCTGGTTGAGGTGGCAGCGTTCCTGATAAGGGTTGTATATCCAGATAAAGGAATCACTTTTAATGCAGAGATGCAAAAGTGAATAGTGTTAATGATAACCTAGGAAATAGCCTATCATAGTCGATACAAATGATACTTCGTGAAGCCCAAGAAACGACGTATCGAGAATTAATTGCTGTTTAAGAGAAAATTTTGTCCCGGAGATGAGTTGTAACATGAGACTTTGGAACCTGAGTCATAAGGTATACTCATGAACTGAAATCCATGTCACAACTTGGGATTTTAAAATTAAAAATTCCTCATAAAACGCTACAATGATAGAGTTGATCTCGCAATGATGTAGAATTTGAAACACCAAATACTCAACCAATAAATAAAAACTATAAATACACAATCTATCATGATTAGTCTAATGTTGTTTTTGATAATTTGCTAGAGGCACTTATATATAGGAAGTATCAGCGGCGTATGCCGTATCTACTATGTCTCTACCAAACTTTCATCCACATCGTTATTGGAATCATTATCGATGACTCAAACACTACTTATACATAGTTTCTCATGAACAACCTAACGAGGTAACGGGGCTTTTGATAGTTCGACAAGGACACTTATATATAGGAAGTACTAACGGCATATCCACCATGTCCTTATCAAATTTTCATCCACGTTGTTATTTGGATCATGATTAACAACACAAACACAATTTGCATAGAGATTCTCTTGACCATGTGGCTTTTGATAGTTTGACAAGGACACTTATATATTGGATGTACCAGCGGCGTATCCACCATGTCCTTATCAAATTTCATCGGCTTCGTTATCCGGTTTTGACTGGTTCTATGCGATGACTCGACCTTAAACCTACTAACTAAATAAACATAACCGAACCCACAAACAAAAGATACTTGAGTCTCGAACCCAAATAAGGGCGTGACTAAATGCTGGCAGTACCTACATCCCGTAGTCATGAGGGAAAGGTCAGTCTAAGAATAAGTAAGACAATACCCATACTCCATGTTATGAGGGAAATTTAGTCGTGAAATAATAATGTTGCAAAACTGTAATAACATGAAATAATATTAATAGGAAATGATAATTGCACAAAAGTCAGTCATGCAGAATAGTAATAACATAAAATGACGACAATATAAAACGTCAGAATAAAACGATGCTAAATTTTAGAATAGTAACGTTGAAAGTGTAACAACGACACAAGCTATCAACGGTACAAAATAGAATTTAATATTAGAATGGATTGGCGTTTGTGCGAACGTCAATAACATGAAGTGAAAATAGTGGATAAATTCGTTATATGGGAGGACCAAACATTAGGTCAAATGACGAAAGCAATGAAATGCATGAGCGATCTTAACTTCTACAGTTAGGCGATTATTTACAATTTGGACAACCGTAGAGGGTCATAAGTGTCACACCCTGATATTTCCACATATTACCGGTGGGCCCGGCGGGGAGTATCGTGACGTAGTTGATATCATCATAGTCAATACACACAATATAATAGCACAACGGAAGGCTTGGTGAATGAACAATTACAAACCATAGTGTCTGAGTGTCCGAATGAAAGAATATATAGACTTGGTTGTAATAAGATCCACAGGCGGAACATAAATAAAGTACAAGAAAACAAAATAACAGACTTCAGGTATCTATGGATTTGCAAGATCCTCTTATACGACACCTAATAGCTCCAGCCTATTACGAGAGGTACCTGTCAATCAGTCTTTGGAAAATACGTCAGTTTACACTGGTAAATATAATTAACTGACTCTTTTGAAAACATTATGAAAATTGATTTAAGTGCACAAGGCACAAATCATTTATAACTTGGGACTATTATTTAAAGATAATCTTGTATACAGATTTACATGTTTGTCATACAATTGGAGTCGGTTGTAAGCCGGTCATGATTAACCGACTCACCACTTATAGAACCCACAAAGGAGTTATCCCCAACATGTGGGTTTATATTTGAGCATTTGCATCTGTCAGGTGTATGCCTACACCCCCTACATAGGTCGTGGCCATTTTCAAATGAAATGAGCCGAGGATATCCAGGACACGGTCGAATTAACCCCCAATGCTTATGTTATCAAACAAGACAGATTAAAACGGGTTATGTAAATTTATTAATCACAATCCGATTAAATGATTTCATACCCGACCAAGTGGTATTATTATGATACCATATCCCAAGCCCGTATTAGGGAAAATAAGTTAAAAGTATTTACCTGAGTTTAAAAGTGAAAGTAACTCAGCCGTAAATCCTAAAGCTTTATGATGATACCTTCTACTGGATGCTACTTAATCTGTATTGAAGGTTTAATAACCTATTAGGATGCTAACGGTTCTTTATTTAAGTCAAAGACTTAGACCGGCTAGCTTGAAAGAAACTTTACGGTTCTAAACGCTAGATTAAGCGGAGACCGGAATAGAATATGGTTTAGACCCGACAAGTTTGGATACTTGTATAATATGGGTAAACTAAACACATTCTGGATTTTGAGGATTTAATGATAAGGTTAAACCCGTTTCGGCTATTTTACGTAAACTAGTCACATAAACCGATCCGAATGCATAAATGCACAACGGGTAACCAAATGAATTATATACAGGTCTCAATTGTTATTATGCTTAAAATATGTTAATACATCAGTAGGATGTTAACATATATGCCCAAAAAGTATTTAAAACCAATTTAAGTCCCGTAGGGGCATTTTGGTCATTTTAGTGATTATAAAAGAGATTTTATAATAAACTGAGGTTCTGGTCTTTGGTAATCAGTAAAAATATTTATCTTATCACATTACATCAGTAAGATATTATATATATGTGAGGTTTACCATTTATGGCCAAACTATGCCCCGAAAGGGCATTTTGGTAATTTCACATATGCTTTTAGGGATATATTTGGAAGTCTGAGTTCATGACTTATACCTACTGTAAAAATATTAAATTTTATTTATAAAATCAGTAGGTAACAAGTCTTAGGTGTTAAATATGGTTTTAAACCATACTATGCACCTAATTGGCGTAAAAATCGCTAATTGACGATATTTAAGAACGTTTATGTAAATCTGAGATTTTGATCAGTTTTAAATGCTCAAAATAATTTATTTAATGTATGAAATCAGTAGGAAAAGGTTTGGTAGTCAATTCATTTGTAAATCTCTTTTTTATGCATGAAAAGGGTATTATCGTCATTTACCGAATTACATAAGAACCCCATGATATGATCAGATTATAATCTGATCAAAATTTCCAAAAATCCCTAAAAATAATATCTTAACAGTAGGTAATGATTTTTGGGTCAAAATTCAAGTTTAAACATGTCTTATGCAATATATCGCATTTTAATTAATAAAAAGCTTCTATTTACGATATCGAGCATAACTCCTGTTTGAGAGTAAGAACTGATGTCAAATTTTCGGGACATGCTTATATATCAGTAGCAAAGGCTTTTATCCACTCACATTTCTAAAAATCTCATTTATGTTTCAAAAGGGCAATTATGGCATTTATAAGCATAATAACGATCAGGAGTATATATTTCAAACTACTAAGGACCAGGTAATATAACTCCAGGGGGTTATACTACTGTATAATGTGGTCCTAATGTAAGCTTAAAACATGGTAGAATTAAGCTATCGGGTCAGAACTGAAAGTCAAAACAAAAGTCAAGCTTTTGCGACTTTCGGTCATGAACCGACCTTAGACTGATAATTGTTGGGTTAGACATGTTTAAACATGTTCTAATACTAATTACCAAGTTATTAGAATGTTAAAATATAATTTATAACCTCTGTTTTATTAGTTTAAATCATTATTTTAATTTCAGTCCAGTTTGACTTTTTGACTAACTAGTTTGACCCGACAATTAACTAGTCAAATGAAGTAATTAGGAGGTGCCCTTTTTAGGGTTTATCACCTACCTAATTATGGTCACATAACCACTTTTAATTCGGTCAGTGATTGGACCCTTAGTGATTAAACCGAAAGTCAAAGTCAATTTATGATAACTTTGACTTTTCGGCTTTTAAGTTAATAAACTGAACTAAGGAAGGGCTAAGACACTTACATAAGGTCCTAGCTATCTTTTCTACACTTCTTGTTCCTCTTCTAAAGCTAGATATCTCCAGGAGTGAGTGTAGTGAATGTTGCAAGTGAAATGAGCATTTGAACAATGGCACCAAAGTGCCTTTATATAGGTATATGGCATGAAAGGAGATCAAGGCAGGTGTTGTGGAGACATCTAGGATCACTCCAGGTGTCCTAGTGGTATACTAAAACCGTTAACATGCCCCTAGTATTGAATTGGAAGAGATTAAGTCGGTTAAAGATGATAACCTGCAGCTGTCCAAAATTTGCTGCCCAGATACAGGCTTTAGGGACCGTAAGCCTGACCCCTTACGGTCCGTAACCGATATTGAAATGTATCGCCCATGTAGCTATCTTACGGACCGTAAGCCTTGGCCCTTGGGGTCCGTAAGAGGTTGATCAGAAACATGGTTTCTTTTGATTTTGACACTTTTGATCCTTCAACTTTTATAATCGTTCTTAATTATTTCCGAGAGCGTGTTTTAATACTACATGGTCTCAGATTTAGTAAAAGGTCACTCAGAGGCTTAAATTAGCATGTTGACACTTTTAGTCCCTTCGCATACAAAATCAAATGTTGTCAAGTTTAGTCCTTCAGAATAACTCCGTCACCTGGTTAGGGTTTAGGACACGTGTCTTCATATGATTGGACACGTTTTTACGTGGTGTTACAATAAGATAAATCATAGAAGCATCTTGTATGTTCTCAGAACGACAGTCTGGAGATTCGTCTCGGGTGATGGAATGACAATAGGATAAATCTAGTTATACCATTAAATTATATTTGTTAAATGGTCTTATATTAACCATAGCTTGTTAATTAGGCACACATTTATTAGGTTTTGTATACTTAACTAGTATTAAGCCCCCGGCGTTGCGCTGGGAGAGTAAAACTGTGACAAATAGCACCAATGCCACACCACCGCCAACAACCACCAACATTGAAGTTGCGGTGTGTTAATGCAAAGAAATTAGAACTAAACATAAAACATAGAAAATAATAACTAAGTCGTTTTAGGACCCGTGTTTTGTGATGAACCTGTCAAACGGGAAAAAAATTGACGACGTAAAAATGTTGAACCACACACGTACGTTTCGCTATGTTAACTCACAAAATTTAGAATGAAGCGTAACTCGAAACGTAAAAAACGTTGAACCACACATGCATGTTGCATCGTGTTAACTTGCAAAATTTAGAACGAAACGTAAAACAAAAAAATGCCAAATATGAAAAGTATAGGGGTCCAAGGTTGCAATTAAAAAAGTTGTTGGGTTAAACTGAAAAAGATGAAATCTTTTAGGCTAAAAGTAAAAAGTTCAAGTAATGTTGGATTAAAAGGGTAATATCATTTTTTTTTTCGAAAACCCCCTTAAGCATGGGATACAATAACTCTATGCACCAACATGTTGCTTATGTATATGATGTAAATTATGTTTATACTTTACCAAGTGTGAAACATTAGTATTTAATTTTTTCATGCATGAAACAATCTGGTTTATTTATAAAAACATTTTTGTTAAGTTTTAAGAAAAAGTTTTGGTCTGAAGTAGAAGATTTATTTATATATAATTTTTTAAAACCACATTTGAGGTTAAAAAACTTTAACGTCACCGTGTGCCCTCGACTCGAGTTTGGCAATCTCTGGCACAGGTTATAAACCTTGATAAACTCTATTAACCATTTATATAAACCTGGTAGTTTATCCCTTTGCAATGACTAATGGAGTAACCGTAAACCTTTATAAAATTAACGTTTTTAGTCCGGTTTTAATCAAGCACGATACTTAACGATAATAAATTAATAAAATTATAAAATCTCCATTTTTTATTAATTCCGAATAATCTAGTTTTACAATCCGAGTCAGGTTTCAGAGATCTATATTTTGGGGATGTTACTGACTTCCTGTCTACACAACATCTTCCTAAATCATTGTCAGAATAAGCAATAAAACAAAATTATTAGAATAATAATGTTTTTAGTCCAGTTTTCATCTATAGTCATTACACTCGTCTTTACAAATTTTTAGTCATATAAAAATGCAACTATACATAATGTTACAAAATCAAAGTGTAGTTCTTCTCCTTATCAAAACATGTAAAAAGCATCTGTATAACTTAAGAGAGAAAATCTTATCTCTGTTGTTACACTTTCAGCTTCGAACAAAAATTTAGATAATCCATATGATTGAAAATCCATAAGGAAGAGTGCCGCTACTTGTTTCGTACTCATGTTTCTATTGGTTCTAGTATCTATTGTGCATACACATATATCTATTTGTTTACTCGCTTTGTGTCACAGGTTTCTATTGTGGATCCACGGCTGACTAGGTTCCCCACGGACATGGGTTGAACTTAGTATCGCCATCATTAGATTCGTTCTTTGGGGCTTGAATTTCATTGTTTCTATTGTTTCTTTATTGTTGATATGGTTTGTTGTTGTTGTTGTTATGGTGATTGTTGTTGATGTGGGATGATATGGATGTTTCTACAACACTTGAAGTTGCATGTTAAATGGTTTTTATTTAAATCAAGTAATGCAACAAAATATTTTTATGTAAATTTAGATCTTATGTTGACCCAAAAACTTTTTTACGCATCATATAGGTACACAAGTATCAGATAAAATTGAAGACAAAGACATGTAGGACATGCCTTAGATTAATAAATTACATTTTGTTTGACGTTTGATGAATTAGAATATTGTATGATTTATTTGTCATTTCCATGTATAGTGTGACAAATTTTATATAATAATGTTTTAAATATTTAACTTATGATAGTTATCATGAGCTATGGACAATCATCATGCACCGTACCATTCCCTTGCGGGTCAAGGTGTGACATCTTATGTTAACCCAATCAGTGTGATGCTCCACGCCAAGCGAAGAAGGGCTCCCCTTCGTGACACACGAGGGATCACCTGGGCAGCTGAACGATGTCACGATTTTAGTCTATTACACCTTCAATTCACTTCAATTTCAATGTTTATGACCTTTTTTTCGGTTTCAAACGAATATATATGAACCTAGACATCTTCCTTGGTACAAAACACACATAAATCAACTTTAATCTTGATTTTAATCATCCTCATCAAAGACCCATTACGAGACATTCAAATTCGGAATCCTGAACATGTTTTTATACAAATTGAAACCACAAACGCATTCTAGTTACCATTTCTATCTTCTCTGGGCAAAAACCGCCATCACAAACACCATAATCTTCTGCAATTTTGAAGAACTCGGATCTAGGGCTTAAAATTTCTTTCTATTGATTCGAACTCGTTTAGCCTTTTGAGGTTATTCTAAAGCATGTTCCATTTTATTTTTAAGCTCTACAAAAGCACTCTATCAATTTCAGTTGATAGAAACCAATTGTTGTTTAATTAGATTTCATGAATTCTAGGGTTCTTAAGCATTTGGGGATTTTTATATTTTCTAAAATTAAATCAATTAATTTGTTCTATGATGATTCTAGGCTTATGTTATGATATAATTTCAGTAGTATTCATATTAATCATATTTACCTATTTTTCTAGGATTTATATTTGTCATCATCCAAGTATTCATTCTTATAATTTTGATAAATTAATCATTCTAGAAATTCTTGTTAATTATGTTAGATTAGAAGAAGAGTAAATTCCAAGTTTACCCCCTGGGGTTTAGGCCAATTGGCACTCTGACCCCCTCTAACGAAATAATTGCAATCCCCCCCCCCCCAACGTTGTTGTTCTGTCGCACATTTACCCCCTGCCGCCAGTCAAAGGTTGTTTGACTGTTATAGGTAAGGGTATTTTAGTAATCTTACCCCATATTTATTATTATTATTATTATTATTTATAAAAATCAGTTATCAATTCCTGTTTTAGTTCAGATCTCCTCTTTCGTTTCTAGGGTTTTGCAGATCTCCTCTTTCGCTCTCCTTACCATTGAACCAGTAGGATTCAGATCTTAATTCTCAACAACAATCACATAATTTTATAAATTTCATCAATGGTGATTTCAAGCGAGTTATATCCAAGCCAAGACGATCTCCTCTACGAAGAAGAACTCCTCAGAAATCCCTTCAGTTTGAAGCTATGGTGGCGATACTTAATTGCACGCACCGAGTCTCCGTTCAAGAAGCGAGCCATGATCTATGAACGAGCATTAAAAGCATTACCAGGAAGCTACAAGTTATGGGTACAAGAAGCGAGCCGTGATCTATGAACGAGCGTTGGGTGTCACCGGAGTTCCGCTGGGTGATGAAAGGTAATGGTCGTGTGAGATTTGTGGGTTTAATTTTGTTAATTTTTGGCTTTAATTTGGGTTTCGAAATTTGTTGGTGTGGTGAATTTGGGTTTTAAAACTTCTTGAATTACAGGGTGGAGGTTACAGTTGTGGTGATTTGGGTTACATTTATGGTTTTAATTTTGATAATTATGGGGGAATCTGGAACAATGAACTGGTGCTGATGAAGAACTTGATGTAATTGGGTTTGCGACGATGGTTTGTGTGGAAGATAATTCTAGATGGTTTATTTGAAGATGAAGATGGATGGATGAAGATGGTTTGAAGATTGATTTATTTGAAGATGAAGATGGAGTATGTATCTGGGATGATGATGAACTTTAACAGAGTACGTAGCGGAGGCTTACGCAGATAAGGGGACAGATCTGGTATTTAAGGATCCAAATATTTAAGGATCTAAAGATATCTGCAATATAAACAATGTTGATGGAAGTGGAAGCTCAGATGGAAGTGCGATACAAACGAAGGCAAAAGATTCTGCAGAAGATGTTTCAAACTGATCTACAGATGTTCTTTCTGTTATCAAATCTACACGGTTTTACAATGGCTGCAGACAAATCTGGTGGTGACCTTCTGTGACGCTTAAATGGCTGAAGTTCTACTTGCTGCATTTCAGTTTGTGATCTTGAGTTAATTTGAGGTGTAGTAAATTGACTTTGGCTTCTGTTTCTTGTTTTTGGTGTAAAACCATTACAATGGTAATTAACAGTAATTTGAGGTGTAATAATTCTTATGAAGATTATTCAAAGCTTAACAAAGTCAAACCTAGATAATGTTCTGAATGCTGCAGCCAAACATTGTAATTAACAGTAATTTGAGGTGTAATAATTTTTTGGCGGGAAGGGTTTTGGAAGTTGCAGGGGGTAATATTGTTTCTTAACACAAAGTATATGGGGTAATAAGATAGGACAATTTAGTAATTTACCAGTGGGGGGTAATTATGCAACATAACAAGAACGTTGGGGGGTAATATTAAAGGGTAAGATAGTCATTTCACATTAAAGTTAACAGATCTGTTAACATAATTGACGCCAGGGGGTAAATGTGCGACAAAACAACAACATTGGGGGGGGGGGGAATTGAAATTATTTCGTTAGAGGGGCTCAGAGTGCCAATTGGCCTAAACCCCAGGGGGTAAAATTGCAGTTTACTCTTAGAAGAATTATGGATTTTTAGAATATTAATTAGAAAATTCTTGAATATAATTTTTACTAATTTAATTGTAGTGTCAGAATTGTAAAATTCGGACACTACGCGTCCACATGCAAGCAATCGGTAATCGAAAGAAGATCTACACGATGTAGGTCCTGATTTGGATCTTGAACACAAGGATTTCTTGTTTCGGATGGTGTAACAAGTGCGGAATCCAAGTTACATCACAAATCGAGCATGAGTGAATCAATAAATACAAATATTCGACGATTAACGCACGCATACTGATTTCGATAGAGTTTGGTTACAATATTACACAATGAAATGCTCTCCACACTCTATCTTGTGACAACTGGCAAAAATAATGGTAATTCCGTACAACTTAAACACTTGATTTAATGTTTAATATCTCTCATTACGATTTAATTACTGCATGATTAGGTCGTATAAGATCTAGCAATCATAGGACATGGTTAAAAATGCTAAACAATATTAACACAATCGCCAGGTCGCGAGAAAACCGCAAACTATGTCCTAATATGTTGGCAAAATGCTAAAAGCACTATTCACCTGAACATACTATTCATGCCAGCAAGTTCTGAAAACTGGCGGAACGAGCGACGAAGGGCATGAACGCACTTCATAGTTGAAATATGAATAAAAACCCCTAATTAGGGACACCAAACACAAAAACACATTTACTTTCCGGTAAATGCACTTAATTGCACTTTATCCATTATGCGCCAAAATACAACCGAAACAGAATGTCCGCGGCACTAGAAATTAACATTTTAATGTCCGTAGGGCTTATAAATATTATAATACACCTTAATTAGGCTTGTGGAGGCTAATGGATTATCCGAATCACAAGTTCCGGTATTATGTCGCAACGACCACAACTTCGCCATTTTTGCGCCAACTAGCTAGTTAACTTTTTTTTTCGCCACCCAAACACCTAAACTAACAACCTAGTGAACTAGTTAGCAATATTTTGGTGTCAAAAATATTGCCGCAACGCTAACGGTGCAAGAACTACCTTAAACTTTTAAACCCCTAAATAATTTATAACATCACAAATTTATATAAGTAACTTTGTAAAAAAAAAATAAGCTAGTCATACCCCCCTCCATTTCGTGAATGGTGGACCCCCCCACCATCAACCTACAACATTTGGAGGATGGATGAAAGTATGGTGGGTTAGAAATTTGAAAGATCTTGATTTAGATGCAAGATTTCAATCAACTAACCTGCCATACCTATCCTTTCACTTATCACTTTCTTTCAAAAAAAAAAAAAAAGAATTAACCAAAAACCTTCTTCCTTCCCCTTCCATTTACGGCACAAACACCCCCACACTAACTCACCATTTTCATTTCAAGATCACCTTATTTTTACTAAAATTAAGCCTACATAAGACCTTCTAAGTATCAAGATCATATGGAGCATCCTTAGAGCTTGGTTTGGAGCTTAATCATCTTCTTAATCACCCTATAATCTTTTGCAAAATTGTAAGCTCTCACTAACCATCTTTTTAAGCTTATTATTATGTCTAGATCAAGGATGTACGAGTTGATCATCTTGAAATCAAAGAATAAATTCACTTAAAACCCTAAATAAAACTTAAACAACTTACTAATCATGATATATTATGTGATTATTATGTGTTCTAGAGTTAAATAAGTAGTATGATCATGTTGATTTATATTAAAGTAGGATGTTTAGTCATGAGATTATGATGATCATGTTGTTTATTATATGTAGTACACTAGATTAGTGATGATCTTGTGTGATTAGTCTCAAAAATATGATTTAAACAACTAGATGTTTAAATCAAGAAAGATCATCACCCTTAAACTCATGAGCTTTATATATATATATATATATGTGCTTAAACTTGAAAGATTAAAGATTTAAAGGACTAAACTTGATGATTAAAGACTAATAAGTGTGAATTTTTACTAAAAAGAAGTGATTTAATAAATGGTTATGAAAACTACACTTAAAAGTCTTGGATTTCAAGAGATAAAAGTGTTGGATTTTTTTTAGAAACTGTATATATATAAGTGCTCATGATTTAAGAAAATAAGTAGTAGAAAGTTGTTTACTTAAAGTTGTATTTTGAGGAGATTAATACATTAATGATGATTTGGAAATTTAAAAATGGTTATTAAAGATGTTTTGAATACATGGGAAAAATGCCATAGTTTAGGGAAACTATGGCGAAATTTTATAAAGATCTAATCGCGATTAAAATGAGATTAACAGGGTGATTAGCATGGTTAATCGTTATTAGTGATTTTAATGGTGATTAACAACCTTAATCGTGATTAGACAAACCCTAATGACAAGGGTTAAGTCTTAACCATACATGATATATTTAAAACACTAAAAGGGTTTTATTAAATAAAATGGGTAAAACTAAAAGTGTATAAATCATTATAAATTTTGGAGAAAAATTATATATATTTTCAATACCCTATTTGGTGTATATAATACATGTATAAGTATGTGTATGTACTAGTACTAGGAAACTGTACTAAAATAACACGTACAATTTTTGCAATAAATATACACTTACAAATGACCGAAACCTCGCTAACGTTCGCAAGTATGACGATAGCCGCAAACCTTCACGAGCACTAAAAAAAAAAAACACTCGTGTAGGACCATAACTCAAGGCGCGAGCATCGGACGACGCTTTTTGCATAATCGGCGAAACGGACCATCTCGACACCAAAAATATAAAAACAACTTACAGCGACAATTATAACAAACAAACATATTCTAGACACTCGAAATTTATACATACACGACAACGAAAAACAGAAACGTTTAATGCAAAAATAACACTAAGTATAGTTATAAAAATTACTAGTATGATTAGTAAAAGTTTACAAAAATGCATGAATAAAAATTGTGGGCTAGACAACTAATGTGGGCTTAAAATGACATGCACATTGGGCTAGGCCTAACATCTTAAATACATGGGCCAAGACCCATTCCTTAAACACTAAATAAGTCCACCCTAATAAATAAAATGGGCTAATCCCAAATACAATATTAAAATGGACTAAGGCCCAATGGCAAAAGGTATGAACCAAGCCCAAAACACTAAATGGTGGGCTAAGCCCAAGGTAAAAATACATGTATAATTTTTATAAATATATATTATAAAAATACATTATAAATACGGTATACCTACACGTATAATACGGTATACCTACACGTATAATACGGTATACCTACACGTATAATCCGGTATACCTACACGTATAAATACGGTACATGTGCACGTATAAAGCACACAAATACAAGTATACATACGGTATATGTATAGGTATAAACGACTCTAGTACATGACGATATACACACATACACTTGTTGAAGTGTACTCTCTCACTAAGGTTGTATACATACGACAACGTATTTTGACGTTAAAAATAAATATTTTTAACACTTTTTACACTTAAATTTGTGTAACAAATGTAAAGCCTCGAATCAAAGCATACTAGAAACAAATGCCAACATATTATCATTAAATTACGCAAGCGTTCCAAAAACGAAATGAAAATAATAAACGTTCAAGATGAACAACGAGTGCAAGGTCTAGGAAAGACCGACGTGTCTAATGAGTTAGAACCCTTGTAGGTTGACTCGTGTTACGGAAAACTTTGGTTGAATATCTCTCCCTCTCAAGAACGCAAAGCTGTGAGTTCATGTCCCCCTTTTTCTTTTAACGTCTCGGTTTACAACTTTCGGGGGAAATACATGTCAAACTTAGGTATGATTAAGTTATGAAATGAACTCTTAGATCATGTGAGCATAGGCTGTAACTGAGGTGCCATTAATCCTTTTGAGGACCAAGGAACAAAGGTTAGATCTAATGGGTACGGGCGAGCCCCACTCACGGTCCAAGGGTGACCACTAGAGTGCTGTTGTGTCCACCGTCGAGAATTCGACACTTAAATTGCCTACGCGGGTTGAGTACCTCCTATGTCGTCACATATATTAATGTCCTTGCAAAACATTAATGATCAACATGTTCATAGACACTTTACATACCTACTTATAAACTGAACTTTCAAATGTTTTTGAGATTCATTTGATGCGCATTACACATAAAACACATGAACTCGCTCAACTTTTGTTGATGTTTTCAAACTCACATGTATTTCAGGAAACTAATGAAACATGGTGCTGGTGTTTACTACGAAGCTTTTGGAGTACAAGTCATCGATGTCATCCCTTTTGGAGGGTTTCATCCATATATTTCATCTTCAATGAGATATAGGATGCAAAGCCTTACGTTTTAAGCTTGTGTTGAACTCGTCTTTTGTAAAACTTATAACTTATGTCGGTTGGCATTTTAAACAAACTTATGATGTGTAATATTTTTATTATGTCAATGGATGAACATCGTATGTTTTTATTCATGTAGTTGTTTACTTATATCGTATGCAATGAGAACTAATCAAGTTCACACCGCGCGCTTCCGCTAATGAACGGGTGTGACAGATTGGTATCAGAGCTTCGATTGTAGTGAACTAGGATTCCTTCTCGAGTCTAGTCTACAATCACTAGGATCCTCTCACGAAAACATTTTGTTTTGTATAATGTTTTTCATTGCATATACAAAAGCGCCAAGGTCCGATAACAAAACTCTTTTCAAGAAAACAATGCGAGGACATTAATTGGGGCATAGTCTATGTGGGATAGACTTGCCGAATTAGAACTGAAACGCACAAGGACAATGTGATTACATGTGATTTGCTACATTTACTTTCCCCATACATATATAATAAGTAATGTTATTATTTATTGATATATATATATATATATATATATATATATGTATATATGTGTTGGGATTGAACCCTACCAGAGGAACAGATAATGAAAGCCAAAACCGGTTTACAACAGTGGATTCACAATAAGCAGACGTTTACACTAAACTCTCCCCTTGACAGTGGTTACCTATCTGCTGATACACTCTAAGTACTGCTCAGAAGAACAACTGATGAACCAAACACTGATGAAACAACTAAAGACTGCTAAAAGGCAAACACTGAGCTCTATCTACTGTTGTCTCTTAAGTACTACTGAAGACCCAAGCACTGCTCATTCAAAGACTGATCACCTTTTGAAGAAAGCACTGATGTTCAAACAATCAGTGCTTAGGCTACAACAGTGGAACGTGAACAGTGTTAGACTTGTTTTGTATTTAATTATCAATCAGTTGTTAGACATCAGTAGTTTTGTATAGACCAGTGTTTATAGGTTGTTAGGCTGTTAGATGTCACTATCATGGTGACGTCAGCTGAGGTACATCAGTGGTTTGGTTTGCTTATAAATATGACAGTACTCTGTACTGTTATATTTGATCGTTTTGAGTGAGTTCTTCTCCTCAATTCAATCCTTTCATCTTGTGCAACCAACTCTGGAGTATCAGGCTGAGGGGGAGTTTAGTCTGTAAGCTTGCACTGTAATCTTTTGCTTTTAATGTAATCTTTCGACTCTATGAAAAAGCAATTGTTTATCAAACTATATTCTCCTTTGATTGTGTTTACAAAGTTTGTTATTCATTTCTGCTGCACTTAAAACTGCTCATATCTATTTGATTTGTTTAAATCTCACAAACAAGCACAATCAGTAGATCCTCAGATCCTAACAATTGGTATCAGAGCTCGGACAGTCAAATTCGATCTAACAATCAATTTGACATAACAGTTCGGCTCAAAATTCATTGATACTAAGGTTGGTTGTATTTAGTTGAAAAACAGAGTATCGAGTAAATCATGTTCAAAGTGGTTAATCAAAAACTCTGTAAATCAACCAAGATGTCATATGACACACAAATTTCACACAACAAGTGAATTCATGCACAAGACACTCATGGTTTCTAGATCTGAAAACAATATCTGTTAAACCATGAGATTATTTCTTATTTTCTAAATTGATTTCAATTGTTGATGTATAATCTGTGATGTTCTCATTTAAATACTAAAGTATGAACCTCAGATTAACAAAACCTATGTTCATAAAAACATTGATGTTTTGCTAACATAAAAAGAGGGAAATTAAAACTTTAGTCATTCGATCTTATGTGTTGAAAAACAGGTTGAGATCCTCAAAAGGAACAAGTCAACTTTGTTAAAAATACATTAAGAAAATCAGGGGTCAACATAGTTCGTATCATGTGTAGTGTGAGATTGGTTGAAAAATTTGTGCAAACATGACCATGTCTCACAAAACATTACTACAAAATGATTTTGGACTAAAATTCATAAAACTCGAAAGCGTGTTTATCTCAAAACTCTTGAAGTCAAAAGAAAAGAGTATAAACGTAAAACACTTAAGAGTCAAAGCTTGGGGTAAAAATGGTCATTAAGCAACTGTTTGTACTCTTTGACTCAGGAAAATTCAGGTGACAGTAGTATTCTCAGTGATTAAGCTTATAAATGGACTAGTTCATGTGTCCTCATGTTTGCAATCAACTGACAAAGAAAATGGTACCAAACAGTGGTCAAAATGTATTCAAAATATTCTACCACTGCGGTCAAACCACTGACCATTTTCATAAACTTGAGAATGATATGATTACGTTTTTTTTTTAAAATATACCAGAACCTTTTTTATGCTGTTCTCAGAATATCCTTTAAAAAAATTTTTATAAAGGATTCTCTCGAATAATCAGGATATATTATTCATTTTTTTTCGGAGTAATATATTTTGAACTTTTGCTTGTTTTTGTTGGCATTAGTTTTAATTACCTGTCAGGACATTGTACCTTATTTTTGTTGGTATTATTGTCCTCATGAATGGGTCAAAAGGAAATGGTACATAGTTCAAGATCATGTCATACTCAGGTTTGTTTTTAAACATTAATCAAAGGTTGGTTGCTAAACTGTGGTTAAACTACTGGGGCATCTCATGTTTTAACTTGGATATCTAACAAAAATGAGTGCCTTAGCAAAAAGTCTACATCATCTGGGGTACTAAACCACTGTCCTTTAAATTGACATGTGGCAAAAACCTTGAATGGAAATTCTCAAAACGGTTGCTGAAATACTTGTTCTTCAAATCTGGATCATTTACCCTAATCATTGCTTTGTTCATACATTTGTTTCCTAATCACTATGCACTGCTGAAAGTCAACCACTGTTTCTTCATTTTGCTTGGCAAGCACTGATGCTCAAAATCAGTGTCTTATCCACTGATATGCTATCCACTGATAGTAAAAAAAAAAAAAAATCATCCACTGTCCACATTATTACTGTTGTAACTACTGATGCTTGATTCATCAGTGGCTCTTAAAACAACTGTTTTCCACCCTTCATCCATTTCATCAGTGTTTTGACACGTGGTCAGTTTTTAGCCTTCAGATCATCATAACCGCTGCCACATCAGCGATCATTTTTTTTCCCTAAATAAAACCCTGATCAAAACCCCCAAACAGGGTTTTACACTGTCGAATTGAATTCTAAAATTCTCTTCTCAAAGCAGTTTTCCACTCTTCTTCTCAAAAACATTCTTCGATCTTTCTCATCAAAATGACGAAATCAAAATCGAAAGCAAAATCAAAATCATCTTCTTCATCCGCTCCTAAAGACGCCACTCAAATGGCCGCTGAACCAAACGAAATACCATACAAAGCCCCTCATAACTACGTGGGCCTCCTCACAAAACCTACCGATAACCACACCTTCGATTCCATCATTGATACATTATCTGCATCAAAGTACAAAACTTTGTTGACAGCAGATGCTCCCATTTACTTGCTAACCCAGAGAGAGTTCTGGAAGAAGGCGACGCTTGAAAAACAAGGCGACAAAGTCATTGCCATCAACTCCTCGATACAGGGTAAAGCAATTCAAATAACCCCAAAATCAATCTCAGAGGTCTTCAAACTTAATAACCAGAACGGTAAAATATCTTTTGATAAAGCCGTGATGAAAACTGATTTCATGAAAAGGGGATATGCAGAACAATCAAAGGTAGATACCTTACAAAAAGGTTATTTTCCATCTGCACCCAGATTTTTATTCCACACACTTTTGAGTTGTGTTTCTAATAAAACAACAGCGTTTAATGAAATACCATTGAAGATTCAATGCTTGGGCTATGCTATTTTAAACAATAAAGATTACAACTACTCCCAGGTGATCTTCAATGACATGATAAAGAATGTTGACAGCAAATCATTTCTTCTTTTTCCAAGATTTCTGAGCTATTACTTTAAACAAAAATTTGAAAAAGAGGATGAAAATTTGCCCAAACAAGGTGTCCATTTTCAAATAAAAGGTTTAACAATTGAAACATTTTCAAGAATGATGGCACCAATAAAATTAAAAGAAAAGGTGCCTGAGCAGACTTTAGAAGTTGCCACTGATCCTCAGGCAACTTCTGCTGAGCCCACTGCTCCAGGTGATCAGAGCAGCACAACCACTGCTTTGAAACCCACACCTGACATCACCAAAAAGACCAAAAGAAAATCTTCCAAAAAGCCCACTAAACCCAAGAAAAAGGCAACTCAGGAAGATGAGATCCCAGAGCAACTGCCTGTGACAACACAAAAGTCACCACAAACCACTGCTGCTACTTCCTCATAGCAGTTGGAAGAAAGATCTCAACCTATACCTAAAACTCCTCCTGCATCCTCACAAAAGGATCAGGTTGTAATCACAGGGACACCAAATTATGAAGCTCTGGATCCACTTGGCTCTATCTTCCACAGTCCTGATCCCAAGAACATGTCTCTTTCAACTCCCATACCCTCACCAATCATACTACCACAATCAATAATACCCCTGTTGTATGCGGTTGATATTGCACAGACACAAACCAGTTCCTCTCTATCACCTATCACCGAGAGTATACCCCTACAAGTGACTGGGTCTGATGCTTATACCTCTGCTATCCCAGCAACAGTTGAGGAGGTTACACTGCAGGAGTTACAAGTAACTCTTGTCAGTAGTTCAAGTGGAGCAGCAACTACAACTGATGGATCAACAGATCTTCAGTTGGACAGTTGTTTCATTAGTAAGACTCCCTTGAAGGCAATTTCTTCTATAGCACCATCGATAACCACTAGTGAGCCTATTTTGACCACTAGTAACATCAAAGGATTATCAAGTGCTGAAGAAAGAAGTCCCCAGTACCAAGAACAAGGGGCATCAATGGGTGATTTTTGGGACTCAGTTCCTAAGACACACATTGATATAACCACTACTGGTGGGGATTCAGATGATCCTACTAATGTAGGTGATGATTCAAAATATCAGAAATTGACGGAAAGAGTTGAAAAACTTGAAGATTCAGTTGCTGAAATTACAGATATGGTGCAAGAGATTTTAAAAGCTCAAAAAGCACAAGCCGCTGCTGTTCCTGCTCAAGCACCTGCACAACACGCATTTGCGGAAAATGAGCTTTGGAATATTTTTAAACCCATGCTTGAAAAACAGCAACATATGGCTGATCAAAAGCATGCTGTTCATGTACAAATGCTGACCAACATGGTGGAATCAAGGTTTAAAGACACTCAAGCAGATATCAAGGCTATAAAGGCCAGCATACAAAAGACTGTCCATGGTGGAAAAGTTTTCTCTTCCATCCTCTTCATGGATACACCCCTTGCAGATAATGCCAAAAAGGGGGAGAAAATCAAGTTGAAGAAGAAAGGAATAGAAGATGGGCTGTATATTGAACCAGAACTAGAAAAACAGCCATCCAAACCATCTCAAACCACAAAATCTCATATTTCCATTCAAACAGCTGATACACCAGTAGTTACAAAAACTGCTGTCAGTAGCCAAACAGCTGCCATCTCTTCAATACACACCACTCCATCACACACCACCAAAACCACTGCCCTCACATCATCATCATTACCTCCTGCCATAAAGCAGAAGACAGCAGATGTTATAACATCTGCTGTAATGACAACAGTGATTGAGACACCAGTTGTTTCAACCACTGTCAGTTAATCACAATCACAAACTACTATCACTCATATTCAAACCACTGATCCACCAACGACATCATCAGCCTCTCCTACAATAAAAAGGAGAAGGATTCTTATTTCTGATGATTCACCACCACCATCACCACCATCAAAAATTACCTCACCACTTCCATCCCCTGCTCAAAAGCAGAAGACATCTGCTGACATATCAGCAGTTGTAATGACAACAGATATTGAGACACCAGTTGTTTCAACAGCTGTTAGTCAAACATCCACCACTGATTTCATCATTCTTACACCAAAACCTCCAAAGCCTCACAAAAGAAAAAGAGAAACAACACAGGCTACTGATGAAAAGTATGATCCTGTTGCTGCTAAATATCCATTGGAATTAGAAGCTGTGAAAAATGAGATGAAACAATTTTACACTGAAGATGATCCTTCAAAAAGGAAATTTCCTTCTCTCATAGGTTTCATAATTCCAGAAAACATGGATGAATATCTCGAAATAAAAGCAAGACAAGCAAGGATAAGAGCCAAAGTTGAATGCAAGGATCAAGGTGATGAAGCCATTTTGGAAAGAAGGGAATTTCTGTTCAACGGAGTCAAACAAATAGAAGAATATGCAAGTGATCTGAACAAAGAAATGTCAAGCCTATCACCTGAAGCAGCCATCCAAACCATCTCAAACCACAAAATCTCATATTTCCATTCAAACATCTGATACACCAGTAGTTACAAAAACTGCTGTCAGTAGCCAAACAGCTGCCATCTCTTCAACACACACCACTCCATCACACACCACCAAAACCACTGCCCTCACATCATCATCATTACCTCCTGCCATAAAGCAGAAGACAACAAATGTTATAACATCTGATGCAATGACAACAGTGATTGAGACACCAGTTGTTTCAACCACTGTCAGTCAATCACAATCACAAACTACTGTCACTCATATTCAAACCACTGATCCACCAACGACATCATCAGCCTCTCCTACAATAAAAAGGAGAAGGATTCTTATTTCTGATGATTCACCACCACCATCACCACCATCAAAAATTACCTCACCACTTCCATCCCCTGCTCAAAAGCAGAAGACATCTGCTGACATATCAGCAGTTGTAATGACAACAGATGTTGAGACACCAGTTATTTCAACAGCTGTTATTCAAACATCCACCACTGATTTCATCATTCTTACACCAAAACCTCCAAAGCCTCACAAAAGAAAAAGAGAAACAACACAGGCTACTGATGAAAAGTATGATCCTGTTGCTGCTAAATATCCATTGGAATTAGAAGCTGTGAAAAATGAGATGAAACAATTTTACACTGAAGATGATCCTTCAAAAAGGAAATTTCCTTCTCTCATAGGTTTCATAATTCCAAAAAACATGGATGAATATCTCGAAATAAAAGCAAGACAAGCAAGGATAAGAGCCAAAGTTGAATGCAAGGATCAAGGTGATGAAGCCATTTTGGAAAGAAGGGAATTCCTGCTGAATAGAGTCAAACAAATAGAAGAATATGCAAGTGATCTGAACAAAGAAATGTCAAGCCTATCACCTGAAGCAGATCAATGAAACGAATTGAGAAAAGAATACCTTGCATACATAATGAAAGAAAAGTTATATCCTGCTAAAGAAACAGAATTCAAAGACTGGCCAATAGTTGCACTAAAGCATGAGGCTAACAGAATTGAAAAGATTAAACTTGATCCACGGAAGAAAAAGACAGCTCCAAATTGGAACAAATACAAGAAATTTATAGCTGATCTTATTTCCGAGCATAAAAGAAAGAAGCAGGAGTTGGTGGATGGAAAGGTGGATACTGCGGATGCCATAGCAAAATGGTCAAAGCAGCAAACTGATGAAGCTTATGAAAGGCTTGAGAAACAGAGGATGAAAGCCTCCGACATTCCAAAAAAGTCTGACTACAGAAAGCTACAGGAGCAAGTCAAGACCTTTGAAACACAAATCAGCACAGCAGAAGCCTTTGTCACAAAATTGAGAAAAGAAAGGAAGGATATGCTGTCTGCTGGAGAAGAAAAGGATAAAGAAGCTGATCAGATTGAAGAAGCTATCAAGAAAATAGCTTCAGATAAAGAAAGATTAGCAAAACTACAAGACCTTGCCAAAAGGGTCAAAGTAGTAAGTCAAAAATCATCGGCAGATGTCACAAACAGTGAGCTGATTGACAAAGAAGTTGAAGCAGACATAGCTGCAGCTAATGAGATTATTGAAAAAGCATTCACACGAGTGTCTGAAGCTCATGATACTGCTCTACACTTCTTCTCTAGGCTAAACACTTTAAGTTCATCAGACAATAAACCTCTCCCAAGAAACCCATTTGGTTTAAAAATACTAAAGTGGCTCTCTGATCAAAAGACCCACGTATTGACTCTGATCAGAATCAATGGAGAAGTGAGGCATATATCAAGGAATCAAGCACTAGGCCTGAGTGTTGAAGATCTACAAGATCTCCTTGAGCTTTCACTGTGCAGGGATGAGGCTGATTCAAGTTCCAAAGAGTTTGAGGAAGAATTTAAAAGAAAAGCAAAGGAACTTCTGATGAAGAATAAAAATCCAGAATAATGAAGGGTTTTGGCATTATCTGTTCCAGGGGGAGATTGTTGGGATTGAACCCTACCAGAGGAACAGATAATGAAAGCCAAAACTGGTTCACAACAGTGGATTCACAATAAGCAGACGTTTACACTAAGCTCTCCCCTTGACAGTGGTTACCTATCTGCTGATACACTCTAAGTACTGCTCAGAAGAACAACTGATGAACCAAACACTGATGAAACAACTAAAGACTGCTAAAAGGCAAACACTGAGCTCTATCTACTGCTGTCTCTTAAGTACTACTGAAGACCCAAGCACTGCTCATTCAAAGATTGATCACCTTTTGAAGAAAGTACTGATGTTCAAACAATCAGTGCTTAGGCTACAACAGTGGAACGTGAACAGTGTTAGAATTGTTTTGTATTTAATTATCAATCAGTTGTTAGACATCAGTAGTTTTGTATAGACCAGTGTTTATAGGTTGTTAGGCTGTTAGATGTCTCTATCATGGTGACGTCAGCTGAGGTACATCAGTGGTTTGGTTTGCTTATAAATATGACAGTACTCTGTACTGTTATATTTGATCGTTTTAAGTGAGTTCTTCTCCTCAATTCAATCCTTTCATCTTGTGCAACCAACTCTGGAGTATCAGGCTGAGGGGGAGTTTAGTCTGTAAGCTTGCATTGTAATCTTTTGCTTTTAATGTAATCTTTCGACTCTATGAAAAAGAAATTGTTTATCAAACTATATTCTCCTTTGATTGTGTTTACAAAGTTTGTTATTCATTTCCGCTGCACTTAAAACTGCTCATATCTATTTGATTTGTTTAAATCTCACAAACAAGCACAATCAGTAGATCCTCAGATCCTAACAATATGCATGTTGTACGGAATATTTTGCCGAAAATGAAATACCTTCGACTTCAAATTCTATTGTTGTTCTTGACTCGCGCGGTGAGAATATCGACCTCGCATCTATTGCGGAGCTTATGGCGGATGTAGTTACTAAGTGAGACCTTAAGCTTGATGCCGTAGAAGATGGTTGTTCTTCCCTTGAATGTGGAAGATGCCAGACTTCGGTAGTGACGACGACGAGGCGGAGGAGGCAACCTCGGACACCAACTCTTTTTGTGGGGCGAGGTCCCTGTGGCTTTTACGAATCATGATTGACGACACTCTTGTCCAGACCAGGAAGATGAAGTACTCATCTTGAAGGTGCCCCTCCAGCTACTATTGCTACAAATTGTCTTTATATCTACTTCGTCTAACGTTGTGCCATTTCGCGAGTAATGATAACAGATGTTAGCATGTGGACCATCATGAAGGTCCCTTCTATGTTGAAGGTATGAAGGCAGTAGTGTCCCCCCTCGATCTGATCATCTGCTCTGAACGAGAGAACATTAGTGTGACCATGCAAGGCAATTTATTATTTCGGGGGCCCACGTAATAACAACTTGTAGTGCATAGAAATCCGATGGGCTCTGCGGGTCAAGCTAATGATCACTATCTATTAAAAAATCTTAAGTTCTATCTGGTAGAACACTAGCCGGGGTGGTACTATAACACCCTACGACACCGGAAGATCACACGTATTTGTTCACACCTAGCATTCGATTTATATCACGAGTCGGTTGAGACTAGTCAACTAAACAAACAAAATTTGTTAGCCACCGCCACCACACCATACTACACCTGCCGACCCTGGCATTTCAGTTCGAGCGCTCGACTTAGTGCTCCAACAGTAAGTCAGTGCCCTCTCTTGCAGTGTCTACGAGTAGGAGGATGAGTGTGCCCATCTTCTCAGCTTGATCTATCCTTCACCACACCCCACCCCTCTTACTCCTTAGGTGAATATTGCAGATACTTTTGTTTGGGAGTTGCAGACTCACTTTCAGTGTATATATGAAAACCTAGTATGAGCTGAAGACACTTGAAGATTTTGAAGACAAATGTGGAAGAAACAGACTTTACTATTTTTGTGTATTATGAACTTGTACGACCGGGGTGATATAGCTTCGAGTCCTTTTGTTTCTTTTATGAAACAATGTATAAAGTTGTCTAATTCATGAAAGCAAAGTAGTTTAATTTCTTACTACACATTGTTGCTGATATGTATGCCAGTGTTGCTTTTGTGATTGCATGTTTGGATGACGTGATGATTACCTATACATTATATATATATATATATATATATATACCTTCATAGACAATATTTATTATTAAATATGTGTCTAACCTCCTTCGATGTCTTTTATTAAAGACAATGCCACCAAGGCAAAGGACCAACACGAACCCATTGCCAAGGACGGAAGCGGAACTAAATGAGCGCATCTCACAGGCAATTGCACAATACGAAGCCAACCGCTCCGAGCATAGCTGTGGTACTGGAGGTTCATCAGGAAACAATCCCCCTACTGGTAATGTTAAGTCGTCTATGACACATTACAACACTCACGTATGTTCTATTCGTTCTTTGACAATGCTCATTCATGGGTTGTTATTGCAAATGTTTCAGGTTGCACGTACAAGCAGTTCCTAGACTGCAAACCTCTGAACTTCGATGGCACAGGAGGCGCCATAGCGTTTGTACGTTGGACCGAGAAGACAGACTCAGTCTTGAGAATGAGCAAATGTCTTCCTGAACAGAGGGTCACCTACATTTCTGGGCTATTCTTGGATTGAGCGCTTTCATGGTGGAACCTACAGGTTCAGACTAAAGGAGAAACAGCTGCGTATGCTATGAGCTGGGACGAGCTCAAGGAACTAATGAGAAAGAAGTACTGTTCTAGTGCGGAGATTCAGAAACTTGAGACCGAGTTTTGGAATTTAAGAATGATCGGATCTGATATTGTTGGGTATATACAACGCTTCCATGATTTGTCAAGGGTTGTTCCCTACTTGGTGGACCATGAATTTAAGCGGATTGAGAGGTTTATCTGGGGACTTGCTCCCGAAATTCTAAGCATGGTTACTTCTTCCAAGCCCCCTACAATCAGCGAGGCGATCGACTTGGCTGTCGCCCTCACCGAGGAGGCTCTTCGTTTAAACAAGTTTTCAAAGCCGGGCTCTAACAAAAAGGAGGCTCATGTGGAGTCTACAAGTGATAACAAGCGGAAGTTTTCAAACTTAAAGAAAGGCACTCAAGCAAACAACGACAACTAACCCAACTCGTGGTACTAAAGCTTATGGAGCCACTAATGAGGCTAGTGGTAAAGGGTATTTGGGTTCCAAGCCTAGGTGTGATAAGTGCAAGTTTCACCATAACGGTTGATGTCCGAGAGCTAAATGTGACAAATGTAGAAAGGAGGGGCACAACAAAGAAACATGTTAGGTAGGAACAGGAGGAAGAAATGCAAACCGAGGAGGAAACAACAACAACAATCAGGGCAGAAACAATAGCAACAACAACCAAGGTAGAAATTGTAATGGACGAGGCCAAGGTTGTTTTGGCTGCGGAGACTTAGGGAACTTTTTGAAGGATTGTCCTAAAGAAAATCAAGCCCATGGAAGAGTCTTCACGATTGGAGCACGTGAAGCGCGTCAGGACCCGAACGTAGTTACGGGTACGTTCCCTATAAACCAACACTTTGCATCCATTCTGTTTGATACTGGCGCCGACTTTAGTTTTATATCTATAGAATTTAAGAACATACTTGGTTAAGAGTCGAGTAAACTAGACGTCCCATACTCTACAGAATTGGCGAACGGAAAGTTAGTCGAAGCGGATGAGGTTATCAAGGGTTGTACACTCGAGCTTGGGGAGCGAAAATTTTCTATCGACTTCTTACCCGTTGAGCTGGGCAACTTTGACGCGGTTGTTGGAATGGATTGGTTGTCCGACAACCGGGCAAAAGTGGTTGTCACGAGAAGACCATCCGCATCCCACTGCCGAATGAAGAAACTCTTATAATTCATGGGGAGAAACGCAAGACACCCCTACGGATCATAAACTGCATGAAGGCACAAAAGTGTCTTTGAAAAGGCTGTATAGCCTTCCTCGCCCACGTAGTCGACAAGGAAACCAAAGAGCCAAAGCTAGAAGACATCCCTGTCATGAAAGAATTTCCAGAAGTCTTTCCAGAAGACTTTCCTGGACTACCTCAACAACGTCAAGTGGAGTTTCGAATTGATTTGGTGCCAGGAGCAGCGCTAGTGGCAAAATCACCATATCGATTAGCTCCGTCAGAAATGCAGGAGTTATCTACTCAGCTGCAAGAGCTGCTTGATAAAGGATTTATTAGACCAAGTTTCTCACCTTGGGGAGCTTCGGTATTATTTGTTAAAAAGAAAGACGGCAGTTTTCGCATGTGCATTGACTATAGGGAGTTAAACAAGCTGACCATCAAGAACCGATATCCCTTACCAAGAATCGACGAATTATTCGATCAACTACAAGGTTCCAGCTACTACTCCAAGATTGATCTGAAGTTGGGATACCATCAGTTGAGAATACAAGAGGAAAGTATCCCCAAAACGGCTTTTAGGACTCGTTACGGACATTACGAGTTTCTTGTTATGCCGTTTGGCTTAACCAATGCACCAGCGGTATTCATGTACCTCATGAACCGTGTGTGTAAGCCATATTTGGACAAGTTTATGACTGTGTTTATTGATGATATCCTAATATACTCGCGAACCAAGGAGGAACACGAGCAACATTCGCGAGCTATTTTGGAACTCTTGAGAAAGGAACAATTGTATGCAAAGTTTCGAAGTGTGAATTTTGGATTCGCGAGGTACAATTCCTAGGTCATGTGGTAAATGAGAAGGGAATTCATGTTGACCCGGCGAAGATTGAGGCGATTAAGAATTGGAAAGCGCCTAGGACCCCTACTGAGATACGACAGTTTCTGGGATTAGCGGGCTATTATAGACGATTCATAGAGAACTTTTCAAAAGTGGCTCAACCGCTAACGTCCCTAACACAAAAGGACAAGAAATTTGATTGGGGCGAGAAACAAGCGGCGGCTTTTCAACTATTGAAAGATAAACTTTGTTACGCACCTATTTTATCCTTACCCGATGGTACTGATGGTTTCGTGTCTATTATGATGCGTCACGACAAGGTCTTGGTTGCGTATTGATGCAACGGGACAAAGTTATCGCATACGCATCTCGTCAATTGAAGGTGCATGAGAAAAACTATACCACGCATGACCTTGAACTAGGTGCGGTGATTTTCTCGTTAAAGATCTGGCGTCACTACTTATCTGGTACTCATTGTACAATCTTTACAGATCACAAGAGTTCGCAACACATATTTGATCAGAAAGACTTGAATATGAGGCAGCGACGATGGGTTGAGTTATTGAATGATTATAATTGTGAGATAAAGTATCATCCGGGCAAGGCAAATGTTGTGGCGGACGCCTTAAGCCGCAAGGAACGTGCAAACCCTCTAAGGGTGCGAGCCTTAGAGATGGCCACACAAACTGTTCTCACTACTCAGATTCACGATGCTCAACAAGAGGCGCTTAAACCAGAAAATATACGAGCTGAATCCTTACGAGGAATGGATGCACAATTGGTGCCAAAGGAGGATGGAACACTGTACTTTATGGGAAGAATTTGGGTTCTGTTCTTTGGCGAACTGCGAACAGTTATTTTGGATGAAGCACACAAATCAAGGTACTCTATATACCCGGGTTCGGATAAGATGTACCAAGATTTAAAAGAATTTTATTGGTGGCCTAAGCTTAAAAGCGACATTGCTACTTATGTCGGGAAATGCCTTACCTGCGCCAAGGTTAAGGCGGAATATCAAAAGCCTTCAGGGTTGCTCCAACAACCTGAGATTCCCGTGTGGAAATGGGAACAAATCTCAATGGACTTTATTACTAAGTTACCCCGAACCTCGAGAGGCCACGATATGATTTGGGTAATTATAGATCGACTTACAAAGTCGGCACATTTTCTACCGATCAGTGAGAAGGATAGCACTAAGAAACTGGCCGAAATATATCTCAAGGAGATTATGGCACGACATGGAGTGCCTGTTTCTATTATATCAGACCGAGATGGTCGATTCGTGTCAAGAATATGGCAATCATTCCAAAAGGCCTTTGGATCCCAACTAAATCTTAGTACGGCTTTTCACCCGCAAACGGACGGCCAAAGTGAACGAACGATACAAACCTTGGAGGATATGTTACGTGCTTGTGCGATGGATTTGGGTGGAAACTGGGATACTCACTTGCCCTTAGTGGAGTTCTCGTACAATAATAGCTATCACACTAGCATTCAGGCCGCCCCGTTTGAAACGTTATATGGACGAAAGTGTCGGTCCCCGCTATGTTGGGCGGAGACCGGGGATAAACAACTCATTGGTCCGGAATTGGTCCAGGAAACCACAGACAAGATCATTCAGATACGAGACCGTATCAAGATGGCTCGCGATAGACAAAAGAGCTACGCCGACAAACGACGCAAACCATTAGCTTTCGAGGTCGGAGACATGGTATTGTTAAAAGTCTCGCCTTGGAAGGGCGTAGTAAGATTTGGTAAACGCGGAAAGTTGAACCCACGTTACATTGGACCCTTCAAAATCTTGGAAAAGATCGGAACTGTTGCGTACAAGTTAGAACTACCAGAAGAACTGAGCAGTGTACACGACACGTTTCACGTGTCAAATCTCAAGAAAAGTCCTACACAAGAAACCGTAGTCATCCCAGCAGATGAGATACATGTCAATGAAAAACTCCAATTTACTGAAGAACCTGTTGAGGTTACGGACTGGAAGGTCCACAAGACATGCATGAATCGTAGGAGGCTAGTTAAAGTTCGTTGGAACTCGCATCACGGTCCCGAGTATACGTGGGAACGTGAAGATCAAATGAAATCCAAGTACCCTCACCTGTTTCCAGACTCCCCTGCCACCGGTAGCACGACTTGAATTTCGGGACGAAATTCTTTTAACGGGGGGAGGATGTGACAACTGGCAAAAATAATGGTAATTCCGTACAACTTAAACACTTGATTTAATGTTTAATATCTCTCATTATGATTTAATTACTGCATGATTAGGTCGTATAAGATCTAGCAATCATAGGACATGGTTAAAAATGCTAAACAATATTAACACAATCGCCAGGTCACGAGAAAACCGCAAACTATGTCCTAATATGTTGGCAAAATGCTAAAAGCACTATTCACCTGAACACACTATTCATGCCAGCAAGTTCTGAAAACTGGCGGAACGAGCGACGAAGGGCATGAACGCACTTCATAGTTGAAATATGAATAAAAACCCCTAATTAGGGACACCAAACACAAAAACACATTTACTTTCCGGTAAATGCACTTAATTGCACTTTATCCATTATGCGCTAAAATACAACCGAAACAGAATGTCCGCGGCACTAGAAATTAACATTTTAATGTCCGTAGGGCTTATAAATATTATAATACACCTTAATTAGGCTTGTGGAGGCTAATGGATTATCCGAATCACAAGTTCCGGTATTATGTCGCAACGACCACAACTTCGCCATTTTTGCGCCAACTAGCTAGTTAACTTTTTTTTTTCGCCACCCAAACACCTAAACTAACAACCTAGTGAACTAGTTAGCAATATTTTGGTGTAAAAAATATTGCCGCAACGCTAACGGTGCAAGAACTACCTTAAACTTTTAAACCCCTAAATAATTTATAACATCACAAATTTATATAAGTAACTTTGTAAAAAAAAAAAATAAGCTAGTCATATCCCCCTCCATTTCGTGAATGGTGGACCCCCCACCATCAACCTACAACATTTGGATCATGGATGAAAGTATAGTGGGTTAGAAATTTGAAAGATCTTGATTTAGATGCAAGATTTCAATCAACAAACCTACCATACCTATCCTTTCACTTATCACTTTCTTTCAAAAAAAAAAAAAAAAAAAAAAGAATTAACCAAAAACCTTCTTCCTTCCCCTTCCATTTACGGCACAAACACCCCCACACTAACTCACCATTTTCATTTCAAGATCACCTTATTTTTACTAAAATTAAGCCTACATAAGACCTTCTAAGCATCAAGATCATATGGAGCATCCTTAGAGCTTGAGAGCTTGGATTGGAGCTTAATCATCTTCTTAATCACCCTATAATCTTTTGCAAAATTGTAAGCTCTCACTAACCATCTTTTTAAGCTTATTATTATGTCTAGATCAAGGATGTACGAGTTGATCATCTTGAAATCAAAGAATAAATTCACTTAAAACCCTAAATAAAACTTAAACAACTTACTAATCATGATATATTATGTGATTATTATGTGTTCTAGAGTTAAATAAGTAGTATGATCATGTTGATTTATATTAAAGTAGGATGTTTAGTCATGAGATTATGATGATCATGTTGTTTATTATATGTAGTACACTAGATTAGTGATGATCTTGTGTGATTAGTCTCAAAAATATGATTTAAACAACTAGATGTTTAAATCAAGAAAGATCATCACCCTTAAACTCATGAGTTATATATATATATATATATGTGCTTAAACTTGAAAGATTAAAGATTTAAAGGACTAAACTTGATGATTAAAGACTAATAAGTGTGAATTTTTACTAAAAACTAGTGATTTAATAAATGGTTACGAAAACTACACTTAAAAGTCTTGGATTTCAAGAGATAAAAGTGTTGGATTTTTTTTAGAAACTTTATATATATAAGTGCTCATGATTTAAGAAAATAAGTAGTAGAAAGTTGTTTACTTAAAGTTGTATTTTGAGGAGATTAATACATTAATGATGATTTGGAAATTTAAAAATGGTTATTAAACATGTTTTGAATACATGGGAAAAATGCCATAGTTTAGGGAAACTATGGCGAAATTTTATAAAGATCTAATCGCGATTAAAATGAGATTAACAGGGTGATTAGCATGGTTAATCGTTATTAGTGATTTTAATGGTGATTAACAACCTTAATCGTGATTAGACAAACCCTAATGACAAGGGTTAAGTCTTAACCATACATGAGATATTTAAAACACTAAAAGGGTTTTATTAAATAAAATGGGTAAAACTAAAAGTGTATAAATCAATATAATTTTTGGAGAAAAATTATATATATTTTCAATACCCTATTTGGTGTATATAATACATGTATATGTATGTGTATGTACTAGTACTAGGAAACTGTACTAAAATAACACGTACAATTTTTGCAATAAATATACACTTACAAATGACCGAAACCTCGCTAACGTTCGCAAGTATGACGATAGCCGCAAACCTTCAAGAGCACTAAAAGAAAAACACTCGTGTAGGACCATAACTCAAGGCGCGAGCATCGGACGACGCTTTTTGCATAATCGGCGAAACGGACCATCTCGACACCAAAAATATAAAAACAACTTACGGCGACAATTATAACAAACAAACATATTCTAGACACTCGAAATTTATACATACACGACAACGAAAAACCGGAACGTTTAATGCAAAAATAACACTAAGTATAGTTATAAAAATTACTAGTATGATTAGTAAAAGTTTACAAAAATGCATGAATAAAAATTGTAGGCTAGACAACTAATGTGGGCTTAAAATGACATGCACATTGGGCTAGGCCTAACATCTTAAATACATGGGCCAAGACCCATTCCTTAAACACTAAATAAGTCCACCCTAATAAATAAAATGGGCTAATCCCAAATACAATATTAAAATGGACTAAGGCCCAATGGCAAAAGGTATGAACCAAGCCCAAAACACTAAATGGTGGGCTAAGCCCAAGGTAAAAATACATGTATAATTTTTATAAATATATATTATAAAAATACATTATAATACGGTATACCTACACGTATAATACGGTATACCTACACGTATAATACGGTATACCTACACGTATAATCCGGTATACCTACACGTATAAATACGGTACATGTACACGTATAAAGCACACAAATACAAGTATACATACGGTATATGTATAGGTATAAACGACTCTAGTACATGACGATATACACACATACACTTGTTGAAGTGTACTCTCTCACTAAGGTTGTATACATACGACAACGTATTTTGACGTTAAAAATAAATATTTTTAACACTTTTTACACTTAAATTTGTGTAACAAATGTAAAGCCTCGAATCAAAGCATACAAGAAACAAATGCCAACATATTATCATTAAATTACGCAAGCGTTCCAAAAACGAAATGAAAATAATAAACGTTCAAGATGAACAACGAGTGCAAGGTCTAGGAAAGACCCACGTGTCTAATGAGTTAGAACCCTTGTAGGTTGACTCGTGTTACGGAAAACTTTGGTTGAATATCTCTCCCTCTCAAGAACGCAAAGCTGTGAGTTCATGTCCCCCTTTTTCTTTTAACGTCTCGGTTTACAACTTTCGGGGGAAATACATGTCAAACTTAGGTATGATTAAGTTATGAAATGAACTCTTAGATCATGTGAGCATAGGCTGTAACTGAAGTGCCATTAATCCTTTTGAGGACCAAGGAACAAAGGTTAGATCTAATGGGTACGGGCGAGCCCCACTCACGGTCCAAGGGTGACCACTAGAGTGCTGTTGTGTCCACCGTCGAGAATTCGACACTTAAATTGCCTACGCGGGTTGAGTACCTCCTATGTCGTCACATATATTAATGTCCTTGCAAAACATTAATGATCAACATGTTCATAGACACTTTACATACCTACTTATAAACTGAACTTTCAAATGTTTTTGAGATTCATTTGATGCGCATTACACATAAAACACATGAACTCGCTCAACTTTTGTTGATGTTTTCAAACTCACATGTATTTCAGGAAACTAATGAAACATGGTGCTGGTGTTTACTACGAAGCTTTTGGAGTACAAGTCATCGATGTCATCCCTTTTGGAGGGTTTCATCCATATATTTCATCTTCAATGAGATATAGGATGCAAAGCCTTACGTTTTAAGCTTGTGTTGAACTTGTCTTTTGTAAAACTTATAACTTATGTCGGTTGGCATTTTAAACAAACTTATGATGTGTAATATTTTTATTATGTCAATGGATGAACATCGTATGTTTTTATTCATGTAGTTGTTTACTTATATCATATGCAATGAGAACTAATCAAGTTCACACCGCGCGCTTCCGCTAATGAACGGGTGTGACATATCTGACACACACTCTGTGTTTGGCTTGCAAGCATACAATTCTAAGAGACAGTCTCTACTATTTATACCGACATAAAGATAAACCAAACCAAACCAAACGAATATGACCATGTCCTAAACGATGGTGGTCCATTATAACATGATTCCAAATGATGGTATGTTTGGTATCATTCCAAATGATGGGGCATGATCCAAACGACAGTGATGTCATTTAGTTCTCATGCCAAACGATAATCCCAAGGCTCAAGTCCAAACGATGACAACTTAATACCAAACGATGGTTTCATGTTTGCCTTTAAACAATGGCCTTGCATTATATACCAAACGATGGTATGTTATGACCTTATAATATTCCAGTTGATAGAGCACATGGTTTGATTTTGATGTCACTTGAATCTTTGTCCTTCTAGTAAATGACGGAGGAACGTCGTTGACTTTGGTCGTAATCGAACACTCATTAGCTGCATCCACAAAAATGCATCAACACACGGTCTTCGAGAGCGGACATAGTGAAGAATAACTTTGGCGTTTTTAATAAGATTTTTTTTTGTTTCAACATTGTATTTTTTAGAACAGGATTTGAGAAGAATAGCTTTTGGCATTTTTTTTGTTATGATTACTTTTAACCATTTAATACACAAGTCTTGGTGTTTTCATAGATAATAAATTCTTCATTCATAAAACTTAAAACTTAAGAAAATAAGGCTGCTAGTTAAAACGCCATAAAACATAAAATCATCATTCAAAACTCATCTTCGGTTATGTCTGAGAAGTACCCATCACTCCCCTCATCTTCTTCTTCTTTTTCTTCTTCTTCTTCTTCTTCTTCTTCTTCTTCTTCTTCTGATTCTTCTTCTTCTTCTTCTTCTTCTTCTTCTTCTTCTTCTGATTCTTGTTCAAAATACTCATCTTCATCTTCAGTTTTAACGACATCTTCGTCTTGAAGTGCTTGACGCCTCCATTTAAACATTTCCTCCAACGAAGCCACTACCGGGGTTATCTTAGCGTTCAAACATCTTGAATTGCATAATTGTTCAATAAACCCAAGAGTCTATTGGGTCAGTGTGTTTTCAACTATGTGGTCATCTTCCTGCCTTTCGTTCCACACAACCGTCAGCAATTCATATTCATCATCATAACGCCATGATTCGATGATTGGCTCGATAATTTGAGTTGCATTATTCTCTGGATATCTTCTTCTTAATCTCCTTATCACAGTCTGTGTTTTCTCACACAAGTTATCCAGAGGAACTCCAAGTTCTAGTACCCCATCTGAACATCTTCTTCCGTGTTCATTATGGCGTTTACAATTTTCACCATCACTCTTCTTCTGGTGTCGAATTTGATAACAAACATGTTGATTGATGTGTTGAACCTCCAATAGATGATGCTTGCCATTTTTTCTGTGTGTGTTTTGAAGTATTTGATGTTTGGCGTTTTGTAGAGAATGACGTTTTTAAGTATGATCAATGAAATGGATGGTTTGTTCCTTTATATAATGATGTTTTAGGCGCGTGTTTTTGTGCGGAAGTTGTTTTACAATAAATGGAAAACAATTAAGTCTCTGGTATTTCAGAGGCTTTATCATTCATGTGATAGCGATTTTGGCGATTTCTCTCTTTTTTTTTCATTCAAAAGACCCTTTTACCATTAATGAATCCAACACCTTTATCAAAGTTACTGATATTTACAAAAACACCACCGCCTCACTGTAGTCCGTAAATTGTATTGATCCAACGGATGGGAACCGTTCTTAGTGTTTTCACACTTTTAAACGTTTTCTCCAAAACCCGCCCCTATATATATAGGGTGGGGTTAGTGTAAAAGGGGTGGTTTTGTGAGAAGTGTAAGAAGTGTTTTAAGCCCTTAGATCTTGTAGTTAATGGTTAAGATCAAGAATGGCTTAAAATGTAAATTATGATTTATTTTTTTGTCTATTGGCTAGATTAGGGGCAATAGTGTCTTTTTATATTGTATTATTTAAATAAATAAACTGCCATCAACTTTAATGCACATGCAAGTTCCACTCGTCTTTTTTGAACGTCAATAACTTTTTATACGTAACGTTTTTTTTTTAAATTACACCATAAACACAAGCTTTTTTTTATCTTTAACATGAGTACCATATTGTCATATTTATATAGATAAAAAAAATTTGTGTGTAGCATGATATGAAGCCTACTGGAATGCAAGTTTAAAATACCATATGAAGAACATATACTGGAATGCAGGTGTAAAACACCATGAATGCAGGTGTAAAACACCATGCGAAAAATATATGAAGAACACATACTGGACTGCAGGTTTAAAACATCCTGAATGCAGGTTTAAAACACCATATGAAGAACACATACTGGACTGCAAATTTAAAACACCATGAACGCAGGTTTAAAACATCACACATAATGTGCAGTGCAATCATTCCAGATGTTAAAACACCATGACTGTATTACGATTAAAGTTGTGGTGTTTTTGGAATCTGAATAGTGTTTTATACTTCCAAAATAATCAAAATCATTCTAAATGTTAAAACACTATGACTGTATTGGAACAAGCTGTGGAGTTTATTTGGAATTCGTATGGTGTTTTATACTTGCGAATTAACAAAAATGTTGATATGAATTTTATGAATTAAACAATGGTTGAGACCATAATTCGAAAAATAGAAAGATATCAAATATATTGTTTCTTAAAATCTCTCAAAACAATTATGGAAATATTTTGTTAATTAAAATGATTGTTACTGAAATTACTCTATTACCCTTAATCTCTAATTTTAATTAAAGACACATGTCCTCACCATATTATTTCTTACACTTCTACCACACTTGCCACTTTTTACAGGATCCTTAATCTCTCTCTCTCTCTCTCTCTCTCTCTCTCTCTATATATATATATATATATAGAGGGGCTGGTTAACGTACAAATGCGCTTATCGTACATTACGTACGCAACAATCTCAGCCGTCAGATCATCTTCCCGCATTGAAAATCGCATGTGAAATTCAATTACCACATGCGAAATTGTTACCAAAATTATCACATGCGAAATTGTTACAAAAAAACAAACTGCTATTTCATCAAAATTATCACATGCGAAATTGAATTACCACATGCGAAATTGTTACAAAAAAACACCTGCTATTTCATCAAAATTATCACATGCGAAATTATTACAAAAAAAAAAAACAACATGCGATTTTCATTGCGGGAAGATGATCTGACGGCTGAGATTGTAGCGTACGTAATGTACGATAAGGGAATTTGTACAGTACCCTTTACCTATATATATATATGTATATAATATAATAATACCAGTAACTAGTGGGATTCCCCCGCGTTACGCAGTAGAAATTCGGTCGGTGTCGGTTTGGTTAGTGATGGTACAAGCACTAGTTATAGAAACCCAAAAATAAAAACCAATAAATAAAGTTGTGATAGGTCCAAAAGGACATTGACAAGTGTTTTTATCGATAAAAAACCGTAGAAACAATTCCAAAAATGTTGATTCTGGTACCGTTGTTGATATGATGGAATTGGTTTTGTTGGACATTCGTATAACTTACGATACCAAAAACAATATTCTATTTGATCACAACAACGTTTCCAAAAACAATATTATATTTACACACCAACCTATATTCCACCATAATACCACCATTTCAAGGTACCAACATGTCTTGCTTGTACAAGTGTAGCAACATCAATGTAGTAAAACCAAACCTAGTGAGATTCAGAAACCTTGAACCTATAAGTGATTCATCAACATATTTTTCCTAAGAATGTAAGTACTCGTGGTGCAGAGTGCCTCAGTTCTTCGCTTTCTCCTTTCGGGATTTGCTGGAACTTCATCATTCTATTGTTTTGAGAGAGCCGGTTAGAGAGGTTTTTTTCATGGGATTGTCGTTGTGGTATGTTGGTGCGTGTGGAAAGTAAGAATAGCCTGAGGTTCGCTAATAAGGAGATCAAGGTGGAAGACATAATCGGTCAAGTTAAAGCTCTTGTGTATTTGTGGTTGAAGAATAGATCAAAGTATAAAGCACTTGCGTATTGGCGTAAGTTTAATTTGATGTAAATGTTGTAGTTGTTGTTTGTTGGTTTGGTGCTCGGTTTTTGAACTTGTGAATGAAGACGTTAACCTTTCAGAAAAAAAATCATTTAATTCTTTTCCTTGAAGATAATTAAGATTTAAGAGAAACGTGTGTCATGTAACATTTTAAAAAGTATTTGCTAGAAAGTAGAACTTGGTTAAAAGTAGACTTTGATTAAAAAGATGTTTTAATTATTATATTATTTATTTTCTTACAAATATTAATATAAAATTGACAAATTGCTTTGCATTTTCCACTCACCTTCCACAAATTGTATTTCTTTACGCATTATTATTGGTAGGTAGTCTTTATTAAAAAATGTTTCAAATGTCTTTTTTTACAAATAATTTTCATTGACATTTGAGTTGACTTCACTAGAATAAATTCATTCAGTCTAAGCCCCTTCCATTCATGCGGAAGAACACTCCTGCAAACTTCAAGCTTCAAAGATCACTCCGATAATCAAAGGTACTCTCAAAAAGGCTCTTAAGATCTGATTCCAGTTTAAGTTACTCATCAATCGCTATAACCTTGCAGCTGAAAACATGAATAACACAGGTGCAGCCTCTGGTCCTGCAATTCAACTGGTTCCTCCCATAAATCACAATCACCACCACCACCAGCCGCAGCATACAATTGTTCCGATTGTTACACCACCAGTGCCACCACCAGCGCCACCACCACCCAACCTACCTCGTTCAGATCTACTTCTAGGTAATTTCTCAATTAACTAGCAGCTAGTGTTTAATTTTGTTTGTTACTATTAATCTCTAGGGGTTAACATTTGTGTACGGAACTAACTAGTTATTTCCTTCAATTAAATTGATGCCATATTAAACAATAGTCTATTAGACCATTCGTAGTGGTAAGGGTGAATAATGCCCCCACCCACTGGGTTTTTTCCGCCATGTGGCAGTACAGTCAGCAAGGGACATTATTGGGCGTTTTTCTAAAATGGGTGTAGTGGGGAAGTGGGCATTATGTTAAAAGGGTGTAAAGAATTAAATAAAAATAAAAAAACCAACAAAAAAAGCTATTGGACAAAAAAAGGAAGATTAAATGTTATTGGCCAACTCAAAATGTTCAAAGCGTGATTTGAATCACGCGAAAACAAAAAAACAAGCCAAACACGCCCAGGGGGGTGGATCCCCGGCGTGATTTGGCGTTTTCGGGCACAAAAAACGCCCCAAATGGAGCCACTACGGGTGGTCTTAATCTGGTTGGTTAGTTTCCATATGACTTTTTTTTTAAAATGGGTTGTTTTGAAAACATTGAAAACTGATGATGACAATTGGGTGGATTTCTGTTAGATTTTAAATCTTAAGGCAGCATTGACTTTAGGTAGATTTTTGAAGTACGCAAATCTGACTAGATGAGATGTTTCCAAAATTTTGTCTCTTTGCTGTTGAAGTCGGCGATTTTACTGTGTGACGTAGCGACTTCAACATCTAAAAGAAAAAATCTTGAACTTCAATCTGACTAGATTTTATTTTGAAGTCTAACCAAAAAACCACACATTTTTCATCATGTGTTTTCAAAAAGAACTCAGGGGTCGTTTGGCAACTTTTGAATGGTTAAGTGTTGAACCAGTATGAGGTCTGAACCATTAAGTGCTGAACGAGTAAGATGTCTGAACCCATTCATAGGCAAATGTCTAACCAATTTAGATAAGAGGTCTTAACCATTCAGACTTATAGTATAATGCTTAACCATAAATGTTTGAATCATTCAGACATTTGCTCGCGAAACAAACAGTCTGAGCCATTAAATGCTGAACCGATAGGAGGTCTGAACCATTAAGAGCCCCATTAAGAGCTAAACAAACAGCCCCAATTTAAAAAAAAAAAAAAAAATCGTTAATAGCTATATATGGGTTGAAGTGGTACTCACCATGTTTGATGAAATTCTTACAATTGAAGGAAGTAGAGTAGACTACATCAAGATTGGTGTTCCACTTTATGAAGCAGCAATCAAAGGAGATTGGAAGACTGCTAAACCTATTCTTGACAAACACCCCTATGTGATACGTTCTGCCATCACCGAAAATTATGAAACATTGCTCCACGTTGCAGCATCAGCAGAAAGCACTAAGGCTGTGGAAGAATTTGTGACGAATCTAGTAACTTTGATGGACAAAAATGATTTGGAGCTACAAAACAAAAATTACAATACTGCCCTCAGTTTAGCAGCTGCAGCAGGAAATGTTAAAACAGCAACGATAATGGTGAAAAAGAATCCTGCTGTGGCTGAAATCCCTGGTAATAATCGAACGATGCCACTCTATATGGCTGCTTTATTTGCAAAACCTGAAATGGCGAGGTATTTGTATGGTATCTCTAAGAAAATGGGAGGCGATTATTGGTCACATGATAATCGTGGTTGGGTCCTACAAAAATGTGTTGAATCTGATATCTTTGGTAAGTTGTTATTTTTATCATTGTCCATTTTTAACCTATCATGATTTCTACAAATATGTGTGCGCGCAAGTGTGTTTTTATATATTTTCTTACACTTTCAGTTATTCTTATGGTTGATTTGTTTTATAATGAACTATTTGCATATTGCTAAAGGTTAAATTGCAAACTTCTAATGTAACTTTGTGTTTGGTCTTTGTATAATTTCTCTCATGAAGTGACCATACATTCTTTTTTAGATGTTGCTTTAAAGATAGTTGGTGATCGCCCGGAGCTACTTGTCAAGAAGGGGTTACTTACCGATGTTCTCTTAGCTTTGGCTCAGAAGCCTAAAGCATTAAAAGGAAAAAAACTACATGTTGTCTTCAGAATCATCAAGTCTAGTAAGTATATGCTCCTTACTCTGTTTTCTTGCTTCATTATACTTTCGACACATCATGATGTATTTCACATTTGTTTTTCACGTCGTTTTTTGATAGTTAATCTAATAACTACCATGGTCTTCTTGGTTTTCAGTTTTTGGAGTGTTTCATGTGAAGGTAGGGCCTGGTGAAAAAGAAAGTGAAGCCCTGCAATTATTAAGAATAATTTGGGAAAACACTGCCAAAATGGCTAAGACAGAGATTGATGACATAATCCGAGGTCCACCTCTAAGGGTGGGAAATACAATAAAAGGCTACCCTTCTCGAATACTTTTTGTTGCTGCTAAAAGGGGGAACACAAGGTTTATAGTTGAGCTCATTCGATCATATCCTGATCTAATATGGAAACAAGATGACAAAGGAAAGACTATATTTCACTTAGCGATCAAACGTCGGCAAGAAAAGATCTATAATTTGTTATATGAGATTGGTGCAATGAAAGATTTAATAACCCCTATTAAAGACAATAAAGGCAATAACATGTTGCATATGGTCTCAAAGAGTGCTAAGCAAAGCCGATTTCAAAATGTGTCTGGAGTTGCTTTACAAATGCAACGGGAATTGTTATGGTTCAAGGTACATCTTTCTTTTCAAGATAATTAGAGCTGCTAAATGGGTCATAATCAGGTCAAACTCGATATGAACCTGAGAATCGTGTGATACACATGAACTCGAACACGACATGTGTATTTGTGGGTTGACACGAACACGACTTGTTTATCCCGAAAAGCTATTATGTCATCCTTTTGCATATCATTACTTTAAAATTCTAAATTTACATATTTTTGTTTTTTTTTGAGACAATTATGTTTAAACTATGTCAATTTATTTTTAATATATTAAATATTGGGATAAATACTCAAATGGTTTAATTATTACATAAAACATATTTTAAAGTTTGAAATAAATAAATAAATAAATAGGTTGAATTGATCAACCCGCGAACCCGTTGGATTGACATGAACACGACCCATTAGCTGCACGTGTTTTATGGTTGGACCTGAAATTAACCTGACCTTGATTAGACAAAACTTAAACCTGCGGATTTCGTGTTAGGTTCGTGTCAAAATGTCACATTTATCATCTTTCTATTTTCATATGTTCATAAGATCAAGTAGGATGCCAAATATAAAAAAAAATGGTCAAACAGGCACAACTAAGCTAAAAGGAAACCGATAAAGTGATCGAACGGGTAAATTAGGCGGCTGGCCAATGTGTGTACAATGTAGACAACCTTCTAAATCATTTTATATAATGTTTAGTTTATTATTTTACTCTCCATAACCATATCTAATTCGTTAATTATTTATTATCGACCGTATTGTAAAATTATCTATTTTGATCCAAACCATTTTGATGGATGGAGAAGATGATTTTTGACTCCATAAATGACTCGATATATGTTGCAGGAGGTAGAGCAAATGATCCCACCTCAATATAGACAGAGGAAGAATAGAGAAAATGTAACACCACAAGACTTATTCACTAAGAAACATGAAAAGTTGGTAACCAAAGGCGAGGATTGGATGAAAAATACAGCGTCTCAGTGCATGGTGGTTGCAACCCTCATAACCACAATCGTTTTTGCAGCCGCTTTCACAGTTCCGGGTGGATACAACCAGGGCACCGGTATTCCTTTCTTTCGCAAAGAACCAGCCCTCATTATTTTTGTTATCGCAGACGCTGTTTCTTTAATATCCTCATCAACCTCGATCCTCATGTTCTTAGCTATCCTTACATCACGATATGCTGAACGTGATTTCTTAGAGTCATTACCCAGAAAGCTATTGTTCGGGCTTGCAACGCTTTTCCTCTCTATCGTGACCATGATGGTTGCATTTAGTGCGAGTTTCTTTGTACTTTATGATAAAAAGGTGAAATGGGTACCTATCACTATCACTGGTTTGGCTGGCATGCCAGTCATTCTATTCGCCATTCTGCAGTTTCGTCTTCTAGGAGATGTTTTCTACTCGACGTATCGATCTAGATATCTTTTCAAGCCTAAGAAACGCATCCTTTACTTTTAAAACCGTTGTAATATTTGTTGTCTTCCAAGGTTTGTGTACTTTAATGACTACTTTTGTATCATTCTTTGTCATTCCTAATTGTGTAATATTTAACTCTTTTTCATTTCACAAGTTTTCATTATTTTGTTAATATTGAGGACAATTTAGTTCATTTTTCCATCATCAAACCTCTTCATTGTTTTATCTTTTCTAGTCTTGGCTTGTTTAGGATATGAGATTTAATGTTCCTCACAATATATGTTATTTTTTGCTGGTTTAATTGGTGGTGGTGGTTGGGGTTTGTGGGGGGGGGGGGGGGGGGGGGGGGAGGGGGTCATAGTGATGACCAAGCCCAGTTACTTTTTTTTTTTTTTTTGTGATCTCAAATACTAAAATCCCTTCATTTAGAGGTGTTAAACGGGTCGTGTTCAATGGTTGAAGCGACACGAAGCTGAAAAATTTAACACAGATTGTATCGGACAAATGAACTCGAAAATGGCACGGTATTCGCGGGTCGACGATGCCCTTGACTCTTTTTTCTTTTCCTTTACTACTATAGATCACATACTGTCCTGAAATACATGGTAAAACCCGCGAGCTTACATGCTATAGTTTAGACATTTTAAATACCTTCATTTTGCCAAACATTCCATATTCCATATTGAATTCTCTTCAAATAGATATTCATAAAAAAAAGCTTTGACAGCTCAATGCATTTCTATAAACAAGACCCTACACTTCTTTCAACCGACTAACAGTTACGTTTGAAGTTGCCGAATGTCATCTATAACATTTAAGTTTGAAGTTGCCAAAGGTCATCTATAACATTTAAGGATGTCTGAAGCAGGGCCGGCCCTGAGAATTCGTGTACCCTGTTCGAGCTCCAAAAAACGTGCCTTTAGGCCTTAACGAAATTGAGTATTGAGCTCAATAAAGGTCTAAACCTAATGCCAATGGGCTAATAACTTATCTAAAGCATAAGAATAGTTTTGTAAGTGGGCCTATGTTGGTGTTTGTATTGGTATACCCTATTAAAAAAGAAATTTTTTCGTATACATATCGGGTTTTTTCTAAAAATAGCGTGCCCTCCGAAATATTGGGCCCTGGCCGATGGTCCTCCCCGCCCACCCCCAGGGCCGGCCTTGGTCTGAAGGTCCTTTACAACGTGCGAGACTTCACGGAGGTTCTTTATAAAAAAATTAAGGTTGCTAAGACTTAAGAAGGCTCCTTATAAAGTGCAAGGTTACTCGAAGGTCCTCTGTAACATTTAAACTACTCTTAAGCCTCTCATGTTTGCTAGAAGTTTTAACAGTGGCGGATCTACCTTGATGTAAGGGGTAGCCTCCGCTACCGCTTGGCCGGAAAAGTTTTGACGTTTTTAGTGTAAATTTTGGAAAAATTTGACGTTTTTTCGATTTCGTTACCGCTTATTTATAAAACGTTCCCGCTTGGTCGGAATCCTAGATCCGCCACTTAACAGTAAGTGACTCACGTAATATAAAACGTAGATGGAGTTGAATGTATACGAATACGTATTAGAAAGTTGATGGGGGTCAAAGTAATATTGTATATAGTTTCTAGAAAATGGGGGGGGGGGGGGGGGGGGGGGATTGACAACTATGAAAGTTGGGGGGAAGGGAAAAAACCTTTCATTAAAAGCCAAAAGAACAAATGATGGACCAAATGTGACCACCAAACCCCATGCTAAGTAGTAACCGAACAACGACCAAATTAGGGAGGAGTTTTGGTACGAGTTGTAAAGGTGATGAGTTGCGGAAGAAGAAGGTTGATCAAGATGATAAAGACGATGATCCTAACGCTGCAAAGCAAGGTGAGGATAAGCAACCAAGTAGTTTGCAAACTGCAGCTACTGAGCTGATGGGCAGTCTAGTGCTGGTGATGATAGAGGAAAGACGAAGGTGTTGATGTTCCGATTGTAAAACTATACTTTTATATCTAGTATCTATTTAAACCTATATATGCTCACCAACTATTTTTAGTTGACTTTTTATCTTATACATGTTTTAGGATACAACACACATGAGATATTATCAAGATGTTTTCTTGTATTATTTAAACAAATTTGTCTTTTATCAAATGTAAGGATCTTTTAATTTGGTTGAATAATATATATTTAAATTTTAATAGTTGATCATGAACTTTTGAACAAATATCATTTCGCCCTGATGTTTTTGTCATCGGTTGGGGTATTATATTCAAGGATCAGGATCACACATGATATATCAACTCATCTATTTATTATACTAAATGAATTCTCTTAGGCCACAAGGGCTATTCTTAGCCAATCATTTTGATGACGTGGACACCCTCTTAGGCCAGAGAATTAGCTTTGGGCGGCAATTCATTTTCCTTTTTATTAACACGCTCTCTCTCTCTCTCTCTCTAATAAAAAACCCTAACTCTTCATTTCCTTCGATCATCGCCCCTTTTCTTTATCATCGAGTTTCTTTTGTCTTCCCCCTTCATTATCCTCTGTAAACCCTAAAGGAATCTACACCAGTTCTTAGAGGATTACTGATTCAATCCGATGGAATAATGGATCTTTCAAATGTCGTTGTTGTTCTGCAAGCAACAGAGTCCCAATCGTGCTGAACGAAAAGCCGCTGAAGATAACCTCAATCAGGAATACAATTTCATCTATCTTCGATTTTAGGTAATTTGTATTTCCATTTTTTATTGATATAAATTATTTTAGGTTATACATCATTTGCTATGTGAAACATTAAATCCCCTATTTTCGAAGATTATCAACAACAAATATGCTATACAATGTACAGTAGACTATGGCGATTCGATTACAAACCCTAATTCAAAGATTGCCTTTTATTCAATATGTTTTGCTTTTTGTTTTCATTAGTTTTCTTATTTCAAATCTATATAATATGGTTCTGTATTTTATGCTATTAGTGTTCATCGAGATTATGATATAGAGGTTGAGAGTTTGGTTTTTTATCTTAATTTTGAAGAGAACTGAATATAGAACATGTTAGTGGGTCGGGTTCAATCCGTATAGGAGGTTATTTGATAGACTTTCCATGTGGGTACTGTGATTCTCTTGATTGATGATTCATAATTTTGAATTCAAATTTCAAATTTGAATTAATTATGGGGTCAAAGATTTGATGTAATTAGGTATTGATTAGCTGCATGATTTGATTGTAGATAAAGACGATATGTTCTTAAAGAGGTGGGTTCAATGAACCTGGACAATCAATGCATAATTATATGTTAACGCTACTTATGTTATAATTCGTGTTGATATATTTACATTTAATAATGCAGGTTCTCCCTAAAGCTTATCTTAGGAAACACATGACCGGAAAGTTGTGAAGAATCAATAGGTAAGCAGGTTCTTCATTACGCATTATTGTATGTTCATGTATTATTTGAGATTGTTAGATACAATGTGGAGGGGCGTATCTCTATTTTATTAGAAACCATGAGTAATCAATTGATAAGTATAATCACTATGTTTGGGGTTTATGTTTTTTCTTAAATTTTTTATTGCAAATAAATATAACTCCTCTGTTAGCATTAGAGATGAATTAAGAGAGGTAGAAATCTTTGTTGGTTGTTACATTTTTTATCAGATGATCATTATCCACCTCTAATTTCGGCAGCAGAAAAGTGATAATCAAGGGTACTGGTATGAATGAAGAAACTCAATATAGAGTCGTCAAGATCGTCATTAATTATGTGATTAATCGCTTTTGTTTCATTAAATTCATGATCTCATATTACTTCAGTCCCAATGAAATTATCTTTTGTATAATTTGGCTACGTTTGTGCAGGTGTTTGAGAATTGTAGTGTGGAGAAGGATGTCGCAGAATATATAAAGAAGAAAAACTTTGGTAAATTTATATTTTGTTATAATTTATGTTTCGCTTCATGACGAGCTCACAATTATATCGGGACTCAAGTAGCTTATATGGACCCTTGCTGGATACTTTTATATGTTTTTCAGTGATTAGTGTTAGTAATAATTTGATTAGTGTTAGTAATAATTTATAGTTGATTTTGAAACATAGATCTAATAATTTGGGCAAAAAATAGCATCTTGAAAAGCTCTCAGTCCAATGAACTCTAGATATTATGAATGTTGTGCAAAATAGTGGTGTGATGTATGAATTTGGTTAATTAAGATCTCTATTGCATGAGCCCGACAGAAGCATTCCTTATTGGATTTCTTCAAGGATCCCACCTCTCGCGGGGGTGCCCGTCTCTTAAAAGCAGTCAGTTACACCAGGTAACTAAATTTATGTTTCTTGAATTTGGCAAAAAAAAAAATGATCTTTACTTTCTTAAGTTATTGAGTTTAATTTTGTCTTTGCATTTTCAGGAGAAAAAAACAACATCCCAGAGTCCTAAAACCAAAACCAATGGGTTTTCGGTGAAAAGTGGACAGGATTCACCATTAGAGTCAGCTGGGTCGAACAAGTGGTTCAAGGCAGAGGTTGCGGCAGCATCTTCTATACGATCAATCCAGATCGAGGAGAAGGCTATGATGGATCTGAAGCGGTTTTATAGCGGTGTTAAAGTTGTTAACAACCAATTTTAAGGAGTGATGGTATTTCTTTTTCTTTATTATTGAACCCATTGACCCTAAAGTAGAAATCTTCAGTATGTTAATAAAACCTTCCTTAGACTTTGGTTAAATAAGATCTCTGTTGGATGGTTGTGTAACCATACCATTGTTTTATTTATTTCTTCCACCTATGAAATCTTCAGTTTTACTCTTTTTATGTTATCCATGTTAATCCGAGCTAATTGTTTAGTGTGTGGATCTTAATTGCAGAATAACAAATAAAATACCTTTTTCTAACAACATTTTTTTACTCCTATACATTAAACACCACTTTTTACATGGGCAATAACCATACCGCTAAACCGGTAGAATATTTGCAACTGGTTTTTAATACATTTAATTAAGATCCGAATGTGCTAGAATTAATGATTGGATGTGTACTGATACTATGCTTGGATTTCTATTAAAAAATTAGTAGTTATTTTTTGGTACTTTGTAAATATTTACTTTTATGGGTAGATTTAATTATTTTTGTTATTAAAAAAAATCAATAGGAAAACGAGGGTCTCATAATCAGCACTCATCGAATTCAAAGGTTTGACATAGAAGATTTGGGATCATAAGCTATGGTATGAATTTCTGCTATTTTTTATACTGTGGAAATTGTGTGAAATGGGGAGGTGGAGTTAGTTAATATTTTTAGGTGGCAATACCAGATTGGATATTTATCCAGATGCCATTGCATCTGGGCCGGATACTGCTACAGTGTGGATGCCACATTACTTGAATAACTTGATTAGTTCGTTTGTTCGATAGGCTTAGACTTGGAGAACCATGTGACAGAATAATGGATTTGCTGACCACTTAATTTAGAGAAAAGGCTATTTTTTTAATTAACATTTATTAGTTTTTTTTAGTTTAACTTGTGACATTGGGCTATGAAAAAAAAATTAAAGATACAACAAGATTTGCAGCCATGTTTAGAGTTAAAGCCATGTTTTTCACAAAAATAAATAAATAAATAAATAAAACAAAATTTGCAGCAATAGCCATGTTTTGATATAACCTGTAAAATTAGTATTTGTGGCCAAAATATGAACCTACAATATGCACCCAACTTGGACCACTTAAAAGAATATCTATTGAAACCATTATCAAATAATAACGTTGCTTGCACAAGTTTTATGTTCTTCTCCCTGAGCTAACTGGTAGACTGTTGATTGATGAGCATGTTGGTTGAATTTGTTAATATGCTTAGCTTATAATAATTCCATTAAAGAGAAAAAAAAGTTGCAGGTTGTTTAGATGTACAATATTCAAATGCTTGAATCTTATCTATCTATCTATCTATCTATCTATCTACTATACTAAAAGAAATCTCCTTAGCCACATGGCCTATTCTTAGCCAATCATTTTGTTGATGTGGACACCCTTTTAGGCTAGAGAATTCCTCTTGAGTGCCAATCTCTTTTCCTCTATGCTCCTTCACTCCTTCTCATGTAAGTTTCTTCAAACCGCCATCTCTCTCTCTTCTTTCCCATTTTTATTTCATCTTCCATACACGCACATTATTCACATTCATCTTCCACCGCTTTCTCTCTCATCTTGATTTTCAGAAAATACTGATTCCAATTTTAGGGTTCTTCCATTCCATTATTGTTGATTGCATCTTTGGCGATTTTCAGAAAACCCTCATTCCTTTGGTTTAGGCGTTAAAAATCTATTCCTTTTATCACACGCTTTTGACAGGATGATCTCTATAACCAGACTTTCTTTTTTACTTCTCCCCTTTTCTTTCAATCATCTTACAATCACCAAATCTAAATCTCAGCTGTATCCTACTTTGGCGCCTTCATATGACAATTTCAGATACATCAATTTCATCTTCAAAGAAACCAGGTAAGTTTATAAATGAAATCTTGAATATGTTCAGAAATTAGGGTTTTTTTTTTTATGATGGTGATGATTATGATAATATGAGAACTTGGAATTTGATTCTTCAATCTTGATTCGTCTGATTTTGTTTATCTTTCATGGGCTTTAAACTCAGTTTGACGGGTCTGGTACTGGTAGTCGCCGGTGTGTTTTGTTTTGTTTGTCGGCTGTTGTTCTGATTGAAGAAGGATGAAGAGAAATAAACACTTTGGTAGTTTCACCATTAGAAATTGCAAGTTAGTGAAAATTGGGAAGTTGGTTTTCTGTTACTCTATGTTGTACACCTACTTATTGAAGTAGATTTTGAGCAATTGTCAGAGGTGGCGTTGTTTGCTGACACTCTTACAGTTCAACAATTGGGAGTGATGATTTGGAATTAGCTTCAAAACTGATAATGAACCTTTCAAGGTATGTCGTTTACCGAAATCCTCTGTTTTATTGCATATAAATCAGTTGTTTAACATACTGGTGGTGTTCGGGTTCACCTATTTAACCCGTTTAATCAAACAAGATGACCATCAACACGTTTAAAATAAAAATATATGTTTATTAAGCTCAACCCGTCAACATGTTTATGACCCGTTTAATCCATTGAGCAGGAGCAAGTGTTGCTGCTGGTGCTGTTAGAAGGGTTACTGGAGCTGATTTTAGGAATGGTAATGGTTGATTTGTTGCTTGCTATACATATAGTTGCCAAGGTGTTGCTTGCTATATATACAATTATGTAAGTTTTTATTTGAATTTTGGTCATTTTAATCATAGTTTGATTAAAATTAAGGTGTTAAAATGGGCAGGTTGAGTGTGTTGGTTAGTAGTTTAAAATGGATCTAGGTCAAAGGTCAAAACGGGTCATTTTTTAGTACGGATTGAAACCTCTAATATTTACAATTATGCAAGGTTTTTTTATAGACTTTGGTCACTCTAATCATAATTCGATTACAATTAAGGTGTTAAAATGGGCTGGTCAAGTGTGTTGGGTAACTGTTTAAACTGGATTCAAGTCAACACGGGTCATTCTTTGGAACGGGTCGAACCCTCGCCTCTATTATTTACAACTATGAAAGTTTTTCTTTAGATTATGGTGATATTAATAATAATTTGATTACAATTAAGATGCTAAATATGGGCGGCTCGAGGTTGTTGGTTAATAGTTTAAACTGGATTTAGGTCAAAACTGGTCATTCTTTGGTATGGGTTGAAACTTCTAATACTTAAAATTATATAATTTTTGAAAAAGATATTAACTTTAGTTCTGTATGTAGGTTCTTGAACAAAGCTTGCATCATTCAGAACCCAAAAGACTTAACGTCATTAGGGATTGCATCAAAAGACTTATTGAAGTAGATTTTGAGCAATTGTCAGAGGTGACGTTGTTTGCTGACACTCTTACAGTTCAACAATTGGGAGTGATGATTTGGAATTAGCTTCAAAACTGATAATGAACCTTTCAAGGTATGTCGTTTACCGAAATCCTCTGTTTTATTGCATATAAATCGTTTGTTTAACGTACTGGTGGTGTTCGGGTTCACCTATTTAACCCGTTTAATCAAACAAGATGACCATCAACACGTTTAAAATAAAAATATATGTTTATTAAGCTCAACCCGTCAACATGTTTATGACCCTTTTAATCCATTGAGCAGGAGCAAGTGTTGCTGCTGGTGCTGTTAGAAGGGTTACTGGAGCAGATTTTAGGAATGGTAATGGTTGATTTGTTGCTTGCTATACATATAGTTGCCAAGGTGTTGCTTGCTATACATACAATTATGTAAGTTTTTATTTGAATTTTGGTCATTTTAATCATAGTTTGATTAAAATTAAGGTGTTAAAATGGGCAGGTTGAGTGTGTTGGTTAGTAGTTTAAAATGGATCTAGGTCAAAGGTCAAAACGGGTCATTTTTTAGTACGGATTGAAACCTCTAATATTTACAATTATGCAAGGTTTTTTTATAGACTTTGGTCACTCTAATCATAATTCGATTACAATTAAGGTGTTAAAATGGGCTGGTCAAGTGTGTTGGGTAACTGTTTAAACTGGATTCAAGTCAACACGGGTCATTCTTTGGAACGGGTCAAACCCTCGCCTCTATTATTTACAACTATGAAAGTTTTTCTTTAGATTATGGTGATATTAATAATAATTTGATTACAATTAAGATGCTAAATATGGGCGGCTCGAGGTTGTTGGTTAATAGTTTAAACTGGATTTAGGTCAAAACTGGTCATTCTTTGGTATGGGTTGAAACTTCTAATACTTAAAATTATATAATTTTTGAAAAAGATATTAACTTTAGTTCTGTATGTAGGTTCTTGAACAAAGCTTGCATCATTCAGAACCCAAAAGACTTAACGTCATTAGGGATTGCATCAAAAGACTTATTGAAGTAGATTTTGAGCAATTGTCAGAGGCGACGTTGTTTGCTGACACTCTTACAGTTCAACAATTGGGAGTGATGATTTGGAATTAGCTTCAAAACTGATAATGAACCTTTCAAGGTATGTCGTTTACCGAAATCCTCTGTTTTATTGCATATAAATCGTTTGTTTAACGTACTGGTGGTGTTCGGGTTCACCTATTTAACCCGTTTAATCAAACAAGATGACCATCAACACGTTTAAAATAAAAATATATGTTTATTAAGCTCAACCCGTCAACATGTTTATGACCCTTTTAATCCATTGAGCTGGAGCAAGTGTTGCTGCTGGTGCTGTTAGAAGGGTTACTGGAGCAGATTTTAGGAATGGTAATGGTTGATTTGTTGCTTGCTATACATATAGTTGCCAAGGTGTTGCTTGCTATACATACAATTATGTAAGTTTTTATTTGAATTTTGGTCATTTTAATCATAATTTGATTAAAATTAAGGTGTTAAAATGGGCAGGTTGAGTGTGTTGGTTAGTAGTTTAAAATGGATCTAGGTCAAAGGTCAAAACGGGTCATTTTTTAGTACAGATTGAAACCTCTAATATTTACAATTATGCAAGTTTTTTTTATAGACTTTGGTCACTCTAATCATAAATCGATTACAATTAAGGTGTTAAAATGGGCTGGTCAAGTGTGTTGGGTAACTGTTTAAACTGGATTCAAGTCAACACGGGTCATTCTTTGGAACGGGTCGAACCCTCGCCTCTATTATTTACAACTATGAAAATTTTTCTTTAGATTATGTTCATACTAATAATAATTTGATTACAATTAAGATGCTAAATATGGGCGGCTCGAGGTTGTTGGTTAACAGTTTAAACTGGATTTAGGTCAAAACTGGTCATTCTTTGGTATGGGTTGAAACTTCTAATATTTAAAATTATATAATTTTTGAAAAAGATGTTAACTTTAGTTCTGTATGTAGGTTCTTGAACAAGCTTGCATCATTCAGAACCCAAAAGACTTAACCTCATTTGGGATTGCATCAAAAGACTTATTGAAGTAGATTTTGAGCAATTGTCAGAGGTGACGTTGTTTGCTGACACTCTTACAGTTCAACAATTGGGAGTGATGATTTGGAATTAGCTTCAAAACTGATAATGAAACTTTCAAGGTATGCCGTTTACCGAAATCCTCTGTTTTATTGCATATAAATCGTTTGTTTAACATACTGGTGGTGTTCGGGTTCACCTATTTAACCCGTTTAATCAAACAAGATGACCATCAACACGTTTAAAATAAAAATATATGTTTATTAAGCTCAACCCGTCAACATGTTTATGACCCGTTTAATCCATTGAGCAGGAGCAAGTGTTGCTGTTGGTGCTGTTAGAAGGGTTACTGGAGCTGATTTTAGGAATGGTAATGGTTGATTTGTTGCTTGCTATACATATAGTTGCCAAGGTGTTGCTTGCTATACATACAATTATGCAAGTTTTTATTTGAATTTTGGTCATTTTAATCATAATTTGATTACAATTAAGGTGTTAAAATGGGCAGGTTGGGTGTGTTGGTTAGTAGTTTAAAATGGATCTAGGTCAAAGGTCAAAACGGGTCATTTTTTAGTACGGATTGAAACCTCTAATATTTACAATTATGCAAGGTTTTTTTATAGACTTTGGTCACTCTAATCATAATTCGATTACAATTAAGGTGTTAAAATGGGCTGGTCAAGTGTGTTGGGTAACTGTTTAAACTGGATTCAAGTCAACACGGGTCATTCTTTGGAACGGGTCAAACCCTCGCCTCTATTATTTACAACTATGAAAGTTTTTCTTTAGATTATGGTGATATTAATAATAATTTGATTACAATTAAGATGCTAAATATGGGCGGCTCGAGGTTGTTGGTTAATAGTTTAAACTGGATTTAGGTCAAAACTGGTCATTCTTTGGGTATGGGTTGAAACTTCTAATATTTAAAATTATATAATTTTTGAAAAAGATATTAACTTTAGTTATGTATGTAGGTTCTTGAACAAAGTTTGCGTCATTCAGAACCCAAAAGACTTAACATCATTTGGGATTGCATCAAAAGACTTATTGAAGTAGATTTTGAGCAATTGTCAGAGGTGACGTTGTTTGCTGACACTCTTACAGTTCAACAATTGGGAGTGATGATTTGGAATTAGCTTCAAAACTGATAATGAACCTTTCAAGGTATGTCGTTTACCGAAATCCTCGGTTTTATTGCATATAAATCGTTTGTTTAACATACTGGTGGTGTTCGGGTTCACCTATTTAACCCGTTTAATCAAACAAGATGACCATCAACACGTTTAAAATAAAAATATATGTTTATTAAGCTCAACCCGTCAACATGTTTATGATCCGTTTAATCCATTGAGCAGGAGCAAGTGTTGCTGCTGGTGCTGTTAGAAGGGTTACTGGAGCTGATTTTAGGAATGTTAATGGTTGATTTGTTGCTTGCTATACATATAGTTGCCAAGGTGTTGCTTGCTATACATACAATTATGCAAGTTTTTATTTGAATTTTGGTCATTTTAATCATAATTTGATTACAATTAAGGTGTTAAAATGGGCAGGTTGAGTGTGTTGGTTTGTAGTTTAAAATGGATCTAGGTCAAAGGTCAAAACAGGTCATTTTTTAGTATGGATTGAAACCTCTAATATTTACAATTATGCAAGGTTTTTTTATAGACTTTGGTCATTCTAATAATAATTCGATTACAATTAGTAGTTTTTTTTATAGACAATTGGTCATTCTAGGTCAAAGGTTTTTTTTTATAAATAGTTTGATTTTGATTCTTCACCAAATTATTAGAAATGACGATCTTGAGGTAGTACGGGAGTTAGGATCTGGTATACATGGAGCTTTTTATCACAGGAAATGGAAAGGTTCAGATGTCGCGATCAAAAGAATTAAAGGCAGTTGTTTTGCTGGCAAACCATCTGAGAGAGAGCGTTTGGTATCACCGCATTAATGCACTTTTTCTGGTAATAGTTTGTTGATTTTGGACACAAATTTTAAGTTAACAATGGTTAAGTGTTTAATTTGAATTTGAGAGGATGCTTCAGTTGCCTACAAATTTAGTCTAAATGGGTTTTGATCCATTACAGAACTAGATGGGCCATTCGTTTTGTCTTCTTAAACAACCGGCTTAACAAACATTTGGTATTCATGTTTCATTTTAAAAGCTTATTATGTAAATGCGAAGAAAGTTAACATTGCTCACTATAAACACTTTTTATTTTTTTATTTTTATAATTTTGTTGTTTACACCAACCCCAAGTTAAATGACCCTTTTTTTTAATCTTTCTTCATTATATCTTTGTTAAAGTTAATGCAGGCATGGCAGAGGTTACACTAATAGTTCCATATATTTCGAATTACAAAACGGTTTAATCAAACGCATCCCATACTCACTTGGTATAATCAAACAAGATGACCATCAACACGTTTAAAATAAAAATATATATATATAAAAAACGGGTTTTACATTCGTGTCATATTAAATATGGGTCGGGTTGGAAACGCTTAAGAAATATCTAATTTAGATGTTTAGGAAGAGATAGTTAATTGGGCGCTTCTGTGAGCATCATGTTAGCCGGAGACAGTTAATTTTATAGCTGCAGGTAAGTCTATTTTTGTTTGATTTTGTTGACTTAGTCAACTCTTTAACTCTTTTTAAATATTTCCCGAACTCGATATTGTAATGTTAGATCTTTAGTTCGTGCTTTTCTTAATGATGCCTTTCTTTATGAATGTTTGCACCAGACCTTAACACTTGCTCAGTCGGTGAAGATAGATCTTTGTAGAAGCATGGACTACTAACATTGATCTTTGTAAGTTTATTGTTTTTTTTTCTTATTCTCAATTCTTAAAAATGTAGGCTGAGTATTCGAATGAATATAGATTATATGGTAGAGTTTAACAAGGATTTGAATGAATATTGATTAGTATATGATGCATGTGTTGTAAAACAGTTTGAGATTGATTGTTATATGTTTTAGACTAGATAACCACAAGAATTACAAAGATTCAGTTCATTTAAAATAAAAAAATTAAGGCATAATTTGAATGTTTGGCCTGTTTTGCTAGAGTTGTTTAGGTCTGGAGAGAAGGCATGACGCCTCATACAACCAAAAGTTCCATCATCTTCTTCATTAACTCAAGTATTAAAACACACATAATCTTTCAATCTCAATTGTCCGTTTCACGTATCAGCTTGGAATAAAGTATCAGGTTCGCTCTCTCATGTTTTTTACCAAATCGATGAATTGATGTGTGATTTAGTGTTCGGATGCTATGCTATTCATATCAAAAACTTTGATTCATCTTCGGTTCGCACGTTCTACACAACTATGTGTTCGTGTAGCAGGAGAGTTGTGGTTTTGTTTCTTAGAATTGTTTTTTTTTTCCTTTGTTGCCTTAGGTTTAATTCAATATTGATATTCAACTTAAATTGATATGGGTATTAAACTTTTTAACATTAACTTTCTAATTTTCACGGTTCTAATGGAACGTAAATGACAATACGTTTATACAGGCGCATTGAATCGGAAATACAAATTATTTTTCTTGTTGTTTTTTAAATACGTTTATATAGCGTGAATATGAAAATGAACATCTTTGGACAATTCAATTTTTGTTCATTTCTAATTGCAAATCATCGTTCAACTATAGCTAGAATAAGAACCAAAAGAACATAGAAATTTGGTATAGATGTAGCCAGAGCAGTAAATAAAACTACAAGAAACTTGGTGGATTATTTTGAATTTTATGAGTAACGTGTCAAATATGTTTACAAAAGATATTTTATTACCATTATAGTTCCATATATTTCGAATTACAAAATGATTTTGAAGGTATGATTACATCTTGGATGAATTTCAGTTGTTTTTTTATAAACATTGCCCTATTCGATTCATATATAGGTAAATAGATCAAATTTGTCATATTAAATATGGGTCGGGTTTCCCGCTTAAGAAATATCTAATTTAGATGTTTAGGAAGAGATAGTTAATTGGGCGCTTCTGTGAGCATCATGTTAGCCAGAGACATTTAATTTTATAGCTGCAGGTAAGTCTATTTTTGTTTGATTTTGTTGACTTAGTCAACTCTTTAACTCTTTTTAAATATTTCCCGAACTCGATATTGTAATGTTAGATCTTTAGATCGTGCTTTTCTTAATGATGCTTTTCTTTATGAATGTTTGCACCAGACCTTAACACTTGCTCAGTCGGTGAAGATAGATCTTTGTAGAAGCATGGACTACTAACATTGATCTTTGTAAGTTTATTATTTTTTTCTTATGCTCAATTCTTAAAAATGTTAATTTAACTAAGAAAACATAAGTAAATATTTAATGTGCAAGTTTGTTTGCTTCTTGAGCTGATCTCAGTTGTGTTGGGCGTGTTGCAGCCAAACTGGAACTCTGCTCCAGTGTTAAAGACAGTTTTGTTTATAGCAAGATCTCAAATGTTGAAGCAAAAGGGCTCATAACATGGATAGGTTCATAATCTTGCTTTTAACTTTATGGTTTGAAGATAAACATATGTGGTTATAAGTATTAAATGGATAGACAGTTTAGTCTAGATTTTATTATGATTCAATTAAATTTTGTACCTGACCTGTTACAACGTGATTCATATTTGTCTCCCAATGATGAAAATCCTGGATCCCTTACTACTGCTATGTGTGCTTTAATGAACCTCCATGTTTGCAAAGGTGGATAGTATTATATAATGTTGAATTATTTTAGAATGGTTTTTATATTGAACATTTCAATAAGGATTTTTATATTGAACCGAATGTTATGTAAGTTCCAGTTTGCTCATTTGTGAAACTTCTATTTGAATTGGTTGATAGAGCTATTTGATATTCATGTATGTACTTAAAACAAGTTGATGCGGATTCTGGGCTATACATTATCTTTGATGGGTCAAATAAAATAGTTACTCGAAAGGTAATGGGTCAATTGGGTTGAATATACCAAAGTTGCCAGAAGGTTTTTATTTGCACTACATGCATACATCCATATAAATACATACATGTCTGAATTGTTATGCATAACATGTTATGAGCACATGCATAGGGCAATAAGATATACGGAAGAGATTATTAGGCAATCAATCCACCTAAAAGTTGACTTATCAAGCTATATCAAGATTATTCTTTGACTAAATAAATTTAAGGGCAACAAAAACAAGGTGGATTAGTTGGCATTGTTGTAAATTATAAGTTTTTACAGTATTACTTTGAACATATTTTAGTTCTGAGCCCAAAAGTAGAGGTACAGGTAATAGTCACATGAGTTTTACTGAAACGGGTTCAAATTCAAACTAACAGTCACACGAGTTTTACTGAAACGGGTTCAAATTCAAACTGACTAGTTCCGTTTAGGTTGGTCCACAAACATGCTGGTATCATTTCTTTGGAACATATTTTTATAAATAGTTAATATGTTAATTATAAGTAGAAAAATAGTATTATTATTTTAGTATTCTTGATCATTGAATAAAAACAATTTAAGAAGTTTCATGTGTTAAACTAGACTTAAGATGACTTATGATGTGTTATTCACGTAGCAAAGTTTTTCAAATTAATCCATTCGAGATCAAACATGACCCAAATGATCTATTCATAAGCAAATGGTCGAAATTGTCACATTAACAAACAAATTCGTAACATGTTGATGGCTAATAAAAAGTTTTTACATGATCCGTTTCAAGACGTGTATATATTCATAACATTTTATGTAAACAACGATGATGGAGCGATATTATCTTTAATCAACCCGTGTAATACACGGGTCCTTAGGCTAGTAATTCATTCATTGATTCAATATCGAATACAAAGGGGTTTATATATATATATATATATATATATATATATATATTCTACTAGTTACAATAATAAACCTCTAACTTATGACAATTAAATATTTGGCTTAACATTCCCCCGCAAGTTGAGGGCGGGTAACGACCTACAACATGGATCTTAAAAATTCAAATCTTTGAGTTGATAATGGCTTCGTGAAGATGTCGGCAATTTGATCATCTGTTTTAATAAATTGAACCTTCATATTTCCTTGACTGACTTGCTCACGAACAAAATGAAAATCTACCTCCACATGTTTAGTTCTAGCATGAAACACCGGGTTTGCTGAAAGATATGTGGCTCCAAGATTATCACACCAAAGAGTGGGTTTATTCAACTTAACTCCCAGTTATTGTAGAAGAGACTTTAGTCAGATTAGTTCAGCAACCCTACCAGCAATAGCCTTGTATTCGGATTCAGTAGACGACCTAGAGACAGTTTTCTGCTTACGAGCTGACCATGATACTAAGTTTGAACCCAAGAAGATAGCATAGCCCCCCGTGGATCGACGGTCGACCGGCCAACCAGCCCAATCGGAATCCGAATATGCTGTAACAGGAACCAACCGCTCACCCCAATGTGAATCAGCAAAGGCATGTAATGTAGACGTTGTGTTCGATGTAAAACGAAGGCCCAGTTGAGACGTTCCCTTGAGATAGCGAATTATACGTTTGACAGCCGTCCAATGGGATTCGTGAGGTTCATGCATGAACTGACAGACCCTGTTGACAGCGTAGGCAATGTCGGGCCGAGATAAAGTAGCATACTGAAGTGCTCTAACACAATGACGATATCTTGTAGGATCGGGCATAAGTGGGTCGTCCTTGGTTATCGTATCTGCTTTGGCATTTGTAGGTGTTGCAAGCGGTTTCGAATCTTTTAACCCGGCCCGATCAATAAGTTCCTGAATATACTTCCTTTGAGATAGGATAAGACCCGAAGATGTGTGAAGAACTTCAATACCAAGAAAGTAAGTAAGACGACCCATGTCAGTGAGAGACACCTGCTGACCAAGAGAGGCAATAATGCGATTAACTGTGTTGGGATCGTTGCCCGTAATGATGATGTCATCCACGTAAACGAGTAGATAAACCTGTGTACCCAAGTGGTTAAGGATAAATAATGATGGATCAGTTTTGGAACCATGAAAACCAAGATGCTGTAAGACGTTTGAGAGTTTGGTGAACCATGCCCTGGGTGACTGTTTTAAGCCATAAAGGGATTTGTGCAACTTGCAAACATGATGCAGATGGTTAGGATCCTCGAAGCTTGGGGGTTGACGCATGTAGACCATTTCATGTAAATCACCGTGCAAAAACGCATTTTGCACATCAAGTTGTTTGATAGACCAATTGTTAGAGACGTAAAGAGAAAGAACCGTGCGGATGGTAGCTGGTTTGACCACGGGGCTGAACGTCTCATGATAATCAATGCCAGACTGTTGTAAAAAACCCTTTGCTACCAATCGAGCCTTGTGTCTAGTCAGGTTCCCATGCTGATCATTTTTCAACATGTAAACCCACTTGCAATCAATAACATTAGAATTTAGAACCGGAAGAACTAACGACCACGTTCTGTTTCTGTGTAGTGCGTGCAACTCGGCTGCCATGGCTTGACGCCACTCCGCGGATTCGTTGGCAACAGTAAAGGAAGTCGGTTCAGAAGGAACGGTAGCGGTGGTGGCGATATTAGCTGAAGGGTCAAAAATTTTTCGGGGTTTAGGATGTGGCCGAAGGTGAGGAGGTCGGTAACTGGGCGTGGATGGTTGCGAAGGAGAGGAAGTAGGTTGGGTGGTAGTGGTCTGTGGAATAGGGGCGGTTTGGACAGGTTCGGAAATAGGAGGGGTGGGTAGCGATGGTTCGGTTGTAGTAGTGGATGGGTTATCAAAAATGGTTAATGGCGGATCAGGAATTGTAGAAAAAGAAGGGGCGGTTGTGAAGGGTGAAGGAGGGTCGATGGAGGGTTCAGTAAGGGAGGGAAAAACATGCTCGTTAAATCGGACATAGCGAGCAATGTAGATTCGATGAGTAGTTTGATCAAGGCATTGATATCCATGATGAGATGGGCTATAACCGAGGAATATACAAGGAGTAGAACGAAATTCAATTTTGTGTTGGTTATATGGACGTAAATAAGGAAAACAGAGACATCCGAAGACTCGAAGAAATGAGTAATCGGGTGGACGTTGGAAAACTAGTTGATATGGGGATTTGTTTGAGGAAAGACGAGAGGGTAGACGATTGATGAGGTAGATGGCGGTTTGAAAAGCGAATGACCAAAAAGTTTGAGGTAGTTTGGATTGGGCTAGTAAGGTGAGACCGGTTTCCACGACGTGGCGGTGGCGACGCTCGACAATACCATTCTGTTCACTCGTATGAGGACACGAGCGACGATGTAAAATACCATGGGATGTAAAAAACTGAGTAAGGTTCCGAAACTCGCCACCCCAATCAGTTTGAACACTTTTTAGTTTGGTGTTAAATTGGCGTTCAACTAGGCGAACGAAATTTGTAAAGGTGGTAAAAACGTCGGATTTTTGCATGAGCGGGAAATACCACATATAGCGTGTATGATGGTCAACACATAACAAAAAATAACGATAACCGTCAAAGGACGTGGTAGTATGGCCCCAAACATCACAATAAACCAAATCAAATATGTTTTTTCTACGAAATGATGAAATAGGCAAAGTAAGTTTGGACATTTTTCCCAATTGACAAGAAGTACACAAAGATGAACAAAGTTTGTCAGAAACAGGTAAAGAAAAAGTTTTAACAATATGTTGAAAAACTTGAAAGTGAGGATGCCCAAGTCGTTGATGCCACATAGTAGATGGAGCTCGAAAAGCAGTGAACGCCATCTTGGAAACCGGTTGAAAGGAAGGTAGGCGAATGGTGTAGAGACCCTGGTCACTGGGGCCCGTGAGGAGGATAGCCTTGGTAGCCTCGTCCTTCACAACAAAAAAAGAAGTGTGAAATTCAAAGAAAACGTTATTATCTTTGCAAAATTTGTGAACGGAAAGTAGGTTACGTTGTAGGCCCGGGACATGAAGTATGTGGTTAAGTTGTAAGTTTTTGTTTGAGGTAAAAAAGGATTTTGAACCGACATGAAGGATTGGAAGAGAGTTACCGTTACCAACATAGAGGGAGTCATTACTGTAATAGACGTCCGAGTTGTCCATACTAGCAAGATCAGGAGTACCATGGGAATTAGCGCCTGTATCTGATGTCCAAGTAGTATATGAGCCTAGGGCTGCAAACGAATCAAACGTTCGGCGAACAGTTCATGAACCGTTCGGCGGGAAGTTCGTTTGTGTTCGTTCATTTATTAAACAAACGAACACGAACAAGAAATTTCGTTCATTTAGTTAAATGAACAAACATGAACATAGGTCGTGTTCGTCCATTTATGTTCGTGAACGTTCGGTAACGTATTCGTTTGTCTTCGATAGTTCATTAGTGTTTTTAGTTTTTATATTTATTTAAATACTTCAACATTCCGACAAATTAAATATCTAATAAGTTTCGGTGTATTATATATTTTGTTCATGAATGATTGTTTGTGTTCGTTTGTTTCCATTTGTGTTTATGAACATTAGTTTGTGCTCATTTGTGTTCATCAAGGTTCGTTTTTGTTTGTTGCCTAAAATTAGCAAACAAACACAAACGAACATGAACATAGAATCTCGTTCGATAAGTGTTCGTGAACGGTTCGCGAACACATATATTTCTTAACAAACGAACACGAACAAGGTCCTGTTCGTGTTTGTTCGGTTCGTTTAATGAGCCCGCTTCAAAGTTAGCATAATTCGCTTGAGGTGATCCACGAGAAGAACCGCTGCGATTCGGGCACTGTGAGGGAATATGGCCAATACCGCACCTATTGCAATGACCGTAAACCATATTTTGAGTGGACACCCAAGCAAATCGGCGAGAACCTTGTGAACCACCACGGCCCCCGCGAGAAAGCGCACGGCCCCGACCATATCCACGGGTCGGTCTTGAAGAAACTGACCGATTAGCATAGTTTGCCTGAGGAGCCGATGGTGATGCCGACGGTTGAGTTGTGGAAGCAAGTTGGTTTGCCAAAAGTTGAAGGTTGGTAATCTGCTGCTGAATCGAAGCCAAATCGGGGGCCTGGGAAGTAGTTGTTACGGCAGTGGTAACATTGAAGACTTGTGGAGAGGCCGATGATGAAGAAACAGCGGACCGAGTGATATATTCATGATCACCAATCAAGCCGTGAAGCTCGTTAAATTGAACCGGTGGGGAGCGGGCAAGAGAATTGCTTTTCAAACCATGGTATTCCTCACGTAAACCGGCTATAGTAAGCATGACGAGATCTTTGTCTTTAACGGGTTCACCAATATTTGCAAGAGCCGTTGCATATTCTTGAGCACGGCTAAGATAATCGATACCTTTTTCACCATCTCTCATTGAAATCTTTAAAAGCTATGTTTTTAGGGTGAACTCATGAGATGAATTCGAAGGAGCATATGCACGTGCTAAACTTAACCACACTTCCCGAGCCGTGTCTACTTGGATGTGTTGAAACGAAGACTCGAAAGCAGTGGATATAATAATCATGCGGACGTGCGCATCATTAGCAATCCAGTTTGTAAAATTTGGGTTTGTAGTAGTAGCATCACCGGTTGTAATTTTCTCTTCCGAGCATGATAACGTGTTGTCAACATAACAATATAATCCATTGGCCTTTAAAAATGGTTCCATCATGGCTTTCCAGTAGCCATAATTGTTTGGTGTAAGATTGAATGCAAACTTGTGGGAATTATGGGATGTACGTTCTTGAATACCGAAGGCAGTAATCGTTGTCATGATGAGAAAGACAGTGATTTTGATACCTGATGAGAAAAAAAAAACAGCGATTTCCTTGAATCTTGATCCAACCCTTCTCTCTCCTTCTCCTTGTTAGTTGCACCCTCCAAAAGAATCCTTCAAGCTGTTGTCGAATATAATAATCAAAATTCCTTTTTTTTTTGGAATAATTGTCTTTGTGCGTGTTTTTGAAGAATATTACTTCTTTTTTTTTTTTTTTTGTGGATAACTGTCAAAAGAATATCACTTTTTTTTTGTTTCGTGGGTTCCTAGGTCACCTCCCCTCTGCCGCCTTTACTTATGGTTCGTCGGCAGAATGTATGGTTCGTCGGGTGGGAGTTCGTCGCTGTTGTTCGTCGTTGGTTAACGGCTGGTATTTTGATGGTTGGCTGATGATTTGTTGGTTGATCATCGGTAGGTTAACGGCGAGTGGGGGTTGTTTATTTAGGGTTTACAAGTTGATTGGCTCTAATACCATATCAACTTATAATTCATTCATTGATTCAATATCGAATATAAAGGGGTTTATATATATTCTACTAGTTACAATAATAATCCTCTAACTTATGACAATTAAATATTTGGCTTAACATGATATAATTATTTAAAGGAATGTTGGCATTCTTTTTAGCCTTCATTAATCCTTCAGAGTCTAACTCTTCTTCGATTTCAACAATTTCACAAACAGGTTTTTTTTCAGATTTAACAGACTTTTCATAAAAACATCAAGGTTATCATGTAAAAATCAGATGGATCAGCAACCAAAGGTGTTTTAATTTCAACATCTGTGACCCTATCCTGTTCCACTTTTGTCGTTTTCGTCAAAGCTTATATTTTTAAACTCTTTTTCATTACTATTTTAAACATTATATGCCTCTTGTAAAGTTTTGAGATCACAAATTATGTCTAGTTAATCGTTCAATTTTACCGAAATAATCAATACATTTAGCACATTGTGGTGGTATAGGATCAATATATTTTACAAAAGTTTCAGTAGTTACCTCAAATATCTTGGACATCAATGTCTATGAAGGATAATCCAAAGAAACTTCAGACGAAGTATCAGACACTTTCTGATCAACCATTTGAGTTCCTGACTCGAAATACGCTGAGTAAAATCATCTCCACCCTTTTTCACAAATACTGATTTCTGACCCTTAATCTCTACAAAACACGTTGCACCCCCCAAAGATTTATTTGTCTCAAAAACATTCGACTAATCAAACCCCTTGTCATGTTGAACAACTAAAGCCTTTTGTGTATTCTCATTGGCAGTTGAGGTTGATGGTGTTAAGGTAGGAACTAGAGCCTTTTGGTTATTAGGTGCAACGGTTTGAGCTTGAGTAGGTTTAGGCTGTTGGTTTTGGTTTCTAGAAGGTTGAGGTCGGTATTGGAAACTCTATTGTTGAAAGTTAGCTTTTTGGCTAAAAGGATTTTGGTTACCACCCACACTTAGTTTGTTACATTCTCTCTTGAAGTGACTATTCTCTCCACAGTTATAACAATAAACCTTGCTCTTATCAAATCCCAACTTTGTATCCTTGCTCGCCATTTCTGTTCTCCCAGTAATTTCCATAAATCTCGTAGCCCTACGAACCACATTTGCAATATTCTACATGATATCCATAAGTTCCATCTCTTCTGGATCTATCTGGTCATAATCTTCCTTTGATTTTAATGAACTTTCAAATTTTATTGACGTGTGAATGTGTGATCAAATTATCCATAATTTTCATGCACAGTAACTAGGGATGAGCATTAAGTACCTGGTACCGGTACCGAACCGGTACCGTACCGAACCGAACCGAACCAGTACCGGGTATATTCGGTACCGGTACCGGTTCCTATTTTACTCGTTTTTCGGTACCGGTATTTTTGGGTAAAACACTAGTAAAGTACCGAAAGTACCGGTACCGGTACCGAACCGGTATATTCGGTACCGGTACCACTTTTCAACGTTTTTCGGTACCGGTACTTTCGGTACCGGTACCGGACCGGTACCGAGCTCATCCCTAACAGTAACGTATAAACCTTGTTGGTTAAACTTTGATTTTTTCAACAGTTAGAGACAAATTTTACATTGTTTTAGCTGTATAACTTTTAAAGGTATAAAGTAAACCTTGTTGGTCAAACGTAAGAAATTTGCAATTGACTTTTTTATTCAAACGTATGTCTTAAGTCAAACGGATGAAACAACTTAGTTTGACTTTAAACGTGTCTTTAAACTATGCACTTTTCCTTTCAAACAAATGTCTTTCTCCAACGCATGACTCATACTGTTACTGTACTAATACGATCAACATATCCAAAGCAACACTCTTTCACTTCACTTACAAAACAACAAACTTTGTCCTAACTTAAACCTATGACACTTTCAAGATTATAGACACAAAGCAAAAACTATTACATACATTAGGCACTAACACTCATACCGGGTGGTCTAATTGGGTTAAGGGATAAAATAGTAAAAGAAGAAAGTTAAGGTTATTTATTTATTTATTTTACTAAAAGGATTAGGTCAATGGTTGAAATCGTTATGTAATAAAGAATATTGTTGAGATTATAATTATTAGTGACTGGAATAATAAAAATTAGTCACTAGATCAGTATGGGTTATCAAGTGGTGGATAAAAAAAAAAGAGTAGGTCAGGATGGGTATAAGGTAAAATCACTAAACTAATTACTACTCGTAGATATCTCCCGTAGTACTCTCCCGTCGTTCTTTGTTTAAAAATAATTAAAATTTTAAAAATAATAAAAAAATCAAAAAAATTGAAAAAAATAAAAAAAATCTAAAAAATAAAAAAAATTCTAAAAAATCCAAAAAAAATTCTAAAAAATCATAAAAAATCAAAATAAAATCTAAAAAATTATAAAAAATCTAAAAAATCTAAAAAATCCAAAAAATAAAAAAATTGTAAAAAATCAAAAAATTCTAAAAATTCAAAAAAAATCATAAAAAATAAAAAAAATTTCTAAAAAATCAAAAAAAAATTCTATTCGATTCCCCAGCCAACTTCCAATGATCATTCCTGGTTACAATATTCAAAATGCTCCCAAACTTCCTATGGTGTTTCTGGATTTCTGGACCAAGACCACTCCATGTTGCACAATGTCCCACTTTGAATCAGTAAATTACTTTTTGAGTCTCTGTGTTTTAGTGGTTTTAACCACTTGAGTCCAACATCAAAATGTTTATCGCCTAAGTCCCTACAACCACTTTTCTTAACCATTTGAGTCCGAATTTTTAACTTAGTTTAAATTTTCTGTCAGTTTTTCATTTAAAGACTAAAATGCCCCTACGTGTTATTCTTTATTAATATATATATAGGGTCAGGATTTAGAGAAAACGGTGAAAAGTGTGAGAACGGTGAGAACGCTTATGGATCGTCCGATCAAAACAATCCATGGACTAGATTGCGCGGTGACGTTTTCGTAAATAACATCAATATTATTAGGTGGGACGTGCTTCATTAAGGGTAAAAGGGCCTTTTACCATTCATATTTAAAACGCCATCATATGATAAAACGCGATACAAAAAATAAAACGCCATTAAAAACAAAACGCCAAAAATTAAAAATAAAACGCGTTGAATATTACAGGAAGATGATACAACACAGATAACTGAATTTCAGTTAATAACATTTATTAGAAGAAATTATCTCCTAAATTACGCGCCAAAAACATCATTATATAAACAAACGTAAAAACATAGCTTCCATAATCACTTCAATCTATCCATTTTCTGCAAAAAAAAAAACATCTTTAACAAAAAATGCCAACTTAAACAAAACGCCAAAAATGGCAACAATCGTTTCGTGGAGATACACTTTGGGAATCAGGCGATACGTCCTCCATTTTGACAACAGAAGGAGGGTGTATGTTAAGACGGTCAAGGCAATTCTGAAAATGGAAGAAGAGATACAGAGGCAAATCTTATCCATTGGCATCGTTCTAGACAACGAATGCCATGAAACGCATATGCTTATGAAAGCATTAACCAGCAAATTTGGACCAATCAAAGGAAATGTGAAGCCAGACCCTGTCATGACATCATGGCGTTTTGATGATGAAACAGACATGGTGACAGTTACATACGACAGCGGAGAGGAGGAAGTCTACTGGCTAGAGAACATCATGACAAAGCAACGACTGGGTTTCATGGAAGAATTGCATAACGCCACTTGTGCCAACACAGAAATAGACTCAAAATTGGAGTTAATGCAAGACATGTTCAGGTTGAGGCTTCAGAATCTTCAGGAACAAGAAGTTGATGAAGGTGAATGTGATGACATGGATGAAGATCAAGAAGAAGACTCCGAGGAGGAAGAAGATGACACAAGTGATGGATACTATTCAAATAAAGTACATTCTGACGAAGGATTTTAAAATTTTTTTATTCTTTTTTTTCTTCTATGTAATCTTCTTTTTTTTAAGATAATAATTAAATGATATATATTTCTATCTTTATTAGTAAAACGCCAAAATAATACTAAAAAATGGTTAAACCTAACAAAACGCCAAAAATAACAAAAAATATTTTTCCTGATTAATATTTTATTTACTCCGTTATTGTATTTTGTCATGTTGGTCTGTATAAGGCCATTTAAAAAAAACGCCAAACTTAGAAGATGGGACGTCTATAACCTATAAAACTGATAAAAGCTGATCAACACAGTAAATACAAAAAACAGTAACTGAAAAGATAGTTACTTTATTACTATCATTTATTACAATAAAAAGCCCCGCCTAAACTACGCGCCAAAAAACTCCTATAAGAGAAGGGTCTATACACAATGAAATTAATCACACCCAGAAAAACACAAAAACGCCATATCCTCTAGAAAACACTCCCTTTAAAACGCCACAGATGTCAAAGCTTTCACTGAAATGGATCCTTTTTCTAAGGGGGTTAACTTAATAATATTTTGCTGAATGAGATGGACAAATATTCAAGAAAAAGAGACTGATGACAGTGATATGCCATCAGGTGAGCTTTGTTCTTGATGATTATTTGAAAGGAATAAAGGGATCAACACAACTGTAAAATGCTATTTTGAACTCCATTATTACAAATAGCATCAAGCAAGGGGTTGATCTTTAATGACATGCCACCAAACAAGAAGGAAAGTTGGCATCTAGCTAAAGTATTCAAAAAAAGGTTCAAAACGTCAAAAACAAATTCAAGAAGGAAGAGGCTGATGACATTGAAGATTCGGAAGAAAAAATAGATTACCAATTTGTATTATTTTTGTTTTCATTTTATATTGTTTTGATATCAAGTTATATGTTGTTTTGTGATGCGTGTGAAGTGTCGTATAGTTTTTAATGTATATTTTAAGCCCTTTAACACTTTTTAGCCAAGTTTTAAATTTATAAAACACGATATTTACTAACACTAAACACACATATGGGCAAGTGCACCCATCGTGAGCGTAGTATAGTGTTGGTAAGATACCGAGGTCGTCCAAGAACACAAGAGCTTTTAGTACCGGTTTATCCTCAACGTCTAATCAAATAAAAAGTTAGAAAAAGGTTTTTAAACTAGAAAAATAAAACTAACAAAAATGCTGAAAAATAAAATAAAAATAGATAGACAAGATGAATCACTTGGATCCGACTCGTGTTTAGTGTAACCTTTGATTATTTCCGCACTTTTGCACTTTTTAAGAGATTATCTTAGTTATTGTAGTAGGCCCCTCTTTTGAAGGTGACGTTACCCTCAACCCAGTAGTTTGAGTCAGCAAGGATACAATCCTAAAGGGTCGGATTATTGAAAGATAATTAATTAAGTTATTAATGCATAATGTGGTAGGCCCCTCTTTTGAAGGTGACGTTACCCTCGGCTAAGTAGTCTGAGTCAGCAGGGATACAGTCCTAAGTAGCCGGGTTAAAGTTTTAATAGTAGCTTACATATGAGGGGATCAAAGAGTTTGGACCCCCGCCATCCAATACCGGTGGGTATTGAAGGAGGTCCTACTAAATTTGACCCAGGTCCTTGCAGGATCTATACACTGAACAAGGCAAGACTCTTACCAAACCGTTCCCTTAACCCCCGACCAGATAGCCAACATATCTCCATATAGACCATGGAGATATGAATGGTGAAAATCTTTTATTTTATATAGACAGTAAAATAATGCCAAGACACCACGGACAAACGATAAGGAAGACTCACCTTCAACATAAGAAACTAGTTATTAAAGTCATTAATACATAACCAAATAAAAAGTGCGAAAAGATTAAAAATAAAAAGTATTACACTAGACACTTGTCTTCACCAAGTGATGTAAGAGACTTAGGCAAACATGGCCTTTGATTGTCAAGAACTCTTACGATCAATCTTGGATCCCGAGACGACTCACACACTCTATGATGGATGATGGTGGTGGATGATGGTGTTGTGGTGGTAGTGGAGTGTGGGTGAAGTGTGAGAGAGGTGGTGTGCCAAGGGATGGTTTGCAAATGAGCCAAGCACCCCTATTTATAGCCTGAACAGCAACTCGGGCACGGCCCCGTGTCCATTGGACACGGCCCCGTGTCCATCCTCCTTCTCTTTCTTCATTAATTGCAGTTTGTCTGCATTAGTTGACCATGCCCCCGTGTCCGCTGGGCACGACCCCGTGTGCAGAATCGTATCTGTACTATCAAGATTTCCTCAGATTATGCGAATCTTAGAGTTGACCACGGCCCCGTGTCCGCTGGGCACGCCCCCGTGGTGGGTGATAGAAGCTTCTACAACTTTGTCTTTTCTACAGACACTTGGGCACGCCCCCGTGCTCATTGAGCACGTGGCGTGTTCAGCCTTCTGTTTTCTTGTTTTTTGCTTGGGAAGATGCTGTCGGGGGGTCGGGCATGCCACGTTTGTTCCTTTTCTTGTATTTATGCTATATTTAGCTGCCTTTTTGCTTCTTTTGTTCATTTGAGCTCATTTAATCCTGAAAATACAAAAGAAAGACAAAAACACACTTTTTCCAACATTAGTACTAAAAAAGGGTTAGTTTTATGCCATAATTGATGTAATTTATATGTTGCATTTTGTGCACATCATTTTGTTATCCAATTCTCTATAAGTAAAATACATTATTATATAAAACGCCAAAAACTACAAACACCAAAACGCTAGTAGTATGAAAACTGGGAGAATAGCTGCTGGTAAAGCACCTTGAAAAAAGGGTATTAAACGCCAAAAAATTCACTAAACGCCAAAAAAAATTGGTCTTATTGTAATCTTATGCAAATTTTAATGACACGTAGTGAATTATTATACAAAACGCCAAAAAATTAACCAGAAAACACTATAACGCCAAAAAATCGTATATGTCACACAAAAACAATTAATTAAACGCCAAAAAGTTTAATAAATACAATTAACGCAAAAAAAAATTTAGACGCCATAAAATATTATACCGCATTGGCAAAATAAAAGAAGAATGAAAAGACAAAAAAGCCCCTCCGCCCTTCTTTATGCCGCGGGACACGTGTTGAGCCAGGATGCGTTCTCACCGTTCTCACACTTTTGAGCGTTTTCTCCTGATCCCGTTTATATATATATATATATATATATATATATATATATCTCACACACCGGTTACTCTCTTTCTCACTACCTTATCTCTCTCTCAACCACACCACTACCATCACTACCACCTCTCGCCGGCGATAATATTCAACAACCACAAACCACCACTCTGCCACCACCACCACCACCGGTGGCCACAACGCCCCCAATATTCATATCCACAATTTTGTCCGATATAAACCCTAACAAATTATGAGATCTATGTACTACCTGCAACCATTCGTTCCACCATTTCTTACTACTCCGTCGTTTGTACTACCTGCAACCATTCGTTCCATCAGAACTTGTTGCCGGCGAGTCATTCCGTTGACTCCTATGAACGGAGAGTTGGTTGGATTCGGTAGAGTTGTGTCTGATGATGCGTGATATTCACTAATTTATACATATTTTAGTCCCCCATTTTATCCCCATTTTATGCGTTTTCGGCCGTAAAATCGTCATTCGGATACTTAATCAAGTATACTTTTGTTTACAGGCCTAAAACAACATACCAGACAAGATGATAGTGAAAACGAGGATTTTCCGGGCGAAACGGCTGAACTGCGAACATTCTGTGGAAAATTCTGACCTGGGCAAGTCGCACCCTCGTGCGACTGGTGGCACCCCCGTGCGGATGCGACAACAAAGCTCATCTCGGTGATGCACCCTCGTGCGAATGGTCGCACCCCCGTGCGGATGCGACAACAAGGTTCATCTCGGTGACGCACCCACCCCCGTGCGGATGCGACAACAAGGCCCATCTCGGTGACGCACCCCCATGCGAATGGTCGCACCCCCGTGCGGATGTGACAACAAGGCCCATCTTGGCGATGCACGCCCGTGCAACACATGGAACGCCCGTGCGAGATCGAATCTGGTCAAGATCTGATGACGTCATGCGGTATGGTGCACCATACCTCCAATAATGCAAAAAGTGCACGGTCGTGCAACAGGACGCACGACCGTGCAAAATCGAAATTATATAAAAAACTTGCAGAAACATTCTGCTCGTAACTCTGGACATTTTGGAAGCAATTCAGGCGATTTTCAGGCTCCGGAGGCTTCTGCTTTCACCCGGATTCATGCCACATTGTGCCGATTAGCTTCGTTATCTTCCAGATTCTTAATCTTATGCTTGTTTATGGTTTGGTTTTCTAATCTTTCCATGATTTTGTTAATCTTTCAAGCATTTAGATTAATATTTATGTATTATTGTAGCCTTTGGGCAAAAACACAACAATCCCTTGCTTGATTATAACCATTAGTGTGTTAATCTTTGTTTGTAATGACATTTGGAAGTATTTTCTATGTTAATCTTTGATGATTAGTTTGCAACCTTGTTATTGATATTGATTTCTTGATTATAAGTAATTGTGTTGGATGATTGGTATTTGGTTAGTTAAGATAGTTGAAAAATGAAGCTTAATTAATCTTGTATTAGTAAACTTTGAACTTGGTTAACTAGTTTAGCTTGGTTTAAATGTATGTATCATGATACTAGAAATGGTTAGTGATTTAATAAAATGTAATTATTGTTAATCAATAGAGCTTGTTGTCACGTAAGGACCTTAACGGGTTAGATGGTGTCGTTATAAATTCTTGCCATGATTTGTTAGCTTAGTTAGTAGTTTAGGCCAAAATTGCTATCTTAGTGAATTTATGTGCAAGATTTGTAAAATGAACTCGGTTGTGATTTAATCTAGTTTATGCTTGTCTCGGTGGTTGCATTGTGTTTATCGGTGTCGCTTTCCTTGTTTAAGTGAGGTTAGAAAACTCCTAACGGATGACTAACTTATTTTTAAGAGATTTTCATAGACATTTATCAATTGCACGTTAAAGAACAATTTTAGGTGGTTAAAGTGTGTTTATCGTTTTAACTTTCCGAATGATTGTCATGTTAGGATTCCCGAAAGGGATACTAATTGTCTTAAATTGGAAAATTGACCGAATGCTTCTAGTGCCAAAACCGACTTAGTTGACATGCTGTGGTTGTGTATTAAGCAAGGCTTTCTGAATGATTGTCATGTTAGGATTCCCGAAAGGGATACTAATTGTCTTAAATTGGAAAATTGACCAAATGCTTCTAGTGCCAAAACGACTTAGTTGACATGTTGTGGTTGTGTATTAAGCAAGGCTTTTTATCTATTATCTATTATGTTTTTATTATGTATTTGTTTACGCTTACTTTAGTTTAATTAAAATCACAAAACTTATGTTTTTACCGGTAGTTTAGTGACAAAGGTCTAGTATTATTTCTCCGCCCATTTCCTTGGATCGATACTTGGTTCTTACCGATACTTTACTACATATATGACGGGGTACACTTGCCTCTTTCGTGTGTGTTTTGATGTTAAAGTAATAATCACTTTTATAAATTTAAAACCGAATCGTGTGTAATTTCATTGCAAAATTATGTGTAGTCGCGCACACACCAAGTTTTTGGCGCCGCTGCCGGGGAAATGGCGAGTTTTAGGAACGACCCGAGTCATTGTGTTACCGGTGTATATACTTGTTAGTATTTGTGAATATTTTCTTGATTATTTATTTGTTTATTTATTTGTTAATATTTCTTGCTTTTATTTCATTTATTCGTTTTCCAAGTCATTTTTGTACACTTGTAAATTTTTATTCCATTTATTTATTCGGTCCGGATTTATTTATTTATTTATTCTTTGGGTTTTCGGCACCTAAAAATCATTTTTATACTAGCCGATTCGTTTTTTTTATTGTGTTGATTTTTATAAAAATTTCGGGCCCATTTTTGGATTTTTATAAAATTTTCAACCCATTTTTAATAACATTCTGTTTCTATTCAGCTGAAAAAAAAGGGGCAGAATTATTATATTAATAAAATATTCATTGTGTCAATTTTTTGTGTGCATGTTAATGTCCTATACCCCCGCTCCCAATCCTATTGAGCCATCAGACGAACCCGAGCGTGATCTGAGGAGACGTCTTCGTGAGAGATCTCGTGCAGTTGGGCTGATACTTGCAGCCGGTGAGCAGGAGCAGGTGGTACCCGCTGAAGCCGAGGGCTCAGGGGCAGCAGGAAACGCAACCATGGCAGACGACGACAGACCATTGAATGAAACAAACCAGCCCGGAGGAGAAGGCTTGCTACCGAGCATCACCCGACCGACGGTAGCAGCACCGAGTTTCGAGATAAAGTCCAGCATCATCAATATGATACAAAACTCGGTGCAGTTTGATGTGAAGGATCACGATGATCCGGGTCGGCACATCGCAAAGTTTCTCGAGGTGTGCTCGACTTTCAAGATACAAGATGTTTCTGAGGACGCGATCCGTTTGCGGCTCTTTCCGTTTTCATTGCGAGATAAAGCCAGTGCTTGGCTTTTGTCACTTCCGGCAGGATCTATCACCACTTGGGCCGAGATGGCAGAATTATTTGTGCATAAATACTTTCCTCCGGAAAAGACGACTAAATTGAGGAACCGTATCATGACGTTCAAGCAAGACGACGGAGAATCGCTACACGCAGCTTGGGAGAGGTTTAAAGATCTCTTAATTGATGTCCCACATCACGGGTTGTCCAAAAGGCAACTAGTACTGACATTCTATCAGGGACTCAATTATGACTTGCAGGAGCGTTTAGACGTGTTTGCAGGAGGCGATCTTGGAACGAAGACTTCAACTGAAGCGTACGCGATAATAGAGAAAGCTGCGTTGAAGTCAAGTTCTCGCCACGGTGGAGCGCGGAATAAGACATCATCGACTTCCGGAGTTCATGCTGTGGATACATATACGGCTCTTACTGCACAAATTGGAGCCTTGGCAACAAGAATCGATCAGTCTCAAAATGTCTCGCGAATTCAATCGCCATCTTGTGATCAGTGCGGGGTTGCAGACGTGCCGGGTACGTGTGAGCAGGGTGTTATGTTTACAGGACACGAGGAGGTGAACTACATGGGCAATCAAATCAGGCCCCAAAATAACCCCTATAGCAACACGTACAATCCAGGGTGGAGAAATCACCCAAACTTTGGGTGGAAATCTGGTTTTGGTAACCAGAACGCACACGGATATGCTCAACATGCTCCCGCGCCACAACAATCTCAAGGTCAGTCCTTCCAGCCACAGTATAATAATCAAGGCTCAGGAAGCAGTTCCCAGCCACACGCCTCTCAAAGCAACACAAAGCTAGAGGAAATGATGGCACAACTGCTGAACAGCTCCAACAGTGCTAATCAAATGGCTGAGAAGCGATATCAGCAGCATGAGGAGCGGTTCATGGTCAACGAAGGAGAAATGCGGAGCCAAAAGGCTTCCATTCAGACCATCGAGAATCAAGTGGGCCAGTTGGCAAAAATGATGTCGGAGAGACCCCCGGGTGGTCTTCCGGGCAATACCGAGCAGAATCTGAAGGGGCGTGGTAATGGCCCGCACATGTAACAAGTGTGGGGAAATGAGTCTTGCTATCGACTCGCCGGCAAAAATTTAGCATGGAGTCTTGCTATCGACTCGCCGACAAAAATTTAGCATGGAGTCTTGCTATCGACTCGCCAAGAAAAATTTAGCATGGAGTCTTGCTATCGACTCGCCGACAAAAATTTAGCATGAGTCTACGCTACTGACTCGCCGACAAAAATGTAGCAGGAGCGTCTTTGGCGCTATAAGGGTAAAATAGTCCACTTTTATGTTTTTGTAGTTTTAGCGTAATTTAGGTAAGTTAGGTAGTTTCCGTTAGTTTGTTTAAGTTTCTTACGTACCGGGCGAAGGTTCTGTGTTGAAATATTGTTTAAACAGTTTGTGTGTCGAAAAAATGGCGAAAAACGGCCGAAACAGTTGCTGGAAATAGCTTCTGCGGAAAATTCTGATCTGCAGCTGTTGCACGGTCGTTCCTCGGGTCGCACGACCGTGCGTCAGGCTGAGGGCAGTTTTGTCATTTGGCACATTATAAATACCCACATCTGCTTCCAAACCCTTCATTCGCGAACCCTAGTCGCACCAGGCCATTCCAGACCGTTTTTTACTTCAAATCGCACGGTTCTTCGCATGATCTCACACCCTACTTCGCACGGTACGTTCCTAGTTGTAGATTATCTGTTTCTTTGCTTTCTAGGTTAGATTTCCTCCGATTCTTCAAGGCATTTTTAGGGTTCTCTTCATAAACAAATTGAAACCCTAACCCTTGTTTGAATCTTGCATATTGTGAACATCCGGTGCATTTTCTGACCCCAATTTGTGTAAAAACTTGATGATTTGTGAAAAAAAATCGGGCTACCAAGAGCCTGGGTCAGAATCTGCAGAAAACGAAGTCGTACGGACGCTCCTCGTATAGAACGGTCGTGCCTTGCCGGTGATTCACGATGATTTGTTTGTTGGTCGGTGTTGCACGGTGGTGCCGTTGGTCGCACGCCGTGCAGTTCCGACGGATTGGGCAACATGTGTTGGTTGTCGGTGACGCACAACCGTGCGTCTCGTCGCACGACCGTGCCATATGCCCAGATCAGATTCACAGCTTCTTCATAATTGGCTGCTCGGCTGTTTTTTATTCAAATTTTTCCTGTTTCCATCTCTCTAATGTTATTACTCATACAGCTGGACCATCCTTTCCTTCAATTCAACCCCAACAACGAGCGAGAGGCTTTGTGCATCCTGAGAAGAGACGCATTATGGGCAAGGCGGGGGCAATTTGGAGTCCCCCGATGGCTGGATTGGGAAGTCATGCGGGAACTAAATCAGTATCATAGACTGGACCACATGATGAGTATCCCGCTTACAAATCTGGTCGATATCAACCGACCCGTTTACCGGGAGCTGACAATAGAGTTCTTCTCATCTTATGCCTATGAAAAGCCGGCTGCTCATAGAAAACCCAAATTCCGCCACAAGGAGCGGATAGCTTTCAGATTATGTGGACGATAGCACAAGTGGTCAGTTGGTCGTTTGGGAAGGAGGCTCGGGATCTATACAAGGGAAGACATGGATGATACCGATGTCTTCACAGATCAGTTCACCTTCCCTTCTGATGCAGCACGGGATGCATTTTGGGCTGAAAATGCTGTTGGGGACCCCTACAACCCGAGGATGTCAAAGGCCACACGACTGAGAGACCCTTTGGTGCGACTGATGCACCATGTGTTTAGCCACACTATATGCGGGCGCATGGACAGTCTTGGGAACTGTCCCACACCAGATTTGATCTTTCTTTATGCGCTGGTTACGGGAGCAAATATCAACCTAGCCGCAAGAATGGCTGAATACTTCGTCAAGTGCTCGGGGCGGACTCTGAACAGTGAGATACATGGCGGTCAGTATGTGACCGAAATAGCCTACAACCAAGGCTATATGACTGACGAGGTGCTTCAGAGTCTCACTCTGATAACCGAGGGTGTTCATGTTGATATCAGGTCGCTGAAAGCTATGGGATTGATTGTTGAGTTACCTCACGGGGATAGGTTGAAAGGGTTGAACAACGAGGTCTGGGACCCATTGCCTCCAGCTGTAGGGGGAGATGAGGATGAAGAAATGGGGGAGCAGCACGAGCAGTACCAACCACCACAGACGCCACCACATTCACCGCAGCACCATGCATTCCACCAGCATCAGGACTGGCCCGAGTTCTATCAGCAGTTCCAGCAGATGCAGGTTAACCAGGAACAGCATGGGGTTTACATCGACCAGATCCGGTCTAGACAGGACGAGATTCGGGCCAGTCAGGATCAGCTTCGGGCCACACAGGACCAGCTTCGGCAGAGCCAGGATAGTTTATATCAGGGAGTTAGTGCTGGGTTTTCATATCTGTTTGGGGAGATGCATCATGCATATCGCGACTATTTTCAGCACCCTCCACAGTTCCCACCGTGGAACCCACCTGGTTACGGAGATGCGGGTCCGTCCTTTACTAGAGACGATGATGGTGATGACGCTTAGGAGTCGGTGGTATTGATTGATTGGTGGTTGTTTTATTTCAGTACTTTATTTTGGGTGTTTATTTTGACTGTTATTTCAAACACCCCGGTTATGTATTTTAAATTTCAGACAATTTACTTAATTTCTTATTTGGAATGTATTACTTATATTTATGTATATTATGGTTGATTTGTGATTTTTCTGTTTCTGTTCTGTTTTGGTGCACATGTGACATACTTGCAGCTTTTGGCTATCGGATCTTGGACCGGAGCACGTACCAGATACAGCTTCGGAAGTCTCGTGGCATCATCATCATCTTGAGGGGAGTATTATTATCCCTTTCTCTATATTTCGGGTCTCGCATTGGGGACAATGCGAAGTTCAAGTGTGGGGAGGGGGTTAACTTTGTTTGTCCTCATTTGTTTGCAAAAAAAAAAAAAAAATCAGAAAATCAGAAAAATCGTTCAAAAATACCTGTTTTTTGTATATATTTTAGTAAATAAACCGGTTGGTTGTGTTTTAGAAAGCATCGGACTTGATAAAAACTCGACAAGCAAAATATTTTTGAAAAAGGAAACCTGAAAGCGTGACAAACAAAGAAAGACTTACATGATAGTTTTCACACTTTTACCCATTCCTTCCGTTACGTGAGCATATTTGAGCCTATTGTTATATATTTGTTCATTTCGGATATAGGAGTGAGCCGGATGTTATGTGTAATTTAGAACTTGTCACTAGTATGCTTGTTAAGACCATGAACTTGTGGATTTGTGTAAAAGGGATAGAGGCACTTAGATTACCCCTTTGTTGTGTACTTGTTCTTTGTGTTGTGCTTCCCGTAAACCCTTATATTACCCTTTAGGATTAACCATGTCAAGCCTTCCCGTTTACCTTTGTTTACCCACATTATCGCCCACTTAGCCAAATTTAGCCTTTTTATGTTTTAAACCTTTTTAGTGTTAAAACTCGGTCAAACTAATCGTTTAACTAGCGTTTGTTGTAGTTTATTGTTTATCTATCTAGTTTCTTGAAAAAAAAAAAAAACAGAAAATAAAACACCCTAAAATAGGGTGATGTCGACGAAAATCGAGCAATTTTGAATGCTTAAATGTTAAAATATCGTTGATTAGCTCGATTGCGCAATAGTCGCCTTTTTAAGGCATTTGTTTGTATAGTTGTATTGTTTGTTGCTAGTTAAACGCTACTACCGAGTTTTAACCGTTTTCGCCACTTTAAATATCCATTTCCATACCCTTCGCCCAAGCCTAACGTTACAACCCGTAAAGACCTCTTGATTTACACTTTTTCGCATGTTAGTTGGTGGAGATGAGATCTTATGACAAGCTTATGATATTACACATTTCATTGACGAGGCATTGAGTGTTTGCACATACACATTTTATGTATGTTTCACAAATAAAACCGAGTGTGTGTGAACATTGTGAGTTGTGTGAAGATTAGCATGTTAAGTCAATTGAAAGTGAGTCACGGCTTTTTGGTTATCGCTATATATTTGCATATGCTTGTTTGGTTTGATTCATTTGATGTTGTCTTTCGAAAAACCGGCTAACCGTTTGTAGTTGTTTCAATAAATAGTTTGTAAATTATCGTTCTTGTCAGTTTCTATCTTTTATTGCATTTTATTTTAGCTTGCTTGAGGACAAGCAAGGTTCAAGTGTGGGGAGATTTGATATTCACTAATTTATACATATTTTAGTCCCCCATTTTATCCCCATTTTATGCGTTTTCGGCCGTAAAACCGTCATTCGGATACTTAATCAAGTATACTTTTGTTTACAAGCCTAAAACAACATACCAGACAAGATGATAGTGAAAACGAGGATTTTCCGGGCGAAACGGCTGAACTGCGAACATTCTGTGGAAAATTCTGACCTGGGCAAGTCGCACCCCTGTGCGGATGCGACAACAAAGCTCATCACGGTGATGCACCCCCGTGCGAATGGTCGCACCCCCGTGCAGATGCGACAACAAGGCCCATCTCGGTGACGCACCCCCGTGCGAATGGTCGCACCCCCGTGCAGATGCGACAACAAGGCCCATCTCGGTGATGCACGCCAGTGCACCACATGCCACGCCCGTGCGAGATCGAATCTGGTCAAGATCTGATGACGTCATGCGGTATGGTGCACCATACCTCCAATAATGCAAAAAGTGCACGGTCGTGCAACAGGACGCACGACCGTGCGAAATCGAAATTATATAAAAAACTTGCAGAAACATTCTGCTCGTAACTCTGGACATTTTGGAAGCAATTCAGGCGATTTTCAGGCTCCGGAGGCTTCTGCTTTCACCCCGATTCATGCCACATTGTGCCGATTAGCTTCGTTATCTTCCAGATTCTTAATCTTATGGTTGTTTATGGTTTGGTTTTCTAATCTTTCCATGATTTTGTTAATCTTTCAAGCATTTAGATTAATATTTATGTATTATTGTAGCCTTTGGGCAAAAACACAACAATCCCTTGCTTGATTATAACCATTAGTGTGTTAATCTTTGTTTGTAATGACATTTGGAAGTATTTTCTATGTTAATCTTTGATGATTAGTTTGCAACCTTGTTATTGATATTGATTTCTTGATTATAAGTAATTATGCTGGATGATTGGTATTTGGTTAGTTAAGATAGTTGAAAAATGAAGCTTAATTAATCTTGTATAGTAAACTTTGAACTTGGTTAACTAGTTTAGCTTGGTTTAAATGTATGCATCATGATACTAGAAATGGTTAGTGATTTAATAAAATGTAATTATTGTTAATCAAGAGAGCTTGCCGTCACGTAAGGACCTTAACGGGTTAGATGGTGTCGTTATAAATTTTTGCCATGATGACATCGAGGTGGATAACAGCCTCAACTATGCTGTGAGGCCAATTGCAATTTTAGATCAAAAAGAGAAGAGTCTGAGGAACAAAGTAATTAACCAAGTGAAGGTTAAATGGGAGCACAGGAAGGGTGCGGATACCACGTGGGAATCCGAAGAAGAGATGCAACGGCTCTACCCTAAATTATTTGGTACGTATTACGGTTTCGGGGACGAAACCCTTTTTAAGGGGGGTGGACTTGTAACATCCCGAAATTTCAAAACTTTATACTAGAATTATAAAGTGTATAATAAACAAGAATAAACTAACTAGGATAAATAACCCAGTTAGTTAGAAGTCTTGTAGTAACACAAGAATGAGTTAAAAAGTCAAAGATATAAACTAAATAAGAGTGGAGGGACCTAGGTTGTCAAAATTGAAACTTAAATTACTAATAATTAGTAAAACAAAAACCAAACACTCCATTTTTGGAGTTCTGGTCGATCAAGAAACCACAGGGGCGACACCCACACTTTCACAACCCTAAATCCTACTAAACTCTCAAATTGAAGGCTCAAATCATGTCGTAATCGAAATCTGAACATAGAATCGTGATCTCCTCGTCAAGGAGGTCATAAGGTATGTCAAATTAAGTTGTTTTGATACAACTCAAATTCTTGCATGTGATTGAAATCGAAGGTTGAGCTTGATTATGTGTTGTAAAACATGAAATTGGAAGTAATGTGAAGTCTAGGGACAAACCCTAGATGAATCCTTGTCAAAATCTTGCATGTTAGTTGTAAGGATCAAAATCACTATAGTGGGTGATTAGTAAGTTAGTAGAACTTGATAAACACTAGGATTAAGACTCTTGTTCTAGTGTAAACTGAAATTTGTGAGCTAATCTCTGAAATTGTTGATGTTAAAATATGTGTATATTGTCTAATTGAAATTGATTTGGGTAATAAATTCAAGTTATGAACTTGGTTTAGATCATGTAGAAATCTGACCCGCAAGGTGTTTGATAAAACGCCTAAATGAGGGGTAAAATGTTAAAGATTGCTAAAAACGCAGATTTGTATATGTTATGAATTAATGCGTTAAAGCTTATGAAAGAGTTCTAATCTTGTTATGAATTGAACTCTTTAGGCAAGGAATCCGGGACGTCAAGTGGACACGCCGGAGGTGATACTCGCGGAAAAGGTGTGCTCTAAAGGTACGTGGCTTAAGCCCCGTTAAATTATGCGTAAATATTTAGTTTTGTTGTGTGAATGAGGTTCTAGTGTAATGGATGCGTTTGATGAGTTGTTGAAGTGGCGAAGTACACTCGACCATCAAACGGGTCAAAGTAAAGATTTGGAATTTAGTTTGGCTAGTTAATGAAGTGATGGTTTTCACTAAATAGCCAAACGGGTCAAAATGATGCTTTTAAAAAAAAAAGAATCACGAGAGTAGAGACTTGAAAGTCTCATACTTCGTTAAATGATGGATTGTACCATACTAATGATTTGGTTATATAAATCTAAGTCTAAGAACCCGGGAACTTGGGTCAAATAATAGAAGGTAAATAAAAAGGGGTTGCTTGAAACGGAATGCTTGAATTCCGATGAAACAAGTAACTAGTTCCAAGGGATCGCGAAGCCATGGAATGTCACGAATGTGCAAAGTTTATGAGCCCGGGAATTTGGGTAATTACGTCCGAAAAGTTTTAAGAGTTGAAAAATGGTGCTATGCACTTACAACAATGGGTTGAATAATTGAAATAAGGAAATCGTGAACCGATTGTCGGTATCTCGGTTTCCGTAATGTGAAACTTACATGGTTGGATCCGTAATTTTATTACGGACTCATAGGAAAAAGAATCGGTTAAAATGGACTAGCGAGTGAAAAGTTATGACCTTTTAAAGTTAGAATTTTTACAATTTTCGGAGCTGGGCAGAAATGCAGGTTTTAAACCTGTACCTGCTGGAAAACGTATTCCCCCGCGCCACGCGGAGGAAGACATGAAATCCCCCGCGACACGCGGAAGCCGTCGCGAGTCGCGACGGATTTGTTGTCTCCTGCCGCGACGCGCGGGAGGATTAAAATCAAAATTTTTATTTTCTTTTAATTGAATTGATGTTGGAACATGTTTACACGTATTATGTCAATGCCAAAACTAATGTTTTTAGTGGTTTTGACCTTAGGTGACTATGGTGGGATTCCGGATGGCGGTCAAGCAATATCGAAGAACCGAACACGCATTTTGTAGCTTCCGCGTTAACTTAACTTTGTTTTAGACAATGGTTTTGTTGTAGATGAATTGTTAACTATGTCCTAATGTTTTAAACTAGTCGGTAGTGACTAGTAGAAGTTACTTTAAACTTTCGTTTAGTAATTAATATGATCATGTTTGACATTTTGAATCGTAAACATTTTGTAAATTGGGATTTTTGTATAAACTCATGTATTATATTAAGTAATCTCATTATTATAAAAAGGGTGTTACAGCAAGGCTTTTTATCTATTATCTATTATGTTTTTGTTATGTATTTGTTTACGCTTACTTTAGTTTAATTAAAATCACAAAACTTATTTTTTTACCGGTAGTTTAGTGACAAAGGTCTAGTATTATTTCTCCGCCCATTTCCTTGGATCGATACTTGGTTCTTACCGATACTTTACTACATATATGACGGGGTACACTTGCCTCTTTCGTGTGTGTTTTGATGTTAAAGTAATAATCACTTTTTATAAATTTAAAACCGAATCGTGTGTAATTTCATTGCAAAATTATGTGTAGTCGCGCACACACTAATGCGTTAACTGCTTCAATTTATAATGTTATGGTAAGAAAAAACCCTAAATATGTTATAAACCCTAATTTTGACTTTTTTATTTTATAACAAATTGATCACCTGTTGAAATGATTTTGGGGTAAAATGGAGATACATTTGTAAGTTTGAGTTGGTTGGAATCGGTAGAGTTATGTGTGGTGATATTGATGGTGCGGATGGTTTTGGTGTAGTGGGGTTGATGGTGGTGTATGGTTCTTAGTGATGTTTATATATATATATATATATATATATATATATATATATAGGGTGGGGTTCATGTGAGAACCACCTTTATTGCAAGAACCGCGAGAACCAATGTGAACACAACAAAATAAACCCACTACACCTAAAAAAACCTAACCCCCACCCCCCACCCCCAACTCCAAGCTAAATGCTAAAACCTAACCCCCCCCCCCCCATCCCCACCCAATCTAAATGCTAAAAACTAAAAACTAAACCCCAAAAAATCTAAAAAAAATCTAAAAAACACATAATTTTTTTTACCCTAAACTCACTTCTGAGTCCGACCTTAACACTAGTACAGAATTCAATTGAAGGTGCAGTGAAATTGTTTTACAAATGCGGTGGGATGCCCGCATCAACTATATAGGCACCATTAAATAACATTGTTTGAAGGTGCGGGTTGGAAGACCACACCTTTTATTAATTTTTTTTGCTACTAAAAGTAGCGATTTTTACATAAAAAGTATTAAAAAAATTTGTGTGTTTTTTAGATTTTTTAGGTATTTTTGGTTGTGTTCATATTGGTTCTCGGAATAAAGTGTGGTTCCTAACGGATCCTTCTCCTATATATATATTATATAATAAAGGAAAGTGATTTGGGCCACGTGTCACTTAATTAGTGTTACACCCCGATATTTCCACGTATTACCGGTGGGCCCGTTGGGGAGTATCGTGACGTTGTTGATATCATCATAGACAAATTATCACAGTTTAATACACAGCGGAAGCAAAATATAATAATATTACAAACCGATGAAGAGTAATATCAAGTATTACAAAAACGGCTGTAAAAATATCCACAGGCGGATCAAAGATAAGGCTTGCAAGACTTTTGGAAAATATGTCAGTTTACACTGGTAAATACAATTAACCGACTCATTTTGAAAATGTTTAAGAAAATTGTTTTGAATGCACAAGGCACAAAATAATCTTTTATAACTTGGGATAATTATTTATATATAAACTTGTAAAAGAATTACATGTTCGTTATACGTTTAGTAGCCCGGGCTGAATACCGGGTTAAAGATTAATAGACACACCACATAATATATCCTGAAGCGAGTTATTCTCGAACAGGCGGTTATATTATTTTTACATACGCACCAGCAGGTGTATGCCTACACCCCGTGCTTAAGTCGTGGCCATTTCAATGATTGAGCCGAGGATATCCAGGACATGGTCATTAACCCCCCAAAGGCTTAAAACAAAAAAAAAAACAATTTAAACGGGTCATCTCAATAAATTAACCTTTATATGATTAAAAATTTAATGCCCGACCAAGCGGTATTTTATATACCGTACCCCAAGCCCGTATAGGAAAAATAAGTTAAAAGTATTTACCTGAGCAAGTATATATCTCAATCAGCGAGTGAATGTATCTTTTACTGGGCTCCTAATCTAGAACGAAGGTTTTAATAACCTATTAGATTCCTAACGGGTCTTAATTAAGCCTAAACTGACCGATTAGTTTTAAAAGAAGATATACGATTCAAAACGCATGACTAAGCGAAGACCGGATTAGAATGTGGTTTAGACCCGACAAGTTTGTATACTTGTATAATATGGGTAAATTAAACACATTATGGAATTTGAGATAAAAATGATAAGGTTTGACCCGTTTCGGCTAATTTATGCAAACTAGTTACATAAACCGTACCGAGCGCGAAAAATGCATAACGGGCAAACAAATGAGTCATGAACAGGTTTCCTAAGTTAATATGCCCTAAATATGTTGTGATATCAGTAGGATACCTTCCATTTGCATATATGTGAAATTTATCTTTTATAACCAAACAATGCACCGTAGGGGCATTTTGGTAATTTCACATAAGCTTTAAAGGTCAAAATTAGAATTCTGAGTTCAAAACTTTTGCTTACTGTTTAATTATAAAAATTTACTTAAATCATCAGTAGGTATTAAGTTTTATATGCCAAAAATAGTTTTAACTCATACTATGCGCTTAAAACGCGTAAAAGTCGGTTTTAAGCGGTTTTCTGGTTAAAATAGGAAATCTGAGTTTTTGACCAGTTTACAAAGTTCAAAATATTTTATTTATAATATAAAATCAGTAGCAAAAAGTTTGGCATCAAAATATTATGTAAAACTCATTTTATGCAAGAAAAGGGTATAACCGACAATTACCGGATTAAAGCAAGAACCCTATGTTATGCTCAGCTTAAAAATAAATAAAAATCTTCAAAAATCCCAAAATATTATATTACATCAGTGGGTAAAAATTTTGGTGTCAAAATTTGGGTTTAGATAGGCTTTATGCTAATTACGCCGTTTAATTAATAAAAAGCTTCTTAATTACGATATTGAGCATAACTCCTAATCTAGACCTCAAACTGATGTCAAATTTTTAGGACAAGTTTATAAATTAGTAATAAAGGTTTTTGTCCTCTCACATTTTCAAAAATCTCGTTTTAAGGTCAAAAGGGCATAATGGTCAATATTTAGGCATAAAACGGAAACATGCACATGAATCGGATAACTAAGGAATCAAGTTGTACAATCTCAGAGAGTTATACTAATATGGAATATGGACCTAATGGAAGCTTAAGGCATTTCTAAAACAATCTAAATCGGGTCAGAACTGAAAGTCAAGGCAAAAGTCTACTTTTGCGACCTTCGGATCCGAACTGAGCCTAAACTCAAAATTGTCGGGTTGAACATGCTTAGACATGTTCTTACATTAATTACCAAGTTATACAAGTGATAAAACAGGTTTCATGGCTTCTACATTGTTAATTATGTGTTTATTCAAAAATTAGCTTTCTGTTGATTTTTTACAATTAAGTTTGACCCGACAATTGACCTAGTTAGAGTGGAAATCAGAGGGTGCCCTTTTAAGGGTTTATTACCCACATAATTACCAACTCAAAGCTACTTTCAATTCGAGAATTGAATGGACCATTAGTGATTAATCACTAAGTCAAACCTTAATTACGACGGGTTTGACTTTAGGCCATTAAACTAATAAAACTGAAATTAGAGAGGTTAAGGAAGCTTACTGAAGTACTAAGCACGACTAATGATCCTTAGGGAATGGTCTTGAGCTCCAGGAGACTCCAGAAAATAAGTTAGAATGATTTTCAAGGTGCAAGTCCAATGTTTGCAACTAAGGGTGCTTATATAGTGATTTTGATTGAACAAGATGATGCCAACAAGGTCTAGGATTGATCCCAGATGAGTCCAAGTGCCCCTATACATGAAATACCATTTGCTCAGCCTCTGGATTTCGAAAACAAGCTCTCAAAGGCGGTGGAACAGGCTGATACAGGCATCTGTCCAAAAAAAACTGATGCTGGCACTTTTAGGCGGCCCGCGTAAGGTTTGGGTAAGGCCTTACGCGGCCCGCGTCGAGGTGGGCTCCGGTCAACAAGTTTCCAAGTATTGCATTTGGTCCCTGGTCCTTCAAATCTTTATTTTAACTTATTTTATTGCACTTTTAACCCTCTAACTTGACTTTTAACGACTCTAAGTCATAAACCAACTTTGTTAAGTCCCCGGTTATTTATATGATCACCGAAAAGTCTTAAATTTCAACGTTGACGCTTTTAACCCTTTACTTACGAATGCTAGCGTGTCTTTCTCATACGATAACGAAACCTTGTGAAATTTTTATCACTTATTCTAGTGAGCATAATTAATTGTTACAAAGCTTCGGGTTTGCTAAAAGGTCACTCAGAGGTATAAATTAAACACGTTGACACATTTAACCCTTGTGATTTGTAAACTTTCACTTTCTTCCACAAATGGCTTCATATGATTCATAATTCATTCGTTTAAGGGTATAAACATCGTGTAGGGTCGTTGAAAGGTATAATTACCCAATGTTGACATTTTGATTCCTTTTACTCACATACTTTCTTTGTTTGTCAACTTTAGTCCCTCATATTCAATCCATTACACGTTTAGAGCTCATGACACGTGTCTTTATTATATTTGTCGTGATTTTTCGAGGTGTTACATCCTCACCCCCTTAAAAGAAATATCGACCTCGAGAGTTACTGAAATAAATGAGGGTACTTTTCTTTCATTGTGGATTCTACCTACCACGTGTACTCGGGACCTCTACGGGCATCCCATTTAACCTTTACAATTGGCACGTGCTTCCTTCGAAGCTTCTTAACCTGTCGATCCTCGATCGACAAAGGTTTTTCAACAAATTTCAGGCTCTCATCTATATGCACATTCGTATGTGGTATGACTAATGATTCATCAGCTAGACATTTCTTCAGGTTGCATATGTGGAATACATTATGAATTCCACTGAGCTCTTCAGGCAGGTTTAACTTGTAAGCCACTGTTCTGACACATTCGATGATCTCGAATGGTCCTATATATCTTGGGCTTAAGTTGCCTTTCTTACCAAATCGCATTACCCCTTTCCAGGGTGATACCTTCAGTAACACTTTGTTGCCAACCTCGAACTTTAGAGGTTTACGCCTTTTGTCTGCGTAGCTTTTCTGCCTATCTCTGGCAGCTTTGAGAAGATCTCTTATCTGCACAATCTTGTCTGTCGTCTCCAGGACTATATCAGGTCCTGTTAGTTGGACATCTCCAACTTCTTCCTAACAAACGGGCGTCCTGCACTTCCTTCCATATAGCGCTTCAAAAGGTGCAGCTTGTATACTGGAGTGATAACTATTGTTGTATGAAAATTCGATCAATGGAAGATGATCATCCCAACTTCCTCCTAAGTCAATAACACAAGCTCGTAGCATATCCTCGAGTGTTTGTATAGTATGCTCGCTCTGACCATCCGTCTGAGGATGATATGCTGTGCTGAAGTTCAATCGAGTGCCTAGGGATTGTTGAAAACTTTTGCAGAAATGCGATGTATACCTCGTATCCCTATCAGAGATGATAAACACTGGCACTCCATGGAGAGATACAATCTCATCTACGTACAACTGAGCTAACTTATTTGAGCTGTGTGTTTCCTTAAGAGGTAGGAAGTGGGCTGACTTAGTCAGTCTATCCACTATAACCCAAATAGTATCATTTCCTCGCTTTGTCTTTGGTAACTTGGTGATAAAATCCATAGTCACCATTTCCCACTTCCAGGTGGGAAGTTCAGGCTGTTGTAGCAAACCTGACGGCTTCTGGTGTTCTGCTTTAACTTGAGCACATGTCAGACATTTGGCTACATAAGCGGCTATAGACTTCTTCAAGCCTATCCATCAATAATTTGCCTTCAAATCCTGGTACATTTTGTCACAGCCAGGATGAACAGAATACTTGGAACTATGGGCTTCCTGAAGGATCACTTCCCTAAGTCCTCCATAGATTGGAACCCATATTCGTCCATTCAATCTTTGGATTCCATCCTTGCCATATGATAACTGTTCTGCAGTGACTCCCAGTTTTTCCTTTGGATAGTTAGCTTCTAATACGGCTTCCTTCTACGCGGCTAACAATCTTTCATTCAAACTGTTCTTTAATTCAATGCTCTTTGCATTGATTCTGATGGGCTTAACCCTTTCCTTCCTACTCAAGGCATCGGCGACCACATTCGCCTTGCCTGGATGGTATCGGATTTCACAATCATAGTCGTTTAAAGTATCCATCCATCGACGCTGTCTCATGTTTAAGTCCTTCTGATTAAACAAATGTTGAAGGCTCTTATGATCATAATAGATCACACACTTGGTACCATATAGATAATGCCTCCAAAGTTTTAGTGCAAACACAACGGCACCCAACTCCAAATCATGGGTGGTGTAGTTTTTCTCGTGCACTTTTAGTTGTCGGGAAGCATAGGCAATGACTTTGCCTTTCTGCATGAGCACACACCCCATACCAGTGTGTGATGTGTCGCAGTATACTACAAATTCCTCTATTCCATCAGGCAATGTCAACACAGGTGCATTGCTCAACTTCTGCTTGAGAATGTCAAAGGATTCTTGCTGCTTAGGACCCCAGTCAAACTTGATATTCTTGTGGGTTAGTGAAGTTAGGGGTTCAACAATCCTTGAGAAGTTTTCAATAAAACGTCTGTAATATCCTGCCAGACCCAAAAGCTACGAATCTCTGTGGGCGTTTTTGGCTCTTGCCAATTCATGATAGCTTCAATCTTAGCGGGATCCACTTGGATACCACGCTCACTAACCACATGTCCAAGAAATTGGACTTCACGAAGCCAAAATTCACACTTTGAAAACTTGGCGTAGAGCTTCTCATGCTGAAGAAGTTTAAGAATACAACGAAGATGCTTCTCATGGTCAGCTTGATTCTTTGAGTAAATAAGAATGTCATCGATGAAGACGATGACAAATTTATCTAAGTAGGGCTTGCAGACGCGGTTCATGAGATCCATGAAAGCTGCTGGTGCATTGGTGAGCCCAAAGGGCATCACTAGGAACTCGTAGTGACCATAACGAGTCCTAAATGCAGTTTTGTGCACATCTTCATCTCTAACCTTCAGTTGATGGTAGCCTGACCTCAAATCGATCTTGAAGAAGTAACTCGCCCCTTGCAATTGATCGAACAGATCGTCGATCCTGGGCAATGGATATCTATTCTTGATCGTGACCTTGTTAAGCTCGCGATAATCGATGCATAGACGCATCGATCCATCCTTCTTCTTTACAAACAGGATCGGTGCTCCCCACGGAGACGAACTAGGTCTAATAAATCCCTTTGCCAATAAATCATCCAGTTGAGTTCTTAACTCTTTCATCTCTATTGGTGCTAACCTGTAAGGTGCTCTAGCGACAGGTGCTGCTCCATGAATAATGTCGATTCTAAACTCCACTTGCCTACCTGGGGGTAAACCAGGTAGTTCTTCAGGGAATACTTCTGGATATTCAGAGATGACAGGGATGTCTTCAACCTTGGTTTTTGGTTCATCAATAGTTACTTGTGCCATGTAAATGACACAACCCTTCTTCAAACACCTTAACGCCTTAAGCATAGACACTTGCTTAGGCAACCCATACTAAGTGTCTCCCTGTATGGTAAGTGGCTCACCATACGGAGTCTTGATCACCACTTGTTTCTTGTCGCAAATGATCTGGGCTTGGTTATGAGATAACCAATCCATGCCTATTACTTTGTCGAAACCAGCTAATTTTAAAGGAAGCAAGGACAATGGAAAGGAGTGGTTCCTAATGGATATGAAACATCCATCTAGCACAGTTGAGGCAGTTTCTAAGGTACCATCAGCCAACTCTACTTCATATCTCATGCTTAGGGTTTTAACAGGCAAATTTAACAACTTACAAAACTTATCATCTACAAATGACTTATCTGCACCCGAATCAAATAATACCCTTGCATAAACATCATTTATAAGGAAGGTACCTGTTATCACATTATCATCCTGAACTGCTTCTCGTGCATTTATCTGAAAGACCCTAGCATTGGTCTTTTTGCCTTCCTCGGGCTTCTTGGCATACTTTGGGTAGTTGGACTTGATGTGCCCCTTCTCATTACAATTATAGCACGTCGCGTCCTTTATCTTCTTGCAGTCTAACGTCTTGTGCTCACTTGACTTACAAATCCCACAAGCCCTCGGCTGTGATTGGGATTTCGATTCGTATCTGCACCTTCCCAAATGGCGCTTCTTACAGATTTTGCATTTGGGCTTCTCGCCCGACTGTTGATCATCCTTTCTAAATCTAGAACTCTTCTTGTGGTTAGATTTCCCTTTGTGCTTCTTGTCTGAACGGTGTGAGTTATCATCCTCACGTTTTCTCTTTCCAGAATCAGAGTTCCTAAGCGATCTCTGCCTGACCGCATCAAGGGTGAGAGACAAGGATAAATCAGCTACAGACCTAAAGGTAGTAGGTCGGGATGCCTTCACACTTGCTTTGATCTCCGGGGCTAAACCCCCAATGAAACGGGCAATCCGTTTTGGTTCCGGTGTCACCAAGTATGGAACCAATCGAGACATGGTATTAAAACTCATGAGGTATGCCTGACAGTCCAAATTCTTCATAGTCAATGTCAGGAAGTCAGTCTCGATCTTCTCAACCTCATGTTGAGGACAGAAATTCTCCTTGATCAGAATCACAAACTGATCCCAAGACAGATTGTACAACGGGATCTTCCCAGTAGCTTGGATTAGAGACCTCCACCAAGCTAGTGCTTCACCTTTGAATGACTGAGATACATACTTCACTACATCTCTATCAGCGCAACCACTAATATCAACCATGATGTCCATCTCGTCTAACCACGTCATGAAGTCAATAGCTCATTTTCCCCAGTGAAGTCCCTGGATTTGCAGGAGACAAAATATTTATAGGAGCAGGTCTTTGCACGTGGCTCCTGATCAAATACTATCTTCTTAGACGGAATACTATGCTGATTTGATGAGTGTCGGTCATCATCCTTCTTTGACTCATGTTGTTTAGGAGGTGGCTTACTATGAGTCTCGGAGTGAGTCTTTGGATGTGATTTGGAATGGGGTACAGATGAGGTCTTGCTTCGAGTACCACTTGATTCGTTGTCTCGTCTGTCCAGAGCTCGAGTAACGGCACTGTCTATTAATGCCTGTAGCTCTGCACCAGCTATGTTGATTCTGGTGGTATCATGATTTTACCTTGGGTGACTGTTGATTTCTTCAGACTCTGCCATGTAGCTTGATTGCTACATAAAATGATGACAATGATTTCTAAGAGGTTTACAATAGATTTGTCATCTTATTAATTTATTAACCATGGTACTAATAAACCACATTTGGTTAATTTATTAAGTATATTCATTCAGGATTTTTATTATAATAATCCTCAATTATAATTAAAATATAATAATAGCACAAAAGGCCAAGTCACAGGGACAAATTTAAATTATAAGCCAAGATCTTATAGGATCGAGGTATTGAGGCTTGAATCATAGTTCATTACCTCTTCTTGACAGGGAGTTATAGACTACAACTGTCTTTTGTCTTATATGACAATGATCATGGCCCGTAGGCATTACATCACTAATGGATGTTTAAATAATAAAGAAGGAATTGGAAGAATCCAATATAAGGATGACTTGTGTGATTTTTACGAATCACATCTGCCAGGATTGTTAACATGTTTTCAGATGTTAACAAGGATTTGAATCCTTTAAACAGGTTTTACCATCATGGCCAGGTCTTATAACGACATGCAGGCTAGGTTATACCCTTTAGGATTCTTATTTAATATTTAAAAGCAGATCTTATAAAAGGAATGACATATTTTGGATTTATTTATTTCATATATATTACATTTATGCATAATATGACAAAATGAAATTTAAATTATAACATGCCATTAAAATTTAAAAGAGTACATGAATGCCCTAAACGGGACTTTAATAGAAAAGACATGCCCACGCAGGGGCTAAACTGGAATACAAGTCCTCGCAGGGACTGAATACAGAAATAGATGTCCACGCAGGGACTTGATTGAAAAGAAATACAAAATAAACAAACAAGGAATTTAATGATCCCCTTTTCTCTTTCCCTTGATTAAGCTCGCCAAACCATTAAGAAATCCCCGGTGGCTTCTACGCTCCTCTCGAACCTCCCGTTCCACCTGGTCCAACCTTTGTAGAATCTCCTGCTGCTGTGGCGACTGGATCAGCGGTGGCTTAGGCTGTTGCGGCTGCAGAGGTTGAGGAGGTGGCGGGTATTGATACCCATAGGTCGGGTATCCAGTCGTCCAGGGACCTCCATAGGGCCCTTCAGGATGAAGAGCATTGTAGTTCGCCGCTACAAGGTTTGGGTCAACTTCAACGTAGTTGTAGTTGGTATGGGCCGGCTGCTCAAAAGGGTTGTACGCCGCTGAACCGGCGTATGCAGGAATCAGGTTATCGTAACCCATTGGTGGTGGTGCGATTGGCGCAGAGTCCACCTCGGAGACTGGGTTCGAAGGCCCACCCATCTACGGGTCTTCTTATAGTGGCGGGTAATGACTGCCACTGGAAAGTTGAGGGGTGTTGATACGTACTCCCCCTCGCACGGACATCCGTGCGTTTGATCTTCTCCACCTCAGTGGCTCCAGAGGCGGCTGCTGCACTGGTGGTGGTGGCGGTGGAGTAACCGCTACAAAACGCGAATCCTCCGAGGAATCCTGCTGCTGCTGCTGTGAGCGGTAACTGGGAGTAAACACCCAGTCGTATTGGGCAAACCTTGCCTGATAACTGTCTGGACTACGATAAGGTGACCCATGATATGATGACCCATCCGAAATCTCGATGGGGTGAGTAGGTGCCCCGGATGGTGGTTCAGCGGGATCCGTGTCTTCATCCATGTCCATTCCCTGAGCTTCAGGGAAATGGTCTTCAGGGCCCAATGGGTTATGACCCATTGGTTCTTCAACCTGGTTGGCTGGGTTGAACCGGCTTTGGAAGAACGGGGCTGGGTCTTCAAAGGCCCGATGCAAGGTTGATTGCCGCAACGGCAAGAAGGATTGGTGCGAATCTTCGGGCTCGTTCTCTGAATGCGGCCCGAAAGAATGAAGGTACGAGGGTGATGAACCTAGCGAGACGGATCGCCTCGCTGGCTCCAAATATGTCCTCCAATCTTCTTGGGGACTCGTGCTCATTGTCACAAACGGTGTTCTCCGGTGGGATGGTCCGGCCTCGTGATCGTTGGGGGCGTTGAACGGCCCCTTGCCTCTTCCTCCTCTACGAAACCTTGGTGGAATTTTGTTGAACCTGTCAAAACAAACAAAAAGACAACAAAAGAAAAAATAAAGGACAAAATTAAAATAAATTGGAATTAGTCCTAAGTTCTTTGTCTAGACTCGGAAGTCGAGGAATGTGCAAACTGTGTCATTGAGATTAAACACAAAAGGCTAGTGTTTAATTCACTCAATATTGGCTCTGATACCAACCTGTCACACCCTGATATTTCCACGTATTACCGGTGGGCCCGGTGGGGAGTATCGTGACGTAGTTGATATCATCATAGACAAATTATCACAGTTTAATACATAGCGGAAGCAAAAGATAATAATATTATAAACCGATGAAGAGTAATATCAAGTATTACAAAAACGGCTGTAAAAAGATCCACAGGCGGATCAAAGATAAAAAGGAACATTGTTCAACAGATCTTAAGTGATAAGGCTTGCAAGACTCTTATTTATTCACTCAGGAGTAGCCAGCCTATTCCTCCTAGTACCTGCACTTTAGCCTTTTGGAAAATACATCAGTTTACACTGGTAAATACAATTAACCGACTCATTTTGAAAATGTTTAAGAAAATTGTTTTGAATGCACAAGGCACAAAATAATCTTTTATAACTTGGAACAATTATTTATATATAAACTTGTAAAAGAATTACATGTTCGTTATACGTTCAGTAGCCCGGGCTGAATACCGGGTTAAAGATTAATAGACACACCACATAATATATCCCGCGGTGAGTTATTCTCGAACAGGCGCTTATATTATTTTTACATACGCACCGGCAGGTGTATGCCTACACCCCGTGCTTAAGTCGTGGCCATTTCAATGAATGAGCCGAGGATATCCAGGACATGGTCATTAACCCCCCAAAGGCTTAAAACAAACAAAACAATTTAAACGGGTAATCTCAATAAATTAACCTTTATATGATTAAAAATTTAATGCCCGACCAAGCGGTATTTTATATACCGTACCCCAAGCCCGTATAGGAAAAATAAGTTAAAAGTATTTACCTGAGCAAGTATATATCTCAATCAGCAAGTGCAAGTATCTTTTACTGGGCTCCTAATCTGGAACAAAGTTTTTAATAACCTATTAGATTCCTAACGGGTCTTAATTAAGCCTAAACTGACCGGTTAGTTTTAAAAGAAGATATACGGTTCAAAACGCACGATTAAGCGAAGACCGGATTAGAATGTGGTTTAGACCTGAAAAGTTTGTATACTTGTATAATATGGGTAAATTAAACACATTCTGGAATTTGAGATAAAAATGATAAGGTTTGACCCGTTTCGGCTAATTTATGCAAACTAGTTACATAAACCGTACCGAGCGCGAAAAATGCATAACGGGCAAACAAATGAGTCATGAACAGGTTTCCTAAGTTAATATGCCCTAAATATGTTGTGATATCAGTAGGATACCCTCCATTATGGCCAAAATGGATTTAAACTCAAATTATGCCCCGTAGGGGTATTTTGGTCATTTTAAAGCTAAAAAAAGAGTTTAAATATTAATCTGAGTTTCAAGTCTGATATAATCAATAAAAATATTTATTTTTATAAGTCATAACAGTATGGTGTTGCATATATCTGAAATTTATCTTTTATAACCAAACAATGCACCGTAGGGGCATTTTGGTAATTTCACATAAGCTTTAAAGGTCAAAATTAGAATTCTGAGTTCAAAACTTTTGCTTATGTATTCTATAACTTTTTGCTTACTGTTTATTTATAAAAATTTACTTTAAACATCATAGTATTAATTTTTATAATACTAAAATCAGTAGGTATTAGTTTTATATGCCAAAAATAGTTTTTACTCATACTATGCGCTTAAAACGCGTAAAAGTCGGTTTTAAGCGATTTTTGGGTTAAAATAGGAAATCTGAGTTTTTGATCAGTTTACAAAGTTCAAAATATTTTATTTATCATATAAAATCAGTAGCAAAAAGTTTGGCATCAAAATATTATGTAAAACTCATTTTATGCAAGAAAAGGGTATAACCGACAATTACCGGATTAAAGCAAGAACCCTATGTTATGCTCAGCTTAAAAATAAATAAAAATCTTCAAAAATCCCAAAATATTATATTACATCAGTGGGTAAAAAGTTTGGTGACAAAATTTGGGTTTAGATAGGCTTTATGCTAATTACGCCGTTTAATTAATAAAAAGCTTCTTAATTACGATATTGAGCATAACTCCTAATCTAGACCTCAAACTGATGTCAAATTTTTAGGACAAGTTTATAAATCAGTAATAAAGGTTTTTGTCCTCTCACATTTTCAAAAATCTCGTTTTAAGGTCTAAAGGGCATAATGGTCAATATTTAGGCATATAACGGAAACATGCACATGAATCGGATAACTAAGGAATCAAGTTGTACAATCTCAGAGAGTTATACTAATATGGAATATGGACCTAGTGGAAGCTTAAGGCATTTCTAAAACAATCTAAATTGGGTCAGAATTGAAAGTCAAAGCAAAAGTCTACTTTTGCGACCTTCGGCTCCGAACCGAGCCTAAACTCAAAATTGTCGGGTTGAACATGCTTAGACATGTTCTTACATTAATTACCAAGTTATACAAGTGATAAAACAGGTTTCATGGCTTCTACATTGTTAATTATGTGTTTATTCAAAAATTAGCTTTCTTTTGACTTTTTACAATTAAGTTTGACCCGACAATTGACCTAGTTAGAGTAGAAATCAGAGGGTGCCCTTTTAAGGGTTTATTACCCACATAATTACCAACTCAAAGCTACTTTCAATTCGAGAATCGACTGGACCATTAGTGATTAATCACTAAGTCAATCCTTAATTACGACGGGTTTGACTTTAGGCCATTAAACTAATAAAACTGAAATTAGAGAGGTTAAGGAAGCTTACTGAAGTACTAAGCACGACTTATGATCCTTAGGGAATGGTCTTGAGCTCCAGGAGACTCCAGAAAATAAGTTAGAATGATTTTCATGGTGCAAGTCCAATGTTTGCAACTAAGGGTGCTTATATAGTGATTTTGATTGAACAAGATGATGCCAACAAGGTCTAGGATTGATCCCAAATGAGTCCAAGTGCCCCTATGCATGAAATACCATTTGCTCAGCCTCTGGATTTCGAAAACAAGCTCTCAAAGGCGGTGGAACAGGCTGATACAGGCATCTGTCCAAAAAAACTGATGCTGGCACTTTTAGGCGGCCCGTGTAAGGTTTGGGTAAGGCCTTACGCGGCCCGCGTCGAGGTGGGCTCCGGTCAACAAGTTTCCAATTATTGCATATTTGGTCCCTGGTCCTTCAAATCTTCATTTTAACTTGTTTTATTGCACTTTTAACCCTCTAACTTGACTTTTAAGGACTCTAAGTCATAAACCAACTTTGTTAAGTCCCCGGTTATTTATATGATCACCGAAAAGTCTTAAATTTCAACGTTGACGCTTTTAACCCTTTGCTTATGAATGTTAGCGTGTCTTTCTCATACGATAACGAAACCTTGTGAAATTTTTATCACTTATTCTAGTGAGCATAATTAATTGTTACAAAGCTTCGGGTTCGCTAAAAGGTCACTCAGAGGTATAAATTAAACATGTTGACACATTTAACCCTTGTGATTTGTAAACTTTCACTTTCTTCCACAAATGGCTTCATATGATTCATAATTCATTCGTTTAAGGGTATAAACATCGTGTAGGGTCGTTGAAAGGTATAATTACCCAATGTTGACATTTAGAATCCTTTTACTCACATACTTTCTTTGTTTGTCAACTTTAGTCCCTCATATTCAATCCATTACACGTTTAGAGCTCATGACACGTGTCTTTATTATATTGGTCGTGATTTTTCGAGGTGTTACAATTAGAGCATCTATTTTTCCCCTTTCCCACCCTACAGTACCACTGCCCTCTTTTATTTATATCCTCCCTCATTTACTCATTTAGGGCTTCTTACTTTCTCTCTCCCTCTTCTCTGCTCTATTCCGATCGATGTTCAGATCAATGCTCTGAAACAAGGTTAGATTATCAATAACTTCCATTCTATAAGTGTCAATCTTTGTTTTCATTGTTCACTCATTCGATCTTCATGCGTATTTACTTATGATGTTCTGGAATCACTTGATTCCATCATCCATAGCCCACTACCCGTGGCAAATTCGCTTTGTACACCTATCCTCACTTCTCAAATTCCACCACAAACAAAACTTTTGTTGGATGCAGTTGATTTAGCCCAGACACAAACCAGTTCTTCTCAAACACCTGTTAATGAGAATATACCACAACAAGTGACTGGGTCTGGCGTCTCAATCATTGCTAACCCACCAACAACTGAGGAGGTTACACTGTAGGAAGTACAAGTACTTCCTGTCAGTAGTTCAAGTGGAGCAGCAACTACAGGTTTTGGATCCACTGATCTACACTTGGCCAGTTGTTTCATCAATAAGACTCCCTTGAAGGCAATTTCCTCTCCAGCAACTGTGATATCCGCTGGTGTCTTTGTTCCAACCACTGGTTCTATTAAAAGGATGTCAATTGCTGAGGAAAGAAGTCCCCAGTACCAAGAAAAAGGGGCATCTGTGGATGACTTTTGGGAAACTTTCCCTAAGTCAACTGCTGATACAACCACTGCCAGTGGGAAATCAGATGATCCCATTAACTTGGGTGATGGTTTAATGTACAAGGAATTGACGGAGAGAGTTGACAAATTGGACACATCTGTTGCAGATATTAAGTCATTGCTGCAACAGTTGTTACAAGCACAAAAGGCAACACCCACTGCTGCACCAGATACAACATCTGCTCCATCATCTGCTCCTACTCCCTCTGAGCTTTGGAGTTTATTTCAACCTCTGCTTCACCAACAAAGGGCATATGCTGATCAGCAACATGAAATACAGGTTCAAAAGATCAGAAATATGATGGAAGCTAGGTTCATGGATACACAAGCAGACATAAAGGCAATCAAGGCCCACTTGCTGAAAACCACTGATTCTGCTCCTCCTACTATCATCTTTGTGGACAGCCCACCACCAGCTGATGCCAAAAAGGGTAAGAAAATGAAGCAGCTAAAGAAAAAGGGATATGAAGATGGTTTGTACATTGCACCAGACAAATCCAATATGCTTGCAGACATCCCTAAACCAGATGGTTCTAAAAATGTTGATGTGACCTTAAATGTCATTGCTGATGAAAATGCAAGGGTGAAAAAGGATAGAGAGGCAAAGGGAAAATCTAGGTTTGAACAGGAGAAGAAAGTTTATATGGAAATGGAAGTGCAGGGTGTTTCTGAGCCCAAGGATGAAGAAAATCCTGAGCCTAAAAGAAAACAGCCCACTAGAATAGTGAGGCAACCCAAATCCACACCTCCCAAAAGCTCCACATATCAAACCTATAAACCAGCAGATGTTAAAACACCTATTGTATCAACAGCTATTGGTACTTCGGTGGTTTCAACATCTGTTACACCAACAACTGCCACCACTTCAATACACACTCAATCCACTGCCTTACCACAAATCACATCACCATCAAAAACATCCTCATTACCACCAACACCACCTGCCAAAAAGCAGAAGACTTCCGGTGACACATCATCTGTTGTAATGGAAACAATGGTTGAAACACCAGTTGTTTCAACAACTGTTAGTCAACTATCTACCACTCAAATCTCCACCACTCAACCCACCAAAACACCACCAACCTCTCCAAAACCTAAAAGGAGAAGGATAATTCTGAATGATGACCCTTCACCACCACAAACATCCACACAACCACTGTCCCTTGGTACCATTCCCAATCCTGTCCCACTCTCTTCAGCACAAGTCTCAAATTCAAACACTGCCATTTTTCCTGCAGGAGTCCAGTATCTATTAGATCTTCCAGCAGTTAGAGAGGAGATCAAATCCTTCTACTATAAAGATGACCCTACTAAAAGGAACTTGCCATCTGTTCTAGGATATCCAAGGCCTAATAACATTGAAGGATACTTGAAGTTAAAGGCTCAATAAGCAGAGGATATCTCCAAAATAAATACAGAAGGAAAATCTGACAGAGAGATTCAAACATACTACCATTTTCTGCTAACCCAAGTCAAAACTTTGGAGCAGTTTTCAAAAGATCCCTGTTAAAATTTATCAGAAAGAGTTGATGAAACCTTGAGGAAAGATTATCTTGATAATATTATGGCTTACAAAACATACAAGGGAGAAAGGTACCAGTACAAAGAATGGACCATCAGTGAGCTAGAAAGTGAAACAGCCAGAATTCAAGATATGATCAAAAGCAAGGTGAAGCAGACTCCTCCTATCTAGGCAAACTTTAAGAAAAATGTACCAGAAAGGACTCTGCAGCTGAAGAGAATGAAAGAAGAGTTAATAACAGCTAATTTTGGGTCAAGGAACCAAGTGTCAAGGTGGAAAGAGGATAAAGTGTTTGCCTCTTACAAAAAGCTGGAAGAATTAAGAAAGAAAAATCCTAATGTTCCACAAAAGCCGGTTTACCCTGAAGCAGTTGTTCCAGCTAAGCCACAAAAGCTACAAATCAGGAGATCCACTGTTCCACCTGCTGCCATCATTTACCAAACAAGGAAACAAAAGCAGATGGATGCAGAAACAGCAGTAGATAAAGCAGCAGGGGATTACCTTGTAAAAATAGGCCTTAAGCAGATGATAAGAGAAAATTTTGAATTGACACAAACTACAAATACTGCTCAGCCAGTCATTACCAGGCCACCATCTCCAAACTCATCTTCAATAAAACCTCTCCCAAGAAACCCAAAAGATTCAAAAATACTAAAGTGGAAATCTGACAAACAGACCCACGTATTGACTCTGATCAAATCCAGTGGTGAGGTGAAGAAAATATCAAGGGAACAAGCACTGGGCCTGGGTGTTGAAGATATGCAAGATCTCCTTGATCTTACACTGTGCAGGGATGAGGATGACATAGATTCCTTGGACTTTGAATTACAATTCAAAGGGCAAGTCAGGGAATTTTTGATGAGGCAATAAAGATTCACAATATAAACATCATTGATGGAAATGAGCCTGACTACTTTGGTGAAGGTTGAATAGGGATGTCTGTATTGGAAAGTTATTGTATAAAAATGTCTATTTTTGTAATTTTTGTTGAATTGGTGTGAATTCTTTAATACTACAAGGGAAATGTGATATTTGGGTTTGTGTTTTAAAGTTTATAGCAGAGTTAAGATTATTAGGTGTGTTAATGTTTGCGGTTATATAAGAAATTTTATGTATTTGTGAATTTGGTAAGTAACTGATTTGACTTTGAAAGTCAAAGCTGAAAGAAACATGGTTGACTTGACTGTTGGCATTGTTGGTAATCCTGATTTGCAGTAAAATACACTTTGAGCTTTTTTCTTACCCGTTTAATAAGTTATCCCTTTAGTGAATTTTCTTTTCGAGTTGTCCCATCTAAGATAAAACACACGATTAAATCATATGGTCAAATTGTTAATGGTCTTGATGATTTAAGATGCTAATTGTGTGCCGTCTATTAGCTAATTATTTTTAATTTATGTTAATAGTGTTTATATGTTAACAGATGTTGACCAAAAGTCAAACAGATGTTGGCGAATAGTGAAACAGATGTTGACCTTATGCAGATGTTTGGTTTGAAGCCAAATATCTGTTTATGGCCAAACATCTGTTTAAGGTCAAACATTTGTTTATTGCCAAACATCTGTTTATGGCCAAACATATGTTTAAGGTCAAACATCTGTTTAATTCCAAACAACTGATATAGAACGCCAAACATCTGTTTAAGCCCCAACATCTATTTAAGTCTAAACAGATGTTTAAACATCTGTTCAAAACACTGTTCAATCTAATATGGATTTCCATCCAACTGTTGACTAAAAGTCAAACAGATTTTCAAACTACTGATTGAGTTATTCTAATATCTCTTGAATACTAAATGAGATGTTGACCAAAACTCAAACTGGTGTTGACCAAAAGTCAAACAGATGTTGACGAAAAACTAAATGGGGTGATCCGACCCGGTTACATGGGATATTTTAAAACCTTTTAACTTTTTAAAGATCCTCACAAAATCTCGGTTCGTTTCTCTCTCCACATTTCTTTCCACACTTTCTCCAAGAAACTCTGTCATCTTCTTCGATTTCTTCCGATCTTCATCAATATCATCTTGTATAATAATAAAGGTATTGTTAAATAATCTTATTTCTTTTGTATTTTTTTCATGTTTATTCTTTTAGTTTTGAATTCCATAGCCGATTATGGTTCTTTCTAGATTAATGAAGAAGTTGTAATCGACTGTGGTGTATTCATGTATCTCCCTGTTTTTTTTAATCCATTGTTAATTATGATTGCGTTTATTGTTGCGGCTTATACTGGAACAATTTCTGATAGTCCTAATTTTTTTGTATATCTGATTACTATGTAGTTATTATGCATGTTATGATAGACATATATGATTCTAAAAAAAGTGATCCGCATTTCGTGTATCTTACATTTGTCTTATCCATTGTTGATTTTATTGGATTTCACTTTGCTCATGTATTTATCTTATTCTGATTTATGATTTAAAATTTCGATCTTTACTGTTGTATTCTCATTTGTATTTGTAAAGTTATTTATAAAGTTGTTGATGTGATTCTGATGTATGATATAAAATTTCAACCTTTACTAATGTATTGTCACGTTTATTTGTAAAGTTGTTCATGTAACGATGTTATTCTGAAGTATAATATAAATTCCTGATTTTAACTGATGTATTCTCATGTGTATTTGAAAAGTTGAACTTATTTTGATTAGTAGTTGGTATATTGTTTTTAAGTTTTTTGTTTGGAATAGACACAAGTCACTATCCTGTTTTTCTATACAATTTATTCAGCTGATGATCCTCCATGTCTATTTGTGATACTAAATCGGAAAAGTAGGTTTTAAGTTTTAGTTATATGATTTGCTGTAAAAAAATTATATATTTCGATATGATAAGAAATTACATGTATTCTCACCTTTTCGATGTTTCTATTGTTATTTTGATATATATTAGTTGTATCATCTTTTATTTAGATGTATTGCATACCTTAATGGATTGTATTCATTTGTTTCTTAATGTTATTGATTTTGATTCTATATGATTGATACTGTTACAGTTTTGCGTGAGAATGATTTATGGATTTCCGTGTTACCTTCAAGACAGTAAAAGGAAATGTTTGGTTAGTAATTTTATCTGATCTTAGTTTAACACTTAATATTAATTCTTTGGTATGATATTTAGCAATAAAAGTGTTTCTTTTATTTATGCTTAGATTTTGCCAAAACAGTATCAAAATTGGATTCAACAGTTTAATTATCCAATTGGAAATACAAAGATCCGGACCACAACTGGAAATGTTTTTAAAGTCAAGATCTATCCTCTAAGAAATGGCAGATATTATTTCTATAATGGTTGGTGTCAGTTGGTAGACAGTTTGAAAATACCTTCAGATTCATGGTTGATATTTCATTATGAAGAAGCATTAGAAAGTTTTAAAATATTGTATTTTTATCAATACATTGCTCTTGCTCCTTATGAAGAGTTTTACTACAAACCATCTGGTAACAAAGATTATGTGGTATGTAACTTCGAAAATTATTCATCATGTAATTTTTTTTGGAGATACAGTTGTTTAATTGTTGTGTTTTATTTGTTTACTTCATTTTATGATATATTTTTAATAATGTACTATATAATGTGTTTTATTCTGATTGTAGAGTATTAATCGTTCTTTTGTTCATCACAAGATGTTAAACACTATTCCTTCATATCCGGTTGTTATTAAAGGATCTGAAAACCAGAACTGGTCTGTAGGGATTGAAGATATCAACAATGAACTTTACATAATTACCGGATGGAAGGAGATAAAGAATGAGTTTCATTAACTGCTGATCATCTCATTGTCTTTGAGATGATAGATCTTCAGACTTTTCATATCACGGTTTTCAATTGTGCTACCTGTGATTTAGTGCTTCCACCGGAGGTTTGTGATGTTGTTAAAGAAAAGGTGATAGAAGAGATTGTCTTGAGTTCAGATACTGAAGCTGTACAGGACATTGTTAATGTCAATGAAAGTGGTATGGCTGTTGTGAATGAATATAATCAGATCGTACCTATTTCTTTCCGTGTGGACGGTCATTTTGTAAGTTTGTGATGATGAGTTTACTAATATATAATACTTTAGTCAAATTTAAAGATTTGTTAATTCTTTGTTTATTGAATTGTTCGTTGTTTGTTACAGCGCCTTTTTAAAAAACAGGCTGAAGATCTTGGACTGAATTGTAAGATGGGTTTGAAGATTGTGGACGTGGCAGGTGATGTTTGGAATATTCAAGCTGCTATGGGTTCATCTCGAGGTCAACCAAGATATTATCTGCAAGGAATGAGAAAGTTTGTGAGAGATAAAGGCATGGCTCCAGCCTCCAGGTCAAGCATTTACACTTAACTTTCTGAAAGGTAAAAAGCTTTTTATGTTCGGATGAATGTTCATGGGTTGAAGAAGGCAAATGCAGAAGGATACATTGAACCAAGTTTTTGGGTTGTAGTTCTTTGCTTTTCGAAACTGATACTAGACTTGTTTGTTTAGTTTTGAAGTTGTGATTCTAAAACTATATATGTACATGTAAATTATTAGGTCCATATCTAACGAAAACAATGCGGAAATGTAAGCTAAAGACAGTATACTCGGATTGACTTTTGGTCAACATCTGATTGACTTTTGGTCAACATCTCATTTAGTATTCAGCAGACATTTGAATAACTCAAACAGTGGTTTTAACATCTGTTTGACTTTAGGTCAATAGTTCATGAAACCCATGTTAGGTTGAACAGTGTTTTGAGACTTTAGGTCAACCGTTCATGGAAACCCATGTTAGGTTGAAGAGTGTTTCGAAGAGGAAAATAGTTCTAAAATATAAGAAGATAGTGGATCCGGTTGAACATCTGTTTCACTTTTGGTCAACAACTGTTTGACTTTTGGTCAACATCTATTTGCTCGATCAGATTGGGTGTTAAAGTATAGTTCTTTAAGTCATTGTTTTGTTTTCTTGAATTCTATGTAATTTTGTTAAGAAGTACAAGAACAAACTTTTTTACAAAATTCCAAATCACCGGATCATCTAAGTGCATTGAAATAAAATTGGAAATGATGTTATTCATGTGGTCCTGTTGTGCTTTTGTTTGACGTCTAATATGTGTTTATGATCTAATCCGGTGATGTGAAGACATTGTTGTTGAATCCAATGAGATGCATGATGTAATGAGGTCGTATTAATAACAAATAATAATTGATATAACTAAGTTTCCCGAGCCCGGGAAGCAATCCCGGGTAAAAACCTAGTATATATATATATATATATATAGGGTCGGGATTTAGAGAAAACGGTGAAAAGTGTGAGAACGGAGAGAACGCTTATCGATCGTCCGATCAAAACAATCTCTGGACTAGATTGGCGCGGTGGCGTTTTCGTAAATAACATCAATTTTATTACGTGGACGCGCTTCATTAAGGGTAAAAGGGTCTTTTGACTTCTCCACACAAAACGCCATCTCATGAAATAAAACGCCAAAAACAAAAATCACAGACCATTCCCAGTAAAAACGCCATCATATATATAAAACGCCAAACTTAATTAGAGTAAAATCCCGCCTAAAAAAACCGCAAAAAAAATCTATATATACGACATCTCAGACCTTCAATTAAAAACACACACAAAAATCTAAACGACATATTTCATATATCCCATTCGCATTAGAAACGCCAAAAAACTCAAACATTAAATACCTTCTAACCCAAAACGTTTTTTTGAAATTCAGTTTGGTTGTCTGTAAGATTTCGCTCAATGAAATGGACAAAATCCTTAAGTGATGATGTTGTCCATTTCATTTAGTAAAATGTTATTGACTAATCCTCAACTTCCATCCAATTTATAACGCCAAAACAAACAAAAACATTATTGAGCTTTGTTGTCAATAAAGTTTAGCTGTATGGGGTGGACAACATTGTTAGTTATCTTTCTTAACTGAGGATTAACAATGTTGTCCATCTCATACAGCAAAACATTATTGATTTTAGCATGATCAAATTTTGAAGTTTAAGGTGCTCTTATTTCGTGGCGTTCTTTTTATCGGTAAAACACCAAAAAAGTTAAAAAACCAAACATCGTTCATTGGGAAATTTAAGATTGTTGGCTGAAGGGTCTAAACTCAATAATATTTTGCTGCATGAGATGGACAAATCTTTAAGAAAAAGATGCTGATGTCAGACTATGTGCTTCCCAACAGCCACACAAAAAACTACTTGAAAAAAAAAAAAAAAAAAAACAAAATAAATCATACGAAAGTCGAACCAGCCAGTTAACATGATTCAAAAAAGAAGAAAGAGACTCCTGACAGTAAAGATTTGGAAGATCAATTGTTTATGTATTCTTTTTTTTATTTTCCTTTTCCGTTGATTGTTATGTAATAAAAACGCCTTATATAATAAAAACGGCAAAATAACCAAAATGCTTGTTTAAACGCCAAACTCCCAAACTATAATAAAATTACTTTAAAAAAGTATTATAAAAAACCAAAAAATATAAAAAATAAAAAATAAAAAGCAAACTTGAAAATGTAACTAGAAACAGAAAAACAAATCAGTAATACTGAAGATAGGAAAAATTTATTATATTAGAATCTAAAACGCCAAACTTGAAAGATGGGACGTGTGACAGACTTCAGAGATAAAGCTTATCAAAAACAATAATTACAAACAGTAACTGAAAAGACGAATACATTATTATAATAATGTACCGCCTAACTTAGGCGCCAAAAAGACATCCTATAAAATGATAGGACTCAACAACTTCCATTTGATCAAACAAAAAAAAAAAAAAAAAACAAACACCAATACTACTAAATACCACTCACTGAAAAACGCCAAAAAAAAAAAAAATCAAAGATTGCTAATAAGCTTTCTTGGATATTCATAATTGTTCTTCGTGAAGTTTCACTGAATGAAATATTATCAGAAGAGAGTAACTCAGAAAGATTTTGCTGCATGAGATGGACAAAAATTCAAGAAAAAGATACAGATGTCAGTCATATAGCATTGTGTATTTTTTGTTCTTGAAGAAAGTTTGGATGACGAGAAGAGATCAATGACACTGAAGAGTGGGTTGATTATAAAGATGAAGATCAAGATAAAGAAAATGCGAAAAACCCACTCACACGTCATAGATCTATGTCCCCAAACATTCACAAAAAAAGTCAGTTGAACAGACGAGCAGGCAAAATAATCAAACCAATGGGTTTGTTAAGTTTTACATAAAACGCCATATATTTGGTGACAGTTCTAGTACTATTAAAGAAGAGAGAGACTGATGACAGTGAAGATTGGGAAGAGAGATCCGATTAGGATTTTTAATTTATTTTCTTCGCTTGTATTTTTTTTCCTGTGGTTGAAATATAATCTAACAATAGTAAAACGCCAAGATAACACAAACGCCAAAATTTTTATAAAAAATAATAGAACAATGGGGCATCTTGTTTAAAACGCCTTGGAAAACGCCATTCAGATAGATTTCCTGACCCCCTGGGGTTCCAATGGCATACGATTTGAATAAACGCCATAAACGCCAAAATGTTAATACAATGAAACCGTTAAACGCCATTAAATATTGAATTTGGTTAACGCCAAAAATCTTAAACCCCAAAAATTAAAACAATATTGGGAAAAGCAGAACTGGAAAACCAGAAGATGAAAGGACAAAAAAGCCCCTCCGCCCTTTTCTAAGCGGCGTGACACGTGTTGGGCCAGGAAGCGTTCTCACCGTTCTCACACTTTTGAGCGTTTTCTCCTGATCCCATTTATATATATATATATATATATATAAGAGTGTGTAAAGATGAGAGAGAAATTGTGTGTAGGTGTGTGTTTATATTATATAGGGTAAATTACTTTTTGAGTCCCTATGTTTTAGGGGTTTTAACCACTTGAGTCCAAAATCAAAATGTTTAACGCCCTGAGTCCCTATAACCACTTTTCTTAACCATTTAAGTCCAAATTTTTAACACCATCCACAAAGTCTGTTAACTACAAGGGCATTTTAGTCATTTACACATAAGATACAACTCTTTAATGCACAAAATACAAAGAACAAGTCTTTAATGCATGGTTTTAATATTATATATAAACTTAAATTATATATAATACAACACCTACAACCTAACCTGCACACACACACACACACACTCTCTCTCTCTTTCTTCTCTCTTTCACTCCTAGACCATCCTACCACCATTACCACCACTACACCATCACCACCCTCAAATTCTCCGTGCCGTTCTGGCCCCACTTAAACTTTCTTCCGGAAAACAAACGCAGACTTTCTCCAACATCAACAACACACACACATTCCATTTCCCCTTTCTCTCTATCTCTCTCTCTTAGATGGAACCCTAATTTCACTCTGCTATTGGGAAACTGCTGCAAATCTCCGGCGGCCGTCGCCAGGGAGGACGTCAAACCATCAAACAATGATCACAACAACAAGAAGGATAAGCCTGCCGTCAAGAAGGCGCCGATCACTGTTCTCAATGATGTATCAAAGGAGAACATCGAGGATAAGTATATGATGGACATGGAGCTAGGGTGAGGTGAGTTCGGAGTTACATACCTCTGTATAGATCGGACCACTAAAGAATTACTAGCTTGCAAGTTGATCTCGAAGCGAAAGCTACGAGCAGCTGTGGATGTGGAGCATGTGCTGCGAGAAGTGGCGATCATGAACCACTTATCGGAGAATTCCAGTATTGTGATGTTGAGAGAGGCTTGTGAGGATGAGAATGCTGTGCATTATTAGGTAGAGAGCGGAGAAAGAGATATTAGGTAGGGGTAATTTGGTCATTTTACAAATTTTAACAAAATAATTCTAACAGTGTTAGAAAATTGGACACAAATGGTTAAGAAAAGTGGCTATAAGGACTCAGGGCGTTAAACATTTTGATTTTGGACTCAAGTGGTTAAAACCCCTAAAACACAAGGACTCAAAAAGTAATTTACCCCTATTATATATATGTAATTTATTTTTATATATATTATATATTAAAACTTGATGCATTAAAGACTTGTTCCTTATACTCATGTGCATATAAGAGTTGCACTTTGTGTGTAAATGACTAAATTACCCTCGTAGTTATCAGACTTGGTGGATGGTGTTAAAAAAATTGGACTCAAATGGTTAAAAATAGTTTCTGTAGGGACTCAGGGCATTAAACATTTTGATTTTGAACTCAAGTAGGTAAAAACCCTAAAATACAGGGACAAAAAAAGTAATTACATACCTCTGTATAGATCGGACCAGCAGAGAATTACTAACTTGCAAGTCGATCTCGAAGCAGAAGCTGCGAACAGCAGTGGATGTGGAGGATGTGCGGCGAGAAGTGGCGATCATGAAACACTTGTTGGCCAGTATTGTGACGTTGAGAGAGACTTGAGAGGATGAAAATGTTGTGCATTATTAGGTAGAGAGAGAAAGACAAGGAAGAGAAAGAGATATTAGTTAGGGGTAATTTGGTCATTTAACAAATTTTAACAAAATAATTCTAACAGTATTAGAAAATTGGACTCAAATGGTTAAGAAAAATGGCTATAGGGACTCAGGGCGTTAAACATTTTGATTTTGGACTCGGTGGTTCTAAAACACAAGAAGTCAAAAAGTAATTTACCATATTATATATATGTAATCTATTTTTATATATATTATATATATTAAAACTTTATGCATTAAAGACTTGTTCCTTGTACTCATGTGCATATAAGACTTGCACTTTGTGTGTAAATGACTAAATTACGCTCGTAGTTATCAGACTTGGTGGATGGTGTTAAAAAAATTGGACTCAAATGGTTAAAAAAAGTGTCTGTAGGGACTCGGGGCGTTAAACACTTTGATTTTGAACTCAAGTAGTTAAAAACCCTAAAATACAGGGACAAAAAAGTAAATTTCTCCTCTGGTTTTTACTAGGCATTTTTTAATGTTTTTTCAAGATTAAAGAGATTAGAGAAAAAAATTTGCAGTGGTTCGTTGGAGATCCATTAATCTAACCAAAATTGAATACTAGATCCACCGTTTGGGATAGATACCCCTTTGATTGCACCATTCGAGCAATTGTGAGTCACAAACATGCAAAGGCTTCCATAGCGGGGATAAAAATGAAAGGTGAGAGCGGGTCCCCTTGTCGCACCCCATGTTAGGGAGTCACTGATCAAAACCGAGGATCTAGACGAAACCAAGATCCCATTTATCCACCTTCTAAACAAAAGAGGAAAGTCCATTTGTTCCAACACCTTGTTATGAAATCTGGGTTTAAATAATCGAACACATTTTCGAAATCAACCTTGAAGAGAAAAAAGGTTGTTTTGCCTTCTTTACCCACGAGACGATTTTATTTACAATGAGGGGACCATCAAGAATGTTGCGGTTGCGATTTGCAAGGAAAACTGATTGTTCTTCTGATATAATCTATCGACCTGATAACGATTTTTTTTGCCCTTGGGCATTATAGCCTAGTGGCATCTTTAGGGTGGGATAAGGCTTAGTGAGTTCGATTCCCACAAGCGGGATTTTCCCCAAAATTATTGGGTTTCCTCCTGAATTGGTGTATGGGCATTATTGCCTAGTGGAGATGATATGATCGGGTAGTTCCGCTGATGGCACGATGATACTCTAGTGGTCCGCCAGTGATCCAAATTTGCTGTTAAAAAATGATAACGGTTTTAAGTCAGTGATCCAAAAAAAGAAACCCAGAATGAGGCAGCTTTTTCAGCCAGAGTCGCGTCCGTTACTAAGGTCGTCGAAGAAACTAAGACAATGGCGTTCCTGTGGGTGAGCAATCAAGCAAAAAGGAGCAGCATCTCCTGGAGCGAGTGGAAGAGTTTTAAGGTTGATGACATGGGATAATCGAGCTGGGGTGTGTTATTGGGTTTTAATACCTGTGTTTGAGTTGTAGTTTTTTATTTCCTGTTTCGTTTTTTTTGATGTGTTGTATACCTGTTTCAGTTCTTTTCTGGATTACGTTTTGAAATAATAGTTGGTTTTGTTGTCGTTCAAAAAAAAGTCTCCTCATCTAATACTTTTGAGAACACCTTGCTAAGACTGCAGGGTGTGGGGGGCTAGGGTTGGGGCTTGGATTGACATGTGGCACTTGTGGGCTCCACCAGTCCACACCCAAAATAGTGGGGTGTGGAGGGGGCGTGGCTAGACGGCGTGGGGTGCGATTTAGCACCTATTTATTTTTCTTATTTTAATAGAATTTAATATATTAATTTTAAAAACACCTATTTAATTAATATTAATAACTACAAAAAAATACATTACATCACAAAAAAAAAAAAAATCAATCATCTTCATCTTCAATGTTGTCAAATCTTGGAAATGTTGAAACACGATGCACACCTACATCACATTTCTTATTTGATCTTTTTCATACAATCGACAATGCATGCACAAAATGCGCCACCTTTTCTGCAAAACACCAAATGCTCGCTCGATGTCTTTGCGTGTCGCCATCTGATCTTTGTTATACTTTACTCTTTTAGGATCTAGGGTTCCATCTCTTGAAAAAGATTTCACAAAAACATCCCACTTAGGTAAATTCTATCAACATGATAGTACCCACGCATATATTCAACATCATTTACAAAGAATGTTCCTTTAGGTCCAACACCATTTATCAGATCATTGAAAATGGGCGAGTGATGAATAATGTTTATATCGTTATGTGAACCTGGCATACCAAAGAATGCATGCCATATCCAAAGATCTTGTGGTGCAACGACTTCAAGCATCATAGCCGACATTCTATGATATCCGCTTGTGTGAGACCCTTGCCATGCAGTTGGACAAAGTTCCCACTCCCATTTCATACAATCTAAACTACTTATCATCCCAGAGAGACCATGATATTCAGCATGATGTTTCATAATTTGTTGCATATCACTAAACGTTGGTTTTCTCATGTATTTTTTCATATATAGTTTAATGATATACGCACAAAAATTATGAAAACTTTCCCTAGCCACCCGTGCCGACATTTTTAAATAGCCGTCCATTATGTCGGAACTATTCCCGTAAGCCAATTGTCTTAGGGCGGCCGTAACCTTTTGCCACGTGGTAAATCCTAAATTACCACGTGTATCGGGTCTTTGTCGAAAAAATCATAATTATCCTCTAAATCCTTTGATATTCTTAAAAATAATTTTTTACTCATACGAAAACGACGCCTAAACATTCTTTCATCATATGTTGGTTCGGGTGACAAACAATCACTTACCAGCAAATCGTTAATGGTTCGCGTTCACGAAGGATATACTTGAACTTGAGGATGACAAATCATAACTATCAGACGAATCACTTGAACTTGAAGAATTCATTGAATATATTTGTTTTGGTGATGGGAGGTGGTTTATGAATATTTGGATAGTAAAATTTAGTAAGAATTGTTTGATTTATATAGAATAAAAGTAAAAGATTTTTTGTTTTTGTTTTTATAAAATAGTTGTTGGCCAACGGCTAGCCCAACAGTCACATGAACTCAGCCAATCCCAACCATCAACATCATCTCCCTAACCCGCCCCATGCCAGGCTTCATAGCCACGCCAGCGAGGCAACACCGCTACTCACGCTGATCCAATGTGACTAAAGCAGCATTGCTTGGCTACCCACGCCCCCAACTAAAGCCCACACCACACGTTCTTCTAAAGTAACCTACAAGAATTTTTGGTTTATGGTCTTCTAAATATTAACTAGTATTAAGGACCCCCCGCGTTGCGGTGGTGGCGAGCACTAATGCCACACTACTGTCAGCGACCACCGACACTGAAGTTGCGGCGTTAATGCGAAGAAATTAAACCGAAACGTAAAACGTAGAATAAAATAACCAAGTTGATCTAGGACTCGCGCGTTACGATGAACCCGCGTCAATTTTTTTCGTTTGACAGGTTCATCGTAATCTATATATAATATATATATCTTTACCACTATACAAACCATAATGCATACACTACAACAACCATTGCATCAATATGTTGCAAATTATATTTATACAAGATTTTGGCTAAATTAATTAGATTATTATAAATAATAATAATTTACAAATAAAACAACATAACTTTGAATGGATCAAACCGATTGAATATGGTAAGATAATGAAACCATTATTTGATTAGAGTACAACCACTTAAGCACAATTTATAACCAGACATGCATACAAAACAGATTGAATTTGGTAAGGTAATGAAACTATTATTATTTGATTAAGGTACAACCACTTAAACACAACTTATAACCTATATTTGACTAATGTTCAACCATTTAAACAAAACTTACAACTAAATATGCACACAATTGTTTCATGACTAAAGCAGCATTGTTTGGCTACCCACCACGCCCCCAACTAAAGCCCACACCACACGTTCTTCTAAAGTAACCTACAAGAATTTTTGGTTTATGGTCTTCTAAATATTAATATTGAATTAACAAGTGGCTTTCCATTCACCATCCGAAGTTTGTCTCATTGTGATAGGCAGCTTTTAGTGGGTCTTTAATAAATAATTTGTATTGACCTTAAGTTGACTTGACTATAATAAATACAATAGAGACCGGAGCCCTTGAAGGTGAGGAAAATCACAGTTGCTTCAGGCTTCAAAGATCACTTCGATAATCAAAGGTACTCTCAGAAATGCAACTAAATGCTCTTATGATCTGATTCCAGTTAAAGTTACTCATCAACCGCTATAAAATTGCAGCTGAAAACATGAACGACACAGGTGCAGCCTCTGGTCCTGCAATTCAACTGGTTCCCTCCATTAATCACAATCACCACCACCACCAGCAGCAGCATACAATTGTTCCCATTGTTACACCACCAGCGCCACCATCACCCAACCTACCTCGTTCAGATCTGCTTGATGGTAATCTCTCAATTACTATTGGATTTTAACTAGCAGCTAGTGTTTAATTTTGTTTGTTACTATTAATCTCTAGCTAGGGGTTAATATTTGTGTACGGAACTAACTAGTTATTCCCTTCAATTAATTACTCATCAATCGCTATAACATTGCAGCTGAAAACATGAACAACGTTTTGGTGGCTTCGCCGCCAGTGCCACCACCTCGTTCAGACTTGCATGATGGTAATTTGTGGATTATTATTATAATAAAAATGATTTCTCTTGCTAGAAACACTTATTATATTAAGAGGTTTGAACAAACACCGAACCAGAAAATCCTAATTCTGTAACAAGAGTAAAGGTATAACTCATAAAATATGAGCACGTAAAAAAGTTTATATAATATGAGTGATTCTGTTACTGTGCACCCAATTTCATGTGATGTGACCTTCCTTACTCTGATTTTATTTTATAATATTTGTATCAAAACATATGGCAATGCCATATTCGTTTTTTCATAAAATATTTTATATTAAATGTTACAAAAAGAATAAAAAATATAAATTAACTTATGTCATACCATTATGTGCCTCTCCCCTATTCAAGAGGCAGGAGTTTCAAAACGTAATTTAGGACTAGTTTAGTTTGCCTTGTTCGTCGCATTTGTTTACCACCGCCTCCATCAACAACGGGTTTATTTATTTATTTATTTTTTGGTTCTTCACCATTTTTGTGTCTGTGTCTGTGTCTGTGTCTGTGAGTGTGATTTTTTTTAAGAGCTTGAGTAAAGAGAGAAAGGAGGTAACTGAAAGATAAAAGAATGCTAACGGTGGGTAACTGAGTAACCTCTTATCAATTTTTTTATCAAAATATTAAATCAATTTTTTTTTACTTTTTATTTATAATTTATCAAAATATACACTCGCACATGTATACAGTTTACTTTTGATTATTTGAGTAATTAATTTATTTTATATTTTTCTTGTTATAAATCAGCACACATACGTATGTATAATTGTATATGTTTGTGCGTGTATACACACATGTATGCATGTATATGAAGAAGTTGGAAAATAAGTGAAAATAGCATTTTTCACAAATATAGGAAAAATGAATTTTTCCTATTTTGGACTAGAAATAAATATAATAAAATGAGCGGGTTTTATATATTTATTTGTGGGTTTGTGTTCTATGTTGGAAGACCTTCGCAACGAACTAAACCACGTCCAAAACGGAGCTAAGATGAATGAGATATCGATGCTCAAAGTTGGGTGTTTGGAACATTCAATGCTGAAACAAAAGGGAAAGTAGCACCTTGTCCCACATCGGATGAGAGTTGGAACTTAAATGGGTATTTAAGGTGGAACTCTCCATCCTTATTGTTTCATGGAAGCACACACTAGTGTCCTCGCGAAGGGTGCGGAGCACCCTAACTCGCACTCGCTCACGCGCGCGTGGCGTGGGCGATGAGTCGCAATGTGGCGCTTTGATGGCGCACTTCGCATCGCCGCGAGCCGCTTGAGAGCCGCCTTTGTATTTTTGACCACGTGCGCGTGGTGGAGCACAAGGGTTGCAAGGACCAAGTGGTAGGTGATGCGGCGCATGACGTGGCAGTCATGCGCGCGCGGGTGCACGCATGGTGCATGGGTCCTGCTGTGTCGTGCGCGGCGCACCAGAGTGAGCCAATACGGCGCGACTGTGTGGCGCGCTCGTATAGCCGCACAGGTGACGTGGCGCACGCGCGCATGGACTTGAGCCAAGAGGACGCACCGCATGGGTGACGTGGCGCATGCGCGCACGGATGTGAGCCAAGAGGCCGCACCGCGCATGGGCGCGCGGCGCACGGCTGTGAGCCAAGAGGCCGCACCGCGCATGGACGCGCGGCGCACGGCTGTGAGCCAAGAGGCCGCACCGCGCATGGGCGCGCGCGCGCGCAGAAAGCTTCCAGCATTGAATAACAGAACAGTTTCAGTTCAGCTTCGTAACTGACGAGTTAATGGGCTTAGACTGAGAATTAAATGACGTCTTAAATTGCATTGAAGACGTTTAATGCAATTTAAACCTCTCTTTAATTCGTTTTTTAACTGTTTCGAATCTGGAGCTGTATAAATACAGCTCCATACCCAGCAGAGAAGGAGACCAGCTACAACAGCAACATACAACTTTCTCTCTAGAAATTTTATGATCTTTTCTTTGCAGTCTCAAGGTAACCTTCGGGTTGTAGGTCTACTCCGGCAGTACTACTGCTCCGGCTGTTGTACCCTGGGAAACAAAACGAGTACTCCTGGGAGACTCGGAATTTGTTTTAAGGGAAGCGTGTGTTCACGTGCCTCAGCCTTCTTCTTCATCTTATATTCTTGTATTTCTTTTATTTCAGTTGTAATTGTACCAGCAATTTGTTTTTCTCATTTCTGTATTGTAATCAGTAATAATAAAATTTGTTTATTTTATTTAATTTACGCGAACGGTTCCTACAATCTTAAAACAAATTTTAAAACCGTTCGTGTAATCAAAACCATCCTGTTTGTGATTCAAACCAGTTTTGTTTTCACTCAGTTTGGGTTTTAAAAACAGATTTTTTTTGTGTTTTCATCTTCAAAGGAGCGACTTTGGTTGAAAACATTTTTTGATTACTTCAGAACTTGTCCTAAACTTGCTAAAACTTTCTGACTTGGTCTTCAAAGTTGGACTTAGAAGCCAATCAGTAAGTTCTAAAACTATTAAAAATTTTCTGTTTTTGTCTTCAAAGTTGGACTTAGAAGCCTAAACAGTCAATTTGTGGTAAAATTAAAATTTAGTACTTTCCTTCTGGTTTGTGCGTAAATCAGAATTTTTGACTAAAAATTTTAATTTTTTTTTTCCCCAGCATGTCGAACGAGAACGTCAACGTTAACAACACCACAAATGTTGTGACGGGAACCCCCCTTAACGCCACCACTGTGGGAGCGTCCACAGTGGCTAATCACGCTGAACGATCCGAGAAGTTCTCGGGTCTACACTTCAAGAGGTGGCAGCAGAAGATGTTCTTCTACTTGACCACCATGAACCTTGCGAGGTTCTTAAGTGAAACCGCTCCCCAACCTGCGGAAGGGGAGACCAGCGCTCAGGCTCTGAGCGCGGTAGAGGCTTGGAAGCACTCGGATTTCATTTGTCGAGGCTATGTGTTAAACGGGCTTTCGGATGCATTGTATAACGTGTACTACAATGTCAAGACTTCCAAAGATCTTTGGGATGCCTTGGACAAAAAGTACAAAACGGAGGATGCTGGCACAAAGAAATTTGTGGTAGCCCGTTTTTTGGATTTCAAAATGGTTGATTCTAAAAGTGTTATGAATCAAGTCCAGGAATTCCAAATTATACTACATGACATCTTTGCGGAAGGCATGACACTTAGCGAGACATTTCAAGTGGCGGCGATGATTGAAAAGTTACCTCCTGGTTGGTTGGACTTTAAGAATTATCTTAAACACAAACGAAAGGAGATGACTTTAGAGGACCTTATTGTTCGTCTTCGGATTGAAGAGGGCAATAGAATTGCCCTAAAAGGCAGCCAAGCGCAAACTTCTGCTAGCGCAAATTTGGTTGAGCATGGGCAATCCTCTAAAGGCGCGAAGGGTAAGGGGAAAAAGGACAAAGGGAAAGCAAAGGCTAGCAACCTTGGACCAAAGAAAGGGGTTGTGAAAAAGAAACCTCAGACGTTCCAAGGGACTTGTTACAACTGTGACGAGCCGGGGCATCGGGCTAACCAATGCAAGAAACCAAAGCGTGAGCGTGCGCATATGGTGGATGAAGACGGAATGCCTTTGGTGGCAATGATTTCCGACAAAAGCGCGATGATGGATGAGGTCAATACTGTGACCAACACTCCAAAAGGATGGTGGATTGATACGGGCGCGACCCGTCATGCTTGCGCGGACAGAAGCCTATTTACCACCTTCAAGGCGCTTTCTGGAGAAGATAAGCTGTATATGGGAAATACAGCCACCGCTGACATCATGGGTGAAGGAACGGTGATCTTGAAGTGGACTTCGGGGAAGGAGCTCACTCTAAGCAACGTGTTGTATGTCCCGGACTTGCGCAAGAATCTAGTCTCGGGTTGGTTGCTTAACAAGTTTGGATTTCGTTTAGTCTTTGAGAGCGATCAATTTGTGTTAACTAAACGAGGAATGTATGTAGGCAAGGGCTATGCCCAAAATGGTATGTTCAAACTGAATGTAATGGCTGTCAAAAAGGACATGAATAAAATTGCTACTACTTCTACTTATATGCTTGAGTTTTCTGATTCGAATAAATGGCATGGTAGATTAGGTCACGTTAATTTTAATTCTATACGCCGTTTAATCAATTTAAATTGCATACCAACATTCCATATTGATTCACACTATAAATGTGAAACATGTGTAGAATCCAAACTTACAAGAACATCATCCAAATCGGTTGAACGAATAACCGAACCCCTTGATTTAATTCACACTGATATTTGTGATTTAAAAGCGGTACCCACAAGAGGTGGAAATAAGTACTTCATCACGTTTATTGACGATAGTACTAAATATTGCTATGTATATTTACTAAAAAGTAAAGATGAAGCAATAAGTAAATTTATCTTGTATAAAAATGAAGTTGAGAATCAACTTCAAAAGAAGATAAAAGCTTTGCGAAGCGACCGAGGAGGCGAATATGTTGCACCTTTTGCCGATTTATGCGCAAAAAGTGGCATTGTACATGAGTGTACACCTCCTTATTCTCCACAATCAAATGGCGTGGCGGAACGAAAGAACCGCACATTGAAAGAAATGATGAACGCCATGTTGATAAGTTCTGGGGTGAGCCAGGAAATGTGGGGGGAGGCCATTCTCTCGGCCAATTATCTTTTGAACAAGATACCATTGAAAAAGAGAGACGAGACTCCATATGAGTTATGGAAAAAGAAAAAGCCTTCATATAAATACTTGAAAGTGTGGGGGTGCCTAGCAAAGGTGATTGTACCACCTCCTAAGGCTCTTAGGATAGGACCCAAAACTGTTGATTGCATATTTATTGGGTATGCGCATCAAAGTAGTGCACATCGCTTTCTTGTACATGAGTCTAAGAATCCGGATGTACACGTAAACACTATCATGGAGGTGAATCCTAACGTTGTGTCTTACTTTGAAAATGTGTTTCCTTTGAGAAGACAAACACATGCAACGTCATCAACACCTAATTTTGAAGTAGGTGAAAGCTCATCTAGACGAGATGATGAGGTAGTTCATGATAAGACACATGAACAACCTGAGGTTGAAGAAAGTGACCGTAGGCGAAGCAAAAGGCCAAGGGTTGAAAAATCCTTCGGTCCAGACTTCGTTAGCTATATGGTTGAGGGCGAGCCCAATACATATCGCGAAGCGGTTTCCTCTTCAGAAGGACCTCAATGGAAAGAAGCAATAAGAAATGAAATAGATTCTATATTGCAAAATCATACTTGGGAGTTAGTAGATCTTCCACCTGGTTGCAAACCACTTGGATATCGTTGGATATTCAAAAGGAAGATGAAAACTGATGGAAGTATTGATAAGTACAAGGCTAGGTTGGTGATTAAAGGATTTAGACAAAAGGAAGGTCTAGATTACTTTGATACCTACTCGCCTGTGACGCGCATAACCTCGATTAGATTGGTTCTTGCTATAGCGGCTTTAAGAAATCTGGAAGTTCACCAAATGGATGTTAAAACCGCATTTCTAAATGGCGATTTAGAAGAAGAGATTTACATGGAGCAACCAGAAGGTTTCTCCGCCCCAGGTCAAGAGGGTAAAGTATGTAAACTCGTCAAGTCTTTATATGGCTTGAAGCAAGCACCAAAACAATGGCACCAAAAGTTTGATCATGTCATGATTGACAATGGTTTCAAAATAAATGAGTGCGACAAATGTGTTTATTTCAAAGACACAAATGAAGGTTATGTGATTTTATGCCTTTATGTAGACGATATGCTTATCATTGGGAGTAATGATAAAATTATCAAAGCTACTAAAAGCATGTTGAAAGCGAGATTTGACATGAAAGACATGGGTTTAGCTGATGTGATTCTTGGAGTAAAGATCATAAGAACCCAAGAAGGTCTTGTGTTAAGTCAATCTCACTATGTGGATAAAATTCTTGAAAAATTCAACTCGGGAGATACGAGTGTAGCTCGAACTCCAGTTGATACCTCCCAACATCTTAAGAAGAATAAGGGAGATGGAGTTGCTCAGTTAGAGTATTCAAGAATTATTGGCAGTCTAATGTATCTAATGACATGTACTAGACCCGACTTGGCTTACGCGGTGAGTAGGCTAAGTAGATACACCAGCAATCCGTGCGCGGATCATTGGAAGGCTATCACGAGGGTGCTTAAATACATAAGATACACAAGAGATTATGGACTGCATTATACCCGACAACCAGCAGTGATCGAAGGATACACTGATGCAAACTGGATATCGGATAATAAAGATTCCAAATCAACAAGTGGTTATGTATTTACACTTGGAGGAGCTGCTATTGCTTGGAAGTCTTCTAAGCAAACGGTCATAGCAAGATCCACAATGGAATCCGAATTTATCGCCTTGGATAAGTCAGGCGAGGAGGCGGAATGGCTACGTCAATTCGTGGAAGATATTCCAAGATGGCCAAAGCCTTTGCCAGCCATATGTGTACATTGTGATAGCCAATCAGCGATTGGTAGAGCTCAAAGCTTGATGTACAATGGCAGATCAAGGCATATGCGACGTAGACATAACACGATACGACAACTACTCTCAACGGGTGCTATCACAATTGATTATGTGAGATCAGTGGATAACATTGCGGACCCGTTTACAAAAGGCTTAAGCAGAGAGTTAGTAGAAACGTCGTCAAGAGGAATGGGACTAAAGCCCGTGGTAAATGGGAATATGAGGGAAACCTAACTTAGTTGACTGGAGATCCCAAGATCTAAGTTCAATAGGACAACTTAATCATATTACCAAACGGAGTCACTATGGGGGAGTACCCCAAACTAAATAAAAAGGGAGTTATTTATACTTCCTAGTCCATTCCAATCAGTGACATTGAAGTAAGGCTAAGCATATTAAGGTTAACGATTTCGGGAAATCAAATAACCACGATGCTTTTAATGATTCATGGGAATCACCTATGTTAGAGAGAAGTAGGGTCGCTTCGAATGGATTTGTGGGGTGCGCAAATCCTAGAGCTCTCGCAGAACCAGGCTAGTGTTCCAGGACCATAATAGGACACGACAATGAGGAGTTGGCCAAACCAGGGAGAGTGTTGTGTGAAGTGTATTGTCGTTTACACAAATGGGGGTATGTTCAAGGACATCGCGTCTACACACCGCTAGTAAGCTAAGTGCGCTTCACAAAAGAAGGTTCAAAGAGTAAAACCTACCTATCTTGCAATACTCAACTGTCGAAGTTTATCGTTGAAAAGTGTAAGGAAAAGATCCATTTCCATACATGTGGGGGATTGTTGGAAATTTGATGAAAATAGCATTTTTCATGTGGGGGATTGTTGGAAAATAAGTGAAAATAGCATTTTTCACAAATATAGGAAAAATGATTTTTTCCTATTTTGGACTAGAAATAAATATAATAAAATGAGCGGGTTTTATATATTTATTTGTGGGTTTGTGTTCTATGTTGGAAGACCTTCGCAACGAACTAAACCACGTCCAAAACGGAGCTAAGATGAATGAGATATCGATGCTCAAAGTTGGGTGTTTGGAACATTCAATGCTGAAACAAAAGGGAAAGTAGCACCTTGTCCCACATCGGATGAGAGTTGGAACTTAAATGGGTATTTAAGGTGGAACTCTCCATCCTTATTGTTTCATGGAAGCACACACTAGTGTCCTCGCGAAGGGTGCGGAGCACCCTAACTCGCACTCGCTCACGCGCGCGTGGCGTGGGCGATGAGTCGCAATGTGGCGCTTTGATGGCGCACTTCGCATCGCCGCGAGCCGCTTGAGAGCCGCCTTTGTATTTTTGACCACGTGCGCGTGGTGGAGCACAAGGGTTGCAAGGACCAAGTGGTAGGTGATACGGCGCGACTGTGTGGCGCGCTCGTATAGCCGCACAGGTGACGTGGCGCACACGCGCATGGACTTGAGCCAAGAGGACGCACCGCATGGGTGACGTGGCGCATGCGCGCACGGATGTGAGCCAAGAGGCCGCACCGCGCATGGGCGCGCGGCGCACGGCTGTGAGCCAAGAGGCCGCACCGCGCATGGGCGCGCGCGCGCGCAGAAAGCTTCCAGCATTGAATAACAGAACAGTTTCAGTTCAGCTTCGTAACTGACGAGTTAATGGGCTTAGACTGAGAATTAAATGACGTCTTAAATTGCATTGAAGACGTTTAATGCAATTTAAACCTCTCTTTAATTCGTTTTTTAACTGTTTCGAATCTGGAGCTGTATAAATACAGCTCCATACCCAGCAGAGAAGGAGACCAGCTACAACAGCAACATACAACTTTCTCTCTAGAAATTTTATGATCTTTTCTTTGCAGTCTCAAGGTAACCTTCGGGTTGTAGGTCTACTCCGGCAGTACTACTGCTCCGGCTGTTGTACCCTGGGAAACAAAACGAGTACTCCTGGGAGACTCGGAATTTGTTTTAAGGGAAGCGTGTGTTCACGTGCCTCAGCCTTCTTCTTCATCTTATATTCTTGTATTTCTTTTATTTCAGTTGTAATTGTACCAGCAATTTGTTTTTCTCATTTCTGTATTGTAATCAGTAATAATAAAATTTGTTTATTTTATTTAATTTACGCGAACGGTTCCTACAGAAGTGAAGATGGAGTGCTACAAGCTTTTTTCTTCTTAAAAAACTGTTGTTTAAACCAACCCAACCCGACCCGACCCGAAACCCGTTCTGACCCGAACCAAAACAACCCTTTTTTCTAATTGACCCGTTTTGACCCGGCATACAACAAGTTTGGTGTTCTTGTGATTCCATTCCAGTTACATTACATACTAATTGCTATGACATTGCTACAGATAGGATGAACCACCCAAGTACAAGCTCTGGTCATGCAATTCCAGTCAATCATCATCATCAGCAGCAGCAGAACCATACTATCATTTCAGTTCCTTCCCAGCCAGTGTCACCACCACCAAACCGACCTCATTTAGATCTACTTCTAGGTAACTAATTCTTTCTTTGATATATGAGTGAAAGTTTTGCTACTCATACATCATGTAAGATGTTCTAAAGAGATGGAATATAAAAACAGATGTACAAACAAACTCTGTTATTGGATATTCTTCTTTTGTATGAACTTTAACTGAAACTTACTTCTCAAAAAGAACATGTGAAGTAACTTTGAAATGGGACTGAATTTAAGCACCGAATGAATACTATATAGTAATTAACCTCTTTGAAGGGAACCATGTTTGACCAGATTGTTTTTACAGAAGGAAGTAGAGAAAAGTACATCGACGTTGGTGTTCCACTTTATGAAGCAGCAATCAAAGGAGACTGGAACGCAGCTAAACCTTTTCTTGACAAACAACCAAATCTGATACGTTCTGCTATCACTGAAAATTATGAAACACTGCTTCATGTTGCAGCATCAGCAGAAAGCACCAAGGCTGTGGAAGAATTTGTGAAAAATCTAGTAAATATGATGGAAAAAAAGGATTTGGAGTTACAGAATAAAAATTATAATACTGCTCTTCATTTAGCAGCTGCAGCGGGAAATATAGAAACAGCAAAGACAATGATCAAAAAGAATCCAGAATTGACTGAAATCCCTTGTAATAATAGAACGACGCCACTCTACATGGCTGCTTTATTTGCAAAACCTGATATGGTGAGGTATTTGTATGGTATCTCTAAGAAAATGGGAGGCGATTGTTGGTCAACTGAAAATCGCGGTTGGGTCCTACAAAAATGTGTTGAAGGAGATATCTTTGGTAAGTAGTTCTTCGTATTTCTTCCTGCACTCTTTCACAGGCTTTATTTGTCAAATTAATGTATGCATCAACCGATGCTATTTTTCTCATAAAGTGACCGTAAATTCTTCTGTAGATGTTGCTATACAAATAGTTAATGATTGCCCCGAACTATGTGCTAAGAAGGGGTTACTTACCGACGTTCTCTTGGCTTTGGCTCAGAAGCCTAATGCATTTAAACGAACAAAAGCACCTGCTGTATTCAGAATCATCAATTCAGGCAAGTATATGCTCTTTGCTCTATTTTCTTCGTCTAATTATACTTTGGACACATAAACACTCACTATACTTGTGATTCTTGGGTGTAGTTTAAACTCCTTATACTTATCTGTTAGCTTCAATATTTCATTCCTCTGAGTATTAATAATTATTAATATGTTAAATAGTTGCAAGAAGATATTTTATCACCATGATAATCTAGTATTGAACTCAGAATGAGAAGAAAGTGGTTAGTTTCATGTATGGATCATTGGAGCTTCAATTAGTACCTTTCAAGTTTACAGTTGAACACATAACAATCACTAGGTTTTACCCATATTCACAAATGAATAATAAATTGGTCAACCTAAAACAGGACCCGATTTTAAGTGGGTTCGACACAGTACGAATAAATATATTGGTTGAGTTAGGGTTAAAGAATTGAACCAGCCAAACCGAATCCCACAACCCGCCAACCACCCAATATGATTGACACACATAGTTTTGTCTAGTTATTTACAATTAAAAGCTAGCTTCATATGTCAATTTTACTTAATGTATGTGATCTGATGGTCTTCTTGGTTCTTGTTTTCAGTTTTTGAATTGTTTCATGTGAAGTTATGGTCCATTGAAAAAGAAAGGGAAGCACTGCAGTTATTAAGAATAATTTGGAGGAAAATTGCCAAAATGAGTAAGACCGACATTGATGACATAATCCGAGGGACTGGTATTGCACATACCACAAAGGAGGGGATTACAATAAAACACTACCCTTCCCGAGTGCTTTTTCTTGCAGCTAAAAGGGGTAACACACCTTTTATAATTGAGCTAATTCGGTTATATCCTGATATAATATGGAAGCAAGATGACAAAAAAAAGACCATATTTCACTTGGCTGTCAAACGTCGTCAAGTAAAGACCTATAAGCTATTATATGAGATTGGTGCAATGAAAGATTTAATAACTCCTATTACAGACAAAAAAGGCAATAACATGTTGCATATGGTTGCAAAGAGCGTTAAGCAAAATCGATTTCAGAATGTGTCTGGAGTTGCTTTCCAAATGCAAAGCGAGTTATTATGGTTCCAGGTAAATATTTCTTTTCAAGCTTATAGTTATACGTCATCTTTCTTTCTCCGTATGCTCATAAGATCAACCTGGATGTCGTCATATATGTATTAAAACTGCTATGACCAATGTTTTTATAGTCAATTACCGTTGTGGTTTCAAATTATTGATTTTTATTATTCGTTAATATGAGTTGCAGGAGGTAGAGAAAATGATCCCACCTAACTACAGGGAAAGAAAAAATAAAGATGGTAAAACACCACAAGATCTGTTCACCAAGACACATGCAGACTTGTTAAAAGAGGGAGGGGAATGGATGAAAAATACTGCATCTCAATGTATGGTGGTTGCAACCCTCATAGCCACCATTGTATTTGCAGCGGCTTTTACACTTCCTGGTGGATACAACGATAACACTGGCCTTCCTTTTTTTCGCAAAGAACCATGCCTCATTATTTTTGTGATCGCGGATGCTGTTTCTTTAATATGCTCATCAACCTCAGTCCTTATTTTCTTATCCATTCTCACATCCCGTTATGCTGAACGTGACTTCTTGGAGTCCTTACCAAGAAAACTAGTGAATGGTATCGCAACACTCTTCCTCTCTATTGTAACCATGATGATTGCGTTTAGTGCCAGTTTCTTCGTACTTTACAATAAGAAGGTGGAATGGGTGCCAATCACTATCACCGGGTTGGCTGGAATTCCGGTCATTCTATATGTCACGCTGCAACATGGTCTTTTCAGGGATGTTTTTAAGTCGGCGTATCAAACCAGATATCTCTTTAAGCGCAATAAACGTGTTCTTTACTATTAACCCCACTGTAATGTAATGTTGATCTTCTTCCAAGTTTCATCTACTTTATTTATGGACTACTTTGTTGATCGTTAAATTGGATCACCAACTCAATTTCTATTTCTATTATTTTGTGTTTGCATCTGCCCTCAACTTCCCAATATTATTAGTAACTTTTCACTCCTAATATGTTTCCTTTTGTTAGATTGTAATTGTTGTTTAAACTGACAAGTTGATCTAGTAGTTAGTTACTTGGTTTCTCTTTTTGAGGTCTCAAGTTCAACTCCCACTAGTATCACTTTGAAGGACCGTTTTGATTCATAAGTTTGCTTTAGTTTGTATTTATGGAGCGGCAATTTAAACAATGAATTACTGTAAAACAGTTTGTTATCAACTTAACTCCGTAATTCTCTTCGTATTTTACTTGGATCAAATAATGATTTTTTTATATCTTCGTTTATGTTTGTACTTGGTTATCACCGGGACTGTTTCCCGAGCTCGAGAAAATTACTTTTATTAAAAATTATTTATGATTAATACATAAATAGTAAACACTTAAAGATTTCGAAGCAAGTCATATAACATGCACTAAAGGTGTAATGTAAGTGTAAGTTGTCATATGTTCAGATGGACAAGAGTACAAACAAAAAACTATTGAGATTACAAAGATAGGTTATGATCCATGCATATTGATAATTATTTTATAAAAATACATTTCATACAAATATAGTTAAAGAGGATGGCGGTTAGTGGATAGCTGATGTATTGCAAAATACATACATTTATCGTGTGAAGTTTATATAATTTTCGTTTCATTTGTTTCGGTTTTTAGTTAGAAATAGTTTCTATTGATAGTTTGTTTGCTTGCAGATCTCGGTTGCTAAAAATGAGTTAGCAACGAGACCCGGGTCGTGACGTAGCTGAACGGGAACGGAAAACGAGGAAATCTGGAAAAAACACCCGTGCCGTCACGCGATCAAATCATGGAAATGCCTTGGAGCAACGCAAAGATATTAAAATAATAAACTTCAGTTTATTAGCGTCGCGTCACGCGAGCAAGTGGACATATTTCCTTGGCGTAGCGCAATGGGGTTGAAGTTGGGCACAAATTGTTATTGCTGCAAGATTCTTGTTAGAAAACCATATATAAACATCATTAACTTCAAGTTAACCCTAATTACGAACTGCATTAACTTGGACGAATTCTCAGCTAAAGTTGGAGCGTTTTTGAGAGCTTGAAGCAGCCGGTTGAAGGTTTGAAGCCAAGGAAAGCATCCAGGTCGTGTTTTACTATCCGGGTTTCTTAATTATTCGTTTCTTGTTTTTGATCATGTTACTTGCTTATAAAAATACTCTTTTGTTGATTGTTTCAAAGACTATGATTGGCTAAGTTAATTTTCTGCCTAGACTAAGATGATTGGATTGTAAAGTTTTGAACTTTATTATGATTATTTAATTATTTATGGTTTTTTTGCAAAAGTAGCCGACTTGGTTTATTTGTTTGATGTGTTTGCATGCTTAAAAGTGTTTAACTGTCTTTTATTGCTTCGTGTGAGTCTAGGTGAATGTCTTTCACGGAATAGGTTCATGCTAGATTGTAATTGATTTTGTAATCTTTAAGGTTAATTGACCAATACAGCTTAGAAGCAATAATTAGCAATTTAATAAATTTGAGTATTCTACTAATATTTATAGCTGTGAGGTGCGAGATTATTGTTAGGTCTAAGTCATTAAATCGCTATGTAAGGTCTTCGTGAGGAGTCTGAACTAGTTGCCCTAGTGACCGTTGTCTAGCAAGTCAAATTGAGAATCCAAGTCTATCCTAGATTTATAGCATGTGAGGGAGTAGAACGGATTAGGATACTTTTGTAAACCACTTAGATAACCCGTGAGGGAGTCTAGAGTAACCGGTGACCATAACAGCCTTTAGAGCTCCATAAGTGTCTTCTCGAGAAGGGTCGAGGGTCTTGTTCGGTGTCTCGATAGGTTAAGAATATAAAGATCACGGTTCCATAATAATTAATAATCATAATAAATCATTACTATCACAATCTAGGATTCCAGTCTAGGCAGCCTTGTCCATCATCTGAGTCAAACCCGAGTTAATTCGTGATTAGTTAATTAATTTAATTTAAATCGCAGTTTTAGGAAATTTAGACCCCCCCCCCCCAAATATAAAAACAGTTAGTGTCATGTCCGTGTCAGTGTCAGTCTAGATAAGTTAGTGAACGTAGTTAAATTGAGTCATGTGGATTTGATATCCAGACTTATTTAGCTTTACTAGAGTCGATCGGTTCGCTTGTCAGTTTGTAGTTTAGTCGAGTTTAGAGAGTCTAGAGTATTACTTTGTGTATAGATTAGGTTAATTCCATGTTTTTCTAAATGCACCTCATATATTTGTTGAAGGTCGTTCGAAGTCGGATTTCTCAAGTAACGTTTTCCATATAACTGACATAAACCTAAAAATTTTATATAGCCGTATTTAATTTGTATTGTACTTTAAAATAAAATTAAATATATAAAAGTGAGTAAAAATACACCTAAGCAAAAATGTTCCACGGTATCACATGTTGTTTTCTCCCCCCGTCTTCAAATACTCGTCGTTGATGTCGTAAGTGTTTCCATAGGCAAGTATACGTAAGGCGGAAGTTACCTTTTGAATTGAGGAGAATCCTACATATCCTCTCGCATCCATTCTTTGCTTGAAGTTGTCATACTTAGCTTCCAAATCACCATTATGCGAAAAAATAACCTTTGGCTCATCCTAAACCGCCACCTAAAAACATCGGGGCCGTGAACCGGTTTCGGATCAAAATAATCATTCATCAACCGCTCGTTTGCGGCTTCCCGGTCCCGCACGATAAAAGTACGCCTCAAAATGGGGCGTGGAAGAGAACGACTAACGTGTTGAATGACTTGAATCGCGAGTGCACATGCACTCGTAACCGCTTCTTCCTCCTCCGCGATTTCTTCGGGTGAAAAAAACCTTCAGTAAATTTCGGTGAATGAATCTTCCGATGGCGAGCCCATTATTTTTTATAAGAAAGTGGGAGTATTATTTTGATAAGAATGTGGGATTAAAGAGTGTTTCGAGGTTTGGTTGAGTGTAATGTGAAAGCTTAGTATATATATATATCTATATATATATATATATATATAGATTTTTAGGAAATCTTTTTAATACATATGACCGTTGCAACGGTCATTTTTTTTAAACCATCAACTTTAACGCCACTATGCTCTTCGCGAGAAAACAGATTCACCAGCCTATAGCACTGCCCGTAGCGGTGTGACCGGGCACTACGAGGTACTAGGGGTGTTCAAAAAAATCAGAATCCGAATTCGAAATATCCAAAAACCCGTATCCAAAATATCCGAAATTTCAGATATCCGAAAATCGGATAATCCGAAGTTTCGGATTCGGATGTTAATTTTCAAAAATTTCGGATATTCGGATTATCCGAATCCGAAAAATATAAATAAAAAATATTTTTTATATATGTATTACTTGTTTACAGCCCACCCATCATGATCCAGCCCATTTATTCTTACCCAAAATCCACACTCACGCAACATCAGAACCTCCGTCTGAGACCATGCGTAGTGGTTTGATGAATAATGCCCCCACCCTGGGGCGTTTTCTGCCATGTGGCAGTCCAGTCAGCATGGGGGCATTATTGGGCGTTTTTTGCAAAAGTGGCGTAGTGGAATAATGCCCAATAACGCCCCATCCAATCATTACACAATTATTTATTTTTTTTTAGATTAAAAACTTAAAAAAATACAATACTAAAAAATTACATTGCAAAATTTGAAGTTTTATAAAAGATCCAAATAAGACATGTAATAAACAAAACTTTAGGGACTGATATATCATTTATGAAACTTGAAATATTAAAGATATTGAAGTTTAAAACTACAGGGGCCTAATGTGTAAAAAACAAAGTTTTAAAACAAACCACAGACTTCACCCCTTCTTCTTCGTGACCTGCAACTTCCTTCTTCTTCTCCGGCAGAAATTCCGGCAAACCCCAAAAATCCGTCAAACCTCAAACCCCACATTCCATCTCTCTCTCTAAACCCACATGCCCTCATCTGATTGGCCAAAGGTTTTCCATCGCAGCATGTTTCAAAGAACGCCAAAACCAAATTTGCCGAAGATAACGCCGAAACACGCCGGGGTGTAGCGGCTAGTCGGCGTTTTCGGGCGTTTTTTTCGAATTTTTTTTATAAATCACGCCCCATTAAGGGAGGTCAAAGAAATTCGAATCCGAATCCGAATCACGCCCCATTCGATTTTTTTTATAAATCACCAGCCTATAGCACTGGCCGTAGCGGTGTGACCGGGCACTACGAGGTACTAGGGGTGTTCAAAAAAATCCGAATCCGAATTCGAATCCGAAATATCCGAAAACCCGTATCCAAAATATCCGAAATTTCGGATATCCGAAAATCGGATAATCCGAAGTTTCGGATTCGGATGTTAATTTTCAAAAATTTTGGATATTCAGATTATCCGAATCCGAAAAACATAAATAAAAAATATTTTTTATATATGTATTACTTGTTTACATCCCACCCATCATGATCCAGCCCATTTATTTTTACCCAAAATCCACACTCACGCAACATCAGAACCTCCATTTAAGTCTTCTTATCTCCCCCATCAAACCCTACCCTATCCACCAATCGGCAATATCCTCCTCCACCCCACCCATTTTAACCACCGCTAATCCCAACCAGAACAACCACCGCTGCACCTACAACGGCCACACCTCCATCCACTCTCCACCACCAAGAAACACCACCATAACCAAACCCCCTGTCCCACTCCCTACCGCCGTCGCAGCTGGACCCCCCACAGGAACCCTAGTTCTGCTCCAGTTTCATCGTTAAAATCCAAACTTGCTGCCGTTCGGAGTGTTGGGATTGAACCCTACCAGAGGAACAGATAATGAAAAGCCAAAACCGGATCATGACAGTGGATTCAAAATAAACAGCGGTTTACATTAGCCTTTCCCCTTGAAAGTAATTATAACATCTGATGATCTTATATCCTCTGTCCGGATACAACTGCTGCTGTTCTGCATAACTACTGATGAAGCCTAGAAGACTGCTGGAAAACTAAGCACTGCTGGTACAAACTGCTGATGACAAAGCACTGCCCAATCAAGGACTGATCAACCTTGAGGAAAGCACTGATGATTAGAGAGAGCAGTAGTTTAGTATATAATCTGTTTTATGTATTGTCAGTGGTTAGGTTTAGCAGTGTTTGTATGAGAACAGTAGATATAGGTTGTTAGGCTGTTAGACGTCGCTTTCATGGTGACGTCAGCTGAGATGCCTCAGTGGTTTGGTTTGTCTATAAATGGAACAGTACCCTGTACTGTTACATTGGATCGTTTTGAGTGAGTTTTTCTCCTCAATTCAATCCTTTCATCTTGTGCAACCAACCTTGAGGTATCAGGCTGAGGGGGAGTTTAGTTTGTAAGCTTGCATTGTAATCTTTTGCTTTTATTGTAATCTTCCGACTCTATGAAAAGCAATTGTTCATCAAACTATATTCTCCTTTGATTGTGTTTACAAAGTTTGTTATTCATTTCCGCTGCACTTAAAATCTGTTTCATATCTATTTGATTTGTTCAAAACACACAAACAAGCACAATCACTAGAGCCACAGATCCTAACAATTGGTATCAGAGCCTGGACAGTCAAATTCGATCTAACAATCAATTTGACATAACAGTTCGGCTCAAAATTCATTGATACTAAGGTTGGTTGTATTCAGTGGAAAAACAGAGTAACGAGTAAACCATGATCAAAATGGTTATTCAAAAACTCTGTAAATCAACCAAGATGTCATATGACACACAAATCTCACACAATAAGTGACATCATGCACAAGTCACTCATAGTTGTCAGATCTGAAAATATATCTGATAAATTATGGGATTGTTTTATATTTTCAAAAGTGATTTCAACTGTTGATATGAAACGAGTGATGTCACTATATTAGATGTTAAAGTATGAACCTCAGATTAACAAAAGCCTATGTTCATAAAACATTAGTGTTTTTGCTAACTTAAAAAGAGGGAAATTAAAACCTTAGTCATTCAGATCTCATGTATTGATAACAGGTTGAGATCCTCAAAAGGACAAAATCAACTATGTTAAAATATATTCAGAAAATCAGGGGTCAACATAGTCCATATCATATGTAGTGTGGGAATGGTTGAAAAACTTGTGCAAACATTACCAATTCTCTTAAAACACTACTGCAAAATGATATTGGATTAAGATTTCTCTCAAAGACCTCCCAGTAAGTAATTCATTACTTATAAATGGGAAGGGTAAAAGGGAAGAAGAAAATTCACAAAAACTCAGAAGTGTGTTTATCTCAAAACTTTTGAAGTAAGAAGAAAAGAGTATAAACATAAAACACTTAAGAGTCAAAGTTTAGGGTAATAATGATCATTAAGCAACTGTGTGCATTCATCTGTTCAGGAAAGGTTCAGGTAAAAATGGTTATTCCGATGAATGAACTTCAAAGAGGAATAGACAAATCTTCAAAATCATCACATGGTAACGAGATCTATAACAGGATCTTCAAATCTCATGTGTCCATGTGTCCTCATGTTTGCAATCAACTGACAAGAAAATGGTACCAAACAGTGGTCAAAATGTATTCAAAATTTCCTACCACTGCTGTCAAACCACTGACCATTTTCACAAACTTGAGAATGATATGATTTCGTATTTTATTAAAAATATACCAGATCCTTTTTGATGCTGTTCTCAGAAAATCCTTTAACCATTTTTATACAAAGGATTTTCTCGATTAACCAGGATATATTATTCGTTTTTTTAAGAATAATATATTTTGAACTTTTGCCTGTTTTTGTTGGTAATAGTTTTTGTTATTTGTCAGGATATAGTACCTTATTTTTGTTGGTGCTATTGTCCTCACAAATGGGTCAAAAGGAAATGGTACATATATCAAGGTCATGTCATACTCAGGTTTATTTTAAACACTAATCAAAGGTTGATTGCTAAACAGTGCTTAAACTACTGGGGCACTCATGCTTTAATTTGGATATTAAACGGAAATGAGTTGCCTTAGCAAAAAGTTCTCATCATCTGGGGTACTAAACCACTGTCAGAAATTCATAAAAGCTTCGAAATATGAAAATGACATGTGGCAAAACCTTGAATGAAAATTTCTTTAAAAGTTGCTGACCTAATGGGCTTTCAAATTGATATCATTATCTCACCCCTAAACACTGCTTTGTTCAAACATCTGCTCTCTAACTATTGTCCACTGCTGAAAGTCAACCACTGTTCTTCCATCTTCATTGTACGCACTGATATTCAAAATCTGTGTTACAACCACTGATATGCTATCCACTGATAGTAAAAATCACCCACTGTCTTCATTTTGACTGTTGTAACCACCGACACTTGCTTCATCAGTGGTTTCCAAAACAACTGTTCTCCATAATTCATCTTTTCAATCATTCGTTGACACGTGGCAGTTTTTAGCCTTCAGATCATAATAACCGCTGCCACATCAGCGATCACTTTTTCCCTAAATAAAACCCTGATAAAAACCCCCAAACAGGGCTTTACACTGTCGAATTGAATTCCAAAGTTCTCTTCTCAAAGCAGTTTCTAACCTTTTCTTCCCAAAACACTCTCCGATTTTTCTTCATCAAAATGACGAAGTCAAAATCAAAATCTAAACCAAAATCAACATCATCTTCCAAAGAGGTCGCTCAAACGGCCGAAGAATCCATCGAGATACCATACAAATCTCCTCACAATTATCTCGGTTTGCTCACAAAACCCACCGATAACCACACCTTCGACTCCATCATTGATATAATTTCTGCATCAAAGTACAAAACTTTGTTGACAGCAGATGCTCCCATTTACCTATAAACCCAGAGAGAGTTCTGGAAAAAGGCAACGCTTGAAAAACAAGACAATAAAGTCATAGCCATTAACTCCTCGATACAGGGTAAAGTGATTCAAATCACTCCACAATCAATCTCTGAAGTCTTTAAACTCGACGATCAGAAAGGTAAACCTTCTTTTGATAAAACCGAGTTGAAAAAGGATTTCTTAAAAAGAGGGTATACAGAACAATCAAAGGTAGATACCTTACAAAAGGGTTACTTCCCTTCTGCACCAAGGTTTTTATTTCACGCACTTCTGATGTGTGTTTCTAATAAAACAACAGCTTTTAACGAGATACCATTAAAGATTCAATGTCTGGGTTATGCTATTTTAAATGGTGAATATTATAACTATTCCCAGGAGATCTTTAACGACTTGGTAAAAAATGTTGATAGCAAATCATTTTTACTTTTTCCAAGGTTTCTGAGCTATTATTTTAAACAAAAATTTGAAAAAGAGAATGAAAATTTGCTCAAACAAGGTGTCTATTTTCAAATAAAAGGTTTAACAAATGAAACATTTTCCAGAATGATGGCACCAATAAAAACAAAAGCAGATGTGCCTGAGCAGAATTTAGCAGCCACCACTGCTCCTCAGGCATCCACTGTTGAGCCCACTGCTCCAGGTGATCATAGCAGCACTACCACTGCTTTGAAACCCACACCTGACATTACCAAAAAGACCAAAAGAAAATCTTACAAAAAGCCCACCAAACCCAAGAAAAAGGCAACTCTGGAAGATGAGATCCCAGAGCAACTGCCTGTGACAACACAAATGTCACCACAAACCACTGCTGCTACTTCCTCACAGCAGTTGGTAGAAAGATCTCCACCATTGCCTAAAACTCCTCCTGCATCCTCACAAAAGGATCAGGTTGTAATCACAGGGACTCCACAATATGAAGCTCTGGACCCAATCGGATCCATCTTCCTCAGTCCTGATCCCAAGGACATGTCTCTTTCAACTCCCATACCCTCACCAATCATACTACCACAATCCATGCTACCTTTGTTGCATGCAGTTGATATAGCTCAGACACAAACCAGTTCCTCTCTATCACCTGTCACTGAGAGTATACTCCCACAAGTGACTGGGTCTGATGCTACTACTCCTGCTATCCCAGCAACAATTGAGGAGGTTACACCCCCTGAGTTACAAGTAACTCTCGGTGGTAGTTCAAGTGGAGCAGCAACTACAACTGGTGGATCAACAAATCTTCAGTTGGACAGTTGTTTCATTAGTAAGACTCCCTTGAAGGCAATTTCTTCTATAGCACCATCGGTGATCACCAGTGAGTTGGTTCTAACCACTGGTACCATCAAAGATTTATCTAGTGCTGAAGAAAGAAGTCCCCAGTACCAAGAACAAGGGGCATCAATGGGCGATTTTTGGGACTCTGTTCCTAAGTTACACATTGATACAACCACTGCTGGTGGGGATTCAGATGATCCTACTTATGTGGGTGATGATTCAAAATATCAGGAATTGACGGGCAGAGTTGAAAAACTTGAAACTTCAGTTGCTGAAATAAAGGATATGGTGCAGCAGCTATTAAAAGCTCAAAAAGCACAAACCACTGCTGTTCCACCTCAAGCACCTGCTCAACCACAAGCACTTGCTGCAAATGAGCTCTGGAACCTTTTTCAACCCTTGTTGGAAAAACAAAAACAAACAGCTGATCAGCAGCATGAAATGCATGTAAAAATGCTGACAAACATGGTGGAGTCAAGATTTAAAGATACTCAAGTAGACATCAAGGCTATAAAGGCCAGCATACAAAAGACTGCCCATGGTGAAAAAGTTCCCTCCACTATCCTCTTCATGGATAACCCCCTTCCAGATAATGCCAAAAAGGGGGAGAAAATCAAGTTGAGGAAGAAAGGAATAGAAGATGGGCTATATATTGAACCAGAACAAGAAAAACAGCCAGCCAAACCACCTCAAACCACAAAATCCCAAACTTCCATCCAAACAGCTGATACAACAGTAGTTACAAAAACTACTAGCCAAACAGCTGCCATCTCTTCATCACACACCACCAAAACCACTGCCCTCACATCATCATCATTACCTCCTGCCATAAAGCTGAAGACCGCAGATGTTACAACATCTGTTGTAATGACAACAGTGATTGAGACACCAGTTGTTTCAACCACTGTCAATCAATCACAATCACAAACCACTTGTAACACCTCGAAAATTCACGTCCTATAATGTGTTGACACGTGTCATATTTTTGAACGTGTGAAAGAATGTTATAGAAGGATTAAAGTTGACAATCATGGAAGTTATGTGAATATACGAGTTCTAAATGTCAACAGTGAATAAATATATTGTACATTAACCCTACATGATGCTCATACCTTCACACGAATAAATCATGGATCATACGAAGCTAAATATGAAAGAAAGTGAGAGATTACAAACTACAGGGGTTAAATGTGTCAACATGTTTAAGTTATACCTCTGAGTGACCTTTTGACAAACCCGAAGCTTTGTAATGGTTAATTATGCTCACTAGAATGCATGATAAAAATTTCATAAAGTTTCGTAATCGTATGAGAAAGTTATGATTAAATTCGTATGTGAGGGGTTAAAGCGTCAACGTTGAAAGTTATGACTTTTCGGGTGACAATAAAATTAACCGAGGACTAAACAAAGTGGGTATATGTCTTGAAGCCCTTATACGTCAATTTGGAGGGTTCAAAGTGCAAGAAAAATAGTCGTAGCAAAGTTTCCAAGAGCCAAGGACCAATGCGTAAAAAATCAAAATTTCAGATTTGTTCAGAAGAGGCCTCGCGCCACGCGACGGCCCTGGGGGGGGGGGGGGGTTACGCGTGCCGCGAGGGCCTGTCTGATCCGAAATCTTTGGGTTTTTGTCAGCCATAGCTCTTGTAACCGACTTTAATCCGATATTCCTCATATTGGACGACCCCTAAACAACCCCTAGACATTTAGGGACACTTGTTAGTGATCAAACATCAATGGTAGACCTTGTTGTCAACAATCTATGAAGATATGAACACTATATAAAGGCTTCATGTGCAACCATTGTGATCACACCTTTCTCTTGCATTCCTGATCATTCTGGAGCTCCAAAGCAGACTCAAGTGATCACAAATCGTGCATAGGACTTCAGTAAGTTTGCTTAACCTTTCTTAGTTAAGTTTTTGCTTAGTTTTAGCTTAAAAGTCAAACCGTCGTAATTAACGGTTGACTTAACGATTAATCACTAATGGTCCAGTGATTAGTCGAATTGAAAGTAGTTATAAGTTGGTAATTATGTGGGCAATAAACCCTTAAAAGGGTTCCCCCTGATTCCCACTCTAACTAGGTCAAATGTCGGGTCAAACTTGTTAATAAAAAGTCAACATGATACTTAATTTTCTAATTTATGCATAATTAGCAATGTAGAATACATACAACCTGTTTGATCATTAATATAACTTGGTAATTAGTGTAAGAATATGTCTAAACATGTTCAACCCGACAATTTCCTGTTTAGACCCGGTTCGGAACCGAAAGTCGCAAAGCTTTGACTTTTGCTTTGACTTCAGTTCTGACCCGTTTTGGTATGATTTAGAAATACCTTAGAGCTCTATTTGGACCAGGTTACATGCTAGTATAACCCTCTGTGATTATACACCATGGTTCATTAGTTAACCAATTAATACGCATGATTCCGTTAATTGCCTATATGTTGACCATTATGCTCTTTTCACCTTAAAACGTGATTTTTGAAAATGTAAAAGAGTAAAAACCTTAATTACTAAATTATAAACTTGCACCAAAAATTTGACATCAGTTGGTGGTGTAGATTGAGAGTTATGCTCATTAGCGTAATTAGAAGCTTCTTTAGCGATTAAACGGCATAATTAGCGTATGGCCTATCTAAGCCTACTTTTTGATATCAAACTTATTACCCACTGATGTAATATATTATTTGGGTATTTTTGAAGATTTTTAATTAATTTTAGGCTGAGCATAACTTATAGTCATAGGCTTAATCCGGTAATTGTCGGTTTTGCCCTTACGGGCAATAAAATGAGTTTTACATATCTAATTGACTCCAAACCTTTCGCTACTGATTTTAAATGATAAATAAATTATTTTAAGCCTTCTGGAATGATAAAAATATCAGATTTATGTATAGAACCCGGATATGGCTTCTAATCGCCTTTTTAAGCGTTTTTAACGCATAGTATGTACTAGAACTATTTTAAACATACAAGGGTTGATACCTACTGATATTTCGGGTAAATTATAATATTTTAACAGTAAGCAAAATTTTTTTAACTCAGACTTCATTTTTGAGCTTTACGGCTTATGTGAAATTACCAAAATGCCCCTACGGTGCATAGTTTGGTTATAATTGATAAATTTCACATATATACTTTACCCTACTGTTATAACTTATCAAAGTAAGTATTTTTGCTGATTACATCAGACCTGTAACTCAGGTTAATATTTAACTCTTTTATAACCTTTTAAAATGACCAAACTACCCTTACGGGGCATAGTTTGTGTTTAAATTCGTTACGGGCATAATAAAAGACATCTTACTGATGTCACAACATATTTGAATCATATTAACTTAGGAAACCTGTATATGGCTCTTACGGATACCCGCTACGCTTATTACGTGTTCGGTTTGGTTTATGTAACTAGTTTACATAAATTAGCCGAAACGGGTCAAAACTTATCGGTTTTATCTCAAAATCCAGAATGTGTATGAAATACCCATATTAAGCAAGTCTTCAAACTTGTCGGGTCTAAATTTCATTCTATCCGGTCTTCTCTTAATCGTGCGTACGAACCGTATCTTTGAAACTAACCGGTCTAAGCTTAAGCTTAACTAAAGACCCGTTAGGATTCTAATAGGTTATTATAAACCTTCGTTCCAGATTAGGAGGACCAGTAAAAGCTACTTGCATTTGCTTATTGTGATTATTACTTTGCTCAGGTAAATACTTTTAACTTATTTTCCCTATACGGGCTTGGGTTACGGTATATAAAATACCGCTTGGTCGGGCATCAAATATTCCATCGTTTGGTGGTTAATTGAATAATTTGATCGGCCCGTTTAAATTGTTTTGTTTACTTAAAGCCTTTGGGGGGTTAATGACCATGTCCCGGATATCCTTGGCATCATTTTAGGAAATGGCCACGACCTAAGCGCGGAGTGTAGGCGTACACTCGTCAGTGCATAAATAGAATATATGGTGTGTCTATTGATCTTTAACCCGACACGATCCGGGCTACTGAACGCATAAGGAACATGTAATTCTTTTACAAGATTATATATTTAAATGATTATCCCAAGTTATAAAATGTTTATGCCACGTGCATCCAAATCAATTTTTAATCATTTTTAAAATGAGTCAGTTAATCGTATTTACCAGTGTAAACTGACGTATTTTCCTAAAAAGATTAAATGCAGGTACTAAGCGTAATAGGCTGGATTCTCTCCTTAGCATCAATAAAGAGTCTCGCAAGCTTAAGATGCCAATCGTCTGTTGAACTACTATTTCCTATTTATTTCGATTCGTCTGTGGATAAATTTTCAACTGTTTGTGATACACGATATTACAATATTTTATTCGTTTGAAATATATCTTTCAATTGCTTCCGCTGTGCATATTAAATATTGTGTTGTTTGACTATTATGTTGCCAACCAAGTCACGATACTCCCCACCGGGCCCACCGGTGACACGTGGAATTCCGGGGTGTGACAGGTTGGTATCAGAGCCAACACTGAGTGAATTAAACACTAGCCTTTTGTGTTTAATCTCAGTTACACAATTGCACATTTCAAAAACTTTCGAGTCTAGACAAATAACCTAGGACAAATTCTACTTTGTTTTGTCTTTTATTTTTTATATATTCTTGTCGTTATCTTATGCTGTATTGACAGGATTAAAAATGCCGCCAAGATTCTTTCGACAAAGAGGACAAGGAAAGGGGCCAATCACCGCACCCAATGACGACGAGGCAGGACCTTCGCATATGCGAGCTCCTACCACCACTGCGAGTGCAGACCCTAGAGAAAACCGGAGGAACCTATTTGAACCAGCTAGACGATCTGTCTCGCACAGTTCGACACCTCCCATTCACAACTCATATGGGCCACAGTCGGAAAATGAGCCCGACAACCCTCAACCTTCTTACATACCTCTTCAGCGATCCTTATCGCATAATTCCTTTGGAGACCCCACACCTGTTTTCCGGGGCCGGTTTAACCCGGCCAACTAAATACAAGAACCAGTGGGTTTTAACCCATTGGGGCCAGAGGATCATTTCTCCGACGACCATGCAGAGGATATGGACGAGGACACGGATCCCGTCGAGCCCGCAACCGGAACTCCCAACCATCCCATCGAGGTCTCGGATGGTTCGTCTTTTCATGGATCACCCTACCATGGTCCAGACAGTTACCTGGCACGGTTTAATCAACACGAGTGGTATTTTACACCCTCGCATCATTCGTCGCCTCAACAGCAGCAGCAGCAGCAGGATCCCTCTGAGGATTCACGATTCGTGGCAGTCACGCCACCGCCCCCACCGCCACCAGTTCAGCCGGCACCTCCGCAGCCGCCAAGGCGTAGGAGAACCGGAGCACGTATGTCTGCACGAGGAGGGGACTTTCATTTTAGCTCTCCTCGACAATCAAGTGGCAGTCATTACCTGCCACTTCCAGAAGTTCCACAAATGGGTGGACCTTCAAACCAGTTGCACCGCAACCACCACCGATGGGTTTTGATAACCCGATTCCAGCATACACGGGTTCGATGACGTACAACCCGTTTGGGCCGCCGGTTCACACCAACTACAATTACGCTGAAGCCGACCCATACTTGGTAGCGTCCAATTACAACTCCTTTAACCCTGAAGGACCGTATGGAGCTCCTTGGGGAGCAGGGTACCCAACTCATGGGTACCAAATACCTGCCAGACCTATAATTCGGCAACAATCGCAGCCGCCAAGGTTCTCCCCACCAGAGCGTGAAGAAATTCTGCAAAGGTTGGACCAGGTCGAGCGAGACTTTCACCGAGAACGCAGGGAGCGACAGACCTTCTTCCAAGGATTGACAAGCCTAATAAAAGGGAAGAGCAAGAAGGACCATTGAATCCTTCCACTGTTGTTGTAATTTTCCTTGTATCATTTGAGCCCCTGCGTGGGCCTGTCTTGCTGTATTAGCCCCTGTGTGGGTATGTTTGTTTGTTTTGACCCCTGCGTGGGTCTATCTTTCTGTTAACCCCTACGAGGGTACGATGTTTGTTTAAGTCCCTGCGTGGACTAGTACTTCAGTTTAACCCCTGAGTGGGTAAGTTTGTCTGTTAAAAAGACCCGTTTAGGGCAGTATGTAATCTTTTAAAAATTAATGGAATGTTATCTTTATAAATTTCATTTTGCTATTATCTGCATAAATATTATATATGAAATAAATAAATCAAAATCATTCCTTTTTGATAATAATCTGCCTATTAAATATTAACTAAGGATCTTAAAGGTATAACCTAGCCGACATGTCATTTTAAGACCTGGCCAAGATGGTGAAACCTGTTAAAAAGATTCAAATCCCAGTCAACATCTGAAAACATGTTAACGCTCCTGGCAGACGTGATTCGTTAAAATCACACACGCCATTCTTATTTTTTTGATTCTTCAAAAGAATCCTAACCCAATATAATGATCTCTGAATCATGGGTTTAAATCATCAATTTAGATGATCATATTCTGACCATACGTGGTAATATGGTGCCTACGGGCCCTGCTCATTTCCATATGAGCCAAAAGACAGTGGTAGCGATGACTCCCTGTCCGAAAAAGGTAATGAACTAGGTTCAAACCTTCATGCTTTGATTCTCTGAAATCATAGCTTATAATTTATAAATGTCCTTGTGACTAGGCATGTTGTGCCAGTATACCTTCATGCTTTGATTCTCTGAAATCATAGCTTATAATTTATAAATGTCCTTGTGACTAGGCCTGTTGTGCCAGTATACCTTCATGCTTTGATTCTTTGAAATCATAGCTTATAATTTAAAAATGTCCTTGTGACTAGGCCTTTTGTGCCACTAATAAAACTGTATTGTTTCTATAATTAGGATAAATTATGATAAAATCCTAAATAAATGTGAATAATAAATTAACCAAATATGGTCTCTGTTTACCGTGGTTAATGAATTGCCATAAAAGCCAATTCCATAATAAACTCTCAAATAAACTATTGTCCTTGTTTTATATAACAGTTCAATTAAAATGGCTGACTCGGATGAAATTAATAGTCACCCAGTGGAGAATAATGATAACGCCCGAATTAATTTAATGGGTGCTGAACTGAAAGCGGTAGTAGACGACGCAGTTACAAAGGCCTTGGAGCGGCAGTATGAAGAATATAGTGGGACTCGGAGTAGGACCCTATCTACACCGCATTCGAAGCCACCTTCCAAGAAGGAAGAACCCAAGAAAGATGATGATAGACTCTCCTCAAACCACCACAGTGCTCCATCTCAATAGATTGTACTAAATCAAGAACCCCGTAACAAGGGTTGCTCCTATAAATACTTTGTTTCATGCAAGCCTAGGGATTTCACTGGGGAAAAGGGAGCCATTGACTGCATGACGTGGTTAGATGAGATGGACACAGTTGTTGATATCAGCGGATGCGCTGAGAGGGATATAGTCAAGTTTGTGTCTCAATCCTTTAAAGGCGAGGCCTTAGCCTGGTGGAGATCGCTGATTCAAGCCACTGGGAAGATCCCATTGTACAACATGTCATGGGAACAATTTGTTGCCCTTATCAGGGAAAATTACTGCCCTCAGCATGAGGTGGAGAAGATAGAGTCTGATTTTCTATCGTTGGTAATGACAAACCTCGACTGTCAAGCTTACCTCACGAGCTTCAACACAATGTCCCGGTTGGTTCCGTATCTGGTGACCCCGGAACCAAAAAGAATAGCTCGTTTTATCGGTGGTTTAGCCCCCGAGATAAAGGCAAGCGTGAAGGCCTCTCGGCCAGCTACTTTTAGATCTGTAGCTGACATATCTTTGTCCCTCACTCTGGATGCGGTCAGACAAAGATCGCTGAGGAACAAAGATGCTGAGAAGAGAAAACGTGAAGATGATAATTCACGGAGGTCGAACAAGAAGCACCGAGGAAACGGTGACAACAAGAAAGGATCTGAGTCAAAGAAAGATGGGCATCAGTCTGGTGAGAAGCCCAAGTGCAAGATTTGCAAGAAACAGCACTTTGGAAAGTGCAGACTCGAATCGAACTCGCAAGCTCAGTCAAGAACTTTTGCTTGTGGTATATGCAAATCCAAGGACCACAAGACCTTGTATTGAAAAAAGATGAAGGATGCAACCTGCTACAGTTGCAATGAGAAAGGGCACATTAAAACCAACTGCCCTAAATACGCCAAGAAGCCTGAAGAGGCCAAGAAGACCAATGCTAGGGTCTTCAGAATGGATGCAAAGGAAGCGGTTCTAGACGACAATGTGATTACATGTACTTTCCTTGTAAATGATGTCTATGCAAGAGTACTTCTTGATTCAGGCGCTGATAAGTCTTTCGTAGATAATAAGTTTTGCAAATTGCTGAATTTACCTGTCAAAACCTTAAGTGCGAATTATGAGGTGGAGTTAGCAGATGGCACTATAGAAACCGTATCAACTGTGTTAAATGGATGTGTAATATCCATTAAGAACCACTCTTTTCCTCTGTCCCTACTTCCCTTTAAGTTAGCCGGTTTTGACATAGTTTTGGGTATGGACTGGTTATCTCATAACCAGGCACAGATTGTCTGCAACAAAAAGAGCAAGTGGTGATAAAGACTCCGTTTGGTGAATCACTTACCATTCGGGGAGATACCCGGTATGGATTGCCTGAGCAAGTGACTATGCTCAAGGCCTACAAGTGTTTAAAGAAGGGTTGTGTCATCTACATGGCACAAGTGATTATTGATGAGCCTAAACCGAAGATAGAAGATATCCCCGTCATTTCTGAATACCCAGAAGTTTTTCCTGAAGAACTACCTGGTTTACCACCAGATAGGCAAGTGGAATTCAGAATTGACATCATCCCCGGAGCAGCCCCTGTTGCTAGAGCACCTTATAGGTTGGCACCAACGGAGATGAAGGAATTGAGTACGCAACTGGATGAATTGCTAGCTAAAGGTTTCATTAAACCTAGTTCGTCTCCTTGGGGAGCACCAGTCTTGTTTGTCAAGAAGAAGGATGGATCGATGCGTCTGTGCATCGATTACCGTGAACTTAATAAGGCCACAATAAAGAATAGGTATCCTTTGCCCAGGATCGACGATTTGTTCGATCAATTGCAAGGGGCAAGTTATTTCTCGAAGATTGACTTGAGGTCAGGCTACCACCAACTGAAGGTTAGAGATGAAGACGTACACAAAACTGCATTTAGGACTCGTTATGGTCATTACGAGTTCCTAGTGATGCCTTTTGGGCTCACTAATGCACCTGCCGCGTTCATGGATCTCATGAATCGCGTTTGCAAGCCATACTTAGATAAATTCGTCATCGTTTTCATCGACGACATTCTTATCTACTCGAAGAACCAAGCTGACCACGAGAAACACCTTCGCTGTATTCTTAAACTTCTACATCGTGAGAAACTCTACGCCAAATTTTCCAAGTGTGAATTCTGGCTTCGTGAAGTCCAATTTCTTGGACATGTGGTTAGCGAACGCGGAATCCAAGTGGATCCCGCTAAGGTGGAAGCAGTTATGAACTGGCAAGAGCCAAGGACGCCTACAGAGATTCGTAGCTTTCTAGGCTTAGCAGGATATTATAGGCGTTTCATTGAAAATTTTTCAAGGATTGCTGCACCCCTAACTTCCTTGACTAGGAAGAAAATAAAGTTTGATTGGGGCCCTAAGTAGCAAGAATCTTTTGATATTCTGAAGCAAAAGTTGAGCAATGCTCCTGTACTGACATTGCCTGAAGGTACCGAAGAATTCATAGTTTACTGCGATGCATCCCACACTGGCATGGGGTGTGTGCTTATGCAAAAGGGCAAGGTTATTGCCTATGCTTCAAGACAGTTAAAGGTGCATGAAAAGAATTACACCACCCACGACTTGGAGTTGGGTGCCGTTGTATTTGCACTAAAACTATGGAGGCATTATTTATATGGAATCAAGTGTGTGATCTATTATGATCACAAGAGCCTCCAGCACCTGTTTAATCAGAAGGATTTAAACATGAGGCAGCGCAGTTGGATGGAGACTTTAAATGATTATGATTGTGAAATCAGATATCATCCCGGTAAGGCGAACGTAGTCGCTGACGCCTTGAGTCGAAAGGAAAGGGTGAAACCCATCCGAATCAATGCCAAGAGCATTGAAATAAAGAACAGTTTGAATGAAAGGTTGTTAGCTGCACAGAAGGAAGCTGTGTTGGAAGCTAACTATCCTAATGAAAAGCTAGGAGTAACTGAGGAACAGTTATCTCTTAGCAAAGACGGAATTCTGAGATTAAATGGACGAATATGGGTTCCAATTTATGGAGGACTTCGGGATGTTATTCTCCAGGAAGCCCATAGTTCTAAATATTCCGTCCATCCTGGAGCTGATAAGATGTACCAGGATCTAAGGGCAAACTATTGGTGGATAGGCTTGAAGAAGTCTGTAGCTAAATGCTTGACGTGTGCGCAAGTCAAAGCAGAACATCAAAAGCCGTCAGGTTTGCTACAACAGCCTGAACTTCCTACGTGGAAGTGGGAAATGGTAACTATGGATTTTATCACCAACTTACCTAAGACAAGGAAAGAAAACGATACCATTTGGGTGATCGTAGACAGACTGACTAAGTCAGCACATTTCCTGCCCATTAAGGAGACTTATAGCTCCGACATGTTAGCCCAGTTGTACGTGGATAAGATTGTAGCCTTACATGGCATACCTGTGTCTATTATCTCTGACAGAGATACTAAATACACGTCACATTTTTGGAAAAGTTTCCAACAATCTTTGGGCACGCGTTTGAATTTTAGTATGGCTTACCATCCTCAGACGGACGGTCAGAGTGAGCGTACTATTAAAACCTTGGAAGACATGCTTCGAGCATGCGTGATTGATTTGGGCGGTAGTTGGGATAACCACCTGCCGTTAATCGAATTCTCCTACAACAATAGCTACCACACCAGCATAAAGGCTGCGCCTTTCGAGGCCTTATACGGTAGAAAGTGTAGAACGCCCGTTTGTTGGGCGGAAGTTGGAGATGTCCAATTATCAGGACCAGAGATAGGCTTTGAAACGACGGACAAGATTGTCCAGATTCGTGACCGTCTCAAAGCTGCCCGAGATAGGCAGAAGAGCTACGCAGATCCAAAGCGTAAAGCTATGAAATTTGAAATTGGTGACAAAGTGTTGCTTAAAGTATCACCCTGGAAGGGAGTGATGCGATTTGGTAAGAAAGGCAAGTTAAGTCCAAGATACATAGGGCCTTTCGAGGTCATCGAACGTGTCGGGTCAGTTGCCTATAAGTTAAACTTACCAGAAGAGCTCAGTGGAATTCACAATGTATTTCACATCTGCAATCTGAAAGAGTGTTTCGCTGATGAATCACTGGTCATACCACATACAGATGTGCATATAGATGAGAGCTTAAAATTTGTGGAAAAACCGTTGTCGATTGAAGATCGACAGGTTAAGAAGCTTCGAAGGAAGCATGTGCCTATTGTAAAGGTAAAATGGGATGCCCGTAGAGGTCCTGAATACACGTGGGAGGTTGAGTCCACAATGAAAGAAAAATACCCTGAATTATTTCAGTAAATCTCGAGGTCGAGATTTCTTTTAAGGGGGTGAGGATGTAACACCTCGAAAATTCACGTCCTATAATGTGTTGACACGTGTCATATTTTTGAACGTGTGAAAGAATGTTATAGAAGGATTAAAGTTGACAATCATGGAAGTTATGTGAATATACGAGTTCTAAATGTCAACAGTGAATAAATATATTGTACATTAACCCTACATGATTCTCATACCTTCACACGAATAAATCATGGATCATACGAAGCTAAATATGAAAGAAAGTGAGAGATTACTAACTACAGGGGTTAAATGTGTCAACATGTTTAAGTTATACCTCTGAGTGACCTTTTGACAAACCCAAAGCTTTGTAACGGTTAATTATGCTCACTAGAATGCATGATAAAAATTTCATAAAGTTTCGTAATCGTATATGAAAGTTATGATCAAATTCGTATGTGAGGGGTTAAAGCGTCAACGTTGAAAGTTATGACTTTTCGGGTGACAATAAAATTAACCGAGGACTAAACAAAGTGGGTAGATGTCTTGAAGCCCTTATACGTCAATTTGGAGGGTTCAAAGTGCAAGAAAAATAGTCGTAGCAAAGTTTCCAAGAGCCAAGGACCAATGCGTAAAAAATCAAAATTTCAGATTTGTTCAGAAGAGGCCTCGCGCCACGCGACGGCCCTAGGGGGGACGCGTGCCGCGAGGGCCTGTCTGATCCGAAATCTTTGGGTTTTTGTCTGCCATAGCTCTTGTAACCGACTTTAATCCGATTTTCCTCATATTGGACGACCCCTAAACAACCCCTAGACATTTAGGGACACTTGTTAGTGATCAAACATCAATGGTAGACCTTGTTGTCAACAATCTATGAAGATATGAACACTATATAAAGGCTTCATGTGCAACCATTGTGATCACACCTTTCTCTTGCATTCCTGATCATTCTGGAGCTCCAAAGCAGACTCAAGTGATCACAAATCGTGCACAGGACTTCAGTAAGTTTGCTTAACCTTTCTTAGTTAAGTTTTTGCTTAGTTTTAGCTTAAAAGTCAAACCGTCGTAATTAACGGTTGACTTAACGATTAATCACTAATGGTCCAGTGATTAGTCGAATTGAAAGTAGTTATAAGTTGGTAATTATGTGGGCAATAAACCCTTAAAAGGGTCCCCCTGATCCCACTATAACTAGGTCAAATGTCGGGTCAAACTTGTTAATAAAAAGTCAACATGATACTTAATTTTCTAATTTATGCATAATTAGCAATGTAGAATACATACAACCTGTTTGATCATTAATATAACTTGGTAATTAGTGTAAAAACATGTCTAAACATGTTCAACCCGACAATTTCCTGTTTAGATCCGGTTCGGAACCGAAAGTCGCAAAGCTTTGACTTTTGCTTTGACTTCAGTTCTGACCCGTTTTGGTATGATTTAAAAATACCTTAGAGCTCTATTTGGACCAGGTTACATGCTAGTATAACCCTCTGTGATTATACACCATGGTTCATTAGTTAACCAATTAATACGCATGATTCCGTTAATTGCCTATATGTTGACCATTATGCCCTTTTCACCTTAAAACGTGATTTTTGAAAATGTAAAAGAGTAGAAACCTTAATTACTAAATTATAAACTTGCACCAAAAATTTGACATCAGTTGGAGGTGTAGATTGAGAGTTATGCTCATTAACGTAATTAGAAGCTTCTTTAGCGATTAAACGACATAATTAGCGTATGGCCTATCTAAGCCTACTTTTTGATATCAAAATTATTACCCACTGATGTAATATATTATTTGTGGATTTTTGAATATTTTTAATTAATTTTAGGCTGAGCATAACTTATAGTCATAGGCTTAATCCGGTAATTGTCGGTTTTGCCCTTACGGGCTATAAAATGAGTTTTACATATCTAATTGACTCCAAACCTTTTGCTTCTGATTTTAAATGATAAATAAATTATTTTAAGCCTTCTGGAATGATAAAAATATCAGCTTTATGTATAGAACCCGGAAATGGCTTCTAATCGTCTTTTTAAGCGTTTTTAACGCATAGTATGTACTAGAACTATTTTAAACATACAAGGGTTGATACCTACTGATATTTCGGGTAAATTATAATATTTTAACAGTAAGCAAAAGTTGTTTAACTCAGACTTCAGTTTTGAGCTTTACGGCTTATGTGAAATTACCAAAATGCCCCTACGGTGCATAGTTTGGTTATAATTGATAAATTTCACATATATACTTTACCCTACTGTTATAACTTATCAAATTAAGTATTTTTGCTGATTACATCAGACCTGTAACTCAGGTTAATACTTAAACTCTTTTATAACCTTTTAAAATGACCAAACTACCCTTACGGGGCATAGTTTGTGTTTAAATTCGTTACGGGCATAATAAAAGACATCTTACTGATGTCACAACATATTTGAAGCATATTAACTTAGAAAACCTGTATATGGCTCTTACGGATACCCGCTACGCTTATTACGTGTTCGGTTCAGTTTATGTAACTAGTTTACATAAATTAGCCGAAACGGGTCAAACCTTATCGGTTTTATCTCAAAATCCAGAATGTGTATGAAATACCCATATTAAGAAAGTATTCAAACTTGTCGGGTCTAAATCACATTCTATCCGGTCTTCGCTTAATCGTGCGTACGAACCGTATCTTTGAAACTAACTGGTCTAAGCTTAAGCTTAACTAAAGACCCGTTAGGATTCTAATAGGTTATTATAAACCTTCGTTCCAGATTAGGAGAACCAGTAAAAGCTACTTGCATTTGCTTATTGTGATTATTACTTTGCTCAGGTAAATACTTTTAACTTATTTTCCCTATACGGGCTTGGGTTACGGTATATAAAATACCGCTTGGTCGGGCATCAAATCTTCCATCGTTTGGTGGTTAATTGAATAATTTGATCAGCCCGTTTAAATTGTTTTGTTTACTTAAAGCCTTTGGGGGGTTAATGACCATGTCCCGGATATCCTTGGCATCATTTTACGAAATGGCCACGACCTAAGCGCGGAGTGTAGGCGTACACTCGTCAGTGCATAAATAGAATATGTGGTGTGTCTATTGATCTTTAACCCGGCACGATCCGGGCTACTGAACGCATAAGGAACATGTAATTTTTTTACAAGATTATATATTTAAATGATTATCCCAAGTTATAAAATGTTTATGCCACGTGCATCCAAATTTAATTTTTAATCATTTTTAAAATGAGTCAGTTGATCGTATTTACCAGTGTAAACTGACGTATTTTCCCAAAAAGATTAAATGCAGGTACTAAGCGTAATAGGCTGTATTCTCTCCTTAGCATCAATAAAGAGTCTCGCAAGCTTAAGATGCCAATCGTCTGTTGAACTACTATTTCCTATTTATTTCGATCCGTCTGTGGATAAATTTTCAACTGTTTATGATACACGATATTACAATATTTTATTCGGTTAAAATATATCTTTCAATTGCTTCCGCTGTGCATATTAAATATTGTGTTGTTTGACTATTATGTTGCCAACCACGTCATGATACTCCCCACCGGGCCCACCGGTGACACGTGGAATTCCGGGGTGTGACACCACTGCCACTCGGATCACCACCACTGATCCACCCAAGACATCATCCTCCTCTCCTACAACAAAAAGGAGAAGGGTCTTCATACCCTATGATTCACCACCACTATCACCACCATCAAAAACTACCTCACCATCTTCGACCCCTGCTCAAAAGCAGAAGACATCTACTGTCATATCAGTAGTTGTAATGACAACAGATGTTGAGACACCAGTTGTTTCAACAGTTGTTGATCAACCATCCACCACTGCTCTCATCATTTCTACATCACAACCAAAATTCCCTCCAAAGCTTCACAAAAGAAAAAGAGAAACAACTCAGGCTACTGATGAAAAGTATGATCCTATTGCTGCTAAATATCCACTGGAATTAGAAGCTGTGAAAAATGAGATGAAACAATTTTACACTGAGGATGATCCTTCTAAAAGGAAATTTCCTTCTCTCATAGGCTTCATAATTCCAAAAAACATGGATGAATACCTCGAAATGAAAGCAAGGCAAGCAAGGATAAGAGCCAAAGTTGAATGCAAGGATCAAGGTGATGAAGCCATTTTGGAAAGAAGGGAATTCCTGCTCACCAAAATCAAAAAATGGAAGAATATGCAAGTGATCTGAACAAAGAAATGTCAAGCCTATCTCCTGAAGCAGATAAACGAAATGAATTGAGAAAAGAATACCTTGCATACATAATGAAAGAAAAGTTCTATCCTGCTGAAGAAACACAATTCAAAGAATGGCCAATAGTTGCATTAAAGCATGAGGCTAACAAAATTGAAAAGATTAAAAATGATCCAAGAAAGAAGAAGACAACTCCAAATTGGAACAAATACAAGAAGCTCATAGCTGATCTTACTTCTGAATATAAAAGAAAGAAGCAGGAGCTGGTGGATGCAAGGGTGGATACTGCAAATGCCATAGCAAAATGGACTAAGAAGCAAACATATGAAGCTTATGAAAGGCTTAAAAACCGGAGGATGACAGTCTCTGACACTCTTAAAAAGTCTAACTACAAAAAGCTAGAGGAGCAGATCAAGACTCTTGAAACACAGATCAATGCAGCAGAAACCTCTGTCACAACGTTGAGAAAAGAAAAGAGGGAACAACTGACTGTTGGAGAAGAAAAAGAAAAAGAAACTGATTACTTTGAAGAAGCCATCAAGAAAATGGCTTTAGATAAAGAAAAATTAGCAAAGCTACAAGACCTTACCATAAAGGTTTTGAACCAATCATCATCAGCAGATATCACAGACAGTGAGCTTGATCAACAACAGAGACAAGAGCTGATTGACAAAGAAGTTGCAGAAGACATAGCTACAGCAAATGAAGTCATAGAGGAAGCTTTCAAAAGAATGTCTGAAGTTCAGGATACTGCTCTACAATTCTTCTCAAGGCCAAAATCTCCAAGCTCATCAGCAAATAAATCTCTCCCAAGAAACCCATTTGGTTTAAAAATACTAAAGTGGCTCTCTGATCAAAAGACCCATGTATTGACTCTGGTCAGAACCAATGGAGAAGTGAGGCATATATCAAGGAATCAAGCACTAGGCCTGGGTGTTGAAGATCAACAAGATCTCCTTGAGCTTACACTGTGCAGGGATGAGGATGATCTAAGTTCTAAGGAATTTGAAGAAGAATTCAAAAGACAAGCTAAGGAACGTCTGATGAGGAATAAAGATCCAGAATAATGAAGGGTTTTGGCATTATCTGTTCCAGGGGGAGATTGTTGGGATTGAACCCTACCAGAGGAACAGATAATGAGAAGCCAAAACCGGATCATGACAGTGGATTCAAAATAAACAGCGGTTTACATTAGGCTTTCCCCTTGAAAGTAATTATAACATCTGATGATCTTATATCCTCTGTCCGGATACAACTGCTGTTGTTCTGCATAACTACTGATGAAGCCTAGAAGACTGCTGGAAACTAAGCACTGCTGGTACAAACTGCTGATGACAAAGCACTGCCCAATCAAGGACTGATCAACCTTGAGGAAAGCACTGATGATTAGAGAGAGCAGTAGTTTAGTATATCATCTGTTTTATGTATTGTCAGTGGTTAGGTTTAGTAGTGTTTGTATGAGAACAGTAGATATAGGTTGTTAGGCTGTTAGACGTCGCTTTCATGGTGACGTCAGCTGAGATGCCTCAGTGGTTTGGTTTGTCTATAAATGGAACAGTACCCTGTACTGTTACATTGGATCGTTTTGAGTGAGTTTTTCTCCTTAATTCAATCCTTTCATCTTGTGCAACCAACCTTGAGGTATCAGGCTGAGGGGGAGTTTAGTTTGTAAGCTTACATTGTAATCTTTTGCTTTGATTGTAATCTTCCGACTCTATGAAAAGCAATTGTTCATCAAACTATATTCTCCTTTGATTGTGTTTACAAAGTTTGTTATTCATTTCCGCTGCACTTAAAATATGTTTCATATCTATTTGATTTGTTCAAAACACACAAACAAGCACAATCACTAGAGCCACAGATCCTAACACGGAGGTCAACCCGGTTCGTTTCCAAGATGCATTTAGACCGCCCTAAATCCGGCGGGTCGGTTCGCCACTCTATTTCAGCCAAAGAAGCTCTGCAACAGATGATTCGAGCTAGCAATGATGATCAGTTGGTTGAAATGTGTTACATAGTGAAATTATGTGGGTTTGATGGTTGGATTCATCATTTTACATAATAATATATATTATATGTTATTACAGGCTTACAAAGATGTATATTGGATGTTTAGTGCTTATGTCAGGATTCATCATTTTTATTGTTGTGTTCACGAATCAGTTTGTGTAGAATGTTTGTGCTTGGATGAAACTTTGAATTATTGAAGCTTGAATTTTATTATGACTTTGTTGATTGTTTGATGGCTGGATTCACCGAATACAAGTTATGTTGTGAAGTAGAAAATGGAATTTTTTTGTTTTTGTTTTTAATTCGGATATCCGTTTAGATATCCGAAATTTCGGATATCCGAAAATCGGATATCCGAAATTTCGGATTTAAGGTTCGGATATCAATATTCACTATCCGAAAAGCGGATAATCCCATCTTGAACACCCCTACGAGGTACTATACAAGGTTTGGCTGCGATATGCCGCCCTAGTACGGTTCGCCTTAAACATTGTAATTGTGATAATATACTTAGTGATTTAAGGACAATGAAAAGACACAATATGACTTACCTTATTAAACGTTGTAATTGTGATTTATATCAATTTGGGGTGACAGTTGTAGTTAGGGCTGCAAACGAACCGAACAAATACGAACAAGACCTTGTTCGTGTTCGTTTGTTAAGAAATATATGTGTTCGCGAACCGTTCACGAACACTTATCAAACGAGATTCTATGTTCGTGTTCGTTTGTTAAGTAAATGAACTTGTTCGTGTTCGTTTGTGTTTGTTTGTTAATTTTAGGCAACAAACCTTGACGAACACAAATGAGCACAAACTAATGTTCATAAACACAAATGGAAACAAACGAACACAAACAATCGTTCATGAACAAAATATATAATACACCGAAACTTATGAGATATTTAATTTGTCGGAATTTTGAAGTATTTAAATAAATATAAAAACTAAAAACACTAATGAACTGTCGAACACAAACGAATACGTTACCGAATGTTCACGAACATAACGAACGAACACGACCTCTGTTCATGTTTGTTCATTTAACTAAACGAACGAAATTTCTTGTTCGTGTTCGTTTGTTTAATAAATGAACGAACACAAACGAACTTCCCGCCGAACGGTTCACGAACTATTCGCCGAACGTTTGGTTCGTTTGCAGCCCTAGTTGTAGTGGAGTGCTATTGAGATCGAGTCATGATTAATAAATATGGATTTTTAAAATCTATCTAAGAGATTTAAAATAAATGACTAATATCAAATGAGTGGAATTAAACAAAAAAAGGGGTGTGTGAGTTTGTTTAAGGTAACTCTAGTCCATTCAAGCTATAGTTTCTCTCTCCTCTAATTCCCCCGTTTTTAAAACGTTAATAAATCTTTATACGACATTATTTTTTATAAAAATTGCACCATAAAAACGAGCTTTTTTATCTTTAAAACGAATATACTATTGCTATATTTTTTAATATAATCGAAAACCAATATGCGTAAAACGCATTGGATAAAAAACACGAAAAATGACTTTTTCAAACATAATGAACAAAAAACACAAAAGAAAATGTTTTTTTTTTCTTCTAAAACTCAACGGATTAAAAACACAAAAGAAAGTGTTTTTTTTTTTTTTTATAAAACGCAATGGATTAAAAATACAAAAGAAAGTGTTATTTTAAAAACGCAATTGACTAAAATAGAAAAGAAATGTATTTTTTTTTAAATAGAAAAGAAATGTATTTTTTTTCTAAAACACAGTGAATTAAAAACACAAAAAACACGATGGACTAAAAGCACAAAAAAATGTTTTTCGAAAATGCAATAGACTAAAATCACAAAAAATGAGTTTTTATAAAACACAATTCGAAACCCCAAATCGTAAAACGCAATGATTGATGAAATTTTATAGATTTCTTACACAGATCGAAGCCAATTTTTTCAATAATTGACAAAATTTGAATGCTAGAAACACCAATCAACGATAGAACGAATCAAGTGATTCGCTTTAAAATCACGAGAAAAAAATAGGAAAATATATAAATTCTACTAGAATTTCACGCAATAGCCACCAAAACTTGCTACGGAAAAGTGTGATAGCAAATTTAGACAAACTATTTTCAACCTAAATGCAATTAGCGTAGTTTCTTATGAGTGGCGATATTCGGTAGCAACATAGATATATTTTATATATAAGGTCAAACAAATTACACCAAGATAGCCGGTAAGCGGGCAACAAGCTGCGCCGCTACCCCCTTTTGAATAGCGAAACCTAACCTAGTAAAAACGAAACCCCGATCTCTACGAGACGAAATGTTGCTGTGAACAACCCTTTGGACCCGTTCAAGAAATCTGATGGCTTCTGGGGCTAGCGAGCCAAAGGTATCAAAGGCAAAAGGGATAAAGGAATGTTGATTATCCTCGCAGGCTTTGGCATGTTTGTCCATTTTCTTTGCTGCCGCCTTTGCAATCGCCTGACCAGGGACAAAACCTGTATCCCGAAAGCCTACAAGGGGGAAACCCCGGTAAGATCAACACAAGCGTGTTTACCTGCATCCCACCCGAAAACTAAAACGTCCGCGGGGCGCAATGTGGATCTTCCTTCCCTCGGATCTGTCAAAAAGTTTACGGGGGCTTCTTTCTTCACCGAGATCCCCGCCCGTTTGAGGATGTCCCCCAAGACATCCCGCACCCAGTCGTGCCTATACTTAAAACCTGGCAGTTCTTTACAGTGCAGAGCATGTTCCCCAAATTGGTCTAAGCAAGCTTTCCGGCAAATCAGGCATTGCTCATCATCAGGGAACATAGGAATCATGAGCCGATATTTTAAGATAGCACGATATTCAACGGCTGACATCTTTTGGCCTAAGCCCTCGATGGGGATGACCGATAGAAAATCTTGGGCGTGGGGGCCCCGCAAGCATTCTAGGACGGCGTTCTGACGAGGGGTCGTACAGAAATCTGATCCAATATTCTGAGCGATATGACAAAACAGAGCACTCGCCAAAGTCTTCTGGGTCTTCGGTGGGGCGGTGTCCCTGTTAGCGAAACCGCCAATATCCAAATCCAGGAGGTGTCTATGCAACTCCCCCAGAGCCATGTCATAATCCCCATCCATTCCAACAACCCCACTCTCGCGCAAGATGTGATCTTGCAGCCCCCACGATTGAGCTCGCGAGGCAACAAAACCGTAAATGGAGACATCCATGGCCGATAGAAGCCCCAGCCCCGCCCCCCATCTTACAGGGCAGAGAAGCAACCCGCCACTGAAAATCCCCAAAAAACGGACCCCCACACACCACAATGTCCTCTATAGCCCCCCGTAGCCCTTTATCGAATAAGGATACCGCCTCCTTTACAAACACGTTTCGTTCGTTCCTGTTAGGGTTACATAAATACGCTCCACCTCCACTCTACTCCCCCTTATTCTTCTCTCATGTAACTTCAATCGAATCTCTCGGTATATACCTCGATAATGCCAGCAAAACTACCTTGCTTCACATGCTTAAAGATGAGGTCAGTTCGATTAACCTAATTCAATCTTAGTATTAGCATTCAAACAAAAATTGTTGGATCTGGGTCTTTTCATTGAATAATGGGTTTTGAGCCCAAGTTTGAGTCCAGCAGGTGAGCCTACTGTAGCTCATTTAGCTCACGTGTTTTTTGAGTCTGTTGAAGTAGTCCTATTGAACGAGTCGAAGTCGTTCCCTATTTCATGTTTGTTTACGTTAACTCGAGTCGGAGTCGTTCCGTATTTCATGTTTGTTTACGTTATCTTGTAAGCTATATATAGCTCTTCTTCTTGATTGAATAAGATATCAGATAATTTGTGAGTTTCCATTGATACTTCTTGAGCTCTTTCAAAAATTGCATCTGTTTTAACCTAATTACCTCTTAATTTCTTTGGCTTACACAAAATCGATTCATTTTTTACCTAATTGCCTCTTAATTTTGTTTCATCAACAAAAATTGCATCAAATTTGATCTATTTACCTCTTAATTTCGTCTTCCTAACGAAGATTGCATCAAGTTTGACCTAATTACTTCTTGAGAAAAATGCTCGGATAGTCCCTATGGTTTGCTTATTTTTCACCTTTAGTCCCTAACTTTCTAAAATTACCTCTATAGTCCTCAATTTTTTGAATTTCGTTCCCGGATAGTCCCTAGCGTGGATGGAGGTTAGTTTTTGGTGTTAGGTGCGTGTGAAATGACAAAAATACCCTTACTATCAAAATAATAACTAAAAAGTTAAAAGATATATAATTAATATATTACAATTTATGTGGGACCCACCACTCACCCTACCTTACCCACTTCATCTTCCCCATTCCACACCACCACCATCTCCACCTTCAACCACCACCACCATTTACCCCACACTTCACCGTAACCACCAATGCCACAACCATCCCCGCCACAACCACCACCGCGGCCATCACCCCTGCCTCAACCACACACTCACTGTCGCACCTCTTCCATCACCACTACTAATACAACTGTTCCGAATCAAAATATTACCGGAACATTATTACAGAATATTGCTTTACTCCATGATTTTCAATATAGCAATGCTGCCATCTTGATCTAAAATCTATCAAAGTGGTAGAAATAAATTATATATTTATCATGAAGGCTAGGCATATGTGTTTCAACCAGTGGCGGAGCTTGACGAAAAATTCCGATGGGGCGTAAAGTGTTGGGTCCCAGATTTTTTTTCCTATCGTTATGTTTCGGGTCGGGTCGGCTATCGATTCGGGTCAAGTCAAATAATAATAGTTCCAAATAAAACTAAAAAAATTCATTCATTCAAAGGATCCGTTCTTACACATAAAAACTTGCGATTTTATTGTGTGGTGGGTAATCTAGGGTTAAACAAATAAGAGTTAAAATATATTTCCAAAAATACCCATCACTTATATAAAAAGTGGTAACAAACTTTACTTTAATTTATATATTGTATAAATATTTAGGATATACAAAGTGGTAACAAATTTTACTTTAACTTATATATGGTATAAATATTTAGAAAAAATAATTTGGGGGAGGCGATCCTATATAATTTTTAAAATTTCTGGACGAAAAATCAGAACCTATACACTTCTAACCGAAATATTGGGGTGCGCGGGTGCACCCCTGGGCACCAAGTAATCTTCGCCTCTGGTTTCAACAGCATCAGGAATAGAAATATAATATTCCTGTAATACAAAGGCGGTAAATTGAACTTGCAAGATCAAAATTCACATTCAAGAAATTGAAAACTGTAAGCAGATCTATAAAGAGATTGCAAACAACATATCTACACCTACGTATTCATAAATCCATAAGGAAAGAGCTAATCTTATAAGAATGCTAAAAAGACGAGTCCTTCATATCATTTCGACAAGTGAATTACAAAGGCCATTACCTGTAGTTATTAGGTTCTTCAAACAATTCGATACATTGTTCCTTATCAAGATAGTCAGTGGTAGAGTTGGTGCGGTTGTCGGAGAAACGAATGAGGAAGGTGTAGATGACGGTGCCGGAGGAGAAAGAGGGGAAGTTGGAGTTGAGGGTGACGCTGGTGGCGGTACGACGTGGTGGTGCTGCAGGCGAGAAAAAAAGGAAGAGGGGACTAGGGTTGTGTTTAAAGTGGGCAAGAAGTAGAGAGAAGGGGTACGACGTGGTGGTGCTGTAGGCGAGAAAAAAGACTAGGGTTGTGTTTAAAGTGGGCAAGAAGTAGAGATAAGGGGTGGGGTGGGGTTGTTTTTTTATTTTATAGTTGGTGGGTCTTATTAGTAGTATTGTTTAATATTAAGGGCAATTTTGTCATTTCGCATGCAATTATATATACTTCTAATTTACAACATACTTGTGTATATAGTTGTTGTAAATTGTGCATAAATTGTGTTAATTGCTTTTTATAGTTGAACCCTTAGCTTAGAAAATTGTACATTTCTTTTTATTTTGTCCAGTACATTCATATGCCATGTGCCTCTCACCACAGCCACATACTTTAAGGCTGTGTTTCAGAGATCCACTTAACAGGGGGAGGGGAGGGAAAATGGGGTTTTTTTGCCTGAAAATAGTCTTTCCAATTTGGAAAGACATGGAGGGGAGGGGAGGGAAGGGGAGGGATTTTTAACTTGGGAACACACCGTAATAGTATAGAATAGTTAAGTATGGTGGAGACTGGAGAGATGAGAGCAATAGAGAAAAGAGAAAGCAGTAGAGGAAAGGGAGCCCAGAGGTTCCACCAACCGGTTACACCGATGTAACGGCGGTGTTCAAGTTTCAACTTACACAATGTCTTCGTAGTAGGTGAACACCTCAAGACAAGTCTTGGGAACACACCGTAATAGTATAGAATAGTTAAGTATGGTGGAGACTGGAGAGATGAGAGCAATAGAGAAAAGAGAAAGCAGTAGAGGAAAGGGAGCCCAGAGGTTCCACCAACCGGTTACACCGATGTAACGGCGGTGTTCAAGTTTCAACTTACACAATGTCTTCGTAGTAGGTGAACACCTCAAGACAAGTCTTAAACAAGCACTCGATGATGGCGACTAGGGTTTCAATGAAGGTTCCGACAACTTTGTAAGTCTCAACACTTCATTTTTATAATTTCCGGCAACTGATGGGTGTTCTTGGTGGTTTTGTACTCCGGAATTCTCCGACGACGTTGGGATTTAGGCAGCGGTGGCGTGGTGGCCGAGGACAAGACAGTGAAGGGTAACCCTGGTGGTGGTGCGATGATGGACCAGACTTTGGTCCAAAAACAGGTCAGTATAACAAACAACGATCGGAACGATTACAAGTTTAATTTGGACCAGTGTGCCATTCAATTCCAGTCGTATACCAGAAGTGATTTGGTACACTACGATTTTCGATGGGGTACAAAACAAGCGAGATGTTTAGAGAACTTTGGTAACTATGATTAGGCCAGTAGCTCTTTGATCTCTAAATTTGTTTGCCTTTAGTCTCGCGATTTGATTCGTTGTTTTAATATGGTTTCCATAATGGTTATTGCGATTCGGTTACCTTTAGTCTTTGTCGTTGTCTTGGTTCGTTTGCTTTAAATTTCTTTTGAGCAGCTCTTTGCTACCTGTTTTTTCTCCCTTTTGTGTTGATATTTTGTATTTGTTTTGTTTTTTTTTTTTTTTTGTTATAGGTTTTGTATTGTGATTGTTTGTAGGAGTGAAATCATCTTATTTGTGGAGGTTATTCTGCATCTGCACTTTTGAGTTGGGGTAAGCATCAATCACATAAAGTTTGCCATATTTGACTACTTATTTGAGAGAGAAAAATTAATTGTGAGTAGGTTTTAGTCTGTTTTTAAGTTTGAGGTCTTTGTTCTTAGCCACCTCGGCAACTATCTAAATAAGGACTGGTTATGTTCAATAGTTAGTACATGGGTGCTATTGTAATTTCCTTTTTTTTTTTTCGTTTAATAGAAGAAAAAAAGGGTATGATTTTATACCAACAACCAGTTGTATCTTTGGTAATCGCTGTTATCTTTGTTAATTCTGGTAAGTTCATGTCGGGGTTAAATTATTGGGTGATTGTGGTGGAATCCGCTGCTTAAATCTAGTTAACACCAAAAACTAACCCCCATTCAGGTCAGGGACTATCCGGGAACAAAATTCAAAAAACTGGGGACTATAAAGGTAATTTTAGAAAGTTAGGAACTAAAGGTGAAAAATAGGCAAACCACAGGGACTATCCGAGCATTTTTCTCTTACTTCTTAATTTTGTTTTTTTTAACAAAAATTGCACCAGTTTTGACCTAATGGCCTCTTAGTTTTTTTTTTTTCTAGCGAAATTGCATCAGGTTTGACCAAATTGCCTCTTAATTTCGTTTTCCTAACACAAAATTGCATCAGTTATGACTTAGTTACCTCGTAATTTTGTTTCATCAACAAAAATTGCATCAAATTTGATCTATTTACCTCTTAATTTCGTGTTCCTAACGAAGATTGCATCAAGTTTGACCTAATTACTTTTTAATTTTGTTTTTTTAACAAAAATTGCACCAGTTTTGACCTCATTGCCTCTTAGTTTTTTTTTTCTAACGAAATTGCATCAGGTTTGACCAAATTGCCTCTTAATTTCGTTTTCCTAACACAAAATTGCATCAGTTATGACTTAGTTACCTCTTAATTTTGTTTTTCTAACACAAAATTGCATTAGTTTTGACTAATTTCCTCTTTATCGTTTATAATAAACGAAAATAGCATCAATTTTGACCTAATTGTTACCGATTTGTGAGATTTTCATCGCGATTTTGTAGTTCTTGTTGTATTCTGACCTGATATTATTTGTTAACCATAGATTAGTTCAACATCAACCAACGCAACATCGGAGGTCTGAAGAGTTGAGTATACACAGCTTTCACAATTAAAAGTTTTAGAGTTAATTACTATTTTCGTCCCTGTGGTTTGTCAAAAATCACTATTTCAGTCCATTAGTTTAAAAATTGCGATTTCGGTCCCTGTGGTTTCACTTTCGTAACCATTTCAGTCCACCTCCGTTAATCCCATCCATTTATTCTGTTAAGTACACGTGAATTGACCATAATGCCCTTATTAATAAAAAACAAAAAGATATCTAAATGAGTTAATTACTGTTTCGTCCCTATAATTTGTCAAAAATCACTATTTCAGTCCCTTTGGTTTCACTTTCGTAACCATTTCAGTCCAGTCTCCTAATACCGTCTATTTTACCGTTAAGTTTTTAATGAAATACCTAAATTACCCTTGTGTTAATTAAATAAAAAACCATGGAAATTTAAAAGATTGTATTCTAGGACCCACTTGTTAAAACACAACTCCCACGCTACCCCACCCCACTCCATCCTTGCTCTAATTTCTTGCAAAAGTTTCCGGTCATCTTCTCCGGCATCACAACCCCACCCTCTTATGTCCGGCGACCCATTACCCCACCCCAATTAATATCTTCATAGCAACATCAGTTAACATAATAACTTTGAAAAATAATGCTTACCTGGACATTTTCTCATTCTAAAATCCAAAATTAAAATTTTGGAACCATATATGTAAAAATAGTGCCAGACTTCCAAAATTTTGGAACCATATATGTAAGTCTGGCACTATTTTTACATATATGATTCCAGAATTTTAATTTTGGATTTTAGAATGAGAAAATGTCCAGGTAAGCATTATTTTTCAAAGTTATTATGTTAACTGATGCTGCTAGGAAGATATTAATTGGGGTGAGGTAATAGGTCGCCAGACATAAGAGGGTGGGGTTGTGATGCCGGAGAAGATGTCCCGAAACTTTTGCCAGAAATAAGAGCAAGGATGGAGTGGGGTGGGGTAGCGTGAGGTTGTGTTTTAACAAGTGGGTCCTAGAATACAATCTTTTAAATTTCCATGGTTTTTTATTTAATTAACACAAGGGTAATTTAGGTATTTCATTAAAAACTTATGGTAAAATAGACGGTATTAGGAGACTGGACTGAAATGGTTACGAAAGTGAAACCACAGGGACTGAAATAGTGATTTTTGACAAACCATAGAAACGAAAACAGTAATTAACTCATTTAGATATCTTTTTGTTTTTTATTAATAAGGGCATTATAGTCAATTCACGTGTACTTAACATAATAAATGGATGGGGTTAACGGAGGTGGACTGAAATAGTTACGAAAGTGAAACCACAGGGACTGAAATGATAATTTTTAAACTAATGGACTGAAATAGTGATTTTTGACAAACCACAGGACGAAAATAGTAATTAACTCAAAGTTTTATTTGAAAGATATAGTTTTGGAGATAAAAGATGTAAATAATTGGTAGACGGGTGTCCTCATCTCCTACGCCACAACCATACTTCTCTATCTTCAGTCAGTGGCGGAACCAGAAGTTTTTAACTGGGGGGTCATAATGTAACTAGGGGTCGTAATGTAACTGTTTTACAAATTTTTTAGTTTGTATATTTATAAAATTCCTGCTATTAAAAAATTGAACTTTTATTTTCTTTTATTACTCTTTTCATTAACTGGTTTTCACAAAGCCGGGTCGCCAACAATTTCTTTTATTATTATTTTCATTGGAAAGTTTTGGAGCCGAGAGTCTCTTCTGGAAGCAGCCTCTCTATCTCTAGGGATAGAGGCAAGGTCTGTCTACATCCCACCCTCTCCAGACCCTATGACTAGCTTTGCTATTTGTGGGATTTACTGGGTATGGTTGTTGTTGTTATTATTTTCATTGGAAAATTAATGAAATCCATGAAGTTGATACTTAGTTTAGGCTTTTCACCATAATCTTACAAAACATGCATTTATTTATACATATATATAATAGCAACTAGCAAATTATGATAAAAACTTATATTAAAGAATAACCTAACTGGCTAACTAATCAACTAAACGTGTGTCTTTAAAGTTAAAATATAAAATAATACTTACAAAACTAATCGGTACTCAACACAATTTGATTTACATATGGTAATTACATATATAATAAATAAATAATAGAAAAAGTAAAATAAATAACGTACTTCATGATTTTTTTTTGAATGGCTAACGTTACTCTCCCAAACTACTATATTTACAAACTAGGTTAGAGCCCGCGAGCTTCGCGGATAGGAAAATTTAATTTTAACCACGCTGGCAGTGGACCAGTTATTGACACTATCAAGATTTACTATAGAAGTGTACAAATTTTTTTAAAAAAACGTTCATGTTTTACACCAACAGAAAATTACAATAACATGTATACCAACATCTTTTTTCCTAATGTAAGGTATACAATGATTTAAGTCAACTAAATTATTTATTTATAAAAATCAAAGGCAACATATTTCAGTTTTAGTTATTTTATTTAGTTCAATGATAGCAACTAAACAAATGAACATCCATGAAAAAGGTCAACCAATCAAGTGCAATATGTTAAACATAGTTTGGCACAAAATATTACAACAAACTTAGGTTTCGGATTTTGCAATCCCCAAACAAAATCAATACAAAAAACTTATGTTTCCATGTCCATGGAATAAACAAAGATTCTCGTGCATAATGATCTCGCTTAGACTGTGCCGAAACTCAGCTTTCTTAGAATGAACAGCACCATAGCCGAAGGGAGGATCTCCATTAGCTGTTGACAGACCAACACAATTAGCGTAGAAAAAAAATCAAAATCAAGAAGTCCAATGGGAAACCTATAACTTTTTTTACTTATTATGGCTTACCATGTAAAAGATCAAGTTAAGAACAGGATGACCAAGAGCATCTAATGACACTTCTGAATTAGAAGCTGATAAAACATTCTGCAGTTACCAAAATTAATATAATGCTTATCAATAGATAAAACATATAGAGGTGGAAATTTTGACCCGTTTAGTTATAATTAATGATTGCGAAAGTGTTTCAGGTCATCCGACCCGTCCTGTCTCAACCAACACCAAAAGGTTACCCATTTTGATTCATTAACCAGACTCAAAAAGTTATCAATTTTGACCCATTACGAACAATAACTTGAGAAGTTACATGTGAGGAAAGTCTACAGAAACTCACCACAAAGCACCTTACAATGAAAAAGGTAAAACATATTGATGTCACGGATCCAACCTACACAATTAGCACAGTTCATAACGATATTATATATTTAGATAATTGTATTAAAAATTTTGTTTTTCCATTGTTCACATACGTTATTTACAATATTATGCTATATAAAAAAAATAAAGCATACATAAAGAGGAAATCATTCTTATAAAGAATAAACTGGTATAAGCAAGCACCAACCTCATGAAGTTTACTCCTCCCTTTGGAGTCTATAGGGAAACATCGCAGCATGATATATAATCTAAAGGCGTTAAATATACAAATAATCCATGAAATTTGACAAGGCGGAGAAAGAAAATCGTAACAGATTTATTAATAATACATGTTAATATAATATAAGCCTACAAGATTTACAAGATTCACCTTCCTCCATAAACCAAGAATCCCAATGCTGCCATGAATGATACACCTGCAGAATACAACACAAATGAGCCACACAAACCACATAATGAGACTAAGTGGGAGCTTATATGAGTGTTTGGAAGTGTCTCTGTAGTTTGAAGTTGTAAATATCAGATGGTCATGTGTGTAAGTATTTGGAAAATTTTGAGGAATTAACTTATAAAATGAGCAAAAGGACATTCTCTATGCAAAGAGTAAAATTCTATTAACTAAGGTTAAAATCAGGTTTAAACATAGATAATCAACTTTGTTTCAGCTTCATACGAAACTCATTATATGATCCATAAAATAATGAAATAATCAGAACTCAGAAGCCAAATTTGGTTCTTTTTGACACTTTCAACCAACTTAGTTGTATAAAACAGTATAACATTTATATGACATCCGGTTTTTCTTACCAACAATTATTAAGTAACTAAAGGTCAACATATAATCAAATTCCAGTCTCAACAGGCCTAACCAGGTAAAACTTGTCTCAAAACATCCAAAAAAGGCCTTGGCACCAGCCTAAAACATGTCTAAACCCCCTAAAAGTGGTATCTTTATACTATGCGCCTTGCTTAAAAAAGCACTCGCTTTTCATGCGCCTAGCACCTTCAACCACCTAGATAACTGCTAATAGTTAACCTATCAAATTCATGAAAAACAATGATTAACCTGCTTATACCATGCCTTATTTATAATTTTCTTAAAAAAAAAACTATTTCCGGTTCCAGATCATTTAATTTAAAAATAATGAAAATAAGTATACCTTACAAGAGGAGAATCAATACGTTTGTCCAGCTTTTGTGCTTTCAATTTAGCACGATACAACGCCTTCTTCTTTGCTTGAGCATCCATTAATCTGCAACAATAATTCAAACATCAGTCGGATGTATAATCTCACAAATCCAATCTAGTTTAAATAAGAAAAACACAAATTATACGAATTAATTATAGATTAGGGTTAGGTTATTTAAACTGATTTAGGATCATTTGATACCTGACCTTCAACAATCAGTAAGACATAAACAGTTTCATGTTCATAAACATGAAGACCCAAATAAATTTTCAATAAACTGATTGTAAATTACCTCGTGTGACAACAAATTATTGAAGGTGAGGTCTAGTCTCTCCAACTTCTTGAATTCAGCCAAACACGAAACCTAGAACAAATATTCAGGAAACCCTAAGAATAAAAGTAAACAAAAAAATGCAACAAAAGGTAAATTAACAAATATAGCGGTGCTGATTGAAGCTGTTTACATGAATATGTGAAAGCTCCACCACAAAACAACATGAATTTTGAAAGGGAAGATCCAGATCGGAATCTGAACAGCATGAACCGTAAACAACATGAACCGTGAGGGAAGATCCAGATGGCGAATAAGGTGAATACCTGAACAACATGAACCGTGGGAAGATCCAGATCGGAATCTTTGAGAGAGAGAAAGAGAGAAAGAGAGGAAGATGGATTTGAAATTTGAAATGGGATTTTGAGATGTTTGAATTTTGAAAGGGAAGAGGCGGCCTGACATGAAGGGTAATATTGGAAAGTGAAGTTTTGACCTACAGGAGGATAGAGATGGAGAAAACGACATTTTGTCTGCAAGTTTTATAAAAAAAAACCAAAAAAATGGAGGAATTGACACATGGTTTAGATGAATGCAGAATTTGCCATGTAGGAAAGAGAGCAAGGGAGGGCTTGTGGTGTTGACACCTCAGCCCAAACTTGTCTCAAAACATCCAAAAAAGGCCTTGGCACCAGCCTAAAACATGTCTAAACCCCCTAAAAGTGGTATCTTTATACTATGCGCCTTGCTTAAAAAAGCACTCGCTTTTCATGCGCCTAGCACCTTCAACCACCTAGATAACTGCTAATAGTTAACCTATCAAATTCATGAAAAACAATGATTAACCTGCTTATACCATGCCTTATTTATAATTTTCTTAAAAAAAAAACTATTTTCGGTTCCAGATCATTTAATTTAAAAATAATGAAAATAAGTATACCTTACAAGAGGAGAATCAATACGTTTGTCCAGCTTTTGTGCTTTCAATTTAGCACGATACAACGCCTTCTTCTTTGCTTGAGCATCCATTAATCTGCAACAATAATTCAAACATCAGTCGGATGTATAATCTCACAAATCCAGTCTAGTTTAAATAAGAAAAACACAAATTATACGAATTAATTATAGATTAGGGTTAGGTTATTTAAACTGATTTAGGATCATTTGATACCTGACCTTCAACAATCAGTAAGACATAAACAGTTTCATGTTCATAAACATGAAGACCTAAATAAATTTTCAATAAACTGATTGTAAATTACCTTGTGTGACAACAAATTATTGAAGGTGAGGTCTAGTCTCTCGAACTTCTTGAATTCAGCCAAACACGAAACCTAGAACAAATATTCAGGAAACCCTAAGAATAAAAGTAAACAAAAAAATGCAACAAAAGGTAAATTAACAAATATAGCGGTGCTGATTGAAGCTGTTTACATGAATATGTGAAAGCTCCACCACAAAACAACATGAATTTTGAAAGGGAAGATCCAGATCGGAATCTGAACAGCATGAACCGTGAACAACATGAACCGTGAGGGAAGATCCAGATGGCGAATAAGGTGAATACCTGAACAACATGAACCGTGGGAAGATCCAGATCGGAATCTTTGAGAGAGAGAAAGAGAGGAAGATGGATTTGAAATTTGAAATGGGATTTTGAGATGTTTGAATTTTGAAAGGGAAGAGGCGGCCTGACATGAAGGGTAATATTGGAAAGTGAAGTTTTGACCTACAGGAGGATAGAGATGGAGAAAACGACATTTTGTCTGCAAGTTTTATAAAAAAAAACCAAAAAAATGGAGGAATTGACACATGGTTTAGATGAATGCAGAATTTGCCATGTAGGAAAGAGAGCAAGGGAGGGCTTGTGGTGTTGACACCTCAGCCCAAACTTGTCTCAAAACATCCAAAAAAGGCCTTGGCACCAGCCTAAAACATGTCTAAACCCCCTAAAAGTGGTATCTTTATACTATGCGCCTTGCTTAAAAAAGCACTCGCTTTTCATGCGCCTAGCACCTTCAACCACCTAGATAACTGCTAATAGTTAACCTATCAAATTCATGAAAAACAATGATTAACCTGCTTATACCATGCCTTATTTATAATTTTCTTAAAAAAAAAACTATTTTCGGTTCCAGATCATTTAATTTAAAAATAATGAAAATAAGTATACCTTACAAGAGGAGAATCAATACGTTTGTCCAGCTTTTGTGCTTTCAATTTAGCACGATACAACGCCTTCTTCTTTGCTTGAGCATCCATTAATCTGCAACAATAATTCAAACATCAGTCGGATGTATAATCTCACAAATCCAGTCTAGTTTAAATAAGAAAAACACAAATTATACGAATTAATTATAGATTAGGGTTAGGTTATTTAAACTGATTTAGGATCATTTGATACCTGACCTTCAACAATCAGTAAGACATAAACAGTTTCATGTTCATAAACATGAAGACCCAAATACATTTTCGATAAACTGATTGTAAATTACCTTGTGTGACAACAAATTATTGAAGGTGAGGTCTAGTCTCTCCAACTTCTTGAATTCAGCCAAACACGAAACCTAGAACAAATATTCAGGAAACCCTAAGAATAAAAGTAAACAAAAAAATGCAACAAAAGGTAAATTAACAAATATAGCGGTGCTGATTGAAGTTGTTTACATGAATATGTGAAAGCTCCACCACAAAACAACATGAATTTTGAAAGGGAAGATCCAGATCGGAATCTGAACAGCATGAACCGTGAACAACATGAACCGTGAGGGAAGATCCAGATGGCGAATAAGGTGAATACCTGAACAACATGAACCGTGGGAAGATCCAGATCGGAATCTTTGAGAGAGAGAAAGAGAGAAAGAGAGGAAGATGGATTTGAAATTTGAAATGGGATTTTGAGATGTTTGAATTTTGAAAGGGAAGAGGCGGCCTGACATGAAGGGTAATATTGGAAAGTGAAGTTTTGACCTACAGGAGGATAGAGATGGAGAAAACGACATTTTGTCTGCAAGTTTTTAAAAAAAAAACCAAAAAAATGGAGGAATTGACACATGGTTTAGATGAATGCAGAATTTGCCATGTAGGAAAGAGAGCAAGGGAGGGCTTGTGGTGTTGACACCTCAGCCCAAACTTGTCTCAAAACATCCAAAAAAGGCCTTGGCACCAGCCTAAAACATGTCTAAACCCCCTAAAAGTGGTATCTTTATACTATGCGCCTTGCTTAAAAAAGCACTCGCTTTTCATGCGCCTAGCACCTTCAACCACCTAGATAACTGCTAATAGTTAACCTATCAAATTCATGAAAAACAATGATTAACCTGCTTATACCATGCCTTATTTATAATTTTCTTAAAAAAAAAAACTATTTCCGGTTCCAGATCATTTAATTTAAAAATAATGAAAATAAGTATACCTTACAAGAGGAGAATCAATACGTTTGTCCAGCTTTTGTGCTTTCAATTTAGCACGATACAACGCCTTCTTCTTTGCTTGAGCATCCATTAATCTGCAACAATAATTCAAACATCAGTCGGATGTATAATCTCACAAATCCAGTCTAGTTTAAATAAGAAAAACACAAATTATACGAATTAATTATAGATTAGGGTTAGGTTATTTAAACTGATTTAGGATCATTTGATACCTGACCTTCAACAATCAGTAAGACATAAACAGTTTCATGTTCATAAACATGAAGACCCAAATAAATTTTCAATAAACTGATTGTAAATTACCTTGTGTGACAACAAATTATTGAAGGTGAGGTCTAGTCTCTCGAACTTCTTGAATTCAGCCAAACACGAAACCTAGAACAAATATTCAGGAAACCCTAAGAATAAAAGTAAACAAAAAAATGCAACAAAAGGTAAATTAACAAATATAGCGGTGCTGATTGAAGCTGTTTACATGAATATGTGAAAGCTCCACCACAAAACAACATGAATTTTGAAAGGGAAGATCCAGATCGGAATCTGAACAGCATGAACCGTGAACAACATGAACCGTGAGGGAAGATCCAGATGGCGAATAAGGTGAATACCTGAACAACATGAACCGTGGGAAGATCCAGATCGGAATCTTTGAGAGAGAGAAAGAGAGAAAGAGAGGAAGATGGATTTGAAATTTGAAATGGGATTTTGAGATGTTTGAATTTTGAAAGGGAAGAGGCGGCCTGACATGAAGGGTAATATTGGAAAGTGAAGTTTTGACCTAGAGGAGGATAGAGATGGAGAAAACGACATTTTGTCTGCAAGTTTTATAAAAAAAAACCAAAAAAATGGAGGAATTGACACATGGTTTAGATGAATGCAGAATTTGCCATGTAGGAAAGAGAGCAAGGGAGGGCTTGTGGTGTTGACACCTCAGCCCAAACTTGTCTCAAAACATCCAAAAAAGGCCTTGGCACCAGCCTAAAACATGTCTAAACCCCCTAAAAGTGGTATCTTTATACTATGCGCCTTGCTTAAAAAAGCACTCGCTTTTCATGCGCCTAGCACCTTCAACCACCTAGATAACTGCTAATAGTTAACCTATCAAATTCATGAAAAACAATGATTAACCTGCTTATACCATGCCTTATTTATAATTTTCTTAAAAAAAAAACTATTTTCGGTTCCAGATCATTTAATTTAAAAATAATGAAAATAAGTATACCTTACAAGAGGAGAATCAATACGTTTGTCCAGCTTTTGTGCTTTCAATTTAGCACGATACAACGCCTTCTTCTTTGCTTGAGCATCCATTAATCTGCAACAATAATTCAAACATCAGTCGGATGTATAATCTCACAAATCCAGTCTAGTTTAAATAAGAAAAACACAAATTATACGAATTAATTATAGATTAGGGTTAGGTTATTTAAACTGATTTAGGATCATTTGATACCTGACCTTCAACAATCAGTAAGACATAAACAGTTTCATGTTCATAAACATGAAGACCCAAATAAATTTTCGATAAACTGATTGTAAATTACCTTGTGTGACAACAAATTATTGAAGGTGAGGTCTAGTCTCTCCAACTTCTTGAATTCAGCCAAACACGAAACCTAGAACAAATATTCAGGAAACCCTAAGAATAAAAGTAAACAAAAAAATGCAACAAAAGGTAAATTAACAAATATAGCGGTGCTGATTGAAGTTGTTTACATGAATATGTGAAAGCTCCACCACAAAACAACATGAATTTTGAAAGGGAAGATCCAGATCGGAATCTGAACAGCATGAACCGTGAACAACATGAACCGTGAGGGAAGATCCAGATGGCGAATAAGGTGAATACCTGAACAACATGAACCGTGGGAAGATCCAGATCGGAATCTTTGAGAGAGAGAAAGAGAGAAAGAGAGGAAGATGGATTTGAAATTTGAAATGGGATTTTGAGATGTTTGAATTTTGAAAGGGAAGAGGCGGCCTGACATGAAGGGTAATATTGGAAAGTGAAGTTTTGACCTACAGGAGGATAGAGATGGAGAAAACGACATTTTGTCTGCAAGTTTTTAAAAAAAAAACCAAAAAAATGGAGGAATTGACACATGGTTTAGATGAATGCAGAATTTGCCATGTAGGAAAGAGAGCAAGGGAGGGCTTGTGGTGTTGACACCTCAGCCCAAACTTGTCTCAAAACATCCAAAAAAGGCCTTGGCACCAGCCTAAAACATGTCTAAACCCCCTAAAAGTGGTATCTTTATACTATGCGCCTTGCTTAAAAAAGCACTCGCTTTTCATGCGCCTAGCACCTTCAACCACCTAGATAACTGCTAATAGTTAACCTATCAAATTCATGAAAAACAATGATTAACCTGCTTATACCATGCCTTATTTATAATTTTCTTAAAAAAAAAAACTATTTCCGGTTCCAGATCATTTAATTTAAAAATAATGAAAATAAGTATACCTTACAAGAGGAGAATCAATACGTTTGTCCAGCTTTTGTGCTTTCAATTTAGCACGATACAACGCCTTCTTCTTTGCTTGAGCATCCATTAATCTGCAACAATAATTCAAACATCAGTCGGATGTATAATCTCACAAATCCAGTCTAGTTTAAATAAGAAAAACACAAATTATACGAATTAATTATAGATTAGGGTTAGGTTATTTAAACTGATTTAGGATCATTTGATACCTGACCTTCAACAATCAGTAAGACATAAACAGTTTCATGTTCATAAACATGAAGACCCAAATAAATTTTCAATAAACTGATTGTAAATTACCTTGTGTGACAACAAATTATTGAAGGTGAGGTCTAGTCTCTCGAACTTCTTGAATTCAGCCAAACACGAAACCTAGAACAAATATTCAGGAAACCCTAAGAATAAAAGTAAACAAAAAAATGCAACAAAAGGTAAATTAACAAATATAGCGGTGCTGATTGAAGCTGTTTACATGAATATGTGAAAGCTCCACCACAAAACAACATGAATTTTGAAAGGGAAGATCCAGATCGGAATCTGAACAGCATGAACCGTGAACAACATGAACCGTGAGGGAAGATCCAGATGGCGAATAAGGTGAATACCTGAACAACATGAACCGTGGGAAGATCCAGATCGGAATCTTTGAGAGAGAGAAAGAGAGAAAGAGAGGAAGATGGATTTGAAATTTGAAATGGGATTTTGAGATGTTTGAATTTTGAAAGGGAAGAGGCGGCCTGACATGAAGGGTAATATTGGAAAGTGAAGTTTTGACCTACAGGAGGATAGAGATGGAGAAAACGACATTTTGTCTGCAAGTTTTATAAAAAAAAACCAAAAAAATGGAGGAATTGACACATGGTTTAGATGAATGCAGAATTTGCCATGTAGGAAAGAGAGCAAGGGAGGGCTTGTGGTGTTGACACCTCAGCCCAAACCCTTTTGCTTTATTAGATAGGAAGATAACTCACCCTTACTTAGAATTAAACCCAAGATCTTCCACTAAAAGGCAAGAGCCTCTGCTAAGTTCGCTAGCCTCACTTGGCTAAATAACGTACTTTATGATGGATTCATTTTTGACACTTTTGAGAGAGAAACGTGTGGGCATAATGGAGACAAAAAAAAGAACTCTTGAACAGTGGCGGCTCCAATAGGGTTGAAAAGCCAGAGAGAGTCAGAGAGACTGACTAATTTTATTGGAAAATGTAATATAGAAATAAAGTATTTGGTTTGAAATCTTAAAAATGGGCTAGACTCCCTTCACTAAAAGCCCATGATATATCATTATTTAACTTAATATACACATTCTCTATTCTTTGTTCTCACCAAGAAATTCAGAAATCATAATAGTCCACCGGACCGCTGTTTGCCTCCGCAAGGCCGTCACACGCCACCGTAAGGCCTTTGTACACCGTCGTTGGACCGCTGCTCGCTGGCCGGAAAAACTTCAAACAACTGTTTTTTCTTCAATTTTAACGCTTTATAGAAGAAAATCAAGAGGGTCAAGTATAAAAATAATTTTTTGGCTGAGTTTTCCGGTAAACTTAGAATTTGGCTGGCCGGAGGGTCAATGGACCTTCCTGACCCCCTGTAGTTCCGCCCCTGTCTACAGTCCCGTGAGCAAGCATAACATTACTCTGTTGAGTCACTTCTTCCACGTAATACAATCCTTGGAGTTCAGTATCACACCCAATGATTGTTCCTGATATGATATCATACAAAAGGTTGGATGCATCAAGATGGTGCAATTCAATTCTTTTGTCACGTGACTAATGGATAATAGTTTATGTGATAAGGACGGGACATAGAGACAATTTGAGAGTTTCAAAGTAGGAGATACTTAAAACAAACACATTTAGAAAAAAAAAAAAAAAACACTTTTAGTTGTGTTTTGACCTATATTAGGCTGGAGGGTGTGGTTGGAGCCCTCTAGGGGCTTTATCAGACCACTTCAGCGCCACCTAAGATCCATCCCAGCACTAAAGCCCCCTTTAATTTGCATGGTGTGGATGGAGCCCCCTATTAAACAAAATAAAAAAAGGATTTCATTGGTTTAAACTTTAAATCAAGTGGGCCCCTCCTATAGCGCCCCTTCTCCATCGTTACCATGATGGAGCCCCTCCTATAGCGCCCCCCTTTAAATCTAAGGGTGTGGAGGTATAGCGCCCCGGGGCACTATAGATGATGAGTTGGCGAGGGTGACACCCCCACACCCTCCAGCCTTAGGGGGGTCTTCTTCTTACATGTTCAAAAAAATAGTTATAGAGGTAATGTATCTAGGGTTAATAAAAGAGGGGTTTGAGGATAATTTCTCAAACTCGGTACCTCCATCTTCTCCAATAGTTTGTTCTGTATTTTCGGCGAAAGAAATCCCTCCAAAGCCCCCGTCCTTCTGCCGGTTTCCGTCGCTCTTCTGCTGGTTAATGCCGCTGCTACTGTCATCGGTATTGCTTTGCTGGCGGCAGCCGCAACTTTCTCCCCCCCCCCTCTTTATTTCCCTTTTTGTGACCGTCGCCCCACCATTCAGGGTAGCTGACGAGTTTAAAACATTGTTCCTTGGTATGTTTTACCATACCACAGTGTTCACACTTGAATTTTGATTTATATTTCTGGGATGATGATCCGTTGTTGAAGCTTTTCCGTCCAGATCGCCCTTTTGACAAAAAATTTAGGCCTTTGGTCTCGTGTGGTTCGTTGGAAACTAGTCATGCCGCTACGCCGTTATTAGTGGTCGTTCCTAGTATAACCTGGTGCGCTATTTCTTTCCGGACGGCAACGTAGGCGTCCTCAGCCGAGGGTAGCGGATCCGTCTTGGAGAACCTTTCTTTTTATGGTATCATAATGTCGACCAAGTACAGTGGCGGAGCCAGAAATTTTTTCTTATGGTTTTTTATGGATACCCTGGTTTATAGTAACCCGGAGTCGAACTTTTTAGATCGGTTCGGATCTAGTCGGGTCAAATCACATACTAAAAGCAAATATCACAGTAAAAGTACAATGTCATTGAATAAAAACACATAATAAAATTATCAAGTCATTTAGAATATATAAAAAATGCATTTAATAGTTGCTCTGTATGTATTTTCATGTTTTGAAAGTGATTCATAATGTTTTCAATGGCAACTTACAAAAAACAAAAAAAAACCCATCTTTTTCATTATAACAAACAAGTGCACGCATCATTCAAATGATCCTCAAAGATCTTGTTAGGTTAAACATTTGAAACAAAACCAAATAGACATGGGGCTATAATGCTTACTGGAGTATACTAATTAAATTCAAGTAACTGGACTAAATTTTCGAAATATAAATTTGTTTATTATGTAATTCTTTTAGAAGAAAACAAAACAATGGTATAGTTTGTAAAAAGACAATGGTGCCGCTCGAAAAAAAAACAACGGTGTCGCTCGAATTTTTCCTATTATATGTTGTATTTGCTACACAAAATTCAATGGTGTCGGACGACACCGTTGTTCAAAGTGTGGCTCCGCCACTGACCAAGTACGTTTAGGAACTCGAAGAATTTCTGCTCTGACTGAATTTTATTGTAGGTTGCTATCTCTACAACACATTTCATAGGGTTCGGATCTCTCCTGTCAATTTCGCCTCATATACCTTGTATGGTAATCCAGAAATCTTCAAGAGATGAACCATTTTGTTTTATCCCGTTTTCCTTGACATGAAAGTCAAAAGTTTGCACTTTTTCCTTCCCGCTACTGTAAGACCGTGGGGTATGGTGGGGCTTGGGTTGGGGCATTAGTTGACACGTGGATGTTGAATATTAACAAACCCAAAGCCAAGTTTTAAGGGGTATGGTGGGGTTTGGGTTGGGCGTGGCTGGGCTGGCGTGGCCAAGCCACATCAACTTTTTTTTAATATATATATATATCTATATTTATAACTACATAAATAATAAACATACATATTTTTTTTAAAACTACATAAACATACATAATAGTTATCAAAATAAAAAAAACAATAATTCTTTGTCGTCTTTGTCGGTTTCGAACCCAGGAATCGTTGAAACATGATCCACCAAATCAGATCGAAGGTTGTGATGTATATCCCTTGACTTGATCAAAAATTCATTTGCCGCTTTATCTTGGTCTGTTACGTTACCTGGTTGGGGGTCATCGTCATCATAGTAGGTGACGACCGCTCTACCTTCATCCTCCAAAATCATGTTGTGAAGAATGATATATATGTACATCACGTTTCCAATCTGATCCTTGTCCCATAGTCGACAAGGCATTGCCAATATTCGCCACCTTTTCTTCAAAACACCGAATGCTCGCTCGACATCTTTACGTGCAGCCATCTGGACCCTGTTAAACTTTAATCTCTTTGGATTTGTGGTACCGTGTTTTGTGAACGATTTTACGAAAACCCCCCACTCTGGGTAAATCCCATCAACTAGGTAGTACCCATACACGTACTCAACCTCGTTTACAAAGAAAGTTCCTTTGGGTCCTATACCATTTACCCGATCATTGAAAAGGGGCGAGCGGTTTATGATGGTAATATCATTATGTGAACCTGGCATACCGAAGAACGCATGCCATATCCAAAGATCTTGGGACGCAACCGCTTCAAGCATGATGGCTGGCATCCCGTGAAATCCACTCGTGTGAGCGCCTTGCCATTGGGTAGGACAAAGTTCCCAAGCCCATTTCATACAATCTAAACTACCTAGCATCCCGGGTAGCCCATGATAATCTGCGCGATGTTCCAATAATTGTTTCATGTCACTGAATGAGGGCTTTCTCAAATATCTTTTCCTATAAAGCTCATGGCAAGATTGTGTTTTATGTGTTTGATATTGTGTGAGAAAAATGATAAATATGGTAAGGTATTTATAAAGGATTTTTTTTTTAAATAGCCCCCAACGGCTAGTTTGGTTTGGCCATTCACAGCCCGCCATGTCAGCTTGCTAGACCCGCCCCACGCCCGGCTTGAAACCCAAGCCCCAAGGGCCACGCCCTAACCCATGCCCACCCAGGATGGTGGCTTGGGCGTTTTCCCCCAACCACGCCCAAACCCCCGCCCTATATGTCACACCCTGGCTTTTGCGGAAGCGCGGGTTTATTTGGTGTGACTTCTTAATACCATAGCACAATCATAACAATGCTATATGAAAATAAAACACATGATAGTCATCCATTCATTACGTTTTAAAAGTTACCACGACATCATTGTTTTAAAAGTCGACACATAAAATAACATACAACCATGACATAATTAAAAACATGTTCATACGACACCACAAAAGACTTGGATAAAATCATGGTTTAAGACTTGTAACCCGTCCAGGAAAGGGTCACACTTCCTAAACCTGGATGACATCATTATTCCCTACGCAGCTTGACTCGATTGCATACTTCGCCAGATCCACTAATTTCCTGAAATACATGTACCGGGCCTCGGCTGTAAGACACAGTCACCACTATGGGTCACCCTGACCTCACGGGTGTGGGCTCGCTACACCCAAATAGATCTATCACTCTTGTGTCCCTCGGTCCTAACAACGAGGATTAATGGCTTTAAGTGTTGTACCCACCACTCACATGATCTGAACGTCCCAACCCTCCTTAAGCTAACCATACCATGTATAAAAAAATGTCCTTAATAATTGTAACATGTATTTCACCCCCGAAATTATAAAACTGAAAACAGTTAAGAGAAAAAGGGGGCATGAACTCACAGAAGTGCGTATCCTATAACGTCAACCTCAAACTCGATCTGCTGCGCGACGACCTACACGTACTAATGTCTATTAGACGAATGGGCCGTGCCTTGGCTTAGGGTTTAGTGTTTTGAGTTGCGTTACTATGATATTATACTTGTTAAAATAATATTAATTATTTTAACTTAACTTTTGTTTTTAGGAAAAATAGTTAGGCAACTATTTTGTATCCACACTTCCTAATTATTTTGTATGTATATTTCATTCCCAATGATGGGGGTTTTTATACATGTACACTTGTAATTCCGAAAAATATATTTTAAGTCCCACTTAGAAAATATATTTAATTTACTTGTCTAAAACATCTTAATTCCAAAATAAATATATTTTTCCCTAAAATATTATATTTTACTTCATAAACTTTCCAAAATAATATTTTACCAAAATATACGTATAAGAGTATTTTTCTGAAATATACATAAGTTACGTTTTAGCGTTTCGTATCGCAATAATAATTGCTTAACTTAAATATTTATTTCGTGAGAATTTTGGTATTAATTTTGGAGTCATAATATCATGGCGTTATAAGTTTTATATTATTTTTATCCTTGAAATAATATAACTAGTTCACAAAATCACAAATAATCACACAAGTGATTTAACATAAAAAATATTCTAAATATATATTTATCAAATTTTATTTACGAAAATTAACCTCCGGTATTTGGTAATTTTTATAATAAAAATCATGGCGAAGTTTATTTCGAAAATAAAGTTAAAAATATATTTGTAAATACTTGTTAGAAAAATATTTCTAAGTGTTGAAATTCTAGAAAAATTTCGCCAGAGTTTCCTTTGTAAATGGAGGCGTCCATGCTTACTAGCATATCATTTTCTTTTGTAAAATCATTCAAACAATTAACAACCAACAATATACAATCTCTAATTACCAATCTTGTCATAAACAAGCATAAACCATAAACTCATGAACTTGAAAGTTTATAAAAACATGTAGTAACTTACTAGTATACTTTGTAGGTCTTGCTATCTTTAAAAATGTGATTGATTCTTTAAAAACTTTATTTTTAAAGAGTTTGAACTTTTACAACTTCTAGTCATATTTTCTAAAAATATTTCTTTGTGAAATTTTCTTTTTACACAAGTGTTCCTACACTTGTTTATCCACTAAAAATGTGATGAGTTTATGTAAGACCCAAGTTTTAACAAAACTCATACTTTTCACTTGGTTCTTTCGAAAAACCACTCATAGATCTTTAGATCTATGAGATTATAACCCACTTTGATCTTTATTTTTCAAGAAAACTTTCATTTATTCAAGTTCATAGTCTATGCGTGGATGATTCCATCATCCACAACATTTCCAACTTTCACATCTTGCTAGTTCATGTCTTTAAACATGATCTAGCAAGTCTATGTGATGAACCATATCATTTCCACTAGAATACAACAAACAACAAGCATAACAACACAAGAATAACATGTTTTCATCTTCATTTTAACACTACTTCATCTCATAGTTAGTTTATGTCAAGACTTTGTTTATGTTTGTTTAGAGTTCTTGAGATTTCACCATTCTTTTAACTATTAACCATCAAAAATATGAAGAAGATGAAGATCTAAGAAACTTACTACTAGCACAAGGCTAGGGGAGTTCAAGAGTCTAAATGTGATGGATAAAAGAAAACGAGAGAGGTCCTTGAGCTTCCGAATACACCAAGCTTACTTGTAGGATCACTTACACCTTTGGGAGTATGGAGATTGCTTGGAATGGACTTGAAGGTGGTGATGGTGGGTGTGTGGGTTCTGGGCCGATCACAAGGGAGGAGGAGATGAAGAGTTGAGTTTGGAATGTGTTGTGATGAGAGAAGGTGGTGGACTTATGGTTCATATATAGAAGTCTTCCACATTTGATTATCCATTATGTAAAATGCCCCTTAATCCACCAACATTATCTATTAAAATAATCAAGGAAAGCAATGGGTGGGTTACCCATGTAACCGTCGCCCAAGGGGGGGGGGGGTATGGGGTTGGGTTCCAACCAAATGGTTACTAATCTAGTTAAGTTTCAATGTTAAGTTAGTGGTTTATTGTGTGTGGTTAATTATATAGTGTGTTAGGGTGTTCGGGGACCCTAACTAGCTCAGAAAAATAAAAACAATGTGTTTGGCAATATTTTTGTAGGATCGAATTTAGACCCAAACGAGTCGTTCAGAAGAGATTTTATCAGTTTCAGGTGCGGAAAATAAGAAACTGATTTAAAAACAGCTTAGTTATCACTTTAAACACGTTTCTGATTGATATTACACTGATTACATCCAAGAATCAAACCGGCAGCACCTCGGTATGATTTTCTAGTCTCTAACCTATTCCCCTTCAAATGATAACACATGACACATATATATAGTACTAGCCCTTTCGCTTGAAACCACACAAACAAGTTCAAGCGAAACCTCCTAAATGACTTTCAAGCGAAACCTATCAATTAACTATTTTGTCTTCAAGCGAAACCTTTCATCAAACTCCATTTTCATGTGTGCAGATTCTGTTTTGAGAGTATGATGTAATGATGATGCAATAAATGATGTCACTTGGATGATGTCATCATCAAGAATGATGACATCACTCTGCTTCAAATCTGCAACGAACCCGAGACTCGATATAAGACGAAGACGACAAATGAATGCACTAACAGACTCCCCCTCAGATGTTGACGAGTCTTAAGTGTCGAGTCTGCACAATCTTCAGTCTTTATCAGTCTTCTTCTGGAATTTCACCCTGAATCATGTAACCGGATCTTTTCTCTAGCTCTAACCTCGTCAGACTCCCCCTTTCATCATGCTGGGATCGCCGTCTGGAATTAGTTATCACCTTGAGATCAAACCCTGGCTTTAGTTCTGTTCAGCTCAACTCCTGCACACATTTTCTCACCAAAACATAAGTTTTACTTAAAACAATAACAAAAACTTACTGGAAATAGTTATATCAAGTTCAAATTAATGACCCTGATTAACTAATCTCAACTTCTTTCTTAAATCAAAATTTTTCAATTTTGCACACACACACTCCCAAACCTGTCATCATGTTCAGCACTTGAAATTTTGAATATCAGCTTTCCAATACCAGTTGTCGAAAATCTTTTTGAATTTTTCAAAATTTATGCTAAAACACACTGAAAATCTTTTTGGAATTTTTGAATATAAAGAAATGCAGTAAAGAAATATTTACAGACACTATTTTTGTGAGTTCGTGCAAGATGATCATATCAGTTTTTGACAAGTCACAAGTACCGTTGAGCTTAGTTACACATTAAGAATTAAACAATTCACTTAGATTGCCGATATACTGATCCACTTAAATTCTCACACAAATTTCAACTGATTCAGGATATGAGTTAGGTGTATTAAAGACTTAAACTCATTCATGTGTCCCACCACTTGAATATACTCCCGTATCCAGATCCCAATATTCAGTCTTACAGGTGAGTATACCACAGATGATATATGTAAAGGGGTTAAATTGCGAGGGCCGTGAGAGCTCAGGTCGATACTTCCGTATACGCAGAGAGATGACGGCTTCGACTTTTGGTGGGTCCCCTTTAGAGGATCTTTTGTTACAACAACAATGACTATCAATTTTATTGTTTCATCAATTTGCTGAGGGCGGCACTAATTTTCAAGCAAGCAGAAAGTATTCTCCGGGGACTAGGTCAGAATTTCCATTCAGCAAAAGTCCCGGGATAATACCCCAGATATCACTGAGCATAAAGACCTAGTATCTCAGAAAGAGGGACCTTTCAAACGAGATTTCAGGGGTTACCTATATATCCAAGTAGTGTTCCCCACGAACTAAGCAAGTTTGAATTTAAGTTTATATCCCGAAAAAGCTTACTAAATGTGTAAAAACCTATCGGCATATCATCAGTGAGACTGTTTAACGCTATTTAAACATTACATTTCTTTAGCATACTGTGACAGTCTACTGATGTACTATCATTTCCTCTTCTTTGACACTAAAACTCATTTTTGATTTTATCATGTTTTTGTCCTTTTCAAATTTTCTAATGTTTTTGGATTTTCTGAAATTTCTACTCCCCCTAAAATGCAAATACATATAAAGAAATTTGAAAACAAACTGTACAAAACTTGACAACTGATATCGAATCGCTTCAAATCACCATCCACTTAGCATAAACAATCAGAACTCCCCCTTTCAACAAACCATTTTCTCATTATGATTTCAAAACACTTAAGTTTGTTTTAATCAAAATGATTTTTCCAGAAAATAGGTTTTGTTTTAACTACTTGTAGGGTCGGGTTCATCATCTTGTTCACTCAATCACATATATAAGGATTACATCAAGTTCAAACTAATGACCTTGACGAATCACTTGTAAGATCCAACCTCTTACCACTTGTAAAAATATCCAAATCATATAACCACATGTAGGAATAAAACCTCTACACAAACCATTTTACCAATCAATATGCCGATTCCTGCTTCACACTTACTAACCTGGAAGCTCCGGCAAGTCACACTTAACCTGTAAAAAATTCAATCATTATAAGATTCATTCAGAAACTTCAATTATCAAGAAAGATGCCGATTCCTGATCCACGGTTACAAACTTGGGATCTCCGGCAAGTCAGGTTTTTCTATTTAAATAGATTCACCCAAGCCTGACGGTCCTTGGGTGATTTCGAATTCTTGCTCAACAATGGTGGAAAATTTACATCATCCATTGTTAGACCAGAATTCTCATTTTTTTACCTCAACACATGGCTCTTCTGGTTTTACCATACCAGATTCATTGCCTGAATGTGGCTTGTCTGACTTTGATGAGCCAGATTCATCGCCGACATGTGACTCCTTTGTTTCCACAGAAACAGATTCATCGCCAACATGTGGCTCCTTTGTTTCCACAGAAACAGATTCATCGCCAACAACTTTCTTCTTCTTCTTCTTCTCTTCTGTCCTCAGATTTGTATCTGATGTATTCGTTTTGCTTGATTTGTCATTCTTTGGCGAGCAAGACGATTTACCATAACTTTTATCTGTTTTATCAGTTGTATCCGAGGACAAAATCTTCTTGAGATACTCTCTCTCCTTCTTCCTCTTCTTCCTCAGTCTATCTTTCTGCCCTTGAGAAAGTTTCATTTTCTTTTCTTGAACTTTAGGTTCTTGAACCTTCTGTTCTTTGGGCTTGACATTAACTGATTTCTTCACCGCTTCTGAGATTCAGCCCTCGATCTTCTCATTGATCTCATTGAGCAATCTCTAGCAATATGGCCAATGATGTTGCAATTAAAGCATCTCCTTGACTCAAACCTCCAACTCTGGCAGTTAACAGCAATGTGTCCTCGAACACCACAAGAGTAACACACTCTGTTATCGTACCATTCACCACTTTCACACCAAACACTCAGATCATAGCATTGTCTGGCTTTGTGGTAATTATCACTCCTCCTGAAAGCTGGATTTGGCTTTGAAGCACTGTGGTCAAACCTGCACCACTTATTACCAACAGTTTTTGAGTTTTGATTTTCTAATTTTTGTGGTTTTTTTATCACGATTGGATGATTGAACTGATGAGCTTTTATTTTCTTTTTGAACATTTTTTGGTTTTTTATCCTTTTGTTTTTGTTCCACATTCTTCTTTACAGGTTTTTGCGTTGAGCATTCACCTTTTTCAGTAGAATGTAAAACAGTTTCTTTAAACATTTCATTTCATTTCAAAAATATTTTTCTTTTTTCAACTTCATCATCAGTTTTCTCGTCACAATCTTCAACTTTGACTTTGTCAAAGTTTGTGACATTGTCACTTATTGGAACGGAATTGATCGGTTTTGGACAGGGGAACTCAGATGAAGTCACAAAACCTTTCAATTTATTTTCAAGGTCATCTATTTTGTTTCTTGAATTCTCAGCTTCATTTTCAAGCTGAGATATTCTCTCAAAATGAGACTTGATTGTCTTTTCATTTTTATGTTCCGGGTAAAGTCTGGTTGTTCGGTTGGGTGTTGTTCCGTTAAAGTGCTAAATTAATCTATAAAGTGTCTTTTATAATACTTTTAGTGACACATTTAATTCCCAACACTTTGGAAAGTATCTAGGACTATTTTGTCAAGTTTTTGCACTTTACTAGCATTATTAAATGCTGAATTTTGGTTATTTAGTGCAGAATTCTGCATTTAAAGTGTGTTTTTGGCACTTTCCGGCACTGTAACTATCACCTAGTGACGCAGTTTTATGGTCCTCACTTCCCTACACTCCCTACTAGTGTAGTACTCTATCTCTGGCTCATACTGGCCTCAAAAACATTGTCTGTCTAGGTGCTGGTACTGTCAGCATGTTTTCTGGGTTATTCGTTCACTGTGCTAACTGTGCTTTGTGCATCAAGTTTGTCACTAATGTTTGTATATAATAAATGGAGTGACAGTATGAAGGTGATGCATGTGTATGTATGTAACAGAAATCAGTAAGCAGTTAGATTAGCAGTTGTAATCAAGCACAATCATTAAGCACAAATTAAATGTTAATTAATTGTACGGATACCTGTAAATGTGAGGGTTGTCACATTCTCCCCCCGTTAAGAAAATTTCGTCCTGAAATTTTAGGTTCTGCTTCTAGTTGCAGGGGTCTTGGGAAATAAATGGGGGTATTTCTCCTTCATACGATCCTCACGTTCCCACGTGAATTCTGGCCCATGTCGTGCATTCCATCGAACTTTGACGAGTTTGACACTACTCCGTCGTGTCTTGTTAATTTTCCAATCCGTAACCTCAACGGGTTCTTCAGTAAAGTGGAGCGTGTCGTCGATATGAACCTCGTCGGCAGGAATGACCACTGTCTCCTGAGTTGGACTCTTTTTCAGGTTTGATACATGGAATGTGTCGTGAACGCCATTAAGTTCAGCAGGTAGGTCCAGCTTGTATGCTACAAGCCCAATCCTTTGCAGGATTCTGAAAGGGCCAATGTAACGCGTATTCAACTTCCCACGCTTCCCAAAGCGTGCTACACCCTTCCAGGGTGAAACCTTTAACAAAACCATATCCCCAACTTGAAACTCCAAAGGTTTCCTCCTTTGATTTGCATAGCCTTTCTGTCTGTCACGAGCCGCCTTGATGCGCTCTCGGATCTGTGCAATCTTGTCTGTCGTCTCTTGGACCAATTCCGGCCAACCAGCTGTCTATCACCCGCATCAGCCCAGCATAGCGGCGATCGGCACATGCGTCCATAAAGAGCTTCAAATGGCTCGGCTACAATACTGGTGTGGTAGCTGTTGTTGTACGAAAATTCGACCAATGGTAAGTGAGTATCCCAGCTACCACCTAGGTCCATTACACATGCTCTCAGCATATCTTCCAATGTCTGAATAGTTCTCTCGCTCTGGCTATCAGTTTGTGGGTGAAAGGCAGTGCTTAGATTCAACTGCGAGCCAAAAGCTTCTTGGAAGGATTGCCAAATCCTTGATACAAATCTCCCATCTCTATCAGAGATAATCGAGAGAGGCACTCCATGACGTGCGACAATCTCTCTCATGTATATTTCCGCAAGTTTACTCGTGTTGTCTTTCTCTTTGATTGGCAAGAAGTGTGCAGACTTTGTTAAACGGTCTACTATTACTCAAATTGTGTCGTGGCCTCTGGGCGTTCTTGGCAGTTTCGTTATGAAATCCATTGAAATCCGTTCCCATTTCCATTTGGGTATTTCAGGTTGCTGTAGAAGACCTGAAGGCTTTTGGTATTCGACCTTTACTTTGGCGCACGTTAAACATTTGCTAACATATAGTGCAACATCGCCTTTCATCCTTGGCCACCAATAGAAATTCTTTAGGTCTTGGTACATTTTATCCGCTCTTGGATGAATCGAGTACCGTGACTTGTGAGCCTCATCAAAAATAACCTTTCTCAAACCACCAAACAAAGGAACCCAAATTCGTTTCATAAAGCACAAAGTTCCTTCCCCATTTGGTACCAACTGCTTCTCCATCCCACGGAGATACTCATCGTCGATATTCCTTTCTTTCAAAGCTTCTCTCTACGTGACACGAATGCGCAAAGAGAGGTCTGTCTGGACAATCATTTCCAAAGCCCTAACCCTTATGGGCTTAATCCTTTCCTTTCGACTCAGGGCATCGGCGACCACATTCGCTTTCCCTAGGTGATACTTGATTTCACAATCATAATCATTCAACAGTTCAACCTAGCGTCTTTGCCTCATGTTAAGCTCTTTTTTGTCAAAAATGTGTTGTAAGCTCTTGTGATTAGTGAAGATTGTACATCGCGTGCCGTATAAGTAATGTCGCCAGATTTTCAATGCAAACACCACCGCGCCCAATTCCAAATCATGAGTGCTGTAATTTTTCATGGACCTTCAACTGGCGAGAAGCATATGCTATGACTTTCTATCGCTGCATCAACACGCAACCCAAACCTTGACGCGAGGCGTCACAATATACCACGGAATTGTCCGTTCCTTCGGGTAGCGATAAGATCGGTGCGTCGCAAAGTTTGTTTTTCAACAACTGAAACGCTTCTTCTTTCTTGTCACCCCAATCAAACTTCTTGTCTTTCTGTGTGAGTGCGGTTAGAGGCTGAGCGATTTTAGAGAAATCCTCAATGAACCTTCGATAATAACCAGCCAAACCTAAGAACTGTCGAATCTCGGTTGGCGTCTTTGGAGTTTCCCAGTTCTTTATCGCTTCGATCTTTGTGGGATCCACATGGATTCCATTTCCATTAACCACATGTCCAAGAAATTGGACTTCGCGTAACCAGAAGTCACACTTCGAGAACTTTGGGTACAACTTCTCCTTTTTCAGTAGCTCTAAAATAGCTCTTAAATGATGTTCGTGCTCATCCTTCGTCTTCGAGTAGATCAGAATGTCGTCGATGAACACAATCACGAACTTGTCGAGGTATGGCTTACAAACTCTATTAATCAAATCCATAAAAATGGCTGGCGCGTTTGTCAACCCAATTGGCATCACCAGAAACTCGTAATGTCCATACCGAGTTCTAAAAGCAGTCTTGGGAATACTTTCCTCTTGAATTCTCAACTGATGATAACTTGATCGCAAATCGATCTTTGAGTAGAAGCTTGAACCTTGCAGCTGATCAAATAGGTCATCAATTCTCGGCAGAGGATATATATTCTTGATTGTCAACTTGTTCAGCTCCCCGGTAGTCAATACACATACGGAAGCTACCATCCTTTTTCTTAACAAACAAAACTGGAGCTCCCCAAGGTGAGAAGCTTGGTCTGATGAATCCCTTGTCTAACAGCTCCTGGAGCTGCGTTGACAACTCCTGCATCTCCGAAGGCGCAAGTCGGTAGGGTGCCTTAGCCACAGGCGCGGCGCCTGGAACTAAGTCAATGTGAAACTCGACTTGTCTTTGCGGCGGTAATCCTGGCAAGTCTTCTGGAAAGACTTCAGGATATTCCTTTATGACTGGAATGTCTTCGACCTTCAGCTCAGCAGCTTCTTTATCCATGATGTGTGCCAAGAAGGCGACACATCCCTTCTGTAAACACTTTCTAGCTTTCAGACAGCGAATGATTTTCAACGGCGTGTCACGCTTCTCTCCGTGTACTACGATCGTCTCTTCATCTGCCATTGGGATGCGAATGGTCTTCTCGTGGCAAACAATCTCGGCTTTGTGGCTTGACAACCAATCCATCCCTACTACCATGTCGAAGCTTCCCAACTCGACTGGTAGTAGATCTAGTGTAAACTCGTGCCCTCCCAATTCTATCACACATCCTCTGATTACTTCATTGGTTTCAACTAGCTTTCCATTAGCCAGTTCAATCGAGTACGGAATGTCTAACTTACTAGTGGTTAACCCAAGCATATTCTTAAATTCTAACGATACGAAACTATAATCGGCACCAGTATCAAACAGAACAGATGCAAAGCGTTGGTTTATAGGGAACGTACCAGTGACAACGTTTGGATCCTGGCACGCTTCCCTCGCACCAATGTTAAAGACTCTGCCGTGCGCCTGATTTAGTTTTGGGCATTCCCTCTTAAAGTGCCCGACGTCTCCGTAGTTGAAGCATCCTGGTCCTCGACCATTCCCATTACCATTCCCGCCTCGATTTCCGTTTGCTCCCCGGTTACCAGCTTGATTTGCGACATTCCCACGATTACCATTTCCTCCACTATTCCCTTGCGGCCGGTTTCCATTACCACCACGGTTGTTGTTACCAAAACCCCTTTGGCCACCCTGGCCTGAACTAACCCAACATGTATCTTTCAAGTGACCAATTTTCCCACAAGTTTCACATTTTCTATTTCTGCACTGGCCAGCATGATGATACTGGCATAATTCACACTTGGGCAGAGTGCCCATGTAACCTTTTCCTCTGCTTTCAACACCGGTTTTGGCCCTAGTCGGTGCGCTTGACTCACCCTTCCTGCTCACACTGCTTGTACCTTGCTTGAAGTTAGAAAATGTTCATTTGTTTTCACCAGACGACTCCACATGAGTCTCCTTCTTCTTTGGTTCGGAAACTGAGAACTTGTTTAACCTAATGGCCTCCTCAGTAAGCGCCACACTAAGATCGATGGCTTCCGTAATCGTTACAGGCTTGGATGTGGTTACCATACTCATGATCTGGGGTGCCAATCCCTAGATGAAGCGCTCGACTCGTTTAAATTCGGGCGTGACCATGTACGGCACTACATGAGACAAATCATGAAACCTCTGAACATACTCTGCAATCTTAGGACCTTCCATCCTTAGGTGCCAGAACTCAGTTTCTAGCTTCTGTATTTCAGCTCGCGAGCAGTACTTCTTCCTCATTAGCTCTTTCAGCTCATGCCAGGTTAACGCATAAGCTGCCGCTTCTCCCAACGTTTGCACTTGCAGATTCCACCACGATAGGGCAACATCCAGAAATAGTCCTGAGATGTAGGTCACTTGTTGCTCGGGAGCACACTTGTTCATTCTTAAGACAGAGTCTGTCTTTTCAGCCCACCTAACAAACGCAACAGCCCCCCCCCCCCAGTGCCGTCGAAATTCACGGGCTTGCAGTCGAGGAATTGCTTGTAGGTGCACCCTGCACATACGTTAGAATTTACAAATGGTATTAGCGGCCGTGCTATAAATATCCAAATGTATCGTAGCATATCTCAAGCGGCTTAACATTACCATTGGGTGGATTGTTATTGCCGTTGTTGTTGTTGTTGTTGTTCGAATTGTTCCTGCTTGTCTCTGCTTGAGAGGCCGCGTATTGTGCGATAGCTGCGCCAATGATCCCTTGGAGCTCCGCCTCAGTAGTGGGCATGCGCGGGTCGCGTCGTGGAGGCATCTTCTAAAAGACGATCATGTTGGTTAGGCCATAGTAAGTAAATAATATGCGTACGTAATAACATTCATCAATCACATAACATCCCATGTTAATATATAAAACAAATAATTCAACAAAGCATATAGTGAGAACGTTGCCATTGAGCTTTTCATTAATCACGACCACAATGTTATTTTACATGTTTAATAGTACATCACATATCCAAATAAGATCACGGGGCTACATCACCCCCGAAAATACAAGTCTGTCTACACATATCATATACAAAAAGTGTGATCTCTCAATAGTCTTCATAAACTGGCTCAATCGCGACTTTCTCACCAAAAAGATCGACCTGCATCAAACCAAAAATACCTATGCTGATGGCGGAGGAGGAAGAGGAAAACGAGAGAAAAACAAGCGACGCATGTGTAACCAGTCCTCCTCTAAGGCACGACAGACGCGCAGCAAATATGCAATCTGCTGCTCAAATGTCAAGAAACGAACGTCTGAATCAGGGGAAAGCGGACGTGGAGTGTGCGGTGCTGCAAAGGGGGTCTGACAGTGACAAGACGGACGTGGAGCTCTCTCCAACTCCTGAATACGACGGCTCAGCGCGTCCTACTGTAGTTGCAGCGACGCAAGTACATCCTCCGTGGTGTACCCCACATGAAATGGATGGTACGGGTCAGACAATGGCATAACAGAGGGTGTAGTCCACAAAAATGGCTCGCTCGATGGTATGAAAGATGGTGTAGTAGGTGGTGCAACATGAGGAAACTGTGACAGAAATGGAAAAGATGATGACAGTACGGGTAGAACAGAAACAGGCGGCTGCCTTGATGACCCCTCTCCAGGACGAGGTGGCGGTATGTCCTGAAGAAATGTGATGGGGAGATCAGTGCGATGGACGTCAGTGGTGTGTGGGTGAAACAGTGGGATATCAGTGGGTGCAGAAACAGGTGCTACGGGAGGTGTGACAGGTAGCACAAATGGTGGGTAGTCATCATCGTCGATCCACGCGTTGAGGGTGTCGGCGTATCGAGGGTCAATGTGAGAAGCAAACGGTGCATGGTCCGCTTGCACAGGGGCTGAAACAGGTATCACAGGTGCAACTATGGGTGCATCAATAACAGGATCATCCACCACTGGTGGAGCAACAATGGGAAGGTCAGCAATGGGTATGTCATCAACAAGAGGTGCAATGGCCGGTGCACCCATATCTAGCAGTTCAACGACTGGGGCATCATCAAGAACAGGGCCATGGTCAACAACAGGCTCTGGTGCTGCGACGGGCTCAGGGTCAACAAGGTCCATATCAAAATCGGCAGGAATGTCAAACAACGGATCAATGGGAGCCACTGGCGCCTCTAAGGGCTGGTCCACATGAATAAACTCGATATCATGATTAGGATCGAAATCAGGGGGAAAAACTGGATCAAAACCGCCATCGACCTCATGGTCAAACTCAAACTCGTGTAACGGACCAGGTGCAGCTGACATCGCTACGTCAGCGTCAGGAGAGTGATGCTGCACACCCTGGTCGTGCAAGGACGCGGATGCCACAGACTCCAACGAGTCTGGGACAGGGGAACCAAGAGGAAGCTCCTCTACAGGGGCCTCAGCAATGGGAAGGATAGCATCAACATCGATCGGGGCCCCGCCCTCATAGTCGTCCTCAGGGGGACCCTCCTCGAATAGATCAACGTCGTCATCAGATACGACATCGAGTGGCACATCCGCCATGGGGAAAGCAGCAAGCGGAACGGGAGCAGGGATCACCACAAGAGGTAGATCCCCAGCAGGAATGCCATCAGCAGGCTGAATCTCAACTCCGATGTCTGGCAGAGCGAACGGCTGAAAATCATCGTCATTTGGGTTTAGTTAGTTAGGTATTAAAAGTTATATAATTTAGGTAGTGTTTTTTTTTAAATAAGAGTTTACTAAAAAATAAATTAAAATATAAATTGATAACACTTTTTACCTAAGGGGTGCCGACAAAAAATTTCAAGGGTGCGGTCGAAAAATTTCAAGGGGTGCGGACGAAAAATTCCAAGGGGTGCGGACGGGATTTTCGACGGAACTTAGCGCTAATTTTTTTTCCCCGAGGGTGCGCCCACCCACCTTGGGCTGGGCTTGGGTCCGCCCCTGCCCCATAATCTAACTAATAACCAAAGCATCCGATAGTATTTTTTGCAGTGGGCAATTCAGTTAAAGAAATTTAGGACTTACCAATGGTTCAAGCTTATGAGTTGTGCAATAAATTAAAGATATTCTATGACTCTATGAGTGAGGTTTTGCTTAATGCTTTGGTTATGGATGATTGAGTTTGGGGAAATATACGTAACGATAACTTTAGGCTGTTGTATATAATTTGTTTTGCTTAATGTTTCCTACATCATTTTCATGAATACATGATATGTTTTTGTCTTCGTCTGTTGCGTACACCAAATATGTCATTCAACTTCAAAAATCTGTTTTACGAAAAATAGCTGTTTAAGTTCTTGTTTCGCAAAAAAAAAAAAAGAGTAGATGACAAAAATCGTCCTTTATGTATGTCACTTATTGCTAACTGTGTCTTTTTTCTTCAATAATTACAGAAAACGTTCTCGATATTTTGGTCATTTTTGTGGTTAAATCTAACCAAATGGACTCCACATGAGGGTATTTTGGTCATTTTACTCTCATGTGGGGTCCATTTAGTCAGATTTAACCACAAAAATACCCTCATGTGAGGTTCATTTGGTCATATTTAACCACAAAAATTAACTGAGTTAGAGCTAAAGGACATAATTTGCAAGGGTTTGCAAACATCGAGTACGTTTTCTGTAATTATTGAAGATAAATGACACAATTTGCAATAAGTGACACACATAAAGGACGATTTTTGTAACTTACTCAAAAAAATGTGGCAATTTAAGAGAAATGCTTATGTAGTTCAACCACGTGAGTATGAACTGAGTGGCCCACATGCTTGGTACAGTGTACATGTTGAATTAGATAAACGACATAACACAAACGGGTTGAAGATTTGAGTGTTTGAAATTAGTATATGGGTTGATATCCTAAATCTATTTTATTACACTACAAGAAATTTGACCTTTAGCGGCGACAGATGTCGTCAATCTAGGTGCCCAAAATCGTCGCTAAATACTCTAAAATCGTCGCTTTGTCACCGCTATTACCTTTTTCGTCGCTAAAGGCCTTTTCTCAATAGTGACGACTTTTGTCGCTGCTAAAGGCTTTTTTTTCAATTTTCCAGTTTTTTCAAATCAAGCCTGCCAATTTCCAGTTCACGATACACAAAAACTAAATTAACATAAACTACATACATGTCACAAACGTCACAATCCGGGTTCGTTTTAAGTCGAAAAAATATATTGTACATATGTTAACTTAACTGGTGGATCGAAGGTATAGAACGGACACGTGGTGTTGGTTCGATTCTCCATCTTTGCGGTTCTGTCTTTCTTTGTTTTTCCAGACGATAAAATTCATCTATGTAGAAAAATAAAATGAAATAAAATTTAAAAAGCTTTCATTGTTTAGATGAATCCAATTAGCTTATTGATCCAGAATGCATTTCTAAATTCAAGTCAATGATGTTAAGAAAGCACATCAAATTTTAGTGTTATCGACATGTTTTGGTGGTATTGGATTAGCTTGTCGACTAAGTCGATCTTGTTAAAATTAAACAAGTTAGGAGATGCATGAGTGCAGACTCGATTAAGTTTAATAAGATCGGGTATCGGTTTTGTTTTAATCAAGTTTAATATATAATTTGATGGGCCTTGTCATAATTGAATTGGCTTAATGGTTAAATTAATCGGGCTTAATGTGTTTACACTTATTAAGCCTTTTGATAAGTATTGCGATTTTAATAATGGATCCAACGATGGGTTATGGGTGTAATTGTTTTCAAAACAAGAAACTGATGGGAATTGTGAAAAGGCGTCGCACAGTACCACAACGATGTACGGTTTTCTTGGTCCACATCAAAAACTAGTCTAACCAAATCAGAGGGTATGGTTTTCTCAAACCAAAATTAAGTTTATTTCTTGTAAAACCTCTTGGTCTTATCCGATTAAACATTTAAACATTTATGTGTATCATGATTCCAAGGGGAATCCAAGTGTATTCGGCAAAGACGATCTCTGCAAGTTTCGTTTATTCAACGAATTTGGTAATTGTATTTGTCAGCAAATCGGGTAATGTAAGTATCAACATAAAGTTGGCCACCAGCAACTTTGGTAGCAGTAACTACCTCGGTTATGGTGGTTTTGGCAAAGTTTACAAAGGAGAACTTGTTCTCTGTGGTCAGTCTGTTATGGTTGCTGTCAAAAGGTTTCACCTAATATACGAACAAGGAACCATGGAGTTTTGCATGAAAACATTATCTCTTTGTTGGCTTTTTGTGAAGAAGTTGGTGAGAGTATCCTTGTATACGAGTATTTACCAAACAAAAGCTTTCACAGACATTTAAGCAGGCAAGCAGCCCAAATCTCTCATGGACAAAGAGTGTTACATGGTGATATTAAAAGATCCAACATATTGTTGGATAAAAACTCTAATGCCAAAATTTCAGATTTTGGTCTTTCTATTATCGTACCTACTAACAAAGAATTACCATTTTGTATCTCTCATGTAACCGGGAAGCCTGGGTACTGTGATCCATATCATGCCACATACAGGGTCCTTAACAAAAGAAATAGATGTCTACTCCTTTGGGGTATTGTTGTTTGAGGTGGTGTGTGGAAGACTTGTTTATTCTAATGAAGACTGACGGTTATCCAGTTCTATTAAAGCTGGCACAAAGCTGCTATGAGGAAAAGATAATATGTAAAATTGTCTTGGATTGTCGACAAGACCAAATATCACCACGTTCACAATTGCTTCTGAATGTCTACTGGTACACCCTTAGAGCGGGTTAAACTCCAAGAAACAAGAGGGAGAACAAGATAGCACTTGGGGCAATTTTCTGATATTCCGTTAATAAAACAACTAATTTATATGCATCCTATCCACTACATGCACTTTATTCTACTTACTGAATTTAAGGAAACATGACTACCACTACTAGCATCCATGATGCATGCATGCACAAAACAATTAACTAACTCCTAAAGACTTGCTCCTCGATCCTTGTTCCTCAATCCCTTAATTTAGCCGGAAGCTTTGTGATCTTTCTGGGCCTGTCATTCGCTGGGCTTGTCCTGTGGGCTGGCTGTGGGGCTTGGCCCGTATCATTACCTCCTCCCCGAAAGTCAACATTGTCCCCAATGTTGGTAAAAGTAGGAAATGAGTTAGCAAAATCAAGTTCATGTTCCCAAGTAGCTTCCTCAACCGGTTTACCTGACCATTTGATAAGCAATTGTTTACCCTTTGGCGACTGGCGACTGTTCATAATTGATTCAGGTATAAACTCAGATGTTGCATCCTGTTGTTCGAGTTCTTTCAAATCATTGGTAAGAGGATTGATGGTAGCATGACAAGGTTTGAGTAGGGAGACATGGAAAACCGGATGTATTTTTGAAGTTTCCGGCAGCAGCAGCTTGTAAGCTACTTTTCCTACTCGCTCCACAATTTTGAACGGGCCATAATATTTCTTGCCTAGCTTCTTGTTAGGGTGGTACTCAACCGACTGCTGCCGATAATTCTGAAGTCGAAGATAAACCAAATCACCAACGCTGAAGTCTTTCTCTTGCCTGTGTTTGTTAGCTTGCTTTTCCATTCGGTTCTTTGCTTTCTGAATGGAGGACTTCATAATTTCGAGGACCTTCTGATGCTCTTGTAAGGAAGCATCGATAGAACCAACCTTTGAAGAACCCGGTGAATAATCATGTATAGTTGTAACGTCGTGACCATATACCGCCTTGAAGGGCGTCATGTTGATGGAAGAATGGACAGTGGTGTTGTAGCAAAATTCAGCCAGGTGCAAGTAATTGTGCCATTTGAAAGGTTCTTGAAAAACAAAGGACCGAAGGTATGACTCTACACAACGGTTGAGGACCTCCGTATGACCGTCAGTTTGAGGATGACAGGCACTTGAGTGTAGTAACTTGGTGCCCATCTGAGAGAAAAGTTCAGCCCAAAACCGACTAACAAATAAAGGGTCTCGGTCAGAGACGATGGTCTTTGGAAGGCCATGCAAGCGGTAAACCTCACGCATAAAAACAAAAGCAAGGTACACTGCTGTGTAGTGTGTCGGAAGTGGAAGGAAGTGTGCAAACTTGGATAATCTGTCAACGATGACCCATATTACCGTTTTTCCTTTGGAGGCCGGAAGGTGTGTGATGAAATCCATAGAAATGTCATGCCATGGTAAGGATGGTGTCGGTAATGGCTGAAGTACACCAAAAGGCTTTTGGTTAAACGGTTTTGTGGCTTGACAAACATGGCATGAACGGATGAAGTTTGCAACATCTTTCTTGAGGCCGAGCCATGAAAAGGTGGCAGCGATGCGCTTTGTTGTTGCTGTGACACCACTATGACCCCCATTAGTGGAAGAATGATATTCCTCGAGAAGAGACCTGCGCAAAGGCTGCAATGGGGGAATCATGATCTTACCACTTCGATAAAGTATTCCATCACGGTATGAATGTTTGCCGTTAACATCATTGCTGAAGTAGTGTCGAAGTTCATCCAACCAAGTGGCTTTAGGGTGTGATAAGGCGAAACAAGAAGTTAATTCAACACGACTAAGAGCATCAGCTACAGTGTTTTCTTTCTTCGGTTTGAGCCTGACCTCATAGTCGAATCCAAGTAGTTTAGTCGCCCACTTTTGTTGTTCGGGGGTTTGAATGGTTTGGGTTAGGAGGTGTTTACGACCCAACAAGTATTGACGCCATTTTTAACGGCCTCCGTAATAGCATATAACTCTTTGGTGTAAGTCGAGTGAGCTTGCAAGGTGAAACAAAGCTTCTTACTGAAGAAAGCAATGGGCCTGTTGTTTTGTGACAGGACAACCCCAATAGCGACACCCGAAGCATCAGTGGTAACATCGAAAGGAGCTGAAAAATCTGGTAGTGCCAAACTAAGAAGATTTTCTATGTGCACTACAAGAAATCAGGGTATTTACCTACACATAATTTACCAACACATGTAAATGTGTGGGTAAATACCTACACATGTTTTTATATGTGTAGGTAATGATTGATGATATATTTTCATAATAACTAACACTTAATGTGTGTTGGTAATGTGTTTTATCCACATTTGACAATGGTGGGAAAATTTCCCCCAAAAAATGAAGAGTCATTAATAACAAATTACCCACACATGTGACATTTTTTTGTTATGTGTAGGTAAATTATCTACACTTATGTAAAAAAAATATATATATGTGTGGGTTATTGATTATGTTTACGAACACATATATTTGTAAATAAAATGTAGATAAATTAAGTAGATACATATTGGGATTGTATTTCATGCTATGATCGGATTGTATTTCATAGAATTCTATGCAATTGGGATGCGGAAGAAAGTTGGATATGTGTTTGTGTACATGTGTACATGTATGCACGTATGTACCTATGTGTGTGTTTGTATGTGTGTATGTATATGGAAACGTGTGTGTATGTATGTGTGTTAGCGTCGTTATACATGTGTATATGTATGAGCATATGTGTGTGTATCTATATGTGTTAGCGTTGGCAGTGTTAGTGTATATGTATATGTGTTAGCGTTGGCAATGTTATAAGTGTATATGTATATGTGTTATCATTGGTGTACATGTGTATATGCATGTACCTTTGATTATAAAGCTTGAACTTGGCCCATAAGTAGTTTTTGAAGCTAGATCTTGGCTTAGGCTCGGGCTCAGCACGTCTGTTATTTATATTAATTATAATTATTGTTTTATATATAATGTAGTTATATCTTCATAATTTTTAAACAGTAAATATTATTATTATTATTTAAATATATATATTTAATATATTAAATTAAAGAAAATATATTAACAGTGGGGCTCACGAGCTAGCTCGAGCAAGTGAAATTTAGGCTCGTTTAAGCTCAACTAATTTTTGAGTTTTGAAGCCGAACTCGAGTAGCTTGTGAGTAGCTCGGCTCGTTCGCCCCAAAACAAATATAATTCTTCAATTTAATTACCCACATGAAAGTCTTTCAAAAAAAAATTACCCACATGAAAATTTTAACTTCCCCCTCATATTTTTATATTTTCCGCCTAAATTTCCCATATTTCGATTCCCCCCAAAATCTATTTCGATTCTTTTCATTTCCCTCAATTGAAAACCCTTTACCCCTAATTTGATTCCCTCCCAAGATCCATTTTGTTACTTTCGTTTCCCTCAATTGAAGACCCTAGTGCCTCTTTTACATCTTCAATCCAAGCTCAAACCACTAACATCCTCACATCTTGTCTGTTATACTACCCCCCTCTCGGATCTCCTGTAACCCGACAGCCAAACAACTCCCAACCACACCCACAACCGACGGTTTTCAGTGAATCGAAGAGAGAGAAGCTTGGAATAAGAGAGAGGAAGACGAGGAGGCTGATGACGGCGGCAGCACCGCCGTACACGACGGCGGCCGGTGTTTCAGGCGACAACCGGCGGTAGAGCCGGCGGAAGCGGCGGCGGTGACTGTGGGGATGGTTATGTTGGTTTGTTCGACAGTTGCAGCAATGGTGTTTCCGGTTCAGTTTCGAATCGAGTTTGGTTCATACATTAATAAGCGTTTCTTAGTCAACCCTGCCTGGCCTTGTTTTGACCCGTACTAAAAAGTCTATTTCACCATTTAATTTCACATTTTGATGCAGGTGATAGGGTTAAATACATGGGTACTCTGTCATCTAGTTTTTCTCCTCTGCAGACTCCTTTAAGGTATTATATGATTTTTTGTGAGTTTTAATTTTACCAAATGTTAAAATTTTATTTTGTTTATTTCTAGAGGGCCTACATATGGTTATAAGGGGAAAGTTCTACTCCCATTTGAGGAAAACAGGTCTTCCAAGATTGGAGTTAGATTTGATAAATCAGTTCAAGAAGGCAATGATCTTGGAGGACTCTGTGAGGAAGACCATGGTTTTTTCTGTTCTGGTAAATCATATAATCTGCAGTTAGTGAATATTGTAGCATGGGATGTTGTTAGTTGTTACTGTTTGTTATTAGTAAAATGTAAATTGGTATTTACTTTTTATTTTCTGGATTATTTTGCAGCTGATTCACTTCGTCTGGACTCTTCGAGTGCTGATGACATCGAGAAGCTTGCCATTAATGAACTTTTTGAGGTGAGAAGCATATCAATATCTTTGTTCAGGTGTCAACATGTTTCAGGTTAAAACTGTTTTATCTACAAAAAGGGCATTTACGTCATTTAGCATGTTTTTGGTTTAGGTTGGTATAACCGTATAAATGTAACAAGATAAATACTTGGGTGGCATATAAAGTAGTTTTAGTATTTAGATGGTCTTGATGAAAAACGTTGAATATATTGGTTTCCATTTCTCACACTAAAACAACTTAAAAATTGCAGACCAGCAACCATGGATCGTTGCAGATTATATGCGAGTATAATCGTTTATGTGTCCCTGCTAGAGGTTCAACAATTAAATTCCACCCATTGGACCACCTGCATCCTTTGGAATATCATAGACCTGATGAAACAATTTTGCATATTGCTGGTTCAAAAGTTGATTTGATGTCATGCAGCACAAGTTTTGAACTGGCAGAGGTAGTTATATTTTGTGGAATATCAATTTCCATATGAAATCGTCGTTGATGGTGGAGCATAACATGTGTTTGGTAGTGTAGGCTCACAAAGCACTTGCTGTGGAGGAAGAAGCAACAGCTTTATCAGTGTGGGCAATTTCAAGCATATGTGGCACCTTGCGTCTTGAGCATGTAATTGTTAATCTTTCTTAATCGTTAATAGTGTTTGATGTGCTGCTTGACAATTGATCAAAAATGTTGTTTTTCCATGTCCCTGTACAGATCTTGACGATATTTGCAGGTGCTCTGCTGGAAAAGCAAATTGTGTTTGTGTGTTCTAATCTGGTTCGTATGTTTTCTATAATCGTAATTCACTTTGTTTTTATGCTTCTTGTAGTCTGTGCTTGGTACATTATCTTTGTTACTCAGCTGCTGATGTTTTCTTTTCATCAAAACTCAAAAAGTTAAAATAACTTATTCAGCTATACTTATAAAATAACATATATTGTATTTCCTTTAAAACTAGTATTGTATATTTTCTTTATCGTCTTGCCATTCTATCATTAGGGTAATAATTTGTATATTTGCATCTCAGGGAATATTATCTGCCTCTGTGTTGTCAATTATCCCTTTAATTCGTCCCTACCAGTGGCAGAGCTTCTTTATGCCAGTACGTGAATACGACTCTTTTAAGTTAATAAGGCTATAATTTAGCTGTACTCACTGAATTTAAATGATGTTTTTGCTTCAGGTATTGCCAAATGACATGCTAGACTTTTTGGATGCACCAGTACCTTTTATAGTGAGTTTTGTTCTATTTCCAAATACCATTATAAGACTCAAATTAATACATAAATCGCAAGTGTTTCTTTTTCTTTATACATTTGTTGTTATATATTGATAATAATGTATGTTGTGAGCAGGTTGGTGTGAAGAGCAAAACTGCTGAAGTACAATCCAAGTCAGGAAATGTCATTCTTGTTGATGCAAACAAGAACCAGGTGCATATTTAATAATCTTCTATTACAAGTGCTGAATCATTAAACCCCTATATATTCTTTATAAAAATATCTTGCATTTTTTTGGATGTTCAAGGTTTTACCCCTTTACATTGTAACCGTCAAGAAGTTTATTTTTTACTTTCTAATATTATTTCTCCCCTCGTTAGGTCAAATCATCATCAATACCACATTTCCCCAAGTACAAAGAGTTGTATGCCGCATTAACTCCATATCATGCTCAACTTGGGTCGAATGGCGTACTTTTAACATTCAAGTGTAATAGGAAAGGCGTAATGTAGTTTATTCTCTTGGTTGATCACAAACGGAGCTGATCTAGCCTCGTACCAGATTGACACAGTGCGAAGAAGAATGATGATGACATCTGGGGAAGCCGTCAAAGTACAAGAACACATTTGACGCGTTCAACCAAATCGTGAAAAAGGAGGGTGTCAAATCATTGTTCAAGGGTGGAGGTGTTAACATCCTCAGAGCTGTGGCTGGTGTAGGTGTGCTTGCCGGTTGACAATGGTCAAGATCCAACTCTTGATTCTCTTGTTAAGTTGACAAGCGTTTATGATTTTACTGCCTTGTAGTTTACATTTGTTTCATGTATTAATCGAATTGGCACTTTGTTTCATGTATTAATCAATGGTGACGTTTGTGACATTATGTATGATTTTACTGTCTTTTAGTTTACATTTGTCAACACATATTAAGATCAATACCGACACATCTTCAACATTTACCTACACATAATATTACTTTTACCTACATATACGATTACTTTTACCTACACATATATTCATGCCACGTCATCCGCCATGTCGGATGCCACGTCACCTGCCACATCAAATGCCTTTTAAACAAGTTGTTGTACTTCTAACCACACATATAATTGGATTTTAGCCACACATATATGTGTAGGTATAGCTTAATATATACCTACACATAACTTATGTGTGGGTAATGATCTATATCTACAGTCATGAGCCAACACATCATAACACATAATTTATGTGTAGGTAAAGACAACTAACAACACATTATAGGCATTTTCCCACATATACTTTGTGTTGGTAAAGCACCAAATTTCTTGTAGTGGTGGGCCTTAAGGTTGTGAAAGGATTCGTCAGCTGAATCGTTCTAAATGAAATCTTTGGACCTTAGAAGCTCTACAAGAAAATGAAGCTATTGCAACCCCACTAAAAAGTTGCCTTAGGCATTGAAAAGGTTGCATTAGTCCTAATGCAACCCTTTATCTAGAGCTGCATTAGGTGAAGTTGCATTAGACCTAATGCAACCTTTTTGTTAGATAATGCAACATTTTTTAAAGGGTTGCATTTACTTTTCAAATGCAACTTTTTTAAGATGCAACCTTTTTAAATGCTAATGCAACCTTTTTTACATGTTAATGCAACTTTTCTAACAATCAAATGCAACCTTTGTTAGAGTAAACTGCAACCTTTTTAACAGTTGAATGCAACTCTTTATAGCATTATTGTTTGTAGCACTAGAATTTTTATTAATATACAATAGTATCTCAATTACAACAACACAATGAAAACATAAATATAATAGATAATCTTATATTGTAATTTAACATATGTTAAAACTCAAAATAACAACGTAATCAAAATAAAGTTGTCAATTACAATGCTAAAAAAGTAATGAAAACCTCATACTCGTCTCTAACATCCTAAACAAAGTACTCGATATGTAGCTTTTTCACAATATTGCGCATTGTAGCCTCAAGTTGGCTTGTTGGTTATCAAAATCTTTAGGCATATTTCAACTTTTTTCCTTTTATGGTCCTCTTCAATTTCTTTTTGCATATCAACTTCAAGGCTCGCTTTGAATAATTCCATAAGCCCAATCGAAGTCATGTATAGTTCTTCACCACCATCCGTCTTTTTTCATATCTTTTTAGTAACAACTATGTCATAAAGTCAAAGGTAGCCATCGTGCTCCTTGTTCATTACAAGCATAAAAGGATCAATCAAAGCACTTCTATCTTCTAGAGTTTTGTGGTTCTTCATTCGTTCCTTCAAATCAGAATTAAAAAATATTAAAAAGAAATAGCAGCCAATAAACAAGTAATACATGTTACTTATTGAAAGTCAACACAAAAAACAAGAATAAGCAAAAGACCACCATACTCACTTCAGATTAAGAGGTTTAAGCTTATGACTCTCTACCAAATCAAGTGACAAGGTTTTGTTTGCTCTTATAATTCTCGTAAGGCATTGGTTAAAATTCTAGTTAAAGAAAATGCTGAGTTTATTGGGTGTAAAATCATTTTTATTGTTATTAGATTTCCAACCACTAAAAGATGACTCAATAAAAGTTGTAAATGTATCAAGAGGCTTCTATTAGCACACTACGTACTAAACACTACACCCTACCATAATCGCTTTTTAGATTTATCCAACTAAAACAAAATCAAATGTTGTGCATAAAACCTACTGTGATGACAAAAAATCCATAAATCTAAAAAGGTATTAATTACCTAAACAACAAATTCATATTCACATATTCAAGTATTTAACAAAAGACAAGAGAAATAGATTCAAAGAAATAAGGAGTTTACCTCAAATAAATTGATTCAAAGATATTGATATTATTGACTGTTCACATCATCTAATTCGCGAAAGCCAAAGGGGAGAAAGCTCGTCATCTGCAAACTGAAAGACCTACACACTTCACACACTATATACACATACATATACTGATATCAATTATCAAATATGTAACTAACTCACTCTAAAAGGTGCTAGCTAACTAAATCCTAAATATTCCCCACCATAGCCCAATTGGTTAGGCCGGCTTCTTCCTTTGGGAGGTCGCCGGTTCGACTCCAACTTGTGGCTTATGGTGCGGGACGTCCCAATGATGGATCGTTACCTACCGAGGCATGGTGCGGTCCTGAGGGCAACCCGGTTGTCATCCGGCTGTTACCCCAGCGAGTCTCTCGTGTGGGGGCAATATGGTTTCCGGGCGAAGGTCAGCTAGCGCGCCGTATTACATAGAAGTTCTATTAAATATTCGAAACTCAGTGGGTTCCGGTGAACCCGGACCACACTATGTAGTTCGGCCCCTGTCTTGACAATCATCTCCATATCGCTAACTTTCTTTATCTCATTTAGTTTCAACTAGTTAGAAAAATAACAATCAAAGTACTGTTTTGATTCAGTTACTTGAAGAGGCATGTGTTTTGAAATTGAATTCAATTTAATATTGAATCCAAGCATATACTAATGCTTTGAACCCCAATCCAATTACCGATTAAACCGCTGACAACCGAACCCCGATAATTAATTGGATCAATTTTCGTTTTAATATATATCATACAAAAACCACCCAAAACCCAGTTAAATAACCCAATTATCACCGCTAGATGTTAGATTTTTTTCGAATTATCAATTAAAAGCATGATCGCAGCAAAAATATGGAAGAACATTTAGTTAAAAAGTTAATGAAAATCATTACAAATCAAAAGATACCCTGTCTACAGTACAAAAGATTCTAAGAGAAAGAACCTTACTTGCTATCAGCTTTTATGCGTCGATTTGGCAACTATCATTGTTGGATAATGAAATCAACAAATAGATCTATCAAAATTAACAGAGAAATCGTGTAAAACATGAAAAATATAATGACATACTAAACAGGACAAGGACAACGAAACAAACGTACCAAGTAAGATCAATATTTAGGGTTCACATCGCATTTCCACAGAAATGATGAAGCGAAAATAGGGCAGGAAGCGGGCGGAAACAGAGATCGATGTTCGTGAGAATAAAGTGATTAAAAGTATAAATCAGTTTTTAGGATGTGAAGGAGATGAAGGGGGTGAGCGGTAGATTAGGTTATGGAGGGATTTGAATTTTGGATTTAAATTTGGGGCTTGTTTAGATGTCGGGGAAACCATGGGAGGGAAGTTCTAAATAATAATCTTAAAATTTTTCAAAAACTTAAATTTGTAAAAAAAAAAAATTAAAAGGTAAAAAAATTGTTTAAAAGGTAAAAAAATCTAGTTCTTTAACATTTTTTATAAACTAATTTCTTTGTTATAAGTATATCGTATTTTAATAAAATATATTATAATTTGTTAATATAAAGTTTTGTTTGGTAATGACTTGCTCAAAAAAAAAAAAAAAAACTCGGCTTGATTTGTAAATGAGCCGAGCTCGAGCTAGGCCTGCTCGGCTCGTGAGATCGTGAGCCGGCTCAAATTACTTTATTTTATATATTTTAATTTGATTTTAAATGTGTGGAAAATAAAAATAGATTAAAGGGTGTTAAAGTATTTACATTTAAATTTAATAAATTAAATAACATACAAAAATATCTAAAGAAACAAGCACCACCAGTGGCGAAGCTTTATTGGGGTCGGGGGTACCCGACTCTCACCGTATTTTCGCTCGTAGTATTGTTTTTACCGGAAATTTCTGAATTTTTAATATTATAGTGTAAAATATTTTATTTTTAAGAGCTTGGTCCCCACCGATTTAGATTTTGAGAGTCCAGCCCCCACTGAGTTCGTTCAAGCTCCGCCACTGATCGTAACCAACATCCACCATGGCACCATCATAGTTGTAACCGCATATCCAAGGTGAGGTCCGATTGGAATTTGATGTTTGACTGTTTTCTCTTGGATGCTTAAGCATATTTTTTTTGCCACTCGACACTCGTTAAAACTTGTGATGAGGTTCACAATCTACAATTACAATTTAGTTTTATTTTCTTGACGTTCTTAACCCAATTTGTTTTCTTATACGATTTAGTTTTTTCTTCCTTAAGTTTTTAACCCAATTTGTTTAAAAACAGACCATTGTTGTATAAATAAAGACAATTTTGAAACTTTAGGTAATCTTAAATTGAAGATATGTATGCTTCATGACATAAAAATGACAGATATGAACTTATGTAGTTTAGAACTTTGTAATGAGAGAGATGGTGATAATGGTTTATTACTTGGCTATTTAATAATCAAACCTTTCTAAGAAAAGTTTCAAATTTTATTGAAATTTGCAACCCTTCAAGAAAAAGGTTGCAATTTTTAGTTAGATTTGCAACTTTTAAATAAAAAGGTTGCAGTTTCATTCAATTTTGCAACCTTTAACGAAAAAGGTTGCATTAGAAGATCTAATGCAACTTTTATCTTGAATGAAGTTGCATTAGAGTTAAATGCAACACAATTGAAAAAAGTTGCATCCAAAAAGTTGCATTAGCCTCATTTTCGGTAAGGGGTGTGGCGATAGAGGCGTAGCTCGGAACAAACCGACGGTAATAGCTGGTTAACCCCAAAAAAGCTCGAAGGGTTGTGAAGGAAGTGGGTTTCGGCCATTGTTGGATGGTTTGTATTTTATCAGGTTCTAGGTTCTGGGGAAACACCTGATTTGGATATGCGATGACCAAGAAAGGAAATTTCTTCAACTGCAAAAACACATTTACTTGGTTTGGCAAAGTAATGATTGGAAGACAAGGTACTGAATACAAACCGCAAGTGTTCATAGTGTTGAGAAGGAGTGGTGCTGTAAATGAGTATGTCATCAAAGAATATGAGAACAAATTGTCGGAGAACGGGACGGAACAAATCATTCATTGCAGCTTGGAAAGTGGATGGAGCATTGCAAAGACCGAAGGGCATGACAACGAACTCGTAGTGGCCATCCATGGTGTGAAAAGCAATTTTGGGAATGTCGTTTCCCGCGACACAAATTTGATGGTAGCCCGAACGTAAGTCGATTTTGGAGAATATAGTGGCTCCAAGAAGCTTATCGAGTAACTCATCGATGGTGGGTATCGGAAAGCGATCTGGGACAGTTACCACATTTAAAGCACGGTAATCGACACAAAATCATCATGACCCATCCTTCTTTTTAACAAGAAGTACCGTTGATGAGAAGGGGCTCTGGCTAGGGCGAATGACACCAGATTCAAGCATTTCGGTTATGAGGTTAGTCATAATACACTTTTGGAAGTGTGGATAACGGTAAGGGCGAACGTTAATCGGTTTGGTTTCATCCTGTAATGGGATATGGTGGTCTTGGGATCGGTGGGGTGGTAGTGTTTTAGGAACATAAAAAATGGATTTAAAGGTGGTCAGTACGGTTGTGATGTTAGGGTCAGTATGGGTTAATGGGGCTGGGGTGGTGGGGTTAAGATGGTCATTGTGAAGTGTGTAAAGGGAGGCTACCGATCCATGTTTCAGAAAGGATTGGAGCGAACTAGGGGTAACCTGAAGGCATAAGGGTTCTCCTTTCAACGTAAAAGTTTTGCCATCTTTGACAAAGGAGAGCTCGGGTATTGAGAAATCAGCCGAAAGACGACCAAGAGTTCCCAACCAGTCAATACCTAAGATGACATCAGCGCCTTCGACAGGGAGAATGAAAAAAGGGACCTGGAATGGAGCCTGTTGAACCTGAATACATACATCTGGACAGTACCCCTTACAAGTGATGTGTTCACCGTTGCCTACCATAACATCGAATGGAGGAATTGGATGGGTTTCGAGATGAAGCAGGGTGGCGACGCGGGGTTGAATAATGTTGTGTGTGCTGCCACAATCGACCAAAATTGTGACCGGTTTGCCTGAGATATGGCCGGTAACTCGTAGGGTTTGTGGTGAGGCAAAACCAAAGTACGCCGCATCTGAGAGGGATAAGAGATATGGTTTGGTAGGTTCGGGGGGTTTGGTTCCAGGTGGTGGTTCAGTGGGTTCTTCCAGATTATCATTATCAACGATTAAGAAGAATTGTGGGGGAGAACATTTGTGTCCGGGGAAATACTTTTCGGGAAATTTGAAACAAAGCCCGTCTTTCTTTCGTTGCATGAGGGCTTCTGGTGAGAGCTTGGTGAAGGGGAGAGCCTGTGGAGGCTTTGGTGGTGTTGGGAGCAAAGGAGGATTAGAGTTACTAGAAGATGATGCCATTGAAGAGGGAGTGGAGGATGGGTGGCCGGTATTAGAGGAAACTTTGTTAAAAAAATTTGATTTGGGTTTGTAGGTAATGGCTAATTTATCTTTAACCAAACGGGCCAGGCCATAAGCATCGTGTAAAGTGGCGGGCTTGTGAATAGCCAATTCCGTTTGGATATCCGTACGAAGTCCGAAATAAAGAAATTTTTGAGGGCTTGTTGAGGAAGCCCTACAACACGGTTACTTATCCTCTCGAACTTGGTTTGGTAAGCCGCAACAATGGAGGATTGCTTGAGTTTAAAGAGTGTGGCTTGATGATTCTCGAAGGACGATGGGCCGAAGCGGAGTTCCATGTCTCTTTTGAAAACGTCCCAGGTACCCCAAGAGGTCATTATCGTCTTGGTGTTTGTACCATGAGAGAGCGTCTCCCACAAAGTGGAAAACGGCGAGTTCGACTCGTTCGTCGTCTGGGGTTTGATAATACGAGAAGTATTTATCCGCTTGAAAGATCCATTTGATGGGATTGGATCCATCGAATATGGGTAGGGTAATTTTTGGTTGTCGGGGAGTACGACGCAGTGGGGAACAGTTGTGGCGAGGTGAATGGCAGCGTGGTGGGGTACGGTGACGAGCGGGTGATCGGTGTGGTGGTGATTGGTCACCGTTTCTAGCAGTGGTGATATGGTTGGTTAGTTCATCAATTTTTGTGGTTAAGTTTTAGGTGGTATGTATAAGAGTGATCAGGTTGTTGGCGGTTTCGGTGGATGTTGTGGAGGTTGTGGTTGTGGCGTTGATGAGGATGGTGAGTTGGTCGGCAATGGACGGTGAAGACTCATCGGAAGATGAAACGTCTTTACGCGGAGGCATGATGGAAGCTTGAGACGTGAATGAAAGAACCAATTGGTACACCCTTAGAGCGGGTTAAACTCCAAGAAACAAGAGGAAGAACAAAATAGCACTTGGGCCAATTTTCTGATATTCTATTAATAAGAAAAACAACTAATTTATATGCATCCTATCCACTACATGCCCACTTGCTGAATTTAAGGAAACATGACTACCACTACTAGCATCCATGATGCATGCATGCACAAAACAATTAACTAACTCCTAAAGACTTGCTCCTCGATCCTTGTTCCTCAATTCCTTAATTTAGCCGGAAGCTTTGTGATCCTTCTGGCCTGTCATTCGCTGGGCTTGTCATGTGGGCTGGCTGTGGGGCTTGGCCCGTATCATCTACAGAGAGATTACACTAAACGTCCTTCAATCTCTGAGATCATAAGGAAACTTAGAGTTGCACTTGCATGTCAAATAAAGTTTTATTTTAAAAATGAAAAAAAAAAATTCATTTGTTCTTTTATATAGTTGCTAAACATTTTTTGGAATTCTAATAAATTTCTACAGGCGGGACATAAACAATGTAATTGTTTTCATTGGATGTCTTGTATTGTTGGAACATCGATCATTATCTCCAGCCAGTTTAAACCATTTTAACTATTGCAAGTTACCTTTTTTTTATATGAACTAGTTTTTTACTGTCGCCGCGTTGCGGCGAACGTCTTTTCTTGTTTAGTCTGTGTTTACATGTGTTTTGAAATCACTAAAAGTGCGTTGCGCAAGGAACCGTTGACATGACAAGAATAAAAAGAATATATATAAAAAAACACTAAAAGATTACCAAAAGAAAATCAATCAAAAAAGTTGTATGGTAATGATGTTGTTCGTATGAAACCTGTGGTCAGGGATGAGCAAATGATACTGGGTAGCGGTAACGAATTTCCCGAACCAAAGATCTTAAGTACCAATTCAGTACGACTTTTGGCGTTCCTGGTACCGGTTAGGTACCGGTTTTTACCTTCATATACCGGTACCGTAACTGATATTTTTGGTACCAGTACCGATTCGATGTTGGTTGGCACCGAGCTCATCCCTACCCGTGAAACTAAAAAAAGAAATCATTAAACGTCGAAGAAAATCAACAAAAAAAGTTGCACGATATCGTTGTTCGTATGGTACCGTGATCAGGGATGAGCAAAAGGTACCGGGTAGCCGTACCGAATTTCCCGAACTAAAAGATTTTCAAAATCAATTCGATACCGACTTTTGGCGTTTTCTGTACCAGATTGGTGTCGGTTTTTACCTTCATGTACCGATAACTGTACCGGTATTTTCGATACCAGTACCGGTTGACACAAACTTATCAAACTTAAAGTAAAGAAGATAATAAAACTATTAAAAAAACTATATATTATTATAATATTTAAAACACTATTCATTGCCTTATGTTTTTAATATCCAAAATTCAGGTATATAAGACTATGGGGTATGGGGCGGGGGTTGGGGCGGGGGTGGGGTAAAAACGCCCAAGTCACCACCACGGGTGGGCTTGGGTTTCGGCGTGGCTCCTTGAGCGGGGGTTTCAGCCCGAGCGTTGGGCGGGCCTAACGGTCTTCCGTGGCTGGTTCTCATTGGCTTGGTTGACTAGGCTATACGTGGCTAGGATTTAAATTTAAAAAACAACCGTTTGGCCAAGCCAAACCCACGCGGGCTAGCCACGCCCCGTCATACCGACCCAACATGCAACTGAGCAGCGGTGCCCCTCGAAGTCCACGTGTCAACCTATGCCCCAAACCAGTGGCGGACATATAGTATTAATAGGGGTAGCACGGGCTACCCCTCAACCCCGTCTCCGTAGTGTAAAAATACCCCTTAACTTCATTTCTGTAGTGTAAAAATACCACTCAACTCCGTTTCTGTTATATAAAGGATACCCCTGATCCTAAAAAAAAAAAATAGGATACCCCTAACTTTTTGGGCTAGTTCCGCCACTGCCCCAAACCCCCGCTCCACTATACCCACAGTCTAAACTAAAATGTGAATAAAAATATACCCAGTCTAAACTAAAATGTGAATAAAAACTGTGAAACTAATATTGTTATATAGTTTCCTTTTTACTAGAGTATACAAGTTTCTTATTTTTTTTTTTAAATAATTGAAAGTTACTGTTCAAAACGTTTGAAAGTTAATATAAGAATAAGAATAATTGAAAGTTACTGTTTAAAACGTTTGAAAGTTGATATAAGGATAATATAAGGATAATAAGTAGGGTATCCATCATGTGCTCAACAGCTTCATCTAATGTTACGTAGTAGGTACGTACGTTTATAATAATAATAGCTGTTGAGATTAGATTTACATTACAAGTCAACCTGTAGTTGTTGGAATATCATAGTCATCTTATCTCCCGCCATGATATTTGCAAGTTACCATTAGGCCATGGGGTATGGGGCTTGGGTTTGGGCGTGGGTTGGGGGGAAACGCTCAAGCCACCATCCCGGGTGGGCTTGGGTTGGGGCGTGGCCCTTGAGGCTTGGGTTTCAAGCCGGGCGTGGGGCGGGGGAAGTGAGCTGACATGGCGGGCTGTGTATGGCCAAAAGAAAAGAACCGTTGGGCTAGCCGTTGGCCAACGGCTATATTAAAAAAAAAAAATCTTCCATTTTTTCACTATAAAACTCACATTTTTCTTCCATTTTTTACCACATTCAACCACATCTTTACTATAAAACTCACATTCTCCTTCTACAAAACCAAAAAATGCATCCTTACAACCGTTATGACCCGAGCAACCCGTATGGAATCCAAGAAAATAATCCTAGCCCACCACCCACCCGTCCATTTTTCATACACTCTTCTATGCCGGACATGGCGGGTTATGCATCATATATCGGGAATCGTGTGTTTACTAACTTCCCACACAACGACGATTCGATACCTACCCCGTTTTCACAATCGCCCATCGACCTTTCACCAACCTCCATCGACCTATCACAATACGAATCCGTTCCCGAAACTCAACCACCCAATCATGGTCCTTCCGCATCGAAACCCATCAAAAAAAGAAGTTATAAGAAAAAACCCAGGAGGATAAAGTAGTTGAAACTGCCAAACGAAAACAACAAAAATGGGTCGTTGCTGAAGAAGTTGCATTGGCGAGGGCTTGGTGTGAACAAACTCAACATTCAACTTTAGGTATTCTTAACCTTTGTTTTTATTAATGGTTTTTTTTTATATAAGTTTGTAATAATTAATTTTTTTTATTAAAATAGGAAATTCGCAACATCGAACCGCCCTGTGGGAATCGGTTAGTAGACTATTCCATGAAGAAATGGGTAGGGAGAGTTATCGTGAAAACGATAGCTTATCCTCAAAGTGGAGCGAGATAAGCACCCAACTTACAAAATTTAGTGGTTTTTTAAATAAAGCAAAGCAAAACCCTAAAAGTGGTGAAACCGAAGCCGACATTTTGACAAATGCAGTGGTCGCATTCAAATCAAGTGTGAAGACCGACTTCTGTTTCATGCATTGTTGGGAGATTTGTAAGTTCCATCCAAAGTGGGCGACTATCCCCATTGGTAGCGAAACTAACTCGTCTTCCAAAAGGTCAAGGGCCTCATCACAAGCCCAATCTGATGCACGAGATCAAGAGTTGGAGGACCTTTTGGATGATTCGCCAAGCCCAAACCGGCCTGAGTTTGGAAGAAATGCCTCAAGAAGGCGTGCTCAAAAATCTAGATCTGAAACGGCATCGCCTTCAGCTGGGAGTTCTGGCTCGCGTAGGGGAATATACAGCGAGCAGTTGGATGACATTTCATGCAAGATGGATACATTCAACGTATTCCAACAACAAAGGGCCGAAATACGAAGGAACAAAGAAAAACGAGATGATATGAAATTTCTAACCCAGTCCATTGATCACCTACAGGGTGACGAGTTACAACTAGTCTTGGCGATGAGAGAAGAGGTAAAAAACAAATATAAAAGTTAGGAAATTTTAATGGTTTTGTAATTTTCTTTATTTAAAAATATTAAAAAAAATTAAATTTGTTGTTTTTTAAATATTGAAATAGCCCGTTGGGTCAGCCCAGCTCCAGCCCACCAAACCCACGCCCCAAACCCCCGCCCCGCCATACCGTGTTGAATGTGGGTTTGCCCATGTCTGCCACCCCATTCCATGTGTCAACCAATGCCCAACCCACGCCCCAACCCAAGCCCCACCATACCCCACGGTCTTATATAATTCCTTGTTCTCAGCTTCGATATAAAGTTACCTATAATTAGTATAACTATAAAAAGGCTATGTTGGTGGGGCCCTTTTTTATAATTTTTTTTCCTTTTTTTTGTCTTTTCCTACCAACATTTGTTTTTTTTTTTATTAATTTACGTTTTCGGCCCTTATGCTTTGTGCGTTGTTTCTTAAATATCAACTTCTTTTGCAATTTACAGTTTTCATCAACTTTTAAACTTTACGTTTTTACCCCTGACACTAATTTTTTTTTGTTTTGCTTTTTTACGTATTTTTTCCTGTCACGGGCCCCGGCCCGGTTTTACTCGTTCTAAAAGCCGCGGGACAGAAACCCCGTGGTATTTATTTAATTTGGCAGCGGAATTATTAACAGGATCGTTTAAAACTTGAAAATGCCTGATTATTTTATTTCACAATTCGGGATAAACCCCGTAATTTACAATAAGGGTGATTTCCCAAGGGAATCCCCTGTTTTACAAAACATGTTTATTTATTTAATTGAGCCACTTCTTCAAGCTTGTAGTGCTACACAGCACTTTTCCTGGATCACAGCAGATCACCTGAAACATGTTTTAAAAAGGTTTTATCAGCAGGGAAATACTGGCGAGTCATTCAAGTTGCACAAAACGACACATTGTTATAATATACAGTATTAAGGGTGATTATATTGTTTCTATCTATCAATTACCCCAAATCGGTATTTGTCACTCGACAGTATCTGTGACTATGGTCAGATCACCCATTGGCTAACCCGCAGTCCAATGGTGACGGGTATCAAGTAATGTATACAAAACCCCACATACCGGCAGTAATTGAAGATTACAAAGACTTAATCCCTATAATTATAACTTTGAAAACAAACATGATTTTGAAAGCAATTTGGTAAAAAGAGAATGACTCACATTGCAGATTTAGACGGGCAACGTTTAGCCTACTGATTTTATCCTGGTTAACCTAATTTAAATAACAATGCACACGAAAACTAGGTCAGTAACTTAATACAACTTTTACGACAACTCACGAGATCAAAACCCTCACGACGAATGACAAAGTATAGCCCGGATTCGGGCATCACTTAAACATCCATCGGACCGGTCTCAATCGATCGGAAATTAAATCGTATCAGTGATCGAGTTATTACCCTGTTATCGCGGCAAAATTTCGTGCTGTGTGTGTTTTGAAGTAAACAGACGATATTGCGGTGTAGAAAACGAGTTTTTACGTCGAACCAACGCCAAATTTCAAGTGCCAATGCCCTACATTTATACTGAAAAATCGGCTCCCTCCTAGCATAGGGTAGCCTCGTGTAATTGTAGCCTGGATGAGTCAACATTTCGCTAAAATTCGATTTTGACAACGAACTGTGAAGATAATATCGATTAGGGAATACCCCCCCTGAGTTTTAGGGGCCCTGATCCTAGTTATATATAAAATATGACGCACATGCAGTGACCAGCGAGCATTGACAAAGATGAACTTAATTACTCTTTTTTTTCGACGGATAAATTACGTTGTTAGGCATTTGGCCTTAGATCACCCAGGTCATGAGGAGGAATTCCGTGGTTGATATATTATTGCCAGTTTGAACCGGTGTCATATTTTGACCCTGCAAGATTCGACCCTTAGACCTTCCGGGCAGGAACCCACATAAGTAGGTAAACGTTTCCACCTCCCCAAACCAATTGGTATGCGAATCATTGGCAATTACTCTTTTCTTATTAATTCTCACTCGAGCATATACACACGATTTTTTCAATCCAAAATTTCATTGGTTTATTAAAAACTGGACCTAAAGGGTAGTCGTAGTCGGTCTTGTTCGGAAAAAAACGACCTCTTGGAGCACGTAAGGAAATTCAAAGAGATGAAATATATAAAAAGAATTGTTTTATATATCCTAGATATATTTGTGTAGTTTTACATTTTATGTTATAGTTATTTAACTTTTTCCCTTTATCTTTATCTTTTAATCTTTTATATCCTCGACGAATTGAATTCGTTGTTATACTTAATTGGCGTCTATATTGTTTTAATCTTTTAATTTTACTAGTGAAAATGCCCACGCGTTGCCGCACGTATTTATATGTTTTTGCCGCACGTTTCGTCGGGTTTCGCATATTTTATTTATAAAAATAAATTGTTAATTCAACTAAGATGTCATTTCGCAGAGAGCAATTAGTATAAACAAAAGAATTGACATTAATAGATAATAGACGACATTTAAAGCCCTTGACTCTAATGAACAAATGGCTATTCAATATCTATTTCTTCATAGAATGTAAAAACATAATTACAAAATATATGCTCCTTAGTTTCATAAATACAAGTCAATATCATTCCACACGAAAAAGGGCAATTACAAAGCAATGGCAGGTAGTCGGGCAACAAGTTGCGCCGCCACCCCCTTTTGAATAGAAAAACCAATTCTACTAAATACAAAGTTTGAAACCTTTAGCGACGAAGAATTACTATTAACGACTTTTTGAACCCGATTCAAAAGTCGCACAGCGTCAGGAGCGAGACCACCAAAGGTATCAAACGCAAACGGGACAAACACATGTTGATTCTCCAGGCAGGCTTTCTCATGTTTTGCCACTTTGCTCGCCTCTGCCTTGAGCACCGCTTGCCCTACGACAAAGCCCTTGTCCTTGAGCCCGACAAGGTGGGAGACTCCAGTTAGATACAAGCGTGTTTCCCCCATTCCCATCCAAACACAAGGATGTCAGTCGGGCGTAAAGTGGACCTCCCCTCTAAGGGGTCAGTCAGGAAATTTACTGGAGCCTCCTTTTTGGCAGAGATCCCGGCCCGCTTAAGAACATCACATAACACATCTCTCACCCAATCATGCCGATATTTAAACCCTGGAAGCTCTTTACAGTGGATCGCGTGCTCGCCGAAAGAATCCAAACACGCTTTGCGGCATACCGGACATGGCTCGTCAACTGGGAACAAAGGAATCATCAGTCGGTATCTAAGGATAGCACGGTATTCCACAACTGGATTTTAAAGTGATTTGAAACAGCTTTTACCTGTGAAAAATGGAGTCTATGCTTCTTCTTCTTCTTCTACTTTAGTTTTTGAAATATAAAAATTTAATTTAGTTTAATAAAAATTTATGATATTTCAAAACCAACAAAAGGACATATGTTAAAATGGATACGAGAGGAAGATGATGTTCATATCATATGCAAAGTGCACCCATGTCAAGAGAGCTTCCATCACAACCATGCAAAACCACCATGTTTCCTCTTGTCTTCCCATGTTTCTTATTTTTTCTATGCTTTCCATTTTCAACACTGTTGTTGCAGAAAGCATCAATCAGGCAATCATATGGTTCATATAATGACCTGTATATGCAGATAGTGTTTATAACCAATGGGATTGCAATGGGGCGAGTATTAGTAATCTTAGTCAAACACCCGACCCGATACCTGTCGAGTCATTACAGTTCGGATATTAGGTATATCCTTTAGCTTGTTATCAACAAAATTACCTGTTGAGATTCTCAAGTAGATTTCTTACTATTTTTAGGTTTATATAATTTTATCACCTAAGGAATGAGAAATATAAAGAACTAAAAAGTGGTGTGTTTGTAGATTACTCTGATCCAAGAACAAGACAAATAAAACAAAAAGGTAATGTTTGTGTATGGCTTGGGTAAACATGTATTATAAATTTAAGGTAAGTGGGCGGAATGTCACCTAACACTATACCCGTCCCATACTCGCAATATTTTTTAGAAATAATCCAATACCCGAATACTCGTTCAATTACCCATGTTGAATGTTACAGATTACAGGTTTGTCTGTCGGATTCGGGTTAGTTTGTCATCCATAATAATCAATACATACTTTGTAACTATAGACGATCTTCCTGCTGCTGTACCACAACAAGACTTGTATTTTTTCTTTGAACCACATGATTATTTCTGGGTACTTTCTGTAGAAAGTTCAAATGCATGTCAAGGCTCTGCCTTACTCAGTCATTGAAGTTCTGTCTCGAGTTGTACGGTTAATATGATTTGGGTTATTTTACTAACACTTGTGCATTGTTTAATTTTAATAAGATAATAACCAGGAGAATCACTAGGAAGCTATAGTAGTATCACCTAAGTCAACAATGTAAGTACATTCTCTTTTATAAACACTTTTTGTGAGTCAAATTGTTTTACCAAAACCTCAAATGTTTCAAATACAATTACAGTGATTAAGTCTTTGTAATTCTACAATTGCTGCTAGTATTATGGGGTTTGTATACAGTACTTGATAACCTTCATAATTGGGCACGAGTATCCAGTGTGTGATATGACCATACTCACAGATCCGTCGAGTGACACGTACTGAACGAGTAATTGTGTAAATATAAACATTGTAATCGCCCTTAATATTGTAATGTGTAACTACTGATGCTTTGCAAAATGTGAAGCCAATTTAATAAACAACGATACCACCCACCCTGTGTACTCTCGCGGCACCCGCCTCCCGAGGCAGGGGGTCGGGGGCTGCGACAAAAGGTGGTATCAGAGCTACAGCCACTGGTTTAAGCAAGCTAACACTTAAATTCCGTGTTAGGAAATAATCTATGTAATTATGTGTAAAAATGTATATTATTGTTTTGTGTTATTTGACTATTTGTTAGTTTACAATATGAGTGAGCAAGGTATGTCGGATGCTTATCGTCACTTAGCTAGTTCACCAAAAGATGAAGGAACATCATCTCAACCAAATCCCTCAGGATACTCAGCTGATACTGAGGAAGGGATATTTATTTTTAAGGCACAGTCTGAGGAATCCTTCACTTCTAAAAAAAGAGGTTGGTTTAATAGGGGAGCACATGATAGAAGAAAGAGAATGAAGAAATTACAACAACAAAGAGCGATAGTCAGAGCTAATAGGGAAGTGAATGCCCAAACTTAGGAAGCAGTCAATAGGCCACCGTGGGAAGAGGAACTAGATAGAAAGTTGGCAGATTTCCATATGCTAGCCACTACAGCAGTAGACTCTAACCAAAACCGAATAGCTGAACCTCCACTGTTACCAGTATTCCCAGACCAACAAATGCTAGAACCCAACCAGGAAAACCAGTTCCCGATACCTGCCTTCGATCCCAATGAATTACCTAGAATCCCAACCCTAATCCCTTTAGAACATGATCCGTGGTGGAATGATGATAGAACATTTTCGAAATGAATAACGCAGACCCTTACGAGGAACCCCTACCTCATTACCCTGACCCATTAAACCCCCAATGAGTCGAGAATATGTGCAGGAACTCCGTCAATATGGCGAAAGTTTAGTGGATGAAGGAAATAGAATTCGACAGATAGGGGAGAAACTAGTTTGATAATATGATGAGAATGAAATGCAATACTGGATGAATGATACCTAGAATAATACCTAGATATATGTATAATTTTATATTTTTGATAAAACAAACAAACAAACAAACAAAACTAGACTAGACAGACTAAAATAGATACGGATGCATAACTACTAATATATTTTATTTTCAGCTGTAGTATGTAACCGATGCATATATATATATATATATATATATATATATATATATATATATATACATATAGAAAGAGTAAAAGTCGCAATGTTCGACGTTTTTAATCAACCTGCTTATGTGATTATTGTATGTCTAAGTTAGACTTTATTCTATGATATTGATACCTGAAAAGTGTTTACAATTCAGATATCGAACCAAGTAAATCAGGAAAATCAGATTAATGAAAATAACGGAAACCAAATAGATAACAGTGCCATCCAACATATAGTAGCACAAGGAATTATAGATGCTATGCCTTATATTATCAAGACTGTTAAAGAAGCAGAAAATAATAAATCTGCAAATGGAATTAAACGTCAACACACTGAACTAAGTCACAATGTAAACAATAACGAACCTATAATCCAAGTTCCAATTCCTAAAAGAAGAAGAACCATCTCTTACGGTTGTTCTTATAAAGAATTCTTGGCCTGCAAACCAATACAATTCTCAAGCAATGACGGAGCCATTGCAACATTACGTTGGATAGAAAAGACAGAAGCAGTCATAAAAATAAGTAAATGTGCAGACGAAGATAAGATTATGTTTACTTCTAATCTTTTCAAAAATGTAGCCTTAGAATGGTGGAATACTATTCTCCAGTGTAGGGGAAGTGATAGAGTTTATAGTATGGAATGGACCAACTTTAAGGAAATGGTTTAAAGAAAATTATCTCCTCCCTGCCAACCTTAGCCTCACCTGAACCAATGTTAATCTCTCGTTATATTTGGGGATTAATTAGTGAGATCAGACATGTAGTCAAGGCAGCTAGACCTCAAACCATAGAAGAAGCAGTAGAACTAGCCAATACCCTGACTGGTCAACTGGTACGCACACAAGAGGAGAACCAGAGAAAGAACATAGCACAAAAGCTTACCCAGGAATTTCATTTTGGTAATTCCTACCGTGGAAAAGGAACAGGTTCTTCTTCACCCTACTGCATGTTTTGTAGAAAGAAGCACTCAGGATAGTGTGTTGTATCCTGTAACTTCTGTAAGTACCCAGGACATAAGGAAGAAGACTGTAGGAGAAAGGCTAGTGCCAAAATATGTTACAATTGTGGAGAAGTTGGTCACATCAAACCGAACTGTCCGAAGCTAGCTCTAGCCACAACCAACAAGGCTAGGACAACTGAAGGACCTAAGAAGAATGCCAGAGCGTTTGTTCTGACAGCTGAGGAAGCCAAGATGATTCCGGATGTGATTGTCGGTACGTTCTTAGTTAATAATACATTTGCCAAAGTATTATTTGACTCTGGTGCAAACCAAAGTTTTATCAATACTTCCTTTTACAAACTTCTCAACCAACCCTTAACCAAAGTTCAACAACATTGTCTGGTGGAGATGGAAAATGGAGAATCCATTAAGATTAGTGAAATCTTGCAAGGAGCAAGAATAGAAATTCTGAACCATCATTTCTTTGCTAACCTTTACCCAATGAATCTAGCTAAATTCGATGTTGTATTAGGAATGGATTGGTTGGTAGCCAATCGTGCTAGTATTTTATGTGATCAAAAGTCAGTACAAGTAAGTACACCAAGTGGTAAAAAGATCAAAATTAGAGGAGATAAGCCAACCAGGTCGACAAAATTCATCTCTGTGATGAAAGTTGCTAGTTATGAAAGGAAATGAGGAATAGTATATATGATTTCTGTAATCATTAATACTAAAGGAAAAGAATTAAAAGATATTCCTGTAATATATAAATTCTCAGACGTTTTTCCAGAAGAGTTACCTGGACTACCGCCAGATAGAGAGGTTGAATTTAGGATTCACCTCATACTAGGAACGACACCAATTGCCAAGGCACCATATCGACTAGTGCCAATGGAGATGCAACAACTGAAGAAACAATTGGACGAACTTCTTGACAAAGGTTTTATACAACCAAGTTCATCACCGTGGGGAGCACCGGTGTTGTTTTTCAAGAAGAAAAACGGATCGATACGTATGTGCATTGATTATCGAGAATTGAACAAGGTTACAATTAAGAATCGGTACCCTCTACCGAGAATCGATGATCTAATCGATCAACTTCAAGGAGCTCGATTCTTTTCAAAGGTCGATTTATGCTCAGGATATCATCAGCTGAAAGTTCAGGAAGAGGACATTCCTAAAACTGCTTTCAGAACAAGGTATGGTCATTATGAATTTACCGTCATGCCATTCGGTTTAACCAATACCCCAACCGCATTTATGGACATGAAGAACAGGATATGTAAACCATACCTGAATAAATTCATAATTGTTTTTATAGTTGATATTCTAATTTACTCTAAGAGTAAAGAGGAACATGGTAGAGTAACATTCCTCACCAACGTCCCAAGTTAACGGGTAAGAGTTATACGACTCGGCAAATCATGGTGGAGTCTATCCTAGAAGCATATGGGTTGTTGGACGCTATTGATCTTTGACGGGAGGTTTGATAAAAGCTAAGCGGAATTTAATGCTGAGGGTGTTTGTGTTTTAAATTCTACCAAAAGATGTGTTACTTTAAGTGACAAGGCATAAAGATGCAAATAATGTCTGGGAAACGCTTCGTGCGTGGTATTTGGGAACTGAAATAGTTTAAAAGGTAGGATTTCAAACCCTTAGAACCAAACTTGAGATGTTGAAGATGAAAGAAAGTAAATCCGTTAATGAGTTCATGGGAAAACTTAGTGGGATTGCTACGAAGTTCAAGACTCTCGGGTCTAGCTTGGAAGATGAGGTGACGGTAAGAAAGTTATTAAATTCGGTCCCAAATAAGTTTATGCAAAGTATTGCTTTTATTGAGCAATACTTAGAAATATAGAATATGTCACTTGAGAAAGTCGTGGGAAGACTGAATGTCTATGAAGAGGGGATCAAAGACCATGATGAAATTGATGATGATCAAGGTAAGTTTTTACTTTCAAAAGAGGAGTGGCAAGAAAGAACAGAGCACGAAGAGTCTGATCAAGACCAATTTGGAAGATGGTGAGATCGTAATCGTGAAGGGGTCATGGTTATGGTAGAGGTCGAGTAGGCCGATTCTAATCTAAAGGAGAGAGAGAGAGAGAGAGAGAGAGAGAGAGAGAGAGAGCTATGTATCAAGATAAGATGCATATGAAGTGTCATAATTGCGGCGAGTATGGTCACTATGTGGCTCAGTGCTTTAAGCTAGACCAGATGATGAAGTGGCTCGCTTGTCTCAAGTTGATGAGCCGATGCCTTTCATGTGTGAAGCATGCAAGTCTAAGCTAGGATTAAGGGGGTAAATGTTGGTTTTAATAATAAGTTTGGTTATTACGTGAAAGTGAAGCTAAAGTGGAAGGGTTAGAATTACAGAAAGGCAAAAGTAGAAGGGTAGGGAATGATACTTGTATGTGAATTATTGGGAATTAATTTGGAGATAATTATAGTTTGGGTTAATTGTGTTATTTAGTTTAGTTTGAGTTATTATGATTTAGGATGACTTGTTTAGAATGTTATGACTGATTTAGGATGGTTTGTATAGAAAGTTATGATTAGTTTAAGTATAAATAGGGTCAATTGTGAGGTTATAATTTTGTGGTTTTGATTAATGATAAAAATGACTCTATGTTAATATATTCCTTGTTCTAGTTTTTCTTTCTTTTCTTTGTATGAAGTTTGATCCAATTGCTCCAACAATTCAGCGGAACTATATATAACTAGCGGTTTCCCCCCGTGCTATGTGGCGGGAGCTTAGTTATCGGTTCTGCTCGTTTCGGTATCTACACTTGTTGAAACAACCAAAAGGAAAAAAACTAATAAAACAAAGTCGTGATATACCTAAAAGGATATCTACACGTGTTTTACATCAATCCAAAATCATAAAAATGAATACCGGTTCTGCTACTACGGATATCGGTACCGATGTTTGGTTGAAAACGGTTATGTTCATCACGTATTGATACTTATATATTTTACGATAAAAAATTTACGTTTTTTTAATATTGTTACCTGCACTCGTATAGTTTACTATAAAAATGTGTTGTTCTGAATACCAAAAAATAAATTAATATTCATCGTCGACTGCGATTCAATTTAGTACGATAGCGAGTCATTTTTAATAAAAAATATATCACAACACTGAAAAAAATTAGTTAATTAAATTCGGTTTCTTTAAAAAAAAGTTGAAGAATACATTGATTAGGTGTTTGAATCATTGATTGATAGAGAAAATCGTAATATGATTTAGTGATAATAGAGAGAGAAAGTGAAGAATAGGTTGAAGATTGATGGGTTTTGAAGATGCAGGGAAAAGGAAAGAGAAAGAGTGAAGATGAGATGAGATGAGAAGAAATTGACTAAAATGCTTCACTTTATATTTCTTTGTTATTGGTCACATGTCCTCCCATTATTGCTTCCAATACTTCTACTCAAACCAAACTTTCTATTTGATCCCTCTCTCTAAGGTGCCATTTTTTTAAGAGGTAAAATGTCTGCAGTTTGCGGACCACATCTGCAGACATCTGTAGTAGAAGAGGTGGACCAAATGTCTGCAGTCTGCAAGAAGAAGACTGTTTGTTTTTTTAACTTCTGAACGCTTCTAAAATAAACTGGTGGTGGTGTACGGACGGTGGTGGTGGGTGGTGGTGGTGGACGGTGATGGTGGACGGTGGTGGTGGTAGAGATCGACGGTGGTGGTGGACAGTGGTGGGTGTTGGAGGACAATGGTGGGTGGTGGACGTTGATGGGTGGTGGACAGTGGTGGTGGTGGAGATGGACGGTGGTGGGTGGGGGACGGTGGTGGGGGACAGTGGTGTGTGTTGAAGGACAGTGGTGGGTGGTGGACGTTGATGAGTGTTGGCCGGTGGTGGTGGTGGTGGTGATGGACAGTTGTGGGTGGTGATTGTCACACCCCAACCGATGGCGGAAACATCGGGGTGAGGCACTGAGCGAAACAGATTGTCCAGGAGAATACATAACAACTATTAAATTACCATATATTTAGCATTCACGTCCCATACCATGAACATATAAAGTAAAACAATTTTTACAGACATAGTTCTCAAAGACAAATCATTGTTTCGACAACTCAAATATTATTTAGTTTGTTTCTAGACTCCCCTAGCTTGATTCCACAGAGTTCAGCAATACACAACATCCTAAACACCTGTCACATACGTTAAAATAGGTCAATACACATAGTGTAGAGGTGAGCATACAAGTTTAATAGTATATAGTAGCGAAAGCGATTTACGCCTAACCAACATGTAACACGTAGAAATGTGAAGCATGTAAGCTATCGACAATGAAATATGCACAGACATGACTGCGAGTCATAGAATGCGCAACACATATCACCACTGTGACATGTAAAGAAATACCCTTAACAACCCCTGTCCACGACAGGTGCTGAGTCCAAAACTATAGTACTATCGTTGCTAAGGTGTTAGGCAACAATCACTATGTAAACATAACATACAAGCATTCATCGAATAACACGTATAAAATGCAGAGCGGTTAGCGTATAAAAAGCATATTTGTTGTGTGTCGATGTGATTTAATATAGATAACGTATGTAACACCCAAAAATGCGTTAAGCAAAAAGGGATCGAATATACTTTCAGTTCGTGTTTAACAAAATACACAAGCTTGGATTGAAGGGAGTGCTGGAGAGTTAGCCTGGTCACAGTACGACAGTATGAGCGATGAATAGTGCGTAAAACAGCGTGTCGAGTGAGGTGAGGGACGGAAGGTGATCCGATCGGATGACCGTCCGGACGGATGGTCATCCGGACGGATGACCATTCGGTCGGAGGGTCATTCTTTTGGGAGGGATGAGTTTGTGAATTCTTTGAACTTTTAAGTTTTCGTTGTAGCATTTTGAAAAGTGAAAAGTATCTCTATATGTCCAGCCATCCGGTCGGATGGTCATCCGGACAGATGGCCGTTCGATCGGATGGTGATTCGTTTGAGGATACTGATATTCTTTGAAGTTTTGAAATTTGTTTAAGTGTTGAAAGTAACCAGCCACTTGGTCGAATAGCTGTTCGATCGGATGGTCATCTGATCGGATGGCCATTCGATTGAGCAACTGGTTCGTTTGAAAAATCCGTTAGGTTAAATGTTTTGCGGTTTGACCGAGATGTTATGACAGCATGTTAAACAACGAAAAACCTCATCAAGTCCAATTCATCCGGTCGGACGGGAATCACCCCGTTCGATTCAAACCAACTGTTCTTGACGGAATTTCTGTTCAACCCTGAATCAGTCGTCTCTGCGATAGTAATCCGTTCTCAGTCCGGCACTTCACTAGAGATCGAGTAGAAGGCCTGAACGAGCTAGGGAGGAATTGAGAGAAAATATCCTGAGAGTGCACTGGGTCGGAGGGAGTTGTCACATCAGGTGAACAGTGATGTGACAGGTGAGGTATTTATAGTGAGAGGAGAGAAGGGCAGTGCTAGGGAGACGGGTCGGACGTCCTTTCGATTGTAAGGCCATCTGATCGGATGGTCATCCGAACGGATGACCATTCGATCAAACGGTCGTTCGATCGGACGGCGCATGTGAGTTGGTTTCCGACTTCCGTTTCGTGCATTGAGCGTTGCGTTGCGTTTAATCGAGTAGCGAGTAAGCGATGCGAGAATTTTAAATAATAGTTACACAAATAACATAACTAACATACAACAACATAGGTAACCTTGCGTTTAGCGTTTGCGATTAGATTGCGTTGTGATATAGTTGCGATTGCGTTTTCGAATAACACCTTTAACATATATAAACATGCACAAGTAAAGCACATATTAACACACATATAAAGTCAATAATTGCGATTCGAGTTGCGATGCGATAAGGATGTAATAGCGTTAAGTAGATTGGCGTTTAATTGCATTCATCGCATTGTTACTTCACATATTACAGGTCGTAGAACAAAATAGCGGTAGCTAACGTACGTCGATTATCGAGTCGAGGAGTACAAGCCATAATTAAGTAAGAAATGCCAGATCTGACTAGCAATCTTTTCTTCCTTTGACTTTGACTTTGACTTGTACTTTGACTTCAAAAGTCTGGTTGTTACAGCCTCCCCTACTTTAGGGAATTTCATCCCGAAATTAAGGCGCAGGCGTAACGAATAGCTATGGATACTTAGCCTTCATGTCACTTTCGAGTTCCCAGGTTAACTCAGCGCCGCGTTTACCTTCTCAGCGAACCTTCACTACGGGAATGCGTGAGCGTCGGAGCTTCTTGGTCTATCGGTCCATGATCTCGATTGGCTTTTCCACGAAGTGTAATGTTTCGTCCACTTGTAGATTTAGACGGGCATCATTTAGCCTACTGATTTTAGCCTGGTTAACCTAATTCAAATAACAATGCACACGAAAACTAGGTCAGTAACTTAATACAACTTTTACGACAACTCACGAGATCAAAACCCTCACGACTAATGACAAAGTATAGCCCGGATTCGGGCAGCACTTAAACATCCATCGGACCGGTCTCAATCGATCGGAAATTAAATCGTATCAGTGATCGAGTTATTACCCTGTTATCGCGGTAGAATTTCGTGCTGTGTGTGTTTTGAAGTAAACAGACGATATTGCGGTGTAGAAAACGAGTTTTTACGTCGAACCAACGCCAAATTTCAAGTACCAATGCCCTACATTTATACTGAAAAATCGGCTCCCTCGTGTGGCGCGAAGGCACCCCTCCTAGCATAGGGTAGCCTCGTGTAATTGTAGCCTGGATGAGTCGACGTTTCGCTAAAATTCGATTTTGACAACGAACTGTGAAGATAATATCGATTAGGGAATACCCCCCCCCCCCTGAGTTTTAGGGGCCCTGATCCTAGTTATATATAAAATATGACGCACATGCAGTGACCAGCGAGCATTGACAAAGATGAACTTAATTACTCTTTTTTTTCGACGGATAAATTACGTTGTTAGGCCTTTGGCCTTGGATCACCCAGGTCATGAGGAGGAATTCCGTGGTTGGTATATTATTGCCAGTTTGAACCGGTGTCATATTTTGATCCTGCAAGATTCGACCCTTAGACCTTCCGAGCAGGAACCCACATAAGAAGGTAAACGTTTCCACCTCCCCCAAACCAATTGGTATGCGAATCATTGGCAATTACTCTTTTCTTATTAATTCTCACTCGAGCATATACACACGATTTTTTCAATCTAAAATTTCATTGGTTTATTAAAAACTGGACCTAAAGGGTAGTCGTAGTCGGTCTTCTTCGGAAAAAAACGACCTCTTGGAGCACGTAAGGAAATTCAAAGAGATGAAATATATAAAAAGAATTGTTTTATATATCCTAGATATATTTGTGTAGTTTTACATTTTATGTTATAGTTATTTAACTTTTTCCCTTTATCTTTATCTTTTAATCTTTTATATCCTTGACGAATTGAATTCGTTGTTATACTTAATTGGCGTCTATATTGTTTTAATCTTTTAGTTTTACTAGTGAAAATGCCCACGCGTTGCCGCACGTATTTATATGTTTTTGCCGCACGTTTCGTCGGGTTTCGCGTATTTTATTTATAAAAATAAATTGTTAATTCAACTAAGATATCAATTCGCAGAGAGCAATTAGTATAAACAAAAGAATTGACATTAATAGATAATAGACGACATTTAAAGCCCTTGACTCTAATGAACAAATGGCTATTCAACATCTATTTCTTCATAGAATGTAAAAACACAATTACAAAATATATGCTCCTTAGTTTCGTAAATACAAGTCAATATAATTCCACACAAAAAAAGGGCAATTAAAAAGCAATGGCAGGTAGTCGGGCAACAAGTTGCGCCGCCACCCCATTTTGAATAGAAAAACCAATTCTACTAAATACAAAGTTTGAAACCTTTAGCGACGAAGAATTACTATTAACGACTTTTTGAACCCGATTCAAAAGTCGCACAACGTCAGGAGCGAGACCACCAAAGGTATCAAACGCAAACGGGACAAACACATGTTGATTCTCCAGGCAGGCTTTCTCATGTTTTGCCACTTTGCTCGCCTCTGCCTTGAGCACCGCTTGCCCTATGACAAAGCCCTTCTCCTTGAGCCCGACAAGGGGGGAGACTCCAGTTAGATACAAGCGTGTTTCCCCCTTCCCATCCAAACACAAGGATGTCCGTCGGGCGTAAAGTGGACCTCCCCTCTAAGGGGTCAGTCAGGAAATTTACTGGAGCCTCCTTTTTGGCAGAGATCCCGGCCCGCTTAAGAACATCACATAACACATCTCTCACCCAATCATGCCGATATTTAAACCCTGGTAGCTCTTTACAGTGGATCGCGTGCTCGCCGAAAGAATCCAAACACGCTTTGCGGCATACCGGACATGGCTCGTCAACTGGGAACAAAGGAATCATCAGTCGGTATCTAAGGATAGCACGGTATTCCACAACTGGATTTTAAAGTGATTTGAAACAGCTTTTACCTATGAAAAATGGAGTCTATACTTCTTCTTCTTCTTCTTCTACTTTAGTTTCTGAAATATAAAAATTTAAGGGTAAATTACTTTTTGAGTCCTTGTGTTTTATGGGTTTTAACTAGTTGAGTCCAAAAGCAAAAAGTTTAACGACCTGAGTCCCCATAAGCATTTTTCTTAACCATTTGAGTCCAAATTTCTAACACTGTTAAAATTACTCTGTTAACTTTTGTTAAATGACCAAATTACCCTTTTAATTAAAAAAACTATTTTATTATTAAATATATATATATATATATATATATATATATATATATATATATATATATATATTCTCTAGATCAATATCCAGGTCATAAGTCATGACCAAATTCTCCAGAACTTTCTCTCTCTCTCCCTACCTAAATCATCTCCATCTCACCACCACACCTCCACCATCAACACCACCGTCGCCACACCATCAACACCACCATCGCCACTGCACCTCCACCGTCACCACCACCACTACACCGTCACCACCACAACACCCACTACCTCTGCACCTCCACAACACCCACCACCGGTCCACCTCCACCGTCACCACCACAACACCCACCACCGCTGTACCTCCACCGTCACCACCACCACCACAACACCCACTACCGATTTTCAACAACAACCCGATCCCCATTTCGCTCAATTTCATCATCCTATTCTTCAGTTTCTTCATCTTGTTCATCCAAGACGGATACTAGTTCGATGGTTGGTGAGGGTTGCAGAGGTTGATGCTTGATTTCATATGCAACCACTAAATGATCCTCTTTCGGTGAAGAAACATCGGTCGAGTGAAATTATGAAATTTAGAAGAAATATATGAAATTAAGCGAATTGACTTCCTTTGCAGAAATATCCCCAGGATTTTCATTAAAGTTACACTCGTCCTTCAAACGCACTTTTGCAGGATCATCATCTTTCTACTCCTTTTGCTCAGGTGATTTCTATGAATAAAAAATAAAAATTATATTATTATGCTTCAAAATATGTTTCTTTCATTGTCCCTTCAGTAAAAAGAACAATTAAAAAGTAATTTACCCAATATGGGTGTTTGTTGATGTGGGTTTTTTACAGGTGGTGTTCAGAGGAAGAATTGAGTTTGGGCAATGTTTGTTGTCTGCTGGGGTTGGGTTTTGTAGGATGTTTATTCTTTTCTTGTCTGAGTTTTTGGGTGTGTATCGGTTCTGTTATGTTGTTTGTGGCTGGGACAGTTGTTGGTGGTTGAGGGTGGTGGCTGGGGATGGTTGTTGGTGGTGGCTGGAGAAAGGTAGAGAGAGAGACGGTGGTGGTGGCTGGAGACAGGTAGATAATTTATTTTTATATATATTATATATTAAAAGTAAAAGTTAATGTATTAAAGACTTGTTTCTTGTACTCATGTGCATACAAGACTTGTACTTTGTGTTTAAATGACCAAATTACCCTCATAGTTAACAGACTTGGTGGATGGAGTTAGAAATCTGGACTCAAATGGTTAAAGAAAATGCTTATAGGGACTCAAGTCGTTAAACTTTTTACTTTTGGACTCAACTAGTTAAAACGCATAAAACACAGGGACTCAAAAAGTAATTTACCCAAAATTTAATTTAGTTTAATAAAAATTTATGATATTTCAAAACCAACAAAAGGACATATGTTAAAATGGATACGAGAGGAAGATGATGTTCATATCATATGAAAAGTGCACCCATGTCAAGAGAGCTTCCATCACAACCATGCAAAACCACCATGTTTCCTCTTGTCTTCCCACGTTTCTTATTTTTTCTATGCTTTCCATTTTCAACACTGTTGTTGCAGAAAGCACCAATCAGGCAATCATAAGTTTCGTATAATGACCTGTATATGTAGATAGTGTTTATAACCAATGGGATTGCAATGGGGCGAGTATTAGTAATCTTAGTCAAACACCCGACCCGATACCTGTCGAGTCATTACAGTTCGGATATTAAGTATATCCTTTAGCTTGTTATCAACAAAATTACCTGTTGAGATTCTCAAGTACATTTCTTACTATTTTTAGGTTTATATAATTTTATCACCTAAGGAATGAGAAATATAAAGAACTAAAAAGTGGTGTATTTGTAGATTACTCTGATCAAAGAACAAGAAAAATAAAACAAAAAGGTAATGTTTGTGTATGGCTTGGGTAAACAGGTATTATAAATTTAAGGTAAGTGGGCGGAATGTCACCTAACACTATACCCGTCCCATACTCGCAATATTTTTTAGAAATAATCCGATACCCAAATACTCGTTCAATTACCCATCTTGAATGTTACAGATTACAGGTTTGTCTGTCGGATTCGGGTTAGTTTGTCATCCATAATAATCAATACATACTTTGTAACTATAGACGATCTTCCTGCTGATGTACCACAACAAGACTTGTATTTTTTCTTTTAACCACATGATTGTTTCTGGGTACTTTCTGTAGAAAGTTCAAATGCATGTCAAGGCTCTGCCTTACTCAGTCATTGGAGTTCTGTCTCGAGATGTACGGTTAATATGATATGGGTTATTTTACTAACACTTGTGCATTTTTTAATTTTAATAAGATAATAACCAGGAGAATCACTAGGAAGCTATAGTAGTATCACCTAAGTCAACAATGTAAGTACATTCTCTTTTATAAACACTTTTTGTGAGTCAAATTGTTTTACCAAAACCTCAAATGTTTCAAATACAATTACAGGGATTAAGTCTTTGTAATTCTACAATTGCTGCCAGTATTATGGGGTTTGTTTACAGTACTTGATAACCTTCATAATTGGGCACGGGTATCCAATGTGTGATATGACCATAGTCACAGATCCGTCGAGTGACACGTACTGAACGAGTAATTGTGTAAATATAAACATTGTAATCGCCCTTAATATTGTAATGTGTAACTACTGATGCTTTGCAAAATGTGAAGCCAATTTAATAAACAACGATACCACCCGCTCTATGTACTCTCGCGGCACCCGCCTCCCGAGGCAGGGGGTCGGTGGCTGCGACAGAAGGTGGTATCAGAGCTACAGCCACTGGTTTAAGCCAGCTGACACTTAAATTCCGTGTTAGGAAATAATCTATGTAATTATGTGTAAAAATGTATATTATTGTTTTGTGTTATTTGACTATTTGTTAGTTTACAATATGAGTGAGCAAGGTATGTCAGATGCTTATCGTCACTTAGCTAGTTCACCAAAAGATGAAGGAACATCATCTCAACCAAATCCCTCAGGATACTCAGCTGATACTGAGGAAGGGATATTTATTTTTAAGGCACAGTCTGAGGAATCCTTCACTTCTAAAAAAAGAGGTTGGTTTAATAGGGGAGCACATGAGAGAAGAAAGAGAATGAAGAAATTACAACAACAAAGAGCGATAGTCAGAGCTAATAGGGAAGTGAATGCCCAAACTTAGGAAGCAGTCAATAGGCCACCGTGGGAAGAGGAACTAGATTGAAAGTTGGCAGATTTCCATATGCTAGCCACTACAGCATTCTGGTGGAGACGGCAAACGGAGAATCCATTAAGATTGGTGAAATCTTGCAGGGAGCAAGAATAGAAATCCTGAACCGTCATTTCTTTGCTAACCTTTACCCAATGAATCTAGCTGGATTCGATGTTGTATTAGGAATGGATTGGTTGGAAGCCAATCCTGCTAGTATTTTATGTGATCAAAAGTCAGTACAAGTAAGTACACCAAGTGGTAAAAAGATCACAATTAGAGGAGATAAGCCAACCAGGTCGACAAAATTCATCTCTGTGATGAAAGTTGCTAGTTATGAAAGGAAATGAGGAATAGTATATATGATTTCTGTAATCAATAATACTAAAGGAAAAGAATTAAAAGATATTCCTGTAATATATAAATTCTCAGACGTTTTTCCAGAAGAGTTACCTGGACTACCGCCAGATAGAGAGGTTGAATTTAGGATTCACCTCATACCAGGAACGACACCGATTGCCAAGGCACCATATCGACTAGCGCCAATGGAGATGCAACAACTGAAGAAATAATTGGACGAACTTCTTGATAAAGGTTTTATACAACCAAGTTCATCACCGTGGGGAGCACCGGTGTTGTTTTTCAAGAAGAAAAACGGATCGATGCGTATGTGCATTGATTACCGAGAATTGAACAAGGTTACAATTAAGAATCGGTACCCGCTACCGAGAATGGATGATCAATCGATTAACTTCAAGGAGCTCGATTCTTTTCAAAGGTCAATTTATGCTCAGGATATCATCAGCTGAAAGTTCAGGAAGAGGACATTCCTAAAACTGCTTTCAGAACAAGGTATGGTCATTATGAATTTAGCGTTATGCCATTCAGTTTAACCAATGCCCTAGCCGCATTTATGGACATGATGAACAGGATATGTAAACCATACCTAAATAAATTCATAATTGTTTTTATAAATGATATTCTAATTTACTCTAAGAGTAAAGAGGAACATGGTAGAGTAACATTCCTCACCAACGTCCCAAGTTAACGGGTAAGAGTTATACGACTTGGCAAATCATGGTGGAGTCTATCCTACAAGCATATGGGTTGTTGGACGCTATTGATCTTTGACGGGAGGTTTGATAAAAGCTAAGCGGAATTTAATGCTGAGGGTGTTTGTGTTTTAAATTCTACCAAAAGATGTGTTACTTTAAGTGACAAGGCATAAAGATGCAAATAATGTCTGGGAAACGCTTCGTGCGTGGTATTTGGGAACTGAAATAGTTTAAAAGGTAGGATTTCAAACCCTTAGAACCAAACATGAGATGTTGAAGATGAAAGAAAGTAAATCCGTTGATGAGTTCATGGGAAAACTTAGTGGGATTGCTACGAAGTTGAAGACTCTCGGGTCTAGCTTGGAAGATGAGGTGATGGTAAGAAAGTTATTAAATTCGGTCCCAAATAAGTTTATGCAAAGTATTGCTTTTATTGAGCAATACTTAGAAATACAGAATATGTCACTTGAGAAAGTCGTGGGAAGACTGAATGTCTATGAAGAGGGGATCAAAGACCATGATGAAATTGATGACGATCAAGGTAGGTTTTTACTTTCAAAAGAGGAGTGGCAAGAAAAAACAGAGCACGAAGAGTCTGATCAAGACCAATTTGGAAGAGGGTGAGATCGTAATCGTGAAGGGGTCATGGTTATGGTAGAGGTCGAGTAGGCCGATTCTAATCTAAAGGAGAGAGAGAGAGAGAGAGAGAGAGAGAGAGCTATGTATCAAGATAAGATGCATATGAAGTGTCATAATTGCGACGAGTATGGTCACTATGTGGCTCAGTGCTTTAAGCTAGACCAGATGATGAAGTGGCTCGCTTGTCTCAAGTTGATGAGCCGATGCCTTTCATGTGTGAAGCATGCAAGTATAAACTAGGATTAAGGGGGTAAATGTTGGTTTTAATAATAAGTTTGGTTATTACGTGAAAGTGAAGCTAAAGTGGAAGGGTTAGAATTACAGAAAGGCAAAAGTGGAAGGGTAGGGAATGATACTTGTATGTGAATTATTGGGAATTAATTTGGAGATAATTATAGTTTGGGTTAATTGTGTTATTTAGTTTAGTTTGAGTTATTATGATTTAGGATGATTTGTTTAGAATGTTATGACTGATTTAGGATGGTTTGTATAGAAAGTTATGATTAGTTTAAGTATAAATAGGGTCAATTTTTAGGTTATAATTTTGTGGTTTTGATTAATGATAAAAATGACTCTATGTTAATATATTCCTTGTTCTAGTTTTTCTTTCTTTTCTTTGTATGAAGTTTGATCCAATTGCTCCAACAATTCAACGGAACTATATATAACTAGCGGTTTTCCCTCGTGCTGTGTGGCGGGAGCTTAGTTGGTATCGGTTCTGCTCGTTTCGGTATCTACACTTGTTGAAACAACCAAAAGAAAAAAACTAATAAAACAAAGTCGTGATACACCTAAAAGGATATCTACACGTGTTTTACATCAATCTAAAATCAATAAAATGAATACCGGTTATGCTACTACGGATATCGGTACCGATGTTTGGTTGAAAACGGTTATGTTCATCACGTATTGATACTTATATATTTTACGATAAAAAAATTTACGTTTTTTTTAATATTGTTACCTGCACTCGTATAGTTTACTAAAAAAAGGTGTTGTTCTGAATACCAAAAAATAAATTAATATTCATCGTCGACTGCGATTCGATTTAGTACGATTGCGAGTCATTTTCAATAAAAAATATATCACAATACTGAAAAAAATTTAGTTAATTAAATTCGGTTTCTTTAAAAAAAGTTGAAGAATACGTTGATTGGGTGTTTGAATCATTGATTGATAGAGAAAATCGTAATATGATTTAGTGATAATAGAGAGAGAAAGTGAAGAATAGGTTGTAGATTGATGGGTTTTGAAGATGCAGGGAAAAGGAAAGAGAAAGAGTGAAGATGAGATGAGATGAAATTGACTAAAATGCTTCACTTTATATTTGTTTGTTAATGGTCACATGTCCTCCCATTATTGCTTCCAATACTTCTACTCAAACCAAACTTTCTATTTGATCCCTCTCTCTAAGGTGCCATTTTTTTAAGAGGTGAAATGTCTGCAGTTTGCGGACCACATCTGCAGACATCGGTAGTAGAAGAGGTGGACCAAATGTCTGTAGTCTGCAAGAAGAAGACTGTTTGTTTTTTTAACTTCTGAACGCTTCTAAAATAAACTGGTGGTGGTGTACGGAAGGTGGTGGTGGGTGGTGGTGGTAGACGGTGATGGTGGACGGTGGTGGTGGTAGAGATGGACGGTGGTGGTGGACAGTGGTGGGTGTTGGAGGACAGTGGTGGGTGGTGGACGTTGATGGGTGGTGGACAATGGTGGTGGTGGAGATGGACGATGGTGGGTGGGGGACGGTGGTGGGGGACAGTGGTGTGTGTTGAAGGACAGTGGTGGGTGGTGGACGTTGATGAGTGGTGGCCGGTGGTGGTGGTGGTGATGGACTGTTGTGGGTAGTGATTGTCACACCCCAAACGATGGCGAAAACATCGGGGTGAGGCATTGAGCGAAACAGATTGTCCAGGAGAATCCATAACAACTATTAAATTACCATATATTTAGCATTCACGTCCCATACCATGAACATATAAAGTAAAACAATTATTACAGACATAGTTCTCAAAGACAAATCATTGTTTCGACAACTCAAATATTATTTAGTTGTTTCTAGACTCCTCTAGCTTGATTCCACAGAGTTCAGCAATACACAACATCCTAAACACCTGTCACATACGTTAAAATAGGTCAATACACATAGTGTAGAGGTGAGCATACAAGTTTAATAGTATATAGTAGCGAAAGCGATTTACGCATAACCAGCATGTAACACGTAGAAATGTGAAGCATGTAAGCTATCGACAATGAAATATGCACAGACATGACTGCGAGTCATAGAATGCGTAACACATATCACCACTGTGACATGTAAAGAAATACCCTTAACAACCCCTGTCCACGACAGGTGCTGAGTCCAAACTATAGTACTATCGTTGCTAAGGTGTCAGGCAACAATCATTATGTAAACATAACATACAAGCATTCATCGAATAACACGTATAAAATGCAGAGCGGTTAGCGTATAAAAAGCATATGTGTTGTGTGTCGATGTGATTTAATATAGATAACGTATGTAACACCCAAAAATGCGTTAAACAACGAAAAACCTCATCAAGTCCAACTCATCCGGTCGGACGGGAATCACCCCGTTCGATTCAAACCAACTGTTTTTGACGGAATTTCTGTTCAACCCCTGAATCAGTCGTCTCTGCGATAGTAATCCGTTCTCAGTCCGGCACTTCACTAGAGAACGAGTAGAAGGCCTGAACGAGCTCAGATTCTTATCGGTTCCGAGTAAAAGTGAAGAATGTATGAAGAAAAGTTTGAAACGCTTGAAAAATGTCTAGATTTAGGTGAAATCAGTGTTTAAACATGTGGAAATCCTTTAGATCTGAGCTATTCTTGGTGTGATGAGGTCACACTTCAGTGTTCATAAGAACACTATGATGACGTCACCTTAGAACAACCCGAATCAGTGGATTTCACGGTGGAAAAGTAAGATTTCTTGGAGAAGATGATGTGATAGTGTGTGTAGATGATAGAAGTACAAGATTTGGAGTGAAAACTTACAAGAATCGCGAGGAATTGAGAGAAAATAGCCTGAGAGTGCACTGGGTCGGAGGGAGCTGTCACATCAGGTGAACAGTGATGTGACAGGTGAGGTATTTATAGTGAGAGGAGAGAAGGGCAGTGCTAGGGAGACGGGTTGGACGTCCTTTCGATCGGAAGGCCATCCGATCGGATGGTCATCCGAACGGATGACCAGGCGATCGAACGGTCGTTCGATCGGACTGCGCATGTGAGTTGGTTTCCGACTTCCGTTTCGTGCGTTGAGCGTTGCGTTGCGTTTAATCGAGTAGCGAGTAAGCGATGCGAGAATTTTAAATAATAGTTACACAAATAACATAACTAACATACAACAACATAGGTAACCTTGCGTTTAGCGTTTGCGATTAGATTGCGTTGTGATATAGTTGCGATTGCGTTTTCGAATAACACCTTTAACATATATAAACATGCACAAGTAAAGCACATATTAACACACATATAAAGTCAATAATTGCGATTCGAGTTGCGATGCGATAGGGATGTAATAGCGTTAAGTAGATAGGCATTTTATTGTATTCATCGCATTGTTACTTCACATATTACAGGTCGTAGAACAAAATAGCGGTAGCTAACGTACGTCGATTATCGAGTCGAGGAGTACAAGCCATAATTAAGTAAGAAATGCCAGATCTGACTAGCAATCTTTTCTTCCTTTGACTTTGACTTTGACTTGTACTTTGACTTCAAAAGTCTGGTTGTTACAGCCTCCCCTACTTTAGGGAATTTCTTCCCGAAATTAAGGTGCAGGCGTAACGAATAGCTATGGATACTTAGCCTTCATGTCACTTTCGAGTTCCCAGGTGAACTCGGCGCCGCGTTTACCTTCCCAGCAAACCTTCACTATGGGAATGCGTGAGCGTCGGAGCTTCTTGGTCTATCGGTCCATGATCTCGATTGGCTTTTCCACGAAGTGTAATGTTCGTCCACTTGTAGATCTTCAAGAGGTACATGTAAATTCTGCTCGGCTAGACACTTTTTGAGGTTCGAAACATGGAAAGTCGGGCGAACGTTGCTGAGTTCCTCCGGTAATTCGAGTATGTAGGCCACTTTGCCAATTCTTTCCAGAATTTTAATGGGTCCAACATATCGAGGCACGAGCTTTCCTTTCTTGCCGAATCGGATCACCCCCTTCCAAGGTGAAACCTTTAGGAGTACGTGATCGCCAACGTCAAATTCAAGGGGCTTGCGGCGTTTATTGGAGTAACTCTTTTGATGAGTCCGAGCTTTCAGGGGATCGTGTCGTATCTGGAGGATCTTGTCAGTCGTTTCTTGCAATAACTCAGGACCGGTAATTTGCGTATCTCCGATCTCATGCCATACAATAGGCGATCGACATTTTCTTCGATATAGTGCCTCAAATGGTGCCATTTGAATGCTAGAATGATAACTGTTGTTGTACGAGAATTCAACTAAAGGTAAATGCGAGTCCCAATTACCACCGAAATCTATCACACACGACCGAAGCATGTCTTCGAGGGTGCGAATCGTGCATTCAGTCTGACCGTCGGTTTGGGGATGGAAAGCGGTACTTAGATTAAGAGTAGTACCGAGAGCAGATTGAAACGTTTCCCAAAGGCGCGAGGTAAACCGACCATCGCGGTCAGAGATGATATCACGAGGTGTCCCATACCGACAAATGACTTCGTCTGTATAGATCCGTACTAATCGTTCTACCTTAAAGTCTTCTCGTATCGGCAGAAAATGAGCAAATTTAGTAAGACGATCAACGATAACCCAAACGCTATCCTGACCTGATGACGTGCGGGGAAGTTTCGTTATGAAGTCCATAGCTATACTCTCTCATTTCCACATAGGGATCACGGGTAGTACAAGTAAGCCAGAGGGCCTTTGCTGTTCAGCCTTGACCTTCGAACAAGTCAGGCACTTCGAAACATAGACAACGATATTCTTCTTCATACCAGGCCACCAATACCTAAGACGAAGCTCATGGTACATCTTGTCGGCACTGGGATGAATGGAGTATCGAGACTTGTGAGCTTCAGTCAACAATATTTCCCAAAGGTTATTGCGACTTGGAATCCAGATGCGATCGAGATAGTAATAGATACCGTTCGATTTGGTGACAAGTTGGGCTTCAACACCACACTTCTTCATTTACTCTCTCCAGGTATTCTCAATGAAGCATACATGCTGAGCGTCACGAATTAGAGCTTCGAGGTCGTGCTGGGCTTGAGTATTACGAATGCTGTGCAAATAGCTTCGTCAGCTTATAGAGTCGGCAACGACATTTGCCTTGCCAGGGTGGTAACGAATCTCACAGTCGTAATCGTTGAGAAGTTCTAGCCATCGGCGTTGGCGCATATTCAGTTCTTTCTGGTTTAAGATATGTTGCAGGCTCTTATGGTCGGTGAAGATCGTACACTTGGTACCGTAAAGGTAGTGTCGCCAGATCTTCAACGCAAAAACAACTGCACCAAGCTCGAGATCGTGGGTTGTATAGTTCTTCTCGTGGATCTTGAGCTGTCGAGAGGCGTACGCGATAACCTTCTCTCGTTGCATAAGAACACAACCGAGGCCGAGGTTAGAGGCATCGCCATAGACTATGAAGTTATCATTTTTGTCGGGTAATGCGAGGATAGGAGCATTGCAGAGCATATGCTTGAGAGTCTGAAAGGATTGCTCTTGTTCGGTTCCCCAAACAAAAGACTTGTCCTTATGCGTCTGGGAGGTAAGCGGAACGACGATTTTTGAGAAATCAGTGATGAATCGACGGTAATAGCCCGCCAATCCGAGGAATGAACGAACTTCGAACGGTGATTTTGGTGTAACCCAACTTTTAACTGCTTCAATCTTCGCAGGGTCAACGTGTATACCTTGACTATTGACGATGTGACAGAGGAATTGAACCTCCTCTAGCCAAAATTCACACTTGGAGAACTTGGCATAGAGTCAATTCCCTTGGAGTAATTCGAGAACCAAACGTAGATGTTGCGCGTGTTCGGCTTTCGATTTCGTATAGATAAGGATATCATCGATAAACACGATGACGAAGTGGTTGAGAAAGGGTTTACACACGCGATTCATCAAATCCATGAAAACTGCGGGTGAGTTGGTTAAACCAAAGGGTATAACGATGAATTCATAATGGCCCTATCGGGTTCGGAAAGCGGTTTTAGGTATATCTTCCTCCTGGATTCATAACTGATGATAACCTGAGCGTAAGTCGATCTTCGAGAAACACGTAGAGCCTTGCAATTGATCAAATAAATCATCGATTCGGGGTAGGGGATAGCGATTCTTGATAGTCAGCTTATTCGATTCCCTATAATTGATGCACATCCGGAACGATCCGTTCTTCTTTTTGACAAAAAGGACAGGTGCGTCCCAAGGAGAGGTGCTAGGGCGAATGAAGCCTTTATCAAGCAATTCCTGGAGTTGACTCGAGAGTTCGCGCATTTCAGACGGAGCGAGGCGATAGGGAGCTTTAGCAACAGGATTAGCCCCAGGAATGAGGTCTATTCGGAAATCAATATCACGACTCAGGGGTAGACAAGGTAATTCCTCAGGAGAGACAGCAGGAAAATCACGAACCACAAGCACCTTATCCATTGCCTTCTTTTCCTTTTCCTCCGCTACTACGATGTGCGCCAAGAAAGCTTTGTATTCCTTTCGGTGATACTTGCTCGCTTGTATGCACGACATGAGCTTGAGATCCTTCGATGAGACTTCGCCATAGACACAGAGTTGATCTCCATTAGCGAGAGAGAAATGAATCATCTTATTAAAACAAACGACTTCAGCACGATTTTCGCGAAGAAAATCCATGCCTACTATGATATCTAAACTACCAAGCTGCATCGGGATAAGGTCGATCGGGAAGACGTGATTGTTAAGTTTATGCGTACAATCACGGAGAACAGAACTAACAGTGACGGTTCTTCCAGTGGCAACTTCTACGTCGAACGTCGTAGGGAGATTAGCGTGTTTACGTTTTAGGAGCTTTTCGAATTCCAACGATACAAAACAGTTATCGTTTCCAGTATCAAATAAACACGAAGCATATATACCGTTGACAAGAAACGTACCATTGACAACATTGTTGTCATTTTGCGCCTGGCAGACATTGATGTTGAAAGCTCTGCCGCGGGCTACTTGTTGAGCTGGCTGCTGCTGTTGATGTTGTTGCTGGGGCTCTTGCTTCACCACTCTGTTCGGGCAGAAGTTTGCGAAGTGGTTTGGATCACCACATGTGAAGCAGGCTCTTGCGTGAGCAGCGGGAGCAGGAGCTGCTTGTTGGCCCTGGGGAGCGGGAGGAGGAGCTGGCAGTGCAACAGCTTGAACTTGAGCTTGAGCTTGACGGGGACTAGTACGGCAGTTGGCTGTAGAGTGGCCGTAAAGGTCGTAGTGAACACAAAATCGACATGCGATCTCAACAAGATTATGGTAAGTACAAGTAGGGCACAGTGGGTGCGGACCAGTGTATGCACGTTTTGCAGGAGGTGCATTGGTCATGGGTGCAGCTACTTGTCAGTTCTGGGGTTGAGCAGGGATAGCATTGAGAGGAGCGGCGGTGACAGTACGGTTCTTGTTGTTGTTGCTCTTGCGCTTGCGGCATGAAGATTTTGACCCTTGCGGTGCGGCGGTTTCAGGGGCGGGAGAAGAGGTGACTTGGTGGAGACTCTTGGTGGTGTTCTTGAAGTAACCAACCCTAACTCGCTTGTCATTGATTTCTGCAGCAAGTAGATAAGTCTCTTCGATGGTGGTCGTCTTGGCGCTTGCACGAAATCAGCAACACAATCGGGTAAAGCGCGGATATATTTCTTGATTGTGATGTCGGGAGTTGAGACTTGGCCGGGACAGATGATGCTTAGCTGCTTAAATCGTGAAGTTAGTCCGACATTGTCGCCACCTTCTTACTTAATGTTCCAAAACTCGTCCTCCAGCTTCTGAAGCTCGTGTGGGGGACATAACTCTTTCATCATGATTTCTTTCAGTTCCTCCCAAGTAAGCCCAAAGGTTGTGTCACACCCCAACCGATGGCGGAATCATCGGGGCGCGGCACTAGGCGAATCAGATTGCTCAAGAGAATCCATAACAACTATATTGCGATAATATTTAATACATTCTTTATCCCATACTAACAAATAATACAATCACATAAGTTATCACAGATTTCTTGTCCTCTCGAACAATACAAATCCGACAACCCAGATTTTTAGTTGAGTTTCTAGACTTCCTAGCTTGATTTGATATAGCCTGCGATCTAACCTGCAACATACGTTAAAATATTTGTCAATACAAAAGTATTGGCGAGTATACAAGTTTGACATGTATAGCGTAATAAATAAAAAAAGTGTTGCGAATTTCCACATGCATAAACGTAACACACGACATATATACTCACAAGACTGATACTACCAACTAAGTCCTCGATGCTCGAATATGCGATGGCAAACTAGACCCCGTCGGGCGCAATAGTACTATACTAGTCGTGGTGGGACGTCACGAGTATAAGCCCTAACACATATGCAACTAGCATCACGTATATTTATGCATAACAGTTATTCGCAAGTGATGATTCGATTTATAGAATAATTTGTTTGATAAGTTCGATTTGTTAGAAACGTATGTTACACCCAAAATGCGATTAAAAAGGGTTCAGGTATACTCACAGTGCGCGTTTAGCGAGAATACAACTTGATTGGATCAGTTGCGAGTTCGTCTGCGTTGAACATTGAGCGGTATTGTAAACGATGCACGATTAAGCGGGTAATAGCGTCAAAACGTCAGTTATCCGGTCGAATGGTGCTCATCCGTTCGGATGACATGTTGATTGGGTCGGATGGCTGTCATCCGGTCGGATAACGTGTTAATTGGGTTGGATTGCTGTCATCCGTTCGGATGACATGTGGTCCGTTCGGATGACATGTGGTCCGATCGGATGACATGTGGTCCGTTCGGATGACATGTGGTCCGTTCGGATGACATATGGTCTGTTCCGATGACATGTGGTCCGTTCCGATGACATGTGGTCCGTTCGGATGACACGTCTGTTTTAGCGTTCCGAACAACTGTTTTCGAGTGTTTTTGGAAGGAATAAATGCGGTTTTACTGGGACAGTGTAATTTCGTATTAACAATTGAAATTTCCATCAGTTCCGACCCGTTCTAACGGCCGGGAATCACCCCGTTCCATCAGATCTGGCCGTTCTTGACGGTTTCTCATGTTTAACTCGAAATCGCACAGTTCCTTGGTTAAATACATAGATTTTTAGGTGAGATTGTTGTAAAAACACGTGGAAATCACCCAGATCTGAGTCGTTTATGGTGGAATGAGGTCACACTTTGAAGTTCATATGAACCCTTGGTGACATCACCTTAAAACACCTCAAATCAGTAGATTGCACGGTTAAAAATTGAGTTTCAAAAGACAGAATGATGTAGAATTGAGTGTAGATCATAGAAGTACAAGGTTTTAGGTTGAAATCTTACCGAAATCGCGAGGAATCGAGAGAAAAGGGTCCTGAAGCGTGCTTGGTCGAGTGGGAGCTGTCACATCACTTGAACAGTGATGTGACATGCTATTTATAGGCAAAAAGTGGGAAATGGAGGTGTTGGGTCGGATGGCCCATCCGTTCGGATGGCCACTCCGGCGCGGGGAGCTTCTTCGTTTTCGATCGTTGCGATAGTTTCTTGGAGTACGCGCTTTCTATAGTTAATTTATATTATTACTATATATGTCTATATATACCACTAGGGGTCATATTTACGTATCCATAATTCAAAGTTTCGATATAACAATCGGTTTTCGTTTCGAGCGTGCGATTACTAGCGACGTTTCACAGCCATCAAGAAGGGTAGTATAGGTCCTTTCTTGATGTCACCGTGAACGTTATTGTGTGTTGTGCCACAAAGACTGACGGGGTACCACTCACTCGTATTGTCATCATCGTCACGACGACTGGAGCTGTAGCACTCACCCGAGAGTCTTTGTTAGCGTTAAATGCCTGCGTTCGACACATCACAGCCACCGAGGAGGGTAGAGTAGGTCCTCACTCAATGTCATCGTGAGTGTTTGTGATGTAACGATAATGTATTGCGAAAATATGCGATTATCCTTCGAATAGCGATGTATGCGACATAGTTACATTATGATCCGAATCTCTGGTGCTAGGCGTAACGAGTATATAGAGTAGTAACAATGCACGAAAGTGCGGGTTATTATAGGTTGCGTCGTTTCCTCGCCTGTTTCTTTCGGCAGTCCACCAATCCAGATCCCTGGACTGGAAGACGCCAGTTGCGTTGACAGTGCGGAGGTTATCGGGACAACTGCTTTGGTGAAGAGTGACTTCAATTGAGTCGAACCATTGAAACATGGCACTGGGCCCGTCTACCCCAGTGAAGTCTTTGGGGCCGCAGGCCTTAAACTGCTTGAAGCTAAAAGTAGCTCGCAGAGAGTTGGTCCTAGATTCCTCAGAGGACTTGCTACCAATTTCGTTGATTTCACTGACGATTTGCGGAATGACCTTAGCCATTTCCTTGGAGACTAGCGAGGCGATGCGTTTGTCAGCTTGGTTGCGGCGGGTAGCGCGAGAAATATGTGATCCAAATGCGACATTGTCTGCAACAGACATCGTCATAGGATTCAGACATGATATAATCGAATCTCACCTCACAACCATACTTATTATTACTAGATAAAGCTCAGTAACACGTCGAACACACATAGGCACATAATCCACATAGGCACGTAAACACATAAGCATATGAGCACATAATCAACTATATTTTGCACGTATTCACCTACATATATTGCACGTATTCGCCTATTATTCAAGTTTCGCGAGCGCGTTCGAGAGTAGCGAGTGCGAGTAGCGAGTAACATAAGCGAGTCACATAGCATGCGATTTGTTAACGTCTTGAGATGAGTGCACAGTGCGGGTTGTGCTCGTTTATCAAAGCGAAAAGTGGAAAGCGAATAAGCCTCCAAAATCGAAACACATAAATACATAAAACCACATAAAAACATTAAAATCACACATAAAGCGATAATTCACAGAGTCAGTGGCTGCGAACTCAGAATCAAAACACATAAACACATAAAATCAGCAACTGCAGGCTTGAAATCGAAGCGTCTAGGTGTGAGACATCGACTACCCAAAGTGATTCGACTATTCTCAAGGACCTCGAGTACACGCTTTGGCCTAATGGACTGTGCTCCTTCTCCGACACGCGGTGAATGGCACGCATCCTTTTGGCCATTGCGTGAGCTGAGTCGTTCGAATCTATCGAGACTTCGGTGAGAGTTTTATAAAACCAAAATAGGGAGCGAAATAAGTCATCAAGGTTCGGGTTTCACCCCTAACTTAACGACTACATTCCTGTTTGTGTGATAGAATTACAAGATAGAGGGGGATAATCTCGTCGAAGTGTGGATTTCACTCCTGATTCAACGCAAATTCTCGTGTTTATAGTAAAAAATACGCGTCGAGCGAGTGATCTAATCGAGAGTTTACGGTTTTCACACCTAGCCTCGATCCAATCACTCGTTCATTTTCAAAAAATAATCGTGTGTGTTGTGCTTGCATTCCTTTCCTAAGGCCATATCATGCGGTGTTCGTGCGAGAATAAGTTTGAGAGAGCGTAGCAGTAATAGGCTCGTGCAGAACCCCTACCGGGCTGGCACAAGGCGGTCAGTTGGTACTTAGACTATAGACAAGGTCGTTCCTAAGACATCGACCCGGACTAGGTCGAGTCTTGCCTAATTCCCTATAGCTATGGCTCTGATACCAATCTGTCACACCCCAACCGATGGCGGAAACATCGGGGTGAGGCACTGAGCGAAACAGATTGTCCAGGAGAATCCACAACAACTATTAAATTACCATATATATTTAGCATTCACGTCCCATACCATGAACATATAAAGTAAAACAATTATTACAGACATAGTTCCCAAAGACAAATCATTGTTTCGACAACTCAAATATTATTTAGTTTGTTTCTAGACTCCCCTAGCTTGATTCCACAGAGTTCAGCAATACACAGCATCCTAAACACTTGTCACATATGTTAAAATAGGTCAATACACATAGTGTAGAGGTGAGCATACAAGTTTAATAGTATATAGTAGCGAAAGCGATTTATGCATAACCAACATGTAACACGTAGAAATGTGAAGCATGTAAGCTATCGACAATGAAATATGCACAGACATGACTGCGAGTTGTAGAATGCACAACACATATCACCATTGTGAAACATGAAGACATACCCTTAACAACCCCTGTCCACGACATGTGCTGATTCCAAACTATAGTACTATCGTTGCTAAGGTGTCGGGCAACAATCACCGTGTAAACATAACATACAAGCATTCATCGAATAACACGTATAACATGCAGAGCGGTTAGCGTATAAAAAGTATTTGCGTTGTGTGTCGATGTGATTTAATATAGATAACTTATGTAACACCCAAAAGTGCGTTAAGCAAAAAGGGATCGAGTATACTCACAGTTCGTGTTTAACAAATAAACACAAGCTTGGATTGAAGGGAGCGCTGGAGAGTTAACCTGATCACAGTATGACAGTATGAGCAATGAACAGTGCGTAAAACAACGCGTGAGTGAGGTGAGGGACGGATGGTGATCCGATCGGATGACTGTCCGGACGGATGGTCATCTGGACGGATGACCATTCAGTCGGAGGGTCATTCGTTTGGGATGGATGTGTTTGTGAATTGTTGAACTTTGAAGTTTTCGTTGTAGCATTTTGAAAAGTGAAAAGTATCTCTATATGTCCAGCCATCCGGTCGGATGGTCATCCGGAGGGATGGCCGTTCAATCGGATGGTGATTCGTTTGAGGATACTGGTATTCTTTGAAGTTTTGAAATTTGTTTAAGTGTTGAAAGTTACCAACCACTTGGTCGAATAGCCGTTCGATCGGATGGTCGTCCGATCGGATGGCCATTCGATTGAGCAACTGGTTTGTTTGAAAAATCCGTTAAGTTAATAGTTTTGCGGTTTGACCGAGACGTTATGACGACGTGTTAAACAACAGAAAACCTCATGAAGTCCAACTCATCCGGTCGAACAGGAATCACCCTGTTCGATCCAAACCAGCTGTTCTTGACGGAATTTCTGTTCAACCCGTGAATCGGTCGTCTCTGTGATAGTAATCCGTTCTCAGTCCGGCACTTCACTAGAGAACGAGTAAAAGGCCTGAACGAGCTCAGATTCTTATCGGTTCCGAGTAAAAGTGAAGAATGTTTGAAGAAAAGTTTGAAACACTTGAAAAATGTCTAGATTTAGGTGCAATCTGTGTTTGAACATGTAGAAATCCTTTAGATCTAAGCTATTCTTGGTGTGATGAGGTCACACTTCAGTGTTCATAAGAACACTATGCTGACGTCATGTTAGAACAACCCGAATTAGTGGATTTCACGGTGGAAAAGTAAGATTTGTTGGAGAAGATGATGTGATAGTGTGTGTAGATGATAGAAGTACAATATTTGGAGTGAAAACTTACAAGAATCGCGAGGAATAGAGAGATAATAGCCTGAGAGTGCATTGGGTCAGAGGGAGCTGTCAGATCAGGTGAACAGTGATGTGACAGGTGAGGTATTTATAGTGAGAGGAGAGAAGAGCGGTGCTAGGGAGACGGGTCGGACGGCCTTTCGATCGGATGGCCATCCGATCGGATGGTCATCTGGTCGGATGACCATTCGATCGAACGGTTTTGATCGGACGACGCGTGTGAGTTGGTTTCCGACTTCCGTTTCGTGCGTTGAGCGTTGCGTTGCGTTTAATCGAGTAGCGAGTAAGCGCTGCGAGAGTTTTAAATAATAGTTACACAAATAACATAACTAACATACAACAACATGGGTAACCTTGCTTTTAGCGTTTGCGATTAAATTGCGTTGTGATAGAGTTGCGATTGCGTTTTCGAATAACACCTTTAACATATATAAACATGCACAAGTAAAACACATATTAACACACACACATAAAGTCAATAATTGTGATTCGAGTTGCGATGCGATAGCGATGTAATAGCGTTAAGTAGATTGGCGTTTAATTGCGTTCATCGCATTGTTACTTCACATATTACAGGTCGTAGAACAAAATAGCGGTAGCTAATGTACATCGATTATCGAGTCGAGGAGTACAAGCCATAATTAAGTAAGAAATGCCAGATCTGATTAGCAATCTTTTCTTCCTTTGACTTCAAAAGTCGGGTTGTTACAATGGTGGTGGGTGGTGGACGGTGGTGGTGGTGGTGATGGACGGTGGTGGGTGGTGGTGGTGATGGACGGTGGTGGTCGGTGGTGGTGGGTGGTGTTGTTTAACCCTCTGCACACCTTAAAAGATCTTAGAAGTGGCTGGACCAAGTCTGCACCAAGAAGACCTCGCGCAGACCTTTTTTAATGAAACTTCTTCGGAAAAACAAACAGTCTGCGCGTGGTCTGCGCCGTGCAGACAGAAGAGCCTGCGCAAAGGTTTTATGAAAAAACAAACAACAGCTAAATCAATATACATAAGTTGTTAAATCTTTTTTTATATCTTTGCATCAGTCATGTTAAAAATTATATATTTAGCAAAAAAGAATATTTAAAATCCAAGAAAACCTAAAATTACCATGTTTTGACCCTCTAAATTCTACAAATGACAATATATATTATATATAAAACTTAGGATTTTATAACAGTTAAACGTGTACAAACCATTATCACAATTATATAGCTTATTAATAAGTTGAAGAATTGAAATAATTAAGCTATTGGCTATTGCCTTATTAATAAGTTATAGTTAACCAAGAGCGATAAATAATGTCATTATTTTTATAATAATATATAGTTTTTTATATATTATAATACTTTATTATTATATTTACTTTTAATAATATATTTTTAATTTTTTTCCTTTTTTAAAACCATATATTTCCTTTACCATTTTTTAATTATTTTTTTTAGAACATATATTAATTTATCGATTAATTTGATACTTCTTTAATGGTTTACGTTTATAACTTTTTTTTTTTCTAAAACGTAAGTATGTAGTTGTGCTTGATTTTTTCTCTGAGATTCCGTTATAAGTTTTGTTAAAAACGAAGTTGTACTCAAAATAAAGTATTTATTTGATATTATAAAACGGTATGATGATAAACTAAACCGTTCTAATGGTCTGGCTGTCTAAACAACATGTTTTATTTTCAAATCACGTTTGTTTTATATTATCATTTGCTCGGTTTCACCTTAACGCGCGACTTAAAAAAAAAACTAGTTGTAATAATTAAACTATAAGCTATTGCATTTTCTGTTTTAGTTTTCAGGTTTTATAAACTTTACATGTTTGAAAATTTTAGAACTCTACGATTTTTTAACCTTTTATATATTAACTAATAAATCTGTTAACTATGCAATCAGTTATAATATTAACACCTATATAAAGAAGCAACCTCTTAGTGTATATGTGGGTTGTAACTTGTGCTTAGGGGGTTTTTCAAAAAAAAAAACTAGAATTTTCATTTTTAACCCTAAAGTTTTTATCTTTAACAATTTAAGTTTAAAGTTTAATATTTGTTTCCTTTTAACCCTAAAGTTTTAATATTTGACAATTTAAGTTTAAAGTTTAAAGTTTTAATCTTTGGTAATTTAACCCTTTTGATTAATTTGATTTTTCACTTCTAATTCAAAAGTTTCTATCTTATATGATTTAACCACTTTGATTAATTTGATTTTTCACTTATAATTCAAAAGTTTCCATCTTTTGCAATTTAACCACTTTGATTTTTTTTACTTATGTGTGGTAATCTTTGCTTTGGGGTTTTTTAAACAAAAAATGGTTATGCATATGGTTGTTAAAACCTTGGCTTTTGGGGGTTTTTTAAAAAAAAATAATGTTTTTACTTTTTACCCAAAAGTATTTCATAAATTACTTTTAACCCAAAACTATTTGTTTTTTTTTTTACTTTTAACACAAAACTTTTTATCTTTTGCAATCTATCCTCACAACTTTTTTTTATTTTCAGCTTTTGTCCTTTATAGTTTTTGTTTTCCGCAAATTTTTCGCTTTATACTTCGTTCTAAATTTTGTGACTTAACACATCGGAACGTGCGTCTTTGGTTTAACGTTTTTACGTTTCGTTCTAAATTTTACGAGTTAACACGACGCAACGTGCGTGTGTGGGTGAACGTTTTTACATCGTCTATTTTTTCCCGTTTGACAGGTTCAACATAACGTGCGCGCCTTAAATCGACTTAGTTATAACTAAAGAATCCCCGCCGCATTGCGGCGGGTTGTAATTCTAGTTTACTTAATTTTGTAGTCCAGAGTTGGTGTTTACTGGGGTAGGTATTATCAATTAATAAATAGACTTATGGAGGTTGACTTCACTTCAGTTGACTTCTATAAATTCAGGTCTTAGCTTTCCAGATCTCAATTGATAAGTAAGAACAGCATTGCTTCAAGATTGAAAGAACACAAGTACAGGCTATGCTCATACTGCTGTTCTTATAATTCTATATATTCCAGTTATATTACTTACTAATTGCTATGACATTGCAGCGTGCCAAAAAGATGAGCAACTCAACTACAGGCTATGCTCATACTTTTTTTCATATTCCTTTATTGCCGCCACCAACGCCACCACCAATGCCACCACGACCAAACCTACCTTGTTTAGAATTACTTGAAGGTAATATCTCAACTGCTTCTTTTGTTGATCTCTCCTTTACTGCCTTCCATCCCGTAAAAGGTATACAATGTCTATTTTTAATAAGTTATAATGGAGTGACTTATTGACTTTTCCCTGATAATTTCATGCCAAACAGCTTTTAACTTTTTAAAAGTCAATAAGCTAATAAGTCACTAAAATCAGCAATCCCAAACACCCATTAAATCAAATGACAATCAGATTCTTTTGTCGAAGAATTCAACACCAGAGAAGATCAAAACATGAACAAAATCAGATTCACAAAAGATTATCAACTTCTATTGATTCTAACTAGAATGCTTGCAATGAACTGAAAGATAATATAAGAGAAGGGACAAAATCTGGCAACTAACCTAATTATACCCCCAAAATGAATAATAGGTTGTTAACGTCTCACTAACAACCTACTTACAAATTTAACCCACAACTATCATCTGTTTACACTTTTAACCCTCCGACTTGAAACTTGTGAAACTAACAATCCAAAACTAAAGTAAAGGTAACAACCAGTTGACCAAGTTGTTAATGTAGCCCAAGATCACAGGTTTATGAACAAGAAGAAGAATTGAGAATCAAACAATAAATTTTATTGAGTAATATTGCAAGGAATCAATCTGAATTGAAACCTTGACTTGTTCGATACATATATATACACATGAAGCGACCCTTCTACAATTCTAAGATAAATACAAAGGTTTACATATTCGACCCTTCTACTACTTATTAATTACATATAATACATAAACTACAATTCTAACTATTTACATAATAGACCCATTAACTTTCAATCTAACTTGGTTAACAATGATGAGGCTAAAAGTTAACATGACTTCCGTTACATAACACATCTGTTGATTGAAGTTGATATGTGAAGTAACATTAATTAGCACTGGTAAACCTCAAGTTGAGGGAAACTGTGTGTGACAAAATTGTTTAAATTGAAGGTACTAGAGAAAAGTACGTAAGTATTGGCGTTCCACTTTACGAAGCGGCAATCAGAGGAGATTGGAAGGCTGCTGAATCCATCCTTGAAAACAAGCAAGATCTGATACGTTTTGCAATCACTGAAAACGAGGAAACACTGCTTCATATCGCAGCATCAGCAGAAAGCACTAAGGGTGTGGAAGAATTTGTGATAAATCTCGTAAGTTTGATGGAGGAAAAGGATCTGGAGTTACAGAATAGAAGCTACGATACTGCCCTCAATTTAGCAGCTATGGTGGGTAATGAAATAGCCGCGAGGATAATGGTGGAAAAGAATCCTACATTGATGGATATCCCTGGTAAGAGGGGAGAGATGCCACTCTACATGGCTGCTTTATATGGAAAGCCTGCCATGGTGAGGTATCTTTATGATATCTCTAAGAAAATGTCGGGCGATTTTTGGTCACATGAGAGTCGGGGATGGGTCCTCCAAAGATGTGTTGAAGCTGGAATCTTCGGTAAGTACTTAGTTCTTATTATTTACCTAACAATTTAAGTTATTTTTATCGTTGTAAACATACCTAGCTGTAGACATAAGTTTGTAGTTTCTACGTTTCCTAATGAATCTGGATAGAAAACGAAAAGTTCATAAAGTTCATGTTCTCTGTTTACAAGTTTTTGGTTGGTTGTTACTCATTGCAATTCCTCTCATAAAGTGACCTCAAATGCTTTTGTAGATGTTGCTCTGAAGATAGTGAATGATCGCCCAGAACTCATTCTCAAAAGGGAATTGTTTAATAAAGTTTTATTAGCTTTGGCTGAGACGAGAGAGGCATTTGATATGATGGATGGAAGTATTGTATCCAAAATCAAGTCAAGTAAGTATATGCTCTTCACCTCTATACAACACATATTAAGCAAGTTGATTTTTGGGTTATTCAAATAATGATCAGTCAGTTGGTTGAGGATAATCTTGCTACATCCTTGACGGCAGAGCATGACAATTCAAACCTTTCCAACGAATATCTTATGTCCATGATAATGTAGTATAAAGCCAACAGTGGTTAGCTTCATGTATAAGTGATTGGAGCTTTAACTAGTACTAAAATGTGATATGATGGTCTTCTTGGTTTTGGCTTTCAGTTTTTGAAGTGCTTCATAAGAAGGTGTGGCGCGTTGAAGACAAACATTACGCACTGGAATTTTTAAGAGTAATATGGGGAAGAATTGCCAACATGCATAAGAGTGTAATTGATGAAATACTGAAAGGACCACCTTTTTTGGAGAAAGATACATTAATAACAGTCTACCCTTACCGAGTACTTTTTCACGCTGCTAAAGTGGGCAACACAAAGTTTATAATTGAGCTCATTCGACTATATCCTGATCTAATATGGAAAGAAGATGACAAAAGGAAAACAATATTTCATTTGGCGGTCAAGCGTCGTCATATTGAGATCTATAACTTGTTATATGAGATTGGTGCAATGAGAGATTTAATAACTCCAATTAAAGACATAAAAGGCAATAACATGTTGCATATGGTTGCAAAGAGTTGTAAGCCAAACCGACTTCAAGATGTGCCTGGACCTGCTTTACAAATGCAACGGGAGTTATTATGGTTCAAGGTATTTCTTCCTGGTCAAGCTTATGTATCACCTTTCTTTCTTTATATGTTCATCCATAAGTTCAACTTGCATGCACAATATATAATAAAAATGATGAACCAACCAAATTTATCCTAAAAAGGAATTGTAACACATAAAAGGAAACGGGCACATCTAAAGTCAGCCCATGCAAGTACAATATATACAACTTCTAGATCATTTTATCTTATAAAATAGTTAGGTTATAATCGTAATAATAAAGTTTCTGTAATGATTCTCAGAACTGATTTACGCCTTTTTAAAGATACAAATGATATATACAACTTCTAGATCATTTTATCTTATAAATTAGTTAGGTTATAATCGTAATAATAAAGTTTCTGTAATGATTCTCAGAACTGATTTATGCCTTTTTAAAGATACAAAAGATGTTTATAGATCAACCCAGTCTGACCTCTATGATAAAGTAACATGTTTGGACTCAAACCATTTTGACAGGTGAAGAAAATCATTTTTGACAACTTATAATGACTTGGTATATATTGCAGGAGATAGAGCAAATGATCCCACCTGATTATAGAAAAAAGAAGAATAGAGATGGTATGACACCACAAGACTTGTTCACGGAAAAACATGGAGTCCTATTAAAAGATGCCAAGGAGTGGATGAAAGATACAGCATCACAATGTATGCTTGTTACAACCCTCATTGCCACCATTGTATTTACCGGGGCTTTTACAATCCCTGGTGGATACAACCAGAACACCGGTATACCTTTTTTCCGCAAAGAACCATCCTTCATTATTTATGCTATCTCGGATGCGGTATCTTTAATAGCCTCATCAACATCCGTCCTTATTTTCTTATCAATCCTGACTTCCAATTATGCCGAACAAGATTTCATGGTGTTGTTACCTACCAAACTAGTGTGTGGTCTTGCAACACTCTTACTCTCTATTGTAACCATGATGGTTGCATTTAGTGCGAGTTTTTTTATACTTTACAACAAAAACTTGGAATGGGTTCCAATCACTATCACTTGTTTGGCTGGCATTCCAGTCATTATATTCGTTGCAGTGCAATTTAGTCTCTTCAAGAATGTTTTTTACTCGGCATATCGATCTAGAGTTCTCTTTAAGCCAGATAAACATATCCTTTACTAAGCATTGTAACGAGTGATTCTATCCAAGGCTTGTGTACTTCAAAGACTACTTTTGTATCATTCATTGTCAATTAATTTCGGGTGTTAAATTTGTTGTTGAAATAAAATTGAATCACTAACTTAATTTCCTTCAAAATTTAGAGTTTCTTCCTTTTTTTTTCGTCCATCAGTTCCCATTAGTTGTAATTATGCAATTTAGACAGTTGAAAATGGTCAAATATGTTTATATTGACTTATGTAGGAAAGGTAACATATCCAACTTTTTTGTGTTGGAACAACGCTGGGATATATCTATGTCGATAGATGAATAGTAATAGTATTTATGTCCTAACCTGATCGTTAAACCTATCCCTCTCATATTATACATATTGTTACCCGGAAACTTACGTTTAGGAGGAGAAACAGATAAAAGAATAGGTAATGGCTGTCTAATTTAATATAAACTTCAACTTTGAATTGGTGAAATACAAAAAAAGAGAGAAAAAAAATAAAAAATAAACCAAACATGAGGATCGCAATGAAAAGTACATGGTTAGAACACACCAAGACTCTTTTCTTTTTATTAAAACCAAAAGCACACAAATACAAGATTTCTAATCCTCTATTTTATACTAAATATTACTTCATCACCAAGCCACTTATCCTGGCAGATTTAAGCAGGAATAACGACATACCACATGCACTTATCTAGACATAACTAATAAACATCCTACCAATTTGAAATTTTTAACAATAAAACCGTCAATCTCCACTTAATCTTAATAGAGTCCTCGTCTGCCATCGTATAAGCGCAGGGTTATAATCTTCTAGAGTCAGCTTCTGGAACTCTTCACACCGAAAGCACTTTACTCGCGACTTGTTATGTCCTCTTTTTTGTCAAACTCTCAAATTCCACATGCGGAGTACTACCGCGAGGCGTGTGACTGACCAGGATTAAGCCACCAATCATATTGAACAATTATAATAATAGTAACATAGTTTCACCAAACCAATACGATTAGTGATAATTAAAGTTTAATGTCCAAAACCTCTAAGTTCAAAACGTACATTTTAGAAGAATAGCGGAAGCATAGATAAAACGGTTCAACATAATTCATAGTTTGTAATTATTAAAAGAACCCAACACGGGTTAGCATGCCCACTACACTTCCAAGCTGCAAGTGTTGATCAGTTCTGTTTAAAGATAATGGAAAACATGAATAACATACCTGATTGCAGCAGTACATGCCAGCAGAGAATTCAGATGAAGACGCAGCAATAGTGTTTGACATGATTGTCAGCTTGGTCTAGTTCCTCCTTAGGGTGCAATCTGATGATGGTGATGAGAGAACCGATAAAGGGTAATTGGTTGAGGAGAGGAGGTCGATTGATGTTATGAGAGTAATTAGGTTGTGTCAATTGTCTAACCTTGTAACCTCTACATTAGTTTCCTTATATATGCACCCAAGAGGAAACCCTAATTAGTTAATAATGGTAATAAGACCCATCAACAATTACCAACTAATTATTTAATAGGTTGTTATATATTTTGATCTGTTATTATATAAATGATTATAATCGCCATATATAAATAAATATATTATTTATTTATTCTTACATTCTCCCACTTGGCCAAATAATCATTTATTATGAGCATTAGATAAGCCTGATCAGGAGTTAACACTCATTTTAGCCTTAAACAAGAACTATAGCAGAGAAATACAGTCGTTGAATCATTATGTGACTCAGGACCCCCATTAGTCATACTGTAGCCTTAATTTAAAACCTAATCGTTATGATCAAAATACGCATAAGCCATTTGTTTGATTTGTAACTTTATTTGTCGATATGCCACTATGCCAGCTTGACATATTCTTAGAGACATACAAAATCAAACGGATGAGGAAAATTAACTAATACTTAGTCATTCATAGTACGATATGCAGTTGCGCAGGGTCACCAATTAATACCCGTCTATGAGCTCTCTTAATAAGACTTATGGGTAATAGCCCTTCAGTTATAGGATCCTTAAGCATATTATGATTGTATTCGATACAAAGACTTAGTTTCCTCAATTCGTTCATAAACGAATAATTAATTGCGTATCGAAACTTAATGCAACACCTCTTGAACTGTTACTGTTCAAGGAGTCTTGGTAGCTGACTTTATCACAATAAGTCTTCAATATATTAATTATATGGAGTTAATAAACTTATGAGTCCACTGATAAATTTCCAACAACATTTAGTGACTATATTATGTCGTTATAACTTAGGTTGTTGATATCAGTCCATTATGACTCCTCCATGAGATAGGTTTTGTCTGCTGACATAAAGATATACCCGAAATTACATTTTGTCATCTTTGAATATTACAAAGTTAGAGTAATCAACCGGTTTTAGTTCTCACTTCTTCTTTAAATTGTAGCCTCTCGTTTCTTTTAAAGATATTGTAATACTCCATTAGATGGTTCACATTAATCTAGGCATATCTAGTGTGTTGCAATGTGAGTAATATCTAAACGAGTATAGACTTGAACTTACATAAGGCTTCTAATTAATGAAGCGTAAATAAATAATCTCATTTATCCTATTATCCTCTAAAGAAAGAGCAGTATTGTTTGTTACATATGTAAGGACCCATTTTAGGTTAAACTTATGGAACGAAACTAATATCCCATTGGGTCTATCTCGGTATGTTATGATATCTATCACGTAAGAGATATCTCTGAGATCTATTATATCAAAGTTTGTGTTAACAATGCTTTGACTTATGTAACATATACTTGTCAAAAGAATGTCATCTATATAGACAAGTTTATCTTAGTTGCTCCCACTCATCTTGAGGTAGGTACGTTAATCCACTTGATTCTTTGATGAAAATAATTACGTTAAGATTTCATCACATTATGATGTTTGCATTAACCCATACATGGATTTTATTGGCTTACAAATAAAGTGTTCTTTAACCTTCAGTTTGGAACTTTCAGGTTATTTTATGAACATGTAAATATGCCAGCCATTTGTTAGGGAAAATTGTTTTTAATGTTCATCTAATGTAGCTTTAAACTATTATAAGCTACTAGAACAGTGATGATCCTCAAAGAAATCTTTGATAATTTATCTCTTCCTAAGTATAACCTTTGACAATCAATCATGCCTCTTCGTGTCTTAACGCTTATATCAGGATTTGGTTTAGTTATGAACACTCTTAGGTAATTCAATAAAATCCCAAACGTTATACGAACACATAAAATCAGTTTTACTAGAAAACTGTTTTATTCCATTTAGAAGATTAATTGACGCTAATGGCTTAATTAGAAGAGATAGGATCAGTAAACTTCTCCAAAATCCATTGTAAACTTTAGTTAGGGAGGTTATGTAATCATCAAAGTTAGTAGGTTTTTAAACCTAGATGACCTCCTGAGTTGATTATTGGATTTTAAAAGTTTCAGTTTTATGAATTAGCTCTAGGTTAGCTTGCTATCATTTTCAGGATTCTAAGTTTGTAGGAGTTGGTGCAGTATGGTGTACAAGAGGTGTAATAGGATTTAAATTCAGAGTGAAATTTAATGACACTTTTCCCCCCGCCTCTTGTATTCCTTGCAAGTCATGATAAGGACTTTGACTACTCCCACTGACCTTAGAAATCTTTAGGAACTCAGCATGCTAAGGGTCATTATTTAACGACCAACAAATTCTAATAGAGAAACAAGTTAATGACGTTAGTCGTTGTAGTTTCTCTTGTTGAGGATTATGTTAGTTTACGTAAGAAATCTAAGTGTGCCCACAATTAAGCAACAATGAAACTTTTGTAAGAGTAACATTAGATTTTAAGGAGACAAGTTATGATAGAACAGTGTCAAGATGGAGCAGTGTCTTGTACAAAAGGTGTAAATTTAGGTAATGTAAAATTTTCTTTCCCCTACCTCTTGCAACTATTGCAAGTTATTATTAAGACACTTAATGCTCCCACTGATCTTTGATATCTCTATAAATGCTACAAGAGAATTTTCAATGAGGTACGTTGTCGCAACCCCCGATCCCTGATCCCCGGGAACGAGCGGACGCGATCACAGAGTTTCGGTGGTATCAGGGTTATTTAGTCTTGCAGCGGAATTTACATCAGGACCGTAGTTAGGAAATGTTTATCAGAGTAAAACCACCTCATTTAATATTAATAATCACATGGTTAAAACCCAAGTTTCTTATTACAATACATTTATAGGGACACACCCTATTTTATTGAATTTAAAACATCGTTTATTTGGTAACTTTTATAGCCACATTTTTCCCAAGCCTTCAGTGCTCTCCAGCTGGTTTTTTACTAATTGGCTTTCATATTGGGTTACCTGAAACATGTTTTAAAAATATTTGTCAGCGGGAAATACTGGTGAGTGAATCCCAGTTTAATCAAGTTTAAAGTCACAGTGAACAGTATTGAGAGCGATCACATTGTCTATGTCTACACAATTACTCCATTTGGTACTATCAATCCTGACTTGTGGGTCATATTACCCATTGGCTAACTCATTGTCCAATGGTAACGTATTGTCATCCCGACTGACTACTCGCAAGTAGTACAAATTTTGTATACAAAACCCCAACATACTGGCAGTAATTGAATAACCACAAAGACTCAATCACTGCTAAATTTCATAGTAAAACATTTAAGGTTTGGTAAAACACTACCAAAAAGTTTAACAAAAAGAGGATAAACTCACATTGCCGTCTTAGGCTTTTCGTAAGGGTTTCCTGGATATAATCTATAATTTATACAAATGTACATTGATTAGTACCATAACCCTTTGAAATTATTAATGATACCCTCCCCGAGACGGCATTCCAACAACTACGTCGAGCAGAACCACGACAGTTGTTACGGAACCCTAAATCAATCGGGCAGCTTAACTATTATGAAACTAGGGTTATAATGCTTACAACGGAGCAGAACCTCGCTAATTAGGGGTATAATACCCGACTATAATATGCTTTCTACAGAATTTTAGATTGAGAATTGAGAAATGAACGAGTTCTGGTTGATCCCGATGGCCTTCTTATATAGTTGCTGAACTTGGTCTCCACGCGCGTAAAGCACAGGCCAGGGTTACGCGGCCCGCGTCAACCCTGGTCAACAGAGTAGCTTAGCTGGGTCAGCTACTAGACTCGCCACGATGTCGACACGTGTCAGCACCGGATGTCTCCGTGTTTCATGATCTCTAGCGGCCCGCGTAAGTGTAAGCTTAAGCTTACGCGGCCCGCCTTGACTAAAGGATTCAACGATATCAGGTTTAGACCCTGATACGGCCCGCGTGAGATGTTGGGGTGGGTCTACGCGGCCCGCCTCAACTAAACATTTCATGTTTTTAGTTTATTTTATAACTATAACATAATTTGGGCTCGGTTTTCACATACGGGGTGTAATATAAGACATATGGGGACATTTTACAATATAATGGGGTGTCGAAATATTATGAGAGTGTTGGTTTTACCGAGGGTTGTTACATTCTCCCCATCTTACTTTAGAGATCGTCCTCGAGATCCACTGGAACAAATGCGGATATTTCCTTTTCATTTCTGACTCGAGTTCCCATGTGTACTCAGGTCCTCTTTTGGAGTCCCACTTCACTTTGACTAGAACTAGTCTCTTATGCTTGAGATTCTTGACTTTCCTATCTTCAATTTGTAGAGGTCTTTCTACAAACTTAAGTTGTTCATTTACCTCTATATCCTTAAGATGTACTATCAATGATTCTTCTGCTAAACACTTTTTAAGATTTGATACATGAAATACATCATGTATTCCTGCCATTTCCTCTGGCAGTTGTAGCTGATAGGCTACTGGTCCTATTCTTCTAATAATCTTAAAAGGTCCAACATACCTGGGACTTCGCTTTCCCCATTTGATGAATCTTACCACTCCTTTCCAAGGAGAGACTTTCAATAATACATTATCTCCTACTTGAAACTACAATGGTTTTCGCCTATTATTAGCATAACTTTTCTGTCTATCACGTGCTGCTTTCAGTTGTTCCTTGACTTGAATAATTTTATCGGTTGTTTCTTGCACTATCTCAGGTCCAGATAATTGCTTTTCCCCAATTTCTGCCCAACAGACTGGGGTTCGACACTTTCTTCCATAAAGTGCTTCGAATGGTGCAACATTGATACTTGTGTGATAACTATTATTATAAGAAAATTCTATTAAAGGTAAGTGATCATCCCAATTACCTCCAAAATCAATTACACAAGCTCTAAGCATGTCCTCCATCGTCTGAATTATCCTTTCGCTTTGTCCGTCCGTTTGAGGATGATAAGCTGTGCTTAGTTTTAACTTAGTTCCCATTGCCTTTTGGAAACTTGACCAAAAATTAGAGGTAAATCGACTATCTCTATCAGAAACAATTGATAAAGGAATACCATGTAAAGAAACAATTTCATTTACATACAGTTTAGATAATTGTTCCATACTAATTGTTTCCTTCATTGGTAGAAAATGAGCTGACTTGGTTAGTCTATCTACAATCACCCAGATTACATCATTTCCTTTCCTTGTTTTAGGTAATTTAGTAACAAAATCCATTGTTATAAATTCCCATTTCCAAACTGCCATTTCTAATTGTTGTAACAAACCTGAAGGTTTCTGATGTTCAGCTTTGACTTGTAAACATGTTAAACATTTAGAAACATAGGCTGCTATATCCTTTTTCATTCCTATCCACCAGAAATTTTTCCTTAAATCCTGGTACATTTTATCACTTCATGGATGCATTGTATACTTAGACTTATGGGCTTCTTCTAATATACAATGACGTAGATTTCCTAATTTAGGTATCCACATTCTCTTTTTATGGAATCTCCAAATTCCATCTGTCCCTTGTTCCAATTCTTTTAGCATACCTTTTAATTTTTCAGAATCATCCTTGATTACTGATTCTTGTGCTTCTCTTATATGATCATTTAAATCTACTTGCAGATTTAATTTAAGAGAACGTACCCTTCTTGGCTTTTTATGATATTTTCGACTTAAAGCATCTGCTACTACATTTGTTTTTCCTTCATGATACTGGATATCACAATCATAATCACTAAGAAATTCCATCCAACGTCTTTGTCTCATATTTAACTCTTTCTGCCTGAAACATTCCTTAAACTTTTGTGATCAGTAAATATGGTAAACTTACTACCATAAAGGTAATGTCTCCAAATCTTAAGAGCAAAAATTATAGCTCCTAATTCTAAATCATGGGTTGAATAATTCCCTTCATGATTCTTAAGTTGTCTAGATGCGTAAGCTATAACCTTTTGTCGTTGCATCAACACACATCCATAACCTAATTTAGAAGCATCACAATAGACTATGAAGTCTTCAGTTCCTTCTGGTAATGCTAGTATAGGTGTATGGGTTAATCTTTGCTTAAGAATTCTAAATGCTTCTTCTTGTTTTGATCCCCATTCAAACTTAACAGATTTACAAGTTAACTTAGTTAAGGGAATGGCTATTCTAGAGAAATCCTTAATAAATCTTCTATAATAACCTGCCAATCCTAAGAAACTTCTAACCTCGGTTGGTGACTCAGGGGTTTTCCATTTAGTAATTGCCTCGATTTTTGTTGGATCTACGTGAATCCCTTCATGATTGACTAAATGTCCAAGGAATTGTACCTGTTCTAACCAAAATTCGCACTTTGAAAACTTAGCATAAAGCTTTTCCTTTCTTAACAAACTTAAAAGTGCGTGCAAATGCTTAGCATGATCCTCTTTACTCTTAGAGTAAATTAGAATATCATCTATGAAAACAATTATGAATTTATCCAAATATGGCTTACATATTCGGTTCATCATGTCCATAAATGCAGCTGGGGCATTGGTTAAACCAAATGGCATGACAGTAAATTCATAATGACCATACCTTGTTCTAAATGCGGTTTTAGGAATGTCCTCTTCCTGTACCTTTAATTGATGATATCCTGATCTTAAATCGATTTTAGAGAAAAATCGAGCTCCTTGCAGTTGATCAAACAGATCATCGATTCTCGGTAATGGGTACCGATTCTTAATCGTAACCTTGTTTAATTCACGGTAGTCAATGCACATACGCATTGATCCGTCCTTCTTTTTAACAAAGAGTATCGGCGCTCCCCATGGCGACGAACTTGGCTGTATAAATCCTTTCTCTAACAATTCATCTAATTGTTTCTTCAACTACTGTATTTCAGCAGGTGCCAAACGGTAGGGTGCTTTGGCAATTGGTAATGTTCCTGGTAGTAGGTGAATTCTGAATTCAACTTCTCTGTCTGGAGGTAGTCCTAGTAATTCTTCTGGAAAGACATCTGAAAACTGTGACACTACTGGAATATCTTTTAGTTCTTTTCCTTTAGTGTTAGTGATTATAGAAATCAAATACACTATAGAACCTTTTCTCATACAACTTGCAGTTTTCATCACAGAAATGAATTTAGTAGATCTAGAAGATTTATCTCCTTTAATTGTGATAATTTTACCTTTTGGTGAATTTACTTGAATTAACTTTTGATCACATAAAATATTGGCTATTAACCAATCCATTCCTAAAACAACATCAAATCCTACCAGATTCATGGGATAAAGATTTGCAATAAATTTCTGATTTAAAATTTCTATTCTTGCTCCCTGCAAGATTTTAGAAATTCTAACAGTTTCTCCATTGGCTGTCTCTACTAAGCATTCATGTGGTAGTTTAGTTAATGATTGATTTAGTAATTTGCAAAACGATGTATTAATAAAACTTTGGTTTGCACCAGAGTCAAATAATACTTTAGCAAAGACATCATTAACTAAAAACGTACCAGCTATGACATCTGGAATCATCTTGGCTTCTTCTGCAGTCAGAACAAATGCTCTAGCATTTTTAGTATTCTTGTTGTCTGTGGCTGGAGCTAATTTCGGACAATTTGGCCTGATATGACCTTTTTCTCCACAGTTGTAGCATAATCCATTACTGGTTTTCTTCCTACAATTTTCTTCCTTGTGTCCTGGCATCTTGCAATAATTACAGAGAGTGGAGCATTTTCCCGAATGCTTTTTCTTGCAGACCGTGCAGTATGTTGCAGAGGTAGAACTTATATTCCTACGATTGTAATTTCCAGAACGGAATTCCTGTGTAAGCCTTTGGGTTAAGTTCCTCCTCTGATCTTCTTCTCTAGTACGGACTAATTCATCAGTCAAGGTATTTGCTAGTTCTACAGCTTCTTCTATATTTTGAGGTCTAGCTGCCTGGACTATGTGTCTTATCTCTCCAATTAATCCCCAAATATAACGGGAAATTAACACTGGTTCTGGTGAGGCAAGAGTTGGCACTATTCTAGCATATTCGAAGAATAACTTAGTGTACCCCTTGCTATCCACACCAGTCATCCTAAGATTTAGGAATTTGTTTGCTATCTGTTCTTTTTCATTAGGAGGGCAGAATTTCCTTTCTACCTTGTCCTTAAATCCTTCCCATTCCATATTATAGGTTCTATCACTTCCTTTTGTTTGGAGGATAGTGTTCCACCATTCTAGTGCTGCATTCTTAAACAGATTAGAAGCAAACAGTATCTTATCTTCTTCAGCACACTTACTTATCCTTAAGACTGCCTCAATCTTTTCTATCCAGCGTAAGGTTGCAATGGCCCCTTCATTGCCCGAGAATTCCATTGGTTTACAAGACCAAAATTCTTTATAAGAATAACCGTAAGGCACGGTTCTTCTTCTTTTGGGAATGGACATTTGAAGTACAGGTCCATTGTTCACGCTGTTTTCTGGTTCACTTGGCCGCTTACTGCTATGCTTACTTTTATTATCAGCATCTTTAACAGTTTGAAGTATAAATGGCATTGCATCTATAATTCCCTGTGCTACTATGTGTTGGATAGCACTATTGTCCACTTGATTGTTATTGTTATTGATGCTTGGATTCTCATTAACCACGTTAATGTTACTCTGGTTATCATTATTCAGATTTCCTTGATTTCCTTCGTCGGCCATCTGAATTTTAAACATTTATCCCATATTAATATCACAAATAATAGGTAACATAGTTAATCACATGACACGCAATTTAACCAAAACCATCGATCATTGCGACTTGTACTCTATTTTCATATACTATGCATCTATTACACACTAGTACAGAAATAAAGATTACAATACCAACAGAAAGAAAATTACACTAATAGTAATATGCATCCGTACACACATTTTATTTTTATTTTTATTTTATTATTTTATTATAATATTATTACTACTACCATTTCCTCCATTCACATTCATGGATATGGATTTATCCAAAAATCCATATTGCGCTCATCGTATTTCCATACGAGACGCTCTCCCACCTGACGCATTCTCTCACTGTTCTCTAAAATTTCCTCCCCAAAAGTCCTAAGTTCTTGGATGTTTTCTGCACTCATTGGGGGTGCAGGTTCTCAGACTGGGTTTGGAATCTGGGGTGCGGGTTCCTGATATGGGGGTGACAGTTCCTGAAATCGGTAAGGATCCTCTAAAATTTCCCTAATATATTCATCTTGGTAATAGGGATCTAAGGGGTCCATACCTGGGTAGGCTTCTATGCTCTGTATGGGTGGGTATTCCTGGATAGGGTAACGTTGCACAAAGTCCCTATTGTCGTCCCACCAGGGGTCATAATTCGGGTCTAGGGGATTCGGTGCAGGCACCCTAGGGATTTCTTCTGGGTTAAAGTCATGCATCTCCACCTGATTTTCCTGGTTTTCTATTTCCATAGGTTGATCTGGGTTTTGTGGTTGTGGGGCTACTAGTTGTTCCAGACTCGGGTCAGCAGCAGTTGTAGCTAAGATATGGAAATTAGCTAGGCTTCTATTAAGCATATCTTGTGTATGGGCATCAGTTCTACGCTTAGTAGCTGCTAGAACTCTTTGCTGTTGCAACTTTCGCATTCTCGTCCTACGAGCAAAAGCTTCTTTACTGAACCATCCTCGTTTCTTATTAGGGAATGGTTCTTCTGACTGAGCTCTAAAAGCAAACACTCCTTCTTCCTGATCAGCAGAATACCCAGAAAGGGCAGGCTGTGATGATGTACCTTCACTCTTAGGTGATTCAGACAACAGACGATTCATGTCTGATGGTCCTTGATCACTCATACTGAAAAGTAATAAATAGTCAAATAACACATAACAAATAAATACAGTTATGCATATACTTTCATAATTTATTTTCCTAACAAAATTTAAAATATAAGTGTCAGCAGAACACTTCTTTGGCTCAGACCAGTGGCTAGGCTCTGATACCACCTTCTGTCGCAACCCCCGATCCCTGATCCCCCGGAACGGGCGGACGCGATCACAGAGTTTCGGTGGTATCGGGGTTATTTAGTCTTGCAGCGGAATTTACATCAGGACCGTAGTTAGGAAATGTTTATCAGAGTAAAACCACCTCATTTAATATTAATAATCACATGGTTAAAACCCAAGTTTCTTATTACAATACATTTATAGGGACACACCCTATTTTATTGAATTTAAAACATCGTTTATTTGGTAACTTTTATAGCCACATTTTTCCCAAGCCTTCAGTGCTCTCCAGCTGGTTTTTTACTAATTGGCTTTCACATTGGGTTACCTGAAACATGTTTTAAAAATATTTGTCAGCGGGAAATACTGGTGAGTGAATCCCAGTTTAATCAAGTTTAAAGTCATAGTGAACAGTATTGAGAGCTATCACATTGTTTATGTCTACACAATTACTCCATTTGATACTATCAATCCTGACTTGTGGGTCATATTACCCATTGGCTAACTCATTGTCCAATGGTAACGTATTGTCATCAAGACTTACTAGTCGCAAGTAGTACAAATTTTGTATACAAAACCCCAACATACCGGCAGTAATTGAATAACCACAAAGACTCAATCACTGCTAAATTTCGTAGTAAAACATTTAAGGTTTGGTAAAACATTACCAAAAAGTTTAACAAAAAGATGATAAACTCACATTGCTGTCTTAGGCTTTTCGTAAGGGTTTCCTGGATATAATCTATAATTTATACAAATGTACATTGATTAGTACCATAACCCTTTGAAATTATTAATGATACCCTCCCCGAGACGGCATTCCAACAACTACGTCGGGCAGAACCACGACAGTTGTTACGGAACCCTAAATCAATCGGGCAGCGTAACTATTATGAAACTAGGGTTATAATACTTACAACGGAGCAGAACCTCGCTAATTAGGGGTATAATACCGGACTATAATATGCTTTCTACAGAATTTTAGATTGAGAATTGAGAAATGAACGAGTTCTGGTTGATCCCGATGGCCTTCTTATATAGTTGCTGAACTTGGTCTCCACGCGGCCCGCGTAAAGCACAGGCCATGGTTACGCGGCCCGCGTCAACCCTGGTCAACAGAGTAGCTTAGCTGGGTCAGCTACTAGACTCGCCACGATGTCGACACGTGTCAGCACCGGATGTCTCCGCGTTTCATGATCTCTAGCGGCTCGCGTAAGTGTAAGCTTAAGCTTACGCGGCCCGCCTTGACTAAAGGATTCAACGATATTAGGTTTAGACCCTGGTACGGCCCGCGTGAGATGTTGGGGTGGGTCTACGCGGCCCGCCTCAACTAAACATTTCATGTTTTTAGTTTATTTTATAACTATAACATAATTTGGGCTCGGTTTTCACATACGGGGTGTAATATAAGACATATGGGGACATTTTACAATATAATGGGGTGTCGAAATATTATGAGAGTGTTGGTTTTACCGAGGGTTGTTACATACGTAACGTGGGAACCTATCATATAAATGTTAGACTTTATTTGATTTCCTTAAAGTCTAGATATCATAAGAGACTTAGGGGCATATTTAATAGGAATCTTATTAAGTATATATATGAATAGATTTCTTCTAAGACCGTGGGCCATATGCGACAAAATTTAGATACAAGTAGATAGTTTTTAAATGATAAATGAATCATATTCTAAGTTCCATGAATGTCAATGAATGACTTATGATGCACCCATACTTATTCCTTAAGCCAAGTCATATTTTAGGGCTTTAAAGTCATGATTTAAAATCACTTAGAATTAGATCAGATGAAAAATATCATCCTCATTAACCATGTCATGATTTCTCATGAATTTCGGTTATAATGGATGAAATTTGTAGGTCTCATTTTCCTTTTGTCAAATTCTCATTTGCATAATGACAAAAGTTGTGAAAGTTTAAGCTATCATCTAGTTTCATCTTAGTAATGTTTTTATCTAGATATTGAGAACAAACAAGATGAGAGTTTAAGGTAAGTGTGACTTTATGTTGACTATTCAAACCTCAAAACCTTCATAACATTGCTTAATTATGATACTATATTCTGACTAATCTTCAGAATATATATAAGATATCAAAAAACGTTGTTAGAAGACTGCTTATTATGGTTCTTATAGCCTTAACATTTAATTTTGTCACTGACTCTCATGTTAGTTATTTGTTGACTTATGGTAAGGAAACGTTTAGGACTATAATCAACTTATCATATGTTAATAGGAATATTAAAATTAGCAGACTTAAATATAATTAGTAAGTGACTATCTAATTAATTTATCCAACTGTTCTTTAGAATAATGGATAGTCTCGTTGCTTATGCCTAGTCTAATGGCATAATTATGCTGTGAGATTCTCCCTTGAAGAACATTAAAGTTGGAATTTTGTACTTGTATTTTTGACTATGGACCTTAGAACTATCCTCTTTTAAGGTTTCAGTGGTTGTAAGGTGAATAACATCTTATTTTCCAGTTTCAGACATTTATTTCTTTGTACATATGTTGCTTACCAACACACTCATTTGACTTTGGTACTTTTGAGTGTTGTAGTTGATTTATAAGGCATCAAATTGTACAAGTGAAAATCTTAGTATGTTATGTACTGGAAAATGTGCTTATTTCCATGCGTAAGCCATTAATTTCATGGGCCATGGTACTACACATTATGATGTATTCATGAATGCCACTTAACCTTATAATTTAGAATTTTTAAAGAAAACATGCATCTTAGGAAATCTAGTGATTATTCCACAAATGATAGATTTGTCTTAGGAAAGACTTAATTTGGAATAACTTTAGTGATAGCATTTATGTTAGAGAGTTCTTGATTATCATAAGAGACATCGTGTTCGATTTGTCCTATTAATCATGCTCTACTTTTCTTCTGTAGTAATCATTATCAGAAGAGAGCAGTAGGATTATTGTGTCTTAAGGGATAATCAAGGATTCAATTTAAGAGCTAATTCTTATAGAAACTTTAAGTAAAGCAAAACATATTAGGTTTAGGAATTAGAGTGGATGAGATATAGATTTATAGAAGAAAATTACAGTGACTAAAGTTATGGGTACTTAAAAATAAGGCAGACGAAATGATCATAAGATTAATGAATGATCATTAATATGAGGATCATTATGTGAAGAGGTTGTGGTATGTCTATTACTAACATCAAAATAATAGACTTAGTTAAAATTCTACTTAAACGAAGATAAATCAACATTGGCTAGAAGTGTAATCATTTAAGCATGTGTGCAAAGTAAACGTGACAAATCAGCTTTGGCCAGAAATGAGACAATCACTTTAGTTATGCACTTGTTAAGTATGCTAGACATGAGTGAATTAAATCAGCTTTGGCCAGAAATTAAGACATTCACGTTTGTAATGCATACTCAACATAGCTTTCATAATACTTGAACAATAAATAGATGTATTCAAATCAACTTTGGCCAGAAGTGATACATCATAAGATCATTCAAGTAAAGCCATTTTAGTTTTGTAAAACATTATATGATTCTGATTAATTTACTAAGTATTTACAAAAAACAATTATTTAATAGCAAACCACCTGTTAGCGCGGATCGAAATCCGCGGTGAGTTCGCTGGGGGTGTAGAGGAACAGAGTGCCCCGTGCACGGGGTTCGGGGCGAAGCCCCGAGCCAAATTTCAGTTCACATTAAACAGCCTAATAAAGTAATGAGGTTGAGATTTCGAGTTAGTCTTAGGTTTCGAGTGGGATCTCGACTGAGGTCTCGAGTGAGGTCTCGACCTAGTTATGAGATCTCGAGTAAGTTATGAGGTTTCGAGTCGCAATCTTGGTCTCGAGTTGTATCCTTATGGTCTCGAGTCGTAACCTTATGATCTCGAGTTATAACCTTATGGTCTCGAGTCGCAACCTTATGATCTCGAGTCGAAATATTGGTCTCGAGTCATGGACCTTATGATCTCGAGTCGAGATCTTGTGGTCTCGATTCATGAAGACTGAAACTTTTATGATTCGAGTCGAAACCTTAGTCGAAACCACCTAATTTTGAAACTTATGCTCTAAAATTCGAAATCTAGTGATTAAAAGCTGTTAGTTATGATAAGTTTGAAATTCAAATTTTTAGGAATTATGGGATTTAGTTTCGTATTTTAATGCTAATCTAAATTTATCAAAATATTTCAAAATAATATCCATTTAATTTTCTTTTATAACAGATTTCGAAATTTTAGGAGATAAAATTTAGATCAAAACTAGGAAAACACCCAATAATCTAAATTTCATTCCAAAATAAGGGAATTTATTCGAATTTCACTAAAACATGAAGAACCCTAATATTAATAAAATCAAAATTCTGGAACCCGAAACCTGAAAATTAAGGCTTTTCTAAACAGATTTTGGACATAGTTTTACCCGTTTTGATTTCAAGATATTTAAAACAGATTCTTTTCTTTGAAACAATGATTTCGAGACAGTTCTTTATGACTCGAAACCAGCTTTTAATATTAGTAAGTTTTCAAAATTCTGTTTTCCAGATTTCAATCCCAGAATTAACGGATATGAAAACAGAACTGATTAATCAACATATGCTCTATTACCACATGTTGATCAGTTCTGTTTAAAGATAATGGAAAACATGAATAACATACATGATTGCAGTAGTACTGGCCAGCAGAGAATTCAGATGGAGACGCAGCAATAGTGTTTAACATGATTGTCAGCTTGGTCTGGTTCCTCCTTAGGGTGCAATCTGATGACGGTGATGAGAGAACCGATAAAGGGTAATCAGTTGAGGAGAGGAGGTCGATTGATGTTATGAGAGTAATTAAGTTGTGTCAATTGTCTAACCTTGTAACCTCTACATTAGTCTCCTTATATATGCACCAAAGAGGAAACCCTAATTAGTTAATAATGGTAATAAGGCCCATCAACAATTACCAACTAATTATTTAATATGTTGTTATATATTTTGATCTATTATTATATAAATGATTATAATGGCCATATATAAATAAATACATTATTTTTATTTATTCTTACAGCAAGCTCCAGCAATCACTGAGTACCAGCAAAGCATGCTGTAGGGTGTCCACATAAAGTTGGCGAGTTCACTAGTTGTACAATTTTAATTTCATAAAACTTGTTTAAGTAGTTAAGTTACTCATTTATATCATGCTATGGGGAGCTACCCCATATGTAAGCTACAAAACTGCGTTATACCGAATACTCCGACCTCATATTTGTTTGCCCCGTTTTGTCATTGTCTATCATCATTGACGATTTTGCCTGAGTCTATTAGTTCACGGTCGATCATCTCCAGGCACGGCGTGAGGTTGGTGAGACCTAAATAGCGCTATCAACTAATAACCCGTTCGCCAGGCACCGGTGACTAATCAATATCATAAGTAGGGACTTTCGTGATAGAGTTTCGTTTAGTACACTTGTTGCATCTAATATAAATAGTAATTAACTGAGCGTCCCACACAAGGGGAGAATGTACCCGTATCCCACACAAGGAGATAGTTTTACCCGTATCCCACACAAGGAGATAGTGTTTTTCGTTCCGTTTCCCAACCACCGGGAACACATGCTTTTTAGAAAAAAAAATGTTTGAACTCATTTTGGTTTGCTTGGCAGATAGTTTACTAGTTTTAACGTTTTTATCAACCACGTCCTATTTTATGGTTTACCAAGTTTGGTAAGATACGTATATGAATATCTCATGCATGTATACAGGTAGCACATAATACACATATGAACAATCATTTGAACAGTATTATTTATATATTATCAAATTGTAATATGTTTGTGCTATTGTTTGTTGTATCTTATGCATTATTGGTTTAATGTGTATGATATGTTTGTACATTTGGCTTTTTAACTTGTATAGTTAATTAACAAAGATCACATTTTACAACCATCTTTTTAAGAAATTCAAATAATTGTTATTTATATAATATAATTTTGTAACATTTATTTCTAGGTATATAGTTTTGTACATTTAGCTTAGTTAGTGTTTCATGTTTTAATTAGTTGTACCGTTAGTTTAGAAGGTTGTAGCTTTTGGTTTATTATTATATAATAAGAATAAGAATTGATGTATTACCTCTTTAGTTTTTTTTTTTTTTGGTTTTTTTTAGTTTTTTTATTGTAGTAATTTTTTTTTCTTTTATTGTTTTTTAGTTAGAATGGTTTATATGTTCTTCAAGTTTTGTGTTTTCTTTTTCGTTATGTTAAAGCTTTTTCGGTACAAATTGAGTTTATCTATATTTTATGCCAACTCAGAGTATAACTTGGTGTTTATATTTGTCTACGTTTTACGTCACATGACGGTATAAATTCACATTTTTGTTTTACAATTTATACCCTACGTTTTACGTCACGTGGCAGTATAGATTAATGTTTTGTTTTACAATTTTTTGACGTCGTTTGCTTACTATTTAGCACAGTTTTACGACTAACGTGCCCGCAACGCGGGTGTTAAACACTAGTTTGTCATTAAATAGGATTCCTGTAAAACATTACTACAAGAATAGCATAACATCACATATATTACTTTACAACATTTGGGGCAATATAAGAAACTGTTTCATAAAATCATTAGGACAACAATATAATTTGTCTATTATAACATCAACATGGTCCAACCCATTTATTAGCATTAACCCACTAAGAGGACTTTGGGCCCCAAGCACCTGTGATCCAAAAATAACGGATCGTGTCCTTTACATAAGTGTGCGACAGAATTTTTATACACATTCCAATTCAGTGTGCGGCCAAGTCCTATGTCGGTCCAATCATATAAATGTGCGACTCACTAATCTTGCTGGGCCTAAAAAAAGTGTGTGGCCCAAAACATGCAAGACCCAAGGGTGAAGTGTGCGACCCGTGTTATAATGTACGACATTCATGAGAGTGTGCGGGGTCCTTGCTGACTTGTACCTCTAGCTGATTAGATTGCACATGTGTGTGTGGGGCCTTTTCACACATTAAATCACAAACTTTCAAATCAAATTGAATGAGACAAAACATCATTCATCATTTCTAAATCATTCAAACATAAAAACACCCCAGTTGTACCCTAAGCATGTATAGTTTGTACACTTCCATGAACACCCAACATCAAGCATTTTGAATAACAGTCATTCATATCCCAATCATGTAACACACATATTCAAGCGTCTGTATTCAATATCTACATTATCTTTATCACTAAAACAATTAATGGACTCAAACGTCGAACAACCGATTCACTGTCATTTTCCTTAACGACTAACAGAGATTTATCACCATCACTATTTCACAAAGCCATCAACAGAAAATCGTTCATCATCATTATCACTTAGAACAGTTAACAGATTCAGCGTCAAGCATACGAGCATCAAGTATCGGAACAGATTCGTCATTATTATCATACTTATCATTCAGAATCACACATTCAAAAATCATCCAGCATCAGGTTGTCGAAACAGATTCAAATCATATGAAGAGTGTTAGCATCATTTAAGGATTTAAACCAATCAATCTTAAACTTTTAACGTCCGGAGTAAACTGCCATCTAAATGGTTGGAGTGGGATGAGATTGCCGGAGATTGATCGGAGGACTGAGGAAATAGTATGAAGTGTTGCAGGGTTATTGAGAGGAAGGTTAGAGAGAGGGTGTGTTGGGATTGCTGCACATAATGAATGCCAAACATTCTATGTTGAAGGCTGATAGCTTTTATAGAAGCATCATGTAATTGTCGCACACTCACATGTGTCCTCTCATTCCTTTGTGCGACTGACTAGGGCAACAAGAATGTGTCCTTTGGGCTTCTTTTGGGTCGATCAGCAGGGGTGTGGTGTGCGAATTGGACTGTTTTAGTTAAATGTGATAGTGGTCCGATAACATCTATACAAGACATTCATCATGCAACAAACTAATGCACAATTTCATGTTAAATAAATAACTTTTTAATTAGTTATTAAGTGATATAAAAGGAAACGCTCAGTTACACATAGAGTGATTCGCGAAGGGAAATCCGAGTTGTCACATTTTTGGCCCTCGACCTTCAACCTTCATCCCGTTGATTATTACTTGACCCGATTTAACCATCATGTTGGAAATCTTTTAAATAATTGTAAACTAATATAATAATTATTTAATATTTAAAGTCAAGATGAATGAGAGATCTTAAACATCAAGTTTGTGTGTTGGAACATTAAGGTGTGGGAAATTGTGCTTATCCCTAGATGTGACGTATATATGGAACTATACGCCACGTATAGGCCTGTATGTGGCGTATATATGGGGCAAGTTTGGTAAAAAAAAACCACTTTACCCTGGATTGGGTGTTATACGCAACCCAAACTAGGGGTAAAATTGTCTTTTTGACCCTTTATATACGTCGCGTATAGGCCTATACGCAGCGTATATAAAGGGTAGTTATTTTTTTAAAACATTTAAACAATATTAATCGTTATAGCAAAGTTTTATTAAAAAAAATAAGTTTTCTATTTTAAATAAATAAAAAAGTAAGTATGTCTTACAAACTTTTTTATGTATCATTAATCATTTTTATATGATAAATATCGTATCGTATAGGTGTAGTATAGGTCACGTATTGACGTCGTGTAAGCCTATCAGTTTGATATCATATCGTATAGTGTAGTATGGGTCCCGTATAGGTGTAGTATTGTATAGTATAGGTCCCGTATAAGCCTCCTACAGAACTATAGATGTAGTATCGTAGGCATATACACGACCTATAAGGGACCTATACGAGACTTATACTACACTATACGATACGATACTATACGATACGATACTATAGGATACGATATAACACCCGTATAGGCCTATAGGTGTAGTATAGGTCCGGTATAGGACTATAGGTGTGGTTTAGGTCTCGTGTATGCCTATTGGCATATACAAGACCTATAGGGAACCTATACGAGACTTATACTATACACAATACGATACGATACGATACTATAGGATACCATACAACACTCATATAGGCCTATAGGTATAGTATAGGTCTCATTTAGGCATATACAAGACCTATACGAAACTTATACTACACACTATACTATACGATACGATACGATACGATACGATACTACATCCATAGGCCTATACGAGGTTTATATGAGACTTATACTATACGATACGATACTTAAAAATGTTTTTTAAAGTACTTATTATAGAACTTTGCTAAAACGATAAATAATGAATAAAAATGTTTTCTTAAAAAAATACACCCTTTATATACGCTGCTGCGTATAGGTGTAAGCCCACATACGGACCTCGAACACCCGAACAGGATCACTAACATGAACCACCAACTCACGCGATGTGCGGAATCCACCACATGATGCGAACCGTTGTGAAGGTCACGATATAGAAGGTGTAGAAGAACATAGATGATGAGTGACAATATGTGAATCCACAAAGTATTCACATATTACCAACATACACAAGAACCACAGTAGCTAGGGTTTTGCTTCACACACTAGAGAGAACAGTATGATAAATCTCCAAAAGTCATATCTTGCATTCATTCACAAAGTATAAATACAAGAACCAAATCCGGACCACATCGGGTCCGGATAAACACATACAAAATCGGACAACATGTCCTGACAACTATACTAGTCCGAATATAACAGACAAACTCAGACACAAGCATCATTCACAAATTTGGACCAATAAGTAATACCAAAAGGGGTGGTGTCCAAACTTATATGCATATTCGGACACACCCTTACAAACTCGGACAAGATCTAAAACACATAGAACTTTCTAAGTTTTACAATTTAAACCCTAAAGACTTCTTCACTTGCAAACTAGCATTTATCATCCAGAGGTGCACTTACAGACTCCCCCTTAATACATGCAGGATCTGCAAGTCTTGTGAAGTTCTTCCTCAAGTGTTTGAGAAGTCGCTTCCTGCTCCATCTGTCACACCCCAACCGATGTCGGAAACATCGGGGTGAGGCACTGAGCGAAACAGATTGTCCAGGAGTTTCCATAACAACTACGATTACCAATTATTTAAGCATCACGTCCCATACCATGACATAATAAGTAACACAGTTATTACAGACAATTCTCAAAGACAAATATTTCTGTTCCGACAACTCAAATTTAAATTGTTTTTGTTTGTTTCTAGACTCTCCTACTTGATTCCACAAAAGCAAGAGCACAGCATCCTAAGCATTCAAACACCTGCCACATACGTTAAAATAGAGGTCAATACACATAGTGTAAAGGTGAGCATACAAGTTTGATAGTATAATAGATTGCGAAAATCGTTTACGCATAACCAACATGTAACATGTAGCAAAGTGAAGCTAGTAGGTTATCGACAATGAAATATGTCACACCCCCAAAATACCACCTAGGGAATGTCCCTGTTAGGCATGTGACGTACCAACAACGAGCCACCAATCACATTGAACCAATAATAATATTTAAATAAAACATTCAATTCATTGCAGAAGATAAATCCAAGTCATAAGTTAAAACCAAGGAAAACGTTCAGCGGAAGCATATAGTAAATTGTTAAACCACTGTTGCAAAATAAATGTTCAAAGCCATTGTATTGCATATCCAAGAGTCTCGATCCATGACCACTCCAGCACTCCCAGATAGCAAGTCCAAAATCAGAAATCTAACGACCTGCAAGCATGCAGACAAGTGTGTCAGACGACGCTGGTGAGTTCAAAGTTTTGTGAACAAGTTTAGTTACCAGATATGTGTATAAAACAGTTCAACGATTTGATTTGATGTTGTTATTAACTCGATTACCGCAATGGCTACAAGACGTATTTGCCCAACCCCAATGTCTCTATCAAAACATTGGTCATGCTTTAAGGTAATTAGTTCACGCCCGTCCACCCCGGTACGGTGTGAGGGTGCCAAACCTAATAGCGCTATCAACTAAATACCTTGTTGCCTCCCCGGCAACTATCGATAGATGTAAGGGGTCTTATATGATAGAAATGAGTGTAATAACAAACATCCCAATAACCTGACATTCCTCCCCGGAACGTTACCCGATATCCCTCCCCGGGATGCATGCTTGGAAAAAGAGCAGTGAACTCACCTTAGACTTGCTCGGTAATGTTAATGTGTCTTTACGCGTTGAGTGAGTGTTAGGTCCGTTATGTGTGACCTATTGTACGTTAACCGTAAGTATGTATGCAATTAGAATTTGCAATTCCCTAAGTGTCCAAATGACCGGTGTTTATTGTAACTAACTTAACAAGTTGTCATCTTGTGACAATAACACATGTGCATGAATCTAGTATATGTCAAGGATAGCACACATAGTAACTAATCACATTGTAAATAAATGTTAACACTTTCATAATCATTCAGAATTGACAATTACAATTGGAACCATTTATTCACAATAACACAATCTGATCCATCACAATCGGACCACTAACCTGTGTTCAACTTTTATCATGAAGCCCAACCCATATAATACCCAATAAAGTGTTCAAGACTTATCACTAATACCCTAAACCACATGTGTTAAACCCCGGCCCAAACTGACATTATCATATGGTGTGCGGCCCTATTAGGAATCTAACCCGATCGGCCCGCAATCCACAATGGGCTACGTAGCTGATCCGAGTTCAGCAAACAACCCACTTATGCGGCCCAATAGCTCATTTGTTTACATATGAGGCCCATGGTGACATGATATCTAATAACTGTTTATGTGTGTGCGGGTGGTCCATCAAAACCCAGCCCACAACTATACAATGCTCAATTCAGCCCAATGTTAAACATGATGCCCATATCCCGATTCCACTAGCATCTATGCATATCCCTATGTTGTTGTTTGAGTCCAAATATATATATCGAAGTCTTGGGCCCCTTACCCAACCCTTGTGGCCGGCCCATTAACAAATCAGAAGTCTCAGATCATGAGTTCAATGTACATAACAGTGATCAAATAACAAATAAATCATGCAATCTAAGGAACAAATAAATCATGCAACCCTAATTTCAAACAAGGATAAGTTGTCAATTTAGCAAACTCATACTCATCCGGAACAAGTATCGATCCTAACTTCACAGTTTTCATGCTCCATACCAATCCCTACTCACCTATCGAATTACTATTAAATCATTAATATTATCATGACAAGATTATCAACAATTATGGGATACCTTAAATCAAGAAACAATTCAGTCGATTAACATTGTTATAACATACCCGAACCTATTCGATCCACATACATAGCACTATCACTATTAAACATGTAATCGGCCTACCACAAACATCATACCAGAAATATGCATACGTACACATACTATCAAATATTCAAATAACCAAGATCAATTAAATAGAATTAATATGAACCCGAAACACTAACCACAAGCCAAATACTGGATTGATATCCCGAAGGGGGGGGGGGGTTGCGTCCACTGTTGATCACCGAAGATGGATAGATAGAGGATGTGCTAGAGTTTGAGATATATTTGTGTTATCATGTTTACGTGACTTGTGTGTGTATTTATGCTAAACCCCTAGCCGGCCCCAATCTAATAATCCTCTTGGGCTTGACCAGGCCCAAACGTGAATAGGTAGCCCACATCAGCTTCGGGTGTGTGTATATGGACTCATATTAGCTAGTGTGGTAGCAATATTTGTAGGAGAACTCTATCAACGGTAGATGTCACTCCCATCCCTTGCCAAAATCGATCACACATGCCCGTAGCATGTCTTCAAGTGTCTGGATGGTTCGCTCACTCTGACCATCCGTCTGTGGGTGATAAGTAGTACTCATATCTAGATGTGAACCAAACGACTTATGCATTGACTACCATAAGTCATAAATGAAACGTGGATCTCGATCTGAGATGATAGAAGTTGGCACCCCGTGCCTAGAAACCACTTCCTTAAGATAAACCGCTGCAAGCTACGAGAACTTATATGTTTCCTTGATTGCAAGAAAATGCGCTGACTTCGTGAGACGATCCACAATCACCCAAATAGTATCGTTTCTGGCCTGAGTTCTCGGTAAACCCGTGACGAAATCCATATCAATCTGCTCCCATTTCCAGGTGGGTATCTCTGGCTGCTGAAGTAGACACGAGGGTTTCTGATACTCCACTTTGACTTTAGCATAAGTCAAACACTTACTCACGTATGTCGCTATATGAGCCTTCCTCTTTGGCCACCAATACATAACCCTGAGATCCTGATACATTTTGTCTGAGCCCGGGTGAACTGAATACCGAGACTTATGCGCTTCGTCCATCACAAGCTCTAGAAGATTACCATACAGAGGAACCCATACCCGCTTCATAAAGTAATGAATGCCATCAGATCTCTCCACAAGTCGCTTTTCCATGCCCCGCAAGTACTCAGCCTTGATGTTCTCTTCCTTCAATGCCTCAATCTGAGCGGAACGAATCTGATCAGGTAACCCAGAGTGAATAGTAAGCTGTAGAGCACGAACACGCTTAGGCTTCGTCTCCTTTCGGCTAAGTGCATCAGCTACAAAGTTAGCTTTACCTGGGTGATACTTGAATACACACTCATAATCGTTCAACAGTTCTATCCAACGACGCTGTCGCATATTCAATTCCTTCTGGTCGAAGATATGCTGGAGACTCCTGTGATCGGTGTAGATAGTGCATTTGGTACCGTACAGGTAATGTCTCCAAATCTTCAACGCAAATACCACAGCCCCTAACTCCAAGTCATGAGTCGTATAGTTCTTCTCGTGCACCTTCAACTGTCGATAAGCATAAGCTATCACCTTCTCGCGTTGCATCAACACGCAACCGAGACACTGAATCGAAGCATCACAATATACCACGAAATCTTTGGTACCCTCAGGTAGAGACAAGATCGGTGCGCTACATAGTTTCTGCTTCAAGAGTTGGAAAGTGTCCTCCTGCTTCGTTCCCCAAGTATAAACAACGTTCTTCTGTGTCAAGGAGGTGAGAGGTTGAGCGATCTTTGAGAAATCCTGAATAAACCGACGATAATAAACCGACGATAGTACCCTGCAAGACCAAGAAATTGTCACACCTCCGAAGGGTTATTCGGTGCCGCCCAATTCCTAATAGCATCGATCTTAGCAGGATCCACATGTATCCCCATTTTGTTAACAATATGCCCAAGAAAGTGGACCTCTCGAATCCAGAAATCACACTTAGAGAACTTCGCGTAGAGCTGCTCCTTCCTCAGGAGCTCTAAGATAAGACGTAAATGTCGCTCGTGGTCTTCCTTGCTCTTGGAGTAGACCAAGATGTCTTCGATGAAAACAATAACAAAGTCGTCGAGATACGGTTTGCACAAGCGGTTCATAAGGTCCATGAAAACCGCTGGTGCATTAGTCATCCCAAATGGCATAACCAAAAACTCATAGTGGCCATACCGCGTTCGAAAAGCCGTTTTGGGAACATCTTCCTCTCGGACTCGTACCTGATGATAGCCCGACCTTAAGTCGATCTTAGAATAAAAACTTGACCCTTGCAGCTGGTCAAACAGGTCGTCGATACGTGGTAAAGGATGACGGTTCTTAACCGTCACCTTGTTGAGCTCACGATAATCTATGCACATCCGAAAGGACCCATCCTTCTTCTTCACAAACAGAACTGGGGCTCCCCAAGGTGAAGAGCTAGGTCGGATAAAACCTCTATCCAATAACTATTGGAGTTGGTTTAACAACTCCTTTAACTCTCCTGGCGCAAGACGATAAGGAGCACGAGCAATCAGGGTTGCTCCTGGCATGAGGTCGATCTGAAATTCCACCTGACGATGTGGAGGTAAACTAGGGAGTTCTTCAGGAAATACATCAGGAAACTCACGAACAACTGGAAGGTCTTCGATCCTTCTCTCTTCAGATTGCGAATCAGTAACAAGAGCTAAAATAGCAGGGTAGCCCTTACGCAGACACTTCTGAGCCTTCATCGCTGAGCTAATATAAACCATAGCACCACTACAATGACCCTGAACCGATAAAAAGTCTCCGCTAGGAGAGGAATGCGCATGATTTTCTCCTTGCAGAGAATTTCAGCTTGGTGTTTAGACAGCCAATCCATACCAACCACTATATCAAAACTACCTAGGGTAACAGGAAGGAGATCAATATCAAAAACTTGACTCACGAGATCTAGTTTACAGCCAAAAAGAACATGCGAAGCTTCTATCGTTTTACCATCTGCTAGTTCTACTACGTGCTTAACCTCTAAAGGTGTTGGAGTTAACCCTAATCATGGACTAAACTCTAGGGACACATAACTCCAATCGACACCTGAATCAAATAACACAGAAGCAATAAGATTGTTTACAGAAAACGTACCAGTCACGACATTGCCGTCGTTCCTAGCATCACCAGCACCGATCGTGAATACTCTCCCACGAGCACCGTTGTTGCCGTTGTTGTTGTTTCAAGTATTGTTTTTGTTTTGACGGTTGTTGTCGTTGGCATTCTGATTCAGCTGAGGGCAATCTCGCTTGATGTGGCCCTCATCCCCACACTGGAAACACCCTTTCTTAAAGCCCTGGTTCTGCTGGGGTTGTTGTCGTTTCTGTCGCTAATGCTGCTGATTTTGCTGTTGTTGCTGCTTTGGCTGTGGGGCTCTATAGTCTTTGGCCTCATGGCCCACCTTCTCGCACCTACGGCAAGTCCGGACACACTGTCCATAGTGATGATAGCCACACTTGTTGCACTGTGGCTTCTTTCCAACGCAAGAGCCCTGATTCTGGTTGCTGCCCTGGCCTTGATTAACTGAAGAAGACTGACTGAAACTGCGGTTGTTGCTATTATCAGGCCTTTTTCTGAGATTGACTAGCACTGGTTGCCTTGTCAGCGTCGTTCTAGTTGCGCTTGTTATCACTGGCAGGTGTGGTAGCTGCAGCAGTAGAAGTAGTAGCAGAAACTCATGGCGGCAAATTGCCACGTTCGACCTCTTGGTCAGTAATCTTATGTGCAAAACGGATGATACAGGGAAAATTGTCTAGGTTTGCAGCAGTAATATACCCCTTAACAGCTGGTGCTAAGCCCTTAAGATACAACTCAATTCGCCGATGTGGGGGTCGAGACAGGTTAGGGCACAAAGTTGCTAAATCATGAGACCTCCTCGTGAATGCTTCAATCTCAGATCCCTCCATTTTCAGATTGTAGTACTCGTTCTCCAGTTTCTGAACCTCATCACGATGACAATACTCCTCCCTCATCAACTCCTTAAAGTCTTCCCAAGTGGTGGCATTTGCCATTTCGATACCCAACATCTGAACCTGGGCATTCCACCATGTCAGGGCACCCTCCTCAAGTGTGCCCGTAGCATACTTCACTCTGTCCTCAGCAGGACAGTTACACATCGCAAATACCGATTCTGCCTTCTCAAACCATCACAGGAGTCCTACTGCCCCTTCAGTCCCACTGAAGGTCTGTGGCTTACAATCCATGAACATCTTGAACGTACAAGCAGGTGGATTGTTTTGATTCGCAGGTTGACCTAAAACGAAAGAACGTACAACGCACAAGTAAGATTCGAGTATACGACAAAAGGATAGAAAGTAATTGGCACACATCGTACCAGCCTGGTAAGCCGCTAGGGCTTCAGCCACACGAGTGTTGATCAAGTTGGTTAATTCGGCCTGAGTCATTGCAATGTGGCCGCGTCCATGGCCTCGTCTGCTCATGTTTCTATATAAGAGAAGGGAACAAACTTAAGAGTTGAAATGAGGTAAAAGTCAAGTATCACGTTGAAATCTACAAACTACTATGTTTACACACAATAGGGCAGAACCCTTCTCACGCTCGTTAAGCCTCACTGGGACTTACATGCACCTTACGTTATTATTATGTGTGCACCCATAATAATAAGGCAATTTGCATGTTCACCTCAGTGTCTCTTAACTTGCGCTAAAAGTTTCCCCCCGCATTCAAATAGCAAAGCAGTGGATACTACAAGATTATGATTCACAAAAGTCGAAGAGTAGTGTTACACTATCAAATCACCATCGTATCTAGTATGTCGTTTCATGCAAGCTGTGAGTGTGTGACTACTAAACAAGTAATGCATAAAGTAAACAGAAGACGAACCTTGCAATCTTGAGCTGAGTGTCATGGTCAATTTTCGAAGTTATTCGGTTATAGTCTGGTTTTATAAAAACGTTTTAAAAACTGGTTCACTATAACCAGTGGCTCTGATACCAAACTGTCACACCCCCAAAATACCACCTAGGGAATGTCCCTGTTAGGCGTGTGACGTACCAACAACGAGCCACTAATCACATTGAACCAATAATAATATTTAAATAAAACATTCAATTCATTGCATAAGATAAATCCAAGTCATAAGTTAAAACCAAGGAAAATGATCAGCAGAAGCATATAGTAAATTGTTAAACCACAGTTGCAAAATAAATGTTCAAAGCCATTGTATTACATATCCAAGAGTCTCGATCCATGAACACTCCAGCACTCCCAGATAGCAAGTCCAAAATAAGAAATCTAACGAACTGCAAGCATGCAGACAAGTGTGTCAGACGACGTTGGTGAGTTCAAAGTTTTGTGAACAAGTTTAGTTACCAGATATGTGTATAAAACAGTTCAACGATTTGATTTGATGTTGTTATTAACTCGATTACTGCAATGGCTACAAGATGTATTTGCCCAACCCCAATATCTCTATCAAAACATTGGTCATGCTTTAAGGTAATTAGTTCACGCCCGTCCTCCCCGGTACGGTGTGAGGGTGCCAAACCTAATAGCGCTATCAACTAATAACCTCGTTGCCTCCCCGGCAACTATTGGTAGATGTAAGGGGTCTTATATGATAGAAATGAGTGTAATAACAAACATCCCAATAACCTGACATTCCTCCCCGGAACGTTACCTGATATCCCTCCCCGGGATGCATGCTTGGAAAAAGAGCAGTGAACTCACCTTAGACTTGCTCGGTAATGTTAATGTGTCTTTACAGTTGAGTGAATGTTAGGTCTGTTATGTGTGACCTATTGTACGTTAAACGTAAGTATGTATGCAATTAGAATTTGCAATTCCCTAAGTGTCCAAACGACCGGTGTCTATTGTAACTAACTTAACAAGTTGTCATCTTGTGACAATAACACATGTGCATGATTCTAGTATATGTCAAGGATAGCACACATAGTAACTAATCACATTGTAAATAAATGTTAACACTTTCATAATCATTCCGAATTGACAATTACAATTGGAACCATTTATTCACAATAATACAATCTGATTCATCACAATCGGACCACTAACCTGTGTTCAGCTTTTATCATGAAGCCCAGCCCATATAATACCCATTAAAGTGTTCAAGACTTATCACTAATACCCTGAACCACATGTGTTAAACCCCGGCCCAAACTGACATTATCATAAGGTGTGCGGCCCTATTAGGAATCTGACCCGATCGGCCCGCAGTCCACAATGGGCTATGCAGCTGATCCGATTTCAGCAAACAACCCACTTATGCGGCCCAATAGCTCATTTGTTTACATATGAGGCCCAAGGTGACATGATATCTAATAACTGTTTATGTGTGTGTGGGTGGTCCATCAAAACCCAGCCCACAACTATACAATGCTCAATTTAGCCCATTGTTAAACATGATGCCCATATCCCTATTCTACTAGCATCTATGCATATCCCTTTGTTGTTGTTTGAGTCCAAATATATATATCGAAGTCTTGGGCCCCTTACCCAACCCTTGTGGCCGGCCCATTAACAAATCAGAAGTCTCAGATCATGAGTTCAGTGTACATAACAGTGATCAAATAACAAATAAATCATGCAATCTAAGGAACAAATAAATCATGCAACCCTAATTTCAAACAAGGATAAGTTGTCAATTTAGCAAACTCATACTCATCCAGAACAAGTATCGATCCTAACTTCACAGTTTACATGCTCCATACCAATCCCTACTCACCTATCGAATTACTATTAAATCATTAACATTATCATGACAAGATTATCAACAATTATGGGATACCTTAAATTAAGAAACAATTCAGTCGATTAACATTAATATAACATACCCGAACCTATTCGATCCACATACATAGCACTACCACTATTAAACATGTAAATCGGCCTACCACAAACATCATACCAGAAATATGCATACGTACACATACTATCAAATATTCAAATAACCAAGATCAATTAAATAGAATTAATATGAACCCGAAACACTAACCACAAGCCAAATACTGGAACGATATCCCAAAGGGGGGGGGGGGTTGCGTCCACTGTTGATCACCGAAGATGGATAGATAGAGGATGTGCTAGAGTTTGAGATATATTTGTGTTATCATGTTTATGTGACTTGTGTGTGTATTTATGCTAAACCCCTAGCCGGCCCCAATCTAATAATCCTCTTGGGCTTGACCAGGCCCAAACGTAAATAGGTAGCCCACATCAGCTTCGGGTGTGTGTATATGGACTCATATTAGCCGGTGTGTATATATGTGAAGGTGCGGCCCAAATATAATCTAAGGTCCAAACATACGAACATTGATTCTCGTTTACGTTCAGGTTTAACAATAACAAATAGCAAGCATTCACCATAACGTGTGATAAAACGTAGTGCAACAGGAATAATACCAGATTAAAAGTTACGAGGTTAGACGACACTAACCTTGAAAGTTCGGGTTGTCACATCATCCCCAACTTGAAATAAATTTTGTCCTGAAATTTGACAAGTATGCACAGAGGAATAAAGTGATAGATCAAGATTTTTGCAGGTTTTCCCCAGGTTCCACAAAATATGCACAGATGTGACTGCGAGTTGTAGAATGCACAGCACATATCACCATTGTGACACGTGAAGAAAACCCTTAACAACCCCTGTCCACGACAGGTGCTGAGTCCAAACTATAGTACTATCGTTGCTAAGGTGTCAGGCAACAATCACTGTGTAAACATAACTTACAAGCATTCATCGAATAACACGTAGCATGCAATAAAAGTCAGCGTATAAAAGTGGTTGCGTTGTGTGTCGATTGTGATTTGAATAAGTAACGTATGTAACACCCAAAAGTGTGTAAAGCAAAAAGGGTTCGAGTATACTTACAGATAGCGTTTAAGTAAATAAACACTCTCTTGGATTGAAGGGAGCACTGAGAGATTAGCCTAAACAGTTAACGATAGCATAAGTGATGAACGGCACGTTAAACGGTGAGAAGTGAACTAGGTGACGAATGGTGATCCGATCGAATGACAATCCGAACGAATGGTCATTCGATCGGATGTCAATCCGTTCGGATGGTCATTCGATCGGATGGCCATTCGGTTGGATTGACATTCGTTTGGGATGGATGTGTTTGTGTATTGTGAAAATAGAGAAGTATCTCTACCTTTCAGGTCGTTCGATCGAACGGTCGTTTGATCGGATAGCGATCCGATCAGGGAGACATTTCAGTTGAGAACAAGTTCACAGCAGGATGGTCATTCGATCGGATGGTCTTCCGATCGGATGGCAATCCGTTAGAACTGATGATCCTTGAAAATTATGAAAATGTTTAAGTGTTGAAGTCGGATCATTTTGGAACTTGAAAAATTTGTAAGTTTTGAAAGTTTCGCGGGTTGATAGAGATGGTATGACATTATATTAAACAACGGAACCTCGTCAAGTCCAAGTCATTCGACCGAAGTGGGAATCACCCCAGTCCGATCAGTTTACTGTTCGTGACGGTGGTTCATGGTAACCCCGTAAATCGGTTATCTCGTTGATAGGAAATCCGATCTCGGACCGACACTTCACTAGAAATGAGTAGAAGGCCTGATAGAGCTCTGATTCTATCGGTTTTGAGTGCATTGAGTGTAAAAGAGTTGAAAGAAAGTTACAAAACCATCTTTCAATCCTTTCAACCTTGGAAATGTTTAGATCTAGGTGAAAATAGTGCTTAATCATGTGGAAATCCTTTGGATCTGAGTTGTTCTTGGTGGAACGAGGCCAAAACTTGAAGTTCATAAGAACTCCATGATGACATCATCCTAGAACACCTTAAATCAACTGATTTCACGGTTAAAAGTTAAAATTCAAAGGTGAAAATGATGAAGAAGTGTGCGTAGATGATAGATGTACAAGATTTGAGTTGAAAACTTACAAGAATCGCGAGAAATCGAGGGAAAAGTGGGCTTGAGCACGCTGGTCGGAAGAGAGAGCTGTCACATCACTGTTGGTGATGTGACAGGGGTATTTATAGGTTGCCAAAAGAGGAAAGAGGAGCACAAGTGACGGATCGGATGTCACTTCGATCGGTTGGCCATCCGATCGGATGGTCATCCGTACGGATGACCATTCGATCGAGTGGTCATTCGATCGAAGTGGTCCGGCGAGTTTGGTTTCGATGTTTCGTTTCGCGTTTTGAGCGTGGCGATGCGTTTAAGCGAGTGTCGACGCGATAGATTATTAATAGTCATACAAATACTATATCTAACATACAATCAACATGAATAACTTGCATTTAGCATTTGCGATTTAGATTGCGTTCCGATAGAGTTGCGATTGCGTTTCGATTAACCACACAACACAAAGTAAACATGCACAATTAACACATAAGTAACACACACACGTAAAACAATATACAGAACCTATCAATCAAGTTGCGAATGCGATTGCGATGCGATTAGCGATGAAATAGATTAGCGATTAATATCGATTAAACCTCGATTATTATAGATACTCCACATAATACAATTAAAGAAAATAAAATATAGGATTCGATTACAAGTCAAGGAAGTCAAATTAATAGTTAAGCAAGGAGTGACATATCGCAATTAGCAATCTTTTCTTCCTTTGACTTTGACTTTGACTTGCACTTTGACTTTCTAAAAGCGGGTTGTAACACCAACCTTATTCTTTACACAAAATTGTACAACATGAATAAAAGGAAGAGCAAGCCCTCGGTCTTCTTTCAGGTACTGGAGAAAAAGACCTTACAACTGCTTCAGATCTGAAAGCTTGAGGTTCACAAGCCACATCGGATCTAACACTTTAACAATTAGTTCAGTAACTTTCTTCTTTGTGATCACGGTTTTGTCCTGTCTTACCATCAATATACCAATACCCTATCCCTTCCAAACTGTCTAGGTCGAATTGTCTCATCGGAATTGTTCTCAAACACAAAGCAGGTCGATACACAACCTTGTACTTTGTGACATTTGTGCTCTTGCAAACACTGTACGATGTAGAACAACTTCAATATCAATGAAACATGGTGTATTGATCCCAATATTTGTTTATTTATGTTTCACAATTTCACGTTTTAATTCTTGTTCGATTTCAAGCTTTTAAACAATTTCTTGAAAGTTATACGCAAACTATTACGTAAACATAATCAGTTTAACGTGACAAACACTCTGGAACAGTGACATAAGCTAAACATACCGTAAATATCCTTTACATAACTTAGAAATAAGTTTTGAAGGATTCGGTATGGCAAAAACAAGTTTATTCAATCACAAGGACTATTCGCGACGAAACTATTTTCGGGTATCAAAACACTTTGTTTTAATACCAAATCAGTTTTCCAACTTAGTTAAATATGTTTTAACATTTTTAACTCGTCACTTCTAGTTTAGTGCTTGTTTAGGGTCGTAAGTCAAGCGGTCTCGACAACCGCTTAGACTTTCGAACCCGACCCGTTTGGTCGATCATTAGGATCCGACCAAACACATTTTGTGACCATAGATGTATAGGGAATAACCTTCCAAGGTTATACCTTATTGTCACTTCGTTTGGTTAGTTGTATGATAGGTAGTTTATATGCCTTAGGAAAATGACCAAAATGCCCTTTTTGCGCATAATTTCAATTTAAGCATATGTAACCTAAATTTTGACACTTAAACTGATATGGCAACATTACTAAACATGTTTAGGCATATAAGACTTATCATAGGACTAGTTTGACCATCCGAATGCGCATTTGTGCAAATGACACGTTAAAGTAGCATAAACTACCTTAACGGGTCATAACGGGTCAAAAGCACTTAGGATTGCTATCAAATCAGAATGTAGACTTTGTTAAACCATATCATATGAGTTCCAACACTCATTTGGTTTACAAGACCTCATTCTATCCGATCTCCCGATTTAGGTCCTGATTTATTAACATAGTGATTAAATACTAGGTGCCACTTGATTCCTTGATTCCCCGAGCTTGGTTAGTTCACTAGATCAAGGATACCTTGCAATCTCAAGTGAGTACATAGTTCCCCTATTTTATGCTTTCAATTGTTTTGGGGTGATTCATATGTGCTAAAACGATTTCGAGTTTTCAAAAACAAACATTATGGTTTATATTAAACACAACGATTTCAATAATGTGTATGAACTTGTTGGTGCGTTGATTCATAACACGAATGACATTCATTAGTTTGGCCGAGCTGACCACTAGTATGTTATGGTACCATAGGATCTGACAAATCCCGTTATCGGGTTATCCCCATGGATTTGTTGGATAGTTTAGGATAACGACAGAATCTGTTATTTTAACAAACCCTTTGGTGGTTTGTTAGTCGATTTAAAGATACCCTTTGGTGGTATAGATAAGTCACACAGGTTTGAATGTATCAAATAGAACGACCAAAAGTTTTCACAATTAAAACAAGGACGATTGACGAATGGTTTTATAACACCGATTGATAACACGGACGATTTATAATGCGGACGATTTATAACACGAATGATTTATAACACGGACGATTGATAACACGGACGATTGATAACACGTACAATTGGATGATTGGTTTATGGTAAGTGAATAGATAACGAGATGGGTGTAATGTGATAAAAGCATGGTGGATACGCCGCTGGAACTTCCTATATATAAGTGCTTTTATCATATTACATTCTGTGCCGTTATTTAGTTCACTTGGACGAATGTTTTCAAACGATGTCACGCAATGATGTTTACTAAATGATATAAACCATACAAGTTTTCTTACACGACGATTTACTACTTGGTTTACAAAAGCAAATGTTTTAGTCAAGATTCATGGCAACGAGGTTTCATACACTTTAACCAACTTGTTTTAGTTGGTTAATTATATTGTAATACCAAACACTTTTCGATACAAGGTTTTCAATTATTGACTCTAGTAGTCTTGCGAGGTATTGCAATATGTATACAAGCCATGAATTTAACACACTCACAAAACCTATGTACTCGCCGACATTTTTATGCTGACTTTCTTTTCTACATATGTTTCAGGTGCTGTTGTTTGATGATCATGATGCAAAACATAGGATTGGACGCGGGCCTTAGTGACATAAAATATGAAAGACAATATGTTTGAACCTTGTTTCTGTTTAATCTAAGACAATGTAACTCAAATAATTCAATAAAACGAAACTTCAATTACCATGTGTTGTGAAACAATTTATCCTGTGACATGACTCCCCGACGTTTTTGCCGCAGTTTGTTGTTTTACGCGGTCGGGGTGTTACAGGAAAGATTGGTTTCAGAGCCATAGTTATAGGGAATTAGGTTATTAGTAATGCTTTGACCTAGTCTATAACCTTTCTAGGACCCTACCACAAGTTATCTTGTGTTTAGATCTTAAGACAATACCGTCACCTATCTTTAGGTGACTACCACAACAAGAACACATATTTCAAATCCGTTTTTGAAAATCAATCATCTATTCTTAGATGATTTGTTTTAGGCTTTATGCCTTCAAAGTTTTCAAAATCTCGTCAAAGTTTGGGTCTTATTAATGTGAACACGTGCAATCTGGAAGGGTGGGTGCCTGTACCTCGAGTTTTCTGTCTAAGGCTAGAGTGTTCATACAAATCCGCAGTATCAGACCAGTCACTCTTACCTGGGAACTTTTAGAGTGAGTGTCCACTTATAGGCTAAAGCATTTCTTCGCGATACATTATAAGGACCCATTTACTTTGATTAGTCACTGTGTGTCGTTTGTTTGTTCAAGGTAACGAACAAATGATCACCTTCCTTACGTTTCGTCGATATTTTCAATACATCTTTTGTTTATCCAAATGTCAATCTTACTCATTTCTCATGTTTCCTTGTTCTTTTTAGAATGCCTCCTAGACGCGATCAAACTCAAGACGCTGTAATAGCAGCCTTAGTCGCTCAGCAAATCGCTGCTGTGCTCCCAAACCTTATTACTCAGAAAAATCAAGCGAACAACAACAATAATAATAACAATGATCAGTTGGCTAAACCTTTAAAATTTTCTGGGTCTGAAGGAGCTACTTGGCTCCTACAATGGTTCGAGAGTCTGGAAAGCACATTCCGACACGTTCAATGTCCAAACGAGTGAAAGTTGAGTTTGCATCTAGTGTCTTTGAGAAAAGGGCACTAACATGGTGGAATGGTGTGATGAGAGATAGGGGTGCCAATGAGGCGATGGCTCAAACTTAAGAAGAGATTCGGGCTCTCATGATGAAGGAGTTATGTCCCTGTCATGAACTAAGGGTGTTGGAAAGGGAATTTGATGATTTTAAACAAGATGGGGGAGAACATCGTGTATACACGGATCGATATGAAGAATTGAGCTTACTGTGTCCTACAATGGTTACCCCGCTGGATAAAGCCATTGAGAGGTATATCAATGGTCTGCTTAACCTTGTGCAAGACATAGTTACTGGTAGCAACCCTACCACTGTACGCCAGGCCATCAAGTTGGCTGCAACCCTGACTGAGTCTTAGGTCAGGAAGGGTAAACTATTTCGGAAGGGTGATAAGAAATAGCTAGCTAAGACCTCACAAGACAAAGGGAAAGACAAGAAGAAAGCCGAGTCATCGAGGAAGTCGAGGAAGCGCAAGGCTTCCCAAAACTTTGCTCTTACTGCCCAACCTAACCCGAACACGCAGAACCAACTAGCACAGCCTCCTGCGAGGAAACCATATGCTGGTACTGCACCGTTGTGTAATCGGTGCAATGGTCATCATTCGGCTTAGCAAGTTTGTCGACAATGTACATCTTGTGGGAAACTTGGCAACACGGCCAATATTTGTTGATCCGCTTCAAATCAAGCTGTACAGAACCGAGTTCAAGCTCAAGGAAACGCTGCTAGACCTCCATTCCCACATGGTTCATATTATAACTGTGACGAGATGGGTCATTTCACGAACAATTGTCCGAAGCTTGTGAACGTTAATCCAGCACGTGGACGTACCTTCAACATAAATGCCAATGAGGTACGTGCTGATAACGGAGTCGTTAACGATACGTTCCTTGTTAACCATCACCCTGCATCTGTTCTTTTCGATTCTGGTGCCGATAGTAGTTTTGTATCGTTAGACTTTGAGCCTTTGCTTGCGATGCCTAGAACTAAACTAGGAAAGCCTTATCGGTGGAGATTGCTACTGGTGAACCACTTGTACTCGATTCTGTCATTCGCGATTGCCAATTAAACCTTGATAACCACCTTTTTCCTATTGACCTCACGCCGATGCAACTTGGAATTTTGATATTATCGTAGGAATGGATTGGTTAACTAAACACCATGATGAGGTGATCTGCTTCGATAAGATTGTTCGTATACCTCTTTCATCTAGCGAAGTCCTAAAGGTTCATGGAGAGAAACCCTCGAGTAGTTTGAAACTCATGACATGTACTCAAGCCCAAAAATACCTACGAAAAATTATGTGGCCTTTCTAGCACATGTTGTAGAGGAGAAAGGCAAGAACAAAAGTATTCAAGATATACCGATTGTACGAGATTATCAAGAGGTGTTTCCTGATGAACTGCCTGGTTTACCTCCAGTTCGTCAAGTCGAGTTTCACATTGATCTTGTACCTGGTGCCAACCCGATTGCTAAAGCACCTTACCGTCTTACAACATTTGAAATGCAAGAGTTGTCAAAGCAATTACAAGAGTTATTTGACAAAGGATTCATCCATTCGAGTTATTCACCTTGGGGCGCTCCAGTCCAATTTGTGAAAAAGAAAGATGGATCTTTCCGAATGTGTATCGATTATTGTGAGCTTAATAAACTCACAATCAAGAATTGATATCCCCTACCACGAATTGATGATCTTTTTGATCAGCTACAAGGTGCTACATGTTTTTCCAAGATCGATTTGTGTTCTGGGTATCATCAGCTTCGTGTACTCGAAGAAGATATTCCCAAAAGTAGTTTTCGCACGAGATATGGTCATCACGAGTTCACTGTCATGCCTTTTGGTTTGACGAATGCTCCTGCTGTCTTCATGGACTTAATGAATAGGGTTTGGAAACCTTATTTAGACAAGTTCATCATTTTATTCATCGACGACATTCTTATTTATTTGAAGTCACGAGCTGATCACGAACAACACCTTCGTCTAACAATGGAACTCCTCAAGAAGGAACAACTCTTCGCCAAGTTCTCCAAGTGTGAATTTTGGCTTAAGGAAGTTCAGTTTTTGGGTCACATCGTCAACGAGCAAGGTATTCATGTGGATCCTTCCAAAATCAATGCGATTAAGGATTGGAACACACCCACTACTCCTACAGAAGTTCGCTCATTCCTTGGTCTTGCCGGTTACTATCGATGATTTATCGCGAACTTCTCAAAGATTGCGGTCCCTCTCACTGCTTTGACTCAAAAGCATAAGCCTTTTGAGTGGGGACCCAAACAAGAGGAAGCTTTCCAAACTTTAAAATGAAAACTCTATGATGCTCCTGTTTTATCTTTACCGGATGGAAATGATGATTTCGTTATCTATTGTGACGCATCGAATCTAGGCCTTAGTTTTGTTCTCATGCAACGAGGTAAAGTCATAGCCTATGCGTCAAGACCATTGAAAACCCATGAGAAAAACTACACGACTCATGATCTTGAGTTAGGTGCTGTAGTTTTTGCTCTGAAAATTTGGACACACTACCTCTATGGCACGAAGTGTGTGTGGTTTTCACAGACCACAAAAGTCTCCAACACATTTTCAATCAAAAGGAGCTCAATATGAGACAACGATGCTGGGTCGAACTATTGAACAATTACGACTGCGAGATCCGCTACCATCTTGGTAAGGCAAATGTAGTAGCCGATGCACTAAGTAGAAAGGAACATGTCAAGCTCCATTGTGTTCGAATTCTATCCGATATCCAAACACGTATCTTTCAAGCACAATGTACATGTGTAACCCAAGGCTTGTTGAAAAATGAGCTACCACTTAATCTCGAGCTTCAACTCGAAACAAAAGAAAATGGGTTACTTTATTTCAAGAACTATTTGTGGATTCCTAGTCAAGAAGAACTTCGCACTTTAGTGATGGATGAAGCTCAATAGTCTCGTTATTCAATCCATCTTGGTGCTGACAAAATGTACAAGGATCTTCGTACTTAGTATTGGTGGCCGGGTATGAAGAAGGATGTTGCCTTGTATGTGTCTAAATGCCTAACTTGTCTCAAAGTCAAGGCTAAACATCAACGCCCATCTGGTTTACTTGAACAACCAGAAATACCGGTATGGAAGTGGGAGAACATTGCAATGGATCTCATCACTAAGTTACCGCACACATCTAGAGGTCATGATGCCATCTGGGTAGTCATTGATCGTCTAACAAAGTCAGCACACTTTTTGCCAATTCGTGAGGACCTATCTGCTGATAAACTCGCCAAGATTTATGTCGATGAGATTGTATCCCCACATGGTGTTCCTTTGAACATCGTATCTAACTGTGATGCTCGATTCTCATCTCACTTTTGGAAGGCCATGCAATCTGCTTTTGGGAACCCAACTCAATCTGAGTACTGCTTATCATCCCCAAACGGATGGACAATCTGAGAGGACGATACAAAAATTGGAGGATATGCTTAGAGCATGTGTGATAGACTTTGGTGGTAATTGGGATTCGCATCTACCGTTGATCGAGTTCTCTTACAACAATAGTTATCACGCTAGCATCAACATGGCACCTTTCGAAGCTCTATACGGTCGAAAATGTCGTTCACCTGTCTGTTGGAATGAGGTCGGTGAAGCTCAGCTTACTGGACCTGAACTCTTTCTGGAAACAACGGACAAAGTCAAGAAAATTCGCGATAATCTTTTGACAGCTAGAAGCCGTCAAAAAGAGTTATGCGAACATGCGATGCAAGCCCTTGGAATTTCAAGTCGGATACCATGTCCTACTCAAGGTGTCCCCTTGGAAGGGAGTGGTGAGATTTGGAAAGAAAGGAAAAGTTGCACCACAATACGTTGGACCGTTTAGGATTATTGAAAGAATCGGAAAGGTAGCCTACCGACTTGAGCTACCTCCTGAACTTGGGAATATTCACACAACATTCCACATGTCCAATTTAAAGAAGTGTTTAGTCGATACAAATCTCCACATTCCCCTCGACGAAATTCAAGTTGATAACACAATGCACTTTGTCGAGAAACCTATGGAGATAATGGACCGTGAAGTCAAGAGACTAAAGCATAAACGAATACCGATAGTCAAAGTTCACTGGGAATCCAAACATGGCCCAGAATTTACTTGGGAACGTGAGAACCAAATGAAGGAAAAATACCCACATTTGTTTTCATAAATTTCCTCTAGCTAAAATTTCGGGACCAAATTTCCTAAAGTAGGGGAGACTGTGACATTTATGCTCTTGTAAACACCGTACGATGTAGAACAACTTCAATATCAATGAAACATGGTGTTGTGATCCCAATATTTGTTTATTTATGTTTAACAATTTCACATTTTAATTCTTGTTCGATTTCGAGCTTTTAAACAATTTTTGGAAAGTTATACGCAAACTATTACGTAAATGTAATCAGTTTAACGCGATAAACACTCCGGAATAGTGACATAAGCTAAACATACCCTAAATATCCTTTACATAACTTAGAAATAAGTTTTGAAGGATTCGGTATGGCAAAAACAAGTTTATTCAATCACAAGGACTATTTGCGACGGAACTATTTTCGGGTATCAAAACACTTTGTTTTTATACCAAATCAGTTTTCCAACTTAGCTAAACATGTTTTAACATGTTTAACTCGTCACTTCTAGTTTAGTGTTTGTTTAGGGTCGTAAGTCTAGTGGTCTCGACATCCTCTTAGACTTTCGAGCCCGACCCGTTTGGTCGATCATTAGGATCCGACCAAACACATTTTGTGACCATAGTTGTATAGGGAATAACCTTCTGAGGTTATACCTTAGGGTCATTTCGTTTGGTTAGTTGTATAATAGGTAGTTTATATGCCTTAGGAAAATGACCAAAATGCCCTTTTGCGCATAATTTCAATTTAAGCATATGTAACCTAAATTTTGACACTTAAACTGATATTGCAACATTACTAAACATGTTTAGGCATATAAGACTTATCATAGGACTAGTTTGACCATCCTAACAGGCATTTGCGCAAATGACACGTTAAAGTAGCATAAACTACCTTAACGGGTCATAACGGGTCAAAAGCACTTAGGATTGCTATCAAATCAGAATGTACACTTTGTTAAACCATATCATATGAGTTCGAACACTCATTTGGTTTACAAGACCTCATTCTATCTGATCTCCCGATTTAGGTCCCGATTTATTAACATAGTGATTCAATACTAGGTGCCACTTGATTCCTTGATTCCCCGAGCTTTGTTAGTTCAGTAGATCAAGGATACCTTGCAATCACAAGTGAGTACATAGTTCTCCTATTTTATGCTTTCAATTGTTTTGGGGTGATTCATATGTGCTAAAAGGATTTCGAGTTTTCAAAAATAAACACTATGGTTTTATATTAAACACAACGATTTCAATAATGTGAACGAACTTGTTGGTGCGTTCATTCATAAAATGAAAGACATTCATTAGCTTTGGCCGAGCTGACCAGTAGTATGTTATGGTACCATAGGATTTGACAAATCCCGTTATCGGGCTATCTCCATGGAGTTGGTGGATAGTTTGGGATAACGACAGAATCTGTTATTGTAACAAACCCTTTGGTGGTTTGTTAGTCGATTTAAAGATACCCTTTGGTGGTATAGACGAGTCACACAGGTTTGAATGTATTCAAATAGAACGACCAAAAGTTTTCACAATTAAAACAAGGACGATTGATGAAAGGTTTTATAACACGGACGATTGATAACACGGACGATTTATAACACGGACGATTTATAAAACGGATGATTTATAACACGGACAATTTATAACACGTACAATTGGACGACTGGTTTATGGTAAGTGATTAGATAACAAGACGGGTGTAATGTGATAAAAGCATGGTGGATACGCCGCTGGTACTTCCTATATATAAGTGCTTTTATCATATTACATTCCGTGGTGTTATTTAGTTCACTTGGATGAATGTTTTCAAATGATGTCACCCAATGATGTTTACTAAATGATATAAACCATACAAGTTTTCTTACACGACGATTTACTACTTGGTTTACAAAACCAAATGTTTTAGTCAAGATTCATGGCAATGAGGTTTCATAAACTTTAACCAACTTGTTTTAGTTGGTTAATTATATTGCAATACCAAACACTTTTCGATACAAGGTTTTCAATTATTGACTCTAGTAGTCTTACGAGGTATTGCAATATGTATACAAGCCATGAATTTGACACACTCACAAAACTTATGTACTCGCCGGCATTTCTATGCTGACTTTCTTTTCACATATGTTTCAGGTGCTGTTGTTTGATGATCATGATGCAAAACATAGGATTGGACGCGGGCCTTAGTGACATAAAATATGAAAGACAATATGTTTGAACCTTGTTTCTGTTTAATCTAAGACAATGTAACTCAAATAATTCAACAAAACAAAACTTCAGTTACCATGTGTTGTGAAATAATTTCTCCTGTGACGTGACTCCCCGACGTTTCCGCCGCGATTTGTTGTTTTACGCGGTCGGTGTGTTACATACTTGATTTCTCCGGTGAATTTATCTTTTGTTTTAACTCGACGACCCACAACAGGTTTGAACAGGTTCCACTTGCTTGCTCTACTCTCTTCTTCTAAGGCCTTCTGCAAAGCTCTAATTATACCATTAGACGTCGGTGTGTTCAATTCAAGCTGAGCAATGTGATGCAGCATGTGCTGGAAAGGAACTGAGAGATTGAAAACGCAGCCTGAAGTACATAACTCCATCTGTTCGCTTAATTAACACCAAAGTATTCTATTCATCGAAATCCCAGCTTCTGATTTGGCCCGAGTATTCTCCACTGATACGCACAAAACGCTTTTTCTGAGTTAGATCTGGTGGAGGCCTTTATAGCCATAAGACCCTCTGAACTTCTTCAGGAATCGGCTTAGGATTGGGATTTGCTTCAATTGGTGTATCATTATAAGCAATGCCCCGCAAATGTTCAAAATATACCTCAATTCATTCAATAGACCGCACATTCATAATATACGATACATTTGCCCATTTGCTTATTACAACCTGATCGATGCCTTCATCTGATCTAAGTTCTTCAACTATTCCAACTACTTTATCGCCTTTCTCTAATTCATCGTTAGAGATGAAGTGCTCTCCAATTATACCTTCATGATCTGAGTCATCAGATGAATCACCAAGATCACCATCGACTGGACCTTTACCTCCACTACCACCTGTGCCTCTTACCTGACTCCCCCTCAACTGCAGCATCGGTTGCAGCTTCCGTAGCTTGTGAGCTACTTGGCTGCTGCCTCTGCTGTGAAGCGTTAGGATCTTTATCTTTCTCCAAGTCATCCTAAATCTTTTTCAGCTCATCCAGTTTGCATCTGGCTTGGACCTGTAGAGGAGTATTCCCCCCCCCTGAGAAGCAAAGAGCTCAACAAGCTCAACGACAATTCTACAAATCTGATCAGTTGTGTAGGTCCCTATCGTGTGGACCGCAACGAGATTGACAACCAATCAAGGGTGCGGAATCCCCTTGACGGATCAAACAAAATAGAGAACACACGAAAGATGAAGAACACAATGCAAAATACTATTAAACTGACCTTCTATGATTATCAAAACAAAGTCTTTACAATCATCCAAGGTCACACGAGACTCACAACTAATCTCTATGTACTCTCTCACACAATCTCTCAATCACTGCTCTCACTGAATGACTATAGCTTTTCTTTCACGTCTGGAGCTCTCTAGACTGCTACTTAAAACCCTTGTGCATAGTGTTTATATACCACACATGCAGACTGGGCTAGGCCCACGTACATAATTACATAACCTGGACTAAATATGTGACATCTGTGCCTCTACGACCATCATACAAATACAAAACCAATGAAATCTTGTGTTTCATACTTGTGATTTGTATAAATACATGAGACATTTTCACATGTCAATTCTTGTTCGATTTCAAGCTTTAAATTGCTTTCTGGAAAGTTATACGCAAACTGATGCGTAAACGTAATCAGTTTAACACGAAAAACACTCCAGAGCAGTGACATAGTCTTAACATACCTTAAATAACCTTTACATAACTTAGAAATAAGTTTAGGAGGGTTTGGTGTGCCAAAAACAAGTTTATTCGATCGCAGGGACTATTTGCGACAAACTGTGAAAGTATGCCGATTCGTATAGTAACGAACATTCTGGAACATGATCATAAGCTAAAAATACTCTAAATATCCTTTACATAGCTTAGAAATAGACTTTGAGGGGTTCAGTATGCGAAAATATGCTTATTTGATCAATAGGGACTAAAAGCGTCAAAAAGTTCATAAGTTTGCATTTAAGCGCATATCTTACGTTCTGAACATATCCGGACCTCCAAAAATTTTTGTAATCATTAAAATATTTTATTTTAGTGATTGGAATGCAAAAATACCATTCATCGCGTAATTTGGGTCGTTTTCGTGACCGTTCGAGTTTTCGTCGTAATTAACCAAATAACGTGACCGTACGACCAAACGAACCGACATCTGAGATGTTTTCAAGCATATTTCATGTTCCCTATGCTTTAACTTCATTGTAGAACCTTGAAATGGGTTTAACGGGGCTTAAATGCATCAAAATCAAAGTTTTGAGCATGCAGGGACTAAAACTGCCAAAACCTGAAACCTTCCTCACGGGCCGCGAATGCCTGAGTGTTTGTCTATGCGGGGCGCGACCGAGGGTGCTGGCAGATTCAGTGAATTTGGCTTAACAGCCTATTCTCATGGTTTTTAACCATAGTTTTGGCATACCTTGGGCTTGTTTTTGAGCTCCCCTTGTATTTAAAACTATGGGCCACATGTGTATGGCCAAGATCATGCTTTGATCCTTGCAAAAACACATGTAATCATCCTATGAATTCAAGGTTTCCTATAAATGCCCATCAAGTTTGCCATTGTTCCTTGCTCATTTGATCTGAATTACTCTAAGTTGAAGCTCTCACTTGTTGAAGGCTGCATACCTGAGTATTTTTAGTTCAATTCTTCCTAACTTGGAACTTTTGTAAGCTTCTTTCATGCTTGTTTATGCTTTTCAAGCATGAAAGTCAAATAGTGTTTGACTTTCTGCTTTGACCATGAATTGGTCAAGTCAAAGTTCAATAGAACTTTGCAATGTGAGCATAATCACGATGGTTATAGTCCAATGTGACTACACCTACTGATTACCACGTCGATTAGTCGATGTGACAAGCCAAAGTTTCAGTCAAAATGCCGATTATGCGCATTTTGCGACGAAGCTATTTTCGGGTATCAAAACACTTTGTTTTGATATCAAACATGTTGTCTAACTTAGTTAAACATGTTTTAACATGTTTAACTCGTTACTTTTAGTCTAGTGCTTGTATAGGGTCGTAAGTCAAGCGGTCTTGACAACCGCTTAGACTTTCAAACCCGACCCGTTTGGTCGATCGTTAGGATCCGACCAAGCATATTTTGTGACCATATTTGTATAGGGAATAACCTTCCGAGGTTATACCTTATGGTCAGTTAGTTTAATTAGATGTATGATAGGTAGTTTATATGCCTTAGGAAAATGACCAAAATGCCCTTTTCATGCATAATTTGAATTTAAGCATATGTAACTTAACTTTTGTCACTTAAACTGATTATGCAACATATTTAAACATGTTAGGGCATATAATACCTGTCATAGGACTAGTTAGGCGTCTCGAGCGCGTATTCGCACGAACGACGCGTTAAAGTAGCTTAGACTACCTTTACGGGTCATAACGGGTCGTAAGCACTTAGGATAGGTTCCAATTTAGGATGTAGGCTTTGTTAAACCGTATCACATGAGTTCCAATACTCATTTGGTTTACGAGACCTCATTCTACCCAATCTCCAGATTTAGGTGTCGATTTATTAACATAGCGATCCGATTACTAGGTACCACTTGATTTCCTTGGTTTGCCCGAGCTTTGTTAAGTTCATTTAATCGAGGATACCTTGCAATTCAATGTGAGTACATAGTCCCCTCTTTTACAGTTTTCAATCATTTTTGGGGTGATTCATATGTGCTAAACGATTTCGAGATTTTCTAAACGAATGTTATGGTTTATGTTAAACACAACGATTTCAAACGAACTTGTTGGGACGTTGGTCGAAAGACAACTGAATGACATTCATTTACAACTAATTAGCTAGCGGTAAGTGGGTATCGAACACAGGGAGTTTGTGGAATACGTGTTATCTCAATGTATGTCTAACTAACTAGATTCATCTAAATTGCAAGAAATGTAAATTTCAATGTTTGGGTTGATTGGTTTTAATTATCTAGAATTACTAAATTAGAATACAAATCAAAGTCAAGTTTTGTAACAGGATAAGAAGGTAGTGATCATCCCGAGTTTCAGGTTTTAAGTGACAATCAAGGTTTATGTTCAACTGGAAAGAACTACATAGACATAGCTCATGCAAGATCAATTGTTTGTGATGAAAGGGAACTAAGTACTCGGATTCCTAGAACGCGAGGTTGTTACCCGATGACCAATCAACATATATCCATCCCTAATCCCTCCCATGATATCTCGATTGCCAACGGCACCAAGAACGTATGGTTTAGAACTATGATCAAACATACATCAACAATTTACAAACACCCAATCAAACACCATAATAAACTAACAACACATGCACAGTTTAATATTCCAGAAATTAAAGAACAAACATAATTGTCACAAATAAAACCTTACACTCAAGACGATCACCAAGCAAACCTAGCCGCTCATAGTGTCGTGAATTGTCATAACAATCAAACCTTTGTCCAATGGAATAATAAACAAAGTCTCCATGTTTAGACCACTCAAGAACACAAGAAGATAGCAAAAAATCGCCCCTAAACTCCCCCAAAACCGTCCACCATGATTGGATTTGAAAAGACACAATAAAACATCATAAAATAGGGCAGTTACACTTTTCCTCGCTGACTCTACCGTAAATTACGGTACCACCGTAAGTTATGGTGGCTTCAGCATGCAATTTTGTTTTCAGAATAACTTTCTCGTTTCAACTCCGTTTTCTTTGCCGTTTTCACCCACGTTCTCGTAATTTCATCCCCTATCATGTCATCATCTTAATTCTTCAATTCCAATAATTGATTTTTTTTTCATTTATTTTCCATATTCCATCCATTTTAAGCTCCATTTGTACCTGAAACACAAACAACCGTAGTTATCTAATTCTAGACAATTACCTGATTAAATGTAGGATTTTAATATCGTTTATACCACTTAAACGTTGTCCTACGGACTACCCATCACATCCCCACACTTAACCGTTGCTTGTCCCAAGCAACCCATCAAAAAGCATTTCCAAGTGCACAAGCGATCAACATAAATCAAGCATAAACATGTCATCCTTTTATTAGCCTTTTCCTAACACCAAAAATAACACACCCCTCGCTGTATCTCTCCTCTCGAAAACAAGTAAGCACTAGCATATGTAAGCTAGACACACAAAAGGCAAACGGGTGATTGCACAACTATAAGCTTGTACCTAAATCGGTCCTTCTCCTAACAAGTGCCAACATGAATGCAAATCAAAGGGGCTTTAAGGTTGTAACGTGGCTAGGTGTACGGGTAGGAAATGGAATATATATGTAGTAGCGAAGAACTTAACCCGGTCTTTTATTACACAAAAAAATAAACAAACAACTACCAAACTTAACTACTATATACAAGATAACTCAACATCAATCTCTTTTTTTTCATTGCTTTTTCCATTTTTTTTTCTTTTCTTTTCTTTCTCTCTTTTTTTTTCATCAAAGCATTCAAAGATATCAAAGCAAACCTTCAATATAACATCGAACAAATTTACACACTACTAAAACTACTAACACTATAAGACCAGGTCAAGTCGGGTGAATTGGTAACTAGCTAAGGGGTAACAAATGATAGGCTTAAGGCACAAAATGGGCAACTAAATGTCCAAACCCCCGCCCCTCTCGCAACCATGCTCATATATATAATTTATGAGGTCCAACCCCCCAAATCCCACACTCGCACACACTAATGACGAGGCTACCTAAATGCCCTTATCCTTTTCGCATTCACATTCAACTAAGGACTCAAACCGTATTAAGGCACAAGTTCTAATGCACCCCCACCCGTTGCCACTCTCATCAAAGACAAGTATTATTTATTTACATGTGTGGCTTCAACTCTCACCAAGAATAAAAGGGTATCAAGGGTTGCCGGTGCATCATTCGGGTGTAATCCAAGGTGTTCAAATTCTCACAATGTTTTGCTTGATTTAAAAAAAAATTTAAAAACCTCGAAATTTCCCCCCATCCCCACACTTGGGATACATTGACCCCAATGTATGGTTTCGGAAAGACTTGATCGCTAAACCCTTCAACCTCAACCAAAAGCTCATCATCTCAAACCACAACTTTCTTTTTGTTTTTTTTTTATATATAACTAAAAACACCACCAACTTCCACAACCCATCAAACAAACACATCAAAACACCACCCAATCGCCCAATCAAAAACTTAAACATGAATATATACAAAGGTGCAAAAGATGAGAACAAGACACGACCTGATTAGTAAATTAGCAGTGTTGGTAGTGATGCAGCTGCGGTAATCGGACCGGTTCAAAAACATCTCTTAGATTCGCTGATATCTCAACAGGGATGTTGCCAAACATCCCCACACTTGAATCATTGCATCCGCGAGGGTTGAAACGTAATAACCTGCCAAAACACAAACACGACACCAAAACAAAACCAAACAAAGCAAAACAAAACAAAACAAAACACAAATACAATACTCTACATCCTCGGGCTGCCTCCCGAGAGCGCTAAGTTTAAAGGTCTTCAGCCAGACCATACCTGATATGCGTTATGGTGGTCTTAATGCACACTTACCCGCAGCATTTCCAACAAATGCCCGGAAATTTACATGCCATCTCCATAGATTTGTCAGTCTATTTGGCATGTTAAAGCTGCTCCTGCGGGCTTTGCTGGTCCACTTCATGACATATACCTTAATGTCTGGTAGTTTCACCCTTCTCATCTTGTTTCTCGAACCCTCTTCCCCACACTTGTTAATTTGAATTTTGGGAAGAGGTTCGGTACACATATCGATCCCATCAGCCTGCTCTACCTCATAATCTGCACACATCATCTGATCTACAAGTGACTCTTCATTAGATAAAGGACTCATTGGTGTGGTATTATCCTCCACAACCTCTTCCTTCATGTGAGAATAATCTCTAATATCGTCAGGTAATGGTGAGAGGCGTTCTTCTATCTCTATCTTCAATTTTAAAGTATGACACTTAGAAACTAAGCAGCTGATTCGGTCTTCATCGGACAAGTTGGGTGTTGCTAATTATTGCTCGAGTTTGGACAAAGTTACTTCCAATACCGCAAGCTCTTTTTCCTCCTCGGTCTCATAAACATAAACACCCTCGGGCTCAGAATATTCTTCGGGATGATATTGTCGATATCCCTGATACGGTCTATCCATCATCTTTTTATTCCAATACTTCGGGTTTTCCGAATACACCGGGCACACATCATAATCATAAGTGTGATCGCGACCGCAACAAAAACATAGACCATCCATCCTTGCCTCATAATAAACTTCTTCGTCCCGATCGTATCTGTTATGGCTCATTTTCTAAGCATACATATCCTGACCAATATCCTGCCATGATTTGTTTATTTGTGACCAGGATGCTGGAAGAGGATATTGCTAACATCTTGGGTGATATCCTGAGGTTTATTGAATTAACCACGTGCAGGTTAAAGGCTGAGACTTGCTAACGGTCAAGTGGACTTCTTCTCCTCAAGACTCGGACGTGTTTGTTGAAGGAGAGACGTTGAACCCGAAAGACCAGGTCTACAACGTTCGATTAAGGAATATTCGGTGGATCCCGGAAGTTTAGGGTAGTTTGTTACGTTATCTTTACTATAAATAGATGGGGGCGGATCAGTTTAAGGCACACAATTTTCACTTACACTCTCGAACACTTTCACTCTCTAGCTCATTGCAAACACCACACTTGTATTCAAATTTCATTGTAACACATAGTCGATCCGTACCACATCCTGCACTGTATCCTGATATTTGAAGCAATAGAAGAACAAGGCAGCTGCGATTGTCAGCTCCCGAGGTTTTATGCCGGCGATCTAGATTGATCAAGGACTTTCCTCGTACATCTCGTGTCGTCTACTTTACTCTTGCTCACTGTTTGATCATAGATACAGCTCTATATCCTGAGCCGTATCCTGAATACTGATTTTCTAAATAACTTAACAAGCATATTTTCAACACACTTTCTAGCACACTACCTCACTTTACTAATTTGATCACTAAATTGCCTCGGTAATTTTTGACCAAAACAATTTGGCGCCCACCGTGGGGCAAGTGGTGCTCTCTTTACTAAAAATTTTTGTCAAATCGCTAATCGGTTTTCTATTTTCAAAACTTTTTGCCACATTGTCCGTAATGGCCTCAAGATCAAACATGAGTTCCTCTACTGTGTCTGCTACGACTTCTGCTACTACTGGTTCGGTGCTTCCACCACCTCCTCCAAGGATGCCAGCCTCTTCACGACCTCAGGATATTATCCCTACTCGCAGTGTTCAGGAATCTGCTCCCGTTCTAGCTTCTAATGATGAAATTCTTACTTTATTTGGAAGTGTGCAGGAACAAAGGAGGCAGCAACAGGAAACAAACCAAATGCTTTTAAGGGAAATACAACTCCTGAAGTCTGGCTCGAGCAGATCTGCTGAGGATAATGTCACTCCATTACATCCCAGAACGTTGAACTTTAGTTCAGTTGTGTACACTGAGGATAACAGGGGGAATATTGTGCCCAGCCTTCCTCAGAATCATACTCCTAAAATACCCTCCTCGGTCAGGATGTCAACCATGAGGAGCTCAGGATATGCTTCAGGATATGGACAAAATCCTCCAACGGGTAACGTGTTAAATAATAATAATACTCATGCTACTAATAATAGTGGATCTTTGCAGGATACAGGTGTAACATCAGCACTTACTAGGGAACTTCAGAAGTTGAAGGACATGATATCTAGTGTACCAGGGGTGGTCCAGCCGATCCCGGAAGTGTCCCAGGACAGCCACAAGATATCTCGTTTTGCATATCCTATCTGTGATGCTGAGATCCCAAAGAGATTCCAAACCCCCAACATGAAGCTTTATGATGGGAGTACGGATCCCGAAGAGCATATTGCTCAGTATAGGGAAAGAATGGAGATTAACCCTATCCCTCCGGAGCTCAAGGAAGCGTGCTTGTGCAAGGGATTTGGTTCTACTCTAACAGGATCAGCCTTAAAATGGCTGTTAAACGTTCCTCCTCACTCAATTACTTCGTTTGCTCATTTGGTTAATTTATTTAACAGTCAATTTTCTTGTAGTCGGAGTTTTGAGAAACTAACCAGTGATCTTTACAGGATAACTCAAGGGCCTCAGGAATCCTTGAGGGATTATGTGAACAAATTCAGTCGAGAATCCTTGGATATCCCGCATCTTGATGTTGCAACAGCTGTGCAAGCTTTTAAGATGGGATTACAAAAGGATTCTCAGTTTTATCAGGATCTTGTAATGAATCCCTGCAGGAATCTCGATGAAGCTCGTAACAGGGCTTTGAGATATATCCGTCTGGAAGATGACAGGAAGATGCAAGAAAGGATGAACTCATCTAACACTTATGAGTCAACTAACAGGAAGTCAGAATCCTTATTTAAGTCATATCGGCCTAAGCCATATGGTAGAAATGAAAACAAGAAAGTGAATGCCGTCGAAGATGAGGATCCCGAAGAGTATCCTGAGTTGTCTGAATATTGCTTTTCTGTTAATATTCCTGAATTGATGTATGCCATGCAGGGTCTAGGAGACAAGGCTAGGTGGCCTCGAAAGAATCAACAAAAGGCTGACTGGAAAGATAAATCAAAATGGTGTGCTTTCCACGAAGATTTCGGACATGTAACTGAGGATTGCATTGCTCTAAGGAAAGAAATAAGCTATCTTTTAAGCAAGGGATATCTGAAAGATCTCTTGGGGAGAAAGAAGAATAAGGGTCAGGATACTGAGAAGGATCCTGAGCGAGCAGCATCACCTCCCGCGGATGCCAAGATAATCAACTTCATTTCGGGAGGGTCCGACATTTATGGAACTTCGTATTCGGCAGCAAAGAGACATGCAAAGGAAGCTAAGGCCGAAAGGGGAGACAAACCTGTCAGGATGACTACCCTCACAACTGATAAAGTGATCACTTTTGATGCTGATGACAGGGATACTGTCCAGGATCCTCACCATGATGCTCTGGTAATAACGTTATATGTGGCTAACCATTTTGTACGCAGGATACTGGTTGATAATGGCAGCTCCGTCAACATAATCCAACTAGAAACTCTGAAGAGAATGAATGTATCTCCAATGGATATCACTTCAAAGTCTACCGTGCTTGTTGGGTTCAGTGGAGAGGCTAGAAACACAGTGGGAGAGATAAAGTTGCCAGTATACGTTGAAGGAGTCAACTCGATACAACGTTTCTGTGTGATGGATTCTCTATCCTGCTATAACATCATACTGGGAAGACCGTGGATTCACGATATGAGAGCCGTGCCATCAACATATCACCAATGCATCAAGATACCTACCCCTTGGGGAGTTGTCAAAGTTGATAGTGATCAGCAGGAGGCGAAAGAATGCTACTCATCCTCGATGAAATCCTCAACCAAACCTAGTGCAACATAGCAATTAAAGACGCGGGCCCAGGATATCGTGGAGGATCCGGAGCAGGATGTGAAGAAAATTATCCTGGACCAGGATAATCCCGATATTTCGGTGCTCGTAGGGACCAATATCCCTCAGGATATTGAAGAACAATTAATTAACTTTTTGAAATGCAGGATGTCAACGTTTGCATGGAAGCATGAGGATATGACAGGCATATCCAAGGATATTATCACTCACAAGCTTGGAATTGATAAATCATTCAAGCCTGTGCAACAAAAAAGAAGGAAGTTTGCTCGTGAGCGGAACACGATTATCCAGGAGGAAGTTGAAAGATTATTAAAGTCCAGAATGATCAGAGAGGTTAAGTTCCCAAGGTGGCTAGCAAACGTGGTTGTAGTACAAAAGAAAAATGGGAAATGGAGAGTTTGTGTAGACTACACAGACTTGAACAAAGCTTGTCCTAAAGACCCATTTCCTCTTCCCCACATTGATGCAATGGTAGATGCCACTGCCGGGCATGAAATGCTGACCTTTATGAACGCATCCTCAGGATTTCAACAGATCCAAATGGAGCCTTCTGACCAGGAGGATACTGCCTTCATGACACCAACAGGTATTTATTGTTATACAGCTATGCCTTTTGGTTTGAAAAATGCAGGTGCAACATACCAAAGATCGGTAAACATGATGTTCAAAGACAAACTGGGGGACACCATGGAGGTATATATCGATGATATGGTGGTGAAATCTAAAAAGGCTGAGGATCACCTCCAGGATATCAAGGGAGCATTTGATATCCTGGATCAATACAACATGAAGCTGAATCCTACTAAATGCCGTTTCGGAGTGGGGGCAGGAAAGTTTCTTGGATATATGGTGACAAAAAGGGGGATAGAAGCAAGCCCAGAGCAGATCAAAGCTATCCTGGATATAAAATCACCCTCAAATATGAAGGACGTACAAAGATTGACAGGGCGAGTAGCAGCTTTAAACAGGTTTATCTCGAGATCTTCAGAGAAGTGCAAAGATTTTTATGATATCCTGAAGAAGAATAAAAGATTCGAATGGGGGGAGAAGCATGAAGCAGCCTTGCAGGATTTGAAACGATATCTCTCAACCGCACCTCTATTGATGAAGCCTGAAAATGGTGAACCACTATCCCTGTACCTTGCTGTATCAGGGAATGCTGTAAGTGCCGTTCTTATAAAAGATCATGAAGGTCAGCAATATCCTGTTTATTATGTTAGTAAAAGTTTATTAGATGCTGAAACTAGGTACTCTCACTTAGAAAAATTAATACTAGCATTAGTCATGGCATCAACGAAGCTTAGACATTATTTCGAGACACATAGGATACATGTTAAAACAAATTATCCTGTAAAAAATGTGCTTAGGAAACCAGAGATGTCAGGCAGGATGGCCAAGTGGTCAGTAAAGTTAAGTGCTTATGATTTAGTATATGAACCTAGAAATGCCATAAAATCTCAGGCTTTAGCTGACTTTGTGGCTGACTTTAGTAGTGACATTCAGGACGAGGTAGACCTAGAAGTTCAACAGTTAGGAGAATCCTCAGGATCTTGGACATTATATACAGACGGTGCATCTAATGTAAGAGGAGTAGGATTGGGAATACTACTAAAATCACCACAGGGGGACATATTACCCCAGGCAATTAGGTGTGAATTTCCTGCTACTAATAATGAGGCAGAATATGAAGCTTTAATTGCAGGATTAGAATTGGCTAAGAGTATGAGTATCAAAAATTTGCAAGTATATGTTGACTCTTTGTTAATTACTAACCATTTTAATGGATCTTATGCAGTTAAGGGTGAGAAATTAATCGAATATCTCGATATTCTTAAAAAATTAGCAGGATATTTTGATGTTTTTATACTTGAACAGGTACCAAGGGAAGATAATGCTGAAGCAGATGCCTTAGCAAATTTGGGATCATCGATCAGGATACCTGAAGGGACCCAAATACCAATATTACATGTCTTATATCCTGCAACAAATCCTCAGGATAAAGAAGTAGCGGGTATTCAGGATCCTGGAGCAGAGCATCCTGAAGAGGATCCTAAATCCTGGACGGCTCCAATCATGAGATATCTCAAAGAAGGACACATCCCTGGAAATGAAAATCCTAAGGCATTTAGGATGAAGGTATCACGATTTACTATTATAAATAATATTTTATACAAGAAATCTCTTGCAGGACCGTATTTGAGGTGCTTGGAGGATCCTGAAGCCAAAGAAGTACTTCAGGATATACATGAAGGGGATTGTGGTAATCATGCTGGGGGCAGGTCGTTATTCTCAAAAGTATTAAGGACAGGATATTATTGGCCAACAATGAGAAAGGATGCAGCAGAATATGCTCGAAGGTGTGACGCATGTCAAAGACATAGTAACATACTGCATCAACCTGCTGAACCATTATACCCTATTGTTTCCCCTTGGCCATTTATGAAGTGGGGTATGGATATAGTGGGAAAGCTACCAAAAGCTCCGGGAGGAAAAGTCTTTATGCTAGCAATGACGGATTATTTCTCTAAGTGGGTTGAAGCTGAAGCATTTGTTCAAGTTAGAGACCAAGAAGTAGTATCCTTCATAAAGAGGAATATCCTGACCAGATTCGGAGTACCAGCCGAGATAATCTGTGACAATGGTTCTCAGTTTATAAGCAGGAGAACTACCGACTTTTGCAAGAGTTGGGGAATCAAAATGATAACATCTACTCCAGTACATCCTCAAGCGAATGGACAAGCAGAATCCTCAAACAAGATAATTGTCAATAACTTAAAGAAAAGGCTCGGAGCCAAAAAAGGAAGATGGGCAGAAGAATTACCCTTTGTTTTATGGGCTGATAGGACAACGGTAAAGAATGCAACAGGCCAAACCCCATTTTCCTTGGTATTTGGAGCAGAAGCAATGATTCCAACGGAAATGACAATACCTACTGCAAGATGTACCCTAAGTGATCCTGAGCAGAATCCTGAAGCCTTGAGTCGGGATTTAGACACTATAGATGAGAAGAGAGATGCGGCAAGGCTAAGGATGGCAGCATATCAACAGAGAATATCCAGGGCATATAACAAGAATATTAGGACCAGAAGATTTAAGATTGGAGATTGGGTATTAAGAAAGGCTTTTCAGAATACTACTAATCCTGCCGATGGCAAGTTAGCTCCAAAATGGGAAGGACCATATGAAGTTGAATCAGAAGCAGGGAAAGGAGCATACAGACTCAAGAATATGGAGGGGGATATGCTACCGAGGTCTTGGAATGCTATACACCTTAAGCTCTATTTCAAGTGAGTTTAGAATTTAATTTCTAACTCAGGATGGTATGAATTCTACCTTTTTTAAATATGTTTAGTTTAATTTGTTCTTTGTAACCCAATACTGACTTAAGCATCGGAGGGGTGTTAGCCAAGCTAACACCCACCTTAGTTTACAATTGTTTTGCAGGATATGTTTCAGGATATAGCTCCAGGATATGTACTCAGGATAACTCGAAAGATTAGAGGATTGGCCCCCTCTCTCACGTTTAAGGGATACTGATCCCTTCACAGGTTTAAAGGTATTCACATTTCTTTCGAATTGGGTTTAAACACCCCGCCTGGAGCGCAAGTTATTCAGGGATAGTTCAAGGTGGCGGGACTAGTCCATTTAAAAGTGGCTGACAATTTCGTTACTGTTGGCTATATCCTGAATCCTAAAGGTATATGAGGATTGATCACCCTCTCTCACGAAAGGGTATTTTCATACTCTCTAAGGTTTAAAGGTTTTCACCTTTCTAAGTCTTGGAGTTTATACACTCCCGCCTGTAGCGCATGAAAATTTGGGATTTTCCCCAGGATACAAGGGATTTATCTCCAGTACATCCTTGGGTTTTACCCTTGGGACGTAAAAAATTGCCTATACAATGGAAACTGACATTCAGTAGATTTCTAAAGTATTTGAAGACATTGTACACAGGGGACATCCCTGCCAAGATGGTGATGTAAAGTTAAAAGGATAAGGCTCGGAACTAATACACTAAGTACCTCGCACAGGGGACATCTTCATTGAAGAAGTTGCAAAAAGATTGAGGCTTGGTAATAGGGTTATATACTACTCCGGGTATGATCTTTCCTTTGTAAACATCGTCTAAGTTTTTAGTAACATTATGTTAAGAATCCTGATATATTCTCAAAGTCCTTTTCAGGATATTTGATTAAGGTGTTTGAAACTAGTATTAGTTTGGCACTTTGATCATTTAAGTATTATCATAAACTGGTTTTGGAAAAATAGATTGTTTTTCAAAAACTTTCTACAAAGTTGAAGGAATGTTTGGAAGTTCTATCTAATAAAAAGTTTTTACAATATATCGCTGAGCATATTGATCAGGATATTTTCATAAGATAACAATATAAAATTTTTTGCAAGGCTAAGAATTATACTTAGGAAAAACGAAATTATTCTTGAAGCAATCAATACTGGTTGATAACCGAAGGTTTCATCCTGAAACCCAGGACCCATCCACCTTCGGCTATCAAATTGTTTCGATACAGAAATAAAAATTGTTCGTAAAAACATAAAATTGTTCGAATAATTTAAAGGAAATGAGCTCTAGGGGGTAGTGCCTTCTTCGTCCATAGTGGTTTCAGCAACATCCGCCTTGGGATCCGCCTCAGCATCCTTCTCAGCATCGGTTGCTTTTTCAACTGCTTTGAAAGATTCTTCGACAGTTGATTTGGAAGAGGTGCCTCCGAGGTTCTTTAGCTTGGTCTCCCAAGCACCAACATCCCAAGAAGGGCATTCAAAACCTAATGTTTTGGCTTCATGGGCCATCTTCAACCTGGCCTGGAGGAGAGATATGACGACAGAGCTTTTGAGGCTTTCCCGTTAGCTGACCATATCCCGTTCGTACTGCATGTGGGCAACTTCAAGATCGGTCTGGGCTTGAAGAGTAGCTTTGTTGAGAGCGGTTTGGTGTTCTTGAGTCATGGCTTTAAATTTCTGCTCGTAATGACGTGATTTGGCGGCTGCAATCATGCCTTGATCGGAGATTGTGATTTCAGCTTCCTTTAGTTTGGTTTCAAGCATCTTGTTGAGCTTGCAGGATTCTTGATATAAGTTAACCAAACGCTCAAGACCCTACAAAGGTAAGACGACAGGTATTAATATTGATAAATCTTTGATAATAATGTAAATTGCAGGATATGATATGAGAATACTAACCTGGTTAAGAAAAGAAGTCATAAACCCGCTAGCTTCAATGAACCCGTGCTTCTCATAAGGAAATGTGTCAGAAATGACAGGGGAATCAGGTTCTTTCCTTTTGCGGGAACTTGAACTCCGGGGCTTGGTAGCCGGTGAAGGTTTGGGAATAATGATGGCTTTGGAGCTGTTGGGTTTGGATGTAGCTGTGGTCTTGGGGCTAGGTTCTTTCTTGACCTGGATCTGATCAGAGTAACTATCCAATTCATCGAGGTCAAAGACTTCAGGGATCTTGGCCGGTGCTGCATAAAGGGAAAAGTTTTACTCTTCGTTTTATTATTATACTGTCTTGACTAGTTATTTTGAAAGTAATCCTTACCAGACATTTCGGATGACGAGTATTGGCTGGAACTCGGGACGTGTGTGGTGAAAGTCCTGTCTATTGCAGGTAACCGGTAAACAGTATTGATTCTTTCTTCTGACTCGGCGGTAGGGGGAGCGACTTCCTTGAAGTTCACTGCATAAAGATCGAAAAGAAGGATATTAATAAAAGATAAAAATTAAATGGTCTATGAGAATATTTATGACCCTACCGGTGGTTAACCACTCCACCGGAAGGTTGGCACCCTCAGCAATGGAGTCTCGTTTGACAAAGAAAAATTTGCGTTGCCATCCGTCTTCGTTTTTGGTGGCTTTGAGAATCAGGGGTTTGCTGGAGGTCGAGAAGAGCAAGAACCGGCTAGAGCCATGGGATCGGAGGCGATAAGCAATAGGTAAATCCTCGATGCGGAGGTCGGAACAATGGAGGTTTTTGATTTGGTTAAGTACAATTAGTACTCTCCAAACCATGGGCATGGTTTGAGCGAAAGAGATGCCGGTAATTCGAAAGAATTGCATCATGAATTCAGGAAAAGGGTATCGAAGACCTAATGAAAAAGGATATGCTGGAAAACAAACCCATTCGGTGGAAGAAACATCCGATCGGATTGACCGATCGAATGGTCTAAAGACCGTGTTGTCAGGGAAAGCGCCGGAGGCTCTTAAAGCTGCAATGTCTGCGTTGTCAAAAGCGCAGATCTCCTTTTCGGTATTTTTAAGGAGATTATGCTGGGTGAAGGTCTCGGCATCCATTGCAAGTAAGGTGAAGTAAATTGATAGAAAGAAAATCAGAAATGGAGAATTACCTGAAGGTTCTGTTGAAGATATCTGCTTTTCAAACAAGAAAAGAGAAGATATAGGGGCATTATGGATCTCCATTGAGTAAAAAACGCGTTGGAAGTTACGATGTGATCTTGACCGTCGCTTCGTTTTAAATGCCTTGAGTTATGGGATAAGATTTTTGAAATATATCCGTTAGATTGGTATACCAACCGATATATTTGGGGACAATTGTTATGGCTCATTTTCTAAGCATACATATCCTGACCAATATCCTGCCTTGATTTGTTTATTTGTGACCAGGATGCTGGAAGAGGATATTGCTAACATCTTGGGTGATATCCTGAGGTTTATTGAATTAACCACGTGCAGGTTAAAGGCTGAGACTTGCTAACGGTCAAGTGGACTTCTTCTCCTCAAGACTCGGACGTGTTTGTTGAAGGAGAGACGTTGAACCCGAAAGACCAGGTCTACAACGTTCGATTAAGGAATATTCGGTGGATCCCGGAAGTTTAGGGTAGTTTGTTACGTTATCTTTACTATAAATAGATGGGGGCGGATCAGTTTAAGGCACACAATTTTCACTTACACTCTCGAACACTTTCACTCTCTAGCTCATTGCAAACACCACACTTGTATTCAAATTTCATTGTAACACATAGTCGATCCGTACCACATCCTGCACTGTATCCTGATATTTGAAGCAATAGAAGAACAAGGCAGCTGCGATTGTCAGCTCCCGAGGTTTTATGCTGGCGATCTAGATTGATCAAGGGCTTTCCTCGTACATCTCGTGTCGTCTACTTTACTCTTGCTCACTGTTTGATCATAGATACAGCTCTATATCCTGAGCCGTATCCTGAATACTGATTTTCTAAATAACTTAACAAGCATATTTTCAACACACTTTCTAGCACACTACCTCACTTTACTAATTTGATCACTAAATTGCCTCGGTAATTTTTGACCAAAACAGTATCCATATGAATAATAGTCATCCTCCATTTCTGATTCATAATCGTCAACGTATGATGGAGGTGGAAGCTGTGAAACATAAGACACCGGTTTTCCATGTGCCCTCCTGTAGTGAGCCTCGTGGCAACCAATACATGGATGTCGTGGACCCCCGCACAATCTACACGTAAATAAGCTGAAATTTGTGTAATGCCATGTCATCCTGCACAACACAACTCAACTACCAAGTGTAAATCATGAACATAAAAGAAATCTTTTTGGTTTTTTTTTTTTAAATTCTTTTTCTTTTAATTTTTTTTCAAACTAATACACAAGATAACACACGTTGCGCACTACTCCCCGGCAACGGTGCCAAAATTTGACGTGATGTCGTGGTCACAATCAAATTTAATCCAATTACAACTAATTAGCTAGCGGTAAGTGGGTATCGAACACAGGGAGTTTGTGGAATATGTGTTATCTCAATGTATGTCTAACTAACTAGATTCATCTAAATTGCAAGAAATGTAAATTTCAATGTTTGGGTTGATTGGTTTTAATTATCTAGAATTACTAAATTAGAATACAAATCAAAGTCAAGTTTTGTAACAGGATAAGAAGGTAGTGATCATCCCGAGTTTCAGGTTTTAAGTGACAATCAAGGTTTATGTTCAACTGGAAAGAACTACATAGACATAGCTCATGCAAGATCAATTGTTTGTGATGAAAGGGAACTAAGTACTCGGATTCCTAGAACGCGAGGTTGTTACCCGATGACCAATCAACATATATCCATCCCTAATCCCTCCCATGATATCTCGATTGCCAACGGCACCAAGAACGTATGGTTTAGAACTATGATCAAACATACATCAACAATTCACAAACACCCAATCAAACACCATAATAAACTAACAACACATGCACAGTTTAATATTCCAGAAATTAAAGAACAAACATAATTGTCACAAATAAAACCTTACACTCAAGACGATCACCAAGCAAACCTAGCCGCTCATAGTGTCGTGAATTGTCATAACAATCAAACCTTTGTCCAATGGAATAATAAACAAAGTCTCCATGTTTAGACCACTCAAGAACACAAGAAGATAGCCAAAAATCGCCCCTAAACTCCCCCAAAACCGTCCACCATGATTGGATTTGAAAAGACACAATAAAACATCATAAAATAGGGCAGTTACACTTTTCCTCGCTGACTCTACCGTAAATTACGGTACCACCGTAAGTTATGGTGGCTTCAGCATGCAATTTTGTTTTCAGCATAACTTTCTCGTTTCAACTCCGTTTTCTTCGCCGTTTTCGCCCACGTTCTCATAATTTCATCCCCTATCATGTCATCATCTTAATTCTTCAATTCCAATAATTGATTTTTTTCATTTATTTTCCGTATTCCATCCATTTTAAGCTCCATTTGTACCTGAAACACAAACAACCGTAGTTATCTAATTCTAGACAATTACCTGATTAAATGTAGGATTTTAATATCGTTTATACCACTTAAAGGTTGTCCTACGGACTACCCGTCATGAACGATTTGAATTATTTGAACCATTGGAACTATTTGAACTATGTGAACGATCTGAACTATTTGAACCATTGGAACTATTTGAACCATTGGAACTATTTGAACTATGTGAACTATTTGAACTATTTGAACCATTGGAACTATTTGATCGATGTGAGCTATTTGAACTATTTGAACCATCGGAACTATTTGAACTATTAAACGATTGGGTTATGGTAAGTGATTAGGTAACGGGGCGGATGTAATGTGATAAAAGCATGGTGGATACGCCGCTGGTACTTCCTATATATAAGTGCTTTTAACACATTACATGTCGTTGCGTTATCTAGATCACTTGGACAAATGTTTTCAAAATGAAGTTACACTACAAGGTTTACCTAAAGGTATAAACCATACAATGTTTACTTTCAACGATGATTTACTACTTGGTTTACAAAGACAAATGTTTTCAGTTAAGATTCATGGCTACAATGGTTTTGGTTTATACATATATAAACTTGTAAAAGTTGATGGAAACATACTGCAAGATCAAACTCTTTTGTTTTCAAGGTACATACTCGACAACTCTCTTGTTGGACAAGGTATTGCAATATGAACTCAAGCCCATGAATCTGACACACTCACAAAACCTATGTACTCGCCGGCATTTTTATGCTGACGTATTTTCACATATGTTTCAGGTACCGTAGTTTGATGATGTTTGATGATGATTATGATGCATGCTCACATAGGGATGGACGAGGCCTTAGTGACTTAATAACAATGAAGGACAATATGTTCATATTTTTCTTTTAATATTCGAGACAAAGTAATAAACTTTATTTAATAAAACGAAACTTCAATCCATGTGTTGTGAAACGATGATTCTGTTACGACACTCCCCGACGTTTCTGCCGCGGTTTGTTGTTTTAACGCGGTCTGGGTGTGACAGAAGAGTTGGTATCAGAGCTCATGATTGCAGGAATTAGGTTATTAGTAAAGCTTTGACCTTGACTATAACCTTCCTAGGACCCTAACAGATGTTATCTTGTGTTTAGTCTTAAAACAATACCGTTGACTATCTTTAGGTGACAACCACAACAAGAACACGAATTACTAGTCCGATTTGAAAGCTAATCATCTCTTCTTAGATGATTTATTATAAGGTTTTGAACCTTCAAAGTTTTCAAAATCTCGTCAAAGTTTGGGTCTTATTAGTGTGAACACGTGCAATCTGGAAGGGTGGGTGCCTGTATCCCGAGTTTTCTGTCTATGGCTAGAGTGTCCATACAAATCCACATAATCGGACCAATCACTCTTACCTGGAACTCTTGGGGTGAGTGTCACTTATAGGCTAAAGCATGTCTTCGCGATACATTATAAGGACCTATTTACTTTGTTCAGCCACTGTGCGTCGTTTGTTTGTTCGAGGTAACGAACGAATGATCACCTTCCTTATGTTTCGTTGATATCTTCGATACCTCTTTTGTCCATTCAAATGTCAATCTCACTCATTTCTCATGTTTTCTTGTTCTTTTTAGAAAATGCCTCCTAGACGCGTTCAAACTGAGAATGCTGCCCTCACAGCCGTAATCGTTCAGTAGACGGCTGCTGTGATTTCGAACCTCATTACCCAGATAAACCAAGCGAATAACAATAACAATGCTCAGTGTGACTTCAAAACGTTCAATTCAGCTAAACCTTTGAAATTTTCTGGGTCTCAAGGAGCAACTACGCTCCTACAATGGTTCGAGAGTCTAGAAAGCACATTCAGACATGTTCAGTGTCCAAATGAGCGAAGGGTTGAATTCACATCTAGTGTTTTTGAAAAATGAGCATTAACATGGTGGAATGGTGTGATGAGAAATAGGGGTGCCGATGTGGCACTGGCTCAAACCTGGGAAGAGCTTCGAGCTCTAATGATGAAGGAATTATGTCCTCGTCATGAAATCAGGGCACTGGAAAGGGAATTTGACAATCTTAAACAAGATAGTGGTGAGCATCGAGCCTACATGGACCGATATGAGGAACTAAGTTTGTTATGTCCAACCATGGTTACGCCTTTGGATAAGGCAATTGAAAAGTACATTGATGGCCCCCCTGACTCCGTTCAAGACATTGTTACTGGTACCAACCCTACTACAGTTAGACAGGCCATTGAGCTATCCGCTACCCTGACTGGATCTTAGATCAGGAAGGGTAAACTTTTCCGAAAAAGCGATAAGAAACCAACCGATGAAACAAAACAAAACCAAAGGATAAGCAGACTGAATCCTCCAAGAAGTCAAAGAAGCGTAAGGCTTCTCAGAACTTCGCCGTGGTTGCTCAAAACAATCAAGTTATCCCTAACCAACCAGCTCAACCCCCTGCTAAGAAGCTATACAATGGAACTGCACCTTTGTGCAACCAATGTAACCTTCATCATCATGCTAATGTGTAATGCCGCAAATGCCTAAATTGTGGACTTGCTGGTCATACAGCTAGGGTTTGCCGAGCTGCGGCTGCACAAAATCAAGTTGACAACAACCCTGCTCAAGCTCGTTTTCCACCAGGTTCTTGCTACAACTGTGGCGAGATGGGCCATTTCAGAAACAATTGCCCAAAGCTCGTTAATGCAAATCCAGCCCGTGGATAAGCATTCGACTGACTGGAAGACGATGCTGTTTAGAAACGATCGAACTTTATGTATTATTTTCCTTTTGTTATCCATGACTATGAAATAATTATTTTGGTTTATAAATAAATCTTTATTTACATTACGATGTATAAATGTGGTTACATGTATGAACGACATATCCCCTACGTTACCGACACCAAGGAACCGTGTTCCTTGCAGGACAAACTACTCTCGAAATTCTTCCATTTTGTGATCGCTTGCTATCTCCAACGAAAATCCTAAGTACTCGTTTCTTCTACGAAACAAAGTACAATGTACAAGTTACAACTCTGGACGAATACCCAAAGTATCACTTTAAATCTTTAATTGGATACCTAAGGGTACTTTTGTAAGTCCTTAATTGGTCTTACGCGATATACATATCATATCTTTCTAATTTCACGATATTTTACACAGCATGTGATTTCGAAAAGATTATACATATTTTCAAAAACCTCATACATAATTTCAAAATCATTCTTAAATCATTTTATAAACATATTTTACTATGATACCTAGTACTTGGTTTCAAAACATTATATAAGGTTTTCAAAAACATATCTTTAAAGACTCCATGCACAGCTTTCAAAAAAACAAATTTACTCGTATGTTGTCTTAACATATGTAGTACGCGATTTTCAAGAACGCTCTGCTTCGTATGCTGACTTAGCATGCTTAGCACAATGAATCCAAGGATCTATTTGCTTCATATGTTGTCTTAGCATATCTATCACCTTGATTTCATAAACACTATACTTCGTATGATGTCTTAGCATACCTAGTACAAGGTTCCTAAACACTTCCCTCTATACGAATTCCAAATCCTTATAGAATCTTCTTCATAGTTAGATCCTTATGGATGTTTAAAGCGCAAATCAAAGTCCTTAATTGGATTCTTTGTGTGTTTTAATACGAATGTTACGATTCATTGTGAATGAAATCGAATCCTTATAAGATTTGTCCTATCTTTATAAGATAGATTTTCGAGGATGTTTAAAGTACTAGTTGAAGTCCATTGATTGGATTCCTGGTGTACTTTAAATGCATGCATACAAATCAACGACAAGTTAATAACAATTTAATAACAAGCTAATAACGAATTGATAACCAAGTGAACAATTGGGTGACTGTTATGTGCTTACGTGTTTAGGTGTTGACCTAATCAAAGAAAATCTATGGTAATCTAGTCAAAGTTATCACAAGGTTGTTCGACCGATTCTATCCCATACACATTATAAAATAAACTGTGTGGACTGTGCAAGGAATTACGTAATTATGGATGCATACATAATTATGGAATTTAGTGCACATAAACCACAACAAGTTTTGTCATGTATCAACTTAAACAAGAAACAAAAGTTAACTATATTCAATTCCATTTCTGATGAAGTACCCACTGAGGAAAAATGAACTAGCTATTCATTTTTCGCTTCTGAAAGAGATATCCACTGGGAAATGAATAATCTATTCGTGAACCGTGTTCATTTTCCTTTCTGATGAAGTATCCGCTGAGAAAAATGAACTATCCGTTCATTTTCGCTTCTACAAAAATATCCACTGAGGAAAATGAATATATTCATTCCGTTTCTAATGAAGTATCCACTGAGGAAAATTAATTGATCATTTATTTTCGCTTCTAAAGAAATATCCACTAAGGGAATGAGTAATCCTGCATTAATTTTGTGATTTTCATTTCTAATGAAGTATCCACTGAGGAAAATAAACTATCCGTTCATTTTTGCTTCTAAAGAAATATCCACTGAGGAAAATGAATAAATTCATTCCACTTCTGATGAAGTATCCACTGAGGAAAATGAATTATCCATTCATTTTCGCTTCTAAAGAAATATCCATTGGGGAATGAATAATCCTGTATCGATTCTTCCATTTCCACTTCTGACGAAGTAACCACTGAGGAAAATGAATCATCTATTCATTTTCGCTTTCGAAGAAATATCCATCCGGGAAATGAATAACTTATTCAGCAATTCTTCATTTCTACTTCTGACGAAGCATCCATTGAGGAAAATGAATTATCCATTCATTTTCGCTTCTGAAAGAATAACCGTTGAGAAATGAACAGCTTATACATACCTTCATTTCCGTTTCTGATAAAAGTATCCATTGGAGAAAATGAATTATCCATTCATTTCCGCTTTTGAAGAAATATCCATTGGAAATAAATAACCTATTCGTCTTTCATTTCCATATCTGACGAAGAATCTATTAGAGAAAATGAATCATCCATTCATTTTTGCTTCTGAAAAATATGCACTGGAGAAATGAAATACAAATCCTTACAAGATCTTTCTGTCTTAATAGTTAGATTCTTAAGGGATACTCACAGAACTACTGGTTAGTTTGATCTTTATAATTAATCAAATCTCTCATTCCCACTTCCTACTTTATCTAAGGAAGCACCCACTAGGGAACGATAAAGTTATGCCTTACATGGAAATCCTTGATTGGTTACTCTATTCAAATAGATAACGCCCTAGATTCCCTGCAAGACGATTGTTTAACACAACTATACAGACAGACTCCTTCGAATAAATTTTGGGACAAAATTTCCTAAAGTAGGGGAGACTGTGACATCTGTGCCTCTACGACCATCATACAAATACAAAACTAATAAAATCTTGTGTTTCATACTTGGGATTTGTATAAATACATGAGACATTTTCACATGTCAATTCTTGTTCGATTTCAAGCTTTAAATCGCTTTCTAGAAATTTATACGCAAACTGATGCGTAAACGTAATCAGTTTAATGTGAAAAATAATTCGGAGCAGTAACATCGGCTTAACATACCTTAAATAACCTTTACATAACTTAGAAATAAGTTTTGGAGAGTTTGGTGTGCCAAAAAGAAGTTTATTCGATCGCAGGGACTATTTGCGGCAAACTGCGAAAGTATGCCGATTTGTATAGTAATGAACATTCCGAAACATGATCATAATCTAAAAATACTCTAAATATCCTTTACATAGCTTAGAAATAGACTTTGAGGGGTTCGGTATGCGAAAATATGCTTATTTGATCAATATGGAGTAAAAGCGTCAAAAAGTGCATAAGTTTGTATTTACGCGCATATCTTACGTTCTGAACATATCCGGACCTCAAAGAATTTTTGTAATCAATAAAATATTTTATTTTAGCGATTGGAATGCAAAAATACCATTCGTCGCGTAATTTGGGTCGTTTTCGCGTCTGTTCGAGTTTTCGTCGTAATTAACCGAATAACGTGACCGTACGACCAAACGAACCGACATCCGAGATGTTTTCAAGCATATTTTATGTTCCCTATGCTTTAAGATCATTTTAGAGCCTTGAAATGGGGTTAACGGGGCTTAAATGCATCAAAATCAAAGTTTTGAGCATGCAGGGACTAAAACTGCCAAAACCTGAAACCTTCCTCGTGGGCCGTGAACGCCTGAGTGTTTGTCTACGCGGGGCGCGACCGAGGGTGCTGGCAGATTCAGTGAATTTGGCTTAACAGCCTGTTCTCATGGTTTTTAACCATAGTTTTGGCATACCTTGGGCTTGTTTTTGAGCTCCCCTTGTATTTAAAACTATGGGCCACATGTGTATGGCCAAGATCATGCTTTGATCCTTGCAAAAACACATGTAATCATCCTATGAATTCAAGGTTTCCTATAAATACCCATCAAGTTTGCCATTGTTCCTTGCTCATTTGATCTGAATTACTCTAAGTTGAAGCTCTCACTTGTTGAAGGCTTCATACCTAAGTATTTTTAGTTCAATTCTTCCTAGCTTGGACCTTTTGTAAGCTTCTTTCATGCTTGTTTATGCTTTTCAAGCATGAAAGTCAAACAGTGTTTAACTTTCTTCTTTGACCATGAATTGGTTAAGTTAAAGTTCAATCGAACTTTGCAACGTGAGCGTAATCACGATGGTTATAGTCCCATGTGACTATACCTACTGATTACCATGTCGATTAGTCGAAGTGACGAGTCAAAGTTTCAGTCAAAATGCCGATTATGCGCATTTTGCGACGAAGCTATTTTCGGGTATCAAAACACTTTGTTTTGATATCAAACCTGTTTTCTAACTTAGTTAAACATGTTTTACCATGTTTTAACATGTTTAACTCGTCACTTTTAGTCTGGTGCTTGTATAGTGTCGTAAGTCAAGCAGTCTTGACAACAGCTTAGACTTTCGAACCCGACCCATTTGGACGATCGTTAGGATCCGACCAAGCATATTTTGTGACCATAGTTGTATAGGAAATAACCTTCCGAGGTTATACCTTATGGTCACTTAGTTTAATTAGTTGTATGATAGGTAGTTTATATGCCTTAGGAAATGACCAAAATGCCCTTTTCATGCATAATTTGAATTTAAGCATATGTAACTTAAGTTTTGTCACTTAAACTGATTATGTAACATATTTAAACATGTTAGGGCATATAATACTTTTCATAGGACTAATTAGGCGTCTCGAACGCGCATTCGCGCGAACGACGCGTTTACGTAGCGTAGACTACCTTAACGGGTCATAACGGGTCGTAAGCACTTAGGATAGGTTCCGATTTAGGATGTAGACTTTGTTAAACCATATCACATGAGTTCCAATACTCATTTGGTTTACGAGACCTCATTCTACCCAATCTCCCGATTTAGGTGTCGATTTATTAACATAGCGATCCGATTACTAGGTACCACTAGATTTCCTTGGTTTGCCCGAGCTTTGTTAAGTTCATTTAATCGAGGATACCTTGCAATTCAATGTGAGTACATGGTCACCTCTTTTACTGTTTTCAAACATTTTTGGGGTGATTCATATGTGCTAAACGATTTCGAGATTTTCTAAACGAATGTTATGGTTTATGTTAAACACAACGATTTCAAAACAACTTGTTGGGACGTTGGTCGAAAGAAAATTGAATGACATTCATTAACTATGTTTAAGCCGACCATTAGTATGTTATGCTACCATAGGCTGTTATGGTACCATAGGATCTGACAAATCCTGTTGTCGGGCTATCACCATGGTTATGGGGGTAATTTGGGTAACGACAGAATCTGATGAATTGTTAACTTACCCTTTGGTGGTTTGTTAATACGAGTTGAATGATTAGGACGAGTCACACAGGTTTGAATGTATTCAAGGAAACGACCAAAAGTTAGTTTTCACAATTAAAACACGAACCATTGGAACTATTTGAACAATGTGAACGATTTGAAATATTTGAACCATCGGAACTATTTGAACTATTTGAACCATTGGAACTATTTGAACTATGTTAACGATTTGAACTATTTGAACCATTGGAACTATTTGAACCATTGGCACTATTTGAACTATTTAAACCATTGGAACTATTTGATCGATGTGAGCTATTTGAACTATTTGAACCATCGGAACTATTTGAACTATTGAACGATTGGGTTATGGTAAGTGATTAGGTAACGGGGTGGGTGTAATGTGATAAAAGCATGGTGGATACGCTGCTGGTACTTCCTATATATAAGTGCTTTTAACACATTACACGTTGTTTCGTTATCTAGATCACTTGGATAAATGTTTTCAAAACGAAGTTACACTACAAGGTTTACCTAAAGATATAAACCATACAATGTTTACTTTCAATGATGATTAAATACTTGGTTTACAAAGACAAATGTTTTCAGTTAAGATTCATGGCTACAATGGTTTTGGTTTATACATATATCAACTTGTAAAAGTTGATAGAAACATACTTCAATATCAAACTCTTTTGTTTTCAAGGTACATACTCGACAACTCTCGTAGTTGGACGAGGTATTGCAATATGAACTCAAGGCCATGAATCTGACACACTCACAAAACCTATGTACTCGCCGGCATTTTTATGCTGACGTATTTTCACATATGTTTCAGGTACCGTAGTTTGATGATGTTTGATGATGATTATGATGCATGCTCACATAGGGATGGACGAGGCCTTAGTGACATAATAACAATGAAGGACAATATGCTCATATTTTGCTTTTAATATTCGAGACAATGTAATAAACTTAATTCAATAAAACGAAACTTCAATCCATGTGTTGTGAAACAATGATTCTGTTACGACACTCCCCGACGTTTCTGCCGCGGTTTGTTGTTTTAACGCGGTCGGGGTGTGACAAAATACAAAGACAAAACAAAACTCGGACTACAGTATTGAATAAACTCGGACTGCTTATAGTTGCCTTCAAACTCGGACATCATAATATCTTGGAATCTCGAATATTAGTCTTCATTAAACTCGGATAGGAGTGGTCATCACAAACTCGAAATCTTGATCTTCGTTAAACTCGGACCATAAGAAGTAAGGAGAAACTTGGACCTTGATAAGTCTTCACAAGGCCGGACTCCATGAGGAGGCTTCATAAACCATGACTCTCTTCATAAACCCTTACTCCTTGTTAACCCCGACTCCTTTTCATCATAAACCCTTACTACTTTAATAACTATCAAACTTGGACATGTTTAGTCCTCAATACTATCCAAGTATAACAATTTTATCCAAAGACCATAACCGAAGTTGTTGTCACATAGCGTGCACTAACAAACTCCACCTTGACAATAGCTTGCAAAAGTGAACTTAGTCTTCAGAAACTCGCAGTATTTGCTCTTTGGATAGCATCAGCTTCAACACGAATTCTGTCAGCAACAGACTCGCCCTAAGCTGATGCATCTAATCTCCAAATCTTCCAAGTTGTGAAACAACAATCCAAGTATGTCTTCGTATCACCCGGACTGCATTGTAGAAGGAGGATTCTACCAAGCAGCAACAAAATCTTCATCTCTTCACATCAACTTTTCAGCAACACACTGCTTCAATCTGTATACTATAAAATAAACATCTCGCGAAACTATAAGAATTTTTCAAACAAATAATTATTAATCAAGAGATGGCTAAACTGTATCATAGATTAAGCAAATTCCAATTTATCACCAACACACAAAAATTTTATCCAACACGCTAGATCCTGCAAGGATTTAAAAACAGGAACTCATTTTCTAACACTGTCTCCCCCTATCGGTAACAACTTCTCCATGAATAACAGTTTTCCGCACATTAAGAATTTTAAAGAAAAAGAAAATCGTTTTTGTTTTTTATATTTTCTGAAAGCAAATAAATAACAAAAAACACTAAACACTCTATTTTTGTGAGAATCACCGGTAAGAAAATCTTATCCGCAAAATCATACTGTTTTCACACTATTAGATAATTCTTTATATAATTTTCGTGAAAATCAGTCTAAGACGATTACCAGTATTGTTTATCCACTTAAACAAACTGCATGAAAATTTCAAGTTCCATTACTGTGTGATACATTAAGGTAATATTATACTGATATACTAGCGTGTCCCACATCAGGGCATACCCCCGCGATCAAGGTATGCACAAAGGTTCCTCGTAGTAGGTGAGTATACCGAAATCATCCGTTTTGTTTTACAACGTTAGATAATTGGTAATCAGGTCAGTACTTCCGTACAGCAAAATGACCAATATCGAACGAGGGTTAAGACAAATACCAAATGTGGTACGATTTATGCATTTTGTGCATTTGAGTGACTCTCTAGGAGAGCTTCTTCAATTTCTAGGTTTTTGGCATTTTTAGCTCTTTTAAGATATCTTGGTTGTGCCTAGGTCCGCATATATCTGGATGCAGCAGAAGGACAACCCTGATATCCCCAAATGAAATAGCGGTATACAGACCCAAAACTTTAGATTTTGGCAATCTCTCAACGCAAGAATTAAGGTCATTAAACTGTACGCGAATAATGTGTTCCCCACTCATACTCAATTCGTTAGGTTCGACTAAATGTTCAAAACTAGCCAACTAGTACATCAAATAATGAAGTTGCTATCACACTTAAACAATTTAATTTCATATTCAGTGTGACAGTGTAACTTGTTGATGTACTATCATTTCTTCTCTTTCACACAGTGACAACTCATTTTTTATTTTATATTTTTTATGTTTTTTTTATTTTTCAATGTTTTTGGATTTTTATGGTTTTCTATTTTTTTTTAATTTTTGATTTTTAAGAAGGAATAAAATATTTACAAAATTCTTATGAAAAACTGGTTATTCAGGATTCCTCATCCCGTTGAGTTCGACTAAATGTTCAAAACTAGCCATGTCAAACGCTTTAGTGTAAAGATCTGCTAGGTTGTCCAATGTGTCAACACGTTGAAATGCAATTAGCTTTTTTCAGAACAATCCTGTCACACCCCGACCACGTATAACATACAAGACGTGGCGGAAACATCGGGGAGTGTTGTAACAGAATTAATGTTTCATAACCATGGATATCAAAAGTGTTTCGTTTTATTAATCATTGAATAATTACATCGTTTAGGAATCTAAATACACTATTTAAACATAGTCTATCATTGTTATTTAGTCACTAAGGCCTTGTCCAGTCCTATGTGAGCATGCATCTTATCAATCGATATCATTCAATCAATACCTGAAACATATGTGAAAACGAGGTCAGCAAAGAAATGCTGGCGAGTACATAGGTTTTGTAGGAGTGTCGAAATCATGGCTAGTTTAGATGTTGCAATACTTTATTTAAAAACCTTGTTTTGAAAAGAGTATAATATTGCAACTTAATTAACCAACTCAAATCAAGCGGGTTATAATTTGTAAAACCTCGTAGCCATGACTCTTAACTCAAAAACATTTGTTTTAGAAAATCATTTGAAAAATAATAAGTTCATATGATATGTATAAATAAGAGAATAATGCATGATTAAATGAATAACCCTGTAAAAATGAGTTTGTATAAGATAAGTTGTTTGTAAATCAATGTCTTGTGAAAAGTATGTTATTTGTATAAAATGTTCTATGTCTCAAACTGAAATGATTCAAATAACGCTACAATATATAATACCATACAAACACTTATATATAGGAAGTACCAGCGGCGTATCCACCATGCTTGTATCATATTACACACGCATCGTTATTTAATCACTTAATCAAACCAAACCAACAAATGTAAACCATGTATAAATATTTACCCAATCGTTAAAACCAATCGTTTACCCAATCGTTAAAACCAATCGTTTACCCAATCGTTAAAACCAATCGTTTACCCAATCGTTAAAACATCGTGTGAAAACCAATCGTAAATCGTCTAATTCGTTTTAGGTCGTGAAACTACTTAAATGGTCGTCTCGCTAATAACATTCAAACCTTCTTGACTCGCATTAATAAACCCTTACCAAAGGATAGATTAACAATTCGCATTAATAAACCCTTACCAAAGGATAGATTAACATCTCGCATTAATAAACCCTTACCAAAGAGTAAATTAACAATTACAGATTCAGTCGCTACCCACAACACCCACACATAACTACGGGTGTAGTAACTAACGGGATTTGTCAGATCCTATGGTACCATAACCTAATACTGGTCGGCTTGATCATTGCTAATGAATGTCATTTGTTATGTAACCCAACCAACAAGTTTGTTCACTTTATTGAAATCGTTATTAGTTTTGTATAAATCGTCTTAATCGTTTTTGAAACCATCGTTATAACATCGAAAATCGTTTTGTTATCATCGTTAAAGCCTTGAAAACATTTAGCACATATGAGTCACCCCAAAACAATTGAAAGCAGTAAAATAGGGGAATAATGTACTCGCCTGAGAATGCTTGGAGGTCTTGAACAACAACCAAACAAAGCTAGAGAGAGCACGGAATCAGTCGGCAATCTAAAACTATATAAATAAACCGAACCTAAATCGGGAGATCGGATAGGATGAGGCTTGGTAAACCAAATGAGTATTGGAACTCATATGATATGGTTTAACAAGGCCTACATACTACATGAAACTTAACCTAAGTATTATCGACCCATCGCGACCCATTAAGGTAACATACGTTACTTTAACGCGTCGTGCGCGCAAAGCGCGTTCGGACCGTCTAACTAGTCCTATGACAAGTGTTATATGCCTAAACATGTTACATAATCAGTTATGTGACAAAAGTTTAGGTTACATATGCTTAATTACCAATTATACATGAAAAGGGTATTCTGGTAATTTACCTAAGGCATATAAACTACCTATCATACAACTACTTAAACGATGTGACCATAGGGTATAACCTCGGAAGGTTATTCCCTACCTACTATGGTCACCTAATGTATTTGGTCGGATCCTAATGATCGACCAAATGGGTCGAGTTCGAAGGTATAGGCGATTTATTAGATCGCCTACCCTACGACCCTTGACAACGTGGTAATCAGTGGGCATAGTCCCAAGGGACCATGACCAACGTGATTACACTCACGTTGCGAAGTTCAAACGAACTTCGCATTGACCATTACTGGTCAACGCTGAAAGTCAAACAAAGTTTGACTTTCGGACTCGAAAAGCGGTAAAAATAAGGAAAAGAACGAAAGAATACTAACCCAGGGTCCCCGAATGCTAATCCCGATCCAAGAACTCAGGTATGAAACAATGGTTTCAACTTAGAGCTCTCAAATCAGAATTCTTGTGAGAAATGCAATGGGGGTGTTGGGTTATTTATAGTTTTCGGTCCACCGTTGAGATCGTTTCTTGGAAAAGGGGAAACGATCAAGGCCGTACACTTGTCCAAATGTTATGGTGGCTAAATCTTGATCTTATCTTGCTGATTAGGCGAATTAGAACATGTGGTTGTGGATCAAACAAGTGCAAACAGCTGTTCTGAACATTGAATCTGGTCTGCAGACCCCTAGCGCACCGCTACGCTTAAAGTGTAGCGCACCGCTAGGCACTATTTCGGCAGAATTACACTTTTGGTCCCTGAACTGTATTTAGGCCATTTTCGACACGTTTAAGGCCCGTTAACCCCATTTCAAAGCTCTAAAATGAAGTTAAAGTATAGGGAACTTAAAACATGCTCAAAAATATCTCGGATGTCGGTTCGTTTGGCCGTACGAACGCGATGTTCGCTTAATTACGACGGAATGCGCATAAGCGCGAAAAACGAACCAAAAGACGTGACGAATGGATTTTTCTCATGGCGAACACTAAAATATAATGTAGTCATGCTTACATAAATTTTTGGATGTCCGGATGTATTCAGAACGTAAGTTATGCGTAAAAATGCGAACTTGTGCACTTTTTGGCGCTTTTAGTCCCTGAATGACACAAAAGTTTATTTTAGCATACCGAACACCTCAAAGCCTATTTCTAAGCTATGTAAAGGATATTTATGGTATGTTTAACTTATGTTCATGTTCCGGAAGGTCTGTTACAGTTCAAATTGGCATACTTTCGCAGTTTGTCAACTTTAGTCCCTGTAAGCGATTAAACTTTGATTTCACCACACCAAACCTTCCAAAACTTATAACTAAGTTATGTAAAGGTTATTTAAGGTATGTTAAGCCTATTTCACTTTTCCAGAGTGTTCGTTGGATTAAACTGGTTATATCTACACATCAGAGCGCGTATAACCCTCCAGAAAGCGATTTAAAGCTTGAAATCGAACAAGAGTCGATATGTGCAAACGATACACATATTTTTACAAATCCCAAGTATGAAATACAATATTTCATTGGTTTGGTATTTGTTTGATGGCCGTGGAGGCACAGGTGTTACAGTCTCCCCTACTTTAGGAAATTTCGTCCCGAAATTTATTTAGAGGAAACTTGTGAGAGCTTGGAAATATGAAGTTGAAAAGATCGAACAATATTGGTTAGGGTTCTGAACTTCTAGTAACCTTTAATAACATCATGATTTCAATGTAAGAGGGATACTTATATACAAGTATATGAAGCGTCATTGGTGCGTCCACCGTACCTCCATTACATCGTTCTCATTTCGTTATTGTTGTCACTATCGGTTCTTACACATAATAAATCTTACTGTGTTTCTGTGCATTAAATTTCATAATTATGTACGCGTCCATAATCAGACAATTCTTTGCACAATTCACAAAGTCTATTTTATAGTGTGTAGGGGAAAACCAAATGAACAAACCGGTGATGAGTGTGACTAGACCGCCATAGAGTCCTTTAAATTAAATCAATAAATGATCTAAATAGACTATCAAGGAGTCTGTTCAGCTACATCACTAGATGTCATTCTTTAACCAGATTGTGAATCAATCTTTTTGACTAGACCACTTAAGGTCACTTAAGAATCATGGAGTGGTACTATATAATCCAAGGGTCTTAACTACTACGTAGAAGCCCATAAGGATTTAAGGTAGTACCTTTTGAATATCCTACTACGAATCCATCATATGAAGATATGAAAGATTCTACGAGGATTTGGATAACGAATATCCAGAGTATACAAAAACACAAAAAAATCATAGAGGAGAACACATAAACACATATCACATAACCACAAAATTGTTCGTTAATTTGTCTTGTAAATTGCGTACATGCATTTAAAGCACACTAGGAATCCATTCCGTGGATTTCATTTGGTACTTTAAACGTTATCAAGAATCCAACTATAAAGATAGAAAGATTCAAAAAGAAAATTCGATTTCGATTACTAGGAACCGAAGTGTTCGAATTAAGGTACATAAGGAATCCGATTAAGGACTCTGATTTGAACGATAATCATCCACAAGGATCTAATTGTAAAGATAAAAAGATCCCATATGAATTTTAGAAGTTGAAGATGTTTTGAAACCTTGCACTGGATGTGCTTAGGTCAAAACATGATGTAAAATGCTTATGAAGTTGAGATGCTTGATATGTCAAGGCGACATATGAAGCAGAATTTTGAAGGTTAAGTCAATGTATGAGGAAAATATTTTTGAAAACTATGCATGGGGTTCTTTTAAGAAAAATGTGTTTAACGTTTTTGAAACCTTATATATAATACTTTTTGAAATCATAAAGTAGGTGTATTAGGTAGATATATTTACAAAAATGTTTTAAAATCATGCGAGATGAATTTTGAAATTATGTATAAGGTTTTTGAAAGACATGAATGATGCTTTTCGAAATCATGCACTTGATCAGAAAATGTATTGTGTTAATATTGTCTTCAGACTATATGAAATATTTTGAAATTAGAAAGGTTGGTTTTGATAACATGGCCAATGTTTTTGAAATAACATAGATAATGCATCTAGAAAAATTGTTTTCAAACTATATGAAATGTTTTGAGATCATGAAGATTGTTTTGAAATACTGGTACTGTGTATGTTGAAAAATCAAAACGTAATGGGTATGAGATTTGAAAATACCCTTAGTTATCTAACCAAGGATTTAAAGGCACAGATGTGCGAAAAGCACGATTACTCATAATGTCACTTAATTTTCTGTACTTTGTTTCTTAGAGTGAAACGAGTACTTAAAATTTTTGAGGGAATCATGAGCAATCATTTGAAAGAGAGAATTCACAAGAGTAGTTTGTAAGGTACATAGTTCCTTGATGTAGGTATCATAGGAAAAGCCATACACACCTAGCAAGGGGTTGAGCTGGTTGGTTGGGGACTGCTTTACCATTGTGAGCGACCATGGCGAAGTTCTGAGAAGCCTTTCGCTTCTTTGACTTCTTAGGGGATCGTTCATCCATGGTCTTTGATTCCTCGATTGGTTTATTGGCTGATGGTGTTGTCGCCTGACTAGGTCCTGCCTGTCTTGGTGACTCTTGAGTGGCTTCATCCTGGAGATGATACATGGCAGTAGCTAATTCAACAGTCTTCAGGACTACTTCGCCTATTCGCTGAGCGAATTTTGGCTGCTTGCTCAGATATCTGGGCGTCATCGTGATGAAGAGACATTGAAGAAAAAGAAAGGCATAGGGAGAAACAGGTGAAAGGTTATTGGACAATCAACACAGAATGATAACGCATGAAAATTGCGATCATTTGTTTGTTACCTAAGGCAAACAAATGAGACGGTGACTAATCAAAGTAAATGGGTCAAAAATAATGTATCGCGAAGACATGCTCGCCTATAAGTGAACACTCATCCCAAGAATTCCCAGGTAAGCACAACTGGTCTCGCGTCTGATGAGATGTATACGAAGTGCTTGCCTAGACAGAAAACCCAGAATACAGGCATTCACCCTTCCAGTTTGCACGTGTTCACATTATTTAAAACCCAAAACCTTGACGAAGTTTTGAAAACTCAAAGAGGTTCAAAACCATATAATAGAGAGTTCAAAACCTTACAATAGAGGGTTCAAAACCTTGTAATCAATCATCCTAGAACAGATGATTAGTTTTCAAAGCGGTTTTGAAATTTATGTTCTTGTTGTGGTCGTCGCCTAAGGATAGGTGACGGTATTGTTTTATGACTAAACGCAAGTAAACTCGCGTTAGGGTCCTAAGAAGGTTATAGACTAGGTCAAAGCATTACTAATTACTAATAACCTAATTCCCTATAACCATTGGCTCTGATACCATCTTTTCTGTCACACCCCGACCACGTATAACATACAAGACGTGGCGGAAACATCGGGGAGTGTTGTAACAGAATTAATGTTTCATAACCATGGATATCAAAAGTGTTTCGTTTTATTAATCATTGAATAATTACATCGTTTAGGAATCTAAATACACTATTTAAACATAGTCTATCATTGTTATTTAGTCACTAAGGCCTTGTCCAGTCCTATGTGAGCATGCATCTTATCAATCGATATCATTCAATCAATACCTGAAACATATGTGAAAACGAGGTCAGCAAAGAAATGCTGGCGAGTACATAGGTTTTGTAGGAGTGTCGAAATCATGGTTAGTTTAGATGTTGCAATACTTTATTTAAAAACCTTGTTTTGAAAAGAGTATAATATTGCAACTTAATTAACCAACTCAAATCAAGCGGGTTATAATTTGTAAAACCTCGTAGCCATGACTCTTAACTCAAAAACATTTGTTTTAGAAAATCATTTGAAAAATAATAAGTTCATATGATATGTATAAATAAGAGAATAATGCATGATTAAATGAATAACCCTGTAAAAATGAGTTTGTATAAGATAAGTTGTTTGTAAATCAATGTCTTGTGAAAAGTATGTTATTTGTATAAAATGTTCTATGTCTCAAACTGAAATGATTCAAATAACGCTACAATATATAATACCATACAAACACTTATATATAGGAAGTACCAGCGGCGTATCCACCATGCTTGTATCATATTACACACGCATCGTTATTTAATCACTTAATCAAACCAAACCAACAAATGTAAACCATGTATAAATATTTACCCAATCGTTAAAACCAATCGTTTACCCAATCGTTAAAACCAATCGTTTACCCAATCGTTAAAACCAATCGTTTACCCAATCGTTAAAACATCGTGTGAAAACCAATCGTAAATCGTCTAATTCGTTTTAGGTCGTGAAACTACTTAAATGGTCGTCTCGCTAATAACATTCAAACCTTCTTGACTCGCATTAATAAACCCTTACCAAAGGATAGATTAACAATTCGCATTAATAAACCCTTACCAAAGGATAGATTAACATCTCGCATTAATAAACCCTTACCAAAGAGTAAATTAACAATTACAGATTCAGTCGCTACCCACAACACCCACACATAACTACGGGTGTAGTAACTAACGGGATTTGTCAGATCCTATGGTACCATAACCTAATACTGGTCGGCTTGATCATTGCTAATGAATGTCATTTGTTATGTAACCCAACCAACAAGTTTGTTCACTTTATTGAAATCGTTATTAGTTTTGTATAAATCGTCTTAATCGTTTTTGAAACCATCGTTATAACATCGAAAATCGTTTTGTTATCATCGTTAAAGCCTTGAAAACATTTAGCACATATGAGTCACCCCAAAACAATTGAAAGCAGTAAAATAGGGGAATAATGTACTCGCCTGAGAATGCTTGGAGGTCTTGAACAACAACCAAACAAAGCTAGAGAGAGCACGGAATCAGTCGGCAATCTAAAACTATATAAATAAACCGAACCTAAATCGGGAGATCGGATAGGATGAGGCTTGGTAAACCAAATGAGTATTGGAACTCATATGATATGGTTTAACAAGGCCTACATACTACATGAAACTTAACCTAAGTATTATCGACCCATCGCGACCCATTAAGGTAACATACGTTACTTTAACGCGTCGTGCGCGCAAAGCGCGTTCGGACCGTCTAACTAGTCCTATGACAAGTGTTATATGCCTAAACATGTTACATAATCAGTTATGTGACAAAAGTTTAGGTTACATATGCTTAATTACCAATTATACATGAAAAGGGTATTCTGGTAATTTACCTAAGGCATATAAACTACCTATCATACAACTACTTAAACGATGTGACCATAGGGTATAACCTCGGAAGGTTATTCCCTACCTACTATGGTCACCTAATGTATTTGGTCGGATCCTAATGATCGACCAAATGGGTCGAGTTCGAAGGTATAGGCGATTTATTAGATCGCCTACCCTACGACCCTTGACAACGTGGTAATCAGTGGGCATAGTCCCAAGGGACCATGACCAACGTGATTACACTCACGTTGCGAAGTTCAAACGAACTTCGCATTGACCATTACTGGTCAACGCTGAAAGTCAAACAAAGTTTGACTTTCGGACTCGAAAAGCGGTAAAAATAAGGAAAAGAACGAAAGAATACTAACCCAGGGTCCCCGAATGCTAATCCCGATCCAAGAACTCAGGTATGAAACAATGGTTTCAACTTAGAGCTCTCAAATCAGAATTCTTGTGAGAAATGCAATGGGGGTGTTGGGTTATTTATAGTTTTCGGTCCACCGTTGAGATCGTTTCTTGGAAAAGGGGAAACGATCAAGGCCGTACACTTGTCCAAATGTTATGGTGGCTAAATCTTGATCTTATCTTGCTGATTAGGCGAATTAGAACATGTGGTTGTGGATCAAACAAGTGCAAACAGCTGTTCTGAACATTGAATCTGGTCTGCAGACCCCTAGCGCACCGCTACGCTTAAAGTGTAGCGCACCGCTAGGCACTATTTCGGCAGAATTACACTTTTGGTCCCTGAACTGTATTTAGGCCATTTTCGACACGTTTAAGGCCCGTTAACCCCATTTCAAAGCTCTAAAATGAAGTTAAAGTATAGGGAACTTAAAACATGCTCAAAAATATCTCGGATGTCGGTTCGTTTGGCCGTACGAACGCGATGTTCGCTTAATTACGACGGAATGCGCATAAGCGCGAAAAACGAACCAAAAGACGTGACGAATGGATTTTTCTCATGGCGAACACTAAAATATAATGTAGTCATGCTTACATAAATTTTTGGATGTCCAGATGTATTCAGAACGTAAGTTATGCGTAAAAATGCGAACTTGTGCACTTTTTGGCGCTTTTAGTCCCTGAATGACACAAAAGTTTATTTTAGCATACCGAACACCTCAAAGCCTATTTCTAAGCTATGTAAAGGATATTTATGGTATGTTTAACTTATGTTCATGTTCCGGAAGGTCTGTTACAGTTCAAATTGGCATACTTTCGCAGTTTGTCAACTTTAGTCCCTGTAAGCGATTAAACTTTGATTTCACCACACCAAACCTTCCAAAACTTATAACTAAGTTATGTAAAGGTTATTTAAGGTATGTTAAGCCTATTTAACTTTTCCAGAGTGTTCGTTGGATTAAACTGGTTATATCTACACATCAGAGCGCGTATAACCCTCCAGAAAGCGATTTAAAGCTTGAAATCGAACAAGAGTCGATATGTGCAAACGATACACATATTTTTACAAATCCCAAGTATGAAATACAATATTTCATTGGTTTGGTATTTGTTTGATGGCCGTGGAGGCACAGGTGTTACAAATCCCGTATAAAATGATGACGAATGTCAATATGTTTTGTTTTACTATGCTTTACAGGATTGTTTGTGATTGAAATAATGACATTTTCGTCTATCATTATAGGAGTACGAGCGAAATTCAAACCATAATCACGCATCTGTTGTTGTATATAGAGAACCTGAGAGCAACAGCTACCCGCAACAATATATTCAGCTTCACACGTAGAGGTAGACACGCAAGATTGCTTCTTACATTTCCAAGATACAATCCTCCCTCTTAAGAACTGATAACCACCTGTGGTAGACTTCCTGGTAGACTTGCATCCTCCAAAGTTTGAATCAGTCTAAGCAAAAAACTTCAAATCACTATCAGTTGGATACCACAACCCAAGTTTAGGTCTCCCCTTCAAGTAACGAAGAATACACTTCATCGCTTTCAAATGTGACTCTTTTAGATTCGCCTGATATCTAGCACACAGACATACGACAAACATGATGTCTGGTCGTGAAGCAGTCAAGTACATTAGCGAACCAATCATTGCCCTATACAGAGTTAGATCTACATCTTCCACACTCTCATGATCTGGGCCAAGATTGTGATTTTCGCAGATAAGTGTGCTGAAAGTAGCGCAATCCTCCATTTTGAACTGAGACAAAATGTCATACACGTACTTTGTTTGATGTATAAACATCCCATCCTTCTTTTGTTCAACTTGTAATCCTAGAAAGTAGGATAGCTCACCCATAGCACTCATTTCAAACTTGCTCTTCATCACCCATTTGAACTCATGACACATGCTTTCATCTAATGACCCAAAAATGATGTCATCAAGGTACACCTGTACCCGCAGAAAGTCTTCCTTCTTTCGTTTAATGAATAGTGTACTGTTAATCTGACCTCTTTCAAAGCCATTATTCAACAAATGTGTTGACAGTGTCTCATACCATGCCCTGGGTGCTTAATGCAATCCATACAAAGCCTTATCCAGTTTATACACTCGATCCGAATAGTCTGGATCAACAAACCCATCTGGTTGTGAGACATACACCACTTCTTAGACTTTCCCGTAAAGAAACACACTCTTCACGTCAAGTTGGTAAACTTTGAATGTGACAACTGTCACTTTTCCGTACATTCCGTACACTAATTGAACAGTAATATGTGCTTTAATAACTGTGCATTATCTAGTTTACAAGACAAATGAATTTTTGATTACTGTTATATACATACAATGGCATTTCATGTTGCAAGACTTACTACATGCAACACGATATAGTTCTAATAATGCACAAAACATAGTTGGCACCATTATCAGACAAACTAAAATGCTGACGAAGTTCAGTACATAGACAGACAGTGTTTTGAGACCCAGTATGAGCCAGAAACAAAGTTCTACACTAGTATAGTGTGTAGGGAAGTAAGGATCACAAAACTGCTTAACTAGGTGATAGTTTAAATGCCGGAAAGTGCCTAAAACTCACCCAAAGTGCAGAATTCTGCATATTCCAGCTAAATTCAGCAATTTAACAAGCTAGTAACATGCAAAAATATGACTAAATGGTCCTGAATGCTTTCCTAAGTGTCGGGAATTAAAAGTGTCACAAAAAGTTACATAAAGGACACTATACGGTATAACATAGCACTTTAACGAACTGGTATCTAACCGAACAACCGGACATTACCCGAAACACCAAAATATTACTAGAAACATTGTTTTATTATTTCTTGGCTAGTTATGGTTCCCGAACACCCTAACATACTACATAATGCATCCAACACTTAAAACACAAGACTTTACACTTCACCTCCAACTAATTATCTAATTTACCATTTAAACTTACATTTAACCCCCCCCCCCATGCTAGTAATCGGTCACAATGGTGTGACCCCACCAAGATTACCATAATCTTCCATAATCTCTATAGATTTTGCATTAGATCTTCCTTGGATTTGGGTAGATCATGCTAGTACTATAAGAAACACTTAACCCATTGGATAATAACTTAGATGGTTATAAAATACATGATCCCTCATCATTCTCATCACCACAACTCTCTCCTCCCCTCCCTTCTACCTCTCGGCCGACCCCATCACCCACACCATCACCATCTTTCACCCACCATCCATCCATTCCAAGATCATATTGAGGTGTTAGAAGGTGATTCATGAAGCTTGGTGCTTGAAGAACTTGAAGGACCTCCATCATTAGCTTTTATCCATCACTTTTGTCATCACCAATACATTGTGTTCTTCCCTAGCTTAGAGCTAGTTGTAAGACTCTCCAAATCCTTGTTTTCTTCATACTTTGATTGGTTAAAAGATGTATTATGTTGAAAATCACAAGAACACTAAAGAACATAAACTTGAATCTTGAACATAAGCTTGAAATATGTTGAAATCTTGATGAAATAATGTTGTGTAGTGTATGTATATTACTTGCTTGCTATTTTCTTGAGAATGTGATATTGATCATCACATGGGGCTTGCTAGATTGTGATTAAACACATGATCTAGCAAGTGGAAGGATGATTATGTGACAACAAAGTAAGATCATCTTCTTGTGTAAACATGAACTTGATAAATGAAATGATTTCTTGAAAAATATTAAACAAAGTAAGCTAGTAATCTTATGGATCCAAGATTTATGAATGATTTTCCAAGAAAACCAAGTTCAAAATATGATTTATAGTGGAACTTGATTTTTACTTAAACCTACACTATTTTTAGTGGAAAAACAAGTGTATAAACACTTGTGAAACAAGAAGATATAATTTATAAACATTTTTGTAAAATATGTTTACAAGTTGTAAACACCTAGTTTCTTTAAGAATGAGATTTTTAAAGGAATAAACACACTTTAAAGGGTAACTAAGTCTACTAAACATACTACCAAGTTACTACAAGTTTTTATGAAAACTCAAGTTCATGATCTTTATGTAGATAGCTTGTTTTTGCACTTGGTAAGTATAAGATGTTTAAAGATTGATTGTTGATTGTTGAGATGATTTTTGAGAAGAAAATGATATGCTTCAATAGCATGGACACCTCCATTTTTAGGGGAAACTATGGCAAAATTTTCTAAAAATACAAACACTTAGAAAAATATTTTCTAAACAAATAATTACAAGTGAGTTTTAGCTATGGTCTTCAACATAAACTTTTCCATAGATTTTGTTACAAAAATACAAGTATTGGAGGTTGGTTTTGTAAATAAAAATGGATAAATATGTATTTAGAATATATATTTACATTAAAGACATTCTGTGTGATTATGTGTATAATTGGTGTAATAGTTATATTGTTTTAAGGGTTAAAATAATATAACTTAACAAGATACAAGATTTACAATCCAAAATAATACCAAAAATCACAAGGAATAAATATATAAGTTACACACCTAATAATGCAAAATTGAATGCAAGAACGTAACTTATAAAGTATTCCGGAAAATGCCATTATAAATATATTTTGGTAAATATTATTTTGGATACGAAAATAAATAATTGTGAAGTATTGTACAAAAGTATTGCTTAACAATTATTCCAAAATTGAAAGTTCAAAAAAAATATTATTTTAAAAAGAAATTATAACTTGGAATAATATTCAAGGCATAAAAGAAACGTAACTCAAAACGTAAATACTAAGGCAAGGCACGACCCGCTCGTCTAATAGACCCTAGCACATTGTAGGTAGTCGTGTTTGCTGACGAGATTTGAGTTACGAGTATCGAAGACACAAAACTGTGAGTTCATGTCCCCCTTTTCTTTTAACTGTTTTCAGTTTTATAACTCTCAGGGGTGAAATACATGTTACATACGTTTCAATGGTATGAAATGAACTACTAGATCATGTGAGCATAGACTTAATACTGAAATGCCATTAATTCATAATTAGGGACGAAGGTTAGATCTAACGGGTACGACCGAACCCCACTCATGGTCACAACTAGTACCAAGCAGTGCTTCGGTGTCCCAGTCGAGGTTAATCGACACAGTCAAGGGTAATCGACACAGTCGAGGGTAATCGACACAGTCAAGGGAAATTGACACAGTCGAGGTTAATCGACACAGTCGAGGAAAATTGACAAGGGTATAATCCTACTCATTTTGAGTGCTCCCTATGTCCTCACATGCCTTAATGTCCTTGTACAAACATTTATTTGGTATGTTCATACACTCTTTTCATACCTGTTTTCAAAGGAGTCTCTCAAAGGTTTACATGTACACAAACTAAACGCATGAACTCGCTCAACTTTTGTTGATGTTTTCCAAAATTACTTGTATTTCAGGTAACAGGTTGGATCTTGGGGGCGGGTGTTGTTTCTAGAAGTAAATTCCAAGATTAGATGTCATCCTCTTTTGTTGATTTGTAACCTAGTCGAAGGTTGTGTTCTAAAACTTAAATAACCGGTGTTTGTAATACTCAAATTTCATGAATGGATGAACATCGTTTTGATCATGTAGTTGTTTATTATGATTGAATGCAATGATATTAAACCAGTCACACATCATACGCTTCCGCAAAAGTCAGGGTGTGACAGTTTGGTATCAGAGCTTCGATTGTAGTGAACTAGGATTCCTTCTCAAGTCTAGACTACAATCACTAGAACTCTCTCACAAAAACATTTTTACAAAAAGGTTTTTCATTTCATTCCCGTAAGCGTCAAGATCCATGAGTCAAACATTTTTCAAAGAAGAGACAAGGCATGGACATAAGTAGGGAGGAGAATACCCCAAAATAAGGTGCCAACTAAGACATAGTCTACACGAGTTAGACTTGCCAAATACAAAATGACCCCCCAAAGGAATAAACGAGAGTTATATGTGATATGATGTATCGAATTGCCCTATTATGCTAAGTAACATATTTGTCTATTGATATATATACATACGAATAAGTGTACGGAATAATTATTGACGTGAATAAGATACCTTCGACTCCGAATCCTATTATTATTCTTGCTCGCACGATGAACCTATCGGCCTCGCGTTCATTGCAAAGCTCATGGATGGAGTAATTACCAATCAAGATTCTGAGCTTGCTTCCGTAAGAAATGGCTGCTCTTCCCTCTCGATCGTGAAGGTGCCTGACTACGGTAGTGACGGCAAGGCAGAGGTGGCAACCTTGAACAACTTCTTAATCAGCAGGACGAGATCCCTGCGGCTTTTGTGAAGCAAGATTGACGACACACCTGACCAGACAAGGAAGATGAAGTATTCATCTTGAAGGTGCCCCTCCAACTACTAGGCAATTCTCCTTGTTCCTGTTTCATTTAATCATCGTGCCTATTCGTGCGTAACGATAATGAGTGTTAGCGCGAGGACCACTGCAATGGTCCTTTCCATGTCAGAGGTATAAGGATAGTAGTGTTCCCTCCTTGGTTGATCATCTGCTTGGACGAGGGAAAATTGGGGTAACTATGCAAGACAATTTATTATTACGGGGGCCGACGTAATAACAACTTGTAGTGCATGGAAATCCTGGTGGACTATGCGGGTCATGCTAAAGATCACCATCCCTCCAAAAGTAATCTATAGGTGTTCACACCTTCATCTGGTAGGGCAATACATAGACCATTTCCTTAGCACTTTATAAAGTAGGAAACCTGTCTTTGCCTACTTCGTGTCAAACACTTCTACCCGTGTACGAGAAGTTTGGGAACCAATATTTAAGCAAGTGAAGATGGACAACATCCGGAAAGATTCAGTAACATTACCCTCTCTATCACCCTTACATGAACAACCCCCATCTCAAGGAAAGTATACCCGTCTTGGAAAGCTATGAAGAAGGAAAACAACTACCACTTCATGAAACTTGTATGACCAAGACGATGTAACCTCGAGTTCATTTTATTTTATTCCCATTACAAACAATAAGCCGGGTTCCCAAGCCTATGTGAAGGCTCAGTAATTGTTTCCTCGCTCATACATTGTTGAGTATATATGCATGTGATATTGGGTAATTACATGTTGGCTTATGGTACTATGTACCTCATAGACAATTATGGAATGTTGTCTAACCTACCTCATACCTTTTGACAGAAGAGAATGCCGCCCAGACGAGACACAGACACCAGTATGTTACCAAGGACAGAAGCCGAGCTTCAAGTACGCATCTCACTGGCAATTGCACGACATGATGCCCTCCGCTCCGAACACAGCGGTGGTACTATCGGAAATAACCCTCCAACTAGCTGCACTTATAAACAGTTCCTGGACTGCAAGCCATTAAACTTTGATGGCGCAGGAGGTGCCGTTGCATTTGTTTGTTGGACAAAAAATACTGACTCCGTTCTAAGAATGAGTAACTGTTAGCCCCAGCGGAGTGTTACCTATATCTCAGGGTTGTTTTTGGATGGCGCACTCTCTTGGTGGAACCTTCAGGTTCAGACCCTCGGTGACGAAGCTGCTTATGCACTAAGCTGGGACGAGCTCAACGAAATGATGGAGAAGAAATACTGTTCTAGGGCTGAAATCCAGAAGCTTAAGGTGGAGTTCTGGAATTTGAAAATGGACGGGCCGAAGATTTCTGAGTACGTCCAACGATTTCACGACTTGTCTAGGGTCGTTCCCTACTTAGTCAAGCCGGAATTCAAGAGGATTGAGCGATTCATTTGGGGACTTGCACCTCAAATTAGGAGCATGGTTACTACCTCAAAGCCCCCAACCATCGCAAAGGCTATCGATTTGAGTGTCACTCTTACTGAAGAAGCCCTACGCATGGGAAAATTTTCAGAATCTGAGGATAATAGGAAAGAGACTCATGTGGAGTCATCAGGCAACAAGAAGAGGAAGTCTTCAAACCTAAAGATAAGCACCCAAGTCAGCTATGGAAACTATAAGGCAAACAAAAAAAGGAGGTGAACCCACCGCATGGCAGCAAAGCTTATGGAGCCACTAATAAGTCTAGTGATAAGGTCTACTCGGGGACTAAGCCGAGGTGCGAGGAATGCAATTTTCACCATGAAGGTCGATGTCTGAGGCCTAAGTGCGGAAAGTGTGGGAAAGAAGGGCACAACAAGGATGCCTGTTGGGCGAAGGATCCAGACAAAAGAAATAATGGTAGAGTACCAGGTTGCTACAGATGTGGTGAAGTAGGGCACTTTAGGAAAGATTGCCCTAGGAAGAACCAAGCGAGGAAGGGTCTTCACGATCAGAGCTCGTGAAGCATGCCAGGATCCAGATGCGGTTGCGGGTACGTTCCCTATTAACCAACCTTATGCATCCATTTCTGCTTTATAGTGGCATAAACTTTAATCTCGCATCCTTAGAACTTAAGAACTTCTTGGCCTAGTTTCAAGTAGAATAGACGTCCCCCTATTCTTTAGAATTGGCGAATGGAAGGTTAGTTAAGCGAAGGATTAAGTACTATATTTTGGAAACTTAAGAAACCAAGAAGCCTTCTCTGAAGACTTGCCAGGAATACCTCCACAGCGAACGAGAAGTTTAGGATGAACCTTGTGCCAGGAACGGCACCTGTGACAAGATATCGCCTTACCAACTAGTTTCATCCGAAATACAAAAGCCTCTGATGCAGCTGTGAGAGCTGAGGAAATCTACCCAGCCGCGTTCTCACCTTAGGAAGCCCCGGTATTATTCGACAGGAAGCAGGACAACAGTTTTTACACGCGTACATAGCCTAATCTGAGAGGAACTCAGAGGGAATAATGGAGAGAAAAGTATTACGCATGGGTTTCAGGGAGATGGACAACTAACCAACAAGAATCGGTATCCCTTACCGAGAACCGTTGACTTGTCAACCCACTACAAAATCCCAGTTACTACTCCAAGATGGAATTAAGAACATGGTGTCCTTAGTTAAGGACATAAGAAGAAAGTCAGCAGTTTCCATTTTTCACCAACTTTAGAGGATTGGATATCAAGGACCGGTATCCTTTTGCCAAGGATTGGCAACATGACAGGACAAATTGTAAGGTTCTAGTTACCACTCAAAGATCAACTGGAGGACAGAATGTCCTCAACTGTGAATACAAGAAGGAAATATCCCTAAAACGACCTTTAGGACTCGCTTCGAGCATTACGAGTTCCTTGTCGTACCATTTGGCTTAACACATGCATTGACAGTATTCATGGGCCTCATGAAACGAATGTGTAAGCCATACCTGGCTAGATCACATTTATTGACTACATTCTTATATGACCAACGACCAAGGAAGGTCGTGAGCAACATTTGCAATTTATCTTGCGACTCTTAAAGAAAGAACAGTTATGTGCTAAGATGTCGAAAGGCGGATTTTGAATTTGCAAGATAAGAACATTAGGATACATGGTGGATAAAAACGAGATTCACGCCAACCCTGCAATCAAGAGCTAAGGAGTTAGAGTTGCAATTATGATGCTTCTCGACAAAGTCTCGATTGCGCGTCAATACAACGAGACCACGACATTGCATACGCGTCACGTTGACTAAAGGATCATGAGAAGAAACATTGATCTAGATACAGTAATTGCGCACCGTAAATTTGACGTCATTACCTGTAAGAAAACACTGCACAACCTTTACTGATCACAAGGATTGCAGCACACCATTGATCGTAAGAACTTAAATATTAACAAAGATGGACTGAGCTACTGAACGATACAGACTATATGGACATGTTACGTGCTTGTGTAATAGACTTTGATGAAAAGTTGGAACACTCACTTGCCCTTAGTGGAGTTTTCCTACAACAGTAATTATCACACTGCTGTTTAAATTGCTTCGTGTGAAGATTTAGATGGAACATAATAAGTCGATCCCCGTTGTGTTAAACGGAGACCATAGATAAACAATCTACTGGCCCGAGTTGGTTCAGGAAAAAAAAATTTGAGGCAAGATAGTTCAGATATGTGATCATATCAAGACAGCCCGTGGAATATAGAAAGATTGCTCCGACGAGCGGCAGAAATCGTAGGAATTTGAGATAAGAAGTATGGCTTTAATAGGAGCCTCGCCTTGAGAAGGCGTGATGCGATTTGGAAAACGTGGAAAGTTGGACCCCGGTATATTAAACCTTTCGAGATCCTGGTAGGGATCGGAACCATTGCTGACATGCTGAGACTTCTAGAAAAGATCAGTGGTGATCGCGACACATTCTGTCTAGTCTTTAGAGGAGTCTGACTCAAGGAACAGTCGTTGTTCCCGCAAACAAGATTCACGTCAACGACAAACTCCAATTTACTATAGAACCTGTTAAGGTTGCGGACCGAGAGTCCACAAAACACAGAGAAGACGTAATTGATTTACTTGAGTACGTTAGAATTCATATCATGACCCAGAGTTACATTGGAACATGAAGACAAATTTTAAACCTAAGTGAGCCCATTTGATTCACAACTCCCCTGCGACCGATGGCATCGCTTGAATTTCGGAATGAAATTCTTTTAACGGGGGGAGTTGAAGCGTGTGAAGTGTTATATATATTAGGTGTATATTTTAAGCCCCTTTAACACTTATTTTTAGCCAAGTTTTAAATTTATAAAACACGATAGTTTACTAACACTAAACACACATATGGGCAAGTGCACCCATCGTGAGCGTAGTATAGTGTTGGCAAGATACCGAGGTCGTCCAAGGACACAAGAGCTTTTAGTACCAGTTTATCCTCAACGTCTAATCAAAATAAAAAGTTTCGAAACATGTTTTAAACTAAGAAAAATAAAAACTAACTAAAATGCTGAAAATAAAATAAAAAGAAAAACAGATAGACAAGATGAATCACTTGGTTCCGACTCGTATCTAGTGTAACCTTTGATTATTTCCGCACTTTTGCACTATTTTAAGAGATTATCTTAGTTATTGTAGTAGGCCTCTCTTTTGAAGGTGACGTTACCCTCACCCCAGTAGTTTGAGTCAGCAAGGATACAATCCTAAAAGGGTGGATTATTGGAAGATAATTAATTAAGTTATTAATGCAAATTATGGTAGGCCCCTCTTTTGGAGGTGACATTACCCTCGACTAAGTAGTCTGAGTCAGCAGGGATACAGTCCTAAATAGCCGGGTTATAGTATTAATAGTAGTTAACTTATGAGGGGATCAAAGAGTTTGGACCCCCGCCATCCAATACCGTTAAGTATTGAAGGAGGTCCTACTAAATTTGACCCAGGTCCATTGCAGGACCTCTAAACGCTGAACAATGGCAAGACCTTTACCAAACCGTTCCCTTAACCCCCGACCAGGTAGCCAACATACCTCCATATAGACCGTGGAGATATGAATGGTGAAAATCTTTTATTTTATATAGACAGTAAAATAATGCCAAGACACCACGGACAAACGATAAGAAAAGATCACCTTCAACATAAGCAACTAGTTATTAAAGTCACTAATACAAAACCAAGTAAAAAGTGCGAAAAGATTAGAAATAAAAAGTATTACACTAGACACTTTGTCTTCACCAAGTGATGTAAGAGACTTAGGCAAACATGGCCTTGATTGTCAAGAACTCTTACGATCAATCTTGGATCCCGAGACGACTCACACGTCTATGATGGACAATGGATGATGGTGGTGGATGATGGTGTTATGGTGGTGGGTGAAGTGTGAGAGAGGTGGTGTGCCAAGGGATGGTTTGAGCTTGAGCCAAGAACTCCTATTTATAGGCTGAACAGAAGCTCGGGCACGGCCCCGTGTCCAGTGGGCACGGCCCCGTGTCCACATCCTCTCTTTCTTCATTTAATGCAACTTTGTCTTATTAGTTGACCACGCCCCCGTGTCCGCTGAGCACGACCCCGTGTGCAGAAGAATCTTTGTACTATGAAGATTTGCCTGGATTGTGCGAATCTTATAGTTGACCACGGCCCCGTGTCCGCTGAGCACGGCCCCGTGGTGGGCAATAGAAGCTTCTACCACTTTGTCTTTTCTGCTGACACTTGGGCACGCCCCCGTGCTGGCTGAGCACGGGGCGTGTTCAGTCTTCTGTTGTCTTGTTTTGCTTAGGAGGATGCTGTCGTGGGGTCGGGCATGTCACGTCTTGTTCCTTTTCTTGTATTTATGTCAGATTTTGATGTCTTTTTTGCTTCTTTTGTTAATTTGAGCTCATTTAATCCTGAAAATACAAAAGGAAGACAAAAGCACACTTTTTCCAACATTAGTACTAAAAAAGGGTTAGTTTTATGCCACAATTGATGTAATTTATATGTTGCATTTTGCACACATCAAATACCCCCACACTTGAATCTTTGCTTGTCCTCAAGCAAAACTCTTTAATATGTGGCTATTACACTCCCAAATGGAATGGGTAGAGAAGAAGGTTTTTGGGCTTGTCCTAGAGTGTCGGGATTTCCAAGATTTTTTATTTAGTTTTATTTTTATTTATTTACAATCCTATTCGTCATGATTTATTTAAAACTTTTCATAAGATAAATTACTTATTAGGGCATAACATGCCTCTTTAAAATTTTATTTATATACAAGTTCACATACCTCACGGGGATCACTCAACACTCGGCCGAAAATGTATTTGTGGATCACTCGAGAGCGGCATGGAACTTACTCCTACCATAGGCTTGCCAAGCAATCAATCCTCCTCCTTTTTAACTTATAAACCTTTGTAAATATCAAGAGGACTTTGTGGGTGAAGGGTTAGGCTTGGGTTAAAGGTAGGTGGTTGGGTTAGTGGTTAGTGGTTAGTAGAAAAAGGGCGAAAAACGTAACAAGTGTCGGTTTTCGTAAGACTTTCTATTTTTGTAACTTTTATTTTGACGAAGCTTTTATTCAAACAAAGTTATTTTTGATGAACTTGTTTGTTTATTTTCTTTTGCTTCATCATCAACAAATTTTTTTTTTTTTTTTAAAGTCATACGAAAAACCGAACTTGTTACTAAAACAAAGGGTTAAAAATAAAAAGGTTTTGGTGGGTAAAAGGGTGTTTGGTTTGGGTTATGAAATGAAAAGGTTTAGGCTCACAGGGGCTAACTAGGGGGATTTTGGGTAGGTGGTAAAAAAAAAAGAAAAATAATGGTGTAGAAATAAAAAGGGTTAGTCCTAATGCCTCCGTCATTTACTTACTCGGGTTTAAGTTGGTATGGCCCGGGAATGTATTGTCGTGGCAAGTTCTAGAGTTGTAAGAACCAAGCGGCTATTCACACAAGAAATGAAAAATGAGCATTTAGTTTAAAGATATGTAATTGAATGCTCAATAAAGGCTCAAAACTCACTTTTGTGGGAATGGGTTTTTATGTGATCAAGTATATATAATCAAATTTTAACTAAGTTTGTCATGCCTTTTCATAATGTTCTTATGTTGGTTCTTTTTATCACGACGCTATCGGTTGTAAATTCGTAAAAATATAACTTTTTTGAGAACTTGAATTTCCAGAGTTAAACCTAGACAAGTAAAAAAAATGAAAATTTTTGAAAAAATTTGGGGTGATTAGCGGTTCCAATAGAGTTTTGTGTAAGGCTTGTATTTAGGACTTGCAAGATTCAAGGTTTTAGCATCCCCCCCCCCCCCCACTTAAATTACACATTGTCCTCAATGTGTCCCAAAAATAAGTTTTTAAGTTGATTGAATGTGTAAAAAGCAAAAATTTTGTGTTACTGGACGCTGAACACGGTCCCGTGTTGTCCGGGCACGGCCCCGTGTTCAAGTGCCAGTAACAAAATTAAATCAAGAGAAACAGAAGCCTGGACACGGGGGCGTGTTGGGTGGACACGGCCCGTGTCCAGTTACCTGAACTGGGTCTTTTTCTGCAGACAGTGCAGTACGGGGCCATGTTGGGTGGACACGGCCCGTGCCGAACTTACTGTAAATGAAGAAATTGTCGGATGGTCCTGTTTTCCTGCATGGGGTGCTGGTTCAAGTTTCCCTTGTATCCTTTGTCATCTCAAGTGTGTTTTATTCCTGAAAATTAAAACTAACTAGAAAACATAAAAATTAATCTAAACTAAACTAAGGATAGTTCCACGGAATGCCTCCGTGGTGCGCCACGTTTATAAGGGTCCTTGGCTAGACCCAAAGCTTGGTCATATGTTACCCAAGTGGGATGTATTGCATCCCATGTTACACCGTCGGAGAGCGTCATCCAAGCTTGAGTCTATGACCTTCATGTAGTTGACCGGGTCTTTGTCCTCTACTCTTTTTCCACACTCAAACTTCACTTCCTTGTCCCCAAACTTCAATGTTAACGTTCCGTCATTCATGTCCACCACCGCTTGGGCGGTGGCTAGAAATGGCCTCCCGAGGATGAGAGGGACATCAGTGTCTTCTTCCATGTCTAAGATGACAAAGTCGGTTGGGAAGACGAAGTTGTCTACTTTTAACAATAGATTTTCAGCGACACCTTGTGGAAATTTGACGGATCTGTCGGCGAGTTGTATGCTCATCTTTGTAGGGCTTGTTGCTCCTAGGCCGAGTCGTTTGAACATCGATGTGGGCATGAGGTTAATGCTAGCCCCAAGATCGGCTAATGCATTACGAACGGGGGATTCCCCAATCGAGCAAGGAATCGTGAAGCTTCCGGGATCGATTTTCTTTTGTGGAAGTTTGTTGAGTACTAAGGCGGAGCATTCTTCGCCTAAGTTAACTAATTGCAATGATTCAATTTTCCTTTTGTTAGCGAGGAAATCCCTCATGAATTTTGCATATTTAGGCATTTGGGTTAGGACCTCAATAAAAGGAATATTAACATGCAATTGTTTTAGTAAATTTTCGAATTTTGCGAATTGCTCATCGGTCTTTTGACGATTTAACCTACCGGGGTACGGAACTGGAGGAGTCCTGGTGGGCTCTTGATTTGATAAAGAAGCTTTTTCTTGTGCGGGTGGAATTGCGGTTTGGTTAGACTGGCTTCTTTCATCTGGTGGTGACGGAGCCTCCTCGGGACCCACGGTTCGGTTTCTCAATGTGATGAGGTGTACCTGCACCTTTGGGTTGGTTTCAGTATTACTTGGTAACGAGCGTTGTGGTCTCTCGGAGAAATTTTGAGCTAGTTGATTTAATTGTTTTTCAATGTTTTGAATGCTAGCTTGTTGATTTCTAAAATTTGATTCCAATTGTTGAAATCGATCCGAGTTTTTCTTTTCGATGTCGGAGATGAGGCGAGATACGGTATCTTCAAGCCTTTCTCTTCCACCTTGTTGTTGAGAGAAATTTTGTGGTTGTTGAAAATTAGTTCGTTGGTTTTGTTGGTTACTACTATTGCCGGGATCTCTCCAACCAAGATTTGGGTGGTTACGCCATCCTTGGTTGTAGGTACCCGTTGGAGGACCCGACGGCCTAGGTCTGTTATCAATGTAGTTTACCGTTTCTGTTTGTTCATCTAATTCTTTCATACAACTCCAATTTTCATGTGGCCCACCACACCCTTCACAAGCCATAACCGAGGCCGTTTTTGTCATTTCTAGCTTTTTGATTTTCGAAGAGAGGGCCTCGATTTGGGCTTGTAAAGAGGTGCTTTCATCAACCTTATGGGCGCCCGGGGCAATAGATTTATTACCTCGGGGAGTGTGCCATTGAAAATTGGTTTGAGCAATTTCCTCAATTTGATTATATATTTCATTTGGGCGACGATTACCTAAAAGTCCCCCGGAGCTAGAATCAAGTGTTTGTCTTGTGTGTGGCAACAACCCATTGTAGAAAGTGGATACTTGTTGCCATGCCGCAAGACCGTGATGAGGACACTTTCTTAGTAGCTCCTTGAACCTTTCCCAAGTTTCATATAAGGATTCCCCATCCTCTTGTGAATATGTATTAATTTCAGTCATTAATTTAGCCGTTTTAGCAGGAGGGAAATACTTATATAGAAACTTTTAGGCTAGTTCATCCCAGGTGTTTACCGAGCCAACTGGGAGGGTGTTAAGCCAAGCCTTAGCTCGGTCTTTTAGTGAAAAGGGAAACATTCGAAGGCGGATGGCGTCATTTGATGCTCCATTGATCCGAAAGGTATCACATATGTCTAAGAAATTAGTAATATGTAGATGGGGATCCTCGTCCGCAAGCCCATGGAAGGTTGCGGAGTTTTGAAGCATTTGTATCAAATGCGGCCGAAGTTCGAAGTTGTTGGCTTCGACATTTGGTGCATTGATAGCGGCGCCGAGATTACCTACGGTGGGCCGTAGGTAATCCATGAGGGTACGTTGGTCTGCCATTGGAAGTGAGTCCCCCGAAACTTTCTCTTGATTTTTAGCTTTAAGTCTTTTTCTGAGAAAGCGTTCGGGTTCTTCTAGAGGTTCTTTTATGTCTCTACTAGAACTGGAGCTCATGTACTACATAGGAGGTTCAAATGTGGCGCCTGGGTTCCAAGTCCTGCAATAAAAACAGAAAAGAATGTTGGTCAGAATGTTCACCACGGCCCCGTGCTCAGTGAACATGGCCCGTGGTCAGAGGTACAGTAATTGTTTTCTGGATCCCTATTACTGGGTGTTGGACACGGCCCCGTGTTGCACCGACACGGGCCCGTGCTCAGCTCTCTGTAACTCAGAAAATAAAAACTGCCAGTGAGGATGCTGGGCACAGCCCGTGTCCGACCTGGCACGGCCCGTGCTGAGCTCTGCAGAAACAGAAAATTTAAGAAAAATCCTAGAAAAAATTGAAAAATAAGAAAAACGATTAGGCCGTTGATTCCTAACTTTCTTAAAATCCTTGTGTCCCCGGCAACGGCGCCAAAAACTTGATGCGTGTGAAGTGTTATATATATTAGGTGTATATTTTAAGCCCCTTTAACACTTATTTTTATCCAAGTTTTAAATTTATAAAACACGATATTTTACTAACACTAAACACACATATGGGCAAGTGCACCCATCATGAGCGTAGTATAATGTTGGCAAGATACCGAGGTCGTCCAAAAACACAAGAGCTTTTAGTACCGGTTTATTCTCAACGTCTAATCAAAATAAAAAGTTTAGAAGAATGTTTTAAACTAAGAAAAATAAAAACTAACTAAAATGCTGAAAATAAAATAAAAAGAAAAACAGATAGACAAGATGAATCACTTGGTTCCGACTCGTATCTAGTGTAACCTTTGATTATTTCCGCACTTTTGCACTATTTTAAGAGATTATCTTAGTTATTGTAGTAGGCCCCTCTTTTGAAGGTGACGTTACCCTCACCCCAGTAGTTTGAGTCAGCAAGGATACAATCCTAAAAGGGTGGATTATTGGAAGATAATTAATTAAGTTATTAATGCAAATTATGGTAGGCCCCTCTTTTGGAGGTGACGTTACCCTCGACTAAGTAGTCTGAGTCAGCAGGGATACAGTCCTAAATAGCCGGGTTATAGTATTAATAGTAGTTAACTTATGAGGGGATCAAAGAGTTTGGAACCCGCCATCCAATACCGTTAAGTATTGAAGGAGGTCCTACTAAATTTGACCCAGGTCCATTACAGGACCTCTAAACGCTGAACAATGGCAAGACCTTTACCAAACCATTCCCTTAACCCCCGACCAGGTAGCCAACATACCTCCATATAGACCGTGGAGATATGAATGGTGAAAATCTTTTATTTTATATAGACAGTAAAATAATGCCAAGACACCACAGACAAACGATAAGGAAAGATCACCTTCAACATAAGCAACTAGTTATTAAAGTCATTAATACAAAACCAAGTAAAAAGTGCGAAAAGATTAGAAATAAAAAGTATTACACTAGACACTTTGTCTTCACCAAGTGATGTAAGAGACTTAGGCAAACATGGCCTTGATTGTCAAGAACTCTTACGATCAATCTAGGATACCGAGACGACTCACACACTCTACGATGGACAATGGATGATGGTGGTGGATGATGGTGTTATGGTGGTGGTGGGTGGTGGGTGAAGTGTGAGAGAGGTGGTGTGCCAAGGGATGGTTTGAGCTTGAGCCAAGCACTCCTATTTATAGGCTGAACAGAAGCTCGGGCACGGCCGCCCTGTGTCCAGTGGGCACGGCCCCGTGTCCACATCCTCTCTTTCTTCATTTAATGCAGCTTTGTCTTATTAGTTGACCACGCCCCCGTGTCCGCTGAGCACGACCCCGTGTGCAGAAGAATCTTTGTACTATGAAGATTTGCCTGGATTGTGTGAATCTTATAGTTGACCACGGCCCCGTGTCCGCTGAGCACGGCCCCGTGGTGGGCAATAGAAGCTTCTACCACTTTGTCTTTTCTGCTGACACTTGGGCACGCCCCCGTGCTGGCTGAGCACGGGGTATGTTCAGTCTTCTGTTGTCTTGTTTTGCTTAGGAGGATGCTGTCGTGGGGTCGGGCATATCATGTCTTGTTCCTTTTCTTGTATTTATGTCAGATTTTGATGTCTTTTTGCTTCTTTTGTTAATTTGAGCTCATTTAATCCTGAAAATACAAAAGGAAGACAAAATCACACTTTTTCCAACATTAGTACTAAAAACGGGTTAGTTTTATGCCACAATTGATGTAATTTATAGGTTGCATTTTGCACACATCAGGAGTCTGTGACAACTGTCACTTTTCCGTACATTCCGTACACTAATTGAACAGTAATCTGTGCTTTAATAACTGTGCATGATCTAGTTTACAAGACAAATGAATTTTTTATTACTGTTATATACATAAAATGGCATTTCATGCTACAAGACTTACTACATGCAACACGATATAGTTCTAATAATACACAAAACAGAATTGGCACCATTATCAAACAAACTAAAATGCTGACGAAGTTCAGTACATAGACAGACAGTGTTTTGAGACCCAGTATGAGCCAGAAACAAAGTTCTACACTAGTATAGTGTGTAGGGAAGTAAGGATCACAAAACTGCTTAACTAAGTGATAATTTAAGTGCCGGAAAGTGCCTAAAACTCACCTAAAGTGCAGAATTCTGCATATTCCAGCTAAATTCAGCAATTTAACAAGCTAGTAACATGCAAAAATATGACTAAATGGTCCTGAATGCTTTCCTAAGTGTCGGGAATTAAAAGTGTCACAAAAAGTTACATAAAGGACACTATACGGTATAACATAGCACTTTAACGAACCGGTATCTAACCGAACAACCGTACATTACCCGAAACACCAAAATATTACTAGAAGCATTGTTTTATTATTTCTTGGCTAGTTATGGTTCCCGAACACCCTAACATACTACAAAATGCATCCTACACTTAAAACACTAGACTTTACACTTCACCTCCAACTAATTATCTAATTTACCATTTAAACTTACATTTAACCCCCCCCCCCCCATGTTAGTAATCGGTTACAATGGTGTGACCCCACCAAGATCACCATAATCTTCCATAATCTCTATAGATTTTGCATTAGATCTTCCTTGGATTTGTGTAGATCATGCTAGTACTATAAGAAACACTTAACCCATTGGATAATAACTTGGATGGTAATAAAATACATGATCCCTCATCATTCTCATCACCACAACTCTCTCCTCCCCTCCCTTCTACCTCTCGGATGACCACATCACCCACACCATCACCATCTTTCACCCACCATCCATCCATTCCAAGATCATATTGAGGTGTTAGAAGGTGATTCATGAAGCTTGGTGCTTAAAGAACTTGAAGGACCTCCATCATTAGCTTTTATCCATCACTTTTGTCATCACCAACACATTGTGTTCTTCCCTAGCTTAGAGCTAGTTGTAAGACTCTCCTAATCCTTGTTTTCTTCATATTTTGATTGGTTAAAAGATGTATTATGTTGAAAATCACAAGAACACTAAAGAACATAAACTTGAATCTTGAACATAAGCTTGAAATATGTTGAAATCTTGATGAAATAATGTTGTGTAGTGTATGTATATTACTTGCTTGCTATTTTCTTGAGAATGTGATGTTGATCATCACATGGGGCTTGCTAAATTGTGATTAAACACATGATTTAGCAAGTGGAAGGATGATTATGTGACAACAAAGTAAGATCATCTTCTTGTGTAAACATGAACTTGATAAATGAAACGATTTCTTGAAAAATATTAAACAAAGTAAGCTAGTAATCTTATAGATCCAAGATTTATGAATGATTTTCCAAGAAAACCAAGTTCAAAATATGATTTTTAGTGGAACTTGATTTTTACTTAAACCTACACTATTTTTAGTGGAAAAACAAGTGTATAAACACTTGTGAAACAAGAAGATATAATTTATAAACATTTTTGTAAAATATGTTTACAAGTTGTAAACACATAGTTTCTTTAAGAATGAGATTTTTAAAGGAATAAACACACTTTAAAGGGTAACTAAGTCTAGTAAACATACTACTAAGTTACTACAAGTTTTTTTGAAAACTCAAGTTCATGATCTTTATGTAGATAGCTTGTTTTTGCACTTGGTAAGTATAAGATGTTTAAAGATTGATTGTTGATTGTTAAGATGATTTTTGAGAAGAAAATGATATGCTTCAATAGCATGAACACCTCCATTTTTAGGGGAAACTATGGCAAAATTTTCTAAAAATACAAACACTTAGAAAAATATTTTCTAAACAAATAATTACAAGTGAGTTTTAGCTATGGTCTTCAACATAAACTTTGCCATAGATTTTGTTACAAAAATACAAGTATTGGAGGTTGGTTTTGTAAATAAAAATGGATAAATATTTATTTAGAATATATATTTACATTAAAGACATTGTGTGTGATTATGTGTATAATTCGTGTAATAGTTATATTGTTTTAAGGGTTAAAATAATATAAGTTAACAAGATACAAGATTTACAATCCAAAATAATACCAAAAATCATAAGTAATAAATATATAAGTTACACACCTAATAATGCAAAATCGAATGCAAGAACGTAACTTATAAAGTATTCCGGAAAATGTCGTTATAAATATATTTTGGTAAATATTATTTTGGATACGAAAATAAATAATTGTGAAGTATTGTACAAAAGTATTGCTTAACAATTATTCCAAAATTGAAAGTTAAAAAAAATATTATTTTAACAAGAAATTATAACTTGGAAGAATATTCAAGGCATAAAAGAAACGTAACTCAAAACGTAAATACTAAGGCAAGGCACGGCCCGCTCGTCTAATAGACCCTAGCACATTGTAGGTAGTCGTGTTTGCTGACGAGATTTGAGTTACGAGTATCGAAGACGCAAAACTGTGAGTTCATGTCCCCCTTTTCTTTTATTTGTTTTCAGTTTTATAACTCTCGGGGGTGAAATACATGTTACATACGTTTCAATGGTATGAAATGAACTACTAGATCATGTGAGCATAGACTTAATTCTGAAATGCCATTATTCATAATTAGGGACGAAGGTTAGATCTAACAGGTACGGTCGAACCCCACTCATGGTCACAACTAGTACCAAGCAGTGCTTCGGTGTCCCAATCGAGGTTAATCGACACAGTCGAGGGTAATCGACACAGTCGAGGGTAATCGACATAGTCAAGGGAAATTGACACAGTTGAGGTTAATCGACACAGTCGAGGAAAATCGACAAGGGTATAAGCCTACTCATTTTGAGTGCTCCCTATGTCCTCACATGCCTTAATGTCCTTGTACAAACATTCATTTGGTATGTTCTTACACGCTTTTCATACCTGTTTTCAAAGGAGTCTCTCAAAGGTTTACAAGTACACAAACTAAACGCATGAACTCTCTCAACTTTTGTTGATGTTTTCCAAAATTACATGTATTTCAGGTAACAGGTTGGATCTTGGGCGCGGGTGTTGTTTCTAGAAGTAAATTACAAGATTAGATGTCATCCACTTTTGTTGATTTGTAACCTAGTCAAAGGTTGTGTTCTAAAACTTAAATAATCGGTGTTTGTAATACTCAAATTTCATGAATGGATGAACATCGTTTTGATCATGTAGTTGTTTATTATGATTGAATGAAATGATATTAAACCAGTCACACATCATACACATCATACGCTTCCACAAACATTTCATTATAATCAATCCCTTCTTGCTGATTGAACCCCTTAATGACTAATCGAGCCTTGTTTCTCGTCACAACCCCTCGGTCGTCTCTTTTGCACTTAAACACCCACTTAGTACCAATTTCCTTTTCATCTTCAGGCAGGTCAACTAGCTCCCAAACCTTCAACTTCTTGAACTAAGCTAATTCCTATTGCATAGCTTCAACCCATGATTGTCTTTCAGAGCCATGTGCACATTCTTTGGCTCCTCTTGGGCAATAAAGCAAATATACAAGCACTCATTCATAACACCGGTCTTCTCAATGGTAGCATACAGGCCTGAACTTGCTATTATGCTTCTTCTTGTCTGAACACCTATAGCAGGATCTCCAACAATCATGTCAACTAGATGATCTCTTTTTGCTTGTGTGGTAGCAATGGCATCAACTTCTAAATTTTCACCCAGGTTTGATCCAACCTCCCCTTAAATATTCTGATTCATAAACGGATTAGTGAAGTCCTCCCCCTGATTAGGTTCAGACTCACTATCACTTGAATCATGAATAGTTGCACTGGAGGAATTTTTCGAAGCATCTGTCATCGATATACTCGATCTTGGCATGAAGTCACCCACTTCGTCCTCACCGATCATAAATTGAATCAACTGAGAGTCATCTGCATTTGAAAACTCAAGAATACTAAATGATTTATAGACAATCTCAAAATCATATAATATAGCTGGACCACTGGTTGATTGTTGAGGCGTATAAGTAGTAATTTTAACATTACACACAACCTCAATTTTACCAGTTTTCAGATTAAAAACCCTTTTATTCGGTGTTCCAAGTACATAACCTAGAAAGTAACCTTCGCCAACTACCTCACCGAATTTTTGTTTACCTTTGTTTCGCACAATTGTGCAGGGTAATCCAAGTGGTTCAAAGCCTTCAAAGTTTGCTTTCTTGTTAAACATAAGTTCATGACATATTTTGTTAAAACGTCTCACAGTTAAAACTTTGTTTAGGACATAACAAACTGTGTTGACAGCTTCTCCCCAGAAAAGAACGGGAAGCTTTGAATCAGAAAGCATAGTCCTAGCGGCTTGAATCAACGTCCTGTTTTTCCTCTCAGTGACTCCATTCTGTTGAGGTGTATAAGGAGCAGAATATTGATGTTCTATTCCCTTGAGAAGATAATAGAGATCCAGAATCTGATTCTTGAACTCCGTGACGTTTTCAAATTTTATAAACAGATCTGTCAGCAGCTTTGTTGTCTCATCTTTCGAACCTAAAAAGAAAACCCATGAATAACGTGAGTAATCATCTGTGACAACTAAACAATAGTACTTTCCACCTATGCTCCTTACGTTCACTGGACCGAATAAATCCATGTGAAGTAATTTATAAGGGGCATCTATGGAATTTACTGTTTTAGATTTGTGAGGTTTCTTATGTTGTTTCCCCTTTTGACACGGGAGACATTTATCTTCCACATGAAACCCTATGTAATTCATTTTTTCGTAGTGGATGTGGGCCATGCGTCTGTGCCACAACATAGACTCAACCTCATATGCTTTTGATAGTGAACACGCCATCACTGCGGAAGAATCCTTAGCACCCATGTTCATGACATAAGTGTCATTCCTCCTCGGTGCTCGCATCACTATCCAGTCTGTCACACCCCGACCACGTAGAACATACAAATCGTGGCGGAAACATCGGGGCGTGTTGTAACAGAATTAATGTTTCACAACCATGGAAATTAAAGTTTCGTTTTATTCAATATAAGTGTTACAATGTCTAAACAAACATGGAAATACAACAATTAACTAGTCTGCATCTTTTATTGTCACTAAGGCCCATGTCCGCCTAAGTGTAACTTGATCAATCCTATGCTTCATTTCCTGAAAAACACATGTGAAAATATGGTACGTCAGCATAAAAATGCCGGTGAAATACATAGGTTTTGTGAAAATAAGATTCATGACTTCTGTTTAAGAAAATGTTTAGTCATGAACCTTGTAATTTGCTTTGTCTTTGTAAATCATTTGAAAAACCATAAGTTCAGATGATACATATAAATAAGTGAATAATGCATGGTTAAATGAATAGCCATGTAAAAATGAGTTTGTATAAGTTAAGTTGTTTGTAAATCAATGTCTTGTGAAAAATATGTTATTTGCATAAAATGTTCTATGTCTCAAACTGAAATGATTCAAATAACGCTACGACATGTAATACCATACAAACACTTATATATAGGAAGTACCAGCGGCGTATCCACCATGTTTGTATCATATTACACACGCATCGTTACTTAATCACTTAATCAAACCAAACCAACAATGTAAATTGTCCATGTATAAATGAATTTGTCAAATGTATTGAATAATATGTCAAAATGCAATGATCAATGTAAATCATGTAATGTGTAACCTAAATGATATGTATGGCTAGTGAAAACGCATCAACTAAACCATAGGTGAAATGCACAAAAACAAAGTATTGAAGTAAAACTGTGTTTAAATCAACGTTATGTTTTGTGTAAATGCATGATCAATGTCAATCATGTTAAAATGTCTATGTCTAATGTCTATGTCAAAATGTCCTGTATGGCTAGCGAAATGTCTCAACTAAACCATATGCACAAGAACATAGTATTGAAGTAAAACGTAGTTTAAATCAACATTATGTCTTGTGAAAATGCATGATCAAGGTCAATCATGTTAAAATGTCTATATGCATGATCAAGGTCAATCATGTTAAAATGTCTAAATGCATGATCAAGGTCAATCATGTTAAAATGTCTATGTCTAATGTCTATGTCAAAATATCCTGTATGGCTAGCGAAATGTGTCAACTAAACCATATGCACAAGAACATAGTATTGAAGTAAAACGTAGTTTAAATCAACATTATGTCTTGTGAAAATGCATGATCAAGGTCAATCATGTTAAAATGTCTAAATGCATGCTATACTGATAATGAACATTTATGCGGTATTGTGAAAATGCATACATCCAAGCCTGGCGACTGTGGTGATAAACCCTTAAACAAATTAAAGGTCTATCTGTCTTAATAACAACGAATTCGGTCATTCCTTTCATCCCCTTTCCCTGGGACGTCCGGAACGGGAGTTGTCAATTCCTATGGTACCACTACCTACTAACGAACGGCATGATCGGTGTTAATGAATGTATTGTCCCATGTAAACAAACCAAATGTCATACCAAAATGTAAGCATGTGATGAAATGAATCTGTACTAAGTATGCAACAAATGAACATACATAGCACGTGATGTGATGTAAAACAATGTACTAAGTATGAACTAAATGAACATACATAGCATAAAATGTCATGTAAAACGATGTACTAAGTATGCACGCTATATACATACATAGCATAAAATGTCAATGTAAAACGACGTACTATAATGTACTAATAAACATAGCAGGTATATGATATGAAAACAGGAAAGCATGAAAGTAACAAGTAGGCACATGTGTTCCACCCCAAAACAGTTTGGAAAAACAGTAAAAGAGGGGTCTATGTACTCACTTGAGATTGCTCAGTAGTCCTTGAGTAACAACCAAACAATGCTAGAGATCACGGAAATCAAACGGCACCTAATATAGGTAACTATGTTAATTAACCGGACCTAAATCGGAAGATTGGGTAGCATTAGGGTTTGTAAACCAAATGAGTGTAGGAACTCATATGATATGGTTTAACAAAGCCTACATACTAAATGAAACTTAACCTAAGTGTCTACGACCCATTACGACCCGTTTAGGAAGCTTATGCTACTTTAACGTGTCGTTCGCGTGAAACGCGTTCGGACCGCCTAACTAGCCCTATGACAAGTGTTATATGCCTAAACATGTTACATAATCAGTTATGTGGCAAAAGTTTAGGTTACATATGCTAAATTACCAATTATGCATGAAAAGGGTATTCTGGTAATTTACCTAAGGCATATAAACTACCTATCATACAACTACTTAAACGATGTGACCATAGGGTATAACCTCGGAAGGTTATTCCCTACCTACTATGGTCACCTACTGTATTTGGTCGGATCCTAATGATCGGCCAAACGGGTCGAGTTCGAAGGTATAGGCGATTTATTAGATCGCTTACCCTACGACTCTAGACAACGTGGTAATCAGTGGGCATAGTCCCAAGGGACTACGACCAACGTGATTACACTCACGTTGCGAAGTTCAAACGAACTTCGCATTGACCATTACTGGTCAACGCTGAAAGTCAAACAAAGTTTGACTTTCTGACTCGAAAAGCAGTAAAATAAGGAAAAGAACGAAAGAATACTAACCCAGGGTCCCCGAATGCTAATCCCGACTCAAGAACTCAGGTATGAAACAATGGTTTCAACTTAGAGCTCTCAAAATCAGAATTCTTGTGAGAAAATGCAATGGGGGTGTTGGGTTATTTATAGTTTTCGGTCCACCGTTGAGATCGTTTCATGGAAAACGTGCCACGATCCAAGGCGTACACTTGTCGGGAAGTTGTGGTGCCTCAAAATGCTCACCACCATAAGGAATCAACACTTGGCAAGGGGTTAGGGAGTGCAAAACAGCTGCAACCAGCTGTCAAATACACTTAATCTGGTCCAGAAGGGGGCTCGCGTGACGCTAAGGCCCGTCGCGTCACGCTAGGCCCCTGTTTTGGCAGATTTTACAGAAATGGTCCCTGCACCTTGTTTACGCGATTTACGATGCGTTTGAACCCCGTTAACCTCATTTCAAGGCTCTAAAATGAAGCTAAAGTATAGGGAACTCAAAACATGCTCAAAAATATCTAGGATGTCGGTTCGTTTGGTCGTACGAACGCGATGTTCGCTTAATTACGACGAAATGCGCACAAGCGCGAAAAACGATCCAAATGACGTGACGAATGGATTTTTCTTAAGGCGAACACTAAAATATAATGTAGTCATGCTTACATAAATTTTTGGATGTCCAGATGTATTCAGAACGTAAGTTATGCGCGAAAATGCAAACTTGTGCACTTTTTGACACTTTTAGTCCCTGAATGACACAAAAGTTTATTTTGGCACACCGAACACCTCAAAGCCTATTTCTAAGCTATGTAAAGTATATTTATGGTATGTTTAACTTATGGTCATGTCCCGGAAGGTCTGTTACAGTTCAAATTGGCATACTTTCGCAGTTTGTCAACTTTAGTCCCTGTAAGCGATTTAACTTTGATTTCACCACACCAAACCTTCCAAAACTTATACCTAAGTTATGTAAAGGTTATTTAAGGTATGTTAAGCCTATTTCACTATTCCGGAGTGTTTGTTGCATTAAACTGGTTATATTTACGCATTGGTGCGCGTATAACCTTCCAGAAAGCGATTTAGAGTTTGAAATTGAACAAGAATTGATATGTGCAAATGATACACATATTTTTACAAATCCCAAGTATGAAATATAATATTTCATTGGTTTGGTACTTGTTTGATGGCCGTGAAGGCACAGGTGTTACAGTCTCCCCTACTTTAGGAAATTTCGTCCCGAAATTTATTTAGAGGAAACTTGTGAGAGCTTGAAAATATGAAGTTGAAAAGATCAAACAACATTGGTTAGGGTTCTGAACTTCTAGTAAACTTTAATAACATCATGATTGCAATGTAAGAGGGATACTTATATACAAGTACATGAAGCGTCATTGGTGCGTCCACCGTACCTCCATTACATCGTTCTCATTTTGTTATTGTTGTCACTATCGGTTCTTACACATAATAAACCTTGCTGGGTTTCTGTGCACTAAATTTCTTAATTATGTACGCGTCCATAATCAGACAATTCCTTGCATAGTTCACTCAGTCTATTTTATAATGTGTAGGGGAAAACCAAATGAACACTCCTGTGATGAGTGTGACTAGACCGCCATAGAGTCCCGTAGACTAGATCAATAAATGATCTAAATAAACTATCAAGGAGTCTGTCCAGCTACATCACTAGATGTCATTCTTTAACCAAATTGTGAATCAATCCTTTAGACTAGACCACTAAAAAGGGTCTGGAGTGGTACTATATAAATCCAAGGGTCTTAACTATTACATAGAAGCCCATTAAGGATTTAAGGTAGTACCTTTGAATATCCTGCTACGAATCTCTCATATGAAGATATGAAAGATCCTGCGAGGATTTGGATAACGAATATCCAGAGTATTAAAAACACAAAAATGCATGAAAGAAAACATAAGATGAATAAACACATAGTCACATAACCACAAAATTGCTAACTAGAAGTTTGTTCTGCTAACAGAGTACATGTATTTAAAGCACACTAGGAATCCATCTCGTGGATTTCATTTGGCACTTTAAACATTATCGAGAATCTAACTATAAAGATAGAAAGATAAAAAGAAAATTCGATTTCGATTACGAGAACTCGAAATGTTCGAATTAAGGTACATAAAGAATCCAATTAAAGACTCTGATTTGAATGATGATCATCCACAAGGATCTAAATGTAAAGATAAAAAGATCCCATATGAATTTTTGAAGTTGAATATGTTTTGAAACCTTGCACTGGATGTGCTTAGGTCAAAACATGAAGTAAAATGCTTATGAAGTTAAGATGCTAGATATGTCAAGGTGACATATGAAGCAGAATTTGAAGGTTAAGTAAATGTACGAGGAAGATATTTTTGAAAACTGTGCATGGGGTTCTTTTAAGAAAAATATGTTTAGTGTTTTTGAAACCTTATATATAATACTTTGAAATCATAAAGTAGGTGTATTAGATAGATATTTTTACTAAAATATTTTAAAATCATGCAAGATGAATTTTGAAATTATGTATAAGGTTTTTGAAAATATGAATGATGCTTTTTGAAATCATGCACTTGATCAGAAAATGTATTGTGTTAATATTGTCTTCAGACTATATGAAATATTTTGAAATTGAAAGGTTGGTTTTGATAACATGGCCAATGTTTTTGAAATAACATAGACAATGTATCTTGAAAAATTGTTTTCAAACTATATGAAATGTTTTGAGATCATGAAGATTGTTTTGAAATACTGGTACTGTGTATGTTGAAAAATCAAAACGTAATGGGTATGAGATTTGAAAATACCCTTAGTTATTTAACCAAGGATTTCAAAAGCACAGATGTGCAGAAGCATGATCACTCATAATGTCACTTTATTTTCTGTACTTTGTTTCTTAGAATGAAACGAGTACTTAAAATTTTCAAAGGAATCATGAGCGATCATTTGAAAGAGAGAAACACAAGAGTAGTTTGTAAGGTACATAGTTCCTTGATGTAGGTATCATAGGAAAAGTCATACACGCATGTAATTATACTTGTATATCAGAATTGTGAACAACAACTTTTATTTATGAACAAGACATATTGTTTCACAATACATGAGAACAAAAAAAACAAAGGTATAAGACAGCAATATCCTTTGTTCAGCCGAATGCTCATCCAAGGGTTGGATTTGCATTAGCAAGCTTTGGGCAGTTGTGGCGGAAGTGACCAATCTCTCCGCAGTTGAAACATGAACCCAGTGGGAATTTCGCAGCGTTCCCTTGAACCGGAGCTTGAACCTGAGCAGCCTGATTTTGTCCCAAACGACAAACCTTGGCCAAATGCCCAAGTTTACCACACGTCGTGCATTGCCAGCAAACTTGTTGTAACGAGTGATGACCGTTGCAGCATGCACAATGAGGTGCAGTACCGGCATATGCTTTCTTTGCAGGTGGCTGAGCTGGTTGGTTGGGAACGGCTCGACCATTGTGAGCGACCATGGCGAAGTTCTGAGAAGCCTTTCGCTTCTTTGACTTCTTAGGGGATCGTTCATCCATGGTCTTTGATTCCTCGATTGGTTTATTGGCTGATGGTGCTGTCACCTGACTAGGTCCTGCCTGTCTTGGTGACTCTTGAGTGGCTTCATCCTGGAGATGATACATGGCAGTAGCTAATTCCACAATCTTCAGGACTACTTCGCCTATTCGCCGAGCGAATTTGGCTGCTTGCTCAGATATTTGAGCGTCATCGTGATGAAGAGACATTCTTGAAGGAAAAGAAAGGTATAGGGAGAGACAGGTGAAAGGTTATTGGACAATCAAAACAGAATGATAACGCATGAAAATTGCGATCATTTGTTTGTTACCTAAGGCAAACAAATGAGACGGTGACTAATCAAGGTAAACAGGTCTTATTAATGTATCACTGAAGACATGCTCGCCTATAAGTGAACACTCATCCCGAGAATTCCCAGGTAAGCACAACTGGTCTCGCGTCTGATGAGATGTATACGAAGTGCTTGCCTAGACAGAAAACCCAGAATACAGGCATTCACCCTTCCAGTTTGCACGTGTTCACATTATTTAAAACCCAAAACCTTGACGAGATTTTGAAAATTCAAAGGGATTCAAAACCTTATAACTGAGAGTTCAAAACCTTACAATAGAGGGTTCAAAACCTAGTAATCAATCATCCTAGAACAGATGATTAGTTTTCAAAGCGGTTTTGAAATTTATGTTCTTGTTGTGGTTGTCGCCTAAGGATAGGCGACAGTATTGTTTTATGACTAAACGCAAGTAAACTCGCGTTAGGGTCCTAAGAAGGTTATAGACTAGGTCAAAGCATTACTAATTACTAATAACCTAATTCCCTATAACCATTGGCTCTGATACCATCTTTTCTGTCACACCCCGACCACGTAGAACATACAAATCGTGGCGGAAACATCGGGGCGTGTTGTAACAGAATTAATGTTTCACAACCATGGAAATTAAAGTTTCGTTTTATTCAATATAAGTGTTACAATGTCTAAACAAACATGGAAATACAACAATTAACTAGTCTGCATCTTTTATTGTCACTAAGGCCCATGTCCGCCTAAGTGTAACTTGATCAATCCTATGCTTCATTTCCTGAAAAACACATGTGAAAATATGGTACGTCAGCATAAAAATGCCGGTGAAATACATAGGTTTTGTGAAAATAAGATTCATGACTTCTGTTTAAGAAAATGTTTAGTCATGAACCTTGTAATTTGCTTTGTCTTTGTAAATCATTTGAAAAACCATAAGTTCAGATGATACATATAAATAAGTGAATAATGCATGGTTAAATGAATAGCCATGTAAAAATGAGTTTGTATAAGTTAAGTTGTTTGTAAATCAATGTCTTGTGAAAAATATGTTATTTGCATAAAATGTTCTATGTCTCAAACTGAAATGATTCAAATAACGCTACGACATGTAATACCATACAAACACTTATATATAGGAAGTACCAGCGGCGTATCCACCATGTTTGTATCATATTACACACGCATCGTTACTTAATCACTTAATCAAACCAAACCAACAATGTAAATTGTCCATGTATAAATGAATTTGTCAAATGTATTGAATAATATGTCAAAATGCAATGATCAATGTAAATCATGTAATGTGTAACCTAAATGATATGTATGGCTAGTGAAAACGCATCAACTAAACCATAGGTGAAATGCACAAAAACAAAGTATTGAAGTAAAACTGTGTTTAAATCAACGTTATGTTTTGTGTAAATGCATGATCAATGTCAATCATGTTAAAATGTCTATGTCTAATGTCTATGTCAAAATGTCCTGTATGGCTAGCGAAATGTCTCAACTAAACCATATGCACAAGAACATAGTATTGAAGTAAAACGTAGTTTAAATCAACATTATGTCTTGTGAAAATGCATGATCAAGGTCAATCATGTTAAAATGTCTATATGCATGATCAAGGTCAATCATGTTAAAATGTCTAAATGCATGATCAAGGTCAATCATGTTAAAATGTCTATGTCTAATGTCTATGTCAAAATATCCTGTATGGCTAGCGAAATGTGTCAACTAAACCATATGCACAAGAACATAGTATTGAAGTAAAACGTAGTTTAAATCAACATTATGTCTTGTGAAAATGCATGATCAAGGTCAATCATGTTAAAATGTCTAAATGCATGCTATACTGATAATGAACATTTATGCGGTATTGTGAAAATGCATACATCCAAGCCTGGCGACTGTGGTGATAAACCCTTAAACAAATTAAAGGTCTATCTGTCTTAATAACAACGAATTCGGTCATTCCTTTCATCCCCTTTCCCTGGGACGTCCGGAACGGGAGTTGTCAATTCCTATGGTACCACTACCTACTAACGAACGGCATGATCGGTGTTAATGAATGTATTGTCCCATGTAAACAAACCAAATGTCATACCAAAATGTAAGCATGTGATGAAATGAATCTGTACTAAGTATGCAACAAATGAACATACATAGCACGTGATGTGATGTAAAACAATGTACTAAGTATGAACTAAATGAACATACATAGCATAAAATGTCATGTAAAACGATGTACTAAGTATGCACGCTATATACATACATAGCATAAAATGTCAATGTAAAACGACGTACTATAATGTACTAATAAACATAGCAGGTATATGATATGAAAACAGGAAAGCATGAAAGTAACAAGTAGGCACATGTGTTCCACCCCAAAACAGTTTGGAAAAACAGTAAAAGAGGGGTCTATGTACTCACTTGAGATTGCTCAGTAGTCCTTGAGTAACAACCAAACAATGCTAGAGATCACGGAAATCAAACGGCACCTAATATAGGTAACTATGTTAATTAACCGGACCTAAATCGGAAGATTGGGTAGCATTAGGGTTTGTAAACCAAATGAGTGTAGGAACTCATATGATATGGTTTAACAAAGCCTACATACTAAATGAAACTTAACCTAAGTGTCTACGACCCATTACGACCCGTTTAGGAAGCTTATGCTACTTTAACGTGTCGTTCGCGTGAAACGCGTTCGGACCGCCTAACTAGCCCTATGACAAGTGTTATATGCCTAAACATGTTACATAATCAGTTATGTGGCAAAAGTTTAGGTTACATATGCTAAATTACCAATTATGCATGAAAAGGGTATTCTGGTAATTTACCTAAGGCATATAAACTACCTATCATACAACTACTTAAACGATGTGACCATAGGGTATAACCTCGGAAGGTTATTCCCTACCTACTATGGTCACCTACTGTATTTGGTCGGATCCTAATGATCGGCCAAACGGGTCGAGTTCGAAGGTATAGGCGATTTATTAGATCGCTTACCCTACGACTCTAGACAACGTGGTAATCAGTGGGCATAGTCCCAAGGGACTACGACCAACGTGATTACACTCACGTTGCGAAGTTCAAACGAACTTCGCATTGACCATTACTGGTCAACGCTGAAAGTCAAACAAAGTTTGACTTTCTGACTCGAAAAGCAGTAAAATAAGGAAAAGAACGAAAGAATACTAACCCAGGGTCCCCGAATGCTAATCCCGACTCAAGAACTCAGGTATGAAACAATGGTTTCAACTTAGAGCTCTCAAAATCAGAATTCTTGTGAGAAAATGCAATGGGGGTGTTGGGTTATTTATAGTTTTCGGTCCACCGTTGAGATCGTTTCATGGAAAACGTGCCACGATCCAAGGCGTACACTTGTCGGGAAGTTGTGGTGCCTCAAAATGCTCACCACCATAAGGAATCAACACTTGGCAAGGGGTTAGGGAGTGCAAAACAGCTGCAACCAGCTGTCAAATACACTTAATCTGGTCCAGAAGGGGGCTCGCGTGACGCTAAGGCCCGTCGCGTCACGCTAGGCCCCTGTTTTGGCAGATTTTACAGAAATGGTCCCTGCACCTTGTTTACGCGATTTACGATGCGTTTGAACCCCGTTAACCTCATTTCAAGGCTCTAAAATGAAGCTAAAGTATAGGGAACTCAAAACATGCTCAAAAATATCTAGGATGTCGGTTCGTTTGGTCGTACGAACGCGATGTTCGCTTAATTACGACGAAATGCGCACAAGCGCGAAAAACGATCCAAATGACGTGACGAATGGATTTTTCTTAAGGCGAACACTAAAATATAATGTAGTCATGCTTACATAAATTTTTGGATGTCCAGATGTATTCAGAACGTAAGTTATGCGCGAAAATGCAAACTTGTGCACTTTTTGACACTTTTAGTCCCTGAATGACACAAAAGTTTATTTTGGCACACCGAACACCTCAAAGCCTATTTCTAAGCTATGTAAAGTATATTTATGGTATGTTTAACTTATGGTCATGTCCCGGAAGGTCTGTTACAGTTCAAATTGGCATACTTTCGCAGTTTGTCAACTTTAGTCCCTGTAAGCGATTTAACTTTGATTTCACCACACCAAACCTTCCAAAACTTATACCTAAGTTATGTAAAGGTTATTTAAGGTATGTTAAGCCTATTTCACTATTCCGGAGTGTTTGTTGCATTAAACTGGTTATATTTACGCATTGGTGCGCGTATAACCTTCCAGAAAGCGATTTAGAGTTTGAAATTGAACAAGAATTGATATGTGCAAATGATACACATATTTTTACAAATCCCAAGTATGAAATATAATATTTCATTGGTTTGGTACTTGTTTGATGGCCGTGAAGGCACAGGTGTTACACAGTCGTCCGGAATCACCAAACCCAGTTTCAATACCAATGCTTCAGACTTAGTAAAATGGACCGAGTGACCCTTGTCACAGACTTGTGACACACTCATCAAATTGTGTTTAAGTTGCTCGACATAGTTCACTTTATGCAGAGTAATCTTCCCGTTGGTCACTTTTCCTCGACCTGTAATGCGACCTCCTTTAACACCAACAACATTCACATAACCTTCATCTATACTTTTGTCACACCCTGACCGCATAATACAACAAACCGCGGTGGAAACGTCGGGGAGTGTCATAACAGAATCATTGTTTCACAACACATGGTAATTGAAGTTTTGTTTTATTTTATTAATTGTCTCATTGTTTTGATACAACCCAAATAATTACAACAATTGTCTTTCAAGTTTTAAGTCACTAAAGCCCGTGTCCATCCTATGTGTAGCAAGCAATCAACAATCATCACATAGTAGAACCTGAAACATATGTGAAAAATAGTCAGCATAAAAATAACGGCGAGTACATATGTTTTGTATGTCAAATTCATGGCCTTGAATTCATATTGGAATACCTCGACCAACTACGAGAGTTGTCGAGTACGTATCTTGAAATCAAAAGTGTTTGATATTGCAATATATTTTATCAACTTTACAAGTTGATATAAGTAAAACCAAAACCATTGTAGCCATGAATCTTGACTGAAAACATTTGTCTTTGTAAAACCAAGTAGTGAATCGTCTTTGAAAATAAACAAGTATGGTTTATATCTTTAAGTAAACCTCGTTGTGTGTCATCGTTTGAAAACATTCATCCAAGTGATCTAGATAACGCTACGACATGTAATGTGATAAAAGCACTTATATATAGGAAGTACCAGCGGCGTATCCACCATGCTTTTATTACATTACACCCGTCCCGTTATCTAATCACTTACCATAAAACAATCATCCAAATCGTTCAAATCGTCCGTGGTTTTAATTGTGAAATACAACTTTTGGTCGTTCTTTAAAGAATACATTCAAACCAGTGTGACCCGATATACCACCCATGGGGTATCTATAACTAGGCCCTGAAAGATCTCTTTAACAAGACTAACAAACCAACACATTATTTGTTAATCAGAAAACAGTTTTTGTCGTTACCCACATTACCCACCAAAGGGATAGTCCTATAACGGGATTTGTCAGATCCTATGGTACCATCACATACTACTGGTCGGCTTGATCATAGTTAATGAATGTCATTCGACTAACGCCCCAACAAGTTCGTTCACATTATTGAAATCATCGTGTTTTATATAAACCATAGCATTTGTTTATGAAAGCTCGAAAAGCATTTAGCACATATGAGTCACCCCAAAACAATTGAAAGCATAAAAGAGGGGAGCTATGTACTCACTTGAGATTGCAAGTATACTTGATTAAGTGACCTAACAAAGCTCGGGAAATCAAGGAATCAAGTGGCACCTAGTATCGGATCACTATGTTAATAATCGGGGCCTAAATCCGGAGATCGGATAGAATGAGGTCTTGTAAACCAAATGAGTGTTGGAACTCATATGATACGGTTTCACAAAGCCTACATTCTGATTTGAAACCTAACCTAAGTGCTTATGACCCGTTAAGGTAGTTTACGCTACTTTAACGCGTTCGGATGGCCTAACTAGTCCTATGACAAGTGTTATATGCCTTAACATATTAAATTATGTCGCATAATCAGTTTAAGTGTCAAAAGTTTGGTTACATATGCTTAAATTGAAATTATGCGCAAAAAGGGCATTTTGGTCATTTTCCTAAGGCATATAAACTACCTATCATACAACTAATTAAACTAAGTGACCATTAGGTATAACCTCGGAAGGTTATTCCCTATACAACTATGGTCACAAATATGTTTGGTCGGATCCTAATGATCGACCAAACGGGTCGGGTTCGAAAGTCTAAGCGGCTGTCGAGACCCCTTGACTAACGACCTTTAATAAGCACTAAACTAAAAGTGACGAGTTAAACATGTTAAAACATGTGTAACTAAGTTAGAAAACTGATTTGGTATCAAAACAAAGTGTTTTGATACCCGAAAATAGTTTCTCGCAAAATGCACATAATCATGCATTTTGACCGAAACTTTGACTCGTCACTTCGACTAATCAATGTGGTAATCAGTAGGTATAATCGCAAGGGATTATAACCATCGTGATTACTATCACGTTGCAAAGTTCAATTGAACTTTGACTTGATCAATTCATGGTCAAAACTGAAAGTCAAACGGTAGTCAATTTTTTTGACTTTCAGCTTGTAATTGCTGAAAATAAAAGAACTAGCCATGAAAGAACACTTACAAAATGGTCTAAGGCTGGAAAATGACTAGAAGAACTCAGGTAGGTGGCCTCCAAAAGATGGTAGCCTCCACTTAGAGTTCAAGAGAAGAAGAATGAGGAAATGAGCAATGATGGAGGATGAATGCCTTGCTATTTATAGTTGTAGAGATGCCATGAGATCTTGACATGTGTATTATGTGGTTAGCAAGGCATAATCTCATCCATACAAGTGTGTGGACCAAATTAGAAGGCTTGGAAAACACTTAAATTAGTGAACAAGTCTTGAAAACAACTATACAAAACAAGTGCAGGCTGCTGTTTTTGTTGAAACAAGAAATCGTCCCAGATGAGGGCGTCACGTCGCGCGACGGCATAGGCCTACTACTGTCGCCGTGTCTAAGTGCATTTTCGACGCGTTTAACCCCCGTTAACCCATTTTCAAGGCTCTACAAGGATGTAAAAACATATGGGACTTGAAATATGCTTGGGAATATCATGGATGTCAGTTCGTTTGGTCGTACGGTCGCGTTGTTCGGTTAATTATGGCAAAACTCGAACGGACGCGAAAACGATCCAAATTGCGCGACGAACGGTATTTTTGCATTCCTATCACTAAAATAAAATATTTTAATGATTACAAAAATTTTTGGATGTCCGGATATGGCCAGAACGTGAGATATGCGAGTAAATGCAAACTTTCGCAGTTTGACGCTTTTAGTCCCTATGATCAAATAAGCGTATTTTCGCATACCGAACCCCTCAAAATATATTTCTAAGCTATGTAAAGGGTATTTAGGGTATTTTTAGCTTATGATCTTGTTCCGGAATGTACATTGCTATATGAATTGGCAGACTTTTGCTGTTTGTCGCAAATAGTCCCTGTGATCGAATAAACTTGTTTTTGCCATACCAAACCCTTCAAAACTTATTTCTAAGTTATGTAAAGGTTATTTAAGGTATGTTATGTGACAACCCTCACAAAACCAGGTATCCATACGAATTAATTAATATTTAATTAATGCTTAATTACTGTGCTTGCTTACAATTGTGGTTAAACTGCTCCCTTGATGTCTGGTACATACATACTCATGCATCACATTTATACTGTCACTCTATTATTTACACACAAACATTAGTGACAACCTTGATGCACAAAAGCACAGTGAGCACACTATACGGAATACCCAGTAAACATGTTGACATTGCCAGCACTAGACAGATATTGTCTCTGAGGCCAGTACGAGCCGGGAATAGATTACTACACTAGTAGGGAGTGTAGGGAGGTGAGGATTATAAAACTGCGTCACTAGGTGATATTTATAGTGACCGGATGTGCCTAAAACATGCTTTAATTACAAAATTCTGCACTTTATGCAAAAATTCAGCATTTAGCATAACTAGTAAAGTGCAAAAATTTGGTAAAATAATGTTAGACACTTTCCAAAGTGTCGGGGATTTATTGTGTCACTAAAAACACTATAAAAGACACTTTAAAGCTTTGCTTGACACTTTAACGGATCAATATCCAACCGAACAACCGGACTTTACCCGGAACATAAAAATATTGTCAATGACATTGTTTATACTTTTCTGAGCCAGTTAGGGTCACCGGACACCCTAACACCCGCTATATTACATAACACACATAATACTCTAACTAAGATCTTTAGAACCTAACTAATCCTTAACTATAACCTTTCAAACCCAACCATACCCCCCCCCCCCCCCTCATCCGATCGGTTCCCCATGTGGTGACACACCACCCATTTCTTTGATTATTTTATTAACTTGTCTAATATCTTGTGGACATATTACTTGGTGGTTAATGGAGATTAGTTGGTTTATAAGTAAGTTCAAGGGATCACCATTATCACTCTCATTCACAAAACACTTCACAAAAAAAATTGCTCTCTCTCCCTCTTGCCTTGTCTTCGGCAGAGACCACCATCCATCATCCACCCATCATCAAGTTTTGATCAAGACATTTTACATACACACCAAGGTGCAAGGTGACATACAAGGAGACCCGGTGCTTTCGGAAACTAAAGAACCTCTCTACATTGCTTTTATCCACCTTGTTTACGCCTTGATTCTTCCCTAGCCACGAGCTAGTAGTAAGTGCTTCAAGACACCCTCTTTTTCTTGTTTAAGGTGGTTAATAAGAGATTTAATGGTTAAAACTCAAGAACACACAAGATAAAAACTAAAAGTCTTGAAAGAATGATGAACTAGATGGATAAAGAGTAACTAGTAGTGTAAATCTTGTGAATTTTGTCTTGATGTGATTATTTTATGTTGTTTGATGCTAGTAGTGGGATGGATCATCATCTAACCATACTAGATCATGTTCATGGAACATGAACTAGTAATATGTTAAGTGTAAAAGTTGTAAGATGATGAACCCTTCCACTCATGAACATGAACTTGTGTAAATGAAATTTTTCTTGTAAAATAAGGTTCTAAACAAGTAGATCTAAAGATCTACAAGTGGTTTTTCGGAAGAACCAAGTAAAAGATGCAAGTCTTGTTTAAAACCCGGATCTAACATAAACTAAAGGCATTTTAGTGAATAAACAAATGTGTAAACCCTTGCGTAACAAGAAGATTTACCAAAGAAATATTTTCGTAAATCTTGACTAGAAGTTGTAAAACTTCAAATACTTTAAAAGTAAGGTTTTTAAGAAAATAAAGTTATTTTTAAAGATAACGAAACCTACTAAATATATTGGAAAGTTACTACATATTTTTACAAGACTTACAAGTTCATGAGTTTGCGATTTAGACTTATTTTGACAAGTTTGAGGTTTAATATTGTATATTGATGATTGGTGAATTGTTTGATTGAATTTTGAAAAGAAAATGATACGCTAGTAAGCGTGGCCACCTCCAGTTACAGAGGAAACTTTGGCGAAATTTTTCCCGAAAAATAACACTTAGAAATATTTTTGTGACAAGCGGTTATAAATATATTTTTGACTTGTTTTTCCAAATAAAGTTCGCCGAGATTTTTATTACAAAATAACCAAGTGTCAGAGGTGGATTTTCATAAATAAAACTTGTTAAATATATATTTAGAATATATATTTCATAGTAAAATGCTTGTGTGATTTTATGATTATTTTGTGAACTAGATATGTTATTTTTAGGGCAAAAAGAATATAACTGGAATACATTATGAAATCACGACTCCAAAATAAAATCAACGCTATCACAAATAAATATTTAAGTTACACCGGTACTGTTATTACAACGCGAACTTTAAAAATGTAACTTATGTATTTTCGGGAAATACTCTTAAATATGTATTTTGATAAAGTATTATTTTGGAAATTGTATAAAGTAAAATATAATATTTTTGGGGAAAATATGTATATTTTGGGAGACAGAATATTTTAGACAAAGTGATTTAAAATATATTTTCAAGTGAGACTTAAAGATATATTTTTGGAATTATAAAAACACACGTGTATTAAAACCCCCATCCTTGGGAAGGAATATATTTATTAAATAATCAGAAGTGTGATTACGAAATAGTTACCTAACTATTTCTCCAACAAAACGTTGAACCTTAAGCCAAGGCACGACCGTCCGTCTAATAGAAGTTAGTACGTGTAGGTCGTCACGCAGCAGGTTGATTTGGGATTGACTATTTCGAGACACACTTCAGTGAGTTCATGTCCCCCTTTTCTCTTAACTGTTTTCAGTTTTTATACTTCGGAGGTGAAATACATGTTACAAAGATTACGGATACTTTTATACATGGTATGGTTAGCTTAAGGAGGGTTACAACTTAGATCATGTGAGTGGGTAGGCAGAAACTAGAGGCCATTAATCCTCATTGTAGGACCGAGGGACAACAGTGATAGATCTATTGGGGTGTAGCGAGCCCTCACTCCTCAGTCCGCTGGATGGGCCAGGTGGTGACTGAGTGCCCGACGCATAAATCCGCTAGGTTTGAGTCTTCCTACAGCACTTCACACATATCATTGGCTTTGCAACCCAATGGTGATCTCTTCTTTTTCCTTATTTGCTACATACCAGGGATTTTTCATACATACAAATGTATTACAAAGGTTTTACATACTCACTTTCACATGAACTCGCTCAACTTTTGTTGATTTTTCAACTTACATGTATTTCAGGAAATTAGGGATCTGGCGAGGTATGCTATGTCTTCATGCTGCGTAGGAGAAGTGATGTCATCCGAGTTTCAGGGTTGTGACTTTTTCCTGGACGAGTCACAAGTCCTAAACTGTGTCTATTTCATGTTTTGTATCTATTTCATGGTATTAAGAAGTCACACCAAATAAACCCACGCTTCCGCAAAGCCAGGGTGTGACAGCTTGGTATCAGAGCATCGATCATAGCGAACTAGGATTCCTTCTCGAGTCTAGACTATGATCACTAGGGCTCTCACGAAAACATTTTTACATTGCATACACTAAACGTCCAGATCCAGGGCACAAACATTTTTAAACAAAAAGGGCACAAGTACACTTTTCAAAGATTTATAATCCAGTCGGGGAGACTGAGGGAGCTCAGTCGGGGAGACTGAGGGAATTGGTTTTAGAGACTAGGAAGTTCAGTCTGAAAGGCTGGGAGGATAGTCTAGGGAAGACTAGGATGATTACTTGCTTGCTTATTGGTGACTAACATGTTTATTTGATTATTTGATTGATTGTTTGTGCATATGTGTGTTTGTGTTACAGATATCATGCCTTCTTCATCAGACACTGGTCCCTATGGCGATAGTATCAGATGACATAGTTTCATCGGAGCACGAGGTCCACACTTCCGATACTACCAGCACAGACGATGACGACTTCCAGCCCTTTGCGCTGCCTGACGTTGTAGCCGAGCCTGCTGATGGCCATCTCGCTGGGGATTTACCACTCGCGGTGATCCCTGCTCCTATACCGCTTGCTGTTTATCCGGTGATAGATATGCCACTTGCTGATGTTTCTGACGACGACGTCGATTTATTTGAGGAGGACCCACTTGAGGATGTCCTTGAGGGTGAGGCCCCTATTGCTGCTGATGATATCCTACTTATTGTTGATGCTCCTGCAGAGGAGGCTCCTGTTCATTCACCTGTCCCAGACTCATTTGAGTCTGTGGCGTCCGCATCTTTGTACACACAGGGAGTGCAGCACCACACACACGAGACCGACCCTGACATGGCGTCATCAGCTGCACCTGCACCCGCACAAGACTTTGAGTTTGATCACTGTTAGGGGTCATTTTCTTAACATACGTATCCTGATCAATATCCTGCCTTTGTTTGTTTATCTGTGACCAGGATGCTGGAAGAGGATATTGCTAACATCTTGGGCGATATCCTGAGGCTTATTGAATTAACCACGTGCAGGTTGAGGGCTGAGACTTGCTAACGGTCAAGAGGACTTCTTCTCCTCAAGACTCGGACGAATTTGTTGAGGAAGAGACGTTGAGCCCGAAAGACCAGGTCTACAACGTTCGAAGAAGGAATATTCGGTGGATCCCGCAAGTTTAGGATAGTTTGTTATTTTATCTTTACTATAAATAGATGGGGGCGGATCAGCTTAGAACACACACAATTTTTCACTAACACTCTCATACACTTACACTCTATAGCTCATCGCAAACACCACACTTGTATTCAAGTTTCGTTGTAACACTTAGTCGATCCGTACCACATCCTGCACTGTATCCTGATTTTTGAAGCAATAGAAGAACTAGGCAGCTGCGATTGTCAGCTCCCGAGGTTTTATGCCGGCGATCTAAATTGATCAAGGGCTTTCCTCGTACATCCCGTGTCCTTTACTTTACTTTTGCTCATTGTTTGATCATAGATACAGCTCTATATCCTGAGCCGTATCCTGAAACTGTTTTTACAAATTAACTTGATTAACATATTTTCTACACTCATTTCTAGCACACTACCTCACTTAACTAATTTGATCACTTAATTACTTCGGTAATTTTTGACCAAAACAATTTGGCGCCCACCGTGGGGCAAGTGGTGCTCTCCTTACTAAAAATTTTTGTCAAATCGCGAATCGGTTTTCTATTTTCAAAACTTTTTGCCACATTGTCCATAATGGCCTCAAGATCAAACATGAGTTCCTCTACTGTGTCTGCTATGACTTCTGCTACTACCGGTTCGGTGCTTCCACCGCCTCCTCCAAGGATGCCAGCCTCTACACAATCTCAAGATGTTATCCCTACTCGGAGTGTCCAGGGATCTGCTCCCGTTTTAGCTTCTAATGATGAAATTTTAACTTTATTTGGAAGTGTGCAGGAACAAATGAGGCAGCAACAGGAAACAAACCAAATGCTTTTAAGGGAAATACAACTCCTGAAGTCTGGCTCGAGCAGATCTGCTGAGGACAATGTCACTCCATTACACCCCAGAGCGTTGAACTTTAGTTCGGCTGTGTATACCGAGGATAACAGAGGAAATATCGTGCCCAGTCTTCCTCAGAATCATACTCCTGAAATACCCTCCTCGGTCAGGATGTCAACCATGAGGAGCTCAGGATATGCTTCAGGATATGGGCAAAATCCTCCAACGGGTAACGTGTCAAATAATAATAATACTCATGCTGCTAACAGTGGTGGATCTTTGCAGGATACAGGTGTAACATCAGCACTTACCAGGGAACTTCAGAAGTTGAAGGACATGATATCTAGTGTACCTGGGGTGGTCCAGCCGATCCCGGAAGTGTCTCAAGACAGCCACAAGATACCTCATTTTGCATATCCTATCTGTGATGCTGAGATCCCAAAGAGATTCCAAACTCCCAACATGAAGCTTTATGATGGGAGTACGGATCCTGAGGAGCATATTGCTCAGTATAGGGAAAGAATGGAGATTAACCCTATCCCTCCAGAGCTCAAGGAAGCGTGCTTGTGCAAGGGATTTGGTTCTACTCTAACAGGATCGGCCTTAAAATGGCTATTAAACGTTCCTCCTCACTCAATTACTTCATTTGCTCATTTGGTTAATTTATTTAACAGTCAATTTTCTTGTAGTCGGAGTTTTGAGAAACTAACCAGTGATCTTTACAGGATAACTCAAGGGCCTCAGGAATCCTTGAGGGATTATGTGAACAAATTCAATCGAGAATCCTTAGATATTCCACATCTTGATGTTGCAACAGCTGTGCAAGCTTTCAAGATGGGGTTACAAAAGGATTCTCAGTTTTATCAGGATCTTGTAATGAATCCCTGCAGGAATCTTGACGAAGCTCGTAACAGGGCTTTGAGATATATCCGTCTGGAAGATGACAGGAAGATGCAAGAAAGGATGAACTCATCCAACACTTATGAGTCAACTAATAGGAAGTCAGAATCCTCGTTCAAGTCATATCGGCCTAAGCCGTATAGTAGAAATGAAAACAAAAGAGTGAACGCTGTTGAAGATGAGGATCCTGAAGAGTATCCTGAGTTGTCTGAATATTGCTTTTCTGTTAATATTCCTGAATTGATGTATGCTATGCAGGGTCTAGGAGACAAGGCTATGTGGCCTCGAAAGAATCAACAAAAGGCTGACTGGAAAGATAAATCAAAATGGTGTGCTTACCACGAAGATTTCGGACATGTGACTGAGGATTGCATTGCTCTAAGGAAAGAAATAAGCTATCTTCTAAGCAAGGGATATCTGAAAGATCTCTTAGGAAGAAAGAAGAATAAGGGTCAGGATACTGAGAAGGATCCTGAACGAGCAGCATCACCTCCAGCGGATGCCAAGATAATCAACTTCATTTCGGGAGGATCCGACATTTGTGGAACTTCGTATTCGGCAGCAAAGAGACATGCAAAGGAAGCCAAGGCCGAAAGGGGAGACAAACCTGTCAGGATGACTACCCTCACAACTGACAAAGTGATCACTTTTGATGTTGATGACAGGGATACTGTCCAAGATCCTCACCATGATGCTCTGGTAATAACGTTATATGTGGCTAACCATTTTGTACGCAGGATACTGGTTGATAATGGCAGCTCCGTCAACATAATCCAACTAGAAACTCTGAAGAAAATGAATGTATCTCCAATGGATATCACTTCAAAGTCTACCGTGCTTGTTGGATTCAGTGGAGAGGATAGAAACACAGTGGGAGAGATAAAGTTGCGAGTATACGTTGAAGGAGTCAACTCGATACAACGTTTCTGTGTGATGGATTCTCTATCCTGCTATAACATCATACTGGGAAGACCGTGGATTCACGATATGAAGGCCGTGCCATCAACATATCACCAATGCATCAAGATACCTACCCCTTGGGGAGTGGTCAAAGTTGATAGTGATCAGCAGGAGGCGAAAGAATGCTACTCATCCTCAATGAAATCCTCAACCAAACCTAGTGCAGCATAGCAATTAAAGACACGGGCCCAGGATATCGTGGAGGATCCGGAGCAGGATGTGAAGAAGATTATCCTGGACCAGGACAATCCCGATATTTCGGTGCTCGTAGGGACCAATATCCCTCAGGATATTGAAGAACAATTAATTAACTTTTTGAAATGCAGGATGTCTACGTTTGCATGGAAGCATGAGTATATGACAGGCATATCCAAAGATATTATCACTCACAAGCTTGGAATTGATAAATCATTCAAGCCTGTGCAGCAAAAAAGAAGGAAATTTGCTCCTGAGCGGAACACAATTATCCAGGAGGAAGTAGAGAGATTATTAAAATCCAGAATGATCAGGGAGGTTAAATTCCCAAGGTGGCTAGCAAACGTGGTTGTAGTACAGAAGAAAAATGGGAAATGGAGAGTTTGTGTGGACTACACAGACTTGAACAAAGCTTGTCCTAAAGACCCATTTCCTCTTCCACACATTGATGCAATGGTAGATGCCACTGCTGGGCATGAAATGCTGACCTTCATGGACGCATCTTCAGGATTTCAACAGATCCAAATGGAACCTTCTGACCAGGAGGATACTGCCTTCATGACACCAACAGGTATTTATTGTTATACAGCTATGCCTTTTGGTTTGAAAAATGCAGGTGCAACATACCAAAGATTGGTAAACATGATGTTTAAAGACAAACTGTGGGACACCATGGAAGTATATATCGATGATATGGTGGTGAAATCTAAAAAGGCTGAGGATCACCTCCAGGATATCAAGGGAGCATTTGATATCCTGGATCAATACAACATGAAGCTGAATCCTGCTAAATGCCATTTCGGAGTGGGGGCAGGAAAGTTTCTTGGATATATGGTGACAAAGAGGGGGATAGAAGCAAGCCCAGAGCAGATCAAAGCTATCCTGGATATAAAATCACCCTCAAACATGAAGGACGTACAAAGATTAACGGGCCGAGTAGCAGCTCTAAACAGATTTATCTCAAGATCCTCAGAGAAATGCAAAGACTTCTATGATATCCTAAAGAAGAACAAAAGATTCGAATGGGGGGAAAAGCATGAAGCAGCCCTGCAGGATTTGAAACGGTATCTCTCAACCACACCTCTATTGATGAAGCCGGAAAATGGTGAACCACTATCCCTGTACCTTGCTGTATCAGGGAATGCTGTAAGTGTCGTTCTTATAAAAGACCATGAAGGTCAGCAATATCCTGTTTATTATGTTAGTAAAAGTTTGTTAGATGCTGAAACTAGGTATTCTCATTTAGAAAAATTGATACTAGCGTTAGTCATGGCATCAACGAAACTTAGACATTACTTTGAGACACATAGGATTCATGTTAAAACAAATTATCCTGTTAAAAATGTGCTTAGGAAACCAGAGATGTCAGGCAGGATGGCCAAATGGTCAGTGAAATTAAGTGCTTATGATTTAGTATATGAACCTAGGAATGCCATAAAGTCTCAGGCTTTAGCTGACTTTGTGGCTGATTTCAGTAGTGACATCCAGGACGAGGTAGACCTAGAAGTTCAACAGTTAGGAGAATCCTCAGGATCCTGGACATTATATACTGACGGTGCATCCAATGTAAGAGGAGTAGGATTAGGAATACTACTAAAATCGCCACAGGGGGACATATTACCCCAGGCTATTAGGTGTGAATTTCCTGCTACTAATAATGAAGCAGAGTATGAGGCTTTAATTGCAGGATTAGAGTTGGCTAAGAGCATGAGTATCAAAAATTTGCAAGTATATATTGACTCTTTGTTAATTACTAACCATTTTAATGGATCCTATGCAGTTAAGGGTGAGAAATTAATCGAATATCTCGATATTCTCAAAAAATTAGCAGGATATTTCGATGTTTTTATACTTGAACAGGTACCAAGGGAGGATAATGCTGAAGCGGATGCCTTAGCAAATTTGGGATCATCGATCAAGATACCTGAAGGGACGCAAATACCAATATTACATGTCCTATATCCTGCAACGAATCCTCAGGATAAAGAAGTAGCTGGTATTCAGGATCCTGGAGTAGAACATCCTGAAGAGGATCCTAAATCCTGGACTGCTCCAATCATGAAATATCTCAAAGAAGGACACATCCCCGAAAATGAAAATCCTAAGGCATTTAGGATGAAGGTATCACGATTCACTATTATAGATAATATTTTATACAAGAAATCTCTTGCAGGACCGTATTTGAGGTGCTTGGAGGATCCTGAAGCCAAGGAAGTACTTCAGGATATACATGAAGGGGATTGTGGTAACCATGCTGGGGGCAGGTCATTATTCTCAAAAGTATTAAGGACAGGATATTATTGGCCAACAATGAGAAAAGATGCCGCAGAATATGCTCGAAGATGTGACGCATGTCAAAGACATAGTAACATACTGCATCAACCTGCTGAACCATTGTATCCTATTGTTTCCCCTTGGCCGTTTATGAAGTGGGGTATGGATATAGTGGGAAAGCTACCGAAAGCTCCGGGGGGAAAAGTCTTTATGCTAGCAATGACGGATTATTTCTCTAAGTGGGTTGAAGCTGAAGCATTTGTTCAAGTTAGAGACCAAGAAGTAGTATCCTTCATAAAGAGGAATATCCTGACCAGATTCGGAGTACCAGCTGAGATAATCTATGATAATGGTTCTCAGTTCATAAGTAAGAGGACTACTGACTTTTGCAAGAGTTGGGGAATCCAAATGATCACGTCTACTCCGGTACATCCTCAAGCAAATGGACAAGCAGAATCCTCGAACAAGATAATTGTCAATAACTTAAAGAAAAGGCTTGGAGCCAAAAAAGGAAGATGGGCAGAAGAATTACCCTTTGTTTTATGGGCTGATAGGACAACGGTAAAGAATGCAACAGGCCAAACCCCATTTTCCTTGGTGTTTGGAGCAGAAGCAATGATTCCAACGGAAATGACAATACCTACTGCAAGATATGTCTTAAGTGATCCTGAGCAGAATCCTGAAGCCTTGAGTCAGGATTTAGACACTATAGATGAAAAGAGAGATGCGGCAAGGCTAAGGATGGCAGTATATCAACAGAGAATATCCAGGGCATATAACAAGAATATTAGAACCAGAAGATTTAAGGTTGGAGATTGGGTGTTAAGAAAGGCTTTTCAAAATACTACTAATCCTGCCGATGGCAAGTTAGCTCCAAAATGGGAAGGACCATATGAAGTTGAATCAGAAGCAGGGAAAGGAGCATACAGACTCAAGAATATGGAGGGGGATATGCTACCGAGGTCTTGGAATGCTATACACCTTAAGCTCTATTTCAAGTGAGTTTAGAATTCAATTTCTAACTCGGAGTGGTATGAATTCTATCTTTTTTAAATATGTTTTGGTTTAATTTGTTCTTTGAAACTCAATACTGACTTAAGCATCGGAGGGGTGTTAGCCACCTTAGTTTACAATTGTTTTGCAAGATATGTTTCAGGATATAGCTCCAGGATATGCACTCAGGATAACTCAGAAGATTAGAGGATTGGCCCCCTCTCTCACGTTTAAGGGATACTGATCCCTTCACAGGTTTAAAGGTATTCACCTTTCTTCGGAATTGGGTTTAAACACCCCGCCTGGAGCGCAAGTTATTCAGGGATAGTTCAAGGTGGCGGGACCAGTCCATGTAAAAGTGGCTGACAATTTCGTTACTATTGGCTATATCCTGAATCCTAAAGGTATATGAGGATTGATCACCCTCTCTCACGAAAGGGTATTTTCATACTCTCTAAGGTTTAAAGGTTTTCACCTTTCTAAGTCTTGGAGTTTATACACTCCCGCCTGTAGCGCATGAAAAGTTGGGATTTTCCCCAGGATACAAGGGATTTATCTCCAGTACATCCTTGGGTTTTACCCTTGGGACATAAAAAAAATTGCTTATGCAATGGAAACTGACATTAAATAGATTTCTAAGATACTTGAAGACATTGTATACAGGGGACATTCCCACCAAGGTGGTGATGTAAAGCTAAAAAGATGAAGTTTGCAGCTAATGCACTAAGTACCTTGCAAAGGGGACATCTTCACTGGAAGAGTTGCAAAGGGATTGAAGTTTGGTAATAGGTTTATATCCTATTTCTGGTATGATCTTTCCTTTGTAAGTCTCATTTAAGTTTTTAGTGACACTATGTTGAGTATCCTGATATGTATCCTCAAAGTCCTTTTAAGGATATGTGATTAGGGTGTTTGAAACCAGTATTAGTTTGGAACTCTGATCATTTAAATATCAAAACTTGGTTTTGAAAAGATAAACTATTTGTTACTTTCTAAAGAAATTTTTACAAAGTTGAAGGAACGTTTGGAAGATCTATCTAATAAAAGGCTTTAGCAGTATGTTGCTGAGCATACTGTTCAGGATATTTTATAAGATAACAACACAAAATCTTTACAAAGATAAGACTCACACTAAGTAATGCAAGGTAACAGAAAATAAGTCAAAAGATAGTTATATTATTAACAAGTCAAAAGTTGTGCTTTTGGTTTCACCTAAAACCAAGGCCCATCCGCCAAAAGCACGATCAGTTTTTACCATATTAGTGTAACGGTTGTCGGATATATCTCAAAATAGAACCTGTCCACCTACAACCGTTATCACGTTCAAAACAAGTTATACTAATTGATGACCAAGGGCTTCATCCTAAAACCTAGGACCCATCCACCTTTGGTCATCACATTGTTCTAGTGCAGGAAAAGTAAATTGTTCAAAGACAGGAAAAGTAAATTGTCTATGCAACCACAACCATGAAATTAAAAAGTGGGCTCCGGCCTTGGCACGTACATCCATCATCGCCCACTCCGCTGCCTAAGGGGCAGCATCCTCTTGAACAGTGACTTCCTTGCCAGCATTCGCCCCAGCATCAGCCTCAGGATTCTTCTCGGTATCACCATCAGCATTGGCCACCTCCTCTGCCGCCTTCGAAGGCTCTTCACCAGCATGTTTTGCAGAATGAGCAACGGGATGACCTCCAAGACCCTGTAGTTTCTCCTCTCAAGCCTTTACATTCCAGGAGGGGCATTCAAAACCCAAATCCATGGCCTCATAAGCCATCCTTATCCTGGCTTGGAGAAGGGAGACGACCACAGAAGCTTTTAGGCTATCCCGGTATGAGCTCATATTCTGCTGGTATTGAAGAAGAGCGGCATCTAGCTTGGCTTGAGCATCCTCATTAGCTTTGTGGAGGCCAGCTTGATGTTCCTGAGTCATTGCCTTGTATTTGTCTTCATAATGCTGGGATTTGGCAGCCGCGATGGTTCCTTGGTCAGCTATGGTGGCTTGAGCTTTCTCCAGCTGGATCTTTAACATCTTGTTAAGCCCGCAAGCGTCTTCGTATAAGTGCATGAGACGATCCAGACCCTATCGATAAAGACACATGTATTAATGTGAAAAATAAGCAGGATAAAGACTAACATACTTGTACAGGATATCGAAAATAAAATTCTACCTGTTTAAGGAATGAGGTGGCTTCATTGAACCCATGATTCTCAAGAGAGAACGTTTCAGAAACAGCTGGGGAGTCAGTCTCCTTTCTCTTCCGAGAGCTGGATGCCCGGGTCCTGGATGCCGGAGGGCCTTTGGGAGCAGAAACAGTTTTCGAGGAGGTAGGCTTTGGTGTAGCAGACGACTTTGGTTTGGATTCTTGTTTGGTGGGTTCAAGGCTGGAGTAGCAATCCAATTCGTCAAGTTCGAAACCTTCAAGGTTGACGACTGGTACTACATAAGGGAAGATATTCTTAAAACTCATCATATTTTTGAAAAATAATTAATATATGAGAATGTGTTTACCAGACATTTCTGAGCTTGATTTTTGATGAGAATCTGTAAGAGACAGGGAAAAAGTTCTTTCGCTGGCAGGAAGACGGTAAATTTCCTTGATCTTGGATTCGGATTCTGCACTGGGAGGCACTAAGTCTCTGAAATTCGCTGCATAAAAACATCAGAATATAAGTCCGGGATACAGTTTGAAGATATAATTGGGGATATTCCTAAAACCCTAAATCCTACCCTTGGTTAACCATTTAACCGGTAGATCGAAACCCTTATCAATAGAGTCTCTTTTTACGAAAAAGAATTTTCGTCGCCATCGATCCTCATTCTTGGTGGCTTTAAGGACCAAAGGGTTCTTGATGGAAAACAGAAGATAACGGTGATTGCCATGGGATCTCAACCGGTATGCTACGGGAAGGTCCTCAACAAGTAGGTTAGGAAAATGACGAGATTTGATTCGATCCAACACTATCAAGATTAGCCAGACCATTGGCATAACTTGGGCATAGCTAAGGCCGGTGAGGTCGAAAAAGCTAGAGATAAAGGGTGGAAATGGGTACCGGAGTCCAAGAGAGAAAGGATAAGCGAAAAAACAAACCCACTCGGCGGATGATGCGTCCGATCGGGCCTCCTGGTCAAAGGGGCGAAAGACCGTTCCGGTGGGAAAGGCACCGGAGTCTTTGAGAGCAGCAATGTCAGCATTATTGAAGCAGCAAATCTCCTTTGCTGGATCGGTGATGAAGTTTTGACTTATGAGGGTTGAGGCTGGTCGGTCTGATCGGGATTTCGTTCGTGGTGCCATGAAGAGTATTGAGCAAATTAAGAGAAATTCAAGAAAGGAGATTAGAAAAGAAGATACCTGATGTTCGCTTGCAGATAAGTATAATCGAGACAAGGAGCCCCTCGGTTAATATAGGATGAATATAAGGGGTAAAGAGTAAATAATGCCTTGGAAGTTGCACCGCTGTCATTTCAAGGGTCTAGTCGTATTAATTACCTTAAGTCATGAGGTGAAACTTTTGAAATATATCCGTTGGATTGGTATCCCAACCGATATATTTGGGGACAATTGTTAGGGGTCATTTTCTTAACATATGTATCCTGATCAATATCATGCCTTTGTTTGTTTATCTGTGACCAGGATGCTGGAAGAGGATATTGCTAACATCTTGGGCGATATCCTGAGGCTTATTGAATTAACCACGTGCAGGTTGAGGGCTGAGACTTGCTAACGGTCAAGAGGACTTCTTCTCCTCAAGACTCGGATGAATTTGTTGAGGAAGAGACGTTGAGCCCGAAAGACCAGGTCTACAACGTTCGAAGAAGGAATATTCGGTGGATCCCGCAAGTTTAGGATAGTTTGTTATTTTATCTTTACTATAAATAGATGTGGGCGGATCAGCTTAGAACACACACAATTTTTCACTAACACTCTCATACACTTACACTCTATAGCTCATCGCAAACACCACACTTGTATTCAAGTTTCGTTGTAACACTTAGTCGATCCGTACCACATCCTGCACTGTATCCTGATTTTTGAAGCAATAGAAGAACTAGGCAGCTGCGATTGTCAGCTCCCGAGGTTTTATGCCGGCGATCTAAATTGATCAAGGGCTTTCCTCGTACATCTCGTGTCCTTTACTTTACTTTTGCTCATTGTTTGATCATAGATACAGCTCGATATCCTGAGCCGTATCCTGAAACTGTTTTTACAAATTAACTTGATTAACATATTTTCTACACTCATTTCTAGCACACTACCTCACTTAACTAATTTGATCACTTAATTACTTCGGTAATTTTTGACCAAAACAATCACGATGTTGACGATGATCCTGTGTTTCCCCCTGGTTTTGATCCTGACCAGGATATCGAGTTCATTCACTTAGACCAGCCCCTAGAGGATCCGGTAGCCCCTGTCGATCCTTTGTTTGCTGATCCAGCTGATTTTGATATGGAGTTTGTTGATCCGGAGCCTGCTGTGGCCCCTGAGCCAGTCGTTACTCCTGACCCTGCATTTAAGCATGACCCTGTTCATGCCGATGCACCTGCTGTTGCTCCTTTTGTTGATGACATACCAGTAGACGATCATCCCGTTGTTGCTCCACCGTTGGTGGATGATCATGTTGCTGACGCTCCTGTTGCGCTCCACTTTTGATAGAGGATCCTGTTGTTGCACCATTTCCTGACCCTATGCCGGTGATGTTCGACCGTGCACCTTTTGCGACCCATATTGATCCACGATACGCTCACACCCGCAACGGGTGGATAGATGATGACGATGATTACCCACCTTTCGTGTTCCCTGTTACACCCCCTGTAGCCCCCGTTTCAGCCCCTGTTTCAACCCCCATTGATATCCCTTTGCTTCCCACACATACCACGGATGCTCGCCGCACCGACTTACCTATCACTTTTCTTCAGGACATACCTCCACCACGCCCTGGGGAGGGTTCCTCACGACATCCGTTTGGTCACACACCTTTCATGACAGGAGACGGTCGATTTGTACCCCAGATTTCTCATTCTACTGTTGTACCACCTATACCGACCTTTGATCAGTTCACGTCTCAGTTACCCCCTGTTGCACCACATACTGCACCACCATCCACGCCAGTTAGCGAGCCATTTTTATGGACTTCGCCACCCATCATGCCATTGTCCGATCCATATCACCCATACCATGTGGGACATTCTACGGAGGACATCCTCGTTTCTTTGATGGTACAGCAGGACGCATTGACGCATCGTATCCATGTTTTGGAGTCAGCTCCGCATCCTCATTGTCATTGTCGATCACCATTTTCAGCACCTCATCCTCCACGACCATTATCCCCCGATTCAGCTGCACGTTTTTGGACTCCTGAGCAGCAGATAGCATACTTGCTACGCGCTCATCGTGCTATGGAGGAGGTCTGGTTACACATGCGACGTCTACTCTTTTCTCGTTTTCCCCCTCCTCCGCCGCCATCAGCATAGGCCTTTTTGATTCGACGCAGGTAGACTTTTGGTGAGACGATCGCGATTGTGCAGACTACACAGCTTTTGGAGACCGTATTTATTATGATTGTGACTTTTGATGATTTGTATATTGGTTGCTGTTAGATAGTTTGGACTAGGGCGATGTGGCCCTTAGTCACTGATGATGTATGATACAGTTATGAACTTGTAAACCTTACACTGTGGTCTTGATTTATGACAGCGCAATCGCAGTATTCTCATTATATGTGATGTTGGATTGATTATATACATTTTATAACATGTGATGTTATGTGCTTGATTTATTTCTAACATGAAATGTTATGTGTCTGATAAATGGAATACGTATGATTCATTTACTTATAATGACCTGACCAACACGATCATCTTTTAGAAGATGCCACCAAGACGCGAGATGCGCATGCCCACTTCGGAGGCAGAACTCCAAGGAATCATTGCTGCCGCCATAGCGCAGTATGCAGCCTCACAAGGAGGAACCAGCGAGAGCAATTCGAACAATAACGGCAATAACAATCCACCACATGGTAATGTTAAGTCGTTTGAGGCATATTACAATACATTTCGATATTTATAGCACGTCCGCTAATACCATTTGTATATTCTAATGAATGTGCAGGGTGCACTTACAAGCAGTTCCTAGACTGCAAGCCTGTGAATTTCGACGGCACCGGAGGTGCTGTTGCGTTCGTGAGATGGGCTGAGAAAACAGACTCTGTCTTAAGAATGAGCAAATACGCTCCCGATCAACAAGTGACTTACATCTCAGGGCTGTTTCTGGATGGAGCCCTATCGTGGTGGAACTTACAAGTGCAGACTTTAGGAGAAGCTGCTGCTTACGCATTGACATGGGCTGAGTTAAAAGAGTTAATGCGAAGGAAGTATTGCTCCCGTGCTGAGATACAAAGGTTAGAGACTGAGTTATGGCATTTAAGGATGGATGGTCCCAAGATTGCAGAATACGTTCAAAGATTTCATGATTTATCCCACGTTGTGCCGTACTTGGTCACACCAGAGTTTAAACGTGTGGAGAGGTTCATCTGGGGATTGGCTCCCCAAATTATGAGTATGGTTACCACATCCAAACCTACCACAATCACGGAAGCGATCGATCTTAGTGTGGCGCTTACTGAGGAGGCCATTCGGTTGAACAAGTTCCCAAATGTTGAAACCAAGAAGAAAGAAACACATGCTGAGTCGTCTGGTGAAAACAAGCGAAAGTTTTCAAACTTCAAGCAAGGAATCAGCCATGTAAGCAAGAAGGGCGAGCCAAGCACTCCGGTCCAAGCTGCAACCGGTGTTGAGAAGAAAGGGAAAGGTTATATGGGTACACAGCCCAAGTGTAACACCTGTCAGCGTCATCATCCTGGCCGGTGTGGGCCAAAAATATGTGAAGCTTGTGGGAAAGTTGGTCACTTGAAGGAAACTTGCTGGGCTAGTGCTGGCCGGGGAGGCCAAGGAGGTTTTGGTAATAGAAACAACAACCGGGGCGGTAATGGGAACCGCCCGCAAGGAAACAATGGAGGAAATGGGAACCGTGGAAACGTTACGAATCAAGTTGGTAGTGGGAATCGCAATCAAAACAACACTCAAGCTGGGAACGGAGGTGGTAATGGGCAAAGACTGGGCTGTTTTAACTGTGGTGACATTGGGCACTTTAAGAAGGAATGCCCAAATTTGAACCAAGCACGGGGAAGAGTCTTTAACATCGGAACAAGGGAAGCGCGCCAGGATCCAAACGTTGTGACTGGTACGTTCCCGATAAACCAACGTTTTGCATCTGTTCTGTTTGATACCGGTGCCGATTATAGTTTCATGTCGTTAGAATTTAAGAATATACTTGGTTTGGCCACTAGTAAGTTAGATGTTCCGTATCCGATCGAATTGGCGAATGGGAAACTCATTGAAACGGGTGAAGTTATAAGAGGATGCGTGATTGAATTGGGAGGACACGAATTTACGCTAGACCTGCTACCTGTCGAGTTGGGAAGCTTTGATGTGGTAGTGGGAATGGATTGGTTCTCCAGCAACAAGGCCGAGATTGTTTGCCATGAGAAGACCATCCGTATCCCTGTGACGGATGAAGAAACCATCGTAGTGCACGGAGAGAAACATGATACGCCGCTGAGGATTATTAGCTATCTGAAGGCTAGAAGGTGCTTACAAAAGGGATGTGTTGCATTCTTAGCACACATCGTGGGCAAAGAAGCTACTGAGCCAAAGATCGAAGACATTCCAGTTGTGAAAGAATACCCTGAAGTCTTTCCAGAAGACTTGCCAGGATTACCGCCTCAAAGGCAAGTCGAGTTCCACATTGACTTGGTTCCAGGTGCCGCGCCTGTAGCCAAGGCACCCTACAGACTTGTGCCTTCGGAGATGCAGGAGTTGTCGACACAACTCCAGGAGCTATTGGACAAAGGATTTATCAGACCAAGCTTCTCACCTTGGGGAGCTCCGGTTTCGTTCGTTAAAAAGAAGGATGGTAGTTTCCGTATGTGTATAGACTACCGTGAGCTTAATAAGTTGACTATCAAGAATAGATATCCTCTGCCGAGGATCGATGATCTATTTGACCAGTTGCAAGGCTTAAGATTTTATTCGAAAATCGATTTGCGATCCGGATACCATCAACTAAGGATACAAGAGGAAAGTATCCCGAAGACGGCCTTTAGGACTCGCTATGGACATTACGAGTTCCTAGTTATGCCATTTGGGTTGACAAACGCACCTGCAGTTTTCATGGACCTAATGAACCGAGTCTGCAAGCCGTACTTGGACAAGTTCGTAATTGTGTTCATCGACGACATTTTGATTTATTCGAAGACAAAGGACGAGCACGAACAGCACTTAAGAGCTATTCTAGAGCTACTTATGAAGGAAAAATTGTACGCCAAGTTCTCAAAGTGTGAGTTCTGGCTACCCGAAGTCCAATTTCTTGGACATGTGGTTAATGGAAATGGAATCCATGTGGATCCAACAAAGATTGAGGCGATCAAGAATTGGGAGACGCCAAAGACGCCAACCGAGATCCGACAATTCTTGGGTTTGGCTGGTTATTATCGAAGGTTCATTGAGGATTTTTCTAAAATCGCTCAACCACTGACCGCACTCACACAGCAAGACAAGAAGTTTGATTGGAGTGACAAACAAGAAGAAGCTTTTCAGTTGTTGAAGAACAAACTTTGTGACGCACCGATTTTATCGCTACCCGAAGGAACGGATGACTTCGTGGTGTATTGTGACGCCTCGCGTCAAGGTTTGGGTTGTGTGCTGATGCAACGCCAGAAGGTTATAGCTTATGCGTCACGCCAGTTGAAGGTACATGAGAAAAACTATACCACGCACGACTTAGAGTTAGGCGCAGTGGTATTCGCATTGAAGATCTGGCGACATTATTTGTATGGTACGAAATGTACAATCTTCACTGACCATAAGAGCTTACAGCACATATTCAACCAAAAGGAGCTTAACATGAGGCAAAGATGCTGGGTAGAGCTGTTGAATGATTATGACTGCGAGATCAAGTACCACCCAGGGAAGGCGAATGTGGTCGCCGATGCCCTGAGTCGAAAAGAAAGGATCAAGCCCATAAGGGTTAGGGCTTTGGAAATGATCGTCCAGACAGATCTCTCTTTACACATTCGTACTGCGCAAAGAGAAGCTTTGAAAGAAAGGAACATTGAAGATGAGTATCTCCGTGGGATGGAGAAGCAGTTGGTGCCAAACGAGGAAGGAACTTTATGCTTCATGAAACAAATTTGGGTCCCTCAATTTGGTGGTTTAAGAAAAGTTATTTTTGATGAAGCTCACAAGTCACGGTACTCTATCCACCCAGGAGCGGATAAGATGTACCAAGATCTTAAGGATTATTATTGGTGGCCTAGGATGAAAGGCGATGTTGCTGTTTATGTTAGCAAGTGTTTAACGTGCGCCAAGGTGAAAGCTGAATACCAGAAGCCTTCAGGACTTCTGCAACAACCTGAAATTCCCAAATGGAAATGGGAACAGATTTCAATGGATTTCATAACGAAACTGCTCAAGACGCCCAGAGGTCATGACACAATTTGGGTAATAGTTGACCGTCTGACCAAGTCCGCACATTTCTTGCCAATCAAAGAGAAGGACAACACAAGTAAACTTGCGGAAATATACATGCGAGAGATTGTTGCACGTCATGGAGTGCCTCTCTCGATCATCTCTGATAGAGATGGACGCTTCATATCAAGGATTTGGCAATCCTTCCAAGAAGCTTTTGGCTCGCAGTTGAACCTGAGCACAACATTTCATCCATAAACTGATGGACAAAGTGAACGAACTATACAGACTTTGGAGGATATGCTGAGAGCATGTGTAATGGACTTAGGTGGTAGTTGGGATAATCATTTACCGTAGGTCGAATTTTCTTACAACAACAGCTACCACACAAGCATTGGAGCCGCGCCATTTGAAGCTCTTTACGGACGCAAATGTCGATTACCCTTATGCTGGGCTGATGCAGGTGATAGACAACTTGTTGGTCCCGAAATAGTCCAAGAGACGACAGATAAGATTGCGCAAATTCGAAAGCGCATCGAGGCGGCTCGCGATAGACAGAAAGCCTATGCAGATCCAAAGAGGAAACCTTTGGAATTTCAAGTTGGAGATATGGTTTTGTTAAAAGTTTCACCCTGGAAGGGTGTGGCACGCTTTGGAAAGCGTGGGAAGTTGAATCCGCATTACATTGGCCCTTTCAGAATCCTGCAAAGGATTGGGCTTGTAGCCTACAAATTGGACCTACCTGCTGAACTCAATGGTGTTCACGATACATTCAATTTGAGGAAGAGTCCAACATAAGAGACAGTGATCATTCCTGCTGACGAAGTTCATGTCGACGACACGCTCCATTTTACCGAAGAACCCGTCGAGGTTACGGATTGGAAAGTCAACAAAACGCGCAGGAGCAGCGTCAAACTCATCAAAGTTCAATGGAATGCAAGACATGGGCCTGAATTCACATGGGAATGTGAGGATCGTATGAAAGAGAAATACCCCCCATTTATTTCCTAAGACCCCTGCACCTAGAAGCAGAGCCTAAAATTTCGGGATGAAATTTCTTTAACGGGGGGAGAATGTGACAACCCTCACCAAACCAGGTATCCGTACGAATTAATTAATGCTTAATTACTGTGCTTGCTTACAATTGTGCTTAAACTGCTCCCTTGATTTCTGGTACATACATACTCATGCATCACATTTATACTGTCACTCTATTATTTACACACAAACATTAGTGACAACCTTGATGCACAAAAGCACAGTGAGCACACTATACGGAATACCCAGTAAACATGCTGACATTGCCAGCACTAGACAAATATTGTCTCTGAGGCCAGTACGAGCAGGGAATAGATTACTACACTAGTAGAGAGTGTAGGGAGGTGAGGATTATAAAACTGCGTCACTAGGAGATATTTATAGTGACCGGATGTGCCTAAAACATGCTTTAATTACAAAATTCTGCACTTTATGCAAAAATTCAGCATTTAGCATAACTAGTAAAGTGCAAAAATTTGGTAAAATAATGTTGGACACTTTCCAAAGTGTCGGGGATTTATTGTGTCACTAAAAACACTATAAAAGACACTTTGAAGCTTTGCTTGACACTTTAACGGATCAATATCCAACCGAACAACCGGACTTTACCCGAAACATAAAAATATTGTCAATGACATTGTTTATACTTTTCTGAGCCAGTTTGGGTCCCCGGACACCCTAACACCCGTTATATTACATAACACACATAATACTCTAACTAAGATCTTTAGAACCTAACTAATCCTTAACTATAACATTTCAAACCCAACCATACCCCCCCCCCCCTCATCCGATCGATTCCCCATGTGGTGACACAGCACCCATTTCTTTGATTATTTTATTAACTTGTCTAATATCTTGTGGATATATTACTTGGTGGTTAATAGAGATTAGTTGGTTTATAAGTAAGTTCAAGGGATCACCATTATCACTCTCATTCACAAAACACTTCACAAAAAAATTGCTCTCTCTCCCTCTTGCCTTGTCTTCGGCCGAGACCACCATCCATCATCCACCCATCATCAAGTTTTGATCAAGACATTTTACATACATACCAAGGTGCAAGGTGACATACAAGGAGACCCGGTGCTTTCGGAAACTCAAGAACCTCTCTACATTGCTTTTATCCACCTTGTTTATGCCTTGATTCTTCCCTAGCCACGAGCTAGTAGTAAGTGCTTCTAGACACCCTCTTGTTCTTGTTTAAGGTGGTTAATAAGAGATTTAACGGTTAAAACTCAAGAACACACAAGATAAAAAACTAAAAGTCTTGAAAGAATGATGAACTAGATGGATAAAGAGTAACTAGTAGTGTAAATCTTGTGAATCTTGTCTAGATGTGATTATTTTATGTTGTTTGATGCTAGTAGTGGGATGGATCATCATCTAACCATACTAGATCATGTTCATGGAACATGAACTAGTAATATGTTAAGTGTAAAAGTTGTAAGATGATGAACCCTTCCACTCATGAACATGAACTTGTGTAAATGAAATTTTTCTTGTAAAATAAGGTTCTAAACAAGTAGATCTAAAGATCTACAAGTGGTTTTTCGGAAGAACCAAGTAAAAGATGCAAGTCTTGTTTAAAACCCGGATCTAACATAAACTAAAGGCATTTTAGTGAATAAACAATTGTGTAAACCCTTGCGTAACAAGAAGATTTACCAAAGAAATATTTTCGTAAATCTGGACTAGAAGTTGTAAAACTTCAAATACTTTAAAAGTAAGGTTTTTTAGAAAATAAAGTTATTTTTAAAGATAACGAAACCTACTAAATATATTGGAAAGTTACTACGTATTTTTACAAGACTTACAAGTTCATGAGTTTGCGATCTAGACTTATTTTGACAAGTTTGATGTTTAATATTGTATATTGATGATTGGTGAATTGTTTGATTGAATTTTGAAAAGAAAATGATACGCTAGTAAGCGTGGCCACCTCCAGTTACAGAGGAAACTCTGGCGAAATTTTTCCCGAAAAATAACACTTAGAAATATTTTTGTGACAAGCGGTTATAAATATATTTTTGACTTGTTTTTCCAAATAAAGTTCGCCGAGATTTTTATTACAAAATAACCAAGTGTCAGAGGTGGATTTTCGTAAATAAAACTTGTTAAATATATATTTAGAATATATATTTCATAGTAAAACGCTTGTGTGATTTTATGATTATTTTGTGAACTAGATATGTTATTTTTTGGGCAAAAAGAATATAACTGGAATACATTATCAAATCACGACTCCAAAATAATATCAACGCTATCACAAATAAATATTTAAGTTACACCGGTACTGTTATTACAACGCGAACTTTAAAAATGTAACTTATGTATTTTCGGGAAATACTCTTAAATATGTATTTTGATAAAGTATTATTTTGGAAATTGTATAAAGTAAAATATAATATTTTTGGGGAAAAATATGTATATTTTGGGAGACAGAATACTTTAGACAAAGTGATTTAAAATATATTTTCAAGTGAGACTTAAAAATATATTTTTGGAATTATAAAAACACACATGTATTAAAACCCCCATCCTTGGGAAGGAATATATTTATTAAATAATCAGAAGTGTGATTACGAAATAGTTACCTAACTATTTCTCCAACAAAACGTTGAACCTTAAGCCAAGGCACGGCCGTCCGTCTAATAGAAGTTAGTACGTGTAGGTCGTCACGCAGCAGGTTGATTTGGGATTGACTATTCCGAGACGCACTTCAGTGAGTTCATGTCCCCCTTTTCTCTTAACTGTTTTCAGTTTTTATACTTCGGGGGTGAAATACATGTTACAAAGATTACGGATACTTTTATACATGGTATGGTTAGCTTAAGGAGGGTTACAACTTAGATCATGTGAGTGGGTAGGCAGAAACTAGAGGCCATTAATCCTCATTGTAGGACCGAGGGACAACAGTGATAGATCTATTGGGGTGTAGCGAGCCCTCACTCCTCAGTCCGCTGGATGGGCCAGGTGGTGACTGAGTGCCCGACGCATAAATCCGCTAGGTTTGAGTCTTCCTACAGCACTTCACACATATCATTGGCTTTGCAACCCAATGGTGATCTCTTCTTTTTCCTTATTTGCTACATACCAGGGATTTTTCATACATACAAATGTATTACAAAGGTTTTACATACTCACTTTCACATGAACTCGCTTAACTTTTGTTGATTTTTCAACTTACATGTATTTCAGGGAATTAGGGATCTGGAGAGGTATGCTATGTCTTCATGCTGCGTAGGAGAAGTGATGTCATCCAAGTTTCAGGGTTGTGACCTTTGCCTGGATGAGTCACAAGTCCTAAACTGTGTCTATTTCATGTTTTGTGGTTGTGTCTTATGAACAAGGTTTTTATTATGTTGTGTTGTAAACTCGTTGCATGTGTCAACTCCAAAACAATGTTGTCGTATTTTACTTTTAAAACTTGAAGTAATGGATGATCATCATGGTTTTACTTTCATATAGCATTGTTGTGATTAAGTTATGGTATTAAGAAGTCGCACCAAATAAACCCACGCTTCCGCAAAGCCAGGGTGTGACATGTTAAGCTTATGTCACTGTTCCAGAGTGTACGTTTTGCTAAACTGATTACATCTGCGTAATAGTTTACGTAAAACTTCTAGAAAAGCTTCTCGAGAGTTCGGAATCATACGAAATTTGATATGTGTACTTGTCACATGTAATTGTACAAATCCTAAGAATGAAACACAAGATTTCATCGGATTCGTAATTATATGATGATCGTAATGGCACAAATGTCACAGTCTCTCCTACTTTAGGAAATTTCTTTCCAAAATTTAATTTAGAGGAAACTTCTAAAGACAGATGTGATTGATTCGTTTTCAAATAAATCCTCCATTCCCTGAGTAACACTCTTGGGCCACGTCTGGATTTCTAGCGAACTTTGTTAATCATACTCGTATGTTGTTTGTAGGGAAGAGTTCTAATCCAAATGTTTAAACTCCATTCCAATATGTTTGTGTATGATTGTACCGAACCTCAAGAGTGACATGTAATTGTCAAAATGATATCCTTGTTGTAGTAAAATATGGAGAGCGTGTGAATTCGACAAGAAGTTGGAGTTTCGTACAACGGATAGAAAGTATGTTTCCTATGAAGACTATTATAGCAAACTTATGCGTGCTCGAAATTGGAGTCAGAGAGTATAACATAAAACAACATTGGTCAAGGTCCATAACTTCTAGTAACTTAAATAACGTCACGCTTGCAATGTAACAAGGAACACTAATATATAGGAAGTACCATCGGCATATCCACCATACCCTTATTACATTGTTCCCTTTTCGTTATTCTTATCACTATAGGTTCTTACACATGACAAAACTTGATGTGGTTTATGTGCACTGAATTCCATAATTATGTATGCATCCATAATTACGTAATTCCTTGCACAGTCCGCACAGTTCATTTTATAATGTGTAGGGGAAAAATCAAACGAATAATCCTGTGATGACTTTGACTAGACCACCATAGAGTCTCTTTAACTAGATCAACGAATGATCTCTTTAAATAGACCACCAAAGAGTCTCTCCAACTAGATCACCAAAGGATCTCTTTAACTAGATCAACACATGATCTCTTTAACTAGATTGATGAATCAATCTCTTTAACTAGACCACCAAAGGGTCTCTTTAACTATATCAACACATGATATCTTTAACTAAATCAACACATGATCTCTTTAACTAGACCACCAAGGGTCTCTTTAACTATATCAACACATGATATCTTTAACTATATTAACACATGATCTCTTTAACTAGACCACCAAAGGGTCTCTTTAACTATATCAACACATGATATCTTTAACTAGATCAACACATGATCTCTTTAACTAGACCACCAAAGGGTCTCTTTAACTATATCAACGAATGATATCTTTAACTAGATTGACGAATCAATCTCTTTAACTAGACCACCAAAGGGTCTCTTTAACTACATCAACACATGATGTCTTTAACTAGATCAACGCATGATCTCTTTAACTAGACCACCAAAGGGTCTCTTTAACTACATCAACGAATGATGTCTTTAACTTTGGAATAGTACTTTACAATCCAAGGGTCTTAACTATTACATAGAAGCCCATTAAGGATTTAAGATAGTACTTTTGGATATCCTTCTAAGAATCCGTCATATGAAGATATGGAAGACTCTACAAGGATTTGAATAGCGAGCATTTGGATTCACACATAAACACATAAACATATAATCACATAATCACATAATCACATAATTACATAATTGTCAACTTGGTCATCAACTTGTTATCAATTTGCTATCGATTTGTACACTTGCATTTAAAGTACACCAGGAATCCAATCAATGGACTTCAACTAGTACTTTAAACATCCTCAAGAATCTAACTATGAAGATAGGAAGATCTTATAAGGATTCGGTTTTGTCCTCATTGAATCGTAACATACGCATTAAAGTGCACAAAGAATACAATTAAGGATTTTGATTTTGCGCTTTAAACATCCACAAGGATCTAACTATGAAAATAGGAGGATCCTATAAGGATTTTGGAATTCGTGTAGCGGAAAATTGTTTCGAAACCTTGTACTAGGTATGCTAAGTCAACATACGAAGTATAGTGTTTATGAAATCAAGGTGCTAGATATGCTAAGTCAACAAATGAATCAAATAGGATCCTTGAAATCAATGTGCTAGGCATGCTAAGTCAACATACGAAGCATAATGTCCTTGAAAATTGTGTACTACGTATGCTAAGTCAACATACGAGTAGAGTGTCATTGAAAACTATGCATGGGATCTTTGAAAATATGTTTAATGTTTTTAAAACCTTATGTAATGTTTTTGAAATCATGTATTAGGTATATTAGGTAAATATGTTTATAATATGTTTTTAAAACCATGTGAAATGCCTTTGGAATCATGTATGAGGTTTTTGGAAAACATGGATTATGTTTCTGAAATTATGCACTTGGTATATCGGGAAAATATACTATGTTTAAAATGTTTTTAAACCATATGAAATGTTTTTGAAATCATGAATGATGTTTTGAAATCATATACTATGTATATTGTTATGAAAACCAGAATGTAATGATATATACGTAGACGTATCACATAAGACCAATTAAGGACTTATGAAAAGTACCCTTAGATATCCAACAAGTATTTAAAGTGGTACTATGAGTATTCATCCAGAGTTTGTAACTTGTACCTTGTACTTTGTTTCTTTAGAAGAAACGAGTACTTAGGATTTTCGTGGAGATCGCGAGCGATCACAAAAATGGAAGAACTACAAGAGTAGTTTGTCTTGCAAGGAACATGGTTCCTTGGTAACGGTATCGTAAGGGTATGTCATTCATACATGTAATCATATTTGACTTTGTAAATAAAATGGAAACGACCAATTTTATTTATAGAATAACCAAAGTGTTTCAAGATCCTTGGAAAGTAAACAGAAAACACAAAAGTTTAAGTGTTTATTCAGACATTAGCACAAGCCTTGATATTGCCAGTGTGAATCTTGTGCCCATTCGTTGAGTCGTTATTTGCCAGCCAAGTCAATTAAAGTGGTTAGGATAACCACAATTGAAGCAGGTTCCATGTGGGTAGTTAGGACAAACAAGTATCGCATGAGGAGTTGCGATAAATTGAGTAGGAACTGCCATAGCTTGGTTTGGCGTATCGGCTAAACGACAGACATTTGCTGTATAACCAATACGTCCACAGTTTGAGCATCTTCGGCATTGGACAGTGGCATGTTGATGAAGGTTACATTGATTGCACAGAGGAGATTTTCCTTTGTATGGTTTCTTAGCTGGTGGTGATGCCACCTGGCTAGGGTCCCACTTGGCTATCCGGAACTAGAGTAATCGCTGTAAGATTCCTTGAAGCTTTACACTTCTTTGATTTCTCTTGAAGGCTTGGCTTTTGCCTTCTTAGGTGCCTCTTGAGTAGTTTCTTCATTGAGATGAGACATGGCGACAACTAACTCAATGGTCCCACGGAGTACTATGCTTAGTTTTTGAGCGATAGTAGCACCCAGTTCAGACTTTTGAGTATCGTTGTGATGAGGAGGCATTCTAAAGATAGTGGAAGATATGAGGGCAAACAAGTGAGATGTTATCGGATAATCAAAACTGAATGTTAAAAATATCGACGAAGCATAAGGATTGTGATCATTCGTTTGTTATTTCAAACAAACAAACGACACATAGTGACTAATCAAAGTAAATGGGTCATAATAATGTATGCGAAGACATGCTTTAGCCTATAGGTGGACACTCACCCCAAGAGTTCCCAGGTAAGAGTGACTGGTCCGATACTGTGGATTTGTACGAACACTCTAGCCTTAGACAGAAAACTCGAGGTACAGGCACCCACCTTTCCAGATTGCATGTGTTCACATTATAAAGACCCAAACTTTGACGAGATTTTGAAAACAACAAAGGATTAAAAGCCTAAAACAAATCATCTAAGGATATATGATTTCTTGTGATGTTTTAAAAATTTTTGACTCGAGAGAATGAATTGTGTTTTGTTTTCGTTAATCACCTAAGGATAGGTGATTGGTATTATATTAAGAATCTAAACGCAAATTCACTTGCATTAGGGTCCTAGGAAGGTTATAGACTAGGTCAAGAGCATTACTAATAACCTAATTCCCTATAACCATGAGCTCTGATACCAACTCTTCTGTCACACCCCGACCGCGTAATACAACAAACCGCGGAGGAAACGTCGGGGAGTGTCGTAATAGAATCATTGTTTCACAACACATGGTAATTGAAGTTTTGTTTCATTTTATTAATTTCTCATTGTTTTGATACAACCCAAATAATTACAACAATTATCTTTCAAGTTTTAAGTCACTAAAGCCCGCGTCCATCCTATGTGTAGCAAGCAATCAACAATCATCACATAGTAGAACCTGAAACATATGTGAAAAATAGTCAGCATAAAAATGCCGGCGAGTACATAGGTTTTATATGTCAAATTCATGGCCGTGATTCATATTGCAATACCTCGACCAACTACGAGAGTTTTCGAGTATGTACCTTGAAATCAAAAGTGTTTGATATTGCAATATATTTTATCAACTTTACAAGTTGATATAAGTAAAACTAAAACCATTGTAGCAATGAATCTTGACTGAAAACATTTGTCTTTGTAAAACCAAGTAGTGAATCGTCTTTGAAAATAAACAAGTATGGTTTATATCTTTAAGTAAACCTCGTTGTGTGTCATCGTTTGAAAACATTCGTCCAAGTGATCTAGATAACGCTACGACATGTAATGTGATAAAAGAACTTACATATAGGAAGTACCAGCGGTGTATCCACCATGCTTTTATCACATTACACATGTCCCGTTATCTAATCACTTACCATAAACCAATCGTCCAAATCGTTCAAATCGTCCGTGGTTTTAATTGTGAAATACAACTTTTGGTCGTTCCTTAATGAATACATTCAAACCTGTGTGACTCGATATACCACCCATGGGGTATCTTTAACTAGGCCCTGAAGGACCTCTTTAACAAGACTAACAAACCAACAAATGATTTGTTAATCAGAAAACATTTTCTGTCGTTACCCACATTACCCACCAGAGGGATAGTCCGATAACGGGATTTGTCAGATCCTATGGTACCATAACATACTACTGGTCGACTTGATCATAGTTAATGAATGTCATTCGAATGTCTTTCGACTAACGCCCCAACAAGTTTGTTCACATTATTAAAATCATCGTGTTTTATATAAACCATAGCATTTGTTTATGAAAGCTCGAAAAGCATTTAGCACATATGAGTCACCCTAAAAAAATTGAAAGCATAAAAGAGGGGAGCTATGTACTCACTTGAGATTGCAAGTATCCTTGATTAAGTGACCTAACAAAGCTCAGGAAATCAAGGAATCAAGTGGCACCTAGTATCGGATCACTATGTTAATAATCGGGGCTTAAATCGGGAGATCGGATAGAATGAGGTCTTGTAAACCAAATGAGTGTTGGAACTCATATGATACGGTTTAACAAAGTCTACATTCTGATATGAAACCTATCCTAAGTTCTTATGACCCGTTATGACCTGTTATGACCCGTTAAGGTAGTTTACACTACGTTAACGCGTCATTTGCGCAAATGCGCGTTCGGATGGCCTAACTAGTCCTATGATAAGTGTTGTATGCCTAAACATGTTTAATTATGTTGTATAATCAGTTTAAGTGTCAAAATTTTGGTTACATATGCTTAAATTGAAATTATGAGCAAAAAGGGCATTTTGGTCATTTTCCTAAGGCATATAAACTACCTATCATACAACTAATTAAACTATGTGACCATAAGGTATAACCTCGGAAGGTTATTCCCTATACAACTATGGTCACAAATATGTTTGGCTGGATCCTAATGATCGACCAAACGGGTCGAGTTCGAAAGTCTAAGCGGTTGTCGAGACCACTTGACTTATGACCCTAAATAAGCACTAAACTAAAAGTGACGAGTTAAACATGTTAAAACATGTTTAACTAAGTTAGAAAATTGATTTGGTATCAAAACAAAGTGTTTTGATATCTGAAAATAGTTTTGTCGCAAAATGCATATAATCGTGTATTTTGACCAAAACATTGACTCGTCACTTCGACTAATCAACGTGGTAATCAGTAGGTATAATCACAAGGGATTATAACCATCGTGGTTACGATCACGTTGCAAAGCTCGATTAAACTTTGACTTACCAATTCATGGTCAAAACCGAAAGTCAAACGGTAGTCAAACTGTTTGACTTTCAGCTTGTAATTGATGAAAATAAAAGAACTAGCCATGAAAGAACACTTACAAAATGTTCTAAGGCTGGAAAATGACTAGAAGAACTTAGGTAGGTGGCCTCTAAAAGATGGTAGCCTCCACTTAGAGTTCAAGAGAAGAAGAATGAGGAAATGACCAACGATGGAGGATGAATGCCTTGCTATTTATAGTTGTAGAGATGCCATGAGATCTTGACATGTGTATTGTGTGGTTAGCAAGGCATAATCTCATCCATACAAGTGTAAGGACCAAATTAGAAGGCTTGGAAAACACTTAAATTGGTGAACAAGTCTTGATAACAACCATACAAAACAAGTGCAGGCTGCTTTTTTGTTGAAACAAGAATTCTGCCCTGATGAGGGCGTTGCGTTGCACGACAGCAAAGGTCTTCTGCTGTCACCGAACGCGAGGGCATAGGTCAGACTTTCAGAAATGGCAGAACAGGTCCCTGCACACTTCTAAGTGCATTTTCGACGCGTTTAACCCACGTTAACCCATTTTCAAGGCTCTACAAGGATGTCAAAGCATAGAGGACTTGAAATATGCTTGGGAATATCATGGATGTCGGTTTGTTTGGTCGTACGGTCGCGTTGTTCGGTTAATTACGGCGAAACTCGAACGGACGCGAAAACGATCCAAATTGCGCGACGAACGGTATTTTTGCATTCCTATCACTAAAATAAAATATTTTAGTGATTACAAAAATTTTTGAATGTCCGGATATGGTCAGAACGCGGGATATGCGCGTAAATGCAAACTTTCACAGTTTTGACGCTTTTAGTCCCTATGATCAAATAATCGTATTTTCGCATACCGAACCCCTCAAAACTTATTTCTAAGCTATGTAAAGGGTATTTAGGGTATGTTTAGCTTATGATCTTGTTCCGGAATGTAGTTTGCTATACGAATCGGCAGACTTTTGCAGTTTATCGCAAATAGTCCCTATGATCGAATAAACTTGTTTTTTGCCATACCAAACCATTCAAAACTTATTTCTAAGTTATGTAAAGGTTATTTAAGGTATGTTAAGCTTATGTCACTGTTCCAGAGTGTACGTTTTGCTAAACTGATTACATTTGCATAATAGTTTACGTAAAACTTCTAGAAAAACTTCTCGAGAGTTCGGAATCATACGAAATTTGATATGTGTACTTGTCACATGTAATTGTACAAATCCCAAGAATGAAATACAAGATTTCATCGGATTCATAATTGTATGATGATCGTAATGGCACAAATGTCATAACTTTCAAAATAAATCAACAATCTCGCATCCCTCGTCATGTGCCTGGAGTAGCCACTATCAACATACAACAAGTTGATAATCCTCCTTAGCAGCTCCTGCACAACCAACCAAAAATTAGTTAGATTAGGGGACCCAAGCCTTAATGGTCTTGGGTCTTCCAAATTCATCAACTATTTGAACATTCATCGAAGACCCATCATGCCTGACTGGAGTCTTAGATCTAGGACTTGTTGACCTTTGGAAATTTTGGTTTTGGAACCTTGAGTTTCGATACAAATAACCTGAATTCCTAGATTGACTCCAAGAATTTTAATAGTTATAATTTCTAAAGCCATTGTTATAAAAATTTCGACCACCATTGTTTTGGTATCGAGTTTGATATTGACCTTGACTTCTGAAATTACGTGATTGACCATTAAGATTATTCATTCTTGGTGAACTACTTCTAGTTCTCTCATATTTTCCTGATGTAGATTCAGGCTGAAACTTTTGTTGATTTCTTTGAAAACGCAGAACTTGTTGAGCTCGTTTTTCAGCCTTATCTACATCAACATCAACACCCTTTTGTTGCTTAGGAGCAGATTCCTTTGGAGAGTTAAACACTCTCTTCTCACCATCACCATTCCTTTCTGGTGATTTTCCTTTCTCTTTCGTACTAACTTGTGCTTCACTATTTTTGTTGGGGAAACAACTTGCTACATGTCCCTTGGTGTGACATTTGAAGCATGATCTTTTTCTCGAAAGCTTTTTGCAGAAGACTTTGAACTAGATCCTTCATCTGATGATGACGATGATATCTTAGAAGGATTTTGTTTAGTTTGCTCAATTTAGATTTCTCTATGTTCTTATTTTTAGCAAACTCCACATTTGATTCACTTTTAATAATAGTGGTTTCATTTTTCTTGTCACTTCCTTGAATAAAATTAACCTTTTTAACGAAGGTCTGCTTTTTATTTTTAGGAGGTGCATTTTTTGTTTTCAAAATGGGTTCTCTGTTGGTTTCCTTCTTGACACTGACATCATCATACTCAGTCACATCACATTGTTCTGATGTGCAACTACTTGGTGCAGTTGACACAAAGTCTATTAAATCATCTTCATCTGGCACGAAAGAATAGTTATGACCAAGAGGTGGTGGTACTTCATTGAAGCCCTGGAAGCCCACACTTATCTTGTCATTACTTTTCTTCAAGCCACCCATCATGTGTTTCATGACAAAAGTAGAATCTCTGAATTGATTAATTTCTTTTCAAGTTCAACAAATTTGAGTTGTGCATCTGACAACTCTTTGCATTTTTCAGAAACCTCTTTTGTTTTCTCACTCATCGTATCATGAGCTAAGTCTATAATTTGAAGTTTTTCATTTAATTTGCAGGTTAAAATGTCAATGTCAATTTCATTTTCATAACCTTTAATTTCCTTCAACTATAAAGACTCATTTCTTTTTACGAAAAAGTTTGATTCCTTTATGCTTGACATATCATTTATCAAACTTTGATTTTGAGTTAATAACTTATAAACCTCACCCTGTAGTTCACGACATCTTAAACAAACTGAATTAACAGGATTAGGATTTACATGTCCTGTTGATTTGCCTAAGTTGGCCATGAGAGAAGCAAGGTCATCTTTTAACTGCAACATCTCTCTTTTCAGCAGACTTTAACTCTTCCTCTTGACCTTCCTTTGTCTGATCAGCATCAACTTTTTCAGCTTCAAAATCCTTCTCAACCTCAACATCTACCTTTGCTTCAGCATCATCAACTGTGGCAATCTCTGCCATCAAAGCTTGTGTGACGTCTTCATCACCTTCCAGATGAACGCTTCAATCATAAGAACCCTCTCGTGCAGTGGAGATCAAAGCTCTTGAGCTATTATTGTTAGAAGTATTCCTGTTTCCTGAACTTTGATTTGGAGAATCTTGGAATGATGAGTTAGGACGAGATTCGGTCTTTGGCCTTTGACATTCCCTCGCAAAGTGTCCATAGTACTGACAGTTATAACATCTAACGTTGGACTTATCAAAACCAACACTCTTCCCAACAAACTTCCTTCCTGTTCTTTTCTTGAACCTCTCGACTCTTCTAGAGATCATGGTCGTTTACCACTGTAGATCCATCTCTTCTAGGTCATCAGGGTCAATCTGATCATAATATTCATCAAATGTGGTTGGATCAGATATTTTCCCAAAATGTAGTTCTCATAAGAAGCAAAAAATGAAGCAAGCAAAGCAAGATGTTATTCAGCAGCCTCGACACTCAGAGGCATAGACCTGGTACTGCTATTTTGATTACTGGGTTGTTGTTTCTTACCCCCTGTTGATCCTCCTGAAGTAGCAGCAACAAAACACACATCACCATCAGCATTAGTGGCAACCTGCTCATTTTCACATGATAGAAACGCGGTTGCCGAATCGCTAGAAGCGTTGTGAGTCATAGAAGATGGAATTCCATTGTCAACTCCCAGATCCTGAACCTGATCATATCCCATTTCATTCTTCTTCTTCATGTTGGTCTCATAGGCTCTCAACTTTTCAACAACCTCTTCTAGGTCTTTAGTTTCATAATCAGATTCCCCCTTTATCATGAGCATATAGATATCCCACTTTGCAGGTAGAGCATCGAGCAGCTTATCATTTATCTCTATGTTAGTGTAACCCACTGTGTCATCATTATCCATCTCTGACATTAGATGATAATATATTGTGATGATATCTTCAAGCGACTCATTTCTCTTACACATTAAGACTGCAAACCATTTCTTCCGCAAATCAACCTTGTTTTTCTTCACATCAGCATTTCTTTCATACCTCTTTTCTAATACATCCCATATCTCTTTCGATGTAGTGTATCTCTTGAAAATATGTTTGATGCCATCTGGTAAAGACATTTTAATCGTAGCCAAGGCTCTTTTTTCAGCTTCGTACATTTTCTTTTCAGCATCCTGCATGTTGATGGGGGCAGTGACACGTTGTCTACCTTTAAATTCATGTGTCGGGTTCACGTACCCATCTTGAATACAGATCCACATCCGTGTGTCCTTATATTCAATGAACGACCGAAATCAGTCTTTCCAACTAAGGTAATTTTCTACCTTCATCATTTTTGGCGGTTTATTCGTAGTACCAACTTCATGCTCCATCCTCAGCAGTTCATTAAGATTAGACATATTCGACATCCTTAACTCAGCTGATACAGAAAATTTTAAGTTCACAAATTCTGAAACTCTCCAACTAGACAACTCACAAACTTTGAATACTTTTCAAATTTGGACAAACGTACCAAGTGTTTGAAATTAAAATCAGAGACTATAAATCCGAAATCTATAGAAATTCGGATAGACACAAGTTTGGACAAGTTGAACCTCATAATTAATAATCCAGATACTTCAAATAATAATAAATTCGGAAGACTAGTGATGAAAACTCAGAATATTAATAAAACACGGAAACAACTTTTAATAAATCCGGATAGTGGGCTTGAACAACTTATAAATTCGAAAATACATATGGGCTTAAAGACTAGTATGGGCCTTGAAATTCGGACAATTATAAAACTCTGAGGACACTTGTTGGTCCTAGAAGAATAGATGATAAGGAAAGCCAAAATTGGTTCAAAGTATTGCTGATCATCATAAGCACTGTTCGCACAAGATTCTCCCCTTGACAGTGATTATTCAACATCTGATAGACTCCAAGCACTGATCATCACAACAACTGTTAGCCAAGACCTGATGAAGTATAAAGAATGAAGCTCTATCTACTGCTGTCTTCCAAGCACTGCTGAGGATTAAAGCACTGCCCATTCAAGGACTGATCACCCTTTTGAAGAAAGCACTGATGCTCAATATCAGTGCTTAGACTACATTAGTAGAAAGTTAAATAGTAGTTTATGTAATCAGTGTCTATGTAATCAGTGGTTTATATGTAACAGTGTTTAGAGTCTGTTAGGAGGTTAGATGTCACTTTCATGGTGACGTCAGCCAAAGATGCTCAGTGATTTGCTTGTACTATAAATAGAACAGTACTCTGTACTGTTCCATTAGCTCTTTCACCACAAGTCATTCACTACGAACAAATCACAGAGCTCAGGCTGAGGGGGAGTCTAGTGTGTACATGCAATTAGTTGAATCTTGTAATAGATACAATCATTCGACTTAATGAAATCATGTTTACTTAGAACTATTCTCCATTGATTGTGTATTCAAAGTTTATTTCCATATTCCGCTGCACTTTAATTCTCTATTTCATCTTCATCTTAATTAAACTACACAATCTAAGAGACTCAGATCCTAACAACACTAAGTTCGGAGACCACTAAGTTCTGAAAGTTTGATTAAGTAATTCGGACTCTGTGGATATTAAAAAAAATCTGGACAACACTTGAATAAAAGTCAACCTTGAATTCATGGTGAAGCTGGCGAGATTGATATTAAAATAAAGCACAAAACTCGATGATGAGTGTAATCCGGACACACTAATCTTCTTTTTTTGAAAGGAAAACTTCATTAAAACAGGCTGGTCTGACAAAAAAGCGCAGGACCGCACCGAAACCACTTACAACATGTACAAAGGAAAGTTACACCAATCTTTCCAAACAATATCCTTATACTTTGATCTATATTTCAACCAAAAAAACCAAGAGACCTTAACTCCCCGAAAATCTCATTACTATCGCCTCTACCATTAACAAAAATCTTCTCATTTCTAGCTTTCCAGATACACAAAACCACCACGACAAAAAGCCCCCGGACAATCTCTTTGGTCTTCTTATCCCCACCAATGCTATTATGATATTCAAGAATATCCTTGAAAGAGAAAGCAAAAAAAGGCAGAAGCTTAGCCGAAGAACAAACCCGATTCCAAACTCTAAGCGAGACGAAACAAGCCATGAACAGATGGTCCACGTCTTCTATCGCATCCCCACAGAAAGCGCAAACATCCGATTCGACATTTATGTTTCTCCTTATCAGATTATGTCTGGTCGGGATTCGATCCATCGCCGCCCTCCATATAAAAATGTTTAACTTGGCCGGAACCCAACCGCAGCTCTTCGCCGTATACAAGACTTCCTCGTTAACGATACCCAAAGCCATCTTTTTAAACGATTTGGAAGAGAACAGGCCTGAAACTTCCGGCTTCCACTTCCACTTATCCTTACCAGAAATAGTGAAAAAACCGTCCAGCTCAACCAAACATCCGTCCAGCTCCGTAACTTCAATCGGTGAAGATGGGGTCTAGACCATATCCAATTCTTGACATCAACTCTTCCTCAGCCGGCAATTGATCACTAACCAGACAATTTTTATGTTTCTCTAAAGCAAAAAAACTAGGCCATCTCTACATAAGTGGTGAGTCGCCAAACCAATGATCAATCCAGAATCAGATACTGAACCCATCCCCCACAATCCTTTTTATATGGCTATGAATCCGCTTACCGCCAACCAAGACTTTGGATTCCATACTCATAATATTTTTCCATACTCCAGACAAAGCCGGATTGGAAGGTAAACTTGACCAATTCCTCCTTTTAGCATGACAAGCCAACACGACTCTTCGCCATAGACTCTCTTCTTCCACCCTATATCTCCATATCCACTTAGCTAGAAGGGCGTCATTCACCATTTTGAGTTTACTAATAGCTAACCCCCCCCCCTAAATTTTTTTTGGATGAGTGACTAAATCCCAAGCTACCCAGTGCATCTTTCTCACCTCGACCGAACTTCCCCATAAAAAGTTCTTCATAAGTAATTCCAACTTCTCCACGACTTTAACTGGCGCTTTAAAAATAGAGAAAAAAATAGATGGGCAAACTCTCTAAGACCGCTTTAATTAAAACCACACGACCACCAATAGAAAGAGAATTCGCTTTCCACGAAGCCAAGCGATTCTTGAACAACATCACGATCGGGTCCCAGTTTTTAACACGGTTCATATTGGCACCTAAAGGGATACCCAAGTAGTTAAACGAGGAATCACCTTTATTGCAACTCAAACCGAAGCCAACCTAGAAACCTCCACATCTTCCACACCCACACCAAACAAATTAGAATTATGAAAGTTAATTTTCAATCCCGAGCACGCATAAAAAACACAAAGAGTTCTAGCAATCATTCTAATGTTCTCCTCTGACCATTCCCCCATAATCAAAGCGTCCTCCGTATAAAGAAGGTGCGAAATTACTGGGCCCCCCGTTGGGCAGCTTAACCCCCTTTAATCTCGCCAAGACACACACTCTAGAAATAATACAAGAAAAAGCTTCGATAATAATAAAAAAAGAAAGGGTGAAAGTGGGTCACCTTGACGTAAGCCCTTATGGCATTGGAATTCGAAAGTAGGGGATCCATTAACCTGGACAGAGGATCTAGCCGAGACGTGCACCCCTTTCACCCACTTACACCAAAGAGGGGGAAAACCCATCTGATCCATCATCTCTAAAATAAAACCCCAATTGATATTATCATACGCCTTTTCAAAGTCGAATTTGAAGATAAACACTTTTTGCCCTCTTTTTTGCACCACAACCACACCTCGCTCAGAATCAACGGATTGTCAAGAATGGACCTATCACTCAAGAGAGCCAGTTGGGAAGCAAACACCACTTTCCCAATAACCTTTTTTAGACGGTTTGCCAAAATCTTCGAAATAACTTTACTTATAATCCCAATAAGGTTTATCGGACAGTAATCCTTCAAACCTATCGGATCTTTAATCTTTGGAGCAAGTGTAATGAACGAGGAACTGCACCCCCTGTGAATAGATCCAGTATCGAAAAAGTGAGCCATTAAGTCTTTAAGGTCTTCTTCAAAAAGCGACCAAAACTGCTTCAAGAATTTAAAATTAAAGCCATCAGGACCAGGGGCCTTGTCAGCCCCACAATTAAAAACAGCCTCCTTGGTTTCCTTGGCCGAGAACCGCTCTGAAATACTGTTGGCTTACTCCATCGTAAGCCTATTAACCCCCTGACAAGACAGGCCAGGTCTGACAATGTGTTTCTCCGCAAAATGGTCTCTGAAAAAACTATAAATTTCTTTTTTAATTCGCTTTGGGTTCGAGACCCAGACACCCCCAATATATAATCCCGGAATACCAGTTTTTCACTTTCTGTTGTTGATAAGTCTATGGAAGAAAGCAGAATTTTCGTCCCCCTCCACTGCCCACCTACACCATGATTTTTGTTTCAAATCCAAGGCCATCAATCGATCCCTATCGCATATGTTTTTCAGACATTCCTCCTTGATCCAAACCTCCTCGTCATTGAGATCCCTATCCTCACACAAACTGTCCAGAAACTCAAGCTCTTCTTTGTCCCTTAACATTTCCTCCTTTTCTTTATCCATCCATTTTTTTCTCCAACTGATTATAGAATTTTTTTATATGCCTTAATTTTTCCGCCAGTACCACATCTGGCCTCACCCCATTCTTAATAAAAGACCTCGCCGCATTCTCCACCAAATCAACAAAACCTTCCCTATCAAGCGAAGAATTGAAGAACCTGAACGGTTTAGGCCCAAAATTATTCATGTTAGTACCAAGAAACACCGGGCAATGATCCGAATGTAATCTCGGCAGAGCTCTCAAGCACGACTCCGACCAATCCGCAAAAAAGTCTTTACAAACCAAGACTCTATCGATTTTGCTAAGCTTATTGGAGTTCGGGGCTAGGAAAGTGAATTTGCGACCTTTCATACCAAACTCAACCATCCAAGCCAAATCAATGAATTCGTTAAAATTTTTCACACAGGTACTGTTGAAAAGGGAGTTCTTCCTCTCCTTCGGATATCTAACTGCATTAAAATCACCCAGGAGAACCCATTGGCCTGGACCAGAACTGATAGCTTCCAAAATTTTGTTCCATAAAACCTTTTTATCCGAAACTCTTTGCGGGGCATAGATGTTAACTATATTGAGAACCTTGTTACTGCCAACCACCCTCCCATTTAAAAGCATAAAGTTCCTGTTTTTCGAAATCCCCGGGAAACTAAAAAATTGGGGGTCCCAGATACAGACCATACCCCCTGATCTACCAGAAGCTCCAACATACTCCAACGAAAAATTTGAGCCTCCCCAGAATTTAGAAACAAAATCGGATTCTCCCTCTTCCATTTTCTCGGAAACAATATTATCCATCATTGGGACTTGAACCGTCTCATTCCCACCACCGACAAATTCCTTGTTGCCAAAAATGAAAGAACCCAACTCTTTGGTTCCCGGCCCCCTATTCTCGGGAGAGACCCTTTGACTACCAGTCTTTTGAGCTTCCGGTACCTCCCTCGAAGATTTCGGCGATCGCTCAGCAGCTACTGACGGCGACATGTTCTCCCTAGCCTCTTCCACACCCACCTCCGTTAACTTATCTGTATCAACTTCCAGGTCTTCCACGCTGAAGATGCTATCCGGGACCCAATCGCCCAACTCTTCCGAAACCCAAACTTTGAATTTTTTCCCCAACTCAAGGTAATAGATAGGCTAATCCTCTCTCCATCCCCGACTAAGACTCCTACAAGCTCGAACGTGAGATCGTTAACATCCTCAGACACAGAGGACGCGTGGAAAACTTTGCCAAAGATCCTGCCAATGGAATCGTAAACTTCGTTGTCCATCAAGTGCAACAGCACACCTATAATCTTAAGCCATGCAATATGTTCAAACGGTAAGGACTGACATTTCCACACTTCCATCCATGAGAACCACTCTTTAACATTCGGGTTGAGATCTTTAAAAAGTAACATCTCCTCATTGGACTCAAAGATCAGCAACATGAATAAACCACCAACTTATTTAAGCAACACTTTAGTAACATCATCTTCTGATAAGAGCCTATCCAACTTAACGAGAGTCTTTAGATCGCTGGTTCTCACAATCAAGCTTTTTTCCGTCCAGTCACCTACAGGTTTCACAAAACTGGACACCTCCACCAGCTTCTCAATATCCCCCACCTTCTTGGAGTTCCCCGACAATGAGTCTCTATATGTAGTCCCCAAGGGGTTAGGGATAAACGATCTAAAAGATTGAGACTGATTGCCTCCAGACGACCCACCATTAAAACCCTGCTGATTTCCCAAGGGAATTTCCGGTGGACGAGCGGCCTTGTTTTCTGTGGCAAACCTAGCCACATTCACGATAAGTTTGTAGTTTCCCATCTTCGCTCCCTTCATCCTTCCTTCCAAGTCCAAATTATCTCTAACCCCTATAAAGGTAACATACCCAAACCTATTACCCTTATTATCTCTTTTCCTAGCAACATAAACTCCCACCACATCTCCGTAGGAACTGAAAAACTCCCCAATTTCCTTCAAGTTGCTATTCTCCGGTAAGTTAGTTACGAAGAACTTTGTCACTTCATGCACCCTATCACCCATCTTAAAACCTAGGAACTCACCAGGCCAAGGAGACCGAACTATAAGAGGTTAATAAAATTCGAATCAGTCAAGCTGAACTATACGGGATAGCCGCGACCAATCTCAGACCTACTAAGCAATCAAGAACAAGTTCCGGCCAGGGAGAGGAAAACGATTAACACAAGAAAGCAGACTAGGCCCAGGAGACAAAACTATGAGAGGTTAATAGGATTCGAATCAGTTAAGCAGAACTATCCAAGATAGAGCGACCAATCTCAGACCTACTAAGCAATCGAGAACATGTTCCGGCGCCTGTCAATGAAGTAGTGGTTGAGTAAAGAATCTGTAATATATCCGGACACACTAATCAATCAAGCACATAACCAAATAACTAAAGCTGGACAACCTTTTAATTAAATCTGGTACATGTGGACAAGTGTGTTGACATCAACTTTGGAAATTAATTAAATGCTGACACTTTGGAAACTTTAAAGTTAAATGCGGACCACCCTTTCAAAATAAAAACCCGGACACTTCAATTCTCGGATAAAACCAAATCTCGGACAACATTAAAAGCCTTATAACTTTAAAAGTCGGACATTTTAATAATGTTGCTTGGAATTAAATGTAAGCCTGACAATTTTTTAAGTATTTTGACACTTTTTTAAAAAAGCCGGAACAATATATGCGCTTTTAAGCCCTAATGGGCCTTTAAAGTCAGACCACTATATGTAAGTCCTGAACTTGAATAATAACCCAGAACTATAACTAAATTCGGACACGTGAATAACTCAAAATCTAAGTCCGGACTAGGTTTGTATAATTCGGACCAAATATTAAAATCCGGAGTATTCCGTACTTCCTAAACTTGTGTGTTTTTGGCAACACACAAAACAATGACTGCACTGTAATGCGTGTTCACCCACAAATTTAGAAACCCTAATAACCCAAAAAGATGAATGACGGCAGAAACTTTTCAACCAAAAGAAGAAAAAGAACTTGATTTTTGTGTATCAATCTCGAACTGTACAATAAGAGCAAACGCTCTGATACCAATTGTAGGTCCCTATTGCGTGGATCATAATGAGATTGACAATTAAACAAGGGTGCGGAATCCCCTTGACGGATCAAACAAAACACCGAAAACACGAAATATGAAGAACACAATGCAAAATACTATTAAACTAACCTTCTATGATTATCAAAACATTGTCTTTACAATCATTCAAGGTCATACAAGACTCACAGCCAATCTCTGTGTATTCTCTCACAAAATCTCTCAATCATTGCTCTCACTGAATGACTGCAGCTTTTCTCTGACGTCTGGACCTCTCTAGACTGCTACCTAAAACCCTAGTGCACAATGTTTATATACCACACATGCAGACTGCGCTAGTGCCACGGTCATAAATTACATAACCCGGACTAAATACAAAGATAAAACAAAACTCAGACTACAAGTATTGAATAAACTCGGACTGCTTGTAGTTGCCATCAAACTCGGACATCATCATTTCTTGGAAACTCGGATATTAATCTTCATTAAACTCGGATAGGAGTGGTCATCACAAACTCGGACTCTTGATGTCACACCCCGAATTTCCAACCACAAACCCGGTGGGCCTGGTGGGGAGTATCGTGACGTAAGATTGGTATAGTCATAGTCAAATAATCAAAGATAGCACAACGGAAGTCCAAATGTTATAAAATAATAAATTTACAGACAATTGTAATAATAATCCACGGGCGGATCATAAAATGTAAAAAGATCAACAGACTACTAGGCTTATACAAAGGATTTGCAAGGTCCTCTTCTAGCACCACCGAGCAGCTTCCGGCCTATTTAGGTATTTGCACCTGAAAATTAATCTTTTGAAAATACGTCAGTTTTCACTGGTAAATACAATCAACCCAAACATTTTGAAAATATTTCAAAATTGATTTAAGTGCACAAGGCACATGAAAATATTTTAATAACTTGGGACAATTCAAAATGATCTTGCATACAGTTTTACATGTCTGTCAATACATATGGGGCCCGGAATGAAAACCGATACATGATTAACCGACACACCACTTATAAACCCACAAAGGGGTATCCCCGATTAACGGGTAAGAAAAACATTCTATAATAGCATTAAGCATCTGTCGGGTGTATGCCTACACCACGTGCTTGGTCGTGGCCATTAGTAACTTAAATGAGCCAAGGATATCCAGGACATGGTCGCGTTAACCCCCAATGTTTAAGTTATCAGACAAAACATATTAAAACTGGTTATGAAGATTTTGTAGTCACAATCCGACATATGATCCCATACCCGTCCAAATGGTAATAATTTACCTAATCCCAAGCCCGTATAGGGAAAATAAGTTAAGAGTATTTACCTTAGCTAATACTCGTCTTAATACGCAAGGTTTATAAATAGCTCAGCTGTTAATCAAATAACTTAGGTTGGTAGCAATTTACTGGAAGGCTCTAGTCTGGAATGATGGTATAAATAACCAATTAGAATGCTAACGGGTCCTATTTAAGTCGTAGACTTGGGCTGGTTAACTTAAAATATCGAAAACGGCATGATACGCTTAATTAAGCGATGACTCGAATAGGAAGTAGTTTAAACCCAAGAAGTATTAAGACTTGTATAATATGGGTAAATAAATAACATTCTGGAATTTGAAATAAAAATGATAAGGTTTGACCCGTTTCGGTAAAGTTACAAAAAACTAGTTACATAAGCTTAACCGTACACGTATAAGCGTTATCGGGTAACCGGATGAGTCAAGAACAAGTTCTATTTACCAATATACTTTAAATAATTGTAATATCAGTAGGATATCAACTTATATGCCCATTAAGGTTTTTAAAATCAAACTATGCCTTAAAAGGGCGTTTTAGTCATTAAGCGACGTATTAAAGGAACTTGTGTATAAACTGATTTTATGAACTTGATCATTCTGTAAAAATACTATCTTTATTATGTAATATCAGTAAGTCATCAAACAACTGTGAGTTATATGATTTAAGACCAAACTATTCACCATAGGGGCATTTTGGTCATTTCACACATAGTTTGAGAACTTATTTGAAAATCTGAGTTGGGATCATGTAGCTACTATGAAAACATTTTAAATAAGTTATAATATCAGTAGGTATCAAGTTTTGATTGATAGTTATGGTTTAAATCCATATTATGCGCCAAAAGGGCGTTTCGGTCATTATATGACGTAATTTTCGATCTTATATAAAAAATGAAGTTATGAACAGGTTCATAGTGTCAAAATATGTTATTTAATATAACATAACAGTAGGTAATTATTTTTGTATCAAAATTATGGTTTAAAACCATGTTATGTGCCAAAAGGGCATTTACGTCATATTAGTACATAATTCAAAAACTTGTACAGAAACTCAGGTTATGAACTGATTTGATATTCCAAAATATTTTAATTATGATATTATATCAGAAGATAACAAGTTTGATATGATAAATTATGTTTAAAACCATTCTAGGTGCCGAAAGGGCACTTTGGTCAATTTAAAACGTAATTAACGACCATATATGTAAACTCTGTTTATGATCAGTTTAATAACATCAAAATATGTTAATTACATTAACATATCAGTAGGTAAGTCATTTGCAAGTTCGTTAATGATTAAAACCGTATTTATTGTAAAAAGGGCATTTTGGTCAAAGTTGGCATAATATATAGAAACTTGCATAAACTCAGAATCTGATTATAATCGTGTATAAAACCTCAGATGGTTATGCTACTTTAAATTACGATAATAAAGCAACCTTAAATCCGTAGCAAACTAATTTAATCGGGTCAGAATCGAAAGTCAAAGGAGAAGTCAAACTTCGCGACTTTTGGTTGCGAACCGACCTTAAAACTGGAATTGACGAGCCGATCATGTTCCCACATGTTCTAATAATTATTACCAACTTGTTTAATTGTCAAAACATATTTTAGAACATTTATAAACTTGGATTATAACATTTATAAAATCAGACCCCCGTATGACTTTTTTAAACAATAAAACTTTGACTCGTCAATTGAACCAGTAAAAATGATTTTTAGGAGGTGCCCTTTTGAGGGATTAGCACCTACCTAATTACAATCACGTAGCCATGTTCGTCTCGAACAATGGCTGGACCATAAAGGTCTAAACTGAAAGTCAAAGCAATTATTGAAATTGCTTGACTATTGGCTTTAAAAGCCTAATAAACGAAAATGTAAATGAAGGGAGCACTTACAAGTGATCCTCGGATGATAAAAGAACTGATTAGGAAGCCCGTATAGCTCAGGAACCTCCAGAAGTGAAGAGAGGAGTGAAAACAAGAAGGTGCTAGTTGGAATGCTCAAAACTTCCTAAGTAACTCATACTTGGAAAAATTTCAAACAACTTGGACAGAATAAACACGATTTCCCACACGGAAACCCACACTTAGACAAACTGAGCAAGACCGATTTTTATTAAAAAGACTTATTTTATAAATTACCTCGCCAGATTTTTTAACCCGTTTTCAAAATTGTAAATACCCATTTGAGTATCTTTAAAAATATTAAGCCCACACATGGAAATAAGAACTAAAATCTTTTTGTACTTTTTAAAATTTATATTAAACACAACGAAAATATTTTTATATTTTTCAATATATGAAACGGAAAGAATATTTACAAAAATGTGAAGTAAATATTTACAAGCAACGTCTTTTTGTGAAAACGCGGACAACAAGATCATATCGGCTTATCTGTCAAAGTCTATCACAGTTAGTATCCATTTAACGATTTAAGCACATAGAATAATAATGACAGTTCAAGATGTTTAACGATATACTTGTCACTTAAGCTTTAACACGTATTCGAACACTATTTTCGAGATATGCATTTAAGTGTATTCATAACTGATATAACTGTGTTCCCCACCTCAGAATATACTCTCGTATCAAAACTACCAAAAATTACATCTTACAGGTGAATATATCCAAATATTATTTGTATCTTGCTAAAATTGCGAAACCTTGAGAGCTCGGGTTAGTGCCACCGCACCGACAGAGAGATGAAGGCTCGAATTTAAGGTGGTGTACCAACAGTTTAGTAACATTATCTGCACTTTGGCGTATTTTAATATTATGTACCCTCTGGTAACATATATATTTATTCGTTCACCCGGTGGTGACAAATTTTAGAACAGATCATCAAGTGATGATTGTTAGGCAGAAAAGAAATCCACCTGGGGGTTTGCGCACAAACGAAACGCTTAGCAAAGTATTATACGAGGTCTAGGCCATTGCCGATGCAAAATCAAAAGACCAAGTATAATACCCGAGATAATAATCAGATATAAAGACCTAGTATCTCAGAATTTTGGTAATCTCTCAAACGAAATTACGCTACTAAGACAATATATCCGAGAGATGTTACGCACAAGTTACATAGTTCGTTATCTTTATATACCAAAAATAGGTTCTTATTAATGCGTAAAACCTATCGTTACAACATATAATGAAGCTATCAACAGTTAAAGTTTTAATTTTGTAAGATACAATGTAAACGATCCAACTGCCGATGCACTATCATTTCTACTCACAATCAACGCGCTCTCAATTTTTCATTTTCTAATGTTTTTGGATTTTTATAAAAATATTCTACAACTAAGTAAAATCTTTTTGGATTTTTAAGTTTAACGAAAGGCAGTAAACTATACAAAAGAAATGAAAAACAAAGTTTCCATGAGGGCTTATACAACCATCCTGCTCAGGGTTTATCATCCAGATCATTCGGACTTGATTCTCAAATCTCGTCCGATCAAATGTCTTCGTAAATAGGTCCGCATAGTTTTCTAAGGTGTCACCTCTAACTACATCAATCAAACTTTTTTTAGCATAATCACCAATAAAGTAATGTCTAACATCGATATGTTTTGTGCGTGTGTGGTGTACTGGGTCAATTTTTATTGATATAGACGAATTATTATCTACCATGATGGGAGTTTGTGTATAATTCAAACCTTAATCCTGCAATTGATGTTGTATCCACAAGACTTGAGCACAACAGCTCGAAGCAGAGATGTATTCTGCTTCACATGTGGACAACGACACTGAAAGCTGCTTTTTGCATTGCTATGATATCAGATGGCTCCCAAGCAGTTGAGCACCACCAGAGGTTGATTTCCTGTTGATTGGACATCCACCAAAGTCCGCATCCTCATATGTTGTCAAGTATAGGCCTCCCTCAACTAGATACCACAATCCAAGCCTTGGTTTGCCTTTCAGATAACAGAAAATCCGTTTGACGACTTTCAAATGCGATTCTTTCAGAGTAGCTTGGTACCTAGCACATAAACAGACAGAGAACATTATGTCGGGTCGAGATGATGTAAGATACATTAAAGAACTAATCATTGCATGATAAACCGAAGGATCCACTTAAGGATCTTTCTCCTTTTCATCCGACAGCTTATGATTGGTAGGCAACGAAGTTTCATAATGTAGACTGTCTTCCATGGTGAATCACTTCAGGATCTCGTGAACGTACTTCGTCTGATGAATGTATTTCTTCTTGATCCACTTGCAACCCGAGGAAAAACTTCAGCTCACCCATTGCATTAATCTCAAACTTCGATTTCATAACCTGTTCGAATTCCCAACAAAGCTCTTCATTTGAAGAACCAAAAATAATGCCATCAACATATATCTGCAAGATCAAGCAATCTCCCCCTTTCTTCAAGATGAAGAGTGTGGAATCTATTGTACCTCGAGTGAATCTGTTTGCTAACAAATGCTTGAGAGCGTCTCATACCAGGCACGTGGAGCCTGATGGAGACCATATAAAGCTTTGGCCAGCAAGTAAACTTTGTTTGACGGGTCTGCAGCATCAAAACCCGATGGCTGTGATACATACAAAGTTTCTTACAACTTCCCGTAAAGGAATGCACTTTTGACGTCTAACTGATAGACATTGATGCACATGTGAGCTACAAAAGCTAGAAATAGACGGATTGCTTCAAGTCGAGCCACTGGGGCATAAACCTCCGTGTAGTTGATCCCTTCCTCCTGATTGAACCGTTGCACCACCAAATGAGCCTTATTCCTGACGACTATGCCTTTATCGTCCTTTTTACATTTAAAGACCCATTTTGTGTTAATTGTGTGTTGGCCCTTCGGAATATCTACCAAGTTCCAAACCTTCAACTTGTCAAACTGAGCCAATTCTTCATGCATCGCCTCACACCATGAGTTGTCTTTCAGCGCCATATGATAGTTTTTCGGCTCTATCTGCGAAATAAAGCATTCGTGCAGGCTTAAGATGTAGATCTCTTGCTTTTTGATTTATGTAAACAAAGACCGCACATCATTAAGACTTCTGCTCCGAGTCAATATTCTTCCACGCGGATCTCTGATAAGGTTATTGAAAGGATGATTCCTATTGGTCCGACTGACACGAACGGCTGGAACTTGCAGATTAGTACCCAAATTTAACTAGATCTCCCCCTCAGCAGATGCACTAGCAGACGCTTCAACATTTCCAAATGACGTATCGGCAATTTTTTGTTTGAGCAACTTCAACATCATTATGGGAATCGCTCGAATCTGCATCATTGAAGGTTTGAGTGGCAACGACATCATTGACATTTGACGTGCTGGAAACATTAACTCCTGAATCAGCATTTGAAGAGACATTTGTTGGAATGCTAGTACGCCAACCAACATCCACTTCATCTTTGTCGATCAGGTGTGTATATACCAATTCTGTCTGATCACCTGTTATCTCAGGTAAAGCAAAACAATCAAACAATTTGTTGTATTGGTAACTAGTTTTAGGACCGAACTCAGATGGTGGTGGATCGTAACTCAAAGGAGTTATATCAAAAACGACTTCCACCGTCCGTTTCTTAACATTGTATACTCATTTGTTCGGAGAGCCTAGATCGTAACTTAGGAAGAAACCGATTTCTCGGATCTCCCCAAACTTTGAAGTATCCTTTGTCTGTCAGATAACGCACTTAATCCCAAAAGGATGGAAACCGTGCAAATTTGGTTTCTTTTTCTCAAGAAGTTCATAAAAAGTTTTATCTTCCAGTTTTAATATAAGCACACAATTAAGCACATAGCATGTTGTGTTTACAGCTTCAGCCCAAAAGAACACATGCAATTTAGATTCTCAGAGAAGGGTTCGTGCAGCCTCGATAAGGGTCCTATTCTTCCTTTCAGAAACTTCAATTTGTTGAGAAACATACAGAGCACTGAACTAATGAACAATACCCATATCACGACATAACTCATCCATATATTTATTTTTAAAGTCAGTTCTGATAGCACTTCTGATTCTTTTGATGGGTAATGAGTAATTTTTCTCTAATTGTTTACTTAAATCTTTCAAAGTGCCGAAAGTTTGATCTTTAGATTTTAAGAAAAATACCCACGAATATCTTGAAACATCATCTGTGACAACCAAACAGTAAGACATACCACCAATGCTGGTTACATGAATCGGACCAAACAGATCCATGTGAAGCAGCTCTAGTGGTTGTTGGATAGAGTTTATGCGCTTAGGCTGAGGTTTGCGTTTAATTTTCCCTTTTCACAGAATACACATTTACTATGCATGTTAAAACTACGTAAAGGAACACCCAACACCAAGTTGTTCTTTATCAAGTGATATATTTTACATAGATGCACATGGCCCATTCTTCGATGCCAAAGGAAAGATTGACCTTCTATTGCCTTTGAAAACAGACACGTCGCCAGACCAGAGGAATTCACAACTGGACGCATGTCCATCACGTAAGTGTTGTTCACTCTTGGTGCTCTCATCACGATCCAATCTTCTGGTACTACAAATCCCGGCTTAAGAACGAAACAAGCCTTATCCATGAAATGCATTGTATACTTGTTATCACAGATCTGAGATAATGACAACAAGTTATGCTTCAGTTCTTCAACATAGTTCACCTTGTACAAGGTGATCTTGTCGTTTGACACAGAACCTTCACCCATGATGTAACCACCCTTTTCACTCGCGAAATTAACATAACCACCTCGGATAGATTTTACATTTGTTAACAATTCCTTGTTTCCCGTCATATGCCTGGAACAACCACTATCGATATACCAAATATACATAGCCCACTTCAGCTGTTCATGCATTCTCAAATAGGAAATTAGTGAGAATGGGGGACCCAAGCCGTTACGGTCTTGGGTCGTCCAAATTAATCAACAAATGAAAATTCCTTGAAATAACCATCTCCATTGTGTCTAACTTTTCCACCTCGGTAATTGTTAGAATGTCCACCCACAAATCGAGGATTGTGCGGAGTTTGAGAATGGTTATTATACCCAGAATTTCCACCAAAACGATTACCATAGTTTTGATATCCAAAGTTTTGACTATTTTGAGGTCTAAAACTTCTATTAAACCTTGGTTGTTCGTTATCATGAAAGACATTTCGTTGTTCATATCCCGAATGTTGTCTTTGACCGTGGAATCTGGTCGGTGACATGTTTCGGTTGTCAACATAACGATTTTAAGCATGAGGTCTAACGTTGTGGTTGTAAGAACCTCTAGGGTGATGATCTTACTCTTGTGGTCGGAAAATTAGTTGAGTTAGTCATCGAGCAGGGGTTTTCTGACGACTCTCACATTTTGTAGAAGAACTTTTCGATCCACGATCTGAACAACGACCGCTGCCATTATCCGAAAGGTCGATTTCTTGATCCTTTTCTTGTTGATTTTTAGGTTCATTTTGTGGTTTGGTGACAAAAGGTTTATCAAGATCAGGATCAACACGGCTCTTTCCATTGTCGTTCGGACAATTCGCAGCTAAATGTCCTTTCAATCAACATTTATAGCATCATCGTTTATTAACCTTTTTCATTCTTTTCTTGTTGATCATCTTCACACTGACTGCTGGAGGACGAGGATGCTTCATTTGAGCCTTTTACCCTTTGTTTCACAAAATCAGAATTTGAACTCTTTTCAATCTTTCAATTTCATTATTAAAAGTTTCGCCTTTCACAAATTTTGTTTTTGTAATGCTTTTAACATTCCTTTTACCATTGTTGTTAGGCTTTGACTTTTTTTGAACATTTTGAACTTGATTTAGAGCTTCTAAAATTTTTGAGTTAATTAAATCTTCAATTTTGCCCAAATCAATTTCATTAGCTCTAGCATCACTCTATCTCATTTGTTCTAAACCCGATTCAGCTTCAGATTCAGACTCTTGCTCACTTAAAGGATCAACAGTTAGTGGAGCAGTTGGAGTGAAAATTTCAATTTCATGATCAATTCAGGGTGTCGATGTGTAGTTGTGGTTAACAGGTGGTGGAACCTTTTTGTAACCAACACCATACATCTCATCTTCCGAATCTTTGAGACGAAGACTGTTTATACAAAAATTCATCACTTCTGATGAAGTTTCGAGTTTCTCATGTTTTCATTGCAGATCTAGAATCAAGTTATCTCTGACTGAAATTATTTTGTTCTTCTCTAAAATAGTGTTTCGACAAATTTCAAGTTCAGACTTTAAATCTTGATTCTTTACTATCGCTTGAGCCAGACGTCTGTCAAACTCAGAGATGTCCTCTTTCAAGGTAATCACCCTACTTCTATGTTCCTTGTCAGCACTAGAAAGTGCGATAATTAACTCTCTAGAGATCACCATATCAGTAATGAAATTACTGTTATGGAGAGCGTATCTGTCACACATAGCAACAAAATCTACGCATCTAGCACATCTTTTATCAGAAGGTTTAGATTGTACCTCGATATTAGCCATGAAAGCTTGATCTGAGCTTCCTACTTTTCCTACAAATTCTTTGTCATTTCTTCATCAGCAAAATGTTGCATTTCTTTGTTAGTGATCTTGAACTCAAACCGATCACTTTCATCTTTCTTTTCTTCTTTCTTTCTATTTTCCTCTTCCTCATTCTCTTTTCTCATGTTTTCCTCAGCTTCATTGATTTTATCCATTTCCAGATTTTAACTTAGAGCTTCCGCCACCACAGTTAATTCTTCCACATTCGTTTTTCGAACATATCTCCAAACCCCTCTTCAACGATCTCTGCAATGAACGCATGTGAGACAATAGCAGTAGCTGTTTCTTCCATTACAACGCCCCAATCGTGTGGCTCATTATTGGCTTAAAGGGATTGTACAATGAATACGTTGTGTGGAGTAGGAGTAAGATTTATTAGATGAGATTGTTGTAGAAGTTGTATTGGATGGAGCTGGACTGTTGTTGTTAGATCTTGCTGACCATCCTTGACCATTGTTGCCTTCTCTATTTTGTCTTTCTCTCTACGGTTTATGGCATTCTCTTACATAACGACCATAGATACCAAAGTTGTAGCATTTTACCTTGGGCATATCAATTCCAATACGGGTCTTTATGTTTCCACCAATGAAACTCTTCCCAGTTTTCTGAAGATATTTCTATGCTCTTCTGACTAATAAAGCCATATTTAATTGTAAATCTAGCTCTTCCATTTCATCTTGATTAGTTTGGTTATGATCTTCATCGAGACTCGATGGTTCAAGTAATTTTCCAAGCGCAAAGTTTTCAAATGTCGTCATGAACGATGCTAGCAGTCCCATGTTTTCTTCTACGAGTTTTAGACAATGTGAATCAATTTTAGGAACATTCAAGCTTTGTGCACTCGATCTAGCACTAGCATTTGAAGACGAAGTTCCATGGGATGTATGAGTTCCACCAGCAACACTTCTCCTATTGCTACAGACAAAGGAACTTTGATTTATAAAATCCCCTTGAGAAGTTTCTTTTGAAAGAAGAGCAACACCCGCACTGCTTCCGTTTTTAATTTGTTTTGCTTGATACAAAGCAGGGTCTTGAATGTCACACCCCCAAATTCCACAGGCGGAGTATCACCGCAGGGAGCGTGACATGACCAGGATCAAGCCACCAACCATATTGAATTATGTATTTAAGTAAATGTAAAACCAACCACAATATAATTGGTGTCCAAAACAAATCAACTAAGTTCAAGTTATCAGCGGAAGCATAAAGTTTAAAACCAAAATATAAGTTTAAAAGTTCAAATGTTTAACATGGAACTCAACAGTCCATGTCCCACAACGACCCTGTCCTCCTGTGCAAGCTCCATCTAAGCACCTAACGACCTGCAAGGCATATAGTAACGAATCAACAACAAAGTTGAGCGAGTTCACAATTGGGTGTTCATTTTAAGTTGTTTCAAAAACATAGGTTTCCTTTAGCTGGCTTACTTGCCGTGGGGGTTACCCCATTGTTGAAAAACATAATTAACCCTTTCCTTTTAACTCTGGCTCTCAGCCGTGGGGGGCTACCCCATGAATTTCCCACTAGACCCGTTACCATATCAACTACTGACTGAAGTAAGTTGGTGCCCTAGCGTTAATGTCTATCATCATTGACGTGCCCAGATCCATTAGTCCACACCCGTCCTCTGCGGCACGGTGTGAGGCTTGTCAAACCTAATAGCGCTATTTAACTAATGACCCGCTCGCCATTGGCCCGACGATTAAGTCGATATAAAAATGAGGGACTTCATGATAGAGATTTTGGTCTAGTAACAATGTTTTCACCCTTTAATAAAGAGGATGTGGTACGTGTTCCAAACTAGGAGGTCACGCAGTTTCCGATTTAATCCTTTACCCATTCCCAACCACCGGGAATCCCATGCCTTGTAGAAAGTGTGAACTCACCTTAGGTTAGCTCGGCAGATACACAAGAAGGTCACTTGAGCTATATGTGGTCAACCAATTCCTAACATGGTTACCATACAAGTCAGGTCTAGGTTCAAGTAGTACATGTAGGTTTACACATAAACTAACATAACGATCATGGCAAACACGTAGAATACCTTTAACACCTTAACAGTTGAATACCCCTAATACCCAAACTTGTGTGACTCAGATGATTGGGCCGTTGAGCTTGCGTGAGCCCAATCATTTTGTGCGATCCAATATTAAAGCCCAATACATCCGGCCCAACCAGTTGTGCGTCCAGTACAATCTTGTGCGACTCACAACGGGTTGTGCGATCCAATGCAAACCCGGCCCAAAACATGCAGCCCAAAACTATACGACCCAAACAATTAAACGGATAATCAACTTGTGCGATCCAATTAATCTTGTGCGATTACAAGTGGCTTGTGCGACTGGAACCTACTTGTGCGACTGAGTTTTGGACTTTAAGGCCCAACACCATAATAGAGTCCAAACAGTTGTGTGTGGCCCAACACTTGTGCGATCGGCACTGCCTTGTGCGATCCACATGTCTTGTACGATCATGCAAGTTCCAATTGTACTGTGTGCTCTAATCGATTGTACCTAGCTTGTGCGATTTAATGTGTGAGACTAAAGCTTGTGCGATTGCACTTGTGCGATCAGGTTTGTTATCCGCAATTCATGGAAATTAGTTACACCATTATTTGCAAATCAATTCTAACAGTTTCCTAATTTGCATCCATCAATCAAAACCATTCAACAGTTTCGAATCATGCTAATCATCGATCAAACCAAACATTTACTAATTAATTCTTATGAACCCTTATATCATAACACCCATCATCATCAACATCAAACCAAACGGTGAGGTTAACACCAAAAATCCTTAATTCATCATGCAACAACTCTTGACAAACATTCTACTTCGGATTGTCTAAATCAACGATTTACATACCAGCATGAAATCTAAGCCATGAACATCAACCAATTCCTATCATTTACTATCATAATCAATCTCATGAATCCATATCATCAACGATTATATTAACAAAAACCCTAGATCATCATACAAGACCATAGCATCACAACATCAGTTATCATACAAATAAATAATGACAAAACACTAACCGGTTAAGAGGTAGAACAAGGATGGTCCGAATCAAGAAAGCTTCGAGAGAAGGAGGGGATGTTACTGCCCTCGAGTTTGAGAGGAAGAGTGAGAGAGATTTAGGGTTTGCTAAACTTTGTGTGTTTCAGTGAAGTGTGGGATTTATACTAACACCCTAGGTGTTATTCAAACTAAGAGAGTGGGCCGAACCCTTCGTGGGTTGCCCATGGGTTTCGAGTACAAAGAGTGTGGCCCGAATGGCCTTGTGCGAATGGACATAAATGGTATACATACATTACCCATAATCACATAACATAATAAACATCCCATTAAAACCACGTATCACGTAATCATATATTGTTCAAACAAGTTACATCAATGTACAACGAAAGGTTTAAAATACGAGTTGTCACATCATCCCCAAGTTGAATGAAATTTCGTCCCGAAATTTAGCACGCAGTTACTGAGGAAGCTAGTTAGGTTGCATGGTTTCCTGGTTTTCCTGGGGTGTCACATCCTTCCCCCGTTGGTTTGGAATTTCGTCCCGAAATTCCGCAGTAGCTTCAGCCTCAGTAGTGGTTTCACTTTTCTCGAACAACTGGGGATACTTGTCTTTCATTTGGTCTTCTCGTTCCCAGGTAAACTCTGGGCCACGACGGGAGTTCCAATGAACTCGAACAATGGGTATCCTGGTACGTTTGAGAACCTTAACGTCTTGGTCGGTAATCTCTACTGGTTCCTCAACAAATCGCAACTGATCATCGATGGTGAGTTCCTTGAGAGGAACTATGATGGTTTCTTCTGACAGACACTTCTTCATATTCAACACATGGAATACGTTGTGAACTCCGCTGAGTTCTTCAGGTAGACTCAATTTGTAGGCCACCTTGCTTATTTTCTCAATGATTTCGAAAGGTCCAACATAGCGTGGATTCAGCTTGCCTCACATGCCAAAGCGAACTACACCTTTCCAAGGTGAGACTTTAAGTAGCACTCGATCCCCAACCTGGAACTCGAGTGGTTTCCTGCGTTTATCAGCATAGCTTTTCTGACGGTCACGAGCTGCCGCCATTCTTTGTCGTATTTGGGCAATCTTTTCTTTCGTGCCGATGATGAGTTCTGGGCCAGTAATTTGGCTGTCACCAACTTCTGCCCAGCATAGGGGTGATCGACATTTCCGTCCATACAAGGCCTCAAATGGGGTAGCCTGGATGCTAGTGTGGTAGTTGTTGTTATATGAGAACTCCACCAAAGGTAGATGTTTTTCCCAGCCATTACCAAAGTCGATAACACATGCTCGGAGCATGTCTTCAAGGGTTTGGATGGTGCGTTCAGATTGCCCATCCATTTGCGGATGATATGCTGTGCTCATGTCTAATCGAGAGCCAAAGGATTTGTGCATTGCTTGCCATAGCTCAGAGGTGAAACGTGAATCACGATCGGAAATGATTGAGGTTGGCACCCCGTGCCTCGAAACTACTTCCTTCAGGTAGACATATGCTAGAGTGGAAAACTTATCTATTTCTTTGATAGTGAGGAAGTGTGCAGACTTGGTTAGTCGATCCACTATCACCCAAATGGTATCATTTCCCCGTTGAGATCTAGGTAAACCAGTAACGAAGTCCATGGAAATTTGCTCCCATTTCCATGTCGGGATCTCTGGTTGTTGGAGCAGGCCTGATGGCTTATGGTATTCGACCTTGACCCTAGCACAAGTCAAACATTTACTAACATAGGTCGCTATGTTAGCTTTCATGTGGGGCCACCAGTACGTAGTTTTGAGATCGTGGTACATCTTATCAGAACCAGGATGTACCGAGTAACGAGACTTGTGTGCTTCATCCATCACAAGCTCACGTAAATTACCATAAAATGGAACCCAGATGTGTCCCGACAAGTAGTAAGCACCGTCTTCCCTTAGTTTTAACTGTTTCTTCAATCCTCGTAGGGACTCGGCCCTAATGTTCTCTTCTTTCAATGCTTTGGCCTGAGAATCACAAATTTGGGCAGGAAGACTAGAGTGAATGGTGAGTTGTAACGCACGTACACGCTTAGGCTTGGTTTCTTTTCGACTGAAGGCGTCTGCCACGACATTGGCTTTGCCTGGATGATACTTGATCGCGCATTCATAGTCGTTAAGAAGTTCAACCCATCGACGTTGTCGCATGTTCAACTCCTTCTGATCGAAGATAGCTGGAGACTCTTGTGATCGGTGTAAATGGTGCACTTGGTACCGTACAAGTAATGTCTCCATATCTTAAGAGCAAACACCACTGATCCTAACTCCAAGTCGTGAGTAGTGTAGTTCCTTTCGTGAACTTTAAGTTGGCGTGATGCGTAAGCAATGACTTTCTCACGTTGCATCAACACACAACCAAGACCATGAATTGACGCGTCACAATAAACCACAAAATCGTCTGTGCCCTAAGGCAATGAGAGAATATGTACGCTACAAAGCTTCAACTTCAGCTGCTGAAATGCGGATTCCTGAGCATCACCCCAACGGTAGGTGACACCCTTCTGAGTAAGAATAGTAAGAGGCTGCGCAATCTTCGAGAAATCGTTGATAAACCTTCTATAGTAACCCGCCAAACCCAAGAATTGACGGATTTAAGTTGGTGTTCGAGGTGCAGGCCAATTCTTGATTGAGTCAATCTTGGATGGATCAACATGAATCCCATCCTCATTCACCACATGGCCTAGGAAATGGACTTCGCGAAGCCAGAAGTCGCACTTCAAAAACTTTGCATACAGCTGTTCTGCTCGAAGAAGTTCCAGAATGAGACGTAGATGTTGCTCGTGTTCCTCCTGACTCTTGGAATAGATCAGGACGTCATCGATGAAAACAATAACAAACTTATCCAAATAAGGTTTGCACACTCGGTTCATAAGATCCATGAAGACCGCAGGTGCGTTTGTCAACCCAAAAGGCATGACCAGAAACTCGTAGTGCCCGTAACGAGTCCTGAATGCTGTTTTGGAGATGTCCTCATCTCGGACTCTCAGCTGATGATAGCCCGATCTCAGATCAATCTTTGAGTAGTAGCTCAACCCTTGCAACTGGTCGAACAGGTAATCTATACGCGGAAGAGGATAACAATTCTTCACGGTCACCTTGTTGAACTCGCGATAGTCTATGCACATTCGAAAGGTACCGTCTTTCTTGTTTACAAACAAGACTGGAGCTCCCCAGGGCGAAAAGCTAGGATGGATGAAACCCTTGTCCAAAAGAAGTTGAAGTTGAGAGGACAATTCCTCTAGTTCTGATGGGGCTAAAAGATAAGGTACACGAGCTATGGGCACTACTCCAGGAGCTAGGTAGATTTGAAACTCGACTTGATGATGAGGCGGAAGACCAGGTAATTCCTCAGGGAATACCTCAGGGAAGTCGCATACAATCGGGATATCTTCAATCTTCTTTTCCTTCGTTGAGGTGTCAGTAACGAGAGCCAGAATAGCAGTGTGGCCCTTACGCAAACACTTCTGGGCCTTAAGAAAAGAGATGATGCCCATGACAGCACCACTCTTATGACCATGAATAACGAGAGGTTCCTCACCAGAACGAGGAATACGGACGATTTTCTCCTTGCAAAGAATCTCCGCTCGATGTTGAGATAACCAATCCATCCCAATGACGACGTCGAAACTACTAAGAACGATGGGGATGAGATTGATAGAGAAGGTCTGGCCAGCGAGTGAGAGATTACAACCCTTAACTATGTGCGTGGCCTCAAGGTTTTTACCATTAGTTAGTTCTACAACATGCCTGGTGTTTAAGGGAAGTGAGGTACGCTTAAGCATCTGACTAACTTTTAGGGACACATAACTAGTATCGGCACCCAAATCAAATAAAACAGAAACAAAGAAATCATCCAGTAGGAACTTACCCGTCACAACGTTGGGATCGTTCCTAGCATCACCCTGACCAATCACAAAAGCACGTCCCCTGGCACCATTGCCATCATTGTTACCCCCGTTATTATTTTTGTTTCCTTGGTTGTTGTTCTGGTTCTGGTTCAGTTGGGGGCAGTCTCTTTTGAAGTGGCCTTCAGCACCACATTGAAAACACCCTTTGTTGTTACCCCTCTGTTGTTGTTGCTGCTGCTGGTTCTGTGGAGTCTGCTATTGTTGCTGTCGTCGCTGATTCGCAGGATAGGGGCTCCTGCAATCCTTGGCCGCATGACCATGTTTGTTACATCTGTGATAGTTGCCCTTAGTGCACGGTCTGCTGTGGTGAAAGCCACAACGATTGCATTTGGGGTGGTTTCCCTTGTATCCACTCTGACCTTGACTACCAGAGGTTTGTTGACCAGGGCTCTTGTAGTCGTCAGTCTTTATCTGCTACGACTGAACAGAAGTTGAACCCTTGCTGGAATTTCCATCCCATTTGCGCTTGGTGTTGCTAGGAGCATCAGATGTAGTGGTAGCACTAATACGCTTTAGCAGTCTGTTCTGCTCAACTGCCTGATCAGTGAGACGGTGGGATAGTCGAATGACCTGCTGAATCATGAGAAGGTTAGCCGAAGTCACCATATTCTGAATTTCTGGCACTAAACCCTTGATGTAAAGCTCGATACGTTTGCAAGGAGGGTCCACCATAGTAGGACACAAAGCAGCTAGTTCGTTTGACCTCTTGGTATACGCCTCAATCTCAGACCCCGTCATCTTCAAGTCGTAAAACTCCACTTCCAGCTTGTGAATGTCGTCACGATGACAATACTTTTCCTTGATCAAATCTTTAAAGTTGTTCCACGGGGTAGCATTAGCAGCTGCCAACCCTAGCATTTGAACCTGAGCGTTCCACCATGTGAGCGCAACACCTTCAAGAGTACCCGTAGCAAACTTCACCCTACTAGCAACGGGGCATTCACACATTTCAAAGATAGATTCGATCTTCTCGAACCAATGGAGGAGGCCTACAGCTCCTTCTATACCACTGATGGTACTAGGTCGACAGTCCATAAAGGTCTTGAACGTACACACGGGAGGCTGAGCGTGTTGACCTGTCGCGCGAGAAAAGAAAGACAAGGTTAAGCACGGGAGTTGGTTCGCGAGAATAGGATCTAAACATCCTAGGATAGGTCGTAATGGCAGGTTATACCTCCTGCTTGAGCTGCTGCGAGTGCCTCATCAACTCGTTCATTGATTAGAGCCGTCGGCTGGGATTGAGTCAAGTTCAGGCATCTACTCATGATCTTCACATAGAAGTAAACACAAGTGAGAATGGTGTCGCGAAAGTGCGAAAGTATGGAATGACAGAAGACAGTAAGCACACAGGGTTCGAGCAACAGTTGTTACACTAACTAAGCATGCCATGATCAATGCACCACTTAAACTAACAGACAGGAAATACAATTATAAACCATATCACCTATTGTGTTGAGTCTTGCACGTGGAGCGAAGCGTCGTTGTGGATCGTTGAGCATGGCACTGGTTATAGTCTGGTTTTGTCAAAAAGCTTTTCCCTTTTTAAAACCAAGTTCACTATAACCAATGGCTCTTATACCAATCTGTCACACCCCCAAATTCCACAGCCGGAGTATCACCGCAGGGAGCGTGACATGACCAGGATCAAGCCACCAACCATATTGAATTATGTATTTAAGTAAATGTAAAACCAACCACAATATAATTGGTGTCCAAAATAAATCAACTAAGTTCAAGTTATCAGCGGAAGCATAAAGTTTAAAACCAAAATATAACTTTAAAAGTTTAAATGTTTAACATGGAACTCAACAGTCCATGTCCCACAACGACCCTGTCCTCCTGTGCAAGCTCCATCTAAGCACCTAACGACCTGCAAGGCATATAGTAACGAATCAACAACAAAGTTGAGCGAGTTCACAATTGGGTGTTCATTTTAAGTTGTTTCAAAAACATAGGTTTCCTTTAGCTGGCTTACTTGCCGTGGGGGTTACCCCATTGTTGAAAAACATAATTAACCCTTTCCTTTTAACTCTGGCTCCCAGCCGTGGGGGCTACCCCATGAATTTCCCACTAGACCTGTTACCATATCGACTACTGACTGAAGAAAGTTGCTGCCCTAGCGTCAATGTCTATCATCATTGACGTGCCCAGATCCATTAGCCCACGCCCGTCCTCTAAGGAACGGTGTGAGGCTTGTCAAACCTAATAGCGCTATTTAACTAATGACCCGCTCGCCATTGGCCCGGCGATTAAGTCGATATAAAAATGAGGGACTTCATGATAGAGATTTTGGTCTAGTAATAATGTTATCACCCTTCAATAAAGAGGATGTGGTACGTGTTCCAAACTAGGAGGTCACGCAGTTTCCGATTTAATACTTTACCCATTCCCAACCACCGGGAATCCCATGCCTTGAAGAAAGTGTGAACTCACCTTAGGTTAGCTCGGCAGATACACAAGAAGGTCACTTGAGCTATATGTGGTCAACCAATTCCTAACATGGTTACCATACAAGTCAGGTCTAGGTTCAAGTAGTGCACGTAGGTTTACACATAAACTAACATAACGACCATGGCAAACACGTAGAATACATTTAACACATTAACAGTTGAATACCCCTAATACCCAAACTTGTGCGACTCAGATGATTGGGCCGTTGAGCTTGCGTGAGCCCAATCATCTTGTGCGATCCAATATTAAAGCCCAATACATCCGGCCCAACCTGTTGTGCGTCCAGCACAATCTTGTGCGACTCACAACGGGTTGTGCGATCCAATGCAAACCCGGCCCAAAACATGCAGCCCAAAACTATACAGCCCAAACAATTAAACGGATAATCAACTTGTGCGCTCCAATTAATCTTGTGCGATTACAAGTGGCTTGTGCGACTGGAAACTACTTGTGCGACTGAGTTTTGGACTTTAAGGCCCAACACCATAATAGAGTCCAAACAGTTGTGTGTGGCCCAAGACTTGTGCGATCGGCACTGCCTTGTGCGATCCACATGTCTTGTGCGATCATGTAAGTTCCAATTGTACTGTGTGCTCTAATCGATTGTACCTAGCTTGTACGATTTAATTTGTGAGACTAAAGCTTGTGCGATTGCACTTGTGCGATTGCGCTTGTGCGATCAGGTTTGTTATCCGCAATTCATGGAAATTAGTTACACCATTATTTGCAAATCAATTCTAACAGTTTCCTACTTTGCATCCATCAATCAAAACGATTCAACAGTTTCCAATCATGCTAATCATCGATCAAACCAAACATTTACTAATTAATTCTTATGAACCCTAATATCATAACACCCATCATCATCAACATCGAACCAAATAGTGAGGTTAACACCAAAAATCCTTAATTCAACATGCAATAACTCTTGACAAACATACTAATTCGGATTGTCTAAATCAACGATTTACATACCAGCATGAAATCTAAGCCATGAACATCAACCAATTCCTATCATTTACCATCATAATCAATCTCATGAATCTATATCATCAACGATTATATTAACAAAAACCCTAGATCATCATACAAGACCATAGCATCACAACATCAGTTATCATACAAATAAATAATGACAAAACACTAACCAGTTAAGAGGTAGAACAAGGATGGTCTGAATCAAGAAAGCTTCGAGAGAAGGAGGGGATGTTGCTGCCGTCGAGTTTGAGAGGAAGAGTGAGAGAGATTTAGGGTTTGCTAAACTTTGTGTGTTTCGGTGAAGTGTGGGATTTATACTAACACCCTAGGTGTTATTCGAACTAAGAGAGTGGGCCGAACCCTTCATGGGTTGCCCTTGGGTTTCGAGTACAAAGAGTGTGGCCCGAATGGGCTTGTGCGAATGGACATAAATGGTATACATACATTACCCATAATCACATAACATAATAAACATCCCATTAAAACCACGTAATCATATATTGTTCAAACAAGTTACATCAATGTACAACGAAAGGTTTAAAATACGAGTTGTCACATTGAAGCTTTTCAAAGTCAGAATCTTGATCTTCCAAGGTCCACGCATAACCTTTCATTTTCTGAATCGCTTGATCAAGAGTAAGTTCTTCGTATTGTGGACTTTCTTTGATTAAAGCAGTAAACATGCTCGATTGCTCCATTCCACTTTTTCAAATTCAGTATACAACCCTGGTTGACTACAATCCAACTCACTTAATAAATGATAGAATTTGTTGATCAAGTCATCTAAATATTCATTTTTCATGGCTGTAAACACTACAAACTGTGTCTTGAGTCAATCAAGTCTTCTTTTCTTAAACAAATCATTCCATTCATATCTATCACTCAAACTATCCCACATCTCCTTTGACGAGTTTTTATTGCTAAACGTGTGAAGTATTGATTGCGGTAAAGACATTGTGATCAATGACATAACCTTTTCTTCACATTCATAATACTTTTTATGTTTGTTAGTTAAGGCCATGTAAGTTGCAATTGTTAAACTTCTGACAGGTCATTCACCACGACCCGATGTCATGCAAAACCACGTTTTTAAGTCTTTAGCTTTGATGTACCTCTCAAAACGTCCTTTCCATTCAGGATATCTAGTTCATTTAACAACACCGGAGTTTTATCGCTGCTTCTGACTTCATTGTTGTGTTTTATATTTTGAACCACAGTGGTTAAATTGTTTGCCATGTTCACCAATTTTAGTAATAGTAGGTTTTGGTTTCATAAACAGTTAACACTTTCCAAGAATCTCTCAAGTCCGGAGAGAAAGAAGCACTTACTAAAAACCCGGATCAAGAACCTAAGGAACAAATTCGGAGACAAACCTAAACACTACCAAATTCGGACCAGACAAAGGACAACTCACAAATTCGGATAGCAAATTCAACAAACCCTGACAACAAGGCTTAAATTCAGAAAAGGCTAGAAATCAACAAATTCGGACAAGGAAATCTATTAAACAAATTCGTACAGGGAATTCAAGACTAACAAATTCAGACAGAGTACCTTGACTCAATTTCGGATAAAATACCTTGAACAAATTCGGATGAGGACAAATTCGGATGGAATAAAGAAAAATTCGGAAAATTAAAATACTCATGAATTTGGATAAAAACCCACAAATTCGGACAGGGTTATTTCCAAATTCGGATTGGATAATTTCCCCAAATTCGGACACTTTAAGCTCGGACTGAAACTCCGGAGTGTCTAAATTCATATTAATATCCAAGTAACCAGCTTCTGAATTTATTTCCTAAGTGTGACTTCATACTAGGTCATCAATAAATACGGAAGTAACAAATACGGACAGATGTGTAAAATCGGACAATGTAAAAATCCAAAAATAGATCTGATGATTGCTTACCTCAACAATCTTCTTCACCTTTTCACCAGAAACCCAGAGAATTTGTAGAAACTTTTAGATCTGACACTCTCTAAAAACAATCTCAACAATCCAATAAAAAACAAACACTCAAAACTAAAACCTAATCACCATCCATCATGAGAAATCAAGAAATAGATGAAGAATCCATGAGAATCATAAGAAAAAGATGAGAAACCCTAGAAAATAGAAAACCCTCTAGAACAAACAACACTGATCTATAAATCTAACCTCCAACACGAAACCTACAGCAGTAAGAGCACTCTATACACAGAGCCTGCTTTGATACCACTTGTAAGCCCACCTACGGACCTTGAACACCCGAACAGGATCACTAAGTCACCACCAACTCACGCGGTGTGCGGAATCCACCACGTGATGCGAACCGCTGCGAAGGTCATGATGTAGAAGGTGTAAAAGAACAAAGATAATGAGTGACAATCTATGAATCCACAATGTATTCACAGATTACCAACAAACACAAGAACAAATAGTAGCTTGGGTTTTGATTCACACACTAGACAGAACTTGCACAGAATGATAAATCTCCAAAAGTCATATCTTGCATTCATTCACAAAGTATAAATACAAGAACTAAATCCGGACGACGTCAGGTCTGGATAAACACAAACAAAATCGGACACAAGCATCATTCACAAATTCGGACAAATAAGTAATACCAAAAGGGGTGGTGTCCGAACTTATATACATATTCGGACACACCCTTACAAACTCATACAAGATCTAAAACACATATAACTTTCTAAGTTTTACAATTTAAACACTAAAGACTTCTTCACTTATAAAAATCAGTATTTATCATCCAGATGTGCACTTACAATAGGCCTATACGCGACGTATATAAAGGGTCAAAAAGAGAATTTTACAACCAGTTTGGGGTTAAAAAATACAAAAAACTATCCTTTATATATGTTGCATATAGGCCTATACGCAACGCATATAAAGGGTCAAAAAGATAATTTTACCCCCTTGTTTGGGTTGCGTATAGTCCCCAATCCAGGGGTAAAATGGTATTTTTTATTCTATGCCGCGTATAACCCTATATGTGCCGTATATATGGGGAAAGTTTGGTAAAAAAGACCATTTTACCCCTGGATTAGGGGCTATACGTTGCCCAAACCAGGGGTAAAATTGTCTTTTTGACCCTTTATATACGCCACGTATAGGCCTATACGTAGCGTATATAAAGGGTAGTTTTTTTTTTCTTTAGAAACATTTGTACAATATTAATCGTTTTAGCAAAGTTTTATTAAAAAATAAGTTTTTTGTTTTAAATAAATAAAAAATTGTGTATTTCTTACAAACTTTTTGATACATGTAGTATAGTAGTCATTATTTATCGTTTTAGAAAAGTTCTATAATAAGTACTTTAAAAAAACATTTTTAAGTATCGTATCGTATAGTATGATTATCGTATCGACCTCGTATAGGCCTATGGATGTAGTATCATATCGTATCGTATAGTGTTGTATAAGTCTAGTATAGGACTATAGGTGTAGTATAGTATCATATATTATCGTATCGAATAATGTAGTATAAGTATCGTATAGGTCCCCTATAGATCTTGTAGATGCCTATAGGCCTATACGGGTGTTATATGGTATCCTAGAGTATCGTATCGTATTGCATGGTATCGTATAGTATCATATCGTATATTATACTATAGTGTAGTATAGCATAGCATAGCATAGGCCTATACGGGACCAAAACTACACATATAGTCCTATACGGGACTTATACTACACCTATAGGCCTACGTGGGACCTAAACTACATCCATAGGCCTATACAAGACCTATAAGCATATACGGGACCTATACAAGGCTTATACTACACCATATGATATGATATTACACCTATAGGCCTATACGAGACCATGCTACACATATATGCATATATATGACTTATACTACACTATACAATACAATACAATACAATACGATAAGATACAATTTTATATGATACATATAGGCATATACAAGATTTATACTGTAACACCCCAATCGCGTAATATGCAACAACATGCGGCGGAAACATTGGGGAGTCACGTTACAAATTGTTTCATAACTCATGGTTCTTAAAGTTTGGTATTATTGAATTAGATGATTACATTGTTTTAGAGAATAAAATTAATACACAACAATTGTCTTGTAGGTTTTAAAGTCACTAAGGCCCAAGTCCGCCCTATGTGAAGCATGCTCACAGTCAAACATAAGCACCTGAAACACATTTGAAAATATGTACGTTAGCATAAAATGCCTGTGAGTAACATAGGTTTTGCTGTTGAGGATTCATGGCTTTGACTTGTTAAAGGATTTGTTTAACTAAAAAGTAGCCATAACCTTTGTAAAAATGTTTTCTTTTTATAAAATCATATGAAAATCAATGTGAAAATCAAATGATTTAGAAGAAATAATGCATGGTTAAATAAAAAACCAAATGATAATAAATTGGGTAAAATATTTCATGTCTTGAAATAAAATATTGTGTCTTGTGTAAAAGATGTCGTGTCTTGTATGAAAAAATGTCATGTCTTGTCTTTGTCGAAGTGGTATAGATAACGCCACGATATGTAGTGTGATAAAAGCACTTATATATAGGAAGTACTAGCGGCGTATCTACCATGATTTTATCATATTACACACGTCTCATTATTTAAATCGCTTAGCAATAACCACCAAATAATGTCTTGTTTAAACCAATGTCAAATGTCATGTATAAACCATGTCTAATGTCAAGTATAAACCTTGTCTTGTATAACAAATGTCTAGTAGTAACAACATGTAATAATGTCATGTATAACAAATGTCTTGTGTAACCAAATGTCATGTATAAAACAATGTATTTGAATAAACAAAAGTTTAAATCAAAAGTTATGTTTTGAAAACCAATGCTTTTATCGATACGAACATTTATCGGGTTTGTTTATTGTTTACATTCAAGCCTTGAGACTGTCGGATAAACCCTTATCAAGTCAAAGGTTTATCAAAAATGAATTCGAATTCTGTCATTCCCTACTTCCAAACAAACCTAGGAAGCGAGGAACGGGATTTGTCAAGTCCTATGGTACCATTATATACTACCGAGCAGCGTGATCAATGTTAATGAATTTATCATGTCTTGTTAAACATACCAAATGTCATAGCCAATGTAAGCATGTCATGTAGAATGTCTTAAAACCATGTACTAAGTATGCTAAGTCAACATACGAAGTAGAAATGTCCATGAAAATCAATGTGCTCATATTCTAGGTCAACATATGCCGCAAAATGTAATGAAAATCAGTGTGCTCATATGCTAAGTTAACATATGCCGCAAAATGTAATGAAAATCACTGTGCTCATATGCTAAGTCAACATATGCCGCAAAATGGAATGTAAATCAATGTGCTCATATGCTAAGTCAACCACTACAAAAAAAAATTCCATTTAATGGCATACAAAAAGTGTCATAGAAAACCAATTAAGTGCCACTAACGACCACTTTTGGAATGGGTGGCACACAAAAGAAGTGCCACAAGAAGTGCTGACAGTAAAGCCTTTTAGTGGCACTTTTTTGGTCTGCCGCTACAAACATTTGAGCTATTAGTGGCACTTTTTGGTTTGCCACTCCATGCTTTTGGGCTTTTAGTGACACATTTTTCCACAAAAATCCCATAAAATTAAATGCCACTATAGACGTTTATTATATTTATTATGAATAATTAAAGCTATTATTTATCTACAATACAAAATAAAATAAAATAAAATGTAAAATATAGAAAACATAAGATCATCACTTTATTTAAAATTTTGATGTCTTTCAAACATTTCAAATGTCTAATAATTGTCAAATTAAGTCCAAATATCAAATCTACAAAAAAAACTAACAAATATTTGAATAAAAGCTCCAAACTTCATGGCGCTCATGAATAGTATCCTCATCAATCAAGTCATGGTTATCACCGGCTCCCATTATGCAAAACTGCATATCCTCTTCGCCATTTTGTGACATCATTTTCATCAAAAATTTGGGATATAACCGTATAATTTTTTTGATAAATTGCCCGTATCACGTCCTTCACCCTCATTATACGAGTTTGCAACAAATGGCATCATATTGCTAAACCAACAACTACCTGATTGCAAACATTGAACAGAAAAAGTATTATTTCTAAATCCACGTGTAAAACTTAAACTTTTAAAAATTTAAAAGAAACTAAGGATTAATAGAAAAGAGCTTTTTTAGGTAAAATTTACCATTAGGGGAAGCAAGATTCAATAATCTTGTCAATTGAACCAAAAGTAGAACCGAAGTCAAGGATACAGAACAATAAACTAATAAACTGAAGCCATGGTAGTAGCCTTCCAACCTGACATGTCAAATGGAAGACATAATTAGTGGAAGATTCATCAGATGGAAGTGAAAATGGTGAATGTTTTCAGGATGTTAGCAGCAATACACCAAAACAGCCACCACCACAATACAAGAAACAACTCAAACAACTTAGAAGAGGAAACGCCAACTATTTGAGGTTAATCGTCATTCGTACCGGTGATAAAGTATAGAGCATTCAGAAATGTCAAATCCATCGCCAATGGTAACGACGAAGGTACCTTTTGCAAGTATAATTACGATCGGCGAAAAGGAAAAGGCAAAAAGTCTCACCTCATACCTGCAAACAATGATTACCTCTTACACCTATTGGCTTCTCCTTGATCGCCACTAGCAATGGAGGTAGAATTAGCTGTGATAACAACTCATCAAACGGAAAAAAATTTAAGAAAGAACCAAACGGGTCAATATAAATAAATTGTTAAAAAGTAACGGCTCAAATGCTCCGAATGGTTGAATAGTCGTCTGGACTCTATACTTTTAATGCATACAACCTCCTAAATAATTTATATTCAAAAGACTCCGGTTATAATTGCAAAAATACTGCGCTATTATGTCATGAATCTATTTTACAGCAACAACTAGCTAAACTACCTTAATAATTGAATGAATCTACTATTTGGGGCTTATACGAGGCTGTGATTTCAAGCCTCTGAACAATAATTTACAAAAAAAAGTAAGTAGATTAGATGATTATACATATAGGATATGAATAATATAATTTACCAAATATAAAATTTAACAGTTTAATATATGACTTTCTGATCTCAAAAAGCACAGGCATACAAATACAAGAACTAGTTCTGATGCTCTCATCCTCATAAGTAAATAAATGTTTTTAAGCACAAGCAACAAACACCGCCACTTCCCACCACACGAGATACAAAGGACTGGTAAAAAAAGGCTTCACCTGTAATTAGAATCAATCTTATCGGTTAAGGCAATTAGGGATCTCGCCTACATAAAGAACTCAGAATGCTTACCGCTTGAACGACAGGATGCTTCATCAAATCTGAAGATATAATTTGTTTTTTACCATAATGTTTGGAAACCATAATATCGCAAACTTACTTATGCTGTCTGTAAGTGTGGGAAATATACCATGATTCGCAAACTACATTATCGCAAACATGAAGATGAAAAACCACGATACCATAAACTGATGTTATAATGTGTGTAAGGGTGGGAAATATACCTGAAAGCAAAGAAGGCGAGTCATGGAAGAAGTGTTGACCTAACGAGATCGACTTAATGAACCTGCAAAAAGTCATAAGAAATAGAAATTAGACATGCAAGCTAGGGTTCCGAATTCGCTATTGGGATTAAGTAATCATCTAATGGTAAACTGAATTATTCGCTATTGAAATTAGACCTGCAAGCTAGGGTTTCGATCGGTTTTTACAAAGAGGGAGAATGAGCATCAAAGAAAGAGAGTAACTGGGAAACCTGATAAAAGATGAGTGAGCAGGAAATTTAGGCTGTGTTCTAGAGATTCACTTAACAGAGGGAGGGGAGGGGAGGGAAAATGGGTTTTTTTTTGCCTCAAAATAGTCTTTCCAATTTAGAAAGACATGGAGAGGAGGGGAGGGAAGGGGAGGGATTTTTAACTCGGGAACACACCCTTAGGAGATGGAAACCGAAAATGAGAGGGAAATTTGCTTAGGGATGAAATTTTCGAAGAAGAGGGAACCATAAGTGAGAGGGAAATCAATGTTTTTAGGAAATTTATTTTTTGGGATAAAATTTTAGGGGAAGAAAGTTTTAGTTAAGTTAAAACTATAAAGTTTTGATTTAGAATAGAGTTAATTACACAAATGGGTCCTGTGGTTTATACCTAATTTCGCATTTGGGTACTAACTTTTTTTTTAACAGGTTTAGGTTTTATGGTTTCAATTTTGTAACACCTTTGGGTATTAACACCAAAATTAGTTAATTGATGACTAAAATACCCTTGCATTTTTTTAAGTTTATCAATGTAACACATTTGGGTACTAACACCTAATTTTATTTAAGTTTAAATCAATTTTACAAAATCTATTTATTTTTTTATTTTCATCTTTTTATTATATCTCTTAATTAACATAAAATCTATTTATTTTTTTATTTTCATATTTTTATTAAATTTCTTATTTAACATAAAATCTACTTGTTACACCAGTATTTTTTTAAATAGATTTTTTAAATATATATAGTTTTATGTAAATAAAATTTCTTACTCGTTTTAAATAATGTAAACCTTACTCGTTTTCAATTTTTGATAGAAATGATTGATAATAATAAATATCTTTCACGTAAAACATTTAAGCCTTTTTTTAACTCCTTTTTTTGTTCATTTGCGTTTTACTATTTTAGAAAAATATTTAATTTACATAAAACTATATGGCTAGGTATTTTAGATAAAACTATATAGCTAGGTATTTTAGATAAAACTAAAAAAAATTAAGCCTTTTTTAACTCGTTTTTTTGTAAAAAAAAATATTTAATTTACATAAAACTATATAGCTAGTATATTTTACTGGTGCAACTAGTAGATTTTATGTAAATTAAATATCTTTCTAAAATAGTAAAATGTAAATGAACAAAAAAACGAGTTAAAAATGGCTTAAATTTTTTTTACATGAAAGATATTTATTATTATTATTATGAATCATATATATCCAAAATTGAAAACGAGTAAAGTTTACATTATTTAAAACGAGTAAGAAATTTAATTTACATAAATTATATAGCTAGTAGATTTTATTTAACAAATCTATCAAAAAAATACTGGTGTAACAAGTAGATTTTATGTTAAATAAGAAATTTAATAAAAATATGAAAATAAAAAAAATAAATAGACTTTATGTTAATTAAGAGATATAATAAAAAGATGAAAATAAACAACTTATCAAAAATGTTATTATATCAGTTTAGATGTCAAAAGTTTGATTACATATGCTAAAAATGAATTTATGCTCGAAAAGAGTATTTTGGTCATTTTTAATGGGCATATAAACAACTTATCAAATAACTAACCAAACTAAGTGACCATAAGGTATAACCTCAGTAGGTTATTCCCTATACAACTATGGTCACAAAATGTGTTTGGTTGGATCCTAATGATCGACCAAACGGGTCGGGTTCGAAAGTCTAAGCGGTGGTTAAGACCGCTTGACTTACGACCCTAAATAAGCACTAAACTAGAAGTGACGAGTTAAACATGTTAAAACATGTTTAACTAACTTAGAAAACTGATTTGATATCAAAACAAGGTGTTTTGATACCCGAAAATAGTTCCGTTGTAAAATGCACATAATCGTGCATTTTGACCGAATCTTTGACTCGTCACTATGACTAGTAAACGTGGTAATCGGTAGGTATAATCGCAAGGAATTATAACCATCGTGATTACGATCTAGTTGCAAAGTTCAATTGAACTTTGTCTTGACCAATTAATGGTCAACGCCGAAAGTCAAACACTGTTTGACTTTTAGCTTAAAACAGCTAAAAATTGTTGATACATATATGTGGACGCGACTCGACTCGACGCGACTTGGTTCGGTTCGACCCGGTTAGGTTCGGCTCAAGCCCGACGTCACGACATTCCTCCGTCGTGCGCCCCAGAGTTCGACACGTGAAGCACGGAAAGCCGCGGCCGGTTCCCGCCGCCACATCATCATGACATCATCATGATGATGTCATGATGATGTCATGAGGTTGACTAAACTTCACAAATATGAAACAAGTTGGATACGTGCATGCTGTTGGTCCAATCATCTCGCATGGTCGTTTGGTCCAATCAAAACGGTTGGGCTTCTACAAACTGACTGGCCCAAAGCCCATTATGGACGAATCACAAAGGATCTCGACGAAACAGCCATGTTTCGTCGACATGATCCATTTCCGTCGAGCATTTCTTTGTTTCGCCAAGCTTCTGATTCGCCAAGTCTGATTCGTCGAGTTTAATTCTGTTTCGTCATATGTATGTGTGTCTGTGAGTATAAATAGACATGTTATCTTTCTGTTTCAGAGAGGACGAGAGAACACAGGATAGAACACACAGAGAGCAAACACACACACACACGAGAGTTTGAGAGAGTTTGCAGAATATATTTGTAAACATTGCTTTGTAACTGAACCTTTCATACGTATTAATACAGAGGTGTTAATCGGTGAATATTGCGTGTCGTGTATTTGCGTGTTCTATCTCGGTTTGCTTTCCCGGTTGGATTCCGCACAACCGGGTTGGTTTGTACACAAGGATTAGGCGACTAGATCCTCCCCTAGCCGGACCTACAAGTGGTATCAGAGCCTTGGCTCTTTCCTTGTTAAAACCGAGGTGTTCTTGGGTTGTTTTTCGGGTTTTTTTTTTTAAAATTCATATTTTCTGGAAAAACATTCTAAAAATCGGGTTTAATCTTGTGCTTTTGCTTTGTGTTTTGTTAAAAACCTTGTTTAATTGATGTTTACATGTTAAAATAGGTTTTTATTTAACACTATCTATCAAAACCGTGAGTTCGGAAAGTTTTCGGTTCACCGGAAACTTCAAAAGTTCATCGTGTTCTTGCAATCTTCAAAGTGTTCTTCAAAATATTACACTTTTTGATCTTTGATAACTGTATGTGAAAGGTGTTTGTGTGTTGGGAAGTGATATCAGATTAAAATATTCACACCTTGCTTGTTTGGTGAAACAAGCCGAAAGTAAGGTCTGCTTTGTGTCAGGATAAGATAAAGTCAAACAGTTCACCAACCCCTGACATCTTTTTGACGAATCAGACTTTTGACGAAAGTGGTCTAATTCGCCAAAAGGGAATCGACGAAACAGAAAAATCCTATTCATCAATTTAAGTTGACGAAACACTTTGGGCCTCCTAGTTGCATTTCGTCAAAGCCCAAAGCCCAAGTTCATCTCTTTGTTTCGTCAAAAGTGGAAGACCAAAAAGGCCCATCTGTTTCGTAATCTTGGAAGCCCAAAACCTGTTTTGTCATTTGGGCCTGGACTGTTTCAATTAACCAGGAGCCCAAAAGATAGTGGAAAGTCTTTTTGTCTAGTCGCACAAGTCTTCAAATCGTACAACAACTTGTTTAATCGTACAAGATAGTGGGCTTTTATAGTGGGCTTCTGATTACTATTTTGGCTGTTTGTTTAGTCACACAAGCATTTGGGATCGCACAAGACTTGATTTGTCGCACAAGGAGTTGGGTCTTTCGATCAAGGATCCTTCGGCTGGTTGTTATCATTCGAAATTTTAACATAGTTTGTGAAAATTATTTTTTTTTTTTAAAAAAAAAAAAAATCAATTTTCACTTAATATATTAATTTTTATAAAATGGGAACAAACGGTGAGTGGTGGACTCAATTAACTTCGACTCCACAATCATCAGCTACACAACCTGAGCCAGAGTTCGACAAAAATGCATTCTTGCGAGCTATTGCCCCAACTCAACCCCAATTTGATCCAACTGCCTATTTTTGGAAACCACCTCAAGCCCAACCTCAACAGGGCAACCAAAATCCTTTCATAAATCAAACAAGTACATCCACGTCCAACTCAAATAAAGCCGATGATGGGTGTGACTGGTCTGTACAATGTGGAGGTGGAAATCAAGGAGGAACTGCGTTTTATGCTGAAATTGTCAAAAATTTCAATGATGGTGAATCTTCAGGAAAAGATGACAGTTCAGGATGTAGTGGCACTGATGAAGATAGCTCAGGTGTGAGTGATTACAGTTCAGAATCGGACGTCAAAGAGGGAATGGATTCTGAAGCTGATAGTTTATTGAATGGTGCCAAGGAGATGAAATGTCAAAATTCTGACTTGGTCAAGAAAGCTGATGCTACATCAAAAGAAATGGAGAAGATTCTCACTGAAGATGGATCTTTCTCTTCTCAGACTGCCTTTACGGCTAATGTCGACAGTTCATCAAGTCAGGTATGTGTCGATGAACCCACTGTAGTTAGTTGTGAAAATTGTGATAGTTTAAAGGTTAAATATGCTGAACAGGAAAGTCAGTTTGAAATCACACAAAAACACAATCAAGAATTGATTGTTGATCTTTCTAAAGTAACTGAAGCTAACTTGTTCTTAACCAGAAATGAAAAGGAATTTAAAGCAACAATTGCGTCATTAAGACATGATGTTTCAGAATTACAAAAGGCTGTTTTGAGAAAACAACATGCTAACAATAATCTTATTGACACAATTGAAAAGCAAATGGTAGAGTTAGCAACAGCTAGATGTGAATGTGAGACAATTAAGCAGAAATTGGAAAGCTATTCCAATTCCCGCTATGTATTGGATCACATTATTGATGTTCAAAAGAAAAAGGGGGATAGGAAGTGTAATGGATTCAGATCATGTCCTCCCCCAATGAATCACAATTACTCCAAATTGCCTGATGACGAGGATATGCCCCGTTTTGAACCTACAGTGCCACTCAATCTAGATGATTTTGCAGCAGGCCTCGGGTTCACAACTGGTACATCATCCTCTGGTCAATCAGAATCTGAATCTGAGAATGTGACAGATTCATCGTGTGATAGGGAACAGAGTCCTCTCATTGTTGAGGATACTGATTCTTCGGACGATGAATCTGAAGTGATTGTGAAACAACAGTCTAACTCGGTTACAACAGATATTCCAATCGAGAATCACATCCTGTGTGATCCACCAGTGAAACCGAGTAAGACTGAAATGTCAAAACCAATGGAGTCCCTTGTATCTAGCAGTGAAGGGAATAACTTGTTGTACACGCTCAAAGGAGATAGCAAAATCTACTCTAACAAAGATTTTCCAATTAAAAATGTAAATCAAGATTTAATTGAGCAAATTTTTGAAGGATGCACTGATAAGTTTTTGGGGAACAAAAGTGGCAAAGTTATCGTCACTCAATGTGATCCAATTCCGTGTGAACAAATTAGAAAACAATACGGAAACCAAAAACTACCAATTGAGCGAAAACAACAAGTCAACTCCGGAAAGGGTAAGGTACAGGGAAAGAAGGCTCAGAACAAGAATGTTCAAGCACCTAAAGTTCAGCAGCAAAAGGTGCAAAACAAAAGAGCCCCTGTTAAGAAAAGAGAACCGAAAGTGAACTTTGTTGGATCCAAGGGTACAGATAAACCTGAAACATTTCAGTATAAATCTAACATTGATTTTGTAAAACAAGTTAGAATTTTAAAACGAAATGATCAGAATAATTACACCCAACACACCAACGGATGTGATTTACGTCCAAGCACGTCTAGATCACAAGGTTCATTGTCTGGTTCTTCGTCTGGTCATCAACATGTTTCTCCGAGGTTTGTAGAGCGGAGAATGTGTTTTGAGTGTGGCACAATTGGGCATATTGTAAGATACTGCCCATACCTGCAAAAGTTGAAGGCCAAAGCAAGTGCTCCCCAAGAAACCAATTACCAAAAACGATCAGTTTCCCCGAAACAAGACCCACGTGTCTTGAAAGAAAGGGAAAAGAAGTTAAAGCAAAGGAATCAAAAGGTAATTGAAAAGGCCTTAAAATCAGAGGTCAAAGAAGACAAACCTGTTCAAGCAAAACCTAAAACTGTAAAACCAGTAAATGCTAAAGCAACAAATTCAAATACTGGTAAAGAACAAACAGCTTGGAAGCCAAAACAGGTAATTCAGTCAGGGGGAGCACCTGAGGTTCTTTTTCCTAATCATCAAGTGATTGAAATCACTTTTCTTGATGATCAAGGACGACCCAAGTCCACAAAGGCTTGGGTCCCACTCTCCAACTAATCTCTGAGTGAGTGTGTAGGATATTCCAGGAGGAACTTTCGATAGTCGTAAGATTGTTGATAGTGGAGTGTCCTTGCACAAGATAGGCGACAGAAGAAATTGTTGCCTTTGATGGAGAGAAAGGAAAAAGATAAGAAGTCAAACATTCCGATGAAGGAATGATGGTGAAGGAATGTGGTTGAATGAAATTAGAAGCTTCGACAAAAATGAAAATCATTCCAAAAGTTTGTTTGTTAAAGGCTTTGATCGGGTCCCCAGGATAGATTCAAATCAAAATGTACGCTCCTGCAGCACATCTGAAGATTCACAATTCAACAAGATGAACGTGCAGTGTACATTTCTTTGCGGTGTGATTGAAGAAAAAGTGTTTGTTGAGCAAACCAACCGGGTGTGCGGATGCCTTGGAATGGGTTGAACAACCGCACACTACTTCTAAAGAGAAAGACAAAAACCTTCGCTGGTGAAATGTGGAAGACCAGCCGGACCCAAAGGTTTATGATCTTGTTGCTGTCAAGAGACTTCTCAGTAGCTACATAGAACCGACTTTGAAATCCACACCGGGTGGATATCCAGTTTGGGAGAGCACTCAGATTCCTTGCAATGCACGAAGCAGTTGCAGGATACGGTTTTAAAATTTCTAATCTCTCCTTTACTTGTCATTATTTAAGCTACTTTATGAATTATTATTATCTCGTACAGCACTCTTTGGCCAGACAATGTTGTCATGGTCCGCACCGCAAACCGACATGCCAACTGATTTTTCCAAAATTCGATAAATCATTTCTGATTAAAAATTAATTTTGGTAAACGGCATTGAGGTAAAACATGAGTTAACCAACATCGGAAAGTCATTTTTGTAAATACCTTTGTGTTTTTAAATTTTATCTTAGTTTGTTGATTTTAGGGGGAGTAAATCCAAATTTGAAAAATCCAAAAACATCGAAAAATTTCAAAAGCACAAAAACAATAGAAAAACAAAAATGAGTTTCCTGGCGAGCAAAAGAGAAAATGATAGTACATCAGTGGTCTGTCTAAACCTCTTTAAACCTTAAATTGAAAAACGATAAGCAGCTCTATATAAGATGTATCGGTAGGCTCACAATCATTTTAAAGTGTGCAGGGTGATATAAACTTAAATCGACTGAAGACCAGGTGGGAACCATTCATTGGCATATGGTCTTAGTACCGAAATTTCGTTTGATAGATTGCCGAGGTTCTGAGATATTCGGTCTTTATGCTGCTTATCATCTGGGTATCATGGTTGTATCTTTTACCGAAAAATAACGGGGACGCAAGTCTAGATCTTCCATGATACCATACATACGTGTACATATTACATACTGCATTCGACCTCAATAAGTGATCAACAATCACATGTCCAAACAAATAAGTGATAAAATATCACATTCTTTCCGGGAGTCAAGTTCGTCTCTCTGCTGTACGAAAGTACTGACCTGTTCACGGACTTGCTCCTGTGCCCTCATGCATCGAAAATCAAGTTCCTCATCAATAAGTGATTCTATCACATAGGGCTTGTTTTCAATCAAAATAAGTGAGAATCTCACATCATATACGGTCAAACAGATGATAATCGGTATACTCACCGGTAAGATGAACTCTCGTGCATACCTTGATACGGGAATGTGTCGTGATGTGGATGAACACCGGTCTGTAAGTATAAATCATACCTTAACGTATCCCCTCGCCATGATTACAAATGATAAGTTGAGTTTATGTGGACAACAATACCGATAATCGCTATAGGATGCTTATCTAAATGTTAACTAACTGAACAACAAGAGCGTTTTGACATGACCGTACACTGATATGATTCTCTTACCCTCGAAACTCGCAAAAAGAATGTCTGTAGATATTTATTTACTGTTTTCAGTTTATGCATCTTGTATATATTTATTTATTGCTTTCCGTCTTTACATTTGAAAAATGAAAAATTTCAAAAAGATTTTAGGTGTGTTTTAATATAAAACTTTATAAAAGCCAAAAAGATTTTGCTTCTAGTTTATTTTTGATTGACTGATGTTGGAACTCGAGTCTATCCTACGCAAAATCCTGATCGTAAGCCGGAAAACAATTGCATCTTCATAAACTGTCGAAGTTAACAAGTTTTGAAAGTTAAAGGATTAAAATTGAATATTTTTCTAAACTTTCAAAATATTGTCGGTTGGTGTTTGATTGAGATTTGATCTCATATGTGTCGTTTGTTTAAATGTTAACTATATTCCAAGCGGTTGTTCTCATTATGCGTTTAGCTTTCCTGCATGTGCAGATGCTAAAGGTGAGGAGAACATGTTCGATGTCAAGTCTTGGAATGAAGACACGAAGTGGAGGCACTCAAAGGATAAAATGATCGAGTTGCCGCTGACCCTTCATCAACACCACAAGGATCTCAAGTACTGAAGATCAAGTCATTCACGAGCATAACTCAAGGGGGAGCTTATGTTAAGGGGGAGTTTGTCAACACACTTCCTACATGAAACGGGGAGTTTGTTGATACACTTTCTGCTTACAAGACGTGAAGACTTTGAAGATCCTCCGACAAAGAAGACATGAAAGGAGAATCTCGCGAGTAGCGTCCAAGGGGGAGTTTGTTGATACATATATGTGGACTCGACTCGACGCGACTTGGTTCGGTTCGACCCGGTTAGGTTCGGCTCAAGCCCGACGTCACGACATTCCTCCGTCGTGCGCCCCAGAGTTCGACACGTGAAGCACGGAAAGCCGCGGCCGGTTCCCGCCGCCACATCATCATGACATCATCATGATGATGTCATGATGATGTCATGAGGTTGACTAAACTTCACAAATATGAAACAAGTTGGATACGTGCATGCTGTTGGTCCAATCATCTCGCATGGTCGTTTGGTCCAATCAAAACGGTTGGGCTTCTACAAACTGACTGGCCCAAAGCCCATTATGGACGAATCACAAAGGATCTCGACGAAACAGCCATGTTTCGTCGACATGATCCATTTCCGTCGAGCATTTCTTTGTTTCGCCAAGCTTCTGATTCGCCAAGTCTGATTCGTCGAGTTTAATTCTGTTTCGTCATATGTATGTGTGTCTGTGAGTATAAATAGACATGTTATCTTTCTGTTTCAGAGAGGACGAGAGAACACAGGATAGAACACACAGAGAGCAAACACACACACACACGAGAGTTTGAGAGAGTTTGCAGAATATATTTGTAAACATTGCTTTGTAACTGAACCTTTCATACGTATTAATACAGAGGTGTTAATCGGTGAATATTGCGTGTCGTGTATTTGCGTGTTCTATCTCGGTTTGCTTTCCCGGTTGGATTCCGCACAACCGGGTTGGTTTGTACACAAGGATTAGGCGACTAGATCCTCCCCTAGCCGGACCTACAAAAATAAATAAACAAGACTAGTTAGAACACTCACTTGTGTTCTAGGATGAAGAAAACTCAATTAGGAAGCCTCCAACAAAGTGGTAGCCTCCAAGTAGAGCAGGTGATGAAGAAAAGAAAGAATGAGCAAGTTGGAAGAATGAAATGGATGGGTATTTATACTAATCTTGGAGCTACAAGATCTTGACAAGTGTTTTGTGTGGCCTCTAAGGAAGAACAAGATCATGTGAAGTTTGTGGACCAGCTTGCAAGCCTTGGAGAACACATAAATTACCCACAATATTGCAAAACAATGGAAAGAAAACAAGTTGCAACAGCTAGGAAGCTGTTTGGAAGGTTCTACTGTTGCTGGGGATTGTTTACGGACTGCAAGGGTCCAGGTTTGAGGACCGTAAAGGCTGCAGCAAGGCAAAAGTTTCATTTTCGACAGCTTTGGTCCCTGAACTTGTTTTATCGCGTTTTGGCTTTTCTAACACCCGTTAATCCCATTTTTAAGCTCCATAAGGAAGTTAAAGTATATTTAACATGAGTTATGCTCAAAAATGTCATGGATGTCGGTTCGTTCGGCTGTACGGTTGCGTTTTTCGCTTAATTACTACGAAAGTTGTAACGAAGGTAAAAATGATCCAAATTGCGAAACGAAAGGTATTTTTGCATTCCCATCACTAAAATACAATATTTTAATGATTATAAAATTTTTTGGATCTACGGATATGGTGTGAATGCCGAATATACACGAATTTGCATACTTTCACAGTTTTGACGTTTTTAGTCCCTGTGATCAAATAAGCTTGTTTTAGCCATACCAAACCCCTCGTAACTTATTTCTAAGTTATGTTAAGAGTATTTAGGGAATTTTTAACTTATGTCACTGTTTCGGAGTGTGCGTCGCTACGAGAATTGGCAGACTTTTGCAGTTTGTTGCAAATAGTCCCTGTGTTCGAATAAACTTGTTTTCGTTATACCAAACCCTTCAAAACTTATTTCTAAGCTATGTAAAGGATATGCATGGTATGTTTAGCATATGTCATTGTTTCGAAGTTTCCAGAAATTGTTTAAGTGTTCGAATTTGAACAAGGATTGATATTGTGTAATTGTTAGGGATAATTATACAATCCTGTAAATAAAACACAAGGTTTCATTGATTATGATATTGTTTGGGATTGTATAACGATAATTGAAGGCTCAGTTGTCACATATACTACACTATATGATACCATACTACATCCATAGACCTAACCAGACATATATTACATTATACGATAGATACTTAACAATGTTTTTTATTACACTATATGATACGATACGATACGATACGATAGGATGCAATATTATACTACACATATAGGCCTATACGAGATTTATACTACACTATATGATATGATAAGATACTACATCTATAAGCCTATACGAGGCTTATATTAAACTATACGATAGAATACTTAACAATGTTTTTTATTTATCTATTTTTAAAAATTACTTATTATAAAAGTTTGCTAAAACGATAAATATTGTATAATAATGTTTCTTAAAAAAACTCCCCTTTATATACGCTGCGTATAGGTTGTTGGGGAGAAAACTATTTGCCAGTTTGGTGTTCTTTAAAAACTATTTATCAAAATAGTGTTTTCACTACTTTTTAGTATCTTTTTTTCATTTTCTTATTTATATATTAGATTAAAAAAGGCACATTCCCTCCGGTATCTTTATTTTATTTTCTTACCAACTCGTTATGTTTCATTTTTTTGGATCAAGTGACTGCTTTTTATCTTTATTTTGTAGTCTTAGCAAAGCATGATATTTAATTAATTCTTGATCAACTAATGTCAACTAGAGAAATTATGAATCATCTCAAATGAAAATGAAAATGAAAATAAAATATAAACAAACATTAAAAATATCACATTTAAACAAATGAAATACAAAGCATCACAAAGATAATCTATCATGAAAAATGTCAAATACAAATGAAAATAAAAATGTTAAATAAATGTAAAAAATAAAGGCATTCTAGTAGTAAAAAATAAAGGACTTCAGTTACAAAAAAAAAAAAAAAAAAAAAAAAAAAAAAAAAAAAAACTTTGTGGTGAAGTCACAAACAAAATTATTAAAGTCAAACTCCATATGTGCAGATAATGGATTTGGATGGCATATTATAGTTAAAAAAGAATCCAACTTTCTGGTGAATTTGCAAACATATTCAAAGTTGAAAAACATTAGCTGAAATCAATGGTAAATAGCGATGTCGCAAGTATACAAACTATTCAATTGCCTTTAATAAAATATTGTTTTAGTCAATCATGGAGATGAAGTACGTGTTTCTATCTCGTGATCGAAGTAGATTAGATATATATTGTGCCTTTTATAATTTTTAAATCTAACAGATAAATAAGAAAATGAAAAAGATATTAAAAATTAGTAAATACAATTTTTGGTAAATAATTTTTAAAGAACAGGAAAATGATAAATAGTTTTTCCCAACACTATTATGGAAAAAAATCCACGGAAAAATAATTTATGTCCATAGTATTAAATAAGGTAGCATGAATTCACCATGTGAGTTCTATTAACACAATAAATATGATATAGGTTTCAAAACAACACTAAAAGTATCGATGAGGGACAGTAGCATGATAAGAAACAGTTGGAGTGGGTCTTTAGATCCGATAGATGACGAACGTTGATTAGAAACGTCAAAAGTCTACGCCCACTAGGACTTAGGAAAATACATCATATATCTATTTTAAAGGGAAATGTCGGTGACATTTTCATTTTTAGTCCTCAATTTGTTTGCTTTTTACACGTTGCCCGTTTCCTTTTCTTTCTTTGTTTGGTATGGTATGGTATCGTATAGCATAGCATAATATAGGATAGCATAGGATAGCATAGCATAGCATAGGATAGGCCTATACGGGACATAAACTACACATATAGTCCAATACAGGACTTATACTACACCTATAGGCGTACGTGGGACCTATACTACATCCATAGGCCTATACAAGACCTATAAGCATATACAGGACCTATACAAGACTTATACTACACCATATGATATGATATTACACCTATAGGCCTATACGATACGATACGATACAATACGATACGATAAGATACAATTTTATATTATACGTATAGGCCTATACGAGATTTACACTACACTAAATGATACAATACTACATCCATATGACTATACGAGACCTATATTATATTATACGATAGAATACTTAACAATGTTTTTTACTACATTATGTGATACCATACAATGGGATACAATATTATATTACACGTATAGCCCTATACGAGATTTATACTACACTATATGATACAATACTACATCCATAGGCCTATACGAGGCCTATATTAAACTATACGATAGAATACTTAACAATGTTTTTTATTTATCTATTTTTAAAATTACTTATTAGAAAAATTTGCTAAAACGATAAATAATGTATAATAATCTTTCTTAAAAAAACCACCCTTTATATACGCTGCGTATAGGTTGTTGGGGAAAAACTATTTACCAATTTGGTGTTCTTTAAAAACTATTTATCAAAACAGTGTTTTCACTACTTTTAGTATTTTTTTTTTTCATTTTCTTATTTATTTATTAGATTAAAAAAGGCACATTTCCTCGTGTGTCTTTATTTTATTTTATTTTATTACCAACTCGTTATGTTTCATTTTTTTTAACCAAGTGAATGCTTTTTATCTTTATTTTATTGTCTTAGCAAAGCATGATATTTAATTTATTCTTGATCAACTAATGTCAACTAGATAAATTATGAATCATCTCAAATGAAAATAAAATATAAACAAACATTAAAAATGTCACATTTAAACAAATGAAATACAAAGCATAACAAAGATAATCTAACATTAAAAATGTCAAATACAAATGAAAATATAAAAAATGTTAAATAAATGTAAAAAATAAAGGCATTCTAGTAGTAAAAAATAAAGGCCTTCAGTTACAATATAAAAAAAAATAACTTTGTGGTGAAGTCACAAACAAAATTATTAAAGTCAAACTCCATATGTGCCAGTTAATGGATTTGGATGGCAATATTATAGTTAAAAAAGAATCCAACTTTCTGGTGAATTTGCAAACATATTCAAAGTTGAAAAACATTAGCTAAAATCAATGATAAATAGCGATGTGCAAGCATACAAACTATTCAATTGCCTTTAATAAAGTATTGTTTCAGTCAATCATGGAGATGAAATACGTGTTTCTGTCTCGTGATCGAAGTAGATTAGATCTATATTGTGCCTTTTTTTTATTTTAGTCTAACAAATAAATAAGAAAATGAAAAGGATATTAAAAAGTAGTAAATATACTATTTTGGTAAATACTTTTTAGAGAACACGAAAATGATAAATAGTTTTTCCCAACACTAGTATGGAAAAAAAAAACTCCACGGAAAAATAATTTATGTCCATAGCATTAAATAAGGTAGCATGAATTCACCATGTGAGTTCTATTAACACAATAAATATGATATAGGTTTCAAAACAACATTAAAAGGATCGATGGGGGACAATAGCATGAGAAGAAACAGTTGGAGTGGGTCTTCAGATCTGATAGACGACGAACGTTGACTAGAAATGTCAAAAGTCTATGCCCACTAGGACTTAGGAAAACACATTATATATCTATTTTTGTCACACCCCAATTTTTCGTTTCTTCGGAAGCGTCGTGAGGTGTAGCCAGAGCGGTAATCGTTACATTCAATAAAGTAAACGACATATTTAAACCATAAAAATATGTTCATCCTTACATTTATTTAGAAACCATAATTTACAATACAACAACTTGTTTGAAGTAAAACAAACTACAACTTAAACAACATTGTTTGAAGTTTAACACGAGTTTACAAAACATGACAGTCGAAAATAGGATGACATCTAAAAGCTGGAGATCTTGACAACAACACGAACATGTTTTCCAAAGCCGTCCACTAATTACCTGTAATACATGTTAGTTTTGAAAAACGTCAAACAAAGTTGGTGAATTCATGTATTAAGTTTGTGTCAAATAATTCTTCAAAATATATGATAGTTTGAAATTGGCATAATGAAACTTGTAAGATCATTACTGTTTTGCAAGGATACAAATCTGTATGCTGAATAGGAGGCAACCAAACCTTGATGATAAATTGTGTTCGAGACACTTGTTTTAGACACAAAAGCACTCTTAACGATCTGTTATTGTTGCCGTTAAGAGTGGGGCTCGCCAAAACCCAATAGATCTATCACTTTCGTTCCTCCGTACTTGTTTATACATTAATGGCCCCTTAGTTTAATCCTCATCTGCATGTGATCTAAATATTCTCATTTTTATAATCATACCAATTGTAACATGTATACATCCCCGAAAGTTTAAAACTAAAAACATTTAAAATAGAAGGGGAAAACATGAACTCACAAATTTGCGTTCCAAGCAAATCTCGATTAGATTTCAGATTCTTCGTTTGTTTCTCAACATACAAGTGTTCTAATCTCATTAGACACTTAGGTTTATATTCGTTCATCGTACAAGTATCTCATCTTGAATCAGTTATTATACGTGTATTCGTTTACTTTCTTTGTTTATGTTTACATATATATATCTTCCAAATATATATTCTATTTAGTTTATGTTTGAATGGGCCTAACCCATATGTTAGATTTTAAGTCCAAATTGCATGTTTAGTGTATATGGGACTAGCCCAATTGACTTTGTATAAGTGGACCTAGCCCAATTGTTTTAGTTAAGTAGACCTAGCCCAAATGGTTCGTTTAAAGTGGATCAGACCCAATTATGAACTCGGTGATATGGGACTAGCCCAATTTTTCTATATTTTCTCAATAACTTTTAAATCGGTGAACAAAAAGAATTGTTTAAAATCTTTTTCAAAACAAACTATGAACTCGCTCAACTTTATGTTGATTTTCGCATGTTTCATTTTCAAAACTATGGAACGGTTGGAATAGGAGAACCCATGGGAATTCAAGTACTTAGCGGGTGTTCGCATTCTAGAAGTCTTAGCTTATTTGCTTCCGCTGTGCAATGAAGATACCAGTCCAGTCACGCCAGCTCTGATATTTCAGGGTGTGACATCAGCAAGCTTTTGGACGAATTTTGGGTATTCTCGCAAGAGTTTTTGAGATCTCGGAGGTTTCGGTTGAAGTTTTGAAGCCTAGGAAGTCATCCTTGTCACGGTTCTGCAATTCGGGTGTCTTTATTCTTCGTTTCTTACTTTAACTATGTTTCGTTTGATTGAAAATACTTTGTTCTTGATGTATTCCATGACTTTGATTGGCTAAATATTTAAAACTACCTAGACTTGGATGACTGGTTTTGCAAAAGTTTTGATTCTTATAATGTATAATTAATCTTTATGGATTGTTTATGAAAGTAGTCGACTTGATTATTGATAAGATGTACATGCATGTTTAAAAGCGTTTGAAAATTGTATATTGCTTCGTGTGATTCTTGGTGACGGTCTTTATCACATAATAGAGTCGTGCTAGGTTATAGATTTTGGTGAGTGTTTATATCACGGAATAAATTTATTATCTTTAGGGTTAAGTGATCATTAAACCTCAGAAGTAATATTCGGTAATCAAATAAATTTAAGTGTTCTACTAATTCTCAATAGCTGTGAGGTGCAAGATTATTGTTAGGTCTAAGTCATTAAATCGCAAGGTAGGAGCTTCGTAAGGAGTACCCCTTTTGACTGTTGTCTAACAAGTCTAATCAAGAACCCAAATCTACCCTAGGTTTAGGTCCTGTGAGGGAGTAAATCTTATTAGGGTACTTTCGTAAACCCCTTAGATGTCCTGTGAGGGAGTCTAACCAACCGGTGTTTGTAATAGCCTCTAGGGTGCCATAAGTGCCTCCTTGAGAAGGGTCGAGTGTCTTGTTCGGTATCTCGAAAGGTTTAGGATTATAAGATCTCGGTTCCATAATAATTAATATCCTAATAAAAATCATTACTAAAGCAAACCAGGATTCCAGTCTAGGTAGTGTCTTCACCATCTGAGTAAAATCCAAAGCTAGTTCGTGTTAGTTAATTTAGTTAATTAATTTAATTTAATTGCAATTTTTAGGATTTTTAGAATCCCCCCCCCCCCCAAACATAAAAACAGTTAAGTGTCGTGTCAGTGTCAGTCTAAACAGAGTCGTTAGCGTAATTAATTAGAGTCTTGTGGGTTCGATATCCGGACTTTCTTTGCTCTACTAGAGTCGATCGGTTCACTTTCCGGTTAGTAGTTTAGTCGAGTTTAGAGAGTCTAGAGTATTAATTTGTGTCTAAATTAGATTAATTTTAGCTATTTTTATTAAACTACTTTTAGCACATCAAGTTTTTGGCGCCGTTGCCGGGGATTCTTGACAATTGTGTTGATTACTTTGTTTGGACTTAACTGATATCATACGTGCTATTTGTTCGTTTGTTTGAGTCGTAGGTGTCTAAATAATTATAGTGTCTTTTATATTTTTGTCGAGACTTATTAGAGTCGTCTTACTTGTTTCTTTGTCGGTTTTGAAATGGATGCCCCATACGCGTTCGCAAGGACCGCCACCAAATCCAAACTTCTCATCTTCAAGCTTTAAGGTTAGTAAAACTTCTTCCTCATCTTCTGCCTCTTCTGAATCTACTCTCCAATCTAAACCACCATCCTTTGACTTCACTCCGAAGTCCTCACCCCATAATTCCCCACCACCCATCCGTCCTCCGAGTCCGCCACCCATAGTCCAAATGGCTGTAAATCAAATCGTCCACCAACACTCCACCGCCAGTTTCACCGGTGCGAACTCACCCATGACCTTACCCGCCATCGACAATGAAATCTTGGCAAATCCCTTCGTACATCATGACAGCTATCACCAACTCGTGTTAATTTCACGGTCGTGATGACGAGGATGCACCTCCTCACATCAACTTCCTTTCCCGCCTTTGTGGTACCTTCTCTATAGAAGGTGCCAACCTTGACGCCTGTTTGTGAAACTTTCTTTTCAAAAAATTCTTCATTAGATTTCGAAAAGATCTCAGAGTCTTGTTCTTTCATCGAACTCGAACTTCTCACAAATGTTGTTTGCTTCACAAATTTTGATTTTTGAAAATTTCTTCTTTGATAGTTCTTACCATCCCGTTGCCCGTTGAACCCTCTTTTCGGATTGTTATTTTGAAAACGTGGTGGCACTTTGGGCTTGTTATAGTAAGACTTATCTTTTTGGAAATTAAAAAATCTTTTTGAACTAGACAACCCATCAACCTCTGACACATCAATCGCAACCATTTTAAAAACTTTTTCAAGTTTATCCACATTTACATTCTCAATTGGAAATTCCTCATCCGAGTACAACTTACCAGAACCACTCATCTTGTACATGACAAGAGTCGCTCCGTCCTTTAAGTTGTTCTTGGACTTGGATTTCGAAAGATAATTGTTCAGAAAAAAAATCATCATCTTCATTTGACATTGTGGAATCACTGTCTGTTTTTAAAACTTTTTCAACCACATCTTTCACAACCTCAGATTCATAAAATAGCATGTTGATAGAGCATGTCTGAGATCTTTATGGTACCTTCTTCAAGATTTGTGGGACAGATTACCGAACCATACACAAGAGTTCAATCGTTTCAGGAACAAAATCCAATGGAGGAATGGGGTTGAAGGGTGTGAGAAGTGTGTGTTTGGACTCACACACAGAGATGGTGGTGTGGAGGTGGGCTCGTTTTTCCAGCAGCAATGGCGGTGGTGAGTGGGAGTTCAGTGGTAGTCGGTATTCGGTGGAGGAGATGAGATAGTGGTGGTGGTTTGGGAAAGAAGAAGGGGTGGGGTGGGACCCACAAAGTTTTATTGTTTTAATTAAACATTTTTTTATTTTTGATTTTCTTAATAAACGATGGTTCTTTGGTCATTTAACAAAACTTAACTGAGAAATTTAACATGGCTGAATGTAAAAATTGTAACCACTAAGACTAAGACTGTAATTAGTGAACTTTTAGGACCAAATCTGTAATTTTCGCAAACCACTTTACCAACAAGTTGCTTTCCATTCACAACCATCCGAAAGTTTGTCTTATTGTGGTAGGCAGCTTTTAATGGGTCTTTAATAAATAAGTAATTTGTATTGACTTAAAGTTGACTTGACTATAATAAATTGAGACCGGAGCCCTTGAATGGTGAGGAAAATCACAGTTGCTTCAGGCTTCAAAGATCACTTCGATAATCAAAGGTATCTTCAAAATTCAATCTTGATGGTTTTGTGATCTGATTCCAGTTTAAGTTACTCATCAATCGCTATAACATTCCAGTTCAAAAATGCATCTAAATGCTCTTATTATGATCTGATTCCAGTTTAAGTTACTCATCAATCGCTATAACATTGCAGCTGAAAACATGAACAGAGTGCCACCACCTCGTTCAGATTTGCATGATGGTAATTTGTGGATTATTATAATAAAAATGATTTCTCTTGCTAGAAACACTTATTATATTAAGAGGTTTGAACAAACACCGAACCAGAAAATCCTAATTCTGTAACAAGAGTAAAGGTATAACTCATAAAATACGAGCGCCTTAGCACGTAAGAAAGTTCATATAATATGAGTGATTCTGTTACTTTGCACCCAATTTCATATGATGTGACCTTTCTTAGTTAATTGGTTATAAAACATTATATTTGATACAACTCTGTTTTTATTTTATAATATTTGTATCAAAACATATGGCAACGCCATATTCGTTTTTTCATAAAACATTTTATATTAAATGTTACAAAAGAAATAAAAAAATATAAATTAACTTATGTCATACCATTATGTGCCTCTCCCCTATTCAAGAGGCAGGAGTTTCAAAACGTAATTTAGGACTAGTTTAGTTTGCCGTCTCGTCGCATTTGTTTACCACCGCTGTCCACCGCCTCTGTCAAACAATGGGTTTTTTTTTTTTTTTTTTTTTTTTTTTTTTTTTTTGTTGGTTCTTCACAATTTTTGTGTCTGTGAGTGTGATTTTTTTAGTTTTTTTTTTAAGAGCTTGAGTAGAGAGAGAAAGCAGGTAATTGAAAGATAAAAGAATGCTAACTGTGGGTAACCGAGTAACCTCTTATCAATTTTTTTTTATCAAAATATTAAATCAATTTTCTTATTTTTTATTTATAATTTATCAAAATATACACTCGCACAGGTATCCAGTTTACTTTTAATTATTTGAGTAATTAATTTATTTTATATTTTTCTTATTATAAATCGGCACACATACGTATGTATAATTGTATATGTTTGTGCGTGTATACACGCATGTATGCATGTATATGAAGAAGTGAAGATGGATCTACCGCTGCTACAAGCTTTTATCTTCTTAAAAACCTGTTATTTAAACCAACCCAACCTGACCCGAACCCATTCTGACCCGAACCAAAACAACCATTTTTTTCTAATTGACCCGTTTTGACCCAGCATACAACAAGTTTGGTGTTCTTATGATTCCATTCCAGTTAGATTCATGGTTTAAGAAAACGCTCAAGGCGTCTGTTTCGAGGCGCGGCTCGAGGCAAAACGTCAAGAAATCGAATCTGAGGCGGCGCCTCACTGCTTGTTTTTATACGTACGCCTCAAAGATATGAGGCGGACGTTTCTTGTCGAGTCGGAATGGAAATTAAGAGGCGTACATGTCTTTTTTGGCGAGAGAAATTAGGGTTTTATAGGGTTACTGAAGAAAAGAGGGTTGATTCTGAAAGAGGCTGGCCGAAACACAGAGGTAGATTAGAGGTAGGTTAAAGATAGAGACGTACCTGGCTTGTAGCGACGAGTGACCAAGAAAAATTAGAGTTTCAGGAATGGAGAAAATCATGGAGGCGTAACTCTTTTAGGGTTACTGAAAAAAGGACGGTTCTTTTATTCATTTCATTTACAAAAACTTACATTAAGACCCTTAAACATTAAACTTTTATCATGTTTAACCCAAAACAATTCTCACAAGTTTATTTACATTAGGAAAGTTATATGTTTTGCGTTTAGTATTTTATTTTTAAAAGATATATAATTTTTATATTTAATTTTTAATTCCGCCTCAGGCTTACGCATCGGTTCGCCTCGAGGCTTACGCCTCGTGAGGAGAAGGGAAAACGCCTCGAAACTCGTTTTCGTTTTTTTAAACCTTGGTTACATTACTTACTAATTGCTATGACATTGCCACAGAAAGGATGAACCACCCAAGTACAAGCTCTGGTCATGCAATTCCAGTCAATCAGCAGCAGCAGAACCATACTATCATTTCAATTCCTTCCCAGCCAGTGTCACCACCACCACCACCACCACCAAACCTACCTTCAGATCTACTTCTAGGTAACTAATTCTTTCTTTGATATATGAGTGAAAGTTTTGCTACTCATACATCATGTAAGATGTTCTAAAGAGATGGAATATAAAAACAGATGTACAAACAAACTCTGTTATTGGATATTCTTCTTTTGTATGAACTTTAACTGAAACTTACTTCTCAAAAAGAACATGTGAAGTAACTTTGAAATGGGACTGAATTTAAGCACCGAATGAATACTATATAGTAATTAACCTCTTAAAAGCGACTTTGAACGGAACCAACCATGTTTGACCAGATTGTTTTTACAGAAGGAAGTAGAGAAGAGTACATCGGCGTTGGTGTTCCACTTTATGAAGCAGCAATCAAAGGAGACTGGAAGGCAGCTAAACCTTTTCTTGACAAACAACCAAATCTGATACGTTTTGCTATCACTGAAAATTATGAAACACTGCTTCATGTTGCAGCATCAGCAGAAAGCACCAAGGCTGTGGAAGAATTTGTGAAAAATCTAGTAACGTTGATGGAAAAAGAGGATTTGAAGCTACAGAATAAAAATTATAATACTGCTCTTCATTTAGCAGCTGCAGCGGGAAATATAGAAACAGCAAAGACAATGATCAAAAAGAATCCAGAATTGACTGAAATCCCTTGTAATAATAGAACGACGCCACTCTACATGGCTGCTTTATTTGCAAAACCTGATATGGTGAGGTATTTGTATGGTATCTCTAAGAAAATGGGAGGCGATTGTTGGTCAACTGAAAATCGCGGTTGGGTCCTACAAAAATGTGTTGAAGGAGATATCTTTGGTAAGTAGTTCTTACGAATTGGTATTTCTTCCTGCACTCTTTCACAGGCTTTATTTGTCAAATTAATGTATGCATCAACCGATGCTATTTTTCTCATAAAGTGACCGTAAATTCTTCTGTAGATGTTGCTATAAAAATAGTTAATGATTGCCCCGAACTATGTTCTAAGAAGGAGTTACTTACCGACGTTCTCTTGGCTTTGGCTCAGAAGCCTAAAGCATTTAAACGAACAAAAGCACCTGCTGTATTCAGAATCATCAACTCAGGCAAGTATATGTTCTTTGCTCTATTTTCTTTGTCTAATTATACTTTGGACACATAAACACTCACTATACTTGTGATTCTTGGGTGTAGTTTAAACTCCTTATACTTATCTGTTAGCTTCAATGAACACTCTTATTTCATTCCTCTGATTATTAATATGTTAAATAGATTGCAAGAAGATATTTTGTCACCATCATAATCTAGTTTCATGTATGGATCATTGGAGCTTCAATTAGTACCTTTCAAGTTTACAGTTGAACACATAACAATTCCTGACACGACATGGAAAACAACTATTTTTTTAGAGGTCAACCCGAACATGGCTTCTTTAATAAATGGGTTAACCCATCAACCTGTTTAAGTGTTTTGAAAAAAGCCTATATATAGAGTTTAGAGATGAAGAGTGTTAAAACTTAAAGTTTATTATAAACGACAAAATGCTCTTTACATCAATATCGCAGGTAAGCGAGCAACAATTTTATTTGTTGAAAAAAAAAAAAAAAAAAAAAAACTTAAAGTTAAATATTATTTTGATTTTTTACTCCTATTTATAACTTCTAAAACTGAATATTAGTTTTCTGTTTGAAATCCTTTCAACAACTCTTCACTTCCAACATCATCATCATCATCATCATCATACTCGGTAAATCTCACCAATAGCAAAGCTAAGGTAGGGTCTGAGGAGGGTAGATGTAGACAGCCTTACCTATACCCCGGAGGAATAGAAAGGCTGCTTCCAGTGAGACCCCCGGCTCGATTGTAGTTTTGTATCAAGCCTTGGACCTAAGACACATAACACTCAAACAATCGGGACATAGACTGATTGGTGCATGTACCCCCGTGTCTTTCAGCTATCAACGTCATCACATGATGCATGATTAACCATCCGCCAACATATATGTATTTTTTTTTTAATACTGACCACCCCATTCTCCATTCCATTCCATTAGTTTCATCTAATCTCGAGCTAAATGTATAAACTCAAGTTTGCTAATTAGGAGTGAGAGATGAGGAAACAAATTAATTAAACGATACCAGTCACGTTAAGTTTCATTTGAGTCAGAGTAATTAATTGTTCAGATTGTTATTAAGTCACTAGGTTTTACCCATATTCACAAATGAATAATAAATTGGTCAACCTCGATTTTAAGTGGGTTCGACACGGTATGAATAAATATATTGGTTGAGTTAGGGTTAAAGAATTGACCAAGCCAACCCGAATCTCACAACCCGCCAACCACCCAATATGATATGATTGACACACATAGTTTTGTCTAGTTATTAACAATTAAAAGCTAGCTTCATATGTCAATTTTACTTAATGTATGTGATCTGATGGTCTTCTTGGTTCTTGTTTTCAGTTTTTGAATTGTTTCATGTGAAGTTATGGTCAATTGAAAAAGAAAGGGAAGCACTGCAGTTATTAAGAATAATTTGGAGGAAAATTGCCAAAATGAGTAAGACCGACATTGATGACATAATCCGAGGGACTAGTGTTACACATACCACAAAGGAGGGGACTACAATAAAACACTACCCTTCCCGAGTGCTTTTTCTTGCAGCTAAAAAGGGCAACACACCTTTTATAATTGAGCTAATTCGGTTATATCCTGATATAATATGGAAGCAAGATGACAAAAAAAAGAGCATATTTCACTTGGCTGTCAAACGGCATCAAGTAAAGACATATAAGCTATTATATGAGATTGGTGCAATGAAAGATTTAATAACTCCTATTACAGACAAAAAAGGCAATAACATGTTGCATATGGTTGCAAAGAGCGTTAAGCAAAATCGATTTCAAAATGTGTCTGGAGTTGCTTTCCAAATGCAAAGCGAGTTATTATGGTTCCAGGTAAATATTTCTTTTCAAGCTTATACGTCATCTTTCTTTCTCCGTATGTTCATAAGATCAACCTGGATGTCATATGTGTATTAAAACTGGTCAAACGGAAAAATTTACCCTCAGTAGGAATATGGCAAATTGATCAAGCGCGTCAATCAGGTCTAATGTCGGCTAACCTTGTAAATTAATCAAAAAATAGGCTTTCTTGTAATATGATAGTTTTTGTAATCACATTTAATGCACTAATTTATTTCTAATCACATCTGCTATGACAAATGTTTTTATAGTCAATTACCGTTGTGGTTTCAAAATATTGGTTTTTATTATTCGTTAATATGACTTGCAGGAGGTAGAGAAAATGATCCCACCTAATTATAGGGAAAGAAAAAATAAAGATGGTAAAACACCACAAGATCTGTTCACCAAGACACATGCAGACTTGTTAAAAGATGGAGGGGAATGGATGAAAAATACTGCATCTCAATGTATGGTGGTTGCAACCCTCATAGCCACCATTGTATTTGCGGCGGCTTTTACACTTCCTGGTGGATACAACGATAACACTGGCATTCCTTTTTTTCGCAAAGAACCATGCCTCATTATTTTTGTGATCGCGGATGCTGTTTCTTTAATATGCTCATCAACCTCAGTCCTTATATTCTTATCTATTCTCACATCCCGTTATGCTGAACGTGATTTCTTGGAGTCGTTACCAAGAAAACTAGTGAATGGTATCGCAACACTCTTCCTCTCTATTGTAACCATGATGATTGCGTTTAGTGCCAGTTTCTTCGTACTTTACAATAAGAAGGTGGAATGGGTGCCAATCACTATCACCAGTTTGGCTGGAATTCCGGTCATTCTATATGTCACACTGCAACATGGTCTTTTCAGGGATGTTTTTAAGTCGGCGTATCAAACCAGATATCTCTTTAAGCGCAATAAACGTGTTCTTTACTATTAACCCCACTGTAATGCAATGTAATGTAACGTAACGTAATGTTGATCTTCTTTCAAGTTTCATCTACTTTATTTATGGACTACTTTTATTCTTCTTTTGTCAATTGATGTTGAATTGTTCGTTAAATTGGATCACCAACTCAATTTCTATTTCTATAATTTTGTGTTTGCATCTGCCCTCAACTTCCCAATATTATTAGTAACTTTTCACTCCTAATATGTTTCCTTTTGTTAGATTGTAATCGTTCTTTAAAACTAATAGCTCCGTCCTGACAAGTTGGTCTAGTAGTTAGTTACTTGGTTTGCTCGATTGAGGGCATCTCGGGATGCTTATCCGGTGATTTAGTTGACCGTTCAAATAAAAATACCAACGTTTTGATTCATAAGTTTGCTTTAGTTTGTATTTATGGAGCGCCAATTGAAACAATGAATTACTGTAAAACAGTTTGTTATCAACTTAACTCCGTAATTCTCTTTGTATTTTACTTGGATCAAATAATGATTTTTTATATCTTCGTTTATGTGTGTACTTGGTTATCACCGGGACTGTTTCCCGGGCTCGAGAAAGTTACTTTTATTAAAAACTATTTATGATTAATACATAAATAGTGTCATATGTTCAGATGGACAAGAGTACAAACAAAAAACTATTGAGATTACAAAGATAGGTTATGATCCATGCATATTGATAATTATTTTATAAAAATACATTTCATACAAATATAGTTAAAGAGGATGGCGGTTAGTGGATAGCTAATGTTTTGCAAAATACGTACATTTATCGTGTGAAGTTTATATAATTATCGTTTCATTTGTTTCGGTTTTTAGTTAGAAATAGTTTCTATTGATAGTTTGTTTGTTTGCAGATCTCGGTTGCTAAAAAGGAGTTAGCAACGAGACCCGGGTCGTGACGTAGCTGAACGGGAACGGAAAATGAGGAAATCTGGAAAAAACACCCGTGGCGTCACGCGATCAAATCATGGAAATGCCTTGGAGCAACGCGAAGATATTAAAATAATAAACTTCAGTTTATTAGCATCGCGTCGTGCGAGCAAGTGGACATATTTCCTTGGCGTAGCGCGATGGGGTTGAAGTTGGGCACAAATTGTTATTGCAGCAAGATTCTTGTTAGAAAACCATATATAAACATTATTAACTTCAAGTCAACCCTAATTACGAACTGCATTAACTTGGACGAATTCTCAGCTAATGTTGGAGCGTTTTTGAGAGCTTGAAGTAGCCGGTTGAAGGTTTGAAGCCAAGGAAAGCATCCAGGTCGTGTTTTACTACCCGGGTTTCTTAATTATTCGTTTCTTGTTTTTGATCATGTTCCTTCCTTATAAAAATACTCTTTTGTTGATTGTTTCAATGACTATGATTGGCTAAGTTTATTTTCTGCCTAGACTAAGATGATTGGATTGTAAAGTTTTGAACTTTATTATGATTATTTAATTATTTATGGATTTTTGCAAAAGTAGCCGACTTGGTTTATTTGTTTGATGTGTTTGCATGCTTAAAAGTGTTTAACTCTCTTTTATTGCTTCGTGTCAGTCTAGGTGAATGTCTTTCACGGAATAGGTTCATGCTAGATTGTAATTGATTTTGTAATCTTTAAGGTTAATTGGCCAATACAGCTTAGAAGCAATAATTAGTAATTTAATAAATTTGAGTATTCTACTAATATTTATAGCTGTGAGGTGCGAGATTATTGTTAGGTCTAAGTCATTAAATAGCTATGTAAGGTCTTCGTGAGGAGTCTGAACTAGTTGCCCTAGTGACCGTTGTCTAACAAGTCAAATTGAGAATCCAAGTCTATCCTAGATTTATAGCATGTGAGGGAGTAGAACGGATTAGGATACTATTTTAAACCACTTAGATAACCCGCGAGGGAGTCTAGAATAACCGGTGACCATAACAGCCTTTAGAGCTCCATAAGTGTCTTCTCGAGAAGGGTTGAGGGTCTTGTTCGGTGTCTCGATAGGTTTAGAATATAAAGATCCCGGTTCCATAATAATCATAATAAATCATTACTATCACAATCTAGGATTCCAGTCTAGGCAGTCTTGGCCATCATCTGAGTAAAACCCGAGTTAATTCGTGATTAGTTAATTTAGTTAATTAATTTAATTTAAATCGAAGTTTTAGGAAATTTAGAAACCCCCCCCCCCCAATATTAAAACAGTTAGTGTCATGTCCGTGTCAGTGTCAGTGTCACTCTAGATAAGTTAGTGAATGTAGTTAAATTGAGTCCTGTGGGTTTGATATCCAGACTTACTTAGCTTTACTAGAGTCGATTGGTTCGCTTACCAGTTTGTAGTTTAGTCGAGTTTAGAGAGTCTAGAGTATTACTTTGTGTATAGATTAGGTTAATTCCATGTTTTTCTAAATGCACCTCATATATTTGTTGAAGGTCGTTCCAAGTCGGATTTCTCAAGTAACGTTTTCCATATAACTGGCATATACCTAAAAATTTTATATAGCCGTATTTAATTTGTATTTAAAATAAAATTAAATATATAAAAGTGAGTAAAAATACACCTAAGCAAAAATGTTCCACGGTATCACGTGTTATTTTCTTCCCCCGTCTTCAAATACTCGTCGTTGATGTCGTAAGTGTTTCCGTAGGCAAGTATACGTAAGGCGGATGTTACCTTTTGAATTGAGGTGAATCCTAGATATCCTCTCGCATCCATTCTTTGCTTGAAGTAGTCATACTTAGCTTCCAAATCATCATTATGCGAAAAAATAACCTTTGGCTCATCCTAAACCCCACCTAAAAACATAGGGGCCGTGAACCGGTTTCGAATCAAAATAATCATTCATCAACCGCTCGTTTGCGGCTTCACGGTCTCGCAAGATAAAAGTACGCCTCAAAATGGGGCGTGGAAGAGAACGACTAACGTGTTGAATGACTTGAATCGCGAGTGCACATGCACTCGTAACCGCTTCTTCCTCCTCCGCGATTTCTTCGGGTGAAAAAAAACCTTCTGTAAATTTCGGTGAATGAATCTTCCGATGGCGAGCCCATTATTTTTTATAAGAAAGTGGGAGTATTATTTTGATAAGAATGTGTGATTAAAGAGTGTTTTGAGGTTTGGTTGAGTGTAATGTGAAAGCTTAGTGGATATATATATAGATTTTTTAGGAAATTTTTTTAATACATATGATCGTTGCAACGGTCATTTTTTTAAACCATCAACTTTAACGCCACTATGCTCTTCGCGAGAAAACAGATTCACCAGCCTATAGCACTGGCTGTAGCGGTGTGACCGGGCACTACGAGGCGCTATACAAGGTTTGGCTGCGATATGCCGCCGAGTACGGTTGGCCTTAAACATTATAATTGTGATAATATACTTAGTGATGTAAGGACAATGAAAAGACACAATATGACCTACCTTATTAAACGTTGTAATTGTGATTTATATCAATTTGGAGTGACAGTTGTAGTGGAGTGCTATTGAGATCGAGTCATGATTAATAAATATGGCTTTTTAAAATCTATCTAAGAGATTTAAAATAAATAGAGCATTCACATCCATTCCATCAAATTTTGTGTGTGAAGTTTTTATAATGTAAAAAGTATAAAAAGTGGTTGTGAGTGGAGGAGAGAGAAAATGTTACTGTTCATTTGTATATTTGGGGGGGGGGGGGGGAGGGATTGTTCACCCCCTATAATTTTTTAATATATTTTGAAAGTGGTTGTGAGTGAAGGAGAGAGAAAAGATAATAATAAAGGTATAAAAAATATTATTTAATTGAAAATGAGAGAGAAAATCTAGTGTTTTTAGTGTAATTTAGGGTGAAAATATGGTGGAATGGATGTGAATGCTCTAATATCAAATGAGTGGAATTAAACAAAAAAAAAGGGGTGTGTGGGTTTGTTTAAGGTAATTCTAGTCCATTCAAGCTATAGTTTCTCTCTCCTCTAATTCCCTGTTTTTAAAACGTTAATAAATCTTTATACGACATTTTTTTTATAAAAATTGCACCATAAAAACGAGCTTTTTTATCTTTAAAACGACTATACTATTGTTATATTTTTTAATAAAATCGAAAACCCATATGCGTAAAACGCATTGGATAAAAAATACAAAAAATGACTTTTTCAAACACAATGAACAAAAAACACAAAAGAAAAAAAAAAATTTTCTTCTAAAACTCAACGGATTAAAAACACAAAAGAAAGTGTTTTTTTATAAAACGCAATGGATTAAAAATACAAAAGAAAGTGTTATTTCAAAAACGCAGTTGACTAAAAACTGAAAAGAAATGTATTTTTTTTTTCTAAAACGCAGTGGATTAAAAACACAAAAAACACAATGGATTAAAAGCACAAAAAAGTGTTTTTCGAAAATGCAATAGACTAAAATCACAAAAAATGAGTTTTTATAAAACATAATTCGAAACCCCAAATCGTAAAACGCAATGATTGACGAAATTTTTTAGATTTCTTACACGGATCCAAGCCGATTTCTTCAACAATTGACGAATTTTGAATGCTAGAAACACTGATCAACGATAGAATGAATTGAGTGATTCGCTTTAAAATCACGAGAAAAAAAAATGGAAAAATGTATAAATTACACTACTATAATATCAGGCAATAGCCACAAAAACTTGCTACCGAAAAGTGTGTAGCAAATTTAGACAAACTATTTTCAACCTAAATGCAATTAGCGTAGTTTCTTATGATTCGGTAGCAAATTAGTGGCGATATTCGGTAGCAACTAATTTTCTATTGGGAAATTGGCCTGTAATAATCTCATCTGTCTTATTGGCCATTAATAATCCCACCTCAGAATATTCCCCCCACCAGTCCCACCTTTCACCTATTTTTCCTACAATGGTCCCCCGTTAAAAAAACTTAACGGAGTTAAGCTTTTTTCCAAATTACAAACATATTTTTTAGGGCTTTTGATCAGAACGATGATACAAGTCCAGTGATGTAAAACTTACTTCGAAATGGTGCTCTAAGTGACTTGATTTTGGTTAATTGGAAATTTAAACACCCGAATTGAAGCGCCGTTTTCATCGTTTGGAGCACCGTTTCGAGGCAAGTTTTACATCAATGAACTCGCATCGACGTTCTAATCAAAAGCCCTAAAAAATCTGTTTGTAATTTGGAAAACAAACTTAATTCCGTTAAGTTTTTTTAACGGGAGACCATTGTAGGAAAAATAGGTGAAAGGTGGGACTGGTAGGGGGAATATTCTGAGATGAGATTATTAATGGCCAATAAGGTCTAGGTGAGATTATTACAGGCCAATTCGCTTTTCTATTTAAGTGACCACGTTTCATTCCTGTTAGGGTTTCATTCCGTGACACATAATCAATACGCTCCACCTCTTCTTCTCTCATGTAACTTCAATCGAATCTCTCGGTATATACCTCGATAATGCCAGCAAAACTACCTTGCTTCACATGCTTAAAGATGAGGTCAGTTCGATTAACCTAATTCAATCTTAGTATTAGCATTCAAACAAAAATTGCATCTGTTTTAACCTAATTACCTCTTAATTTCTTTGTCTTACACAAAATCGATTCATTTTTTACCTAATTGCCTCTTAATTTTGTTTCATCAACAAAAATTGCATCAAATTTGATCTATTTACCTCTTAATTTCGTCTTCCTAACGAAGATTGCATCAAGTTTGACCTAATTACTTCTTAATTATGTTTTTTTAACAAAAATTGCACCAGTTTTGACCTAATTGCGTCTTAGTTTTTTTTTTCTAACGAAATTGCATCAGGTTTGACCAAATTGCCTCTTAATTTCGTTTTCCTAACACAAAATTGCATCAGTTATGACTTAATTGCCTCTTAATTTCGTTTTCCTAACACAAAATTGCATCAGTTATGACTTAATTACCTCTTAATTTTGTTTTTCTAACACAAAATTGCATCAGTTTTGACTAATTTCCTCTTTATCGTTTTATAAACGAAAATCGCATCAATTTTGACCTGATTGTTACCGATATGTGAGATTTTCATCGCGATTTTGTAGTTCTTGTTGTATTCTGACCTGATATTATTTGTTAACCATAGATTAGTTCAACATCAACCAACGCAACATCGGACCTCTGAAGAGTTGAGTACACAGCTTTCACAATTAAAAGTTTATTTGAAAGATATAGTTTTGGAAATAAAAGATGTAAATGATTGGTAGACGGGTGTCCTCATCTCCTACGCCACAACCATGCTTCTCTATCTACAGTCAGACGGAACCAGAAGTTTTTAGCTGGTTCGTAATGAAACTGTTTTACAAATTTTTTAGTTTGTATATTTATAAAATTCCTGCTATTAAAAAATTAAACTTTTGTATTTCTTTTATTACTCTTTTCATTAACTGGTTTTCACAAGGCCGGGTCGTCAACGATTTCTTTTATTATTATTTTCATTGGAAAATTAATGAAATCCATGAAGTTTCGATACTTAGTTTAGGCTTTTCACAATAATCTTACAAAACATGCATATATTTATATTAATCAACTAAATGTTTGTCTTTAAAGTTAAAATATAAAATAATACTTACAAAACTAATCGGTACTCAACACAATTTGATTCACATATGGTAATTACATATATAATAACTAAATAATAGAAAAAGTAAAATAATAAGGTACTTCATGATTTTGAGAGAGAGAAACGTGGCGGCTCCAATAGGGTTGTAAAGCCAGAGAGAGTCAGAGAGTCCGACTAATTTTATTGGAAAATTTATATAATCTTAAAGACAAAGGTCGGTGGCTACATGCCACCAACCAACAACTCATTTGTCTTGTTTACCTTTATCTTTTCTTGAAAGTTCGATATTTTCTTTAATATTTTGCTGGCTTCTCCTCTTTTTGCCAGACACATGTCTTTCACAAATCTCCAGACACACACAGTTCTTCTTTGTTTCCTCACATTTGCACGCCATGGATCTTCAAGATGGTCTCTTCTTTGCGAGTTTTCGTAAATGAGAGATAGATCGGAAGAAGCAACAGAGATCGAGATCTCATGCCGGACCAGTTGAAGATCAACGGTTTTGTGAGATCTTCAGACATGAGTACTACCCAGCGAAGGTATTCTATTTTCGATGGTTCTTTTGTATTTATTTTCTTCTACATGAACTAACCCTAAACCCTAAATCAGTGTTTCGCGTTCTCTTGCCGCTGCAATTCCTGAATTACCAGTCTTTCGACTTTAGTTCCCAAGTATGTTTGGGTCTTCACTGTTATTCGAATGATTTTGTTTTGTGTGATAGGAATTTCTTATCTGTTGTAATTGACTAAGATCAATTTGGCAAGGGCCAAGGAGGAAGAAAGAATAGGGTGAGTAGAAAAAGTGGGTTGAATGAGTTGTCTATTTTTACCTTTATAATTGCTCTTATAATTTGTAGGTTATTGGAAACTTAAGGAAGACTGATCAACTCCGAGATTAACTGTTTGTAGATCCTCTACATTAACGAAGCTGGTAAGAAGCCCCTTCATTGTGTTATCTATTTTGTTTGTTACTATTTTTAGTGATTCCAATATATTGTTTTTTTTATATATCTCATTTTGAGATGCTATGTCAAAAGCTGAAACTCATACAAAATCTTACCTTGAAGTCTAATCAGAAGAATGTTTTTATATAAGTTTGTAATAAAACTTGGACTAGCTGATTTGTATAAATTGGCATGATCATATAAGTGTAAAGCTGAATTTGTATACTTAATGACACAAAAGGTGAAGGTAGTATTGGACTGGGAGTCAGGTTCTGAATATAATGGTACGCATACGAATTATAAATAATTTATACATAGTAGGAATCAAGATTTTTGTGGGGTTTGGTTATTGTTGATTAAAGATTAAAAAGCAAGAAGATTTGATATGGGTTTAGTTTGAGGGGTGAAAGTGGTGAATTGGGTGCTGAAAAAGTTAAAAAGAAAATTGATTTTGATTGAAGTTGAGGGGTGCAACTGTGCAAGTGTGAATTCGGTGTGGAAAAGTTGAAAAAGATTTGATTTTGATTCATTTTGAGGGTTGAAAGCGGTGAATTTGGTTTGTAGAATTGAAAAAGATTTGATTTTAGGGGGTGAAAGTGGTGGTGCAAAAGCTGAAGAAGAAGTTTTGGTTTGGTTGATGGGAATTGGTTGTAACAGGGGGGGGGGGGGGGGTCATGAGAATGTCTTTCAAAGATTCACTTAAATCCCTTGAAGCTGATATTCAACATGCTAATACTTTGTATCTCTCTCTCTCTCTCTCTAACTTCTTTCAATTGATTATGTAATTGAATGTTATGGCTTTTTATTTGAGGGTTTTTTTTTTCAAAAAACAAATTTGAATTTTTGAGCTCTTACATGATTTAATTTTGAGATTGAAAGTGGTTTTCCAAAAGGGTTGCCGCGGATTATAGTGTCAATTTCTAATGGTTTGGTTTTTAATATTATTTACTGTTGAAGTAGTTTTTGAATTGGATAATAACAGGGCATCAGATTATCCAAGAGAATATGATGGTGGTTGCCTTCAGATAAGGTTATTATACAGCCCATGTGCTCACTTCTTTCTGTTTTTTGTGTAATGGAGTGTGATTGTAATCTTGCTGGTGCCCTTGGCTTACTCAGAATCCTTATTTATAATCTACAGATCTGATTTTGTAGTATTGGTTGAGAAATTTATTAGTTTTATACTCTATTTTAATGCATATAATGCCCAAATTCGTTTTATTCAATGGTTGGCATTGTTATTGGCATATAATTTTTTTTTTATTATTATCAACTTGCCATAATTAATGGAGTCGTCACATATTAAAAAAAGATTGAAAGAACAATTTGTGATTAAGCCACAAACATGATGTTACCGCCGCAATGCTCGGTAGGGTCAAAATTCTAGTATAATATAGAAATAAAGTATTTGGTTTTAAATCTTGAAAATGGGCTAGACTCCCTTCACTAAAAGCCCATGATATATCATTATTTAACTTAATATACACATTCTCTCTTCTTCTTTCTTCTCACCAAGAAAATCAGAAATCATAGTAGTCCATCGGACCGCTGTTTGCCTCCGCCAGACCGTCACACGCCACCATAAGGCCTTCGTACACCGTTGTTGGACCGCTGCTCGCTGGCCGGAAAAACTTCAAACAACTGTTTTTTCTTCTATTTTAACGCTTTATAGAAGAAAATCAAGAGGGTCAAGTATAAAAATAATTTTTTGGCTGAGTTTTCCGGTAAGCTTAGAATTTGGCCGGCCGGAGGGTCAATGGACCCTCCTGACCCCCTTGTAGTTCCGTCCCTGTCGACAGTCCCGTGAGCAAGCATCACATTACTCTGTTGAGTCACTTCTTCCACGTAATACAATCCTTGGAGTTCAGTATCACACCCAATGATTGTTCCCGTCCTGATATGATATCCTGAAGGATACAAAAGGTTGGATGCATCAAGATGGTGTAATTCAATTCTTTTGTCACGTGACTAATGGACAATAGTTTATGTGATAAGGACGGGACATAGAGACAACTTGAGAGTTTCAAAGTAGGAGATACTTAAAAAAACATATTTAGAAAAAAAAAAAACACTTTTAGTTGTGTTTTGACCTATATTAGGCTAGAGGGTGTGGTTGGAGCCCCCTAGGGGCTTTATCAGGCCACGTCAACGCCACCTAAAATCCACCTCAGCCATGAAGCTCCCTTTAATTTGCATGGTGTGGGTGGAGCCCCCTATTAAACAAAATTTAAAAAAAAAAGGATTTCATTGGCTATGTAGTACGGGAACGGGTACGAGACTGGGGTACGGGGAACGACAAAACTCAAAAATCCAAGGTACGGGTACGGCAAAGATACGACGAAAAAAAATATATTAAACAAAGTCCTAAGATAGATCTCTACATTAAAAGTTTATTATAAAAATAGATCTCTACATTAGATTAAATAATGTATGAAATACAAAATTGTAAGTAATTAACTAAAAATAAAAACAATAGGAGTTTATAGAGTTTTAATGTTAAATCAAAGAAATTAATAAAGAATAATTAAAAATCGTTGATGTTGTTTAAAAAATGAAGAATAATTAAAAATAGTTTTCAATATTAGGTTTTCAAGTGGATGGTGGGCCACAAACTAAAATTTTAAAAGCCCACTAAATGCAAAATAGGGTTGCATTTTGTTTGTCATCTTCTTCTTCCAGACTAAACATTTGTTCAACAACTGCTGCAACCCTGCAACTCACTGGAGAAAAATCAGTATAGCCATCGTCCCTTCTTCTATTTTATTGATTTACTCACTGGCAGCCGTCCCCAAAACCTTTAGTTGCCGTCCCCACAATCCCGGAATCGTCTCACTGCGGTCCCCAATTTCCCGAAAACGTTTGGGGGACGTCCCCATGGCGTCCCCATGCCGTTTCCATCCCCGGGACGGGTACTCAATGGTTTGAGCTGTCCCCGTGCTTCATAGTTCATTGGTTTAAACTTTAAATCAAGTGGGCCCCTCCTATAGCGCCCCTTCTCCATCGTTACCATGATGGAGCCCCTCCTATAGCGCCCCCTTTTAAATCCGAGGGTGTGGAGGTATAGCGCCCCGGGGCACTATAGATGATGAGTTGGCGGCGATGGCGCCCCCACACCCTCCGGCCTTAGGGGGGTCTTCTTCTAACATGTTCAAAAAATTAGAGGTATAGAGGTAATGTATATAGGGTTAATAAAAGATGGGTTTGAGGATAATTTCTCAAACCCGGTACCTCCATCTTCTCCAATAGGTTGTTCCGTATTTTCGGCGAAAGAAATCCCTCCAAAGCCGCCGTCCTTCTGCCGGTTTCCATCGCTCTTCTGCTGGTTACCGCCGCTGCTACTGTCATCGGTACTGCTTTGCTGGCGGTAGCCGCAACTTTCTCTCCCCCTCTTTATTTCCCTTTTTGTGACCGTCGCCCCACCATTCAGGGTAGCTGACGAGTTTGAAACATTGTTCCTTGGTATGTTTTACCATACCACAGTGTTCACACTTGAGTTTTGATTTATATTTCTGGGATGATGATCCGTTGTTGAAGCTTTTCCGTCCAAATCGCCCTTTTGACAAAAAATTTAGGCCTTCGGTCTCGTGTGGTTCGTTGGCAACTAGTCCTGCCGCTACGCCGTTATTAGTGGTTGTTCCTAGTATACCCCGGTGCGCTATTTCTTTCCGGACGGTAGCGTAGGCGTCCTCAGCCGAGGGTAGCGGATCCCTCTTGGAGAACCTTTCTTTTTATGGTATCATAATGTCGACCAAGTACAGTGGCGGAGCCAGAAATTTTTTCTTATGGTGTTTTTTTTTATGGATACCTCGGTTTATAGTAACCCGGAGTCGAACTTTTTAGATCGGTTCGGATCTAGTCGGGTCAAATCACATGCTAAAAGCAAATATCACAGTAAAAGTACAATGTCATTGAATAAAAACACATAATAAAATTATCAAGTCATTTGGAATATATAAAAATGCGTTTAATAGTTGCTTTGTACGCATTTTCATGTTTTGAAAACGATTCATAATGTTTTCAATGGCAACTTACAAAAACAAAAAAAAACCCCTCTTTTTCATTATAACAAACAAGTGCACGCATTATTCAAATGATCATCAAATATCCTGTTAGGTTAAACATCTGAAACAAAACCAAATAGACATGGGGCTATAATGCTTAATGGATTAGAAAAAATAAAAATTAAACATGGACCTTTAATGATTTAAAGTATACTAATTAAATTCAAGTAACTGGGCTTAATTTTTGAAATATAAATTTGTTTATTATGTAATTCTTTTAAAAGAAAACAAAACAATGGTGTCGTTTGTAAAAAGACAATGGTGCCGCTCGAAAAAAAACAACGGTGTCGCTCGAATTTTTCCTATTATATGTTGTATTTGCTACACAAAATTCAATGGTGTCGGACGACACCATTGTTCAAAGTGTGGCTCCGCCACTGACCAAGTACGTTTAGGAACTGGAAAAGTTCTGCTCTGACTGAATTTTATTGTAGGTTGCTATCTCTACAACACATTTCATAGGGTCCGGATCTCTCCTGTCAATTTCGCCTCATATTGTAAGATTATCCAGAAATCTTCAAGAGATGAACCATTTTCTTTTATCCCGTTTTCCTTGACATGAAAGTCAAAAGTTTGCACTTTGTCCTTCCCGCTACTGTAACTAATAACCAAAGCATCCCATAGTATTTTTTGCAGTGGGCAATTCAGTTAAGCAAAATTAGGACTTACGAATGGTTCAAGCTTATGAGTTGTGCAATAAATTAAAGATGATATGCTATGACTCTATGAGTGAGGTTTTGCTTAATGCTTTGGTTTTGGATGATTGAGTTTGGGGAAATATACGTAACGATAACTTTAGGCTGTTGTATATAATTTGTTTTGCTTAATGTTTCCTACATCATTTTCATGAATATATGACATGTTTTTGTCTTCGTCTCTTGCCTACAACTTCAAAAACCTGTTTTACGAAAAATAGCTGTTTAATTTCTTGTTTCGCAAAAAAAAAAAAAAAAAAAAAAAAGAAAGTAAATTACAAAAATCGTCCTTTATGTATGTCACTTATTGCAAACTGTGTCTTTTATATTCAATAATTACAGAAAACGTACTCGATGTTTGTAAACCTTTGAAAGTTATGTCCTTTAGCCCCAACTCAGTTAATTTTTTGTGGTTAAATCTGACCAAATGGACCTCATATGAGGGTATTTTGGTCATTTTACCCTCATGTGTGGTCTATTTGGTCAGATTTAACCACAAAAATTAACTGAGTTAGAGTTAAAGGACATAATTTGCAAGGGTTTGCAAACATCGAGTACGTTTTCTGTAATTATTGAAGATAAATGACACAATTTGCAATAAATGATATACATAAAGGACGATTTTTTTAATCTACTCAAAAAAATGTGGCAATTTAAGGGGAGAGGGGGTGGTCACTAGTGATAGATTTCTATCACTCCCAATATCCAATCAAATCATGCCATGTCATCACCCAATATTCTATCACTAGTGATAGAAACGTAGTAGGGGTGGTCATCACTAGTGATGGGATTCCAATGTACAAGTATTAATACACAATGTACAAGTCATACCCTATCACTCCTCAAGTTCAACGTGTTATATATATAACGAGTTATTCCTATCACTCGTTATGGAAGTGGAGGTGGCGGTGTTAGTGATAGGATAACTCGTTATGGGGAGTCCATAACGGACCACCCCTCCCCCCTAAGAGCACACGGGGTGGTCCGTTATACCACCCCGATCACTCGTTAATCCATCACGGAACACCGCCGCCGCCTAGACTTTAACGCGTTATATTTGTAACGCGTGGAATGTATAACGCGTTGAAATTTGAAAGAATTTGAACGTTGGGCCAATATTCGACCGTTATTCAACGGTAAGTTTATTAAAAAAAAAAAACCTTTAAACCTTTTATATATATCTCCATTTTAAACCATTTTACACACATAAAAAACATAAACCCATTTCTCATTTTATATCTTTCTCAAATGGAATTCCCTACGGATTCGACGTTTCCGATGTCTAGCGATAGTGATACCGAGTCGTCTTCCGACAACGAGACGCTAAAATATTTTATGTCGGTGTATAACGAGCTTGATGCCGAGTCGTCCCGCCCAAAGAAGAAGATGGTCGACCGTGATCGTATACGTGCCAACGAAGTTTTGATGAACTATTATTTTGTGGAAAATCCGCTCTACAATGCCGAAACGTTTAGAGATCGGTTTCGTTTACCCAAAGAATTATTTTTAAAGATTGTTGGAGACATCAAAGCAAGCGAGGAATGGTTTCAAGAAGGTTACGATGCGAGGGGCAAACCAAGTTTCACGCCGATACAAAAATGCACGTCCGCCATTCGCCAACTAGCGACAGGTAACCCTCCCGATCAATATGATGAATACCTAGCTATGTCGGAAAGAACTTCACGTGAATGTTTGCAATTTTTTTGCAACGCGGTCATTAAGTTGTATGCTAACGAGTTTTTACGTAAACCGACGAGCCACGACATCTCACGTATTTACGCCGCACACGAGGCTAGATGGCATTTTCCCGGGATGCTCGGTAGCATCGATTGTACACATATCGAGTGGAAAAATTGTCCAAGAGTTGCGAGGGGCGTATGTTAGGGGAGACATCAAAAGACCAACCATCATACTAGAAGCGGTGGCGTCGAATGATTTATGGATTTGGCATTCGTATTTCGGTGTTTCAGGTTCAAACAACGACATGAATGTGTTGCACACGTCGCCGTTGTTCCAAAGCGTAACGGATGGTACCGCACCTTCCTCTCCTTTCTATGTTAACGGTCGACATTACAAACGAGGCTTTTTTCTTGTAGATGGTATCTACCAGTCTTGGTCTGTTTTTGTGAAAGCTCCCTCATTTCCTGTCGAGCCTAAAGAAAAGGCGTTCAAAAAATTGCAAGAATCGGCAAGAAAAGATGTTGAGAGGGCATTTGGTGTTTTAAATGGTAGATGGGGTATACTACACCGACCGGTTCGTGCGACGAGCAAGAAATCAATACATAGCATAGTGTATGCATGTATCATATTGCACAATATGCTGATCAAAGAAGACGGACGTGCAATATCCCCGGATTGGGTGCCGGATCCTCCTACACAAGTTCAAGTTCCACAAGATATCCATCTACAATTGCGTAACGAAGAAACTCACTTTCGGTTGAGATACGATTTAATCGAACTAGTAGGTTCTCTAGGTTTGGAGTTTCATGATTCGGACGAGGAGTAGTTTTTTTTTTTTTTTTTTTTTTTAAATTGTATGTTTCTAGTATGTTAAATTGAAGTAGTATGTTTTAAATTTAATGAAATTTTTAATTTTAGTGTTTTATTGTTAATTTCTAATTTAAAATAAAAAATTAAAAAAATTAGTGAAATTTATAATTTTGTTTTAAAATAAAATTTAAAATTTCTAATTTTAAAATGAAAATTAAAAAAATTTGAAGAATTCCATCACTAGTGATACCACCCCCCCTACATTTGAGAGCATCCACAATAAGGTCCATTAAAAACACCTAAAAACATGTCCAGTCAGCTGCCACATCAGAAAAACATTCACCCTTCAAAAACATCAAAAACCCATCCAATAAGAAAACACAAAAACACTTAAAAACATTACCACATCATCACCACCTTTTTAATTTTTAACCACACATTTACACCACTTATTCTTTCTCTATATATTATATATATTAAAAGTACATGGGTCCCACCATTTTGTTGTTTTTAGTCATTTTTGCTAACAAACATATCTAAAAAATGGAGTACAAAAACAAGGTCCACAATAAGAAAAAATAGATGATGTGGAAAAATGAGTAAAAACAACACCCAAAAATGTATTATTGTGGATGCTCTCACTAGTGATAGAATATTGGGTGATGACATAGCATGATTTGATTGGATAGTGGGAGTGATAGAAATCTATCACTAGTGACCACCCCTCCTCTCCTAAGAGAAATGCTTATGTAGTTCAACCACATGAGTATGAACTGGCTCACATGCTTGGTACAGTGTACATGTTGAATTAGAAACGGGTTGAAGATTAGGGTGTTTGAAATTAGTATATGGGTTGATATCGAAAATCTATTTTATTACACTACAAGAAATTTTACCTTTAGCGGCGACAGATGTCGTCATTTCAGGTGCCCAAAATCGTCGCTATTGCTTTGTCGCCGCTATTACCTTTTTCGTCGCTAAAGGCCTTTTCTCAATAGCGACGACTTTGTCGTGGCTAAAGGTTTTTGTTTTACAATTTTCCAGTTTTTTCAAATCAAGCCTGCCAATTTCCAGTTCACGATACACAAAAACTAAATTAACATAAATTACATACATGTCACAAACGTCACAATCCGGGTTTGTTTTAAGTCGAAAAAATATATTGTACATATGTTAACTTAACTGGTGGATCGTATAGAACGGACACGTGATGTTGGTTGGATTCTCCATCTTTGCGGTTCTGTCTTTCTTTGTTTTCCCAGACGGTAAAATTCATCTATGTAGAAAAATAACAACAAAAAAAAAAAAAAAAAACCTTAAAAAGCTTTCATTGTTTAGATGAATCCAATTAGCTTACTGATCCAGAGTGCATTTCTAAATTCAAGTCAATGATGTTAAGAAAGCACGTCAAATTTTAGTGCTATCGACATGTTTTGGTGGTATTGGATTAGCTTGTCGACTAAGTCGATCTTGTTAAAATTAAACAAGTTAGGAGATTCATGAGTGCAGACTCGATTAAGTTTAATAAGATCGGGTATCGGTTTTGTTATAATTTGATGGGCCTTGAATTGGCTTAATGTTTAAATTAATCGGGCTTAATGTGTTTACACTTATTAAGCCTTTTGATATTTATTGTGATTTTAATTTTAATAATGGATCCAACAATGGGTTATGGGTGTAATTGTTTTCAAAACAAGAAACTGATGGGAATTGTGAAAAGGTGTCGCACAGTACCACAACGATGTACGGTTTTCTTGGTCCACATCAAAAACTAGTCTAACCAAATCAGAGGGTATGGTTTTCTCAAACAACAATCAAGTTTGTTTCTTGCAAAACCTCTTGGTGTTATCCGATTAAACATTTATGTGTATCATGATTCCAAGGGGAATCCAAGTGTATTCGGCAAAGACGATCTCTACAAGTTTCGTTTATTCAACGAATTTGGTAACTGTATTTGTCAACAAATCGGGTAAGTATCAACATAAAGTTGGCCACCAGCAACTTTGGTAGCAGTAACTCAGGGCCGGCCCAATGCTTATCAAAATCTAAGCTTGGGCCTAGGGCTTCCAAACTTTTAGGGCCTCCATTTAATATAAAAATAATATATAATATATTGTTTTAATTCTATAGATCTATTAACTTTGCTAGTGTAGTGGTCTTAGTCCTGCCCTAGTCTTGTAAAGACCCTAGCTCGAAACTCATAAGCAAAATATTTTTTTTCTTTTTGGCGCATCCTTCTGGTGACATTAAACGAAAGACTCATAAGCAATATATTTTTTTCCTTCCGGCGCATCCTTCTAGTGACATTAAACGAAAGACTGAGATATATTAATTAAATAAAATTGTGATACTATAATTATTTTAAGTATTTTTATCAAATACAAAGCAAATTAAAAAATAAAATGGATTTGTATTGTGTAAAAAATAGAAAATAGGGTATTAATGTCTAGGTATCTAAAAAACCCGATTTTCTAATACCCAATCATACCGAAACACGGTTTCGTTCCCGAAATTGGGTATTCGAAAAACCCGATTTTTGCACCTCTAATGTTAGTCAATAACGAAATTGGGCCTCTACTTTGTAGTTTGCTTAGGGCCTTCAAAAACGTAGGAACGGCTCTACAGTAACTACCTTGGTTATGGTGGCTTTGGCAAAGTTTACCACGTTCACAATTGCTTCTGAATGTCTACAGAGAGATTACACTAAACGTCCTTCAATCTCTGAGATCATAAGGAAACTTAGAGTTGCACTTGCATGTCAAATAAAGTTTTATTTTAAAAATGAAAAAAAATTCATTTGGTCTTTTATATAGTTGCTAAACATTTATTGGAATTCTAATTAATTTCTACAGTCGGGACATAAACAATGCAATTGTTTTCATTGGATATCTTGTATTGTTGGAACATCGATCATTATCTCCGGCCAGTTTAAACCATTTTAACTATTGCAAGTTACCTTTTTTTATAAATAACTAGGGTATCCATCATGTGCTCAGCAGCTTCATCTAATGTTACGTAGTAGGTACGTACGTTTATAATAATAATAATAGTTGTTGAGATTAGATTTACATTATAAATGAACAAGTCAACCTGTAGTTGTTGGAATATCATAGTTATCTTATCTCCCGCCATGATATTTGCAACTTACCATTATATAATTCCTTGTTCTCAGCTTCGATATAAAGTTACCTATAATTATATATAAAGTATGACGCACATGCAGTGACCAGCGAGCATTGACAAAGATGAACTTAATTACTCTTTTTTTTTCGACGGATAAATTACCTTGTTAGGCCTTTGCCCTTTGATCACCATGGTCATGAGGAGGAATCCCGTGGTTGGCATATTATTGCCTCTTTGAACCAGTGTCATATTTTGACCCCCGCAAGATTCGACCCTGAGACCTTCCGGACAGGAACCTACATAAGTAGGTAAACCTTCCCAGCTCCCCCCAAACCAATTGATCTGCGGATCATTGGCAATTACTCTTTTCTTATTAATTCTCACTCGAGCATATTCACACGATTTTTTCAACCCAAAATTTCATTGGTTTATTATAAACAGCACCTAAAGGCTAGTCGTAGTCGGTCTTGTTCGAAAAAAAACGACCTTTTGGAGCACGTAAGGAAATTGAAAGAGATGAAATATATAAGACCGAGAACAAAAAGAATTGTTTTATATATCCTAGATATATTTGTGTAGTTTTACATTTTATGTTATAGTTATTTTTTTCCCTTTATCTTTATCTTTTAATCTTTTATATCCTCGACGAATTGAATTTGTTGTTATACTTAATTGGCGTCTATATTGTTTTAATCTTTTAATTTTACCCACGCGTTGCCGCACGTATTTATATGTTTTTGCCGCATGTTTCGTCGGGTTTAGCGTATCTATATATATATATAAATGAGATGGATTTGGGCTAGGTGGCATTTGATTTTGACCATTTTTGCTGATGTGGCAAGTTTTGATGGTGAGTTTTGGAGGGAATTCACAAATGCTTCTACAATCACGATTTAAACCAAAAAGTTGCGGGATCCGAATGCATTTGGGTCGGGTTTTTTTTTTTTCCCAAATACAACTTTCACCTATATTCGGATCATTTAAAAGCTAGGTCATTTTCGATTCTCTCATTGATACCTACCGCAACTTTACCCTTTTCTCTCTTCTGTTTCTTCTACAATCGGTCATCTTCTCACCGGATTTACAAGATTGAATCAATATCAAAGGTAAATACACCAAATTGAAGCTAAATATTTGTTATTATATGTTCTGAATCAAGATCGGAGTTTGATTTTATGTTATTCCGTTCTATATAAAGTTGATTTTATAAACATTGTTTGTACTCCTATTAACTTCTTCTTTGGTCTGATTTTTTGTAGATCCGACCATAAATCTTGAAGGTATGTTGTTTTACTTTGTTGTTTATGTAGTATTCATCTTTAATCTAACCGATTCAACATGTTTACTATTTTTTTAAACCAAAATCTAGATCAGAGGTATAAATCTTGAAGGTATGTTGTTTTACTTTGTTGTTTATGTAGTATTCATCTTTAATCTAACCGATTCAACATGTTTACTTTTTTTTTAAACCAAAATCTAGATCAGAGGTATAAATCTTGAAGGTATGTTGTTTTGTCACACCCCGAAATTATCAGAGCTGGTGTGACTGGACCGGTATCTTCATTGCACAGCGGAAGCAAATAAGCTAAGTCTTTTAGAAAATTGAACGCCACTAAGTACTCGACTCCACATGGTTCTCCTATTCCAACCGTGCCATAGTTTCTGAAAAGTAACCTGAGAAAGAAACATGCGAAAAAATCAACATAAAGTTGAGCGAGTTCATAGTTTGTTTGTAAAAGATTTGAAATAAATCTTTTGAATAACCGGTTTGTGAAATAATATTGAGAAAACGAATTTAGAAATCATTTTCTTGCCAAGTTATATGGAAACTTTGTATTTGTAACGCATTATGTTCGTAAAACCATGTATTTGTAAACTCTCGTATTTGTAATGTTCGTATAACCGTCAATGCCCACCCTGACTTTGACTCCACGCCTGCATAAATCCTATGCTTTGAATTTGTATAAAACATGGTATTTAATTTGTATAAATCAAGTATTTCTGTAAGTATGTATGTCCCTGGTATGTAGCAATAAGGAAAAAGAGATCACCAATGGGTTGCAAAGCCAATGGTATGTGTGAAAAGGTGCAGGAAGAACTCAAACCTAGCAAATTTGTACCGGGCTTCCGGCTGGAAGACATAGTCACCTCTATGGGCCGCCCCGGCCTCATGGGTGTGGGCTCGCTACACCCAAATAGATCTATCACTCATGTCCCTCGGTCCTACGACGAGGATTAATGGCCTTAAGTGTTGTACCCACCCCTCACATGATCTAGTAGTAAACCCGCCTTAAGCTAATCATACCATGTATAAAATGTCTGTAATCCTTTTGTAACATGTATTTTACCCCCAGTCTTTCAGACTGAACCTCCCCAGCCTCTAAGACTGAACCTCCCCAGCCTCTAATACTGAACCTCCCCAGCCTCTAAGGCCAACTCCCCAGTCTCTATATATTATCACCAGACGATCCATCCCTAGTTATGAAAATCATTCAGATTTCGATAATACGCATTTGTTTTGTAAAAACCGGTATATTTAGTATAATCCATTCGTAAACCATTTGAGTTCCTCGAAATCCATTCGTAATATGATTTAGATATATGAGTTTTCGTTCGTTCAAAAGCTTTGTATGTTCTTGCACAACGTGCTTTGTCTAAAAATATGCAGTCTTTGTTCATTGAGAAATTTGTGTGTTTTCTGCAAAACGTGCATGTCTTTCCACCCCGAAAACATTTAATAAAATGTAAAACCATAAAAAGATGGGGTTATGAACTCACCTGAATAATCCTTTGCAAAGCTAGCTATATACGACTTCGTGATGTAGTTTCCAAGACGTGACTCGCTAGCGTGCATTCTACAATATTCCTAACACGAAATATCTATAAGTTTCTAAATAAGCGCAGTAACTAAACTACGTGTCATCGAGCTCTACCGAATCATTAATCAAACGATTCAACGGTTAAGTTGTTAAGTTAACGAAAATGACTAAGTTAAACTTTGTTGCCCCGAGAAGTCGTTTGTGTATATAGGAATATTCGTATGAAAGTAATATATAATAAACTTGTATTATATATATATTACGTCTCGTATATATTTGCCAAACATATGTATATGCCGTTTCGGCCTTTGAAATAAATATAAAAAGTTATATTTATTTTATAAGAGAATCCTCGAGTTGTTGTGTTTGAAATAAATATAAAACTATATTTATTTTTATAAAACGAATTCGTGTCGCTTGATATTTGAAATAAATATATATATATACTATATTTATTTATAAAAGGATTCGAGTTCGTTTGAAATAAATATAATAATAACTATATTTATTTTGTTGTCGAAATAATTTCCGTATCGTTGTTTTCGTAAGTTGTAAGTTGTTGTTGAAAAACAAAGTTTTATATTTGTATTTATCTTTATAAAAGTTCCTCGGATAAAAAGTTTCGTCTTATAATAAAACGTGTTTTGTTTACTGGTTTTCTCGAAAAACGGGCAGAGTTTCCTCTGTTTTTGGGAGAACCCGACAACTCAAGTTGTCGTTATTTTGCCAAAATTCAACAATGTATTCAACCAACAATATATATCTAAAATTTTCGTCAAATGCAAAAGCGTAAACAATCACTAATGTATAAACTATGTTACGAGGGTTCGAGCTCGGTTCGCGTAATCTAATAACGAAATATAATGATCTCGCGATGTTAAAATCTTGTTACCGAGTCTTTGGAGTTGACTGTTTAACTGCCGTTGACCATGTTTAACCGCTGACTTTTGTTAACCGACTTTGACCGTGTCGCGAGCCCTGAACCAAAACGAAGTGAGTCCGAACCAAGGTGTAGCTTGAACTGAAATTTTCGAACCAACTGAGCCTGCTGAACCAAACCCGACTGAGTTGACCCGAGTGGACTCGGTTTTGACCGAGTCGACTCGGTGTGACCGAGTCGACTCGGTGTGACCGAGTCTCGAACAGAAGTCGATATTGCCTGTGGTTGACCTAACCGTACTGAGTTGACCGAACACTTCAACCGATACTTTCTCAAATAAAAAAAATGGACATCATTATTCAAAGAAACAAGGACAAAGGATGAATAACAAAATGTCAGGAGACTCACCGGAATTCACTCCCATCAGCCGCTGTCCGATGTTCTCCGACGTCCGGAGCTCCGACCGTCAACCGCCACTACCTCCAGCCGTTCCTTCTCTCCCTCGTCATTGCCGATAAACCACGCCGCCGTCACCTCTGTTCCGTCTCTCTCCTCTGCCGCAACAACCACCTGTCGCCATCCACCACAGTGTCGCCGCTGTGGTGGTGGGTTTTCTTGAAATTTGTGTCATGCGCCACTTGAATCGTCGCCGGAGGTGTGGTGTGGTTTACAGAGAAGACGAGGGGGGGTTGGAACCGGCGCCTGATCGCAGCTCCACCGGTTTCACCGGCCGGCGAGGAAGGGGGTGGCTGGGTTGGGTCTTGTTTGTGAGGGATTGATTTCTTTGTGTCTGTATAGATCGAGAGGGAGAGGAAAGCAGACAAGGGTTTTGTGATTTTGATTTCCATATGTGTGTTTATTTGCTGGTGTATGTTATCGAGAGAGAGAGAGAATGAAGATGGAGAATCAGCTGTGTTTTGAGAGTGGGGAGGTATGGATCTTATAGATTTTAGGTGTTTCTCTATTTGAGACAATATCTCTTGTAGAGATTTGCAAGATCTTAATAAGATTTTGTAAAGATTTGTTAAGATTTGTAAGATTTATAAGATTTCATAGAGATCTGGTATATTATGTGTAGGTTTAGGTTTGTGGGCTTTGGGCTTGGGCCCGGGGCCCATAAGCCCGTCTCATGTGTAAGTGGCCCGAGACACGTTTTTTTTAAACCAAAATCACCGTAGTCTAGTAAAATAATATTTCAGTGTTAAAAACGTGTAAACATAATATCGGTATCTGTCGTAGTCGTGTTCGTGCGTTGATAACGGTAATAGTCGTGAAAAATTACATCGTTGCCGTCTTTAATCCGTTTTTCGAGCTGGTTTCAACTACGATTGCTAAAATTTAATTACGAAGCTAGAATATATCGTAAAACTTAATATTTGTCGGCGTTGTCAGTATCTTGTACGGTATCAGTTCGTTGTCGCGTAATATTCAGCAGGTTTCTCTGTAAACCATTGTTCGCGCACTGTAAAGTCGTATAGACGTTCCTAGGCACTCCAAAGGCCTAATTAAGCCAATCTTCGTCTTAATCACTATTTATTATCGCGTTAATCGCTTATTAATCACGTAATTAGGAGCCGTAAATCACCGGTTGTCACATTTTCCCCCTGTTACAGAAATTTCGTCCTTGAAATTTAGACTATGTTATCTCCTCAGAATTGTGTTGTTCGAAGGTAAGTCCGAATAATTACAAAGTGAATGACCGCGTAATCGAAACAAGACTTATTCGAATCATGTGAATTTAATGACATTCCTCAACAATAAGAACCCAACGGTTTAAAAGAAATTTGTTTCAAAAATTGATGTCAAAGGAAACAAGGCGTATAGATACAGTCACTAGTGTGACTAAATTAACAGGGATCCAACAATGAACAGGAACTTCGACCAACGAATTCTGTATAACCGTTCACAATATGTAAATGAGTTCTAGAAGCAATAACTGTCACACCCCGACCGCGTAAACAACAAAGCGCGGCGGAAACATCGGGGCGTGTTGCAACAGAATTAATGTTTCATAACCATGGATATCAAAAAGTGTTTCGTTTTATTAAACATTGAATAATTGCATCGTCTGGAAATCTAAATACACATTTAAACATAGTCTATCATTGTTATTGAGTCACTAAGGCCTTGTCCAGTCCTATGTGAGCATGCATCCTATCAATCGATATCTTTCAACAATACCTGAAACATATGTAAAAACGAGGTCAGCAAAGAAATGCTGGCGAGTACATAGGTGTTGTGAAAATAAGATTCATGACTTCTGTTTAAGAAAATATTTAGTCATGAACCTTGTAATTTGCTTTGTCTTTGTAAATCATTTGAAAAATAATAAGTTCAGATTATATGTATAAATAAGAGAATAATGCATGATTAAATGAATAACCATGTAAAAAATGAGTTTGTATAAGTTAAGTTGTTTGTAAATCAATGTCTTGTGAAAAATATGTTATTTGTATAAAATGTTCTATGTCTCAAATTGAAATGATTCAAATAACACTACAATATGTAATACCATACAAACACTTATATATAGGAAGTACCAGCGGCGTATCCACCATGCTTGTATCATATTACACACGCATCGTTACTTAATCACTTACTCAAACCAAACCAACAAATGTAAACCATGTACTGTATAACCAAAATGATATGTATGGCTAGTGAAATGCATCAACTAAACCATAGGTGAAAGCACAAAACAAAGTATTGAGGTAAAACTTGGTTTAAATCAATACTATGTTTCGTGGAAATGCATGACCAAATGTAAATCATGTACAAATGTTTACCCAATCGTTAAAACATCGTGTGAAACCCAATCGTTACCCAATCGTTAAAACATCGTGTGAAAACCAATCGTAAATCGTTTAATTCGTTTTAGGTCGTGAAACTACTTAAATGGTCGTCTCGCTAATAACATTCAAACCTTCTTGACTTTCGTCGCTTCTCGTTTTCGTCGCTTCTCGTTTTCGTATTAACAAACCTCCATAGGGTAAGTTAACAATTACAGATTCAGTCGCTACCTACCATACCCACACATAACCACGGGTGTAGTAAATAACGGGATTTGTCAGATCCTATGGTACCATAACCTAATACTGGTCGGCTTGATCATTGCTAATGAATGTCATTTGTTATGTAAACACAACCAACAAGTTTGTTCACTTTATTGAAATCGTTATTAGTTTTGTATAAATCGCCTTAATTGTTTTTGAAACCATCGTTATAACATCGAAAACATTTAGCACATATGAGTCACCCCAAAACAGTTGAAAACAGTAAAATAGGGGAAGAATGTACTCGCCTGAGAATGCTTAGAGGTCTTGAACAACAACCAAACAAAGCTAGAGGGAGCACGGAATCAGTCGGCAATCTAAAACTATATAAATAAACCGGACTTAAATCGGGAGATCGGATAGGATGAGGTTTGGTAAACCAAATGAGTATTGGAACTCATATGATATGGTTTAACAAGGCCTACATACTACAATGAAACCAAACCTAAGTGCTTTCGACCCATCGCGACCCATTAAGGTAACATATGCTACTTTAACGCGTCGTGCGCGTGAAACGCGTTCGGACCGCCTAACTAGCCCTATGACAAGTGTTATATGCCTAAACATGTTACATAATCAGTTATGTGACAAAGGTTTAGGTTACATATGCTTAATTATCAATTATACATGAAAAGGGTATTCTGGTAATTTACCTAAGGCATATAAACTACCTATCATACAACTACTTAAACGATGTGACCATAGGGTATAACCTCGGAAGGTTATTCCCTATATACTATGGTCACCTAATGTATTTGGTCGGATCCTAATGATCGACCAAATGGGTCGAGTTCGAAGGTATAGGCGATTTATTAGATCGCCTACCCTACGACTCTAGACAACGTGGTAATCAGTGGGCATAGTCCCAAGGGACTATGACCAACGTGATTACACTCACGTTGCGAAGTTCAAACGAACTTCGCATTGACCATTACTGGTCAATGCTGAAAGTCAAACAAAGTTTGACTTTCGGACTCGAAAAGCAATAAAATAAGGAAAAGAACGAAAGAATACTTACCCAGGGTCCCCGAATGCTAATCCCGATCCAAGAATCTCAGGTATGAAACAATGGTTTCAACTTAGAGTTTCTCAAATCAGAATTCTTGTAAGTTATGCAATGGGGGGCATGGGGTATTTATAGTATTCGGTGCACCGTTGAGATCGTTTCATGGAAACCGTGATTCGATCCCATCCGTACACTTGTTGGAAGGTTATGGAAGCTAAAATTGATGCTTATCATCTGACTAAGCAAGTTAGAGCATGTGGTGGAGGATCAAACAGCTGCAACTTGTGGTTAAATGCATTTAATCTGGTCAGAAGGACTGACGCGGGCCGCCTAAGATTTAAGCTTGGCTGAGGCGGGCCGCCTAGCTCTTCAGATCAGAAAACAAGTTTCAGAAATGACAGTTTCAGCCCCTGCACGTGTTTAAGCCCATTTCCGGCACTTCTAAGGCCCGTAAAGCCAACTTTAAGGCCCTAAAATGATGCCTAAACATTGTGGACATGAAACATGCTCAAAAATATGCCGGGTGTTGGTTCGTTTGGTCGTACGAACGCGATGTTCGCTTAATTACGACGGAATGCGCATAAGCGCGAAAAACGATCCAAATGACGCAACGAATGAATTTTTGGCAAGCCAAACACTAAAGCATAATATAGTCATGCTTACATAAATTTTTGGAAGTCCGGATGTATTCAGAACGTAAGTTATGCGCGAAAATGCAAACTTGTGCACTTTTTGACACTTTTAGTCCCTGAATGACACAAAAGTTTATTTTAGCATACCGAACACCTCAAAGCCTATTTCTAAGCTATGTGAAGGATATTTATGTTATGTTTAACTTATGGTCATGTTCCGGAATGTCTGTTACAGTTCAAAATGGCATACTTTCGCAGTTTGTCAAGTTTAGTCCCTGTAAGCGATTTAACTTGATTTTCACCACACCAAACCTTCCAAAACTTATATCTAAGTTATGTAAAGGTTATTTAAGGTATGTTAAGCCTATGTCACTATTCCGGAGTGTTTGTTGCATTAAACTGGTTATATTTACGCATCAGTGCGCGTATAACCTTCCAGAAAGCGATTTAGAGTTTGAAATTGAACAAGAATTGATATGTGCAAATGATACACATATTTTTACAAATCCCAAGTATGAAATATAATATTTCATTGGTTTGGTATTTGTTTGATGGCCGTGGAGGCACAGGTGTTACAGTCTCCCCTACTTTAGGAAATTTCGTCCCGAAATTTATTTAGAGGAAACTTGTGAGAGCTTGGAAATATGAAGTTGAAAAGATCGAACAACATTGGTTAGGGTTCTTGAACTTCTAGTAACCTTAATAACATTATGTTTGCAATGTAAGAGGGACACTTATATACAAGTATATGAAGCGTCATTGGTGCGTCCACCGTACCTCCATTACATCGTTCTCATTTCGTTATTTTTGTCACTATCGGTTCTTACACATAATAAATCTTACTGGGTTCCTATGCACTAAATTTCATAATTATGTACGCGTCCATAATTAGACAATTCCTTGCACAGTTCACACAGTCTATTTTATAATGTGTAGAGGAAAACCATATGAATGAACCTGTGATGAGCGTGACTGGACCACCATAGGGTCCTTTCAGCTGTATCATCACATGCTATTCTTAACCAGATCTTGAATCAATCTTTAACTAGACCACTCAAGGGTCTCTCATCGAATCATGGAATGGTACCATATAATCCCAAGGGTCTTTAACTACAACGTAGAAGCCCATTAAGGATTTAAAGTAGTACCTTTTGAATATCCTACTATGAATCCCTCATATAAAGATACGAAAGATTCTATGAGGATTTGAAAATTGGATCTCACAAAAACATAGAGGAGAACACATAACACATAAACACATAATCGCATAATTGTATAATCGTTTAATCGCAAAATCGTTTAATCGCAAAATCGTTTAATCGCAAAATCGTTTAATCGCAAAATCGTTTAATTTGTTATCTTTGGACATGGGTATTTAAAGCATACTAGGAATCCAATCCGTGGATTTCACTTGGCACTTTAAATATTTTCAAGAATCTAACTATGAAAATAGGAAGATCTAAAAAGGAATTCGGCTTGTCCTAATTGAGTTGCAATGTACATATTAAGGTGTACAAGGAATCCAATCAGGCTCCGAAATCAACGAAGGTGTTGATCGTGGTCGGCTCGGGACTTTGAATAGATCAAGATGTCATCAATAAAAACAATGACGAACTGATCCAAATAAGGCTTGCAGACCCTATTTATTAAGTCCATGAAGATGGCTGGAGCATTTGTCAAACCAAAAGGTATGACTGTAAACTCGTAATGGCCATACTTCGTGCAGAAAACCGTTTTGGGAACATCTTCTTCGAGAATACGAAGTTGATGATACCAAGAACGCAAATCGATCTTGGAAAAGCATGAAGTACCCTGCAGATGATCGGATCATTGATTTAAGGTAGGGAATATCGATTCTTGATGGTAAGCTTACTAGGCTTACGTTAATCGATATACATTTGAAAAGATCCATTTTTCTTTTCACAAAGAGAACAGGAGTTTCTCCAAGGTGAAAAGTTCGGACGGATGAATCCTTTATCAGACAACTCTTGAAGCTGTTTTGATAATTCTTGCATCTCGAACGGTACAAGACGATAAGATACTTTAGATTTAAAAGAAACAAGTGTTTGAGGTTCTTAGGGAGATCACAAGTGATCATAAAAATGACAGAACCACACGAGTAGTTTTGTCTTTGTGTTAACATCATAAGGTTGGATCAAACATTCATACAATTGCATTAGTTAAAAATAAAAACCACAAATTTTTATTTATATAGCAACCGCATTGTCTTTAAATGTTACAAGATAACAACCAGAGGAAATACAAAATACTAAAAGTTCACTTCTTCATCATCGATTGCCTCATTGATGTTAAACACTCGACCACGTGCTGGATTCACATTGACGTGAACGTTCGCATTCGGGTTTGCGTTAGCATTTGCATTCACCAGTCTCGGACAGTTGGGGCGGAAATGACCAAACTCTCCGCAGTTGAAACATGAACCCAGTGGGAATCTCGCAGCATTCCCTTGAACCGGAGCTTGAACCTGAGCAGCCTGATTTTGTCTCAGACGACAAGTATTGGCCAAATGCCCAAGTCTACCACACGTTGTGCATTTCTTGCAATCTTGTTGTACAACGTGATGACCGTTGCAACGGGCACAATGTGGTGCGGTACCAGCATATGCCTTCTTTGCATGTGGCTGAGCCGGTGGATTCTGCAGGTTCTGAGCAGTCTGTGCTGTAACAGCAAAATTTTGGGCACCCTTCCGCTTCTTCGATTTCTTCGACGTCTCACCTTCCTTACCCTTCCCCTTATCCTTCTTCTTGTCCTTTCCAGAATCGGTTGCCTTCTTTTTATCACCCTTGCGGGTGAGTTTACCCTTTCTGACTTGAGACTCAGTCAGGGTAGCTGACAACTCGATTGCTTGACGAAGGGTGGTAGGATTAACACCGATCAAAATATCCATAATAGAATCGGGTAAACCATCTATGTATCTCTCGATCGCTTTCTCCAGAGGGGTAACCATGGTGGGACACAATAGACTGAGTTCTTCAAAACGATCCGTGTACGCACGGTGTTCAGCCCCATCTTGCTTTAAGTCGTCAAACTCTCGTTCCAAAACTCGAATCTCGTGACGGGGACAAAACTCCTTCATCATGAGAGCCCGAAGCTCTGCCCATGTTTGTGCCAACGCCACTTCGGCACCCCTATCTCGCATAACACCATTCCACCAAGTAAGCGCTCGCTTTTCAAACACACTCGAAGCAAATTCCACCTTACGCGCATCCTGACACTGCACATGTCTGAATGTGCTCTCGATACTCTCAAACCACTGCAGGAGCGCAGTTGCTCCTTGAGACCCAGAAAACTTAAGTGGCTTCGCAGAATTGAAGTTCTTGAAATTACACGGTGCATTATTGTTGTTGTTGTTGCCGTTGTTGTACATCTCGTGGACTTGGGTTACAACACCGGGAACCACAGCAGCCACCTGTTGAGAGATCAGGGCTGCGAGTTCTTCAATAGTAAAAGTCCGAGTATCGGTTCGGGTATCGCGTCGAGGAGGCATTGTCTGACAAGGAAACGAGTGAGAGAATTAGACGAAAAGAATGAGATGAAACAAATCTGATGAAAGCAAGGATAGTGGTCATTTGTTTGTTACTACAAAGCAACAAACGACCTCGGTGATTTAATCAAAGTAAATAGGTCAAAAATAATGTATCGCGAAGACATGCTCGCCTATAAGTGAACACTCATCCCAAGAATTCCCAGGTAAGCACAACTGGTCTCGCGTCTGATGAGATGTATACGAAGTGCTTGCCTAGACAGAAAACCCAGAATACAGGCATTCACCCTTCCAGTTTGCACGTGTTCACATTATTTAAGACCCAAAACCTTGACGAGATTTTTGAAAACTCAAAGGGGTTCAAAACCATATAACAGAGGGTTCAAAACCTTAAAATAGAGAGTTCAAAACCTAGAAATCAATCATCCTAGAACAGATGATTAGTTTTCAAAGCGGTTTTGAAATTTATATTCTTGTTGTGATCGTCGCCTAAGGATAGGTGACGGTATTGTTTTATGACTAAACGCAAATAAACTCGCGTTAGGGTCCTAGAAAGGTTATAGACTAGGTCAAAGCATTACTAATAACCTAATTCCCTATAACCATTGGCTCTGATACCATCTTTTCTGTCACACCCCGACCGCGTAAACAACAAAGCGCGGCGGAAACATCGGGGCGTGTTGCAACAGAATTAATGTTTCATAACCATGGATATCAAAAAGTGTTTCGTTTTATTAAACATTGAATAATTGCATCGTCTGGAAATCTAAATACACATTTAAACATAGTCTATCATTGTTATTGAGTCACTAAGGCCTTGTCCAGTCCTATGTGAGCATGCATCCTATCAATCGATATCTTTCAACAATACCTGAAACATATGTAAAAACGAGGTCAGCAAAGAAATGCTGGCGAGTACATAGGTGTTGTGAAAATAAGATTCATGACTTCTGTTTAAGAAAATATTTAGTCATGAACCTTGTAATTTGCTTTGTCTTTGTAAATCATTTGAAAAATAATAAGTTCAGATTATATGTATAAATAAGAGAATAATGCATGATTAAATGAATAACCATGTAAAAAATGAGTTTGTATAAGTTAAGTTGTTTGTAAATCAATGTCTTGTGAAAAATATGTTATTTGTATAAAATGTTCTATGTCTCAAATTGAAATGATTCAAATAACACTACAATATGTAATACCATACAAACACTTATATATAGGAAGTACCAGCGGCGTATCCACCATGCTTGTATCATATTACACACGCATCGTTACTTAATCACTTACTCAAACCAAACCAACAAATGTAAACCATGTACTGTATAACCAAAATGATATGTATGGCTAGTGAAATGCATCAACTAAACCATAGGTGAAAGCACAAAACAAAGTATTGAGGTAAAACTTGGTTTAAATCAATACTATGTTTCGTGGAAATGCATGACCAAATGTAAATCATGTACAAATGTTTACCCAATCGTTAAAACATCGTGTGAAACCCAATCGTTACCCAATCGTTAAAACATCGTGTGAAAACCAATCGTAAATCGTTTAATTCGTTTTAGGTCGTGAAACTACTTAAATGGTCGTCTCGCTAATAACATTCAAACCTTCTTGACTTTCGTCGCTTCTCGTTTTCGTCGCTTCTCGTTTTCGTATTAACAAACCTCCATAGGGTAAGTTAACAATTACAGATTCAGTCGCTACCTACCATACCCACACATAACCACGGGTGTAGTAAATAACGGGATTTGTCAGATCCTATGGTACCATAACCTAATACTGGTCGGCTTGATCATTGCTAATGAATGTCATTTGTTATGTAAACACAACCAACAAGTTTGTTCACTTTATTGAAATCGTTATTAGTTTTGTATAAATCGCCTTAATTGTTTTTGAAACCATCGTTATAACATCGAAAACATTTAGCACATATGAGTCACCCCAAAACAGTTGAAAACAGTAAAATAGGGGAAGAATGTACTCGCCTGAGAATGCTTAGAGGTCTTGAACAACAACCAAACAAAGCTAGAGGGAGCACGGAATCAGTCGGCAATCTAAAACTATATAAATAAACCGGACTTAAATCGGGAGATCGGATAGGATGAGGTTTGGTAAACCAAATGAGTATTGGAACTCATATGATATGGTTTAACAAGGCCTACATACTACAATGAAACCAAACCTAAGTGCTTTCGACCCATCGCGACCCATTAAGGTAACATATGCTACTTTAACGCGTCGTGCGCGTGAAACGCGTTCGGACCGCCTAACTAGCCCTATGACAAGTGTTATATGCCTAAACATGTTACATAATCAGTTATGTGACAAAGGTTTAGGTTACATATGCTTAATTATCAATTATACATGAAAAGGGTATTCTGGTAATTTACCTAAGGCATATAAACTACCTATCATACAACTACTTAAACGATGTGACCATAGGGTATAACCTCGGAAGGTTATTCCCTATATACTATGGTCACCTAATGTATTTGGTCGGATCCTAATGATCGACCAAATGGGTCGAGTTCGAAGGTATAGGCGATTTATTAGATCGCCTACCCTACGACTCTAGACAACGTGGTAATCAGTGGGCATAGTCCCAAGGGACTATGACCAACGTGATTACACTCACGTTGCGAAGTTCAAACGAACTTCGCATTGACCATTACTGGTCAATGCTGAAAGTCAAACAAAGTTTGACTTTCGGACTCGAAAAGCAATAAAATAAGGAAAAGAACGAAAGAATACTTACCCAGGGTCCCCGAATGCTAATCCCGATCCAAGAATCTCAGGTATGAAACAATGGTTTCAACTTAGAGTTTCTCAAATCAGAATTCTTGTAAGTTATGCAATGGGGGGCATGGGGTATTTATAGTATTCGGTGCACCGTTGAGATCGTTTCATGGAAACCGTGATTCGATCCCATCCGTACACTTGTTGGAAGGTTATGGAAGCTAAAATTAATGCTTATCATCTGACTAAGCAAGTTAGAACATGTGGTGGAGGATCAAACAGCTGCAACTTGTGGTTAAATGCATTTAATCTGGTCAGAAGGACTGACGCGGGCCGCCTAAGATTTAAGCTTGGCTGAGGCGGGCCGCCTAGCTCTTCAGATCAGAAAACAAGTTTCAGAAATGACAGTTTCAGCCCCTGCACGTGTTTAAGCCCATTTCCGGCACTTCTAAGGCCCGTAAAGCCAACTTTAAGGCCCTAAAATGATGCCTAAACATTGTGGACATGAAACATGCTCAAAAATATGCCGGGTGTTGGTTCGTTTGGTCGTACGAACGCGATGTTCGCTTAATTACGACGGAATGCGCATAAGCGCGAAAAACGATCCAAATGACGCAACGAATGAATTTTTGGCAAGCCAAACACTAAAGCATAATATAGTCATGCTTACATAAATTTTTGGAAGTCCGGATGTATTCAGAACGTAAGTTATGCGCGAAAATGCAAACTTGTGCACTTTTTGACACTTTTAGTCCCTGAATGACACAAAAGTTTATTTTAGCATACCGAACACCTCAAAGCCTATTTCTAAGCTATGTGAAGGATATTTATGTTATGTTTAACTTATGGTCATGTTCCAGAATGTCTGTTACAGTTCAAAATGGCATACTTTCGCAGTTTGTCAAGTTTAGTCCCTGTAAGCGATTTAACTTGATTTTCACCACACCAAACCTTCCAAAACTTATATCTAAGTTATGTAAAGGTTATTTAAGGTATGTTAAGCCTATGTCACTATTCCAGAGTGTTTGTTGCATTAAACTGGTTATATTTACGCATCAGTGCGCGTATAACCTTCCAGAAAGCGATTTAGAGTTTGAAATTGAACAAGAATTGATATGTGCAAATGATACACATATTTTTACAAATCCCAAGTATGAAATATAATATTTCATTGGTTTGGTATTTGTTTGATGGCCGTGGAGGCACAGGTGTTACAATAACATCCACTAGATGAACTTAAAATCAACAAATCCAAATGTAATAGTTTGCATGGAACGCTTGACCGTGATCAGCACAAGCTGTAAGTTATACCGACGCCACAAGGTGTCGTAGTGAATGAAACAATTCAAATATAGCGGTGATCGAACAAGTATCACCTGTGTTTTGTATGAAACGCCGGATCATGATTAGCCCAAGCTACAAGTTTATACTGAAACCACAAGGTGTCGTAGTGATTTAAATAATTCAATAATAGCCGTGATTAAACAAATTCACCGTGTTTGAAACCAAATGAAGATTCAACGAAATAAATCTGAACGCTTGTTCCAAACAAACATCATAGGATTTTCAATTGAAAATGGAACATCGAAGAAATAAATGTTTCGATCGAAGATGAGAAAGCAATGAATATCGTAAAACATTCGATCGATAATGAAAGAACCATTAATAGGTATACTGGAATATAGAAATAAATTGTGTACCACTGTCTTAACACACGATTGTGTTAAGACTGCCGTAATATGATATTCAAAGCGGATTTAAAGCAAATCAATAAATAAATATTTAAATCCGTGCATGAGAAATGTAAACGAGTTTAGCGCAAGCTTCAAATAAGTGAAAACACCACCACAAGGTGTCGAAATCAACGAACGACTTAATGGAGTCGAATACCAAACAAGTTTACTTCGACTCGGAACAAATGAAACACTTGTTAAAACGAATTTTGAATATGATGCTCAGAATTGGATATGTGTAATGGAAAAGTTCAAACAATTGAACTTGGTTTTAACTCAATATGACAATAAATATATACGTTTCAAAAAGGAAATTTCGACATGGTTACGACGAAAAACCATGTATGTAACTTGAAAAGAAAAGAAATTTCAAGAAAATGCGTTGACTTGATAACAAAGGAGGCAACAATTACACTAATGCGGATCATTCGAATCACAATTCAATAATTAGGTTTAGCTAAATAATATTTGAACTTCGATGAAACGCTTATTTGAAACGAAACCACATGCGTAACAAACGATGCATGCGTAACATATGAATTTTCAAGAAATGAAGCAAATGAATATTCGCTATACTGAAAGAAATGATCGTGACACAATGACCATTAAGAGGAGTAGAGATACGAAAATCTACTCAGTAAATGTGAAGGTCGAAATTTCAATAAAAGAAATTTGAGGACTTTACCTAGGGTTGCACGTGATGTCCGGTTGTTGGATGACATTACCATGGAATGTCGGACATAGCGTACTCGTCGTTAATTAGGTACGAGGGGGGGGGGGGGAATGCGGAGACATTCGTCTTCTCCCTGGCGTGATTCGTGTCGTTGCAGGATCGCGTGACAAGTTGTCGTTTCCTGATCGTTAGTCCTCCTGCTGACAGGAATCTAGCATCGTCGTTGAATTGCGCCATCGTGTCTTTTCAAAGGCCTCGCCTCGATAGTTGTATGTGTCGTACTTCAACCTCCGTTGATGTATAGCTTAAGTTTCACGTATACCTGTGCACTAGCGTTGTGTTCCGCGTAGAATGTGATGTACCCCGACATCCGTTGACGTAAAAATTGAGTTCCATGTATTCTCATGCACTAGCGTTTTGTTATGCGTAGGCTGCCTGCTCGGGAAGTTAAAATATCATTGATAATATGGATAATAGTGCGTGCCCGAGTTAATAATCGCGGTTCCTACGTGATGACCTTGAATGAATTTCAACATAAGTTTCCGAAGGTCTTAAATGCATGTTTCCTAAACTCTCAGAGTGTTATGTACTGTATGTAATTGTTTTATGCATCGTGTGTAAAACACCACTTTAGCGTATGTTTGAAAACAAAATTTTGACTGTTTGTTTTTCGGCAACGGTTGGAGACCATATTCAAGTACTAGGCGTTCTGTATGTATTCAAAGTCATAATAGTCTAAGCCCCAGAGGAAAGTGAGGTTAGAGCCTAGGTATCACTACAAAAACCTAATTTGCTGTAACCTATAGCTCTGATACCAATCTGTCACACCCCGAAATTATCAGAGCTGGCGTGACTGGACCGGTATCTTCATTGCACAGCGGAAGCAAATAAGCTAAGTCTTTTAAAAAATTAAACGCCACTAAGTACTCGACTCCACATGGTTTTCCTATTCCAACCGTGCCATAGTTTCTGAAAAGTAACATGAGAAAGAAACATGCGAAAAAGTCAACATAAAGTTGAGCGAGTTCATAGTTTGTTTGTAAAAGATTTGAAATAAATCTTTTGAATAACCGGTTTGTGAAATAATATTGAGAAAACGAATTTAGAAATCATTTTCTTGCTAAGTTATATGGAAACTTTGTATTTGTAACGCATTATGTTCGTAAAACCATGTATTTGTAAACTCTCGTATTTGTAATGTTCGTATAACCGTCAATGCCCACCCTGACTTTGACTCCACGCCCGCATAAATCCTATGCTTTGAATTTGTATAAAACATGGTATTTAATTTGTATAAATCAAGTATTTCTGTAAGTATGTATGTCCCTGGTATGTAGCAATAAGGAAAAATAGATCACCAATGGGTTGCAAAGCCAATGGTATGTGTGAAAAGGTGCAGGAAGAACTCTAACCTAGCAAATTTGTACCGGGCTTCCGACTGGAAGACATAGTCACCTCTATGGGCCGCCCCGGCCTCATGGGTATGGGCTCGCTACACCCAAATAGATCTATCACTCATGTCCCTCGATCCTACGACGAGGATTAATGGCCTTAAGTGTTGTACCCACCCCTCACATGATCTAGTAGTAAACCCTCCTTAAGCTAATCATACCATGTATAAAATGTCTGTAATCCTTTTGTAACATGTATTTTACCCCCAGTCTCTCAGACTGAACCTCCCCAGCCTCTAAGGCTGAACCTCCCCAGCCTCTAAGACTGAACCTCCCCAGCCTCTAATACAGAACCTCCCCAGCCTCTAAGGCCAACTCCCCAGTCTCTATATATTATCACCAGACGATCCATCCCTAGTCATGAAAATCATTCATATTTCGATAATACGCATTTGTTTTGTAAAAACCGGTATATTTAGTATAATCCATTCATAAACCATTTGAGTTCCTCGAAATCCATTCGTAATATGACTTAGATATATGAGTTTTCGTTCTTTCAAAAGCTTTGTATGTTCTTGCACAACGTGCTTTGTCTAAAAATATGCAGTCTTTGTTCATTGAGAACTTTGTGTGTTTTCTGCAAAACGTGCATGTCTTTCCACCCCGAAAACATTTAATAAAATGTAAAACCGTAAAAAGATGGGGTTATGAACTCACCTGAATATTCCTGTGCAAAGCTAGCTATATACGACTTCGTGATGTAGTTTCCAAGACGTGACTCGCTAGCGTGCATTCTACAATATTCCTAACACGAAATATCTATAAGTTTCTAAACAAGCGCAATAACTAAACTACGTGTCATCGAGCTCTACCGAATCATTAATCGAACGATTCAACGGTTAAGTTGTTAAGTTAACGAAAATGACTAAGTTAAACTTTGTCGCCCCGAGAAGTCGTTTGTGTATATAGGAATATTCGTATGAAAGTAATATATAATAAACTTGTATTATATATATTGCGTCTCGTATATATTTGCCAAACATATGTATATGCCGTTTCGGTATTTGAAATAAATATAAAAAGTTATATTTATTTTATAAGAGAATCCTCGAGTTGTTGTGTTTGAAATTAGGGGTGAGCATGGTGCGGTTTTAGCATAAAACCGCAACTCATACCGCGAGGTGCGGTTTTTATTTTTTTAAAACCACATGTTGCGGTTTTTTTGCGGTACGGTTTTTGCGGTTTATTTGCGGTTGCGGTTCGGTTTCGGTGCGGTTTCGGTTTTAATAGTTGAATACATCTAAAAAAAACTCTCAGCAATACTTGAATACATCTAAAAAAAACTCTCGGTTTTAATACTGGAATACATCTAATACTTTATGGTAATTAGAATATAATTTTTGCAAGAGCAATGTGAAGAGCATATGTATGGGCTAGAGGACATTAATGAAAACAAGAGTTTGTACTAGAAACATGTCTAGAATAATAGTTGCTATGTGAAACGGTGAAAGGTTATTGGGTTGAAAGTACGTAGGTTTCTTTTTTATCTAGAATAATTAGGGAAATGAAGGGAAAGGTACGTAGGTTTCTTTTTTATCAAAAGGTTATTGGGTTGAAAGTTGGGCTGTTTGGAGTGCTAATTTAATGGGCTTGTAACTAGTAGGTTAACATCATTTTTTTTTTAGAGGGAGCAGACGATAGTTAACTTAACAAAGTAAAGTCTGTACTTTTTTTTTTTAACAAACACAGATTATATAATATATAGGGAATTTTATATTTAAATCTTTAAGTATATTATATATAATATATATATATATATATAATAATTTTGCGGTGCGGTTTCGGTTTTTTGGTGCGGTTTTTAAAGCTAAAACCGAACCGCACCATACCTTTGCGGTTTCGGTTTTTGCGGTTTCGGTTTTTGCGGTTTTTGTGTCGGTTGCGGTTTTGCGGTTTCGGTTTTTACGGTTTTTGGTGCGGTTTCGGTTTTCGGTTTTTGCTCACCCCTATTTGAAATAAATATAAAACTATATTTATTTTTATAAAACGAATTCGTGTCGCTTGATATTTGAAATAAATATATATATACTATATTTATTTATAAAAGGATTCGAGTTCGTTTGAAATAAATATAATAATAACTATATTTATTTAGTTGTCGAAATAATTTCCGTATCGTTGTTTTCGTAAGTTGTAAGTTGTTGTTGAAAAACAAAGTTTTATATTTGTATTTATCTTTATAAAAGTTCCTCGGATAAAAAGTTTCGTCTTATAATAAAACGTGTTTTGTTTACTGGTTTTCTCGAAAAACGGGCAGAGTTTCCTCTGTTTTTGGGAGAACCCGACAACTCAAGTTGTCGTTATTTTGCCAAAATTCAACAATGTATTCAACCAACAATATATATCTAAAATTTTCGTCAAATGCAAAAGCGTAAACAATCACTAATGTATAAACTATGTTACGAGGGTTCGAGCTCGGTTCGCGTAATCTAATAACGAAATATAATGATCTCGCGATGTTAAAATCTTGTTACCGGGTCTTTGGAGTTGACTGTTTAACTGCCGTTGACCATGTTTAACCGCTGACTTTTGTTAACCGACTTTGACCGTGTCGCGAGCCCTGAACCAAAACGAAGTGAGTACGAACCAAGGTGTAGCTTGAACTAAAATTTTCGAACCAACTGAGCCTACTGAACCAAACCCGACTGAGTTGACCCGAGTGGACTCGGTTTTGACCGAGTCGACTCGGTGTGACCGAGTCTCGAACAGAAGTCGATATTGCCTGAGGTTTACCTAACCGTACTGAGTTGACCGAACACTTCAACCGATACTTTCTCAAATAAAAAAAAATGGACATCATTATTCAAAGAAACAAGGACAAAGGATGAATAACAAAATGTCAGGAGACTCACCGGAATTCACTCCCATCAGCCGCTGTCCGATGTTCTCCGACGGCCGGAGCTCCGACCGTCAACCGCCACTACCTCCAGCCGTTCCTTCTCCCCCTCGTCGTTGCCGATAAACCACGCCGTCGTCACCTCTGTTCCGTCTCTCTCCTCTGCCGCAACAACCACCCATCACCATCCACCACAGTGTCGCCGCTGTGGTGGTGGGTTTTCTCGAAATTTGTGTCATGCGCCACTTGAATCGTCGCCGGAGGTGTGGTGTGGTTTACAGAGAAGATGAGAGGGGGGGTTGGAACCGCCGCCTGATCGCAGCTCCACCGGTTTCACCGGCCGGCGAGGAAGGGGGTGGCTGGGTTGGGTCTTGTTTGTGAGGGATTGATTTCTTTGTGTCTGTATAGATCGAGAGGGAGAGGAAAGCAGACAAGGGTTTTGTGATTTTGATTTCCATATGTGTGTTTATTTGCTGGTGTATGTTATCGAGAGAGAGAGAGAATGAAGATGGAGAATCAGCTGTGTTTTGAGAGTGGGGAGGTATGGATCTTATAGATTTTAGGTGTTTCTCTATTTGAGACAATATCTCTTGTAGAGATTTGCAAGATCTTAATAAGATTTTGTAAAGATTTGTTAAGATTTGTAAGATTTATAAGATTTTATAAGATTTCATAGAGATCTGGTATATTATGTGTAGGTTTAGGTTTGTGGGCTTTGGGCTTGGGCTTGGGCCCGGGGCCCATAAGCCCGTCTCATGTGTAAGTGGCCCGAGACACGTTTTTTTTAAACCGAAATCACCGTAGTCTAGTAAAATAATATTTCAGTGTTAAAAACGTGTAAACATAATATCGGTATCTGTCGTAGTCGTGTTCGTGCGTTGATAACGGTAATAGTCGTGAAAAATTACATCGTTGCCGTCTTTAATCCGTTTTTCGAGCTGGTTTCAACTACGATTGCTAAAATTTAATTACGAAGCTAGAATATATCGTAAAACTTAATATTTGTCGGCGTTGTCAGTATCTTGTACGGTATCAGTTCGTTGTCGCGTAATATTCAGCAGGTTTCTCTGTAAACCATTGTTCGCGCACTGTAAAGTCGTATAGACGTTCCTAGGCACTCCAAAGGCCTAATTAAGCCAATCTTCGTCTTAATCACTATTTATTATCGCGTTAATCGCTTATTAATCACGTAATTAGGAGCCGTAAATCACCGGTTGTCACATTCTCCCCCTGTTACAGAAATTTCGTCCTTGAAATTTAGACTATGTTATCTCCTCAGAATTGTGTTGTTCGCAGGTAAGTCCGAATAATTACAAAGTGAATGACCGCGTAATCGAAACAAGACTTATTCGAATCATGTGAATTTAATGACATTCCTCAACAATAAGAACCCAACGGTTTAAAAGAAATTTGTTTCAAAAATTGATGTCAAAGGAAACAAGGCGTATAGATACAGTCACTAGTGTGACTAAATTAACAGGGATCCAACAATGAACAGGAACTTCGACCAACGAATTCTGTATAACCGTTCACAATATGTAAATGAGTTCTAGAAGCAATAACATCCACTAGATGAACTTAAAATCGACAAATCCAAATGTAATAGTTTGCATGGAACGCTTGACCGTGATCAGCACAAGCTGTAAGTTATACCGACGCCACAAGGTGTCATAGTGAATGAAACAATTCAAATATAGCGGTGATCGAACAAGTATCACCTGTGTTTTGTATGAAACGCCGGATCATGATTAGCCCAAGCTACAAGTTTATACTGAAACCACAAGGTGTCGTAGTGATTTAAATAATTCAATAATAGCCGTGATTAAACAAATTCACCGTGTTTGAAACCAAATGAAGATTCAACGAAATAAATCTGAACGCTTGTTCCAAACAAACATCATAGGATTTTCAATTGAAAATGGAACATCGAAGAAATAAATGTTTCGATCGAAGATGAGAAAGCAATGAATATCGTAAAACATTCGATCGATAATGAAAGAACCATTAATAGGTATACTGGAATATAGAAATAAATTGTGTACCACTGTCTTAACACACGATTGTGTTAAGACTGCCGTAATATGATATTCAAAGCGGATTTAAAGCAAATCAATAAATAAATATTTAAATCCGTGCATGAGAAATGTAAACGAGTTTAGCGCAAGCTTCAAATAAGTGAAAACACCACCACAAGGTGTCGAAATCAACGAACGACTTAATGGAGTCGAATACCAAACAAGTTTACTTCGACTCGGAACAAATGAAACACTTGTTAAAACGAATTTTGAATATGATGCTCAGAATTGGATATGTGTAATGGAAAAGTTCAAACAATTGAACTTGGTTTTAACTCAATATGACAATAAATATATACGTTTCAAAAAGGAAATTTCGACATGGTTACGACGAAAAACCATGTATGTAACTTGAAAAGAAAAGAAATTTCAAGAAAATGCGTTGACTTGATAACAAAGGAGGCAACAATTACACTAATGCGGATCATTCGAATCACAATTCAATAATTAGGTTTAGCTAAATAATATTTGAACTTCGATGAAACGCTTATTTGAAACGAAACCACATGCGTAACAAACGATGCATGCGTAACATATGAATTTTCAAGAAATGAAGCAAATGAATATTCGCTATACTGAAAGAAATGATCGTGACACAATGACCATTAAGAGGAGTAGAGATACGAAAATCTACTCAGTAAATGTGAAGGTCGAAATTTCAATAAAAGAAATTTGAGGACTTTACCTAGGGTTGCACGTGATGTCCGGTTGTTGGATGACATTATCATGGAATGTCGGACATAGCGTACTCGTCGTTAATTAGGTACGAGGGGGGGGGGGGGAATGCGGAGACATTCGTCTTCTCCCTGGCGTGATTCGTGTCGTTGCAGGATCGCGTGACAAGTTGTCGTTTCCTGATCGTTAGTCCTCCTGCTGACAGGAATCTAGCATCGTCGTTGAATTGCGCCATCGTGTCTTTTCAAAGGCCTCGCCTCGATAGTTGTATGTGTCGTACTTCAACCTCCGTTGATGTATAGCTTAAGTTTCACGTATACCTGTGCACTAGCGTTGTGTTCCGCGTAGAATGTGATGTACCCCGACATCCGTTGACGTAAAAATTGAGTTCCATGTATTCTCATGCACTAGCGTTTTGTTATGCGTAGGCTGCCTGCTCGGGAAGTTAAAATATCATTGATAATATGGATAATAGTGCGTGCCCGAGTTAATAATCGCGGTTCCTACGTGATGACCTTGAATGAATTTCAACATAAGTTTCCGAAGGTCTTAAATGCATGTTTCCTAAACTCTCAGAGTGTTATGTACTGTATGTAATTGTTTTATGCATCGTGTGTAAAACACCACTTTAGCGTATGTTTGAAAACAAAATTTTGACTGTTTGTTTTTCGGCAACGGTTGGAGACCATATTCGAGTACTAGGCGTTCTGTATGTATTCAAAGTCATAATAGTCTAAGCCCCAGAGGAAAGTGAGGTTAGAGCCTAGGTATCACTACAAAAACCTAATTTGCTGTAACCTATAGCTCTGATACCAATCTGTCACACCCCGAAATTATCAGAGCTGGCGTGACTGGACCGGTATCTTCATTGCACAGCGGAAGCAAATAAGCTAAGTCTTTTAAAAAATTAAACGCCACTAAGTACTCGACTCCACATGGTTTTCCTATTCCAACCGTGCCATAGTTTCTGAAAAGTAACATGAGAAAGAAACATGCGAAAAAGTCAACATAAAGTTGAGCGAGTTCATAGTTTGTTTGTAAAAGATTTGAAATAAATCTTTTGAATAACCGGTTTGTGAAATAATATTGAGAAAACGAATTTAGAAATCATTTTCTTGCCAAGTTATATGGAAACTTTGTATTTGTAACGCATTATGTTCGTAAAACCATGTATTTGTAAACTCTCGTATTTGTAATGTTCGTATAACCGTCAATGCCCACCCTGACTTTGACTCCACGCCCGCATAAATCCTATGCTTTGAATTTGTATAAAACATGGTATTTAATTTGTATAAATCAAGTATTTCTGTAAGTATGTATGTCCCTGGTATGTAGCAATAAGGAAAAATAGATCACCAATGGGTTGCAAAGCCAATGGTATGTATGAAAAGGTGCAGGAAGAACTCTAACCTAGCAAATTTGTACCGGGCTTCCGACTGGAAGACATAGTCACCTCTATGGGCCGCCCCGGCCTCATGGGTATGGGCTCGCTACACCCAAATAGATCTATCACTCATGTCCCTCGATCCTACGACGAGGATTAATGGCCTTAAGTGTTGTACCCACCCCTCACATGATCTAGTAGTAAACCCTCCTTAAGCTAATCATACCATGTATAAAATGTCTGTAATCCTTTTGTAACATGTATTTTACCCCCAGTCTCTCAGACTGAACCTCCCCAGCCTCTAAGGCTGAACCTCCCCAGCCTCTAATACTGAACCTCCCCAGCCTCTAAGGCCAACTCCCCAGTCTCTATATATTATCACCAGACGATCCATCCCTAGTCATGAAAATCATTCATATTTCGATAATACGCATTTGTTTTGTAAAAACCGGTATATTTAGTATAATCCATTCATAAACCATTTGAGTTCCTCGAAATCCATTCGTAATATGACTTAGATATATGAGTTTTCGTTCTTTCAAAAGCTTTGTATGTTCTTGCACAACGTGCTTTGTCTAAAAATATGCAGTCTTTGTTCATTGAGAACTTTGTGTGTTTTCTGCAAAACGTGCATGTCTTTCCACCCCGAAAACATTTAATAAAATGTAAAACCGTAAAAAGATGGGGTTATGAACTCACCTGAATATTCCTGTGCAAAGCTAGCTATATACGACTTCGTGATGTAGTTTCCAAGACGTGACTCGCTAGCGTGCATTCTACAATATTCCTAACACGAAATATCTATAAGTTTCTAAATAAGCGCAATAACTAAACTACGTGTCATCGAGCTCTACCGAATCATTAATCGAACGATTCAACGGTTAAGTTGTTAAGTTAATGAAAATGACTAAGTTAAACTTTGTCGCCCCGATAAGTCGTTTGTGTATATAGGAATATTCGTATGAAAGTAATATATAATAAACTTGTATTATATATATTGCGTCTCGTATATATTTGCCAAACATATGTATATGCCGTTTCGGTATTTGAAATAAATATAAAAAGTTATATTTATTTTATAAGAGAATCCTCGAGTTGTTGTGTTTGAAATAAATATAAAACTATATTTATTTTTATAAAACGAATTCGTGTCGCTTGATATTTGAAATAAATATATATATACTATATTTATTTATAAAAGGATTCGAGTTCGTTTGAAATAAATATAATAATAACTATATTTATTTAGTTGTCGAAATAATTTCCGTATCGTTGTTTTCGTAAGTTGTAAGTTGTTGTTGAAAAACAAAGTTTTATATTTGTATTTATGTTTATAAAAGTTCCTCGGATAAAAAGTTTCGTCTTATAATAAAACGTGTTTTGTTTACTGGTTTTCTCGAAAAACGGGCAGAGTTTCCTCTGTTTTTGGGAGAACCCGACAACTCAAGTTGTCGTTATTTTGCCAAAATTCAACAATGTATTCAACCAACAATATATATCTAAAATTTTCGTCAAATGCAAAAGCGTAAACAATCACTAATGTATAAACTATGTTACGAGGGTTCGAGCTCGGTTCGCGTAATCTAATAACGAAATATAATGATCTCGCGATGTTAAAATCTTGTTACCGGGTCTTTGGAGTTGACTGTTTAACTGCCGTTGACCATGTTTAACCGCTGACTTTTGTTAACCGACTTTGACCGTGTCGCGAGCCCTGAACCAAAACGAAGTGAGTACGAACCAAGGTGTAGCTTGAACTAAAATTTTCGAACCAACTGAGCCTACTGAACCAAACCCGACTGAGTTGACCCGAGTGGACTCGGTTTTGACCGAGTCGACTCGGTGTGACCGAGTCTCGAACAGAAGTCGATATTGCCTGAGGTTTACCTAACCGTACTGAGTTGACCGAACACTTCAACCGATACTTTCTCAAATAAAAAAAAATGGACATCATTATTCAAAGAAACAAGGACAAAGGATGAATAACAAAATGTCAGGAGACTCACCGGAATTCACTCCCATCAGCCGCTGTCCGATGTTCTCCGACGGCCGGAGCTCCGACCGTCAACCGCCACTACCTCCAGCCGTTCCTTCTCCCCCTCGTCGTTGCCGATAAACCACGCCGTCGTCACCTCTGTTCCGTCTCTCTCCTCTGCCGCAACAACCACCCATCGCCATCCACCACAGTGTCGCCGCTGTGGTGGTGGGTTTTCTCGAAATTTGTGTCATGCGCCACTTGAATCGTCGCCGGAGGTGTGGTTTACAGAGAAGATGAGAGGGGGGGGTTGGAACCGCCGCCTGATCACAGCTCCACCGGTTTCACCGGCCGGCGAGGAAGGGGGTGGCTGGGTTGGGTCTTGTTTGTGAGGGATTGATTTCTTTGTGTCTGTATAGATCGAGAAGGAGAGGAAAGCAGACAAGGGTTTTGTAATTTTGATTTCCATATGTGTGTTTATTTTCTGGTGTATGTTATCGAGAGATAGAGAGAATGAAGATGGAGAATCAGCTGTGTTTTGAGAGTGGGGAGGTATGGATCTTATAGATTTTATGTGTTTCTCTATTTGAGACAATATCTCTTGTAGAGATTTGCAAGATCTTAATAAGATTTTGTAAAGATTTGTTAAGATTTGTAATATTTATAAGATTTTATAAGATTTCATAGAGATCTGGTATATTATGTGTAGGTTTAGGTTTGTGGGTTTTGGGCTTGGGCTTGGGCCCGGGGCCCACAAGCCCGTCTCATGTGTAAGTGGCCCGAGACATGTTTTTTTTTAAAACCGAAATCACCGTAGTCTAGTAAAATAATATTTCAGCGTTAAAAACGTGTAAAAATAATATCGGTATCTGTCGTAGTCGCGTTCGTGCGTTGATAACGGTAATAGTCGTGAAAAATTACATCGTTGCCGTCTTTAATCCGTTTTTCGAGCTGGTTTCAACTACTCTTGCTAAAATTTAATTACGAAGCTAGAATATATCGTAAAACTTAGTATTTGTTGGCGTTGTCAGTATCTTGTACGGTATCAGTTCGTTGTCGCGTAATATTCAACAGGTTTCTCTGTAAACCATTGTTCGCGCACTGTAAAGTCGTATAGACGTTCCTAGGCACTCCAAAGGCCTAATTAAGCCAAACTTCGTCGTAATCACTATTTATTATCGCGTTAATCGCCTGTTAATCACGTAATTACGAGCCGTAAATCGCCGGTTGTCACATGTTTTACTTTGTTGTTTATGTAGTATGCATCTTTAATGTAACCAATTCAACATGTTTACTTTTTTTTTTAAACCAAAATCTAGATCAGAGGTTTTTGTTGATATTTGTTTCAAACAAAATCAAGTTTCCCGGTTTTTGTTAATCATGTTTTCCATATTTATCGCAGTTACTGATTTTTCATGATTTTTTTTCATGTGAATCCCTAACTCCGTCATAACAATCGGAATCCCACCATTCGTCAAGCAACAAATGTTAGTTAAATCTTATACTTTTTTTATTTTTTTTAAGTTTGTTATATATAATTTTATTTATGCTTTCTGTTCAGTTTTTTTTAATTAATAATATATTCTGAATGTTTTATGGGTTATGGTTTTTTTTAATTAATAATATATTTAATTGAATTTAATTGATTATGTTTGTTTTTTGATATATATAGTCTTTCTTATTTCTTATTCTTATTAAATTAACAGTGTTTTGAAAATCTTATAATTTGATTTGTCAGTTATCATTTTTTCAATTTTGCTTTAAAGATATCTTTATTTTCTTTTTAAAAATGTTTTTTTCTATAAACAGAGTAATGTTTTTAAGGTTAATTTAAGAATTTGAAATTATAAGTATGTTTCTGTAATTAGACATTGTTTCTATAATTAGGTTGCTGTTATATTTTAAAAAAAATATACTTACTTCCTTTGCAGTTATGGATCCAATCAACTCTTCAACTTCACTCCAATCTTCTTCCAAGAATACCATCGGTTTCCATATAACAATGAATTACTTCACTGGATCTACATATATAGATGGTTTTACATTCTTCAGTGTCTTCATCTACATCTACTTTTTCTTGATTCGATTTCAGAATTTCTCATATCGCTCTACAAATCTGTAAGTTGTTTTTGTTAAATTCCTTCTTTAATCATTATTCATGTGTTCTTCCGTTTATTTAATGTGTTTAAACTATGTTTATGTTGATTAACCCTAAATCCGATTGGGATTGAAAAATATGTTGATTTTGGGGTTTTAAGATTATGGTTTTGTTAAAGAATATGTTGTTTATGCAAAACCCTAAAACCGATTTTGATGCAGAATATTTTTTATTTCTAATGTTTATTTATTCTATCAAGTTTATACGAAACCCTAGATCCGATTGTTATGGAATATCTGTCTTAAGTTTTATTTGAATTGATGTAAAATAAGTTTTATTTGATTGTGATTGTTAATAAGTTTGTCATGCAAAATGTTATGATTTTGTTTTTATTTCACATGTTTATGTAATCTATCAACTTTTGAGGTCACTTTTGTTGTATTTGATGATAGGATAATAGGATTTTATATTTTAAAGAGTTTTAATTTTTGTTAATTGTCAGTGTAAATCATTTGGTTACACGATTTTTTATTATGATGTATCATAAGTAGATACATCATTATCATTTGACATAACTTGCTTACCACATTATGTTTATGATACATAGCTGCTTTCATATTATTTTTTTCATGACTTTTGTGGATGATTGCATAATTGGATTCCTTTGTTTGTTATTTGTTTTTCAATTTAAGTGTACCCATTTGTGATATGATGTAAACTGCATGTGACATCAATTATATTGAGGTTTGTTAATGGTTATATCATCGGTTGCCTCCATTTGTTCTAGATTTTGGAATTAAAGATACTTTTGATGAGGTTTGTTATCTTTTACGTAAATTTTAAATCTATTCATATATATATTGATTTTATATTCATATATATGGATTGTTATTATAACATGTCCTTCACATTGTTTTTTTATTGTTATTTATATTTTTTTTAATAATTCATCTGATGTGGTTTGTTTATGTAACCTATTTTTGTAGGTATTTCATATGGCTGAAAGTTCATCAAGGTATTTTTTGTTCATTTTGTTTGTTTATGTAACATTTCATTTGTAGAATCTGTGTTTTTTTTCATGTTTTCGATTTTTTCTCACACTAACCTTAACATGTTACACATTATCAACATCGTAATTTTTAAATCAGTTTCAGAGGACCCTGGTTCTGTAGGCTAATGAATGTAGCAGACGAAGTTATTCTGGTAAATGATAAATTATTACATTAGTTATTTGTGTTCTTTTGTTTTTCTTATCATTAAAAACAGTTTATTATTATTGTATTGTTTATATCTTTTCACTATAATTATAATTCATTTTGCATTTGTTTGGTTTATTAGTCCATTCCAGATGACGCTGCGTGCAAACTATGGGGTGTAGATAAAGGCCCTACAAATGTTATGATACACACTGAAGATGGCCGATTATTTAATGTTTCTTTAAGCGCTTCTAAAGGAAAGTTATTCTTTTTCCATGGTTGGTCCAATGTTGTAGAACATTTGCAACTAACCAAAGGCTGTTTGGTAGTATTTAATCCTGTAGATTCTACTACGTTTAAATTAACATCTTTCATTGATGGGGTTAGTCGTGGCTCTTTCTGGACATATCTGCTCCCTCCATCATCTCATTTTTATGTAAGATAAATTCTATTTTTATTTTTCCTAATGTATTGATGTATTACTTTAGTTATATTAAAACTAACTTTTTTTTCTTTTTTTATCATTCCCACAGGTCATTCCTGAATGTATCCTGCCAAAAATTTATGATTATTCCTCAAATGATGTAATCTCTACTGTAATTATAGACAACAAAACGTTTAACGTTGCCATTGAAACGTCTGACGGTAAAGTCGGTTTTACCGTTGGTATTGACGTAATTGTTAGTCAGTTACAGTTGAAGGCTGGTTGTTTTTTGTTATTTACAAAAGCTTTTGGTAATTTTTTCCATTTAAATTTTTTTGGAAAAAACGGTGTTGAAATGAGTTTTCCTGATGTAGATGTTGATGAGGTAAGTTACATTTTGGTACTTAATTATATATTTTATATATGTTAATGTAATACATGTTATATATTTAATTTGCAGGCTGAAGTTGCTGCCACACCCCGACTACGTTAAAACAACAAACCGTGGCGGAAACGTCGGGGAGTGTTGTAACAGAATCATCGTTTCAACAACCATGGTAATTAAAAGTTTCGTTTTATTGAATTATTAAGTAATGTACATTGTCTTAAACCAAACAAACAAATTGAACATCGTCTATTATCATTTTTAAGTCACTAAAGCCACGTCCGGATCCTAAGTGAACTTGCTTCCTAGAAATCAACATCAAGCATTATCACCTGAAACATATGTAAAAACAAAGTCATCAAAGAAATGTTGGCGAATACATAGGTTTTGTAAGAGTATCGGAATCATGGCTTGTTTACATATAGTTTGCAATACCTCGAAAACCTTGTTTTGAAAAGTGTATAGCATTGCAACATGATTAACCAACTCACATCAAGATGGTTATAATTTATAAAATCTTGTAGCCATGATTCTTAACCCCAAAACATTTGTTTTAGTAAACCATTTCGTAAAACATCTCGTTAAAAACTTGTTAATAAAACTCGTATGGTTTATATCATTTCGAAAACCTCGCTGTGTGATATCGTTTCAAAATCGTTTCCCAAGTGAACTAAATAATGATACGAAATGTAATATGATAGAAGCACTTATATATAAGATGTACCAGCGGCGTATCTACCATGATTCTATCATGCTACACCCGTCCCATTATCTAATCACTACCCAAAACCAATCGTTCGTTCAAATCGTTTATTTCGTTTAGGTCATTCCAAATCGTTTGATTCGTCCCCAAAAATCGTATTCGTTTTAATTGTGAAACTACTTTTGGTCGTCTCGCTAATAACATTCAAACCTTCATGACTCGACTACCTCGTTTATCGTATTAACAAACCACCAAAGGGTAAGTTAACAATCATCAGATTCGGTCGTTACCTACATAACCCCCACACATAACCATGGGTGTAGTCTGATAACGGGATTTGTCAGATCCTATGGTACCATAACCTAATACTGGTCGGCTTTATCAATGCTAATGAATGTCATTCGTTATGTAATTACAACCAACAAGTTCGTTCACATTATCGAAATCGTTGTTAGTTTGATATAGACCATCTTAATCGTTTTTGAAAACATCGTTAAAATATCGAAATCGTTTTAATACATATGAATCACCCCAAAACAATTGAAAACAGTAAAATAGGGGAACCATGTACTCACATTGAATAGAAGGGTATCCTTGATCTAAAGAACTTAGCGAAGCTCAGACAAACCAAGGAAATTCAAGTAGTACCTAGTAATCGGATCACTAGTAAATAAACCGACACCAAAATCCGAAGATCGGATAAAATGAGGTCTTGTAAACCAAATGAGTGTGGAACTCATATGATATGGTTTAACAAAGCCTACATCCTAAATCGGAACTTAACCTAAGTGCTTTCGACCCGTTACGACCCATTAAGGTAGCTTATGCTACTTTAACGCGTCATTCGCGTGAAACTATGTTCGGATGGTTAACTATGTGCTATGTCAAATCTTACATGCCCAATAATACCTAAACATGTTACTAAATCAGATTATATGTCAAAAACATGTTCACATATGTAAAATATGGATTTATGCTTCAAAAGGGCGTTTTGGTCATTTCTTATGGGCATACAAGCTACTTAACAAATAACTAACCAATCCTATGTGATCATAAGGTATAACCTCAGTGGTTATTCCCTATGCAACTATGATCACTAATCAAGCTTAGTCGGATCCTAATGATCGACCAAACGGGTCGGGTTCGAAAGTCTAAGCGGTTGTTTAGACCGCTTAACTTACGACCTTAAACAAGAACTAAACTAATAGTGACGAGTTAAACATGTCAAAACATGTTTAACTAGCTTACAAAACTGATTTGGTATCAAAACAATGGGTTTTGATACCCGAAAATAGTTCTGTTGCAAAATGCGTGCTAAAACGCATTTTGACCGAAACTTTGACTCGTCACTACGCCTAGTTAACGTGGTAATCAGTAGGTATAATCGTTGAGGATTATAACCATCGTGATTACAATTACATTGCAAAGTTCAATTGAACTTTGACTTGACCAATTGATTATCAAAACCGAAAGTCAAACTGTTGGCCAAACTGTTTGACTTTCTGCTTAAACATAAAGAATAAGCATGAAAGAAGACTTACAATAGGTCCTAGCTATCTTTTTTCAAAGAATAAAGTTCCAAGCATATTAGAAAGCTCCCAAATCAGATGTAGAGAAGAAATGAGAAGAAGTGAGCAATGAAAATGGAAGAGAGCTTGGCTATTTATACTTGTTGCAAGATCATAGGATCATGACAAGTGTTTTGTGTAGCCTCCAAGCAATGATCATGTCCATACAAGTGTTGGGAGCAGATTCAAAGCCTTGGAGAAGTGTTAACTTGGCTACCACACAAAGGAATTTGCATAAACAGCCCCTGAAGATCAAACAGTTGCTGAAAAACAACTTTCTGGTCGCTGGGCACTTCACACGGCCCGCGTAAGTTATGAGGAAGGGGCTACGCGGCCCGCCTGGGCTCCCCAGTTCAGCATAAGTATGAAAATTTACAGTTTAGGTCCCTGTACTAGGTTTAAGCTCATTTCAGGCCCTTTTGACCCCCGTTAAACCATTTTCAAGGCTCTACAAGGTCAATAAAGTTTAGAGGACTCAAAATGTGCTCGGAAAACTCTCGGATGTTGGCTCGTTTGGTCGTATGGTCGCGTTGTTCGTTAAATTACGACGAAACTCAAACGGACGCGAAAACGAACCAAATTAAGCGACGAATGGTATTTTTGCATGCCGATCACTAAAATAAAAATATTTTAGTGTGTACAAAAATTTTGAATGTCCAGATGTGGTCAGAACGTATGATATGCGTAAAAATGCAAACTTTCATCGTTTTTGACATTTTTAGTCCCTGTAAGATCAAATAAGCATGTTTTTGCACACCGAACCACTCAAAGCTTATTTCTAAGCTATGTTTAGGTTATTTATGGTATGTTTAGCTTATGATCAAGTTCCGGACTCTTCGATACCATACGAATCGGTATAGTTTCGCAGTTTGACACAAATAGTCCCTGCGATCGAATAGACTTGTTTTCAACACACCAAACCATTCAAAACTTATTTCTAAGTTATGTAAAGGTTATTTTAGGTATGTTAAGCCTATTTCACTATTCTGGAGTGTTTGTCGCGTTAAACTGTTTGCGTTTACGCACCAGTTTGCGTATAACTTTCCAGAAAGCGATTTAAAGCTTGAAATCGGAATCGAATCGAATCGTAAAATCATCAAACACAAATACACATATAGTAACACCAAAACACATCGTTTTATTGATAATTAACATTGTTTTGCATTGTTCATCGATTACAGAGCACAGTTGTCACAGTCTCCCCTACTTTAGGAAATTTCGTCCCAAAATTTTAACTAGAGGAAACTTGTGAGAACAATTGCGGATATTTCGCCTTCATTTGGTCCTCACGTTCCCAAGTAAACTCTGGGCCACGCTTGGATTTGTGACACCTGTGTCACTTCAACCATCATACACATACCAAACCAATGAAATATTTTGTTTCATACTTGGGATTTGTATAAATACGTGTATCGTTTGTACATATCAATTCTTGTTCGATTTCGAGCTTTAAATCGCTTTCTGGAAGGTTATACGCAATCTAATGCGTAAATACAACCAGTTTAATGCAACAAACACTCCGGAATAGTGAAATAGGCTTAACATACCTTAAATAACCTTTACATAACTTAGAAATAAGTTTTGGAAAGTTTGGTGTGGCGAAATCAAGTTTATTCACTCACAGGGACTATTTGCGTCAACTTGCAAAAGTCTGCCGTTTCGTAAGACAACGTACAGTCTGAAACATGATCATAATCTAAACATACAATAAATAACCTAAACATAGCTTAGAAATAAGCTTTGAGTGGTTCGGTGTGTGAAAATATGCTTATTTGATCTTACAAGGACTAAAAGTGTCAAAAACGGCGTAAGTTTTCATTTTCGCGCATATCTTACGTTCTGACCGCATCTGGACATCCAAAATTTTTGTACACACTAAAATATTTTTATTTTAGTGATCGGCATGCAAAAATACCATTCGTCGCTTAATTTGGTTCGTTTTCACGTCCGTTTGAGTTTCGTCGTAATTTAACGAACAACGCGACCGTACGACCAAACGAGTCGACATCCGAGATGTTTTTGAACATATTTTGAGTCCTCTAAACTTTATTGACCTTATAAAGCCTTGAAAATGGCTTAACGGGGGTCAAAAGGGCCTGAAATGGACTCAAAATCATGCAGGGACCAAAGCTGTAATTATATCAAACTTGTGCTGATCTGGGGAGCCCAGGCGGGCCGCGTAACCCCCTCCCCATTACTTACGCAGGCCGTGTGAAGTGCCCAGCGACCAGAAATGTGTTTTCAGCAATCTGTTGCTAAATTAGGGGCTGTTTATGCAATTTCTTGGTGTGTTGAGCAAGTTTAAGTGTTCTCCAAGGTCTCTAATCAGTACCTAACACATGTGTGGCTATGATTTAATCCTTGTTGGCCACACAAACACTTGGAATGATCTTGTGATCCCATGATCACTATAAATAGCAAGGCCATTCACTTGATTCTTTGCTCATTCCTCTATTATCTCTTCTCTCATCTGAATTGGGAGCTCTCTCATCTGATAAGGAACTTGTTCTTTGTAGAAAAGATAGCAAGGACCTTTAGTGAGCATTCTTTCATTCTTTTATTTATGTTAGTGCAGAAAGTCAAACAGTTTGGCCAACAGTTTGACTTTCGGTTTTGACCATCAATTGGTCAAGTCAAAGTTCAATTGAACTTTGTAACGTGATTGTAATCACGATTGTTATAATCCTTAGTGATTATGCCTACTGATTACCACGTTAACTAGGTGTAGTGACGAGTCAAAGTTTCGGTCAAAATGCGTTTTAGCACGCATTTTGCAACGGAACTACTCTTAGGTATCAAAACACTTTGTATTGATACCAAATCAGTTTTCTAAGTAGGTTAAACATGTTTTGACATGTTTAACTCGTCACTACTAGTTTAGTGCTTGTTTAGGGTCGTAAGTTAAGCGGTCTAGACAACCGCTTAGACTTTCGAACCCGACCCGTTGGGTCGATCATTAGGATCCGACCAAGCTTGCTTAGTGATCATAGTTGCACGGAGAATAACCCCTGAGGTTATACCTTATGATCACATAGGATTGGTTAGCTATTCGTTAATTGGTTTACATGCCCATAGGAAATGACCAAAATGCCCTTTTGTAGCATAAATCCGTAATGTGCATATGTGAACATATTTTTGACATCTAATCTGAATTAGTAACATATTAGGGTATAATTGGGCATGTAATACTTGACATAGCACATTGTTAACCATCCAAACATAGTTTTGCGCAAACGACGCATTATAGTAGCTTATACTACCATAATGGGTCGAAACGGGTCAAAAGCACTTAGGTAGACTTTCAAATCAGAATGTTAGCTCTATTAAATCATACAATATGAGTTCAATTACTCATTTGATTTATAGAACATCATTCTATCCTATCTCCCGATTTAGGATCCGTTTAATAACATAGTTACCTATATTAGGTGCCGTGTGATTCCGTACTCCCTCTAGCTTCGCTTGGTTGTTATTCAAGACATCTAAGCACTCTCAAGTGTGTACATAGTTCCCCTCTTTTACTGTTTTAAAGGTTTTGGGGTGAAATATGTGTACCTATTTGTTATGTTCACGATTTCAAAGTATAATTGATTATACATATTAGTACCTATCTTTTGACAAACCGACTAATTATTTATGGTTTAAACACCGATTTTTCTATGATTATAAAATAAATTGTTGAATTATACTTATTTATTGTTCACCAGACCGATTGGTAGTATGATATAGCGCTATAGGATTTGACACCCCATTCCTATTGTCATGGAATGTCTGAAACCAATTTGTTTCTCCATCCAAATAGGGATTGCCTTTGTGGTATCCCTATAGTCTCAAAGGTGTATTTTGATGCACTAGGTCTGATTGAATTCTTAAATCACATTATTGTTGTATATTTTGTTATACTCCCAAAAGTATAATTTGATATACTCTCATGTGTGATATTGTACAAAACGACATATATTTTATTAACTACCAAAACATATTTTAAATATGTTATTTATTCAACCAAAACATAGTCTAATATGTTATACATAAATCCAAAGTATACTTTTGATATACTATCAAAAACGATTATTTTGACAACCAAAGTATATTTAATATACTATCTGTTTAACGATTTTGGAACCGAAATATAATTTGATATATTACCTAATCGACTCTCTTAAAACCAAAGTATATTTTTATATATACTACAAACATTTTATTTAAAACATTATTTTATAAACTCATTTTATTTGATTATTTATTTATATATCATTCTTTTATATCATCAAATTTCTCATAAATCTTCACATGATTTTATAAAGAAAACATTTTTAGGTTCATGACTACTTTTTGTTAAAACATTCTTTTAAACTTAAAAGTCATGAATCATGCATAAACAAAACCTATGTAGCTCACAGGCATTTTTATGCTGACGTACCTATTTTACATATGTTTCAGGTACTGCTTTGTGATGATTATTGATACATGCTATACATAGGATGGACTCATGCCTTAGCGACTTTAAAACTTGAAAGATAATAATTGTAATTATCTGATTTGTACTAAAACAATGAGTTCAGTAATTCAATAAAACGAAATTATTTAATCCATGGTTGTGAAACAATAATTCTGTTACAACACTCCCCGACGTTTCCGCCATGTTTTGTTGTTCTACGTGGTCGGGGTGTGACAGGATTCCCAACGAATCTTGACCAAATGAATTCGTTTGTTCTTTAACTGTTTGTATGTACGGTCCACTATTTCCACAGGTTTCTCGACAAAGTGCATCGTTTCATCGATTTGGATTTCGTCGAGTGGAATGTGAAGATCAGCGTCAGCTAAACACTTTCGCAGGTTGGACACGTGGAAAGTCGGATAAATATTTCCAAGCTCTGGAGGTAGCTCTAGTCAATAGGCAACTTTTCCAACCCTTTCAACAATCTTAAATGGTCCAACATATCGTGGTGCAAGTTTTCCTTTCTTTCCAAATCTCACCACTCCCTTCCAAGGTGACACCTTGAGTAGGACATGGTCTTCGACTTGAAATTCTAATGGCTTGCTTCGTAAATCCGCATAATTCTTTTGACGGCATCTAGCTGTCACAAGATTATCGCGAATTTTTTTGATTTTGTCTGTTGTTTCCAGAACAAGCTCCGGTCCAGTAAGCTGAGCTTCACCGGTCTCGTTCCAACAAACAGGTGAACGATATTTTCGACCGTAGAGAGCTTCGAATGGTGCCATATTAATGCTAGCATGATAACTATTGTTGTAAGAGAACTCGATCAATGGAAGATGAGAATCCCAATTACCACCAAAGTCTATCACGCATGCTCTAAGCATATCCTCCAAAGTTTGAATCGTTCTCTCAGATTGTCCATCGGTTTGGGGATGATAAGCAGTGCTTAGATTTAATTGGGTTCCCATAGCAGATTGCATGGCTTTCCAAAAATGAGATGAAAATCAAGCATCACGATCGGATATGATGTCCAAAGGAACACCATGTCGAGATACAATTTCATCAACATAAATCTTTGCAAGTTTATCAGCAAATAGATCCTCGCGAATCGCAATAAAGTGAGCTGACTTCGTTAATCGATCGATGACAACCCAAATAGCATCGTGACCTTTAGATTTACGCGGTAATTTAGTGATGAGATCCATCGCAATGTTCTCCCACTTCCAAACTGGTATCTCTGGTTGTACAAGCAAACCAGAAGGTCGTTGATGTTCAGCCTTGACTTTGAGACAAGTTAGGCATTTTGATACATACAAGGCAACATCTTTCTTCATACCAGGCCACCAGAACTTAGTACGAAGATCCTTGTACATTTTATCAGCACCAGGATGGACAGAATATCGAGACTTATGAGATTCGTTCATCACTAAAGGGCGAAGATCGTCTTGTTTCAGAATCCACAAACGATCCTTGAAATAGAGTAGACCATCGTCCTTCGCTTCGAGCTTAAGCTCAAGTTGACGTGGTAATTCCTTACCAATCAAATTTTGTGAAACACAAGATTGCTGAGCTTGAAGAACACGATTTTGGAGATCAGATAGAGTTTGAACAGAATGAAGCTTGACTCGCTCCTTTCGACTAAGCGCATCAGCTACGACATTCGCCTTACCAGGATGGTAGCGAATCTCGCAATCGTAGTCGTTTAAGAGTTCAACCCAACGTCGTTGCCTCATATTCAACTCCTTCTGATTAAGAATATGCTGGAGACTTTTGTGGTCCGTGAAAACCACACACTTCGTACCATAGAGGTAGTGTCTCCAGATTTTGAGAGCAAAGACTACAGCACCCAACTCAAGATCGTGAGTCGTATAGTTCTTCTCGTGAACTTTCAATTGTCTAGATGCATATGCTATAACTTTACCTTGTTGCATAAGAACACAACCAAGGCCTAAGTTGGACGCATCACAGTAGACAACGAAATCATCGTTTCCCTTGGGCAAAGATAAAACAGGAGCATCACAGAGCTTCCGTTTCAGCGTTTGGAATGCTTCTTCTTGTTTGGGTCCCCACTCAAAAGGCCTATTCTTTTGAGTCAAAGCAGTGAGTGGAACCGCAATCTTTGAGAAGTTCGAAATGAAACGACGATAATATCCAGCAAGACCAAGAGAAGAACGAATTTCTGTAGGTGTCGTTGGTGTATTCCAATCATTGATTGCTGCAATCTTGGATGGATCCACATGAATACCTTGCTCGTTGACAATATGTCCCAAAAACTGAACCTCTTTAAGCCAGAATTCACACTTGGAGAATTTAGCAAAAAGTTGTTCCTTCTTCAGGAGTTCCAAAGTCAAACGAAGGTGTTGCTCGTGCTCGGCTCGAGACTTTGAATAAATGAGGATATCGTCGATAAACACAATGATGCATAATACGTTTCAACAAGTTACTTCATATTCTTCTGAACGTCCACACCCTGGCTTCGCTAATAATTGTAAGTGTTTTTTTTTCTCTTATCTCAAATATTGTAAATAGTATTCAATTTTTTTTTCGAAAACGTTTTATGTTTAACAACTACATCGTCTTGCATTATCAACGGTGAGAAAATACAATGTTCTAAATTGTTTATTTCTTTGTATTCTTTACTTTTTTTTCATTGTAGTTGACGAAGCTAAGTATAGACGTTGGTTAAGAAAACTATATTTTGATAATAAGAAATCAAAATCAACAGCACTTCCGGATTATTTTGTTAGAGGTAATTTTCTATCATTTTTATATGCATATATGTTTTTAATATATTTAATCATGTTTAAGTTGTAGATTTGACATTTTGGTCAATAAGGAAAGTAATTTTATAAGTATTGTATGAATTATAATGTTTACTGTTACATAAGTCAAATTTTATTCCTTATTCTATTTTAATATTACAACTGTTCAGGCTAAACACAGGCGGAAGTTAAGAAAACTATACCTTGATAGTAAGAGATCAAGGATTACTAGAAAATTGATTTCTAAAACTGGTGGTTCAACGTCTTCATCATCAACACGATTTAATTTAAATAACAAAGAGAATTTAACTCCCAATTTTTCAATCCCAACCTTTCTTACCCAATCTTCAACTGTTATACGGACAAGTAAGTTTACTTTTATGTTAGATAATGTTACAGACTTCACATTATGGATTTACTTTGTCAACTCCAATTCGGTTATATTACTTATTATATAATGATTTTTTATATCCTATTAGGTAATCATTTAAATTCGTCCGTTAATGTAAGATCTTCCATTATTACACCTTCTACTATGAAGAAGAACGGAAATGTACTACAAGATCAGTATACAACACCCAACCGTACACCGTTTGCAAACATAGAAAAATAACACCAGGTTTGTAAGCCAAAAACAAACCGTTACTACTTGGTGATGTTTCACATTTTGTTTGTTTTTTATACATAAAATATGTGAACAAATTATTTTTTAAATACTTATTTGTATTATCATATTTCTGTTTTTTTTGGATTAGGAAATAATTGTAATTCTTCGAGAAATGTAGCTTATTCATCTGGTGCATTTTCAAATCAGAATAGAAAGACAAATGTTTTGCAAGATTCTTCTACATCAATACGACGTATCACGAGGGCAAACAAGGAAAACATAACACCAGCTTCGTGTATTACAAACATACGTTCGCAAGTTCCAAGTGTACCACATTTTTCTAATGCTATGTCTTCTTTGAATCGTATATCACCTGGTAAATTTTACAATTATATTGTTACATACATTTTCAATTGTATAATTCATATACTTAACAAAAAAATATATTTTCTTTGTTATTCAGATAATATTGCAAGCTCATCAACTTTACCATTGAATGATTGCTATTCTCTTAATCCCAGAATAACGAATAAACATTACACAACATCTTCGACCTCCGAATTTAGCTCGCTAAAAAAGATGTCTTCTGGAAAGCGTAGACTTATTCATAAACCAATTGAAATAGAACCCATACCAATGGCTGCTCTTGATTCTGATGATGAAAATCATATTCACGAGGTTGTGGTAGACGCCACTAAAGGCGTATCCAAAGGTAACTGAGTAATGTTATTCATTGTTGTTTCATATTTTATTTTACCTACTTAATTATTAAATTTGTGTTAAATGTTCAGATTACGTTGACCATGGTGACCAATCTCTTACGTGTGGTTTATGCTTTGCAAAGTTATGGTCAACCGAAGGTGGAAAGGGTCGCATTACACTTCATAAGCAAACATATAGCTTATGTTGTGGATATGGTAAAGTTGACTTGCTTGAATATAAAGATTCTCATCCATCTTATCAGATGCTTTTTCGCTCTTTAGATCAGGAAAGCAAGTTTTTCTTAAAGAACATAAGACGTTACAATTCTATGTTTTCCTTTACTTCAATGGGAGGAAAAGTAGATACTAAAATAAACAAAGGTAATGCTCCATTTGTTTATAGAATCAGTGGTCAGAATGCACATAGTATGGGTAGTCTTCTTCCTAAGGACGGAGACCAGCCAAAATTTTCACAGCTTTATATCTATGATACTGAGAATGAGCTTGCTAATAGAGAGTTGTTATTTGGGTATGTATCTTTTTTATTACGTATCTTAATATTACGTTACAATACAGAATACTATTTTTTTTCTTTTCAATGTTTAAAACTGTTATTAAAAACCTATCATTTTGTTATAGTGATTCTTCAAGCAAAGCATCTTTAAGGGCAAAGGAACTTGATGTTAAATTTATAAAGTTTCTTACCAACATGTTAGATTCTACAAATATGTTGGTAAAAACATACAGAATGGTACGAGACCATCTCCATGAGAATCCTAATGTTTCCCTTAGGCTTCGGATAATCTCACAGAGAGATCGGGACGGAAGGACTTACAATTTACCTACGTGTTCCGAAGTTGCTGCTTTAATAGTTGATGAACCTGATCTCAAGATAGAAAGTCGTGATATTATTGTCGAAAAGCGTTCAGGAGTCCTTAAGCATATTAGCGAGTTACATCCTTCTTACTTTGCTCTCCAGTATCCAATTCTTTTTCCGTACGGAGACGATGGCTATAGGATTAACATTCCTCATAGGGATTTTGGTCCTAACACAAAGAAGACAAGACCAACTTGTACTATGAGGGAATTTTTTTTCTTATAGAATTCAGGATAGGCATAACAAGTTTTCTCTAATTCTTAATGTAAGAAGGTTGTTTCAGCAGTTTTTAGTCGATGCCTACACAATGATTGAAAGTGAGAGGCAAAACTTCATACGTTTTCAACAAATAAAACTGAGATCTGACTCGCTTAACAGTATTAACAATGTTCACGAGGTTGGTCAGAGTGATTTGAGTCATACAGGACAACCTGTTATATTACCGTCATCGTTTACTAGTGGTTCTCGCTACATGATGCAAAACTACTTGGATGCTATGGCGTTATGTCGGACGTATGGGTATCCTGATTTCTTTATCACAATCACATGTAATCCGAAATGGCCTGGAATTTGTAAGGTTTATTGGTGACTCATCAATTAAGCCAGAAGACAGACCTGACATACTTTGTCGATTGTTTAAGATGAAACTTGATGAATTGATAAAAGATATGAAGCAAAAGAAAATATTTGGCGATATTAATGCAGGTATGTCAAACCTACACCCACTTTCAATTTATACAACTTTTTTGTCTTCCCATACATTTTATTTACTATATTTAACTCATCGTTAGTATATTTTTTTTGTGTAGTTGTTTACACAGCTGAGTTTCAAAAGCATGGTTTGCCACATGCGCATATTTGCTTATTTATGAAAGCTGATCATAAGCTTCCTACGGTTGAGCACATCGATCCCTTTATCTCAGCTAAAATTCCTGATAAAAACGAGGATCCTGAATTGTATTCTCTTGTGAGTGACTTTATGATTCATGGTCCTTGCGAACATGCCAACATGAAATGTCCATGCATGGTTGGGAACCGTTGTTCTAAGAATTTTCCAAAGAAGTTTTTGGAATCCACTTCCATTGATTCTGATGGATTTCCCATTTATAGGAGAAGAGATTCTGGCACGGTTGTGAAGAAGGGTGTTACTTTGGACAATAGGAGTGTAGTTCCATACAACAAAAAGCTTCTTAAAAGGTATCAGGCGCACATCAACGTGGAGTGGTGCAATCAGGCTGGTTCAATTAAGTATTTGTTTAAATACATTAATAAAGGACCTGATCTAGCCACTGTTGCTGTTTTTGATTCAGACAGAGGTCCAGATGAGGAGATCCCAAAAGATGAAATTAAAGAATATTACGAAGCTAGATATGTTTCCGCATGTGAAGCCAACTGGAGAATATTTGCCAATGATGTTCATTATAGGTATCCTTCTGTTATGAGATTACCCTTTCATCTTCCAGGACAACAAAATGTTGTATTTAGTTGTGACGACGATATTGAGGATGTCCTAAACAAACCTCAAGTAAATTCCTCAATTTTCTTAGAATGGATGAAGATGAACAATTCTAAGCCTGAAGCAAGAGGACTTACTTATGTTGAGTTTCCTTTAAAATATGTGTGGAAGTTAAAAGATCGTTGCTGGCAGCCACGCCAAAATTATGTTGTTATTGGGAGAATTTATTCTGCGTCTCCTTCTCTTGGTGAGGCTTATTACCTAAGAATTCTTCTTACTAAGGTTAAAGGCACGATCATTTGAAGAAATCAGAACATATGATGGTGTTGTTTATCCTACTTTTAGGGATGCGTGTTATGCACGTGGCCTGTTAGATGACGACAATGAATATATCGAGTGTATTAAAGAATCCAGTTTCACTGGAAACGGTCATTATCTTTGTTCTTTGTTTGGAACACTACTTTTGTCTAATACGCTTTCAAGACCTGAAGTTGTTTGGGAGAAAACGTGGGAGCTATTGTCCGAGGACATTTTATACAATATGCGGAAAGATACTGGCATGAGCGGTATGTTTTTCAGCCTTTTGTTATATTTTGTGATGTTATATTAACAATTTGTTTCATTATATTAAATAATTTTCATTTTCATTGTAGGATTCGTTGTTTCTGACGAACGTTTAAAGAATATAACGTTGTCCAAAATCGAAAAATTTCTTCTTCGTAATGGATCCAGCTTGCACAGGTTCCCACCAATGCCTTATCCTGATGATGACTATCTAATGTCCGAGAGCAACCGTCTGATAAATGAGGAGCTTTCTTTTTACACGGATGAACTTAGGGCATAGTTCATCAATCTTCACAGCTCTCTAAACGATGATCAAAGAGCAGTGTATAATGAAATTATGGATGCTGTTCGAAGTGGAAAGGGTGGTGTTTTTTTTTGTGTACGGTTATGGTGGTACGGGCAAGACCTTTCTGTGGAAAACTTTAGGTGCTTCCATTAGATGCAATGGACAGATTGTTATTAATGTTGCTTCAAGTGGTATTGCATCTTTGTTGTTATCACGAGGTCGTACTGCTCACTCATGATTTCATATTCCAATTAATCTCAATGAAGATTCAGTATGCCATATCAACCCTAATACTGAAGTCGCTAATCTTCTAAACGAAGTCAAGTTGATTATTTGGGATGAGGCACCGATGGTACACAAACATGCTTTCGAGGCTCTTGATCGTACAATGAAGGATGTTTTGAGTGTGTTTGATTCACGAAATTCAGAACTTCCATTTGGTGGATAAGCTATTGTCTTTGGTGGTGACTTTAGACAAATCCTACCTGTTGTACAAAATGGAAGCAGGCAAGAAATCGTAAACGCCTCTTTATGTTCATCCCACATCTGGTCCAGTTGCAAGGTGTTAAAATTGACAACCAACATGCGTTTGTCGGTTGGATCCAGTAGCTCAAACATCGAGGAGATAAACGAATTTGGTAAATGGCTTCTTGAAATCGGCGAAGGCAATATTGGTGATTCTAACGATGGTGATGCAAATATTGAAATACTTGATCATCTTTTAATAACTGATGAAAATGATCCAATTCAAGGTTTGATTGACTTTGTATATCCTTCAGTTCTTCATCGTTTTAAAGACAGTGACTACTTTTCTGAAAGAGCTATACTCGCTCCTAAGAATGAAGTTATTCATGAGATAAATGATCGTTTGCTTGCGTTGTTTCCCGGTGAAGAAGTAGAGTATCTTAGCTCTGATAGTTTATGTCCGACTGAGGAAATTAATGATCTGTTACATCATGATTTATATAATCCAGATGTGTTAAACAGTGTGAAAGTATCAGGATTACCAAATCATAGATTGGTATTAAAATTGGGCGTTCCGGTTATGCTTTTGAGGAATATTGATCAGCAAAACGGTCTGTGTAATGGTACGCGTCTTCAAATCACACGTCTTGGTAAACGTGTTATTGAGGCTGAGATATTATCGGGAAGTAATGTTGGTTCAAGAACTTACATCCCAAGAATTAGCATGATACCAACTGACAAGAAAATACCCTTCAAGTTTCAACGAAGGCAGTTTCCAATAACCGTATGTTTTGCGATGACTATTAACAAAAGTCAAGGACAATCTCTATCGAAAGTTGGTCTATACCTGAGAGACCCCGTGTTCTCACATGGTCAGCTTTATATTGCTTTGTCGAGAGTAAAGACTAAAGATGGCGTTAAGGTTTTAATATTTGACAAAGATGGGAGGCCAACAAATAAAACTGCAAACGTTGTTTACAAAGAAATATTCGGAAAATTGTAGTTTAAACTTTTGTTATGAGGTTGATTTATCCTAACATCAATGTTTTACTAATTGTTTTTTATAATTTTTTTCATATATATATGTTATCATACTTCTTTTTCGTAATTTTCATGTTAATAATATATAATTTTATTATTTAAATATACTTAACCTCATTGTTATATCATTATAAGACGATATTTCTATGTATTAAATATAACATATAAACAAAAACTAGACCAAGTAGATATTTATAAACACGGTTACATAATAGAAGTCCAAACTACATAAACATCGTAGCTATCAAACACGTTAAGCTACTAGAAAACAAAGAGATAGTTTGATTTAGAGTTTGAGTATTTTAAAATATAATGCATAACTGTATTTGTTTTCGTTGAATTTGTTTTTTCGATAGTCATCTTTAATTTTTTACTTCATTTTGTTTTGTTACATTACATCTTTAGTACATCTTACTTTCAACTTATATAAACAATCCGAATCACATATAAACATCAACAACTTATTATGTAAATATATCTACTTAAACATTGATAATCAACAACCGTTTATAGACGATACCAACGTTACTTACATTAAAAAATATGGTTTCTGGGTTGATGATATAACACTAATTGTCTTTAAACTTAAACTACCAAGGAACAAAATAAAACATCATAACCACTGCTTACGTGTCCAAAACAAAATTAACATAAAATAAGTAGCATAAAAGAGTCATGATTTCGTATACGCAAACATCTTCAGTATTAGCTTATAACATTACCTTTTAACCTGCATTAACTGCATCCACGTTTAATAAGATCAGCTGATTTCCTGAGCTTACAAATTTGAAATGCATTTTGTCACCCAAACGAAGGCCATTCTCCTTCATGAACATCGGCCAACCTTCGATTGCATACCTCACAGCATCTCCATTCTTCTGCCGCCTAAGATTCATATCAATTGTTTTTCCATTCATGTTCGTTACTTTTAACTCATGCACTTTCTTTTTGAATCCGTCAATTCTTACAACATTAGCAGACATTCTCTGCATGAATACCATAATTAACAATTAAATCAGCCTTATGAATCTTATAATACTACTGTTTAGGCTTTAGTATTGGAAAAAAGCATACCAGGCGGTTTTCTCCCTTCATTGTAAATTCATAATTATCAGTTTTCTCAACATAATTCGTCCTTGCAACACGCTTTGGTGCAACATCCAATATCTTCAATGCACTACCAGATCTCTTTCTAATGTCTTTTTCCTTATTATTACAGAAACACATTATATTTAAAATAATATATCTATTATATATCTTTATTACTATCAAATATTCATCAATAAATGTTGTTAAATTATGCTATACGTACCAACCAGCTGAGTGTTCTTTGTCCAACTTTTGACACGTTTTGCATTTCCATTTCTGTTTCTTACTGTCGTCTGCATTACAATATGACTCAATCTGTTTTCCTTTCTTCTTGACCTGTTAACACAATGACTAACTTTAGATAACAATAACCAACAATGAATAAATAAATATGGCTAAACATATTAAAATTACTACTTATGTATTATTATGTTTCGAATAATTACATCTTCTTTTGTTGGTTGGTTGATCTCTTCTCTCATCAGACTCTTTGTTCCCACGTTCGACATTTGTTTTCCACCAATGTTCTTATTCACCTCCTCTTTGTTACGACTTTCATTCATCTGTTCATGATAGTTAATAAAATCAGAAAATCTTATTGTAATGTATTTTAATCTATATAAATGTAAGGTTAGTACCTCAGACATAAACAGATCTGTTGAGTCATCATCTTCATAGAAATCCTGTCATACAATAAGATACGTAAGTAATTCGTATTTTGTATTAAAGCGTTATAGTTTATTATAAAATACTTACAAAGTTGACGTTTTTGTAATATGTGTCTTTAGGTATTTCCAGCAGAGAGTCATCATCACTTTCTTCTTTGTTGTTCAAAACTAACTCAACTCCTCTACGATAAATGTTTAACTCAAATTTGTCGGTGTCCGTCTTCATCAACAACAGTAAATCATCTTCTTCTATTCCAAGATCATTAAATAATTTTGGACAACCTTTTGTAAAAACATAATTATCATTGATTTTGTCGGTCTCAACTTTCCAAGTATGACCTGCTGCATTTATGTTATAACAATCTTTCACTGGTGCGTAAGAGTAACAGTTTCTGACATATGGTCCTGGAATTACCTGAAAAGTTATGTAACATGTTTTTTATAGATATTTATGTAAATCATTTGTATTTGAACTATAACAGAATAAATATTCATTCAGATATAATATTATACTTACTATTATCTTTAAAACGTTGTAACGGTTTACTGTGACAAAAGATTCACCACATATGTTTTCGATGAAGCAATTGATTTCCATATTTTTGTCTTCGATTATCCTTAACCGCAATAACGTCCTTTTTGTCAATTCAAGATCCCTTACCACATTACTCCATCCATCAGTGATAACGCATTCCCCACTTACACTTCTCAAAGAAACTGGCCAACTTCTACGACTTTCATGATTTATCATTATTTTTGTCCTTTGCCAATAATCTCCATATACGTTCTTAACAAAATCAATTGGCAGCACCTGCGGTTAAATTTAGGTTATACATATTCAGTAATACAAGTTATATATATTTTAATCTAAGCTTTGTACATACATGTTTTAAGGAGGATGGCTCTTCTAAGACAGCGACGCACGAGGGACTCATTTTTCTAAATCTGCATTATAGCAACATATGTTATAAACATTTACTATTGAACTTGAATACATACGTATATGTTCATAGCAATAACAAAATTACGTGTTAAACAGATTTTCACACACATTTTTTTATAAATATGCCTTGATCATTGTTATATGTATAAAATTTTTACTGATATAATTTAAGCAATATTTTAAATATTCTTAATCATAATTCATAATCTACATCAAATCTGTGTATGAGGACTTTCAATATTACAATATACATATACTATACACATATAAACAATACTAAAGGAACTTTTATCAGATCATTATATTTAATTACAATATTACAAATACTTAAATCTGTCAATATTTTTTTACCAAAAATTATCCTTTTATAGTGTTCAATATTAGTCTTAACATATGAGTTAAATATAATCGTATTTTGAATATAAGTGAACAAAAAATTTTCTGAATCATAAATTTTAAATGAGAATCATATCTATTCAATCATCCAAATCACACTATTAAGCAAGAAATTTTATTTTTCATAAGAAGATCATCAAAATCTATCAACCAAATCATACTATTAACCGAAATTATATACAGTCAATCACATGCAATACATATAATCCCTCTTAAATACATATAACATACCCAACTTTCAATATAATAAAAACCTAAACTTCGATTTCACGTCTAATTGTTCATTAATCGCCGGAAATAAACACAATTCAGGAGTTATTTGTACTACCGAAGATAAATTTAGTTGGTAAATCAAAGTGACAATCTTCTTATAACTGATCGGAGATGAAGTCGGAAAATTACCTTTACTAATTCTTGAACCGCCGTTGAAGTTTCTTGATCGTTGTGATAGAGAGGAACTGATTTTTCAGAAGTTGAGTTGATATATTTGTAATGATGATTCTATATTTAAATATTTATGTATTGTCATAGATATTTTACTTAACTATATATTAAAAAAAATAATTATACTCGATGGTAACTTTTTTTTACCAATATTTAGTTATATATATTTTACTTAAATAGATATTGGTTTTGTATTTTAGGATATAATTTTGTTATGAGACGTTTAATATTTGTACAACTAATTGTAAATGTATTTACAGTTATAGTAATGTATAATCATATTTTGAAGTATTATTTTGCAATTTTCTGTTATAAATACATACTCTACATTTTTTGTTTCATTCTATGTGTTGCAAGTACTATTCAATCTTTAGTCATCTTTCTGATTCTTCGTGTTTTGGTTAACATGTATCGTCATGGTTCGAATTTTGTCATAACTATACTTGATCCGCTATCGCTTCAACAGGTTCATACCTCTTCCTGTTTATTTTTTAAGTAATGATTCGTATTGTTTTATCTTTTATTCCAAACAATTTTTCCTTTTGTTTTTTGTTTTTCAGGCTATACCTATATGTATGAGTAGATTTATATGGATGAATAAGTTAGAATCTTCAACTGTTAGTCTTAAATTTGATGAAACGCATTCATGGTCTGTTGTTATCAAATTAATAGCATCAAATTAATAGAATATGTATTCTACTTTACCGATGGATGGTGTGAGCTTTTAAACTACTTCGGCCATGAATCTTTCTTCATGATTTTCAACTATCTTGGTCATCGTACTTTCAAGTTCAACATCTTATCTCATGATCCAAATAAAGAGTATGGAAAATCGTTTTGTAAAATTATTCAAAATCCTTTACAAAGCCCAACGGTACGTAATTTTCTTATAGATTTAATTTTTAATTTTTTGTTATTATGATTTATTAAAAAAACATATTACGCATAAATGTGTAATAATTATTTTTTGTACAGGTTTTACCAAATACTTTTATTTGAGAACATTATGATTATCGTTTAGCCAATAGCATGGTTATACTTAATGTATCTGAATATCATCAATGGGAAGTCCGTATTAGGAAGATTGGTCCAAATTATTATTTTGTTGATGGTTGGTTTAAATTTATAGAAGATCTAAGGTTAAGTCCTGGTGATATCCTGTCATTTCAAATAAAGGACGTCACACATTTTAATACTATGATATTCAATAAATATGGTCGTGAAGTTTTGTTAAAAAAAAACTGCTTTGATTGAGCAAGAATATGAACATATTAGCAATGTGGAAGGTTATCGACAAGTTAGTGACGATGCTAACTACCCTTTTTTTGCAATGACAGTAACTCATCAATTGGTATTATACTATCCTCTTTTATATTAATTTTTTTTTGTTTTTTAGTCTTTTTCATATAAAAAAATTTACGTATTTTTAATCTTCTTACAAAATGTAGATCCTTCCCAAGTTATTATTGACTTAGGTGGTTTAAATGAGTTTTCTGAAGTAAAGATCAAAGTTCTTAAAGGAAATACTTGGGTTAAGAATCTTTGTACACACAATATTGATGGTCAAAGAAGGTATGTCAATCAATTTATTATGTTACTTATTACTTCTCTTTTACCCAATTTCTTTATATTACTAAAAAAAAAAATTCATATTTTTTCTATCATAGGTACGGTGTTGTTGGATGGCATGATATACTTCAAGCTGAACATATTTCGTTAGGTGACGATTGTTTTTTCAACTGGTCTAAAACGAATTCAAAGTTATTGGTTACGAAACTCCAGCAAGCAGAAGTGTTAGAGTAACAGAGTTTCAGTTTATGTTGAACATCCGGAAAACATATTTATTACATGTTATCATATGTTAGTTTACTATTACTGTTTCTTTTAATGGATAACACAATTTTGATATTATTTAGTGTGCAAACTTTATCGATCATTGTTTTGACTTCCAATGCAGTTTTTGTTATGATATCCATTCATATAATCAGCCACAAACCGTTTTATCATTTATTCATACACCTTATTCATCATACAATGTTTTCGTTTATTAATATAAATGTATATATTTATTTGTTTAGAAAGATAGATTAACAACCCGTGAGTATTCACGGGTTATAACCTAGTTTTATTTATAAAAATAAATTGTTAATTCAAATAAGATATCAATTCGCAAAGAGGAGTTAGTATAAACAAAAGAATTGATATTAATAGATAATAGACGACATTTAAAGCCCTTGACTCTAATGAGCAAATGGCTATTCAACATCTATTTCTTCATAGAATGTAAAAACACAATTACAAAATATATGCTCCTTAGTTTATACATCACAATCCCCCAACTGGATTTTAAAGTGATTTGAAACAGCTTTTACCTATGAAAAATGGAGTCTATGCTTCTTCTTCTTCTTCTACTTTAGTTTCTGAAATATAAAAATTTAATTTAGTTTAATAAAAATTTATGATATTTCAAAACCAACAAAAGGACATATGTTAAAATGGATACGAGAGGAGGATGATGTTCATATCATATGCAAAGTGCACCCATGTCAAGAGAGCTTCCTTCACAACCATGCAAAACCACCATGTTTCCTCTTGTCTTCCCATGTTTCTTATTTTTTCTATGCTTTCCATTTTCAACACTGTTGTTGCAGAAAGCACCAATCAGGCAATCATAAGGTTCATATAATGACCTGTATATGTAGATTGTGTTTATAACCAATGGGATTGCAATGGGGCGAGTAATAGTAATCTTAGTCAAATACCCGAACCGATACCTGTCGATTCATTATTGTTCGGATATTAGGTATATCCTTTAGCTTGTTATCAACAAAATTACCTGTTGGGATTCTCAAGTACATTTCTTACTATTTTTAGGTTTATATAATTTTATCACCTAAGGAATAAGAAATATAAAAAACTACAAAGTGGTGTATTTGTAGATTACTTTGATCCAAGAACAAGAAAAATAAAACAAAAAGGTAATGTAAAGACCTCGCAAACGGGTCGGGTTGGGTCGGGTCGGGACATGGGTCAAAACGGGTCAATTAAAAAATGGGTTGTTTTGGTTCGGGTCGAAACGGGTTCGGGTCGGAACGGGTTTGGGTCGAAACGGGTTCGGGTCAGAACGGGTTTCGGGTCGGATTGGTTAAAAATGTTTTTTTTAAAGAGATTGTACATCAAGGGGCAATTTTATTCGGTTCGAAACGGTACTGGTCGAAACGGTTCGGGTGGAAACAGTACGCGTCGAAACCGTTTGCGTCGAAACCGTAACAAACCACGTAGAGATGCCTAAATGATCAATTATTTATTGAAACGACTTGTGATAATCAACGAAAGATTTTGTCGACATGGAAGGAAACTAGTAATGTTTGAAAACTGAATTCATATAAAAGTTTCTGGAGTAGATGTTGTTTGGCAGAATAAATATATGAAAAAATAAGTTGTTGCTGCATCAATATTAAACAATAAATCTCTTGGGAAATTAAATATTCAAGCATGTAAAGCAATGTACATTTCTACGATATTTCCCACGACGTTAACTTTTGGTTGTAAAATACAAAACACCCGTGCATCAATCGACGGGTCGAAACGGTTCGATTTGAAACGGTACTGGTCGAAATGATATGGGTCGAAACGGTTCGCGTCGGTTCGAAACGGTATGGGTGGAAACGGTACCGGTCGAAACGGTACGGGTCGAAACGGTTCGCGTCGAAACGGTTCGCGTCGAAACGGTACGCGTCGAAACGGTTCGTGTCAAAACGGTTCGGTTCGAAATGGTACTGGTCGAAACGGTACGGGTCAAAACGGTACTGGTCGAAACGGTTCGATTCGAAACGGTATGGGTCAAAACGGTACGCGTTGAAACGGTACTGGTAGAAACGGTACGGGTCGAAAGGTACGCGTCGAAACGGTACGAAACTCGTCCCGACCCGAAACTTGTCTCGTGCGGAAACTCGTGTCGGCCCAAAACCCGTTGCGATTCGAAACCCGTCCCGTGCAAAAAGTCGTGTCAGCCCGAAACTCGACCTGAACCGACCCCGTTCCGATCCAAAACGTGCATCGTGCCGAAACTCGTCTCGGCCCGAAACTCAATTTGAACTGAACCCGTTCCGATCCAAAACCCGTTTCGTGCCGTAACCCGTCGTGCGGATACTTGTGCCGGCTCGAAACCTGTTTCGATCCGAAACCTGCCCCGTCTCTTTAAGTTACTATCCCACATCGACCAATTTCTTTAATGTTGTCGACCCGCTTTGACCCGAAAATAACAAGATGTAATTTCAAGTGACCCATTATGACCCATTTAGTTAAAATATCTTACCCAAACCAAACCATATAATTTTAAAAACAACCCAAACCAACCTACTTGAAAGGCTTTGGGTCAAGATTGCCCCCTGTAGTAATGTTTGTGTATGGCTTGGGTAAACGGGCATTATAAATTTAAGTTAAGCAGGCGGAATGTCACGTAACACAATACCCGTCCCATACTCGCAATATTTTTTTAGAAATAATCCAATACCCGAATACTCGTTCAATTACCCATCTTGAATGTTACAGATTACAGGTTTGTCTGTCGGATTCGGGTTAGTTTGTCATCCATAATAATCAATACATACTTTGTAACTATAGACGATCTTCCTGCTGCTGTACCACAACAAGACTTGTATTTTTTTCTTTAAACCACATGATTGTTTCCGGGTATTTTCTACAGAAAGTTCAAATAAATAAGTACATTTTTTTTTCTAAAAAGAGAGCTTCTAGAACATATTTTAACTACCACGTATAATATAGAGTTAAATGCTTAGTTGGTCCCTATGATTTGCAAAAATTTCAAACTTGGTACTAGTGGTTTACTAATTACACGCATGGCATGGTCCCAAAAGTTGTCAAAAATAAACTCGGTTGGTCCCCTGATTAAACCTCTGTTAAATTTCTCAGTTAACTATATGTGAAATGACTATATTACCCTTAAACAATTAAAAGAAATAAAAAAAACCAATAAAAAGGACTCATCTTCTTCAACCTCCCATCCCCTATTCTTCCCCCTCTATTTAAAACCCACCAGGCCACCATCTCCACCTTCAATCCAACCCCACCACATCCACCTCCACCGTCACCTTCAACCCACCTAACCCCCACCCTTCAATTAACAATCGCACTCCAACCCAACCCAGCCCACCCCAGGCCACCATTGACACCTTCAATCCATCACCACCACCACCGTCTGTAAATCGATGTTGTAATAGATGACCACCCTGATTCACCTACCACCTCCTGCCCATCATCACCGTACCCACCATTGTCATCATCCACCATCTATCATCGTTGATTACCACCACCATCGCCGTCAGCGACCAACTCTCCATCTCCGATCGTTGATCATCTTTGAGAGACCACCCACCATCTCCGATTAACCATAGACTACGACCGGCCAATCACCGTACTCTCAAATCGACCGCCGGCGACCATTGACATCGCCCGGCGTCTACCTATCTCCAAATACCTCCGTTAACATCATAGCTGGCATAATTCTTCTAATTTCAAGTTTAAATCATGATCCAGGTATGAAAGCTTGTATTTTTACTTGTTTATGAAGGTATTTGTTTTCATTACTCTTGACAGTTTGAAGGTTATTTTGTGAAGGGTTAAATGGGTATTGAAGTTGATTAGAAAAAGTATTTGGTTTGAGTACAAAGATGGGTCAGGAACGTCGATTTAGGTTGCGATTAGTTTAAATTATGATAAGTTTTGGGGCTGTTGTGACTGTGTTGAAATCGGTAGAAAATGCAGATTATGAACAAAAAAACCTAACCCCCCCCCCCCCCCTAAAAAAAATAGATCATCCTCACGTAAACCATGAACTTGAAAGAATAAGTTGATTTCTTGTAAAATGATGATCAAAGTAAGATGTAAGTCTTGTAAATCCAAGATTTGAAGAATGATTTTTCAAGAAACCAAGTTAAAAATACAAAGTTTACTTAATCTTGGTTCTTAAAGAAATTAACCATGTTTTTAAAGGTTAAACAGGTGTAGAAACACATATGTAACAAGAAAAATCCAAGAAGAAGCATTTTTAGAAAATGTGATCACAAGTTGTAAAGAACTATTTTCTTTAAAAATGATGTTTTTAAAGAAACAACCACACTTTAAAGGGCAACTAAGCTTACTAAACACACTAATAAGTTACTACAAATTTTTATAAATTTTCAAGTTCATGAAGTAGTAGTTATGCTTGTTTTTGGCAAGATGGTAAGTATAAATTGATTGTGTTGATTTACAAAAAAAAAAAAAAAAATGATATGCCTTGAAGGCATGGAAACCTCCATTTTTAGGGGAAACTATGGCAAAATTTTTCTAAAAATTAAACACTTAGAAAAATACTTCTAAACAAATATTTACAAGTATATTTCAAACCATGAATTTTCATGTAAAGTTTGCCATAATTTTTATTACAAAATTATAAATATTGGAGGTTGGTTTTTTATAAATAAAAGTGACTAAATTTGTATTTAGGAAAATATATATTTAGATGTCACCATGTGTGTGATTATTTGTATATTATGTGTATTAGTTATATTATTTTAGAACTTGAAATAATATAACTCATCAAAATACCAAGAAATTACAATCTAAAATATTACCAAAATTCCAAGGGAATGAACATATAAATTATACCCAAAATATCGGATAAACCGAACAAAGGAATATAACTCACAAAATATTCCCGAAAATTATTTACAAGTATATTTTGGTAATTGGTATTTTGGACACCAAGAGGTAGTCGTGCGTTCTAGAGGAAGCTTTGAGTTACATTGGATACGAAGAACGCAAAACTGTGAGTTCATGACCCCCTTTTCTTTAACTGTTTTTGTTTTATAACTTCAGGGGTGAAGTACATGTTACAGACTGTTTACAAACGATTATATGTGGTATGGTTAGCTAAGGAAAAGGTACTGCTAGATCATGTGAGTGGTGGGTATAATGCTTAAGACCATTAATCCTCATTGTAGGACCGAGGGACATGAGTGATAGATCTATTTGGGTGTAGCGAGCCCCACCCATGCGCCCGCCGGATGGGCCATGTGGTGACTATGTCTTCAAACTGAAGCCCGGTGCAAAATCTGCTAGGTTTGAGCCTTCCTGCATCACGTGACAAATATTAATGTATTAGCTACACATTAATTGATCTGGTTCCTTGTCGCTTTCATACCGGTTTTCAAGTACATACATAAATACTTACAAATGTTTTCAAGGTTTATTCGTGCACACATACTAAACACATGAACTCGCTCAACTTTTGTTGATGTTTTCAAACTACATGTATTTCAGGAAATTGGTTAGGGATCTGGCGGGCGTTCAAGATTTCAAGTTGTGTTATTAATAAAAGATGTCATCCAGTACTGAAGGGTTTGAATCATGTGTTTTATCCTTGATAGAATACATGGTTTAAAGGCTCGCTTTTATTAGTGTCTTTTGTGAAGTCTAGTATGGAACTTTAAGCTCTGGTTGTCATGTGATCTAAACTTGAAGTCTCAGTTTGATGTTAAACAATGACGGTTGTATTATTTTGAAAACTATCTATTGATGAACATCTTGGTTTTATCATATGGTTGTTTGTTATGGTTGAATGCAATGATATTAAGCAAGTCACACCAAATCACGCTTCCGCAAAAGTCAGGGTGTGACAGTTTGGTATCAGAGCTTCGATTGTAGCGAACTAGGATTCTTTCTCGAGTCTAGACTACAATCATTAGGGCTCTCACGAAAATATTTTCACAACATATTTTTCATTGCATACACGGAACGCCCAGATCCATGGAACAAACATTTTTACAAAAAGGAAAGACAAGAAGCACGATTGTAGGGTTACATTTGTGGTTTAGTCTGGGAGACTAGGAAGGATAGAAAGGATCCGTGAGGAATAATGTGAATACATGATTACATGATAAATTGCCTTTGTTTGCATATATTGGGTGCTTGTTTATGAAGGTATTTGTTTTCATTACTCTTGACAGTTTGAAGGTTATTTTGTGAAGGGTTAAATGGGTATTGAAGTTGATTAGAAAAAGTATTAGGTTTGAGTACAAAGATGGGTCAGGAACGTCGATTTAGGTTGCGTTTAGTTTAAATTATGATAAGTTTTGGGGCTGTTGTGACTGTGTTGAAATCGGTAGAAAATGCAGATTATGAACAAAAAAACCTAACCCCCCCCCCCCCCAAAAAAAAAAAAACCTAACCCCCCACCCCTCAAGCTAAAATGCTAAAAACTAAACCCCCAAAAAACTTAAAAAAATCTAAAAAACACACAATTTTTTTTTAATAATTTTTACATTAAAATCACTACTTTTAGTAGCAATTTTTTTTTAAAGTTTTTAACAATTTTTTTTTGTAACAAAATATAGCGATTTTTTAATAAAAAATATAAAAAAAAATATTTTTTGTGTGTGTTTTTAGCTATTTTTAGGTATTTTTGGTTGTATTCACATTGGTTCTCACGGTTCTCGCAATAAAGGGTAGTTTCTGACGGATCCTTCTCATATATATAGGGGATGGTTTAAATGAAAACCACTTTTATTGCGAAAACTAACTAAAAAAAGACTAAAAAACACACCAAATTTTTTATTTGTTTTTTACAATTTTTTATTAAAAATCGCTAGTTTTATATATAAAAAAACATTTTTTTCAAATTTTTTTTTACACATGTGCACTACAAACAATTTTTTTTTGAAAAAAAAGTATTTTTTATATAATTTAAATAGCGAAAATTGGTATGCAAAAAAAAATAAAAAATTGTATGTTTTTTAGTTAGTTTTCGAGTTTTCGCGATAACTAGTGGTTTCATTTGAACCTTCCCCTATATATATATATATGGAAGGGTTTAAGATTAGGAATAGGTTTTTGGTTGTGGGGGGGGGGGGGGTTAGGTTTTTGGGGGTGGGGGGTTTATGTTTAGGGTTTAGTTTTAGGTTTTCGGGAGGTGAGGGGTGGGGGGTTTAGGGTTTTGGTGGGTGGGGGGGGGGGTAGGCTTTTGGTGGGAGGGTGAATTTAGGTTGTTAGGGGGTGGGGGTAGGTGGTTTAAGTTTTTTTTTTTTTTGTTGGGGGGGGGGGGGGTTGCTGGGGGGTGGGTTAAGTGGTTTAGGCTTTCCGTATTATTGCACATGTGCAGTAAATTTTTTTTTTTAATTTTTTTCATACATAAAAATAGCGATTTTTTTTTTTAAATTGTAAAAAAAAAATTGGTAAGTTTTTTAGGCTTTTTTAGTTAGTTTTTTTGTTTTCTCATTTAAACTAGTTTTATCATGATTCATCCCTATGTGTGTGTATATATATATATAGGGGATGATTCATATGAAAACAACTTTTATCGCGAAAACTCGAAAACTAACTAAAAAAGCCTAAAAAACACAATTTTTTAAAATTTTTTTTAATAAAAATCGCTAGTTTTTTATATAAATTTTTTTTTTCAAAAAAAATATTTCTTTTGTAGTGCACATGTGTAGTACACACATACACAGGTGCACTACAAAAAAAAAGGTTTTTTTTTTTTTTTAAAAAAAAGTTTTTTTATATATATAAAATAGCGAAAATTGGTATGTTTTTTAGGCTTTTTTAGTTAGTTTTCGAGTTTTCGCGATAACTAGTGGTTTTCATTTGAACCTTCCCCTATTTATATATATACCACCTCCAGTTGTAAGAATCAAAAGAACCACTTTCCACTAATAAGACAATGACAAATATGCAGTATTATTTTAAAATCAAAAGGGCAATCTAGTAATTTAGTCTATTTGTCAAATCCATCTCTGTCTCTTGTCAGTCTACAAAGTCTCTCTCTTTCTTTCACAAATTAAAAACCAGACCTCTCTCCATCTCATATCTTCAAATCACTCTCTTCCTCACACACATCAGCCACACCCTCCCTTCATCTCTCCCTCGATCTCTACTGCCAAAACACACAAGCATGACAACAGAATCCTCACCACCTCTCCCTCTCGATGTTCGACAGGCACTACACCGGCCGGCTGCCGGCGCCGGTAATCCGACCGGCCACTCGCACCCACACACTCCCCTCCTACCTTTTTCCCACACACCCACCTTTAATTTCTCTTAAAAACATACACACCTACAAATCCTAGAGAGAGAGGACGGGAACAAGAAGAGAAGAGAGAGACAAAGATGAGAGAGGGATGGAGAAAATCTGCGGCGGCAGCAACAGCCGCTGACTTCGACGGCGACCGGCGACGGACCGCCGTTGGCGGAGGAGCCGCCGAGACGGTGGTGAGCCTGAGCGACGGATATGCATAACAAATTGGCATTTTATTTGGGCTCAACATGTGCAGATTGTTATATGCTTGTTTGAAATTTCAAGAAAATTAAATTGGCATTTTATTTTGGTTTCGATCTTTGTAAATTGTTTTCTGATTCTTTGTTGGGTTAAGTTCTATAGGTTTTTCTTTGTGGTTTAAGTTTTTTTTGGTTTCTTTCTAGTGACTTATGTTTGGGAATTTCGTAATTGGTTTCTTTCTAGTGACTTTATGTTTGGGAATTTCTATAGGTTTTTCTTTGTGGTTTAAGTTTTTTTGATTTTTGATCAGTGAACTATGTTCTTTGATTTTCTGGTGAATTTTGGCCTGTGTTCTTGATTTTCTGGTGATTTTTTATTAGTGAACTATGTGGGTTTGATCCGTTGGGTTGGGTAGCGATGATGCAAAAAAAAAATTTTGTAAAAAAAAAAATGTTAAACCGTAAACCTTTTAACGTAAAACGTAAACATTTTAACGAAAAACGTAAAAAGTTTAACGTAAAACGTAAAACGAAAAAAGTTTAAAAACTTTAACGTAAAATGTAAAAATTTTAACGTAAAACGCAAAAAGTTTAAACAGTTTAACGTAAAATGTAAAAATTTTAACGCAAAACGTAAAAAGTTTAACGTAAAATGTAAAAAATTTAAAAAGTTTAACGTAAAACGTAAAACTTTTCTACGTAAGTTGTAAAACGTAAAAAACCGTGTAATAAAACGGCGCCTAAAGAAGGGGCGTGAATGCGGCGCATAAAAACGCTGCGAAAAAAAAACGGGACGTAAAAAACGCCGAGTTAAAACGGGACGTAAAAAACGCCGAGTTAAAAAAATGACGCTTGAAAAAGCCGAGCGTAAAAAACGGCGTGCAAAAACGACCCCGTTAAAAAACGATGCGTAAAAAAGCCGGGCGTAAAAACGACGTGCAAAAACCGGCGCGCAAAAAAAATTGTCTTGTTAAAAAAATTTGAATTTAAAAATGCTTTTAATAAAAAACTATTTTTAAAAAATAAAAAGTAATATAATAAAACAAAAAAGTAATAAAAAATTAATAAAGACAAAAAGACAAAAAAGAGTTATTTTACTAAACTACCCTTTTTTATTAAAATATTAAAAACATAATAATACAAAATGTATTTAATATTAATTTTAGTTACTTTTAATCTCATCCATCCATCTTGTTGATCTAGTGGTTAGGAACTGGTTCTCGCGGTTCTTACAACCTGAGTTGGTTTTCATTTTAGCGGTCCCCTAAATATATATATATAGGGAGAGAATCATGAGAAAACTTTATCTAAATGAGAAAACTAACTAAAAAAAACCTAAAAAAAGCCAAAAAACATACCAAATTTTTTTTTTACAATTTTTTATAAAAAATCGCTACTTTTTATACTTAAAAAAAATTTTCAAATTTTTTTTTTTTTTTGTTGTACTGCACATGTGCATTATATGTGATTATATGTGTACTACACATGTGCACTATATCCGTAATAGTGCACATGTGTAATACAACAAAAAAATTTATTTTTTTTTGAATTTTTTTTCTATTTATAAAAACTAGCGATTTTTTATAAAAAAAAATGTAAAAAAAAATTTGGTATGTTTTTTTAGGCTTTTTTAGTTAGTTTTTTGGTTTTCTCATTTAAACTAGTTTTCTCATGATCCATCCCCTATATATATGTCACACCCCCAAAATACCACAAGCGGAAACCCCCGCGAGGCGTGTGACGTACCAGGATCTAGCCACCAATCCCATTGAACTCATAGGTATATTTAAATAAAACTTTCATTGATTAACATTAAGTGCTACACGTTACAAATCATTCACAGTATACAGCGGAAGCATAATTCATTCGCTAAGAGTTTATAAACCATACGTAAAAACCATTAGTCTCGTTTTACGATTCCATGTATCTCGACCCATGACCACTCCAGCCTCCCAGACAGCAAGTTCCAATGATATGCACCTAAAGGCCTGAAAGGCATGTAACAACGAATCAACAACAAAGTTGAGCGAGTTCACAGTTGGTTGTCCATTTTAGAGCTGTTCCAAAAACATAGTTTACTCTTAACCGGCTATCCAGCCGTGGGGGTTACCCCATAGTTTGAAAACGTTTATTAGTTAACCCATTTTTACTTCGGCTATTCTAGCCCGGCACTCCAGCCGTGGGGGCTACCCCATGTTTAAACTACCAGACTCGTTACCATATCGACTACTAACGTTCGTCATGTTTATGTGCCCTCGTCAATGTCTATCATCATTGACGTGCCTTGTCCATTAGTCCACGCACGTCCTCTGCGGCACGGTGTGAGGTTTGTTAAACCTAATAGCGCTATTTAACTAATGACCCGTTCGCCATTGGCCTCGGCGATTAAGTCGATATAAAAGGAGGGACTTCGTTGATACAGTTCTAGTCTAGTAAATCTAAATCCGTCCCAACAGGACGAGGAATTCGCATTCCTGAACACGTCCCAACAGGACGAGGAATCCCTATTCCTTAACCCATTCCCAACCACCGGGAATCCCATGCCTTGTAGAAAGTGTGAACTTACCTCGGTTTGCTCGGCAGATACACAAAGAGGTCAATCAAGCTGCTAGTGGTCAACCACGTCCTAACATGGTTACCATACAAGTCAGGTCTAGGTTCAAGTAGTGCACGTAGGTTTACACATAAGCTAACATGTCACAACACATAGCGAACATGGCAAACACATCGATCATATCAACAGTAGCATACAATTCACGTAGACATAACCCAAACTTGTGCGACTCAGATGATTGGGCCGTTGAGCTTGTGCGAGCCCAATCATCTTGTGCGAGCAAATAAAGCCCAATGATCACCCGGTCCAACCTATTGTGCGTCCAGCATATTCTTGTGCGACTCACAATGGGTTGTGCGATCCAACAACATACCCGGCCCAGTAACATGCAATCTAAATTTATACGGCCCAAACAATTACACAGACATCTAACTTAACTTGTGCGGTCCAATTTCCCTTGTGCGATCCAATAAAACTTGTGCGATTGGGCTGGGCCATATGGCCCAAAAACATATATGAGGTTCAGACAGTTGTGTGTGTGGCCCAAGACTTCTGCGATCGACAGTGCCTTGTGCGATCCACATGTCTTGTGCGATCATGCAGTTCTAAGCTGTACCTAGTGTTTTAATAGTTGTACCCTAACATATCCGGGCTTGTGCGATTCATTTGTGCGACTGAGCTCTTGTGCGATCAGAAAGCTTGTGCGATTGTTGTTGTGTGATCAGTTATGGAATCTCTAAATTTAAGTCAATCAATTACATTCTTTATTTAGCACAATCAATTCTAACAGTTTCAAACTTTGCATTTATCGATCAAATTAATTCTTATGATCCCTAATTATTCTCTAATCAAGAACAATCACTAACAACTCATCATTCAAAACATTTGATCGAACCATCATCCTACTGAATTAACATGCAACCCTACTTATTGCGTATCATCATACCAATAACACAACACGGCATATATTCTCGAATAATAAATCCAGCAGTATGTGTACTCGATCCTAGCATACAAAACATATTGACTCGTGCGACTATCATCATCTATGTCCATGCATAGCAATCATATTGTTTCTTATAATGTATTATTCAATCATCACACAAACAGTTTCATCATATATATATACTGAAATCGAATCTTCATGATCACAATTCATCAATGATTGTACCTAAGTAATCATATAAGATCGTGTCGAACATCATATTAACATACGGCTGAAAATAATTAAAGAACACCAACCGAAACCAAGCTATGGACTAACCAGAATTATAAGTGTGTGATCGAGATGGGAGAAGGATGCTGCGATCCGAGTAGCTTCGGTGGTTGTGGGGCTCCCGTCGTGCAATGGAGAGAGGGAGAGAGAGAGAGAGCTCTTGGGTTTGAGTGTTTATCTTGTATTATGAAGATAATGAGGGTTACATACCAACCCTTAGTGTTACACGAGGATTATAATGGTTGGGCACGGGTTGGGCTTCCGTTGGGTTGTATTTGGGCCGAGCACAATCATGTGCGACCGTGTGGAATTGTGCGACCCAAGGAGGGTGTTGTGCGATCAGTCAGATTTTGTTCGACTAGGTTAGTGTTGTGCGGCCAAAGGGTACGTATATATATATATATATACATATGTTTTCGTATTACACACATAACACATAGCATAATAAACGTAAAATTCTGTTGAAACTAAGTACATTAACTAGTCACGTATGTCCAAACAAGTTACATCAAAGCATAACAAGGAGGTTCTAAAACACGGGTTGTCACATCATCCCCAAGTTGAAAGAAATTTCGTCCCGAAATTTTGCACGTAGTTACTGAGGAAGCTAGTTAAGTTGCATGGTTTTCCTAGTTTTTCCTGGGGTGTCACATCCTTCCCCCGTTGGTTTGGAATTTCGTCCCGAAATTCCGCAGTAGCTTCGGCCTCAGCTGTGGTTTCACTTCTCTCTAACAACTGGGGATATTTGGGTTTCATTTGGTTTCATCGTTCCCAGGTAAACTCTGGGCCACGATGGGAGTTCCAACGAACTCGAACAAGCGGTATTCTGGTACGTTTGAGAATCTTGACCTCCCGGTCCAAGATTTCCACTGGTTCTTCGACAAATCGCAACTGATCGTCGATGGTGAGCTCCTTGAAAGGAACTATAAGAGTTTTCATCTGACAGATACTTCTTCGAAAGGTCCAACATGTCGCGGGTTGAGTTTGTCTCGAACAGCAAAATGAACTACACCTTCCCAAGGTGAGACCTTACGTAGCACTCGATCCCCAACCTGAAACTCGAGTGGTTTCCTGCGCTTATCAGCGTAGCTTTTCTGACGGTCACGAGCTGCCGCCATTTGTTGTCATATCTGAGTAATCTTCTCTGTTGTCTATGACGAGCTCTGGGCCAGTGATTTGGTTGTTTCCAACTTCTGCCCAACAAAAGGGATGATTGGCACTTCTGTCCGTACAATGCCTCAGCTAGTGTGGTAACTGTTGTTATACGAAAACTCCACTAAAGGAAAGATGTCTTTCCCAGTCGTTGCCAAAGTCGATTACACATACCCGAAGCATGTCCTCAAGAGTTTGGATGGTGCGCTCAGTCTGCCCATCCGTCTGTGGATGATATGCTGTGCTCATGTCTAGATGTGAGCCAAAGGATTTATGCATCGCTTGCCACAAATCAGATGCAAGTCGTGGGTCGCGATCAGAGATAATGGAGGTTGGCACCCCGTGCCTAGCAACCGCTTCTTTCAGGTAGATGACTGCAAGTGTGGTAAACTTATCCGTTTCCTTGATGGCTAGAAAGTATGTTGGTTACGTGAGACAATCAATGATCATCCAGGTGATATTGTTTCCGTTTCGAGTTGTAAGTAGACTAGCGACCAAATCCATGGCAATCTGATTTCACTTTCCATATAGGTGTTTCTGGTTGCTAACCCTTCACCTTGACTTTCCTACAAGTCAAACATCATTCCCATACCTAGCTAGGTGGGCCATCATGCCCGATTACCAGTACAAGTTTTATAAATCCTAATGCCTCTCATCAAAACCCAGATGACTAGAATATCGAAGCCGGTGTGCTTTGCTCTACACGAGTTCCCTATAGTTGCCGTATAATGAGACCCACACTCGTTCCATGAGGTAACGAGTATCGTCCGACCTGTCATAGGTTGCTTCTCCATGCCCCGCATGGGTTCGGCTTGAAAATCCTCTTCCTACAGTTCTCCAGTTTGAACGGAGTGAGGCTGATTAGGTGGATTAGAGTCGATAGTGAGCTGTAAAGCTCGTGCATATACAAATTCCACAGTCGAAATCATCCCAAAAGCTCCGTCCGGCGATGCCATTGACTGATCTAGCTCTGTCGAAACAAAAGTACACGGGAGGCCCTTGTGATCGGTCTAAATGACGCATCTGGTACCGTCCAAGTGTTGCCTCCATCTAAAATCCCATGGCCACGGTTTTCATCGTCAGTCGTGTGCCGTGTAGTTCCTCCTTGTAACTCCATCACGTAATTTCATCACTCTCTCGTGTTGCATCTGTGAGTAACCGGGACTCTGATTTCTGACTATCATGATATACTACTAAATCACCCGCACCCTCGGGAAAAGACGATGCTCGGTGCATTGCAGAGTTGGAACTCGAAAGCTGAAAAGACGTCCTCCTGTTTCGTCTTTTACGAACACAGTACCCTACTGTGTTAAAGGGATTTAAGCTGTGTGACATTCGAAAAATTTTGTGGGTAAGCTGCGTTAGTATCTAGTGAAACCAAGGAATTTGCTGCATCCCCGAAGAAACCTTTGGTGTCGATCAGTTTCTAACAAGATGCATCTCAGCGAGATCCACGAGTATTCCCACTCCGTTGGTTGCCTGATCAAAATGCATGACTTCGCACGTAATGGCTCCTCCCACAGAAGCGCTGAAGTAGAATACATATGCCACCCATGGTGTGCCTTTCTCCTGGTCATGATTCAGAACGTCATCAATAAATACAGTCGATTCATGTGATCCCTGAGGCTGCTCTGGTGTTGATCGACTCAATGATCATGGTGTACCAAGTTGAAATGACTGCATTGCGTTCGACGTGCTGTTCTAAGGGCATTCTCCTCTTGGAATTTCATCTGATGATAGTTCGTTCGTTCGCTAGCCAATCCTCGACTGGGAACTTGTTCCTTGCAACTGGTAAACAGGTGGCCAATACATGGTCGAGACAAGCGGTTCCTACTGTCACCTCACTAAGGTTTCGATAATCAGTACACATATGAAATTTCATGGATCTAACTGGGGCTCCGCAAAGCGACAAGCTAGGTTCAACAAAACTCCTGTTCAATAATTCCTGTAGTTGATTAACACAGTTCTTGCAACCCTCCTGGTACGAGAAATCAGGGCTGCCACTGACTCAATACTGATCTGATACTCCTCCGATCGATGCGAGGGTACACCGGACAGTTCTTCTGGTAGCACATATGTAGAATTCACGAACAAAGGGTGGATCCTCGATCCTCTTTTCCTCATCCTTAGGATCAATAATAAGTGCTAGCATAGTTGGATAATCCTTCCATGGACACTTCCAAGCTTTCATTGCAGAGTTGCCGCCAACTGTTGTACAATTCTGATACTTTGAAACAGATGACGATTCCCCACTAGGGAGAGGGATACGCGAAGTTTTCTCCTCATAGGGCATATCTGCGCGATGTATGGGTTACCAATCCCTTCTAACTACTGCTTCAAACCGTCAAGGATAGCAGAAGGAAGATCAATATTGATCGCTTGTCCCACAAGGTCGAACTTGCATCCCAACTAACATACTAAATGTCAATTGACTTGTCGTCAGCCGATTCCACAACAGGTTCAAATTCAAGCAGCATCAGGTCAAACGGAGCAAGGACGAAGCGATTAGCTACTTATACTAGCTACTGATGTGTACAAAATGCAACATATAAATTTCATCAATTGTGGCATAAAACTAACCCTTTTTAGTACTAATGTTGGAAAAAGTGTGCTTTTGCCTTCCTTTTGTATTTTCAGGATTAAATGAGCTCAAATTAACAAAAGAAGCAAAAAGACATCAAAATCTAACATAAATACAAGAAAAGGAACAAACGTGACATGCCCGACCCCACGACAGCATCTTCCCAAGCAAAACAAGAAGATAGAAGACTGAACACGCCCCGTGCTCAGCCAGCACGGGGGCGTGCCCAAGTGTCAGCAGAAAAGACAAAGTGGTAGAAGCTTCTATTGCCCACCATGGGGCCGTGCTCAGCGGACACGGGGCCGTGGTCAACTATAAGATTCGCACAATACAGGCAAATCTTCATAGTACAAAGATTCTTCTGCACACGGGGTCGTGCTCAGCGGACATGGGGGCGTGGTCAACTAATAAGACAAGCTGCATTAAATGAAGAAAGAGAAGGATGTGGACATGGGGTCGTGCCCACTGGACACGGGGCCGTGCCCGAGCTTCTGTTCAGCCTATAAATAGGAGTGCTTGGCTCAAGCTCAAACCATCCCTTGGCACACCACCTCTCTCACACTTCACCCACCACCCACCACCACCATAACACCATCATCCACCACCATCATCCATTGTCCATCATAGAGTGTGTGAGTCGTCTCGGGATCCAAGATTGATCGTAAGAGTTTTTGACAATCAAGGCCATGTTTGCCTAAGTCTCTTACATCACTTGGTGAAGACAAATGTCTAGTGTAATACTTTTTATTTCTAATCTTTTCACACTTTTTATTTGGTTTTGTATTAATGACTTTAATAACTAGTTTCTTATGTTGAAGGTGATTCTTCCTTATCGTTTGTCCGTGGTGTCTTGACATTATTTTACTGTCTATATAAAATAAAAGATTTTCACCATTCATATCTCCACGGTCTATATGGAGGTATGTTGGCTACCTGGTCGGGGGTTAAGGGAACGGTTTGGTAAGAGTCTTGCCATTGTTCAGCGTTTAGAGGTCCTGCAATGGACCTAGGTCAAATTTAGTAGGACCTCCTTCAATACTTAACGGTATTGGATGGCGGGGGTTCAAACTCTTTGATCCCCTCATAAGTTAACTACTATTAATACTATAACCCGGCTATTTAGGACTGTATCCCTGCTGACTCAGACTACTTAGTCGAGGGTAATGTCACCTCCAAAAGAGGGGCCTACCATAATTTGCATTAATAACTTAATTAATTATCTTTCAATAATCCGACCCTTTAGGATTGTATCCTTGCTGACTCAAACTACTGGGTTGAGGGTAACGTCACCTTCAAAAGAGGGGCCTACTACAATAACTAAGATAATCTCTTAAATAAGTGCAAAAGTGCAGAAATAATCAAAGGTTACACTATACACGAGTCGGAACCAAGTGATTCATCTTGTCTATCTGTTTTTTCTTTTATTTTTATTTTTCAGCATTTTAGTTAGTTTTTATTTTTCTTAGCTTAAAACATTTTTCTAAACTTTTTGACTTGATTAGATGTTGAGGATAAACCGGTACTAAAAGCTCTTGTGTCCTTGGACGACCTCGGTATCTTACCAACACTATACTACGCTCACGATGGGTGCACTTGCCCATATGTGTGTTTAGTGTTAGTAAATATCGTGTTTTATAAATTTAAAACTTGACTAAAAAAGTGTTAAAGGGGCTTAAAATATACACCTAATATATATAACACTTCACACGCATCAAGTTTTTGGCGCCGCTGCCGGGGACACAAGGATTTTAAGAAAGTTAGGAATCAACGGCCTAATCTTTTTTCTTATTTTTCATTTTTTTAGGATTTTTCTTAATTTTTCAGCTTTTGCAGAACTCAGCACGGGCCGTGCCCGCTGAACACGCCCCGTGCCCAATCATTGGAACTGGCAATCCTGTTTTAAGTCAGACAGTAGCTGAACACGGGGCCGTGCCCACTCAACACGCCCCCGTGCCCAAGTTTCAGTTACTGAAAACAGAACCGTAAGATCCCGACGGTTGGTAATTTCTGACACAAACATGAGTGATACTGATACTTTTTTACTTTCGGCACTCTTATGGTACTATGTGGTGTCAATTATGTGGCGGTAACCATAAGGAATTAGAATGCTATTTTCAAAATTATAAGCCCCACTATATAGACCCATCGTTTCCTAGTATCCTTAAGAGGGGCGAAAGTAAAAATAATCCCTATTTCTCCCTCGAATGCTCCCAACCAGATTTTCTAGGAGAAATGCTTCTCGATGAATTATTTCAATTAGAAGATCTAATTCTTAATTGGTTAAAAGAACTTAGGAAAGATTTCAATGATCTTTTCCAAGACGATAACCAAGAAGAAGGGTTGGAAACGCATTTAAACAACTTCGTTGTTTCCGACGATACTTCTAACTCTAGCACGGACTTGAGCGATAGTCGTCCCTGTGTCGATTGTGCCGTGAGGGACTCCCCATCAACTTCGTTTGATGCATACATAGACCTGAGCGATTCGACATACACCTTCTTTAACGAGAGCCCGGAAAAGGGTTGGACTTGTCCACCTACATATAGCATAGGAATCACCCTCACCGACAACCTCTTGCATTCTCGTCTTAATCTAGAGCAACTAAGGTATCTTAGGCACTTTGGAGTTGTTCCATCCAGTAAGGAACAGCCCGATCCGGAAAAGTTCCCTGAAAATAGACACACTTCATAAAACAGCCTTCCGACACGGGGCCGTGCCCAGGTCAACACGCCCCCGTGTCCACCGAAAGCCCTTCTGACTTTTGTCAGAATACGGACAAATTGCCTGCACACGGGGCCGTGTCCAGCCGACACGGGGCCGTGTCCAGCATGCTGTCGTTTTCTATAAATGCAGCCAACAATCCTGCATATTTGGACCATCCAGGGACAGAGATTTGAAAGGATTTTCTAACTTACCATCCTTGAATGTCTAGCCAAAATAGTGGAACCTCTTCTGCACACTCCAGAAACAGTCGAAGGGAAAGGAGGCCATCGATTGAAGCAACTCTCGTAAGATACGTAATGGCGCTACGTGAAGCCCTTAACAAGATGACTTCGGTAGAGGAGGTCCTCATAGACCGTATAAAGTATCTTTCGGTGGGGTTGGAAAACAGTTTTCAAGAAATAAACCTCTTGCACCAGAGGTTAAACATTCTTGTGACACCTCCCATGGAACCAATCCTCCCTCAAGAGGATTGGAACCTAGCACTTGGAATCCACAATCCTACCGGTTGGGACGACATTCCGGCGGAACCTCCTCTTGAAGAACTCCAAGAAATCCCGGTGGAAGTTGCACCTCCTCAAACCAATGCTAATGAGCCCGCTTTTCTTCTCCCTCGGGAGATCGAAGAATGGCTCACCGACGTATGAGGAACCCATACCCGGAAAGAGAAGTTGTCAAAGCCACATTTAACCGGAAGATTTACCTTTTCAGAAATTTTGCTAATAGAATAAGGCTAGAACTTCTTGGTTTAGATTTCTTGTGTTTCTTTGACCTAACTATCAAGTATTTTAATTTTTAGGACTAATATGTAACTCTCTCTATGACTAATGAATGATGGTTTTAGTTAATTTGGTGTTTGGGTGGTGTTGAAATGAATAAAACACACTTGAGATGGCAAAGGATACAAGGGAAACTTGAACCAGCACCCCATGCAGGAAAACAGGACCATCTGACAAAATTCTTCGTTTACAGTAAGCTCGGCACGGGCCGTGTCCGCCCAACACGGCCCCGTGCTGCACAGTCTGCAGAAAAGACCTAGTTCAGGTAACTGGACACGGGCTGTGTTCACCCAACACGCCCCCGTGTCCAGGCTTCTGTTTCTCTTGATTTAATTTTGTTACTGGCACTTGAACACGGGGCCGTGCCCGGACAACACGGGGCCGTGTCCAGTGCCCAGTAACATAAATTTTTGCTTAAATCACACCTTTTACACATTCAATCAACCTAAAAACTTATTTTTGGGACACATTGAGGACAATGTGTAATTTAAGTGTGGGGGGGATGCTAAAACCTTGAATCTTGCAAGTCCTAAATACAAGCCTTACACAAAACTCTATTGGAACCGCTAATCACCCCAAATTTTTTTTCAAAATTTTTTTTTTCAATTTTTTACTTGTCTATGTTTAACTTGGGAATTTCAAGTTCTAAAAAGGTTATATTTTTACGAATTTACAACCGATAGCGTCGTGATAAAAAGAACCAACATAAGAAAATTATGAAAAGACATGGCAAACTTAGTTAAAATTTGATTATATATACTTGATCACATAAAAACCCATTCCCACAAAAGTGAGTTTTGAGCCTTTATTGAGCATACAATTACATATCATTAAACTAAATGCTCATTTTTCGTTTCTTGTGTGAATAGCCGCTTGGTTCTTACGACTCTAGAACTTGCCATGACGATACATTCCCGGTCCTTACCAACTTAAACCCGAGTAAGTAAATGATGGAGGCATTAGGACTAACCCTTTTTATTTCTACACCATTATTATTTTTTTTCCACCTACCCAAAATCCCCCTAGTTAGCCCCTTTGAGCCTAAACCTTTTCATTTCATAACCCAAACCAAACACCCTTTTACCCACCAAAACCTTTTTTCATTTTTAACCCTTTGTTTTAGTAACTAGCTCGGTTCTTTATATGACTTTTCAAAAAAAAAAAATGTGTTGATGATGAAGCAAAAGAAAATAAACAAACAAGAATAACTTTGTTTGAATAACAGCTTCATCAAAATAAAAGTTACAAAAATAAAAAGTCTTACAAAAACCGACGCTTGTTACGCTTTTCGCCCTTTTCTACTAACCACTAACCCAACCACCTACCTTTAGCCCAAGCCTAACCCTTCACCCAAAAGTCCTCTTGATATTTACAAAGGTATATAACTTAAAAAGGAGGAGGATTGATTGCTTGGCAAGCCTATGGTAGGAGTAAGTTCCATGCCGCTCTCGAGTGATCCACAAAAATACATCTTCGGCCGAGTGTTGAGTGATCCCCCGTGAGGTATGTGAACTTGTATATAAATAGAATTTTAAAGAGGCATGTTATGCCCTAATAAGTAATTTATCTTATGAAAAGTTTTAAATAAATCATAACGAATAGGATTGTAAATAAATAAAAATAAAACTAAATATAGAATCTTGGAAATCCCGACACTCTATGACAAGCCCAAAAACCTTCTTCTATACCCATTCCATTCCATTTGGGAGTGTAAAGCCACATTATAAAGAGTTTTGCTTGAGGACAAGCAAAGATTCAAGTGTGGGGGTATTTGATGTGTACAAAATGCAACATATAAATTTCATCAATTGTGGCATAAAACTAACCCTTTTTAGTACTAATGTTGGAAAAAGTGTGCTTTTGTCTTCCTTTTGTATTTTCAGGATTAAATGAGCTCAAATTAACAAAAGAAGCAAAAAGACATCAAAATCTAACATAAATACAAGAAAAGGAACAAACGTGACATGCCCGACCCCACGACAGCATCTTCCCAAGCAAAACAAGAAGACAGAAGACTGAACACGCCCCGTGCTCAGCCAGCACGGGGGCGTGCCCAAGTGTCAGCAGAAAAGACAAAGTGGTAGAAGCTTCTATTGCCCACCACGGGGCCGTGCTCAGCGGACACGGGGCCGTGGTCAACTATAAGATTCGCATAATCCAGGAAAATCTTCATAGTACAAAGATTCTTCTGCACACGGGGTCGTGCTCAGCGGACACGGGGGCGTGGTCAACTAATAAGACAAGCTGCATTAAATGAAGAAAGAGAAGGATGTGGACACGGGGCTGTGCCCACTGGACACGGGGCCGTGCCCGAGCTTCTGTTCAGCCTATAAATAGGAGTGCTTGGCTCAAGCTCAAACCATCCCTTGGCACACCACCTCTCTCACACTTCACCCACCACCCACCACCACCATAACACCATCATCCACCACCATCATCCATTGTCCATCATAGAGTGTGTGAGTCGTCTCGGGATCCAAGATTGATCGTAAGAGTTCTTGACAATCAAGGCCATGTTTGCCTAAGTCTCTTACATCACTTGGTGAAGACAAGTGTCTAGTGTAATACTTTTTATTTCTAATCTTTTCGCACTTTTTATTTGGTTTTGTATTAATGACTTTAATAACTAGTTTCTTATGTTGAAGGTGATTCTTCCTTATCGTTTGTCCGTGGTGTCTTGACATTATTTTACTGTCTATATAAAATAAAAGATTTTCACCATTCATATCTCCACGGTTTATATGGAGGTAAGTTGGCTACCTGGTCGGGGGTTAAGGGAACAGTTTGGTAAGAGTCTTGCCATTGTTTAGCGTTTAGAGGTCCTGCAATGGACCTGGGTCAAATTTAGTAGGACCTCCTTCAATACTTAACGGTATTGGATGGCGGGGGTCCAAACTCTTTGATCCCCTCATAAGTTAACTACTATTAATACTATAACCCGGCTATTTAGGACTGTATCCCTGCTGACTCAGACTACTTAGTCAAGGGTAACGTCACCTCCAAAAGAGGGGCCTACCATAATTTGCATTAATAACTTAATTAATTATCTTTCAATAATCCGACCCTTTAGGATTGTATCCTTGCTGACTCAAACTACTGGGTTGAGGGTAACGTCACCTTCAAAAGAGGGGCCTACTACAATAACTAAGATAATCTCTTAAATAAGTGCAAAAGTGCGGAAATAATCAAAGGTTACACTATACACGAGTCGGAACCAAGTGATTCATCTTGTCTATCTGTTTTTTCTTTTATTTTTATTTTTCAGCATTTTAGTTAGTTTTTATTTTTCTTAGCTTAAAACATTTTTCTAAACTTTTTGATTTGATTAGACGTTGAGGATAAACCGGTACTAAAAGCTCTTGTGTCCTTGGACGACCTCGGTATCTTACCAACACTATACTACGCTCACGATGGGTGCACTTGCCCATATGTGTGTTTAGTGTTAGTAAATATCGTGTTTTATAAATTTAAAACTTGACTAAAAAAGTGTTAAAGGGGCTTAAAATATACACCTAATATATATAACACTTCACACGCATCACTACCATGTTGCTAAAGTCCTGGTGTTGCCCATACCAATTCTAAATGCCCTTCCATGAGCATCATTTCTAGGGTTGCTGTTTTCATTACAAGTATTTCAAGTACTGTCGTTGTTCCTTTGGTCGTTGTCTTCTTAACTTAACCACGGTCATTCCATGTTGTAGTCACTTGTATTTCATTACTGTAGGCTAGGGTTACGAATACCTTCTTGTCGCTGTGACTGCTGCTCCCAATGTCGTTGCTCGAAACGAAGCCCTACGATTTTTCGCCATCGAGGTCCATCTTTCCACATTCTGAGCCACGTCCTAAAGTACTACGCACTGTGCTGGCAATTACACGTTCCACGTTATAGTCGATTGTCATTGCTTATGTCCTGATTGGTTCGTAAGAGTTCACTCCCATGAGTCGCTGACAAGGGTTAAGGATTCACTTGAGACCAATTCGCTGGTACTCGTTTCCGGAAATCAGGGTCATCAAGTACTGAGGTTGGTAAAGTACTACGCTCATCCTCCGGTTCATCGATGTTGCAAGTTGCTTGTGTAATACTTGGTCTGTTACGAGGGTATCGCAGAAGTGATCACACTTTCGGGATCTAAGACGTCAATACATGAGTTCCAGCAAACGAAGAGGAGCAAGAAAGGTATCGATCGATCATTCGACGCTGCGTCATCTAACTCAGGGTCGTTCGTATATGCACCTAACATTCTACACAGTTCGCTGGGCGTTTAGATGGGTGATCAGGTAACACTCGATAGCATTGAGATGCGAAAGGATCCAGGGATGAATGAAAAATTGACGTTCGAGTAGGGGACAATCACTATTATAAACCCTATAGGTTTGTTATGTCTCACATCGACCAAATAACGGAACGGAACCCCTTTTTCCACTTGTTAAGGCTCACTGGGACTCGCATGCACCCCACATTATTATTATGTGTGCACCCACAATAATATTGTGATTTGCATGCTCCTCTCAGTTCCTCCTAACTCATGTCAAATGGTTCCTCAAACTCGAGTAGCAAACGAAGAGCATCACGAAGCGTAAGTCATGAAGGTTTAGGGAAATACCACCCTATCAGTCACATAACACGTGCAAGTAATACACGAACCCTATTGTTATGCTAGACGTGCAATCACATGCAATATCATATGTAAGTGTTCACTAGTTATGCAGTATAATGAGTATACGAGAGACGAACCTTGCAATCTGGAGCTGAGTGTCATGGTCGTATTCACGTTTTCAGAACAGTTCGGATATAGTCTGGTTTTACAAAAACGTTTTTCCCCTTTTTAAAACCAAGTTCACTATAACCAATGGCTCTGATACCAATCTGTCACACCCCCAAAATACCACAAGCGGAAACCCCCGCGAGGCGTGTGACGTACCAGGATCTAGCCACCAGTCACACTGAACTCATAGGTATATTTAAATAAAACTTTCATTGATTAACATTAAGTGCTACACGTTACAAATCATTCACAGTATACAGCGGAAGCATAATTCATTCGTTAAGAGTTTATAAACCATACGTAAAAACCATTAGTCTTGTTTTGCGATTCCATGTATCTCGACCCATGACCACTCCAGCCTCCCAGACAGCAAGTTCCAATGATATGCACCTAAATGCCTGCAAGGCATGTAACAACGAATCAACAACAAAGTTGAGCGAGTTCACAGTTGGTTATCCATTTTAGAGCTGTTCCAAAAACACAGTTTACTCTTAACCGGCTATCCAGCCGTGGGGGTTACCCCATAGTTTGAAAACGTTTATTAGTTAACCCATTTTTACTTTGGCTATTCTAGCCCGGCACTCCAGCCGTGGGGGCTACCCCATGTTAAAACTACCAGACTCGTTACCATATCGACTACTAACGTTCGTCATGTTTATGTGCCCTCGTCAATGTCTATCATCATTAACGTGCCTGGTCCATTAGTCCACGCCCGTCCTCTGCGGCACGGTGTGAGGTTTGTTAAACCTAATAGCACTATTTAACTAATGACCTGTTCGCCATTGGCCTCGGCGATTAAGTCGATATAAAAGGAGGGACTTCGTTGATAGAGTTCTAGTCTAGTAAATCTAAATCCATCCCAACAGGATGAGGAATTTGCATTCCTGAACACATCCCAACAGGATGAGGAATCCCTATTCCTTAACCCATTCCCAACCACCGGGAATCCCATGCCTTGTAGAAAGTGTGAACTCACCTCGGTTTGCTCGGCAGATACACAAAGAGGTCAATCAAGCTGCTAGTGGTCAACCACGTCCTAACATGGTTACCATACAAGTCAGGTCTAGGTTCAAGTAGTGCATGTAGGTTTACACATAAGCTAACAAGTTACAACACATAGCGAACATGGCAAACACATTGATCATATCAACAGTAGCATACAATTCACGTAGACATAACCCAAACTTGTGCGACTCAGATGATTGGGCCATTGAGCTTGTGCAAGCCCAATCATCTTGTGCGAGCAAATAAAGCCCAATGATCACCCGGTCCAACCTGTTGTGCGTCCAGCACAATCTTGTGCGACTCACAATGGGTTGTGCGATCCAACAACATACCCGACCCAGTAACATGCAATCCAAATTTATACGGCCCAAACATTTACACATACATTTAACTTAACTTGTGTGGTCCAATTTCCCTTGTGCGATCCAATAAAACTTGTGCGATTGGGCTGGGCCATATGGCCCAAAAACATATATGAGGTTTAGACAGTTGTGTGTGTGGCCCAAGACTTGTGCGATCGACACTGCCTTGTGCGATCCACATGTCTTGTGCGATCATGCAGTTCTAAGCTGTACCTAGTGTTTTAATAGTTGTACCCTAACATATCCGGGCTTGTGCGATTCATTTGTGCGACTGAGTTCTTATGCGATCAGAAAGCTTGTGCGATTGTTGTTGTGTGATCAGTTATGGAATCTCTAAATTTAAGGCAATCAATTACATTCTTTATTTAGCACAATCAATTCTAACAGTTTCAAACTTTGCATTTATCGATCAAATTAATTCTTATGATCCCTAATTATTCTCTAATCAAGAACAATCACTAATAACTCATCATTCAAAACATTCGATCGAACCATCATCCTACTGAATTAACATGCAACCCTACTTATTGCGTATCATCATACCAATAACACAACACGGCATATATTCTCGAATAATAAATCCAGCAGTATGTGTACTCGATCCTAGCATACAAAACACATTGACTCATGCGACTATCATCATCTATGTCCATGCATAGCAATCATACTGTTTCTTATAATGTATTATTCAATCATCACACAAACAATTTCATCATATATATATACTGAAATCGAATCTTCATGATAACAATTCATCAATGATTGTACCTACGTAATCATATATGATCGTATCGAACATCATATTAACATACGGCTGAAAATAATTAAAGAAAACCAATCGAAACCAAGCTATGGACTAACCAGAATTGTAAGTATGTGATCGAGATGGGAGAAGGGTGCTGCGATCCGAGTAGCTTCGTTGGTTATGGGGCTGCTGTCGAGCAAGGATGAATGTGAGAGAGAGAGAGAGAGAGAGAGAGCTCTAGGGTTTGAGTGTTTATCTTGTATTATGAAGATAATGAGGGTTACATACCAACCCTTAGTGTTACACGAGGATTATAATGGTCGGGGCCGGCTTGGGCTTCCGTTGGGTTGTATTTGGGCCGAGCACAATCATGTGCGGCCGTGTGGAATTGTGCGACCCAAGGAGGGTGTTGTGCGATCAGTCAGATTTTGTTCGACTAGGTTAGTGTTGTGCGGCCAAAGGGTACGTATATATATATATATCTACATATATTTTCGTATTACACACATAACACATAGCATAATAAACATAAAATTCTGTTGAAACTAAGTACATTAACTAGTCACGTATGTCCAAACAAGTTACACCAAAGCATAACAAGGAGGTTCTAAAACACGGGTTGTCACAATATATATATAGAAAAAGTATATCGTACATTACGACTTAACGTACTTCACGTACGACAACGTGCGTGATTTGTTCTATAACATGCGTGATTAATGTTTTCTATATGCGTGATTGTTGTGTTTCAACATGCGTGATTTTGGATTTTTGAGTTATAACGTGCGTGATTTTAAAATGAACGTGCGTAATTACCTGTCGTACGTGATGTACGTTAAGCCGTAATGTTCGTTAACCTTCCCTCTCTCTCTCTCTCTATATATATATATATATATATATATAGGGGAAGGTTATCTTGAGAACGCTAAATATTGCGAGAATCGTGAGAAATAATGAGAAAACCAATCAAAACCGAATTTTTTTAATACAAACCTTATTCTAATTAGAATACAACATCAAAAAAGACTTCACAACATCAAATAATTCTCAAAATCACTCTTACTAGATTTTTTACACATGTGTAAACATGACAAATTTACACATGTGTAAATGACAAACTTACACATGTGTAAATTTTCATTATTTACGAATTCACGTAAATTTAAACGTGTAAATTTAATTTCTAACATTGTATTCGAATAATAATGATAAGTGTAAAAAGAAATTTTGAATTTGAATTGTTTTTGACCAAGTTCTCATGGTTTTTTCATTCGTTTCACGGTTCTAGCGATATTTAGCGTTCTCATTTAAACCCTCCTATATATATATATATATAGGGTCAGAATTTATAGAAAACGGTGAAAAGTGTGAGAACGGAGAGAATGATTATGGATTGTCAGATTAAAACAATCTATGGAATAGATGACGCGGTGGTGTTTTCTTAAATAACATAACTTTTATTGCTGTGGCGCGCTTCATTAAGGGTAAAAAGTCTTTTGACTTCTCTACACAAAATGCCATCTCATGAAATAAAACGCCATTAAAATTACCGCCTTAACCTACAATAGCACACACCATCCTAATCTTAAAAACACTATTAGATATAAAATGCCAAACTTAATTATAATAAAATCCCGCCTAAAAAAACCGCCAAAAAACATCCTATATATACAACATCTCAGACCTTCCATTAAAATACACAAAAACCCAAACGCCATATTTAATATTTACCATTGGTCTTAGAAACGCCAAAAAACCCAAAAATTAAATATCCTCTAAACCAAAACGTTTATTTGAAATTCAGTTTGGTTGTCGGTAAGGTTTCGCTCAATGTAATGGACAAAGTCCTTAAGTGAGGATATTGTCCATTTCATTGAGTAAAATCTTATTGACTTTATCCTCAACTTCTATTCAATTTATAACGCCAAAACATACAAAAACATTATTGAGGTTTGTTCTCAATAAAGTTTAGCTGAATGGGGTGAAAACATTGTCAGACATCTTTCTTAACTGACGATTAACAATGTTGTCCATTACCATACAACAAAACATTATTGATTTAGCATGATCAAATTTGGAGGTTTAGGGTGCTTTTATTTAGTGGCGTTCTTTTTCTCGGTAAAATGCCAAAAAGTTAAAAAATCAAACATCATTCATTGGAAATTCAAGATTGTTAGCTGAAAGGGTGTAAACTCAATAACAATTTGTTGCATGAGATGACAAATATTCAAGAAAAAGAGGCTGATTTCAGACTTTGTGCTTCCAAACGGCAACTAAAAAACTACTTCAAAAAACAAAAATCAAAATAAATTATATGAAAGTCGAAACAGCCAGTGAAGATGCTTCAAAAGAAAAAAGAGACTGGTGACAGTGAAGATTTGGAAGATCAATTGTTTTTATATATATTTTTTAATTTTCTTTTTCAGTTGATTGTTATATAATAACGCCATATATCATAAAAACGCCACATAGCCAAATGCTTGTCAAAACGTCATCATGCCATAAAACGCCCCAAAAACTATCAAAATATTATAAAATTACTTTGTACAAGTATTATAAAAAACCCATAAAATAAAATAAAATAAAATAAAAACCAAACTTGAAAATGTAACTAGAAACAATAACTACAAAACAGTAAAACTGAAGAGACGGAAAATTTATTATATTAGAATCTATAACGCCAAACTTGAAAGATGAGACGTGTTACAGACTTCAGAGATAAAGCTTATCAAAAACAATAATTACAAACAGTAACTGAAACCACAAATACTTTATTATAATAATGAACCGCCTAACCTACGCGCCAAAAAGACATCCTATAAAATGATACGTCTTAGCAACTTCCATTTGATCAAACCAAAAAAACAAACGTCAATACTACTAAATACCACTTACTTTAAAACGCCAAAAAATTAAAAAAAATCAAAGATGGCTAATATGCTTTCTTGGATATTCAGTATTCTTCTTCGTGAAGTTTCACTGAATGGATTGTTACGTGAGGGGAGTAACTCAGTAAGATTTTGCTGCATGAGATTGACAAATCTTCAAGAAAAAGATACTGATGACAGTTATATGTCATTTTGTGTTCTTTGTTCTTGAAGAAGGCTTGGATGAGGAGAACAGATCAATGACACTGAAGAGTGGGATGATTATAAAGTTGAAGATCAAGTTGTCATAGATCTATGTCCCTAAACATCCACAAAAGCCATTTCAACAGACGAGCAGGCAAAACAATCATACCGATAGGTTTGTTAAGTTTTACATAAAACGCCATATATTTGGTGACAGTTCTTGTAGTATTAAAGAAGAGAGAGACTGATGACAGTGAAGATTGTGAAAAGAGATCCAATTAGGATTTTTAATTTATTTTTTTCGCTTCTATTTTTTTCCCCTGTGGTTGTAATAAATTTTCCAATTGTAAAATGCCAAGATACCACAAACGCCAAAATGTATATAAAAAATAATAGAACAATGAGCCATCTTGTCTAAAACGCCTTGAAAAATGCCATTCAGAGAGATATTCTGACCCCTTGGGGTTCCAATGGCATACGATTTGAAAAACGCCATAAACGCCAAAATGTTAATACAATGAAACCATTAAAACGCCATATAATTATTGAATTTGGTTAACGCCAAAAAATCTTAAACCCCAAAAATAAATCAATATTGTGAAAAGCGTAATTGGAAAAGCGGAAGATAAAATGACAAAAAAGCCCATACGCCCTAATTATATCGCGTGCCACGTGTTGGGCCAGGATGCGTTCTCACCGTTCTCACACTTTTGAGACACTATATATATATATATATATATATATATATATATATATCGATGCATAATTACTAACGTTTAAATTCCAGTTATAGTTGTAATAGATGCATATATATATATGAAAAGAGTAAAAGTCGCAATGATCGATGATTTTGGTTCAATATGCTTGAGTGTTTGTTTGTATTAATTTTATTCTGTGATAATAATACCTGATAATGTTTACAATTCAGATGTCAAACGAAGTGAATCAGGAAATCCAGAATAACAATAATAACGGAAACCAAGTGGATAAAAGTGTTATCGAACACATAGTAGCCCAAGGAATCATAGATGCCATACCATATATTATCAACACTATTAAAAAGGCAGAAAATAATAATAATTCCATAATCGGAAGTAAACATACACTCACCGAGCCAGATCATAGCGTTAATAGAAATCACGGACTGTTTATCCAAGTTCCAATAACAAAAAGAAGAAGGACCATCCCGTATGTTTGTTCTTATAAAGAATTCTTATCATACAAACCGATAGAATTCTCAGGCAATGAAGGAGCCATGTATGCTTCTAATCTCTTTAAGAATGCAGCCTTAGAGTGGTGGAATACCATTCTTCAGTCCAGAGGAAGTGAAAGGGTTTATAATAAAGAATAGACCAACTTTAAGGAGATAGTTGAAAGGAAGTTTTGTCCTCCTCATGAAAAGGAATAGATTGCCAATAATTTCCTAAATCATAGAATGATTGGGGTAGATTGCAGGGAATATACTACCATATTTTTTAATATGCTAGAATAGTACCAACGCTAGCCTCACCAGAACTGGTATTAATCTCCTGTTATATCTGGGGATTAATCAGTGAAATTCGACATGTAGTCAAGGTAGCCAGACCCCAAACCATAGAAGAAGCAGTGGAACTTGCTAACACTCTGACATATGAATTGGTACATACACAAGAGGAAAATCAGAAAAAGAACCTAGCTCAAAAGATTTCCCAAGAACTACGCTATGGTAATTCCTATCGCAGGAAAGGAACAGGTTCTTCCTCTTCACCCTACTGCAAGCACTGTAAAAGGAAACACTCAGGGAAATGCTCGATATACTGCAACTTCTGCAAAATATCAGGACATAAAGAAGAAGACTGCAGGAAGAAAGCTAACATTAGAATATGCTACAACTGTGGAGAAGCCGGTCATATCAAACCAAACTGTCCGAAACTAGCTCTAGCGACAACCAACAAGGCAAAGACAACAGAAGGACCCACGAAGAATGCCAGAGCCTTTGTTCTGACCGCTGAAGAAGCCAAGATGATTACGGATGTGATTGCCGGTACGTTTTTAGTTAATGATGTTTATGCTAAAGTATTATTTGACTCTGGTGCAAACCAAAGTTTCATAAATACTTCTTTCTGCAAACTTCTCAATCAACCATTAACTAAACTTTACCAAGACTGTCTGGTGGAAACGGTAAATGGAGATTCTAACAAGATAAGTGAAATCCTGCAGGAAACAAGGATAGAAATTTTAAACCATAACTTTACCACTAATCTTTTACCAATGAATCTATCCGGATTCGATATCGTGTTAGGAATGGATTGGTTGGTAGCCAATCACACACAAATTTTATATGATCAAAAGTATGTACAAGTATGTACGTCAACTGGCGAAATGACCACAATTAAAGGAGATAAGCCAAACAAGGTCAACAAAGTTCATCTCTGTGATGAAAGTTGTAAGTTCTGCACAGAAAGGAGGAATGGTGTATATGATCTCCGTAATCATTAACACTAAAGGAAAAGAATTAAAAGATATTCCCATAGTATCTAAATTCTCAGATGTCTTTCCAGAAGAGTTAGCTGGATTACCGCCAGATCGAGAGGTTGAATTTAGAATTCACCTAATACTAGGAACGATATCAATTGCCAAAGCACCTTATCGACTAGCACCAACAGAGATGCAAGAATTGAAGAAACAATTGGACGAATTACTAGCAAAAGGTTTTATACAGCCTAGTTCATCGCCATGGGGAGCACCGGTGTTATTTGTCAAGAAGAAGGATGGAACGATGCGTTTGTGCATTGATTACGGAGAATTGAATAAGGTTACGATTAAAAATCGGTATCCACTACCAAGAATTAATGACCTATTCGATCAACTTCAAGGAGACCGATTCTTTTCTAAGATCGACTTACGCTCAGGATGTCATCAATTGAAAGTACAGGAAGAAGACATTCCTAAAACTGCTTTCAGAACGAGGTACGGTCATTATGAATTTACTTCATGCCATTTGGTTTAACCAAAGCCCTAGCCGCATTTATGGACTTGATGAACAGGATATGTGAACCATACCTAGATAAATTCATAATTGTTTTTATAGATGATATTCTAATTTACTCTAATAGTAAAGAGGAACATGCAGAACATTTGCATATACTTCTAACATTATTGAGAAAGGAAAAGCTTTATGCTGAATTCACAAAGTGTGAATTCTGGTTGCAAGAAGTGCAATTCCTTGGACATCTGGTTAATCATGAAGGAATTCATGTGGATCCCACAAAGATCAAGGCGATTACCAAATGGAAAGTCCCTGAGTCACCCACAGAAGTGAGAAGTTTTCTTGGATTGGCAGGATATTATAGATGTTTCATTCAAGATTTCTCTAGAATAGTCGTTCCATTAACCAAACTAACTTGCAATTCAGTTAAGTTTGAATGAGGACTAAAACAAGAGGAAGCATTCAAGATTTTGAAGCAAGAGTTAACCAACGCACCAATACTAGCCTTGCCAGAAGGAACTGAAGACTTTGTAGTCTATTATAACTCCTCCAAATTAGGATTTGGATGTGTGATAATGCAACATCAAAAAGTAATTGCTTATGCCTCTATACAGCTTAAGAAACATGAAGAGAATTATACGACACATGATCTAGAGTTAGGAGCGATAATTTTTTCCCTTAAAATTTGGAGACACTATCTTTATGGTAGTAAGTTTGTTGTTTTCACAGATCATAAGAGTTTAAGACATGTCTTCGAACAAAAGGAATTAAACATGAGGCAAATACGTTGGATGGAAATTCTTAGTGATTATGACTGTGATATCCAGTATCATGCAGGAAAAGCTAACGTAGTAGCTGATGCTTTAAGTAGGAAATACCATGACAAGCCAAAAAGAGTGTGTGCTCTTAGACTAAACCTGCATATAGATTTGAATGAACAAGTTAAAAACATACAGGAAACAACAATCAAGGATGATGCTGAAGGTTTGAAAGGAATGATTAAGGAATTAGAAAAAGGAACAGATGGAATTTAGAGATTCCGCCAGAAAAGAATCTGAATACCATCCAAGGGAGCCTAAGGAGCCGAATTCTAGAAGAAGCTCATAAGTCCAAGTATACGATGCATCCTGGAAGTGACAAGATGTATCAAGACCTACGAAAGAATTTCTGGTGGATAGAAATGAAAAAGGATATAGTAAATTATGTTGCTAAATGTTTAACTTGCTCACAAGTTAAAGCTGAACATCAGAAACCTTCAGGATTATTGCAACAATTAGAAATGCCAATTTGGAAATGGGAACTGATAACAATGGACTTTGTTACCAAACTGCCCAAGACACGAAAAGTTAATGATACAATCTGGGTGATTGTAGATATATTGACCAAATCTGCTCATTTCTTACCAATGAAGGAAACTTTCAGTATGGAACAGTTAGCTAAGCTGTATATAAATGAAATAGTTTCATTACATGGAATTGCTTTATCTATTGTGTCTGACAGAGACGGCCGTTTTACTTCTCATTTTTGGACAAGTTTCCAAAAATCAATGGGAACCAGATTAAACCTAAGCACAGCTTATCATCCTCAAACGGATGGACAAAGTGATAGGACAATCCAGACAATGGAAGATATGCTTCGAGCCTGTGTAATTGATTTTGGAGGAAATTGGGACGACCACTTACCTCTCATAGAATTTTCCTACAATAACAACTATCATACCAACATCAATGCTGCACCGTTTGAAGCACTCTATGGACGAAAATGCCGAACGCCAGTATGTTGGGCAGAGATCAGAGAAAAGCAACTATCAGGACCTGAGATTATACAAGAAACAACAGAAAAAATTATTCAAGTCAAAGAAAGACTTAAAGCAGCACGAGATCGTCAAAAGAGTTATGCAGATAACAAGCGAAAACCGTTTGAATTACAAATTAGGACAAGGTATTATTAAAAGTTTCTCCCTAGAAAGGAGTTGTCAGATTCGATAAAAGAGGAAAGCTAAGCCCAAGGTATGTTAGACCTTTTGAGATTATCAAAAGAATAGGACCAGTAGCTTATCAGTTACAATTACCAGAGGAGATGGCAGGAATACATGATGTATTTCATGTATGTAACCTCAAGAAATGCTTAGTAGATGAATCATTGGTAATGCCTCTTTAGGATATAAAGGTAAAAGAAAAACTTAAGTTTGTAGAGAAGCCCCTTCAGATCAAAGATAGAAAGATCAAAAATCTCAAACACAAGAGATTAGTTCTAGTCAAAGTAAAATGAGATTCAAAAAGAGGATCAGAGTACACATGGGAGCTAGAATCAGAAATGCGAAGAAGGTATCCACACCTATTCCAGTGAATTTCGAGGACGAGATTTAAAACAAGGTGGGGAGGATATAACAACCCTCGAAAACGCCCTAAAAATACCTCGTATACATGTAACCGAACCCGTATAACATTATTTTTATTAAAAATCAAATAAAATAATGATTTTATGGTTCTCTCGGGCCGCGACCGGATTCACCTAGGTGTCTCGCGGGACACGACGACCTTGTCTTGCCGGACACCCCTTGTGCTACATGGCACAACACGCGTCGAGGCTAGGCTCGTGACCAGGTGACCCTAGCGTAGCTAGGGTTCCCTCGCGGTGTCACACCCTGACTTTTGCGAAAGCGTGATTTGGTGTGACTTGCTTAATATCATTGCATTCAACCATAACAAACAACCATATGATAAAACCAAGATGTTCATCCATAGATAGTTTTCAAAATAATACAACCGTCATTGTTTAAGATCAAAATGAGACTTCAAGTTTATATCACATACAACCAGGGCTTAAAGTTCCATACTGGACTTCACAAAAGACACTAATAAAAGCGAGCCTTTGAACCATGTATTCTATCAAGGATAAAACACATGATTCAAACCCTTCAGTACTGGATGACATCTTTTATTAATAACACAACTTGAAATCTTGAACGCTCGCCAGATCCCTAACCAATTTCCTGAAATACATGTAGTTTGAAAACATCAACAAAAGTTGAGCGAGTTCATGTGCACGAATAAACCTTGAAAACATTTGTAAGTATGTATGTACTTGAAAACCTGTATGAAAGCGACAAGGAAACATATCAATTAATGTGTAGCTAATACATTAATATTTGTGATGTGATGCAGGAAGGCTCAAACCTAGCAGATTTTGCACCGGGCTTTAGTTTGAAGACATTGTCACCACATGGCCCATCCGGCGGGCGCATGGGTGGGGCTCGCTACACCCAAATAGATCTATCACTCATGTCCCTCGGTCCTACAACGAGGATTAATGGTCTTAAGCATTATACCCACCACTCACATGATCTAGCAGTACCTTTTCCTTAGCTAACCATACCACATATAATCGTTTGTAAACAGTTTGTAACATGTACTTCACCCCCGAAGTTATAAAACAAAAACAGTTAGTGGAAAGGGGGCCATGAACTCACAATTTTGCGTTCTTCATATCCAATGTAACTCAAAGCTTCCTCTAGAACGCACGACTACCTACATGCGTACTACGGTTCATTAGACGGATAGGTCGTGCCTTGACCTTGGTCTTATTTAGTATTTTTGAGTTACGTTTCTTTGTGTCATCAATGTTATTCCAAGTATATAATTATTTTGTAGGATCGTTTTGTGACCCAAACGAGTCGTTCAGAAGAGTTCTTATCTATACGAAAGGCGGAAACTGACGTATAGACTTGGAAACAGCTTGATTCACACTTTAAACGTCTTGTGTATTGATTTAACACTGTTTACAATCACTAGACAGACCGGCAGCAACTCGGTATATCAATCTAATTCCGTTCCAAATGACTAGACATGAAGCCTATATATAGTGGAGGTGATTCCGCTTGAAAGTGGCAGTGACCATTTCAAGCGGAATTACACTTTCAAGTGGAATTACACTTTCAAGCGGAATTACACTTTCAAGCAGAATTACACTTTCAAGCGGAATTACACTTTCAAGTAGAATTACACTTTCAAGCGGAATTAGCTCAAACACACCTAAAACCTATTTCTCGAACAACGTGCCCTGATCTAACAATTCTAGTACAAGACTTGATACAAGACGAAGTCGACAGACGTAATGCACCAACAGACTCCCCCTCGGATGTTGACGAGTTTTAAGTGTCGAGTCTTCAACGTCTTCAGTCTTCATCAGTCTTTGGGCTTCCAGAATCTCGATCTGACCCTTGCCTCACTCCAAATCCTTCTTCAGAATCTTTTTCTCTAACAGACTCCCCCCCCCCCCCAACTTGTGCTGGGATCATAGTCTGGCTCATACTCTGCTCACATATTCACAGGTTCAAAAAATCACAACCTGGTTCTCTCAAATGATTACAGGTTCAGGATCGATTCCTGTCTCACCTGCATATTCTCTACCCATAACATAAGTTTCATAAAATATAAGATATAACAAATTTAGAAACCCTGTTAACCACTTGAAAACATAAGCTGAACATATCATTTTCAAATAACAAACAGAAAGATTTATCATGTTAATCTCTGATGAACCACTTGTATGTATATCATTTTCTTTCCAAACACTCCCAAACCTGTTCGTCATGTTTAGCACTTGGAATTTTGAAAATCAGCTTTCTAACATCAGTTGTCAAAAATGTTTTTGTATTTTCAAAAATTTATGCTAAAACACACCGAAAATCTTTTTGGATTTTTGAAATGCAGTAAAGAAATATTTACAAGCAATATTTTTGTGAGTTTGTGTAAGAGGATCATATCAGTTTCTGAGACAAATCACCAACACCGTTAAGCTTTAAACATTTTAAGTTCTAAACGATTCACTTAGATTGTCAGTATACTGATCCACTTAAATTCTCACACAAAGTTCAACTGTTTCGAGATACGAGATTAATGTTTTAGAGACTTAAACTTATTCGCGTGTCCCACCTCAGAATATACTCCCGTATCCAGATCCCAATATTCAGTCTTACAGGTGAGTATACCTAGATGATATCTGTAAGGTATAAGGACTCTCAAAATTGTCCTAAAAATACCCGTAAGTATAATCCCGGACCCCTGAAACCTTACTGTGCATGAAAAACAAGGAAATCAAGATTTCTGGTCATCAGGCGGGCCGCGTAAGGGTTAAGAACAAACTCACGCGGGCTGCGACAGCCCAAGACTTATCCGGAACAGCGCACAGGCCACGTGGCAGCCACGTGGCAGACCTACCAGTGACACGCTAGCCCTAATCTACGCCATAGACCTCCTCGCGGGCCGCGTAAGGTATTGCTGAAAGTTTACACGGGCCGCGTGAACATCAAATTTCTGCTATAAATAGCTCGTTGCATGGCCTGTTTTCTGGTGTCGAAATTCAAACACAAAAACGAGTTCTTACTGTCCAAAAGACGAAATTACAATTAAAATTAGCGAGGCGCTGCTCCGATACCGGGTATTAACTCAATCGCTGCTACGATTCAATGTCCGATCGATTAAAACTATCCAATGGATGTTTAAGTGCTGCCCATATTAGGGTTTATGCTTTGTCATTCGTCGTGAATACGATGGATGTTTAAGTATCGCACTTTGTCATTCGTTGTGAAGGTTTAATCTCGTGAGTTATCGTAAATGCTGTATTAGTTACTAACCTAGTTCGTGTGCATGTTATTTAATTTAGGTCAAAAGGCTAATCAGTAGGCTAAGCTCTGCCCATATAAATCTGCAATGTGAGTCATTCTCTTTTTATCAAATTTAATTCAAAATCATGTTTATTTTCAAAGTTATAATTACAGGGATTAAGTCTTTGTAATCTCCAAATTACAGCCGGTATGTGGGGTTTGTATACAATACTTGATAACCGTCACCATTGGACAACGAGTTAGCCAAGGGGTGATATGACCATAGTCACAGACACCAGTGGACAATGAGGTTACCAATGGATGGTCGAGTGACAAATACCGTGGGTAGTTGGTTGATATCTGGAAACATTGTAATCGCTCTTAATACTGTAAATTATAACAACGAGTCGTTTTAGTAAAAAGAATGATTCACCAGTATTTCCCCGCTGACAAAACCTTTTTCAAACATGTTTCAGGTGATCTGTTGTGATCCAGGAAAAGTGCCGCAAAGCACTATAAGCTTAAGGAAGTGGCTCAATATAAATAAAGAAACATGTTTTGTAAAAAAAAAAATAAAGATTTCCCAGTGAAATCACCTTATTGTAAATTACCGGGGTTTTATCCCAAATTATGGAATAAAATAATCAGGCATTTTCATTTTTAAACAGATCCTGTTAAAATCTTTCGCTGTAAATTTAATTAAATAAATACCACGGAATTTTCTGTCCCGCGGCTCCTGAATCGGGTCAAACCGGGCCGGGGGCCGTGACAGAAAAAGGTGGTATCAGATCCACTGATTTAAGCCTATTAAGTATTTAGAAAATACTTAATTTTACTGATTACCATTTTTGTGATTACGTGTTTTATTATTTGAATATTTGTTTACAGTATGGGTAAGCAAAGACTTTCAGATATCTACCATAAATTAAATACTTCACCAAAAGATAAAGGATCCACATCCTCAAATTACCCAGTAAATATTGAGGAAGGGATATTTGTCCGTAAGGCACAATATGAGAACCCACTTTCTCCTAAAAGAAGAAGTCAGATTATTAGAAAAAGTCAGGTGAAAATGATGAAATCACAACCAAAAGAAGTGAAGGTTAATCAGGAAACCCAGGAATTTGACAATAAACCACCATGGGAAGACAAGTTAGATAAAAATGGGCAGATCTTTATATGCTAGCCACTGTAGCAGTAAATGCAAATCTTTAAATACCCTGACTCAGTTCTAGCACCCATATCACCTACAAACCAGAAACTTTACCCAGTAAATAAATAAGTTTACAATAAAGTCTAGGAAGTTTTAATTGTCAGTTGTCCTTTGTATTAAATTAGTCACATGGTATGCAATAATAATTAAAGGTTATTTGAGAAATTTTGTTATAAAATTTAACTTAGCATTTTGTGTGTATTTTGCATATATGCTAAACAGCATGAATGAGTTATCTGAAGCCCTTCAGAATCTCAACCTTTATCCAGTGAAAATAGAAGTTTCTAGAGACTTTACGGGGTACATAGCCGATGTAGAGGAACCCATGGAATTCAACGCTCCACCTTTGGAGAAACCGACGCCTAAGAAAAGGAGAAGGTTCGTAGGATGGAGGCGTGTGCGCAGGAGGAAACCAGCAACTAGAAAGATTCCTAAAATAGAGAATCCCATAGATAAAGGAAAGGGGATTGAAATCGGGGAAGGTTTTAGGCAGACAGAAATGGAGATTGGGGAAAGTTCTAGGAAAACAAAGATGGAAGTTGGGGAAAGCTCTAGACAAGTCGAGGAGTTACCATTTCAGGAGGAATTAGGTCAAGTATTGGCAAGTTGTGATATTATCAGGCCTATCAATAACAACCTCTACTCTTATGCTGCTGAAACACAGCTCCCAATTAACTTAGAACCAGCCATTCCAGACCCTCTGATCCACACCCAACCTCTAGGAATGGACGAGTGGTGGACTAATGATTGGCAGTTTCAAAACCTTCTCAATAATCCTTATACCTTTTTCCCTCAGTTCGACCCGGAACCGATACCAAACCCGCCAATGAGCAATGAGAATCTAGCTGAACTCCGCCACTTTGGCGAAGAATTGGTGGATGCCGGGAATAGGATCCAGGAAGTGGGAGAACAGATCTCCTAGAAGTACGACGAGAGGGAACGTCGCTTCTAAAGTACCCAGGGATAGGATGGAGGTGAAACTGTGATTGTATAATAATAATAATCAAATAAATCTGTAAAATAACCTACAAATAAAACCTTTGTAAGATAACGGTGTGTAATGATGCATACTAAATATATAAAACGGGAATCGAGGAATCGATAATTTTGGATATATATATATATATATGTGTGTGTATGTGATGAAATTGTATGATTGTTTTGTATAATTGTTATTTATTTGATACTAATAAATTATATATATTAATTATCAGATGAAAAACGCTAATAATGAACCAGTAAACGAGATTAACCATTCTGAGCAACATCCTGAGGATCAATTTATGACTAGGCAAGATATAGAAAATATCGTTGCTCAAGGAATAGCCAATGCTATTCCAGCAATTCTTGCTGCTGCCCAGAAACCTGTTGAACCTCAACAAATCATTCCTAGCAAATGTACTTCTGAAGATAACTTCAGTAATAACGTAAACGGAGGTGGTAATCATATTAATCACGATAATGAACCACGGCAGGCTCCGCTCCCTAAGAAAATGAAAGCTGCAACGCCTGGTTGCACTTACAAAGAATTTCTTGCTTGTAAACCCACTGAATTTGCAGGCAATGAAGGAGCGACTGCAGCACTGCGTTGGTTAGAGAAAACCGAGGCAGTGATTCCAATAAGTAAATGTACCAAGGACGATAAGGTCATGTACGAGTCAAATCTTTTCAAAGAAGGGGCTCTAGAATGGTGGAATACGGTACTTCAAGCCAAAGGAAGAAATATGGCCTATGCCATGAGTTGGGAAGAATTTAAGCATTTAATAGAAAGAAAATTCTGTCCCGAATACGAAAAAGAACAAATGGCAAATAAATTCCTAAATCATCGAATGATGGGTGTAGATTGTCGCGGATATACTTCGACATTCTTTGAATATGCTAGAGTGGTACCAACACTGGCTTCACCAGAACCGGTACTCATTTCTCGCTATATTTGGGGATTGATTGGCGAAATCCGTAATATCGTTAAAGCTGCGAGACCTCGTACTATTAACGATGCGGTGGAATTAGCTAACACCCTAACTGACGAACTGGTACGCACAAGAGATGAAAATAGGAAAAAGAACTGGCTCAGAAAATTACCCAAGGATTTTGTGTGGGTAATAATAGCAACTTCAAGAAAAGAGGAACAGGGCAATCTTCAGCTTCGCCGTTCTGCAGGAATTGCAGAAAGAAACATTATGGAAGATGCAATGTAACATGCAACTTTTGCAAAGTTGTAGGACATCGTGAAGAAGACTGTAGAAAGAAAACAAGGGTCTGCTTTAACTGTGGAGAAATGAGATATTTTAAACCAGAATGCCCTAAATTGGTTAAACCAGCAGACAACAAAGTCAAGCCAGCTGATGGAGCTACCAAGAAGAATGTTCGAGCCTTCCAGTTAACTACTCAGGAAGCCGAGCTAATTCCTGACGTGATAGCTGGTACGTTCCTAGTTCACAACGTTTACGCAAAAGTATTATTTGACTCTGGTGCAAACCAAAGTTTTATCAATACTTCATTCTGCCAAGCTCTTAATTTACCTTTGACCAATCTTAGGCAAATTTTTACAGTCGAAACAGCAGATGGGAATTTTATTAAAATAGATAAGGTTTTGCAAAAAGAAAATATAGAACTTTCAGGTTATAAATTTCATGCAAACCTATTACCAATGAATCTAGCTGGGTTCGATGTTGTGTTAGGAATGGATTGGTTAGTAGCCAACCATGCTCGAATCCTTTGTGATAAGAATTCTATAGAAATTCGGGCTCCCACCGGAGAAGTAATCATAATTACAGGAGATAAGTCACGTAAACCCATGAAGTTCATATCAGTAATGAAAGTTGCTAGTTATGAACGAAAGCAAGGAATAGTATATATGATTTTAGTAATCATTAGTACTAAGGGTAAAGAACTTAAGGAAATTCCTGTAGTCTCAGAATACCCAGATGTATTCCCAGAAGAGTTACCAGGATTACCACCAGATAGGGAAGTAGAATTTAGAATTCATCTAATTCCCGGAACTACACCGATAGCCAAGGCACCTTATCGGTTAGCATCCACAGAAATGTTAGAATTAAAAAAGCAATTAGATGAATTACTAAGTAAAGGTTTCATACAACCTAGTTCATCCCCGTGGGGAGCACCAGTATTGTTCGTAAAGAAAAAGGACGGTTCAATGAGAATGTGTATTGATTATACGGAATTGAATAAGGTTACAATTAAAAATCGATACCCATTACCTAGGATTGATGATCTTTTTGATCAACTTCAGGGAGCTAGATATTTTTCTAAGATAGATTTGCGCTCTGGATATCATCAATTAAAGGTACAAGAAGAAGACATACCTAAAACTGCTTTCAGAACTAGGTATGGTCATTACGAGTTTACAGTCATGCCCTTTGGACTAACAAATGCCCCTGCTGCATTATGGACATGATGAATAGGATCTGTAAACCGTATTTGGATAAATTTGTAATTGTCTTCATCGATGATATACTTATTTATTCCAAAAGTCAGAATGAGCATTGTCAGCACTTGCATGCACTCTTAACTTTGTTAAGAAAAGAAAAGCTTTACGCCAAATTCTCGAAGTGTGAATTTTGGCTACAGGAAGTGCAATTTTTAGGACACATGGTGAATCACGAAGGTATTCATGTAGATCCTGCTAAGATAGAAGCAATCACCAAATGGAAGGTTCCACAATCAGCAATGGAAATTAGAAGTTTTATAGGTTTAGCTGGATATTATAGACGGTTTATTAAGGATTTCTCCAAGATAGCTGTACCATTAACTAAGCTAACCTGTAAAGCAGTTAAGTTTGAATGGGGACTTAAACAAGAAGAAGCCTTTAGGATTTTGAAGCAAAAGTTAACAAATGCTCCAATTCTAGCTTTACCAGAAGGAACTGAAGATTTTGAAGTATATTGTGATGCTTCAAAACTAGGATTAGGATGTGTGCTAATGCAACGCAAAAAGGTAATTGCATATGCATCAAGACAATTGAAAAAGCACGAGGAAAACTATACGACTCATGATTTAGAATTAGGAGCCGTAATTTTTGCCCTTAAGATTTGGAGACATTATCTGTATGGAAGTAAGTTTACTGTCTATACGGATCATAAGAGTTTAAGGTACATATTTGGGCAAAAAGAATTAAATATGAGACAAAGGAGATGGATGGAAATACTAAGCGACTACGACTGTGATATTCAGTATCACGAAGGAAAGGCAAATGTAGTTGCAGATGCCTTAAGTCGTAAGTACCATGAGAAACAACGACGAGTTCGTGCTCTTAGATTAAATTTACAGTTTGATTTAATGGAACAACTAAAGCAATTTCAAGAGACAGCAATCAAGGACGATGCTGAAGGAATGAAAGGACGAATAAAAGAATTAGAGCAAGGAAATGATGGAATTTGGAGATTCCATAAGAAAAGGATTTGGGTACCTAAACAAGGAGAATTAAGAAATAAAATTTTAGAAGAAGCTCATAAATCTAGGTATACCATGCACCCTGGAAACAATAAAATGTACCAAGATTTAAGAAATAACTTTTGGTGGATAGGAATGAAAAAGGACATAGCTCGATATGTTTCTAAATGTCTTACTTGTTCACAAGTTATGGCAGAACATCAGAAACCTTCAGGTCTACTACAACAATTAGAAATGCCTGTATGGAAATGGGAACTCATAACAATGGATTTTGTTACTAAGTTACCCAAAACCAGAAAAGGTAATGATGCGATTTGGGTAATTGTGGATCGATTAACCAAATCAGCTCATTTTCTACCAATGAAAGAAACCTTTAGCATGGAAAGGTTGGCAAAGTTGTATGTAGATGAAGTAGTATCATTACATGGAGTTCCACTCTCCATTGTATCAGATAGGGATAGTCGTTTCACTTCCCATTTCTGGACTAGTTTCCAAGAAACAATGGGGACTCGACTAAATTTAAGCACGACATATCATCCTCAAACAGACGGACAAAGTGAAAGGACGATCCAAACTCTGGAAGACATGCTTAGAGCATGTGTGATAGATTTTGGGGGAAATTTAGACAACCATTTACCCTTAATCGAATTCTCCTATAACAATAGTTATCATGCAAGCATCGAAACTGCCCCATTCGAAGCACTGTACGGACGAAAGTGCAGAACTCCAGTTTGTTGGGCAGAAATAGGAGAAAGTCAATTATCAGGACCGGAAATTGTGCAAGAAACTACCGACAAGATTACACAAATCAAGGAAAGACTGAAGACGGCTCGAGATCGCCAGAAAAGTTATGCTGATAATCGACGCAAGCCACTCGAGTTTCAAGTTGGAGACAAAGTACTATTGAAAGTTTCACCTTGGAAAGGAGTAATTCGGTTCGGTAAGAAAGGAAAGCTAAGTCCAAGATACATAGGACCATTCCCAGTGATCCAACGTATAGGACCAGTTGCTTATCGCTTACAACTACCAGAGGAGTTAGCTGGAGTACATGATGTATTTCATATATCCAACCTCAAGAAATGCCTATCAGACGAATCCTTGGTAGTACCACTCCAAGATATAGAGGTAAATGAGAAATTAAAATTTGTTGAGAAACCTCTTCAAATCGAAGATCGAAAGATCAAATTTCTCAAACACAAAAGATTTGTGCTAGTCAAAGTCAAGTGGAATTCGAAGAGAGGATCCGAATACACTTGGGAGCTGGAATCGGAGATGAAGCGAAAGTATCCTCACTTATTCCAATGAATCTCGAGGACGAGATTTTAAATAAGGTGGGGAGGATATAAGGACTCTCAAAATTGTCCTAAAAATACCCGTAAGTATAATCCCGGACCCCTGAAACCTTACTGTGCATGAAAAACAAGGAAATCAAGATTTCTGATCATCAGGCGGGCCGCGTAAGGGTTAAGAACAAACTCACGCGGGCCGCGACAGCCCAAGACTTATCCGGAACAGCGCACAGGCCACGTGGCAGACCTACCAGTGGCACGCTAGCCCTAATCTACGCCATAGACCTCCTCGTGGGCCGCGTAAGGTATTGCTGAAAGTTTACGCGGGCCGTGTGAACATCAAATTCAGCTATAAATAGCTCGTTGCATGGCCTGTTCTCTGGTGTGGAAATTCAAACACAAAAACGAGTTCTTACTGTCCAAAAGACGAAATTACAATTAAAATTAGCGAGGCGCTGCTCCGATACCGGGTATTAACTCAATCGCTGCTACGATTCAATGTCCGATCGATTAAAACTATCCAATGGATGTTTAAGTGCTGCCCACATTAGGGTTTATGCTTTGTCATTCGTCGTGAATACGATGGATGTTTAAGTATCGCACTTTGTCATTCGTTGTGAAGGTTTAATCTCGTGAGTTATCGTAAATGCTGTATTAGTTACTAACCTAGTTCGTGTGCATGTTATTTAATTTAGGTCAAAAGGCTAATCAGTAGGCTAAGCTCTGCCCATATAAATCTGCAATGTGAGTCATTCTCTTTTTATCAAATTTAATTCAAAATCATGTTTATTTTCAAAGTTATAATTACAGGGATTAAGTCTTTGTAATCTCCAAATTACAGCCGGTATGTGGGGTTTGTATACAATACTTGATAACCGTCACCATTGGACAACGAGTTAGCCAAGGGGTGATATGACCATAGTCACAGACACCAGTGGACAATGAGGTTACCAATGGATGGTCGAGTGACAAATACCGTGGGTAGTTGGTTGATATCTGGAAACATTGTAATCGCTCTTAATACTGTAAATTATAACAACGAGTCGTTTTAGTAAAAAGAATGATTCACCAGTATTTCCCCGCTGACAAAACCTTTTTCAAACATGTTTCAGGTGATCTGTTGTGATCCAGGAAAAGTGCCGCAAAGCACTATAAGCTTAAGGAAGTGGCTCAATATAAATAAAGAAACATGTTTTGTAAAAAAAAAAATAAAGATTTCCCAGTGAAATCACCTTATTGTAAATTACCGGGGTTTTATCCCAAATTATGGAATAAAATAATCAGGCATTTTCATTTTTAAACAGATCCTGTTAAAATCTTCCGCTGTCAATTTAATTAAATAAATACCACGGGATTTTCTGTCCCGCGGCTCCTGAATCGGGTCAAACCGGGCCGGGGGCCGTGACATAAGGGGTTAAATTGCGAAGGCCGTGATAGCTCAGGTCAGAACTTCCGTTCAGCAGAGAGATGACGGCTTCGACTTTTGGTGGGTCCCCTTTAGAGGATCTTTTCTACAACAGCACATGATTAGAATTTTTCAATGTTTCATTATTTTTTATGCTGAGGGCAGGCTTTTATTTCAAGCAAGCGTAAAGTATTCTCCGGGGACTAGGCCATTGCTTCCGCAAAATCAGAAGTCCCGGGATAATACCCCAGATATCACTAAGCATAAAGAGCTAGTATCTCAGAAAGAGGGGTCCTTCAAACAAGATTTCGGGGGTTACCCATATATCCGAGAGATGTTCCCCATGATATAAGCAAGTTTGAAATTTAGGTTTATATCTCGACACAATCTACTAAATGTGCAAAAACCTACTGGCACATCATCAGTGAGACCGTTTATCACATTTTTCTTTCCAATTCTTTAGCATGCTGTGATATTCCACTGATGTACTATCATTTCCTCTTTTCACAACAAAACTCATTTTTGATTTTATCATGTTTTTGGCTTTTTCAAATTTTCTAATGTTTTTGGATTTTCTAAAAATTTCTTACTCCCCCTAAAATTCAAACACATTTAAAGAAATTTGAAAACAAACTGTACAAGTAAAGTAACAACTGATATCAAATCGCTTCAATTTGCCATCCACTTGGCATAAACAATCAAAACTCCCCCTTACAACAAAACATTTTCCCATTGTGATTTCAAAACACTTAAGTTTGTTTTAATCAACTGGTTTTTCCGAAAAATAAATTTTGTTTTCATCATAAACCACATGTAGGTTAGGGGTTCAATTCATCACATTGTTTATCATATCAAATACCACTTGTAGAAAATCAAGTAAAACTTAATGTCCCTGATTTACCACTTGTAAGTGAAAACCATCTTCAACCACTAGTAGGTTCACTCTCCAATCATACCATTTATAAATCAACATATAACAATTTAAAGATATCACCTGCAGATTTACCAATCAACCATTTCAAGAATGATGCCGATTCCTGCTCCACTCTTACCAACCTGGGAGCTCCGGCAAGTCAGAATTTTAGTTTGGAAATACTTTCCCCCAAGCCTGACCAGCCTTTGGAGATTCTGGTGTCAAACATCTGTCCCACCAACATTTTGATTTGTAAAATTCTTTTGCACCTTTAACCTTTCCATCAACCATCTTCCCGAAAATATGTTTAACTTTCCCATTGAAAGCTTTTTCAGCATCAAATTCTTTTTCTCCAGCAAAGAATTGACCTGAAATTTCAAACCTACCTTTTGATTTTAGATTTTCTTTTGACAATACCGGAAAGTTTTCCTCATTCAACTCTGGAACGGAATCCTCAACCTTTTTCTCAACAAGTGACTCCTCTGATTTTATGGAATCAGATTCATTGTCAGAACTATTCTCAGATTTTACAACCCATCTTTGTTTGGTTAAATCAACTTTTCTTTTGTAAAAACGTTTTGAACTTTCACCTTCTTCGGAAGTTGAATTTTCAAACACTTTAGATTTCTTAGTTGATTGTTTCTTCTCAATGACACGTTTTTCTTTCAATTTTGAGTTAGAAGTAACTCCCTGTTTTGTATTGTTGGACTGCTGGCAATTCCAAGCAATATGTCCAACCTTTTGGCATTTGAAACAGATTCTTCTGTCAACTCTTGTAGCAAATTTCTTCACATTCTTCTTTATTTCAGCAAGAAACTCTTGATTCGACTGTTTCCAGAATGGTTTCTTCTGCTCATCTTCACACCTTCCACCTGCAACAAATTTTGTTTTTGGTTTATAAATTTTCTCATTTTTATAATTTTCTGGGGGTATAAAACCAAGACCTTGTTTTTTGAAATTACCGTTGTGGTTTGGTTTCTTTCGATAACCTGAACCAGAACTGTAACCCTTTTTCTTGTTCAATCTCTGTTGAACTCTTGAAGTGTACTTTTTAGGTTTTTCAGCAAGATTTATATCTTTTATTTTAGAAATATTAATTTCTGTTACTTTGAAAACATGTTTGATCATTTCAGTTTTGATACTTCTTATTGGAAATTCTTCATCAGAATATAATTTGTCTGAATCTTTCAAAGTATAAGCCACTTTGATTGATCCATCATTCAAATTAGATTTTGATAACAAGAATTATTTATTGTAAACCCTTTTAACCGGTGAACTCGGACTCTTTTCTGACGAACTCGGACTTTCAGATTTAGACAACGACTTTGACTCTTCATCCATATCCAACACCCGATCGACCACTTTCTTTAATAACTCAGACTCATGATCAGTGTCAGATGCTGTGAATGTAACATCAATATTGTCTGGTAATTCATCAATGATTTCAGACTTTAACTTGATGTTGACTGCCTTTTTTAGACGCTCCTCGTTAGGATTCCTTGGGGAATAACTTTCATATATTAGAGGCGGACACTTGTTATACTTGACACTTTGTGTCTTACCAGCATCTGTGTCTTCCATCTCTTTATCTTTAAATGCTTCAAGACCTGCAACAGTAGGATAAACACGATCAATCAAATAATCACAAGTAGTATAACTCAACAGTAATCGTTTAATCCTTTCACTCTCAATCTTTTCAAGTTCTAACTCCTATTTCAGCTTAGCACAATCTTCAATGTATTCATTGATGACGCTCTGCTTTGTCATTAATGTTGAGCTCATCATTGTCATAGCAGCATCAACTTCTTTGTTTGTCTTGTTCAAACCATCAACTGTCTTGTTCAAAACATCATATGACTCTTTTATATACTTCAAATCAGACAGTAAATCTTCTTTTATCTTCTCCAAATCAGCAATCTTCTTATCTTTCTCCTCACAAACTTTGCAAGATTCTAAACACTTCAAACATGGTTTTTCAACTTCAACCATTTTTTCAATTATCTTTTCAACTTTGACGAATTTCTCAACTTCAATGATTTTTTCTACCTCGACGAGTTTCTCTACTTCAACAAGTTTCTCAACTTCGACTATTTTTTCGACTTCAATTAATTTTTCCACCAACTTCTCCACTTCAACAATTTTCTCTACTACTTTCTCAGTTACTTGATCACTACTAGCTTCTCCAGCTTCTGTCTTTGCTTTTTTATCAGCAAAGATTCTTGCTGCTTCCAGCTCTCTCTTCAATCTGGCAATCTTCTTCTGATTCAGCATCTCCATTTTATCTGCAAAAAAGAAATTAAAGCTGTCAGGATCTATGCTTTTTCTAGCTTTGTTAAGATATTCTTCCTCATCATCAGTATCCATATCGCTTCCAAGATCTGGAAAAATCAGGATTCTTTTCTAACTAGCCTCATCTTCACCCAGAATTCTAGCAACAAAACATGAACCTGGTGGAATGTATTTATCCCAGCTAAATCCTTCTGCAACAAATTCATCATCTTGATCAATGATACCAAAATAAGCTTTCTTATTTGCATCTTCGATCATTTTGCCATGAGCAGTTTGTGGTTTTTTTTATCAATTTGTGATTGTTGATCAATTTGATGAAAATTTGACTTTTGATAATAATCATTCTTTCCATCTTGTCTCCCAGTTGCTTCTTTGTTTTTGCATTCTTGTTTAAAATGACTTTTTCCTTTGCAACGAAAACAGGTAACCTTTGATTTGTCAAAACCTAATGGAGAAGTAGCCATTCCTCGAAACTCATCTCTACCAGTAATTTGTTGAAACTTTTCAGCCCTCCTCCAAGCACTAGCCAAACACCACTTCACATCCATCAACTCAAGTTCCTCTACATCAATTTGGTCATAATCTTCTTTTGTAAGCATCGGATTTCCAATCTTGCCAGCAATCAAACTTTCATACGATTCTAACATAGCAACAAGTGATGCCATGTGTTGCTTTGCTATTTATGGAGAAAGATTTTGACCATTTTGAATGTTCAAGGTAACATTGCACTGCAGATTTGTAGAATTCTGTTGTTGAGGACTTGGTGTTGTATGATTTGGATTAAAGATTGAATGTCCAATCTTCCCATTTCCAATACCAGATGACAATATCTATCAATGGTCTGCTTTGTTGTTTCATGGTCAAAAGCTGAAAACATACCAAATGATTTCTTCAATAACGCCTTTTTATTTTTGATCATATCTGCGCTTCCTTTGAATTTCTGAATCAATGCTTCCCAAATTGACCTAGCTGTACCATTATGTTGGAGCAAAACAAAGATATCTTCTTTTATCGCTTGTTGAAGAATACTGATCATCATTTTCTCACTTGTAAATTTCAATTTGTCACCCTCTAAATAATCACAAATAGCTTTTTCAATCCCACGTTCATTCTTTGGTTTCTCATAATCTTTCAACAATGAACACCATGCATCAAATTTATAAGCTTGCACCCAGTTTTCAAAACGATTTTTCCATCCTTGAAAATCTTCGATGTACATGAGCTTTGGTGGTTTCTGATATGTTCCTGTCTCATTCTCACTGTACACTGTTTCAGCAGCAGTAACAGGAGCAATCGGTGTCGCAAACGCATTGTAGAATTCCTCTTCCATGTTTCGAAAAATTGTTTCTCAAAAGTTCAAGTTTCACACGAAATACAGAAAATTTGCAAATTTCCCTTGAAAATGGCAGTGGTTATTTCAAGCGGAATTACTTTTCAAGCAGAATCACTTTTCAAGCGGAATCACTTTTCAAGCGGAATACCAGTTTCAAGCGGAATTAGGTGTACTTTTCAAACGGAATTACAATTTCAAGCGGAATCAGATGATTTTTCAAGCGGAATAGCGATTTCAAGCGGAATCAGGTAATTTCGTTTGAAATTACCACAACTTTTCAAACGGAATTAGATGTCTCGTTCAAACAGAATTACCTTTTTGGCCCATTTTTATCAGATTTAGTCCGAATTTAGGTCTGATTCTTTCAAGGGTTTGTTAAAACTGTATTTTACACGTAATATCAAAAGATCAGTCCATTTTAACCGTAAAAACTTGTTCAATTTTGAAAAGAAGGTGTAGAAGTCAGAAAATATGGCTGTTTTGGCAAGAACTCTTCTTCCTGAGCTCTGATACCACTTGTAGGATCGTTTTGTGACCCAAACGAGTCGTTCAGAAGAGTTCTTATCTATACGAAAGGCGGAAACAGACGTATAGACTTGGAAACAGCTTGATTCACATTTTAAACGTCTTGTATATTGATTTAACACTGTTTACAATCACTAGACAGACCGGCAGCACCTCGGTATATCAATCTAATTCCGTTCCAAATGACTAGACATGAAGCCTATATATAGTGGAGGTGATTCCGCTTGAAAGTGGCAGTGACCATTTCAAGCGGAATTACACTTTCAAGCGGAATTACACTTTCAAGCGGAATTACACTTTCAAGTGGAATTACACTTTCAAGCGGAATTAGCTCAAACACACCTAAAACCTATTTCTCGAACAACGTGCCCTGATCTAACAATTCTAGTACAAGACTCGATACAAGACGAAGTCGACAGACGTAATGCACCAACATATTTGTCAAAATAATAAGTATTTTAACTTAAATTATATTTATTACATTTTGGAATATTAGTTAAAATAATATATTTTAACTTGACACATATGTGTATTTGTACATGTATAACTCCCCAAGGATGGGTGTATTCATACTCGTATTCTTAACCTTGCGTATTTTTTGCCAAGTATCGGTGGCGTATTCCGGTGTGTATTTATACGTACGAGAATACGTATTTTTATTGTGTTTATTAAGTATCCTGATACTTAATTTTACTATCAAGTTTGTCCGGAATAATATCTTTAATAAAAATACATCAATATATATTTCCGAAATATATATTTTTGAGAAATATTACTTAGAAAAATTATTCATAATTTTTCCCTTGGCAAAAATATTTATAAACCTCATACAAGTCTCAAAACTAATATATTTCCAAGTCTAACTTAGAAAATATATATAAATGTATTTTTCTTCCAAAAATAATGTATCTCCTAATAATTTCAAGAAAAATATATATTTTTACTTGCCAAAAAATAATACATTTCTTTCTTGTAAAAAAAAAAAAATATATATATGATATATTTTGTAGTAATTATGAAAATCCCAATTTCATTCTCTTGGTGTCCAAAATACCAATTACCAAAATATACTTGTAAATAATTTTCCGGAATATTTTGTGAGTTATATTCCTTTGTTCGGTTTATCCAATATTTTGGGTATAATTTATATGTTCATTCCCTTGGAATTTTGATAATATTTTGGATTGTAATTTTTTGGTATTTTGATGAGTAATATTATTTCAAGTCCTAAAATAATATAACTAATACACATAATATACAAATAATCACACACATGGTGAAATCTAAATATATATTTTCCTAAATACTTATTTAGTCACTTTTATTTATAAAAACCAACCTCCAATATTTATAATTTTTGTAATAAAAATTACGGCAAACTTTACATGAAAATTCATGGTTTGAAATATACTTGTAAATATTTGTTTAGAAATATTTTTCTAAGTGTTTAATTTTTAGAAAAATTTTGCCATAGTTTCCCCTGAAAATGGAGGTTTTCATGCCTTCAAGGCATATCATTTTCTTTTGTAAATCAACACTATCAATCAACAAATCAATTTATACTTACCATGTGACAACCCGAACTCTATAGGTCGGTGTCGTTTTAATCCTGTGATCCAAACCTTCCGTTATTTATTCCTTCTTGTGCTGAACATGTTAGTGCTAATATAAAAGTGTATTAATATTAGATTAATACTCATGACACTCGAGCCGATTACAACGATTGCTTAGTTTAGCAAACATAGAAGTGAAAGGAAAGGCCGGGTATTAGGGGTTACAATTGGGCCGAGGGCCACTGAAATAAATGGGCCGGACATTAGCTGTTGAGATTGGGCCATATGTTACGGAAATAAATCGCCCAAACTTGTAGTATGTGCATACGTAACATCTAAAGGCTTGACACAAGAACCCTAAAGGTTGTCACAAGAAATCAATCAAACCCTATATCCTATTCCCCTGATCGCACAATTCCAGTGGAGACCCCCCCCTCGAGTTAGCAGTCTTTTTCCGGATCAAGATTCGTGGTTAGTAAACCTTTATTTGCTAGTTTTGTTAATACATAATTGTATTTGTGTGTTTGATTAATAGTAGGAATTATGTGTGATTTTGATAACCATGCTACTCGAACAAGGTAAATATTAATCTGATTCAATTCGGCTTATATATGTGGCAACATGTGTAGGCACTAAGTAATGATATTATGTGATCTTGAGTTAATAATGAATCTCTATCATCAACAGAAGTTGTCGAATTAATTGTTTTGGGAAAATTGATTATATGTGTTAGATGTAGGCATCAAGCGCATGAATTGGTATCATTGGACCACTGTTATTGTTCTCATGCCATCATTGGACTGATTTCTTTATAGTGCACATGATGTGAACTATTGTGAAAATTGTGATGTGTGAATTAGTTTATATCATGATGATGTCTCCACCTTTCTCAAAAAAAAATCAGGAGGTCTTCAATTAATGTTGATGTGATGATAATGGTTCTTGACTTTTCTTGGCTGATGTGATGATGATGAAATTATAAAAAGTAGGTAAGTGTTGATTGTGTTGTGAATGGGGCTGCACATTAATAAATAATCAGCATGTAACAACTTTGATATGTGAAACAGTTGTGGTATTATTTGTGGGAAGATTGGGATTGGACAGATAATATTATATGTGTGCTGAATCAGTGGGTTATAATTGTTTGTGTAAGTGGGCCGAATGCATTAACAGGCTGGACATATGTTTGGGTAACCGGTAATTGCTAGGTGATATAGTTAAATGGCTGTAGATGGACTTGATGAAACCTGAACCGATAACATGTGACCTGATTTACAACATGTGATGTTTGATTTCAATGTAATGTATCCTACATACTGAATGGGTCGAACTGGGAATGGGTCGCACCGTATAACATGAATTGGGCTATTATAATCGGACGGCCCAACCGGCCGCACAAAGACAATGAGGTTAACTTTCAGTGGGCCGAGTAGATGATAATGGATTGAAACAAGTATAAGGTATTAGTTGGGCTTCACGTGAATAAACCTGGACATGGGCTGACCCCTGGTTACATTGGGCCGACTCAGTGTGCACACATGTAGGGAGCAGTGTGATGCATATGTTACATTTTTTGAGTGCACATTGCTAATGTTTGATTATGTGGTTGATGGTAGAAACGTGTAAACGGACATATAGACATATAATGTTGCGTGTATGTTTTGATATGACAGCTTGTTAACCTGGATTTCTTAAACTTTGAATTGTTGGAAACACTAGGACATTGCACGACCCTACGCATGTGTACTTACGTTTATTATACATTAGGTCGCGTGTAACGGGATTAACATTTAAAGTGTAGAAGTAATAAATCTTACCGAGCAAAACTAAGGTGAGTTCATTACTTTGAGCATGCGTCCCGGTGGTTGGGACAGTCAGTGGGTATCCCGGGGAGGGATAAGTCTTTTGGGTAAAAAAACTGGTATATATTTGATAATATTCTCATCCTATCATTCTTAAGTCCCATCTTTTGTTACCGGGGAGGTAACGGGGTATTAGTTGGTAGCGCTACTTAGGTTTGGCACCCTCACGCCGTACCGGGGAGGACGGTTGTGAACTAATTACCCAGTCGGGCCCAGTGCTTTGATAGGAGCACTGGGGAAAGGGCAAAACATACATCAGGAGCCGTCTTGTTTATCATCGAGATATTATCAATATTACTTTGCTTTTGTTAATGAACTGGAATAAATACTTGGTAACAACGTTTTCATAAACTGTGAACTCGCCAGCTTTGTCTGATACACTTGTTGCATGCTCGCAGGTTGATAGGCTTCTTGGTCTTGGATACTTGCTGTCTGGAGTAGCAGAGGTAGTCATGGGTCGATTGGAGAAATTGATTTGATTGGATTCTTGTTACTATACCTTAGTTTTAAACAGTTTAACTTTAGTTGTTATTTGCTTCCGCTGAACGTCATAGTTTTCGTATAAACTTGATGATGGTATTTTAATAATGATTGAGAACTTTATTTCGAAACTTGTGTGGGTTCAATGTAATTAGTGGCTCAGTGTCGGCACATCACACGCCCATCCGGGACACTCTCTAGGTGGTATTTTGGGGGTGTGACAGTTTGGTATCAGAGCCACTGGTTATAGTGAACTTGGCTTTAAAACGTTTTTATAAAACCAGACTATAACCGAACAGATCCGAAATCGACCAAGACACTCAGCTCCAGACTGCAAGGTTCGTTTCTCGTTTACTATTGCATAGTATATCTAGTGTTTGCTTATGAATAACATCACACGTGAATGCACACTTAGCACTCCAGTATGAACTTCTATGTTACCAACCCATGTTACGTGTTCTAAGAGTGCGACTCTTCTTGAACTTTCATGATCTATGTTGTGGCGTCATCTGTCTTATGCGAGTTAAGAGGCACTGAGATAAGCTTGCAAATTGCCTTATTATTATGGGTGCACACATATTAATAATGTGGGGTGCATGTGAGTCCCAGTGAGGCTTAACGAGTGTGAGAGGGGTTCCGCTCTGTTAATTGATGTTATATTAGAACTCAACAGTCTATAGGAGTCATAGCAGTGATTGTCTCCTACTCGAACATGATCTTTTCACCCCTTTTTGAATCCTTACAAATCTCGATGTTATCGAGTATCACCTGATCACACATCTGAACGCCTAGTGAACTGTGTAGAATGTTAGGTGCTAGTACGAACGTCCCTGAGTTGGATGGCTCAGCGTCAACTGATTGGACTATACTTTCCTCACTTATCTTTGTTTGCTGGAACTTGATGTATTGACGCTTAGATCTCGAAGTGCGACCACTTCTGTAACACTCTAACAACATACCGTGTATCACTTCATCAACTTGCAAGATCGATGGACAAGAGGATGAGCGTAGTGCCTTACCGACCTCAGCATTGGGACGACCCCGATTACCAATAACGAACACCAGCAAATTGACTTCAAACGAACTCTTAACCCTGGCCAGCGACTCATGGGAGTCAACTCCTACGAATCAATCGGGACATAAGCGATGACAAATGACTATAGAGTGGAATGTGTAACTTCCCACGCAGTGAGTAGTGCCTTAGTACGTGACACGGAACGTGAAAGATGTACCCTGTTGGTGAAATGTCCCAGGACCCCGTTACAAGCAGCGGCATTAAGGGCAACAATCACGACGACATTGAGGCGCTCGTAACCATAGCTTACAGTATGAAAACGAAGGTGCCTACGACATGGATTGGACGTTTTTAAATCAAGACGACATACAACCAAGGGAACGACGACGATACTGGAAATTCTTGTAATGAAAACAACAACCACTGGGAACGATACTCGTGGAAGGGCATTTAGGAATGGCGTGGGTGACGCCAGGATAATAGCAACATGGTAGCTAGTATGGCTAGCAAATCGCTTCGTCTCTGTTCTGTTCAACCCTGACGCTTCTTGAAGCCGAACCTGTTGTGGAATTGACTAAGGGCAAGACAATCGAAACCTCATAGGTTTGTTGGGATGCAAACTCGACCTTATGGGACAAGCGTTCAACATCGACCTACCTTCTACTACCCCTGATGGTTACAATGCAGTAGTTAGTGTGGATTGGTTATTCAGAAATCGCGCAGACATACCTTGTGAGGAGAAAATTTTGTGTGGAGAATCGTTATTTGTTCTAAAGCGTCAGAGTGGTGCAAAGGTTTGCGCCATTTCAGCTATGAAGGCCAGAAGTGTCTACAGAGGGATTACTCCGCTATACTAGCAACCGTCACTGATGTTTGGGCTAAGGAAAGAGGATCGAGGATCCACCAATTGTTCGTGATTTCACTCAACTTGCTACTTGAGGAACTTTCAGGTTTACTTCCACCACTGATTAGGTAGAGTCTCAGATTGATCTCACAACCAGAGGCAGCCTTGGTTACTCGTACTCCTTATTTTCTGGAGTCTGGGAAGTTGCAAGAACTGTCCAACCAACTACAGGATGGGAGCTCTATTGATCTAGCTCCTCATTTTGGGGAAACACGCTCTATTGTGGAAACAAAGGACAAGTCCTTTTGTACATGTACTGATCATCCAGAACTCAGCAAGGTGGCAGTCAAGAACCGTTTGCTTCGGTCATATATTGGCAACCTGTCGACTAGTGCAAGGGACAAGCTTCATTCTAGGATTGGCTAACGAACGAGCTATCGTCAGAAGGAAGTCCAAGGGGAGGATGTTCCTAAAATGGTATATCAAACGCAATGCGGTCATTGCGACCTTGTATTCTACGACCTTTGGGGTTAACCAACACACTGGCAGCTATATGGATCACATGAATCGACCCTGCTTATTGAGGATGTTTTGAATCATTACCAGGAGAAAGGAACAACATGGACGACATATGTATCTTATTTTAGAGCTCCTGAGGGAGGAGCCACTCCGCACGGAGTCTTGAAAAATGTGACTCCTGGATTCGAGGAGTACATTTTTGGTCATGTAATCAACGATGTGGAGAAGTACACGTGGACCTCGCTAAGACCCGTTTTGGTTAGAAACTGAACGACACCAGAGATCCCTTCGAGGATGCAGCAATTTCTTGGTATCACTAGATGCTATCGCAGATTCATCACAGGATTCTCGAAGATCATTCAACTTAGATCTCTTCAGCACAGCGAGGTGCTGTGTTCGTGGAAGACAAAACAGGAGGACGCTTTCCAGCTTTTGAAACAGAAATTATGCAGCGCGCTGATTCTATCTCTACCAGAGGGTACCGAGGATTTCGTGGCTTATTGTGATGCTTCGATTCAGGGTCTCGGTTGTGTGTTGATGCAACGCGAGAAGGTGATAGCTTATGCTTCTCGTCAGCTAAAGGTACACGAGAAGAATTATACGACTCACGACTTGGAGTTAGGGGCTGTAGTATTTGCGTTGAAGATTTGGAGACATTATCTGTACGGTACCAAATGCACCATCTACACCGATCACAGGAGTCTCCAGTATATCTTCGGCCAGAAGGAGTTGAATATGTGGCAATGTCGTTGGATAGAGCTTTTGAACGATTATGAGTGTGCTATCAAGTATCATCCGGGTAAAGCTAATGTAGTAGCTGACGCACTTAGCTAAAAGGAGACGAAGCCTAAACGGGTTCGCGCATTGCAACTCACTATTCATCTGAACCTTCCTGACAAGATTCGTACGGCTCAGACTGAGGCATTAAAGGAAGAAAACATTGAAGCTGAGGGTTTGCGAGGTATGAAAAAGCAGCTCGAGCAGAGATCTGATGGCATCTATTATATTATGGAAAGAGTATGGATTCCTCTGTTTGGTGATCTCAGAGAACTTGTGATGGATGAAGCGCACAAGTCACGATACTCTATTCATCCGGGATCGGATAAGATGTATCAGGATCTTAAAGTTTTGTATTGGTGGCCGAATATGAAAGCTATCATCGCCACATACGTGTGTAAATGCTTGACTTGTGCTAAAGTCAAAGCAGAGCATCAGAAGCCCTCGGGTCTACTTCTGCAGCCAGAGATACCCACGTGGAAGTGGGAGCAGATCACCATGGATTTCGTTACAGGGTTACCGAGGACTCAGGCTGGAAACGATACTATATGGGTGATTGTTGACCGTCTCACAAAGTCAGCGCATTTTCTGGTAATCAAGGAAACATATAAGTTTTCACAGCTTGCAGCAGTTTATCTTAAGGAGGTAGTTTCTAGACACGGGGTGCCAACTTCTATCATCTCAGATCGAGATCCGCGTTTCACTTCTGAATTATGGCAGTCAATACATAAATCGTTTGGTTCACAACTCGATATGAGTACCGCTTATCACCCACAGACGGATGGTCAGAGCGAGCGCACCATTTAGACACTTGAAGACATGCTGCGAGCATGTGTGATTGACTTTGGGAAAGGGTGGGAGAAACACTTGCCGTTGATAGAGTTCTCCTACAACAACAGCTACCACACTAGTATTCAGGCAGCTCCATTCGAGGCACTGTACGGGTGAAAGTGTCGTTCTCCTCTCTGTTGGGCTGAGGTGGGTGACAGCCAGATCACAGGTCCTGAGCTTGTACTTGAAACTTCAGAAATGATTGTTCAGATCAGAAACCGTATGGCAGCAGTGCGTGATCGTCAGAAAAGCTACGCCGACAAGCGTAGAAAGCCTTTGGAATTCGAAGTTAACGATCGGGTTATGTTGAAAGTTTCGCCGTGGAAGGGTGTGGTACGGTTTGGGAAACGTGGCAAGCTTAATCCATGTTACGTTGGGCCATTTAAAATCTTGGAGCGGATCGGTAAAGTCGCTTACAAGCTTGAGTTGCTTGTTGAGTTGGGCAATGTTCACGATGTCTTTCACGTTTCGCAGCTGAAGAAGTGTCTGTCTGATGAGACACTGGTTGTGCTATTTCAAGAGTTAAAAATCGACGACAAGTTACAGTTTGTCGAAGAGCCTATTGAGATCATGGATCGGGAGGTCAAGGTGCGTAAACATAGTCGTATTCCGATTGTTAGAGTTCGTTGGAACTCAAGACGAGGACCGGAGTTCACGTGGGAGCGTGAGGATCAGATGAAGCTTAAATATCCTCAACTTTTCCCTAAAGATAAGTCTAAACCTGGTAAAGCTGGTAAATTTCGGGACGAAATTCCTCTTCAAGTTGGGGATGATGTGGCACCTGAGCAAAATCCGCAACAATCTTGATTATCACCTCACCTTACTGTGCTTACTCGTCAAATTTCGGGATGAAATTTCTTTCAAGTTGGGGATGATGTGACAACCCGAACTCTAGAGGTCGGTGTTGTTTAAATCCTGTAATCCAAACCTTCCGTTATTTATTCCTTCTTGTGCTGAACATGTTAGTGCTAATATAAAACTGTATTAATATTGACACTCGAGCCGATTACAACGATTGCTTAGTTTAGCAAACATAAAAGTGAAAGGAAAGGCCGGGTATTAGGGGTTACAATTGGGCCGAGGGCCACTGAAATAAATGGACCAGACATTAGCTGTTGAGATTGGGCCATATGTTACTGAAATAAATCGCCCAAACTTGTAGTATGTGCATACGTAACATCTAAAGGCTTGACACAAGAACCCTAAAGGTTGTCACAAGAAATCAATCAAACCCTATATCCTATTCCCCTGATCGCACAATTCCAGTGGAGACCCCCCCCCTCGAGTTAGCAGTCTTTTTCCGGATCAAGATTCGTGGTTAGTAAACCTTTATTTGCTAGTTTCGTTAATACATAATTGTATTTGTGTGTTTGATTAATAGTAGGAATTATGTGTGATTTTGATAACCATGCTACTCGAACAAGGTAAATATTAATCTGATTCAATTCGGCTTATATATGTGGCAACATGTGTAGGCACTAAGTAATGATATTATGTGATCTTGAGTTAATAATGAATCTCTATCATCAACAGAAGTTGTCGAATTATTTGTTTTGGGAAAATTGATTATATGTGTTAGATGTAGGCATCATGTGCATGAATTGGTATCATTGGACCACTGTTATTGTTCTCATGCCATCATTGGACCGATTTCTTTATAGTGCACATGATGTGAACTATTGTGAAAATTGTGATGTGTGAATTAGTTTATATCATGATGATGTCTCCACCTTTCTCAAAAAAAATCAGGAGGTCTTCAATTAATGTTGATGTGATGATAATGGTTCTTGACTTTTCTTGGCTGATGTGATGATGATGAAATTATAAAAAGTAGGTAAGTGTTGATTGTGTTGTGAATGGGGCTGCACATTAATAAATAATCAGCATGTAACAACTTTGATATGTGAAACAGTTGTGGTATTATTTGTGGGAAGATTGGGATTGGACAGATAATATTATATGTGTGCTGAATCAGTGGGTTATAATTGTTTGTGTAAGTGGGCCGAATGCATTAACAGGCTGGACATATGTTTGGGTAACCGGTAATTGCTAGGTGATATAGTTAAATGGCTGTAGATGGACTTGATGAAACCTGAACCGATAACATGTGACCTGATTTACAACATGTGATGTTTGATTTGAATGTAATGTATCCTACATACTGAATGGGTCGAACTGGGAATGGGCCGCACCGTATAACATGAATTAGGCTATTATATTCGGATGGCCCAACCGGCCGCACAAAGACAATGAGGTTAACTTTTAGTGGGCCGAGTAGATGATAATGGATTGAAACAAGTATAAGGTATTAGTTGGGCTTCACGTGAATAAACCTGGACATGGGCCGACTCCTTGTTACATTGGGCCGACTCAGTGTGCACACATGTAGGGAGCAGTGTGATGCATATGTTACATTTTTTGAGTGCACATTGCTAATGTATGATTATGTGGTTGATGGTAGAAACGTGTAGACGGACATATAGACATATAATGTTGCGTGTATGTTTTGATATGACAGCTTGTTAACCTGGATTTCTTAAACTTTGAATTGTTGGAAACACTAGGACATTGCACGACCCTACGCATGTGTACTTACGTTTATTATACATTAGGTCGCGTGTAACGGGATTAACATTTAAAGTGTAGAAGTAATAAATCTTACCGAGCAAAACTAAGGTGAGTTCATTACTTTGAGCATGCGTCCCGGTGGTTGGGACAGTCAGTGGGTATCCCGGGGAGGGATAAGTCTTTTGGGTAAAAAAAAAACTGGTATATATTTGATAATATTCTCATCCTATCATTCTTAAGTCCCATCTTTTGTTACCGGGGAGGTAACGGGGTATTAGTTGGTAGCGCTACTTAGGTTTGGCACCCTCACGCCGTACCGGGGAGGACGGTTGTGAACTAATTACCCAGTCGGGCCCAGTGCTTTGATAGGAGCACTGGGGAAAGGGCAAAACATACATCAGGAGCCGTCTTGTTTATCATCGAGATATTATCAATATTACTTTGCTTTTGTTAATGAACTGGAATAAACACTTGGTAACAACGTTTTCATAAACTGTGAACTCGCCAGCTTTGTCTGATACACTTGTTGCATGCTCGCAGGTTGATAGGCTTCTTGGTCTTGGATACTTGCTGTCTGGAGTAGCAGAGGTAGTCATGGGTCGATTGGAGAAATTGATTTGATTGGATTCTTGTTACTATACCTTAGTTTTAAACAGTTTAACTTTAGTTGTTATTTGCTTCCGCTGAACGTCTTGGTTTTCATATAAACTTGATGATGGTATTTTAATAATGATTGAGAACTTTATTTCAAAACTTGTGTGGGTTCAATGTAATTAGTGGCTCAGTGTCGGCACGTCACACGCCCATCCGGGACACTCTCTATGTGGTATTTTGGGGGTGTGACATACCATCTTGCCAAAAACAAGCATAACTACTACTTCATGAACTTGAAAATTTATAAAAATTTGTAGTAACTTATTAGTGTGTTTAGTAAGCTTAGTTACCCTTTAAAGTGTGGTTGTTTCTTTAAAAACATCATTTTTAAAGAAAATAGTTCTTTACAACTTGTGATCACATTTTCTAAAAATGCTTCTTCTTGGATTTTTCTTGTTACATATGTGTTTCTACACTTGTTTAACCTTTAAAAACATGGTTGATTTCTTTAAGAACCAAGATTAAGTAAACTTTGTATTTTTAACTTGGTTTCTTGAAAAATCATTCTTGAAATCTTAGATTTACAAGACTTACATCTTACTTTGATCATCATTTTACAAGAAATCAACTTATTCTTTCAAGTTCATGGTTTACGTGAGGATGATCTATGAATCTTTAACATTTTCATCCTCTCATCTTGCTAGATTATGTTTTTAATCATCATCTAGCAAGATCATATGATGATCTACATCATTAACATGAGTAAACAATAATCAACAAGCATAACAACTCATAAACATCAAGATTTCTTATGATTTTAAGCTTATGTTCATGTTTCATGTTCTTGATTTTTAGTGTTCTTCATGATTAACAACATGTATCTTTTTTTAACCACTTAAACAAGATGTAAAATGAAGAGTATAGTGTTCTTACTACTAGCTCAAGGCTAGGGATGATTAATAGAAGAAATGAAGTAGATAAAAGCACAAGAGAAAGGTACTTCAACTTCTGAAAGCCCCAAGCTTCTTTATGCACCTTCTTACACCCTTGTATGTATGTAGATTGGATGGATGATGAATGAAAAATGGTAGTGTGGGGTGATGTATGTTCGGCCGTGGGTAGAGGGGAAACGAAGGAGAAGAGTGTGTGGGTTATGTTGAAGTGAGAATGATGGTTATGAACTATAGGTTAGTCGTTATAATCTCCAACACTTGATAATCTAATGTGTAAAATGTTTAGTAAAGTAAAAACATGATCTAGTTTAATATTCACATAAAATCCATGGTGGGGCCACCATGTTGGCCGATCATAGGAGGGGGGGGGGTCTAGGCTAGGGTGAAACAACTAGTTAGTTTATATAGTTAGAAATCAAGTATTAGTTAGGTTTATTAGTGTAAGGCCCTAATACATATTTGACAAAAAGTCGCAGCGGAAATTCACGCCATAAAATTTCTTTCATTACAAACGTCTTGACTTACTTGAAAGTCCGTTTTAATATGTATCTTTTACAGAAATAAAGTATAAGTCCTGTTTACTAAAGTACATACTCAATTATTCCCGTACAATCTATCTTGTGACTCGATCTTTGATCTCTATTCCTCGTGTTAACCGCCCGTGATTCGTACAACCTGCACTTACCACATACATTCATAACATTAGTACATAATACATAAACAAGATTCAATCTCGTACACTTCCCATTTCGTTATCTTTCTAACTTTAAGCATTTCATCTGCGTATCCATATCCTGGTGAGGCTTCAATAATGTACCTGCATTACTTTTCATTCTCAAGGCACACTATTAATAACGTATTACTCGACGTATCTAAATCATGCATACATACATTCTTACGTGCATACATACACATCTACATACGTACATGCCTTCCTGTAACTCTACAAACGAGTATACACTCATACGTACCTTCATATATTCCAAACATACATCTACATACGCACATACATTACTATGTCTCTACATACGTACATATATACATACGTATCTTCACATATACATGAATGCATATCTACATACGTACACGCCTTCCTAGAACTCTACAAACGAGCATACACTCATACGTACCTTCACATATACCAAACATACATCTACATACGCACATACATTACTACGTCTCTACATACGTACATATACACATACGTATCTTCACATATACATGAATGCATATCTACATACGTACACGCCTTCCTAGAACTCTACAAACGAGCATACACTCATACGTACCTTCACATATACCAAACATACATCTACATACGCACATACATTACTACGTCTCTACATACGTACATATACACATGCGTATCTTCACATATACATAAATGCATATCTACATACGTACACGATCAAGATCTTACATACCTCTTATATATCCATACATTAATTACATGGTACTTAAACTTAGATTTATAGCCCATAAACGTCAAAGGAATGATCAAAATCATGTTTGGGAGGCCCGTCGTGGTCCATGAATGATAAACCGAAGCCTACTATACCCAAATCAACTTAGAAAACATTTTTCAGGTTTTTGAACATGGGGAGGCCGTCGGCGACGGCCCTAGGGTCGTCGGCGACGGCCCTTGCAAATGCCCGTAGCCCAAAAATCCCGTAGACAGGCAAATAACCCGTCAGCAAAAAAACTGACTTTCCCGTGCCCGTCGGGGACGCCCCCATACCCGTCGGCGACCCCCACTAGAAATTGCATTTTTCTGCAGTTCCGTTTCGTCGTCCGTACGCACTAAAACGCGCATAACTTTTGAACCGTTTACCTGTTTAACCTCCCGTTTCTTCCTACATGCTTGTAAATTCACATTCTATCATATAAACTTGAAATCCAACATCCGGTTTAAGGAAATTATTAACTTAAAGCTCTCGGCTTTATATACCCGCTTTCACTTATTCGACCCATTCATGCATTCATCAACATAACTTGATTGTTTGACCTAAATTCCTCATGAACCCTATAGTTTCAACATTGTCTATCATAAAAGATTAAGTTCTTGGATGTTTTGCATCCTCTTGACCCATTATCGCTCAAGAGCTTATTTTGACCCGTTAAGGGTATTTGCGCATTTTAAGGTCCTTAGCTTACGAAAATCATACTTCTCGCTTTCTTACTTTTTCAAAACATTCATTTAATCAAATAGCTTGTTTGTAATCAACTTTTAGGGCCATTTGCTCTTTTTACCCATCAAGGGCGTTTTTGTCAACTTTGACCCATCCTTTACTACTAAAGACTTCATTTCATAAATTACCGATCATGCGACTTATCTACAATGGTAAATGCACATACCGGCTCAGATCAAAGCTATGACCCGTTCTAATACTTCATCCGCTGAATTGCTAGATAATAGCAACACAAATCCTTCTTCTATACATTCTACAAATTCATAATACTTAACAAAGAAATTCATTAGTCGATAACGCCAAAGGGTGACATCTTCACCGTTTGACCCGTTAAGTCTAAATGTCCATTTTATCCTTGTGGGATGTTAGTTATTCGTCATCCCATCCATGTAACTTATTACTTTGTTAACTTGCGACCAAAATTACCATAATACCCTTTTATCCCTTTTTAACCATCAACTTAGTTTCTTGTCATGAACACATGTTTCGACCCGTATCAAAACTTGTCGGAACTTCATACCTCATTTATGAACTTATCATATTCATAATCTATAAAATGAATAGGTATTCTACAAGGAGGGTGTAAGCTTAACTTACTTTGCATCCGAGTACGCTTCCCGTGCACATAAGTTCCATTTGACCCGCTTCTTTCCCAAGCTTCCATGTCGCTTATCAAGCATCAACTATCATATATCATTCTCAAGATAGTTAGCTTATTCATCATTCATCACAGCTTTTTCATTACACGGATCTTATATGGAATTTATCATTCAACCTTATAACATGCTAATCCATCATTTCTTACCCGAGTTCTTTAAACATTCACACACATGTATGATTCAAAACATTATTAACTTAAGTAAATCATCAATTTACATTACATCATCTAAAACCCACTTCATAACTACTTGTTAATCACTTACAAGTGATCTAATCTTAAGTTCTTCATAATTTCATCATACTTTTGATATGTGTACTACCTTCTAAGCATAGTGTACAACTAGTTCATGCATATCCTTCAAATCTCATACATAATTCATCAATTTCTTCCTTCTAATCAACATGAATCATACATGCATAAACATCAAACATATTAGTATCACATTTCTTTCAATTCCTCTAACAAGAATCCATCATACAAATCAAAATACATCAAAATTCAACAAGAATTAGACATGGATGATGATTCAAATCATCATTCTCACCATAACTAATGGGTTTCACCCTTAAACATCAAATTAACCTAATTCATGCATAATCCATGTTCCAAATGATGATTCTAATACATACTCATACTCAATTTCATACAAATTCGTGATTTACAACATAACCTGCTTCATGCATAATCACCAAACTAACTTTTAAGACATACCTAGCGATCCCCTTGTGAAGGTGATCATTAATCTATGCTCGGTTATGAATTTAAGCTTCATTCTGCCTTTCAATTTGATGAAAAGGATGAAGTTAGGGTTCTTGGCTCCATGGGAGCTTCCTGCTCATTCTCGAACACACGATGTTTGTGTTTGTGTGTGAGAGTTTTGTTATTTAGTAACTTAACTTTCATCTTGTTCCATTTGGCCCCTCATGTTTGTCACTTAACATAAATTGCACTACTTTAGTCATTTAAGACTTTTAACCACACACTTAACTAGGTTAAATAGCCTAGTTAGTTATTTCATATTAAGTCATATAGGAACATACGACAAATATAAACATTCGGGTTTTGGGGTGTTACAAGTCTACCCCCCTTAAATAAGGTTTCATCCCCGAAACCTTTCTCATTTCCTCTTACACACACACACACATTTATGTTTGACTTAACACTCACATCATAATTATAAGTAATCATCCTATCTCATTTCATAATTATTCATACACTTGACTTCTTCTTATGTAGACTAGTTTCGTCTTTTATATCTTAAATCTATTTCGTAGATTCGAACACATTATTCATACCATTCGTACCATCTATGTTTTGAATCCGTCTCGCGGATTCAAACATTGCATTCACATCTTTCATTCTTTGAATCCGTCTCGCGGATTCAAACATTTCATTCATGCCCTTCATTCCTTGAATCCGTCTCGCGGATTCAAACATTCCATGCATGTCTTTCATTCCTTGAATCCGTCTCGCGGATTCAAGCATTACATTCGTATCCTTCATTCTTTGAATCCGTCTCGCGGATTCAAACTTTGCATTCATACCTTTCATTCCTTGAATCTGTCTCGCGGATTCAAACTTTGCATTCATATCTTGTTGATCCGTACTTTCTTACGGATTCAACATTCTTCATTCTTATCACTTATACTTTTTACTCTTACGTAGTACTCTCAATCTCCCGAGAGTCTTACTACCCATTTCACCCACACGCCCACCTTCTACCTAATTCTAACGGACATATCTGTAACAATTATCGCGGTCTCACGAACGTCATACGTTTCTTGTGTACTGGCCAGGTACACAATCCATGTACCAGTTTCGTGTCTTCGCGTAATCGCCACCTTATGTCCGAAGAATTAAGTTTCGGCACGTGTAACATTTTTAAAACCTCTTTACCATGTCGTTATTATATATATTTAAAATTTTTCTTTCACTTGCTTAATTATACCATTTCATGCGTCCACACGTTAAGTTTACATACCTGGTGTCAATTCGTCTTATTACTTGCCTTGATGCCGGTCCTAGACCGCATTCACGGATCATCCCTTCCGAACAATTGCGCTTACCCTTAACATAACGTACTATTAGTCCCCTTCAAATGCATAATCTAATACATACATACCTTTGCTTCTACCTTTAGATCTTGATCGAGTCATGGATTGTACGGGTTCCTTATCACAAGAGCACACAGGTTTGAGTTCAAGTACCTATACTCTCGTACTTAATTCTCTCAAACCAGGGCTCTGATACCAACTTGTAAGGCCCTAATACATATTTGACAAAAAGTCGCAGCGGAAATTCACGCCATAAAATTTCTTTCATTACAAACGTCTTGACTTACTTGAAAGTTTGTTTTAATATGTATCTTTTACAAAAATAAAGTATAAGTCCTGTTTACTAAACTACATACTCAATTATTCCCGTACAATCTATCTTGTGACTCGATCTTTGATCTCTATTCCTCGTGTTAACCGCCCGTGATTCGTACAACCTGCACTCACCACATACATTCATAACATTAGTACATAATACATAAACAAGATTCAATCTCGTACACTTCCCATTTCGTTATCTTTCTAACTTTAAGCATTTCATCTGCGTATCCATATCCTGGTGAGGCTTCAATAATGTACCTGCATTACTTTTCATTCTCAAGGCACACTATTAATAACGTATTACTCGACGTATCTAAATCATGCATACATACATTCTTACGTGCATACATACACATCTACATACGTACATGCCTTCCTGTAACTCTACAAACGAGTATACACTCATACGTACCTTCATATATTCCAAACATACATCTACATACGCACATACATTACTACGTCTCTACATACGTACATATATACATACGTATCTTCACATATACATGAATGCATATCTACATACGTACACGCCTTCCTAGAACTCTACAAACGAGCATACACTCATACGTACCTTCACATATACCAAACATACATCTACATACGCACATACATTACTACGTCTCTACATACGTACATATACACATACGTATCTTCACATATACATGAATGCATATCTACATACGTACACGCCTTCCTAGAACTCTACAAACGAGCATACACTCATACGTACCTTCACATATACCAAACATACATCTACATATGCACATACATTACTACGTCTCTACATACGTACATATACACATGCGTATCTTCACATATACATAAATGCATATCTACATACGTACACGATCAAGATCTTACATACCTCTTATATATCCATACATTAATTACATGGTACTTAAACTTAGATTTATAGCCCATAAACGTCAAAGGAATGATCAAAATCATGTTTGGGAGGCCCGTCGTGGTCCATGAATGATAAACCGAAGCCTACTATACCCAAATCAACTTAGAAAACATTTTTCAGGTTTTTGAACATGGGGAGGCCGTCGGCGACGGCCCTTGCAAATGCCCGTAGCCCAAAAATCCCGTAGACAGGCAAATAACCCGTCAGCAAAAAAACTGACTTTCCCGTGCCCGTCGGCGACGCCCCCATACCCGTCGGCGACCCCCTCTAGAAATTGCATTTTTCTGCAGTTCCGTTTCGTCGTCCGTAAGCACTAAAACGCGCATAACTTTTGAACCGTTTACCCGTTTAACCTCCCGTTTCTTCCTACATGCTTGTAAATTCACATTCTATCATATAAACTTGAAATCCAACATCTGGTTTAAGGAAATTATTAACTTAAAGCTCTCGGCTTTATATACCCGCTTTCACTTATTCGACCCGTTCATGCATTCATCAACATAACTTGATTGTTTGACCTAAATTCCTCATGAACCCTATAGTTTCAACATTGTCTATCATAAAAGATTAAGTTCTCGGATGTTTTGCATCCTCTTGACCCATTATCGCTCAAGAGCTTATTTTGACCCGTTAAGGGTATTTGCGCATTTTAAGGTCCTTAGCTTACGAAAATCATACTTCTCGCTTTCTTACTTTTTCAAAACATTCATTTAATCAAATAGCTTGTTTGTAATCAACTTTTAGGGCCATTTGCTCTTTTTACCCATCAAGGGCGTTTTTGTCAACTTTGACCCATCCTTTACTACTAAAGACTTCATTTCATAAATTACCGATCATGCGACTTATCTACAATGGTAAATGCACATACCTGGCTCGGATCAAAGCTATGACCCGTTCTAATACTTCATCCGCTGAATTGCTAGATAATAGCAACACAAATCCTTCTTCTATACATTCTACAAATTCATAATACTTAACAAAGAAATTCATTAGTCGATAACGCCAAAGGGTGACATCTTCACCGTTTGACCCGTTAAGTCTAAATGTCCATTTTATCCTTGTGGGATGTTAGTTATTCGTCATCCCATCCATGTAACTTATTACTTTGTTAACTTACGACCAAAATTACCATAATACCCTTTTATCCCTTTTTAACCATCAACTTAGTTTCTTGTCATGAACACATGTTTCGACCCGTATCAAAACTTGTCGGAACTTCATACCTCATTTATGAACTTATCATATTCATAATCTATAAAATGAATAGGTATTCTACAAGGAGGGTGTAAGCTTAACTTACTTTGCATCCGAGTACGCTTCCCGTGCACATAAGTTCCATTTGACCCGCTTCTTTCCCAAGCTTCCATGTCGCTTATCAAGCATCAACTATCATATATCATTCTCAAGATAGTTAGCTTATTCATCATTCATCACAGCTTTTTCATTACACGGATCTTATATGGAATTTATCATTCAACCTTATAACATGCTAATCCATCATTTCTTACCCGAGTTCTTTAAACATTCACACACATGTATGATTCAAAACATTATTAACTTAAGTAAATCATCAATTTACATTACATCATCTAAAACCCACTTCATAACTACTTGTTAATCACTTACAAGTGATCTAATCTCAAGTTCTTCATAATTTCATCATACTTTTGATATGTGTACTACCTTCTAAGCATAGTGTACAACTAGTTCATGCATATCCTTCAAATCTCATACATAATTCATCAATTTCTTCCTTCTAATCAACATGAATCATACATGCATAAACATCAAACATATTAGTATCACATTTCTTTCAATTCCTCTAACAAGAATCCATCATACAAATCAAAATACATCAACATTCAACAAGAATTAGACATGGATGATGATTCAAATCATCATTCTCACCATAACTAATGGGTTTCACCCTTAAACATCAAATTAACCTAATTCATGCATAATCCATGTTCCAAATGATGATTCTAATACATACTCATACTCAATTTCATACAAATTCATGATTTACAACATAACCCGCTTCATGCATAATCACCAAACTAACTTTTAAGACATACCTAGCGATCCCCTTGTGAAGGTGATCATTAATCTATGCTCGGTTATGAATTTAAGCTTCATTTTGCCTTTCAATTTGATGAAAAGGATGAAGTTAGGGTTCTTGGCTCCATGGGAGCTTCCTGCTCATTCTCGAACACACGATGTGTGTGTTTGTGTGTGAGAGTTTTGTTATTTAGTAACTTAACTTTCATCTTGTTCCATTTGGCCCCTCATGTTTGTCACTTAACATAAATTGCATTACTTTAGTCATTTAAGACTTTTAACCACACACTTAACTAGGTTAAATAGCCTAGTTAGTTATTTCATACTAAGTCATATAGGAACATACGACAAATATAAACATTCGGGTTTTGGGGTGTTACAATTAGTTACTAGATGTTACATGATGTGTTAGGATGTTCGGGGATCATAACTAGCTTGGTAATGTTAAAACAGTGCTTCTAGTGAAAATTTGGTGTTTCGGGTAGTGTCCGGTTGTTTGGTTGGTTACTGGTTCATTAAGGTGCTAAACTATGCAGTTTAGTGTGCTTTATGTTACCTTTTGTGACAGTTTTGATTCCCTACACTTAGGAAAGCATTCGGGACCATTTAACCATATTTCTGCATGATATTAGTTTGTTTAAATGTTGAATTTGCTGATTTTCTACAGAATTCTGCAGTTTATATAAGTTTTAGGCATTTTCCGGCACTTAAACTATCTCTAGGAAGACAATTTTGTGATCCTTACTTTCCTACACACTATACTGGTGTAACTCTTGGTTTCTGTCCCATTCTGTATCTCAATACCATGTCTGTCTATGTACTGAACTCCGTCTATATTTTTCTGATTTGTCTGATAACTGTGCTGCCGGTGTTTCGTGCATCATTCGAATCAACAAAGTTTGCATGCAGTAATGATATGACATTAAGCAGTATGTGATGCACATGTATGTATGATAACAAAAATCAGAAAGCAATTCATGTCATAAATTGTAATTCAGCTCAGTCATTAAGCACTAATCGTTGTTTAATAATTGTACGGATGCATGCAAATTTGACAGTTGTCACATTCTCCCCCTGTTAAGAAAATTTCGTCCTTGAAATTTAAACTATATTAACTTCTTAGGGTTACGTTATACGTGCATGGATATGAATAATACCAAAGTGCTTATCCTCGAAACCGAATCTAAACTTATTCGAATTAGGTGAATCCAAGGACATATTACAATAATCAGAACCCAACGGTTAAAAGGTATGTGTTTCAGAATTTGATGTCAAAGGATACGAGACATATAGATGTATAATCTAGTGTAACTTAGTTAACAGGGGTTCAACATAAGAGGAGTTTCAACCGATAGAATTCAAAAAGATCGTTTACAATAGGCAAATGAGTTCTAGTAACAATAGTATCTGCTAGATGAACTCAGAATCAGCAAGCTCAAAGGTAATGGTAACATGAAAATGATCCGTCAAATTTCGAACAAATGAATGAATAAAATTAGTGGGTTGACATTATTGAATCGCGAGAATACACGGAAATGAAATACAACTGAATCTGGTGTATTATTAGCTAAATTCGTAGTTGCATTAAAAGTGTTTAAAGGACAAGTTAAACAAAAGTATGTGTAGTTTCGTATGGAACGGTTGACCATGATTAGCACATGCTACAAGTTTACACCGACACCACAAGGTGTCGTAGTGAATGACATAATTCAATAATAGCGGTAGCCGAACAAGTCCACCGTGTTTGAGATCAAATAAAAGTGTAATGAAGCAAACCTGAAAATTTGATTCAAACGGCATCGTAGGACTTTTCAATTGAATATAGAACACCAAAGAAAGTCTGTTTCTGATCGAAGATGAAAAAACAATAAATACCGCAAGGCATTCGATCGATAGTGAAAGAACCGTTAGGAGGTACACTGGATTATAAATGAATTGATGTACCATTGTCTTAACACACGATTGTGTTAAGGCTGCTTTAATCATGATAAAACATAACGAATTTCTTTAAAGCAAGCCAATGAATAAACAATTAAATTCGTGTATGAGATTCATAAACGAGATCAGCGCAAGCTGTAATTCAGTGAAAGCATCACCACAAGGTGTCGAAACCAACAAATGATTTAATGGACTTGCAGACCAAACAAGTCTACTACGACTCAAAGCAAAAGAAACGCTTGCTAAAATGAATTTGAATATGATGCTCTCAATACATCATATGGTGTTTTGAATTAAATATGCGAAATGGACAAGTTCAAGCAATTGAACTTGGTTTCAACGTAACAGTCAATAAACGTGCATGTCGTCAAAGAAATTTCTGCATGGTTACAAGGATAAACCATGTATGTAACTGAATAAAAGAAATTTCAAGAAGGTTTTGTTGACTCAGTATCAAGGAGTCGATACTTACAATAATGCAGAATATCCGAGTCTCAAGGCAATAACTGAATATAGTGAAATGATAATTGTAACTTTGATGAAAGCAATCAGTGGAAGGGAAGCCACATGCGTAACAAACGATGCATGTGTAACATGTGAATAATCAAGTTATCGAAACAAAGGAGTGTTCGCTCTAATGAAGAAAATTGTCGCGATGCAACTACCATTAAGAGGAGTGGAGATGTAAAAATCTACTCGCTAGAACAAAAGGGGAAATTTCAATATAAGAATTTCAAGTTCTTCACCTGTTCGGTTAACTAAAATAGCATATATGACAAAATAATGGTGTTTGCCCGAGTTAATAGACGTGGTTTTTACGAGATACCTTCTAATGGACTTTAACATAAGTTCCCAAAGGTCTTAAGTGCATGTTTCCTAAACCCTCAAAGTTTGTATTATGCGTGTAACTATTTTGTGTACCGTGTATAAACACAACATTAGTGCATATCTAAAAACAATTTTTGACTCGACGTTCTTCGGTATACTTTCTTCCTAAATCCGCAGCTGGCAATAACCTGATCGAAGATCGATCTTGGAATAGTAACTTGAATCCTGAAGTTGGTCGAATAAATCATCGATCCTCGGTAAGGGATACTGATTCTCGATGGTCAACTTGTTTAGCTCTCGGTAGTCGATACACATTCGAAAGCTACCATCCTTCTTTTTGACGAACAGAACTGAAGCTCCCTAAGGTGAGAAGCTTGGTCTAATGAATCCCTTATCTGGCAACTCCTGAAGCTGCGTTGACAACTCTTGCTTTTCTGAAGGCACAAGTCGATAAGGTGCCTTGGCTACAGGTGCGGTGCCTGGAACCAAGTCAATGCGGAACTCGACTTGTCGTTGAGGAGGTAGTCCTGGCAAGTTTTCAGGGAAGACTTCAGGATATTCTCTTACCACAGGGATATCTCCGAGCTTTGATTCTTCGGCTCCTTTTTATTCACGACATGAGCAAAGGAGGCAACACATTCTTTACGCAAAATCTTCTGTGCCTTCAAACAACTAATAATCCGTAGAAGCATATCCTGCTTCTCTCCATGAATCATGATCGTCTCTTCACTCGCTATCAGGATGCGGATAATCTTCTCATGGCAAGCAATCTCCGCACGATTACTCGACAACCAATCCATCTATGACGTCAAAGTTTCCAAATCAACTGGCAAAAGATCTATCGAAAACTCACGCTCTCCAAGCTCTACGACACAGCCTCTAATTCCTTCGTTGGCTTCCACTAGCTTCCCATTAGCTAGTTCTAACGAGTACGGAATATCTAACCTACTTACTACTAAACCAAGTATATTCTTAAACTCCAGAAATACGAAGCTAAAATCGGCAACAATATCAAACAGTACAGATGCGTAACGTTGACTAATATGGGACGTACCAATAACCACGTTTGGATCCTGGCGTGCTTCCCTAGCTCCGCTGTTGAGCTTTCATCCACGTGCCTGATTGTTTTTAGGGCAATATTTTCTGAAATGCCTTTTGTCTCCACAGTTAAAACAACCTTGACCACGTCCTTGATCGTCACCATTTCTGCCTTGATAGTCATTGTTGTCGTTGTTTCCTTCGTGATTTTCGCTACCATCTTGACCTCCATTTCCATGTTTAGTACCTTGCCTACACGTCTCCTTGACATGCCCCACTTAGCCACAGTTATCACATTTTCCATATCTACATCGCCCGATATGATAACGTCGACAATTGTCACACTTAGGTAGGATACCCATGTACTATTTTCCCTTTTTGGCCTTGTTGTTGTTATTCACCCGAGTACCTTTCTTGAAATTTGCGAACTTTCTCTTGTTATCTCCAGATGTCTCCATAGGAGTCTCTTTTTTCTCCTCTGAGATTGAAAATTTTCCCAGTCTAACCGCTTCTTCAGTGAGCGCCACACTCAAGTCGATAGCGTCGGTAATTGTTAGAGGCTTCGATGCTGTTACCATGCTCAGAATCTGAGGTGCCAATCCCCAGATGAAACGTTCGATCCTTTTAAACTCTGGTTCCACCAGATATGGAACAACTCGCGATAAATCATGAAATATCTGCACATACTCAGCTATCTTTGAACCTTCCATTTTCATGTTCCAAAATTCAGTTTCCAACTTCTGGATTTCTGCCCTCGAACAATACTTCTTACGCATCAGCTCTTTCAGCTCATTCCATGTCAAAGCATACGCAGCAGCCTCGCCCAACGTCTGAACCTGAAGGTTCCACCATGACAGAGCCCCATCTAAAAACAGTCCAGAAATGTACGTGACCTGATGCTCTGGTGCACATTTGCTCAAACGCAAAACAGAATCCGTCTTCTCAACCCAACGCACAAAAGCTACGGCACCCCAAGTGCCGTCGAAATCCAAGGGCTTGCAGCCCAAGAACTGCTTGTAGGTGCAGCCTGCTACATAAGCAACATCATTCACATAAGACATTAGCAAAACAAACTTGGAAATGTCCAAACGTTTTGTAATGTGTCTTAAATGACTAAACATTACCGTTGGGTGGGTTATTTCCCGAGGTACCTCCGTTGTGTTCGAAGCGAAGGGCCTCGTGCTGTGCGATGGCCTGTGAGATGCGCTCTTGTAATTCCGCCTCTGTTGTCGGCAGAGGGTTGTTGGTATCGGTGTTCCTTCGAGGCGACATCTTCTAAGAAGAAGATCGGGAAGGTCAAGTCTTATTAAGGACACAAGCACATAAGCATCTACTTAACGAATAAGATCTAGGAGGTGTATATAAGCAATCGTCATAGCAAGTAATCATATAACATCACAATTATATCACAAACATGTAAATCAACAACGTGTTTAGTGGGAACATGACGACTGAGCTTTCATCGATTACCGACCATAGTCACATTGTCTACAACGTGTATCACATCGCAAGGGACACAGAGTCACACTACCCTTGTCCAGTAAGTCCGTCAATATACTAAAATCACATAATCAAAAGGTGGCCTCTGAAAGGCTTTACAATCTTGGCTCAATAGTGGTGCTCTCACCAAAGTAATGTAATCTGCATAAAACCAAAAACCAACTATACTGATGACTGAGGTGGAGGAGAGAAGAAAAGCAACCGCTAACATGTGCGAGCTCCCCCCTCGAGCTTGTATACATGGTGAAGTAAGTAACTGATTTGCTGCTCGTTAGTAAGGAAACAAGCATCAAAACCCTGGATGGGTGTGGGAGCAGTAGGCGAATGTGCAAAAGGGGATGACGATGAATGTGGGAGATCAAAAGTATACTGACATAGACAGGGTGGAGGACGTGGTGTCAGCTCAAGCTCCAAAACTCTACGACTCAAAACCTCAAACTGTAGTTGAAGTGGCAGGAGCAACTCATCCCGTGTGTAGCCCCCATAATGTGAGGGATGATAGGGGTCTGAAATCGGCATAGTGTATGGTAGGAACCATCGGAATGGCTTATCCAGCGGTGAAGAAGTGAAGGGAGCAAACGGTGCAGACGGAGGGATCTGTGGAAAAGCTGCTGAAACAAAAGGATCATCACGCGGGTGCTGACCAGAAGTACCTTCCCCTGGACGGGGTGCAGGAATGTCCTGTAGGAAAACGATAGGTAAATCAATGCGATGGACATCGGACTCCATAGGGGAAAAGGAGCAACAACAGCAGGTGCGGGTGGAGTAATGAATGGCTCAACAAAAGGAGGGTCAACAGGTGCAGGAACTGGGTCAGGTATGAGAGGTGCAATGTCTGGTAATTCAAACGGAACATGGTCAGGATCAAGAATCGGTTCAAGATCAATAGGTACAACATCAGGCTGACCCAAAAGGAACAGGAGCTAGCTCAGGAGCAGGCTCTGGGTCGTGTGGAGGTGTGGGATCTCGAGCAGGTGATAGTGCGGTAGACCTAGCGGTGTCGTAGTCCGAGTCAATAGCAAAAAGCTGCAATCCGGCCGTCTGTAAAGCTGAAGGTGTCACAGACTCAAAGGAGTCTGAAACCGAATGAAAAATGATGTCAGAAGATATCTCCACGGCAGGAACAGCAGGAGGTGGAAACAGCTACAACATCCTTATCTATCTCTTCATCACCCTGGGTGTTAACAGGAGGACCGTCTACGAACAAATCGACGTCGTCATCAAACAATTCATCGAATGGCCAAGCCTCGGGAGGAATGACCACAAGAGGTACGACATCGAGGATCGGAGCCACGATGTGCTCGCCATCGGGGTGACCAATGATAAGGTGATCATGGACTGGAACAGGAATGACAAAAGGATCCTCGTCAGGGAAGCCATCAGCAAGGGTAAATCATCACCAAAGTCTTGTAGCGCGAACGGTTGGAAGTCGTCCTCATCCTCGGACATCATGTCAGGATCACTCTTAGTGTCTGACGTATATATCTCGGGCGCGGGCATGACCTCGTCGTCTGATGCGACTGCCTCTGGGTTGCGGGCATCCGACAACCCACTCTCTGAGGATAACATGTGTGCCTGCAATGTCGTAATCCTAACATATGTGCGTATAGTAACCACTAGCACCTAATATATGCAAACAAAGGCAATTTATCATGTAATAATGTATTCACATTATTCCTCACGGATCCTTTCTATCCTTCCTAGTCTCCCAGACTAAACCACAAATGTAACCTTACAATCGTGCTTCTTGTCTTTCCTTTTTATAAAAATGTTTGTTCCATGGATCTGGGCGTTCCGTGAATGCAATGAAAAATATGTTGTGAAAATATTTTCGTGAGAGCCCTAATGATTGTAGTCTAGACTCGAGAAAGAATCCTAGTTCGCTACAATCGAAGCTCTGATACCAAACTGTCACACCCTGACTTTTGCGGAAGCGTGATTTGGTGTGACTTGCTTAATATCATTGCATTCAACCATAACAAACAACCATATGATAAAACCAAGATGTTCATCAATAGATAGTTTTCAAAATAATACAACCGTCATTGTTTAACATCAAACTGAGACTTCAAGTTTAGATCACATGACAACCAGAGCTTAAAGTTCCATACTGGACTTCACAAAAGACACTAATAAAAGCGAGCCTTTAAACCATGTATTCTATCAAGGATAAAACACATGATTCAAACCTTTCAGTACTGGATGACATCTTTTATTAATAACACAACTTGAAATCTTGAACGCCCGCCAGATCCCTAACCAATTTCCTGAAATACATGTAGTTTGAAAACATCAACAAAAGTTGAGCGAGTTCATGTGTTTAGTATGTGTGCACGAATAAACCTTGAAAACATTTGTAAGTATTTATGTATGTACTTGAAAACCGGTATGAAAGCGACAAGGAAACAGATCAATTAATGTGTAGCTAATACATTAATATTTGTGACGTGATGCAGGAAGGCTCAAACCTAGCAGATTTTGCACCGGGCTTCAGTTTGAAGACATAGTCACCACATTGCCTATCCGGCGGGCGCATGGGTGGGGCTCGCTACACCCAAATAGATCTATCACTCATGTCCCTCGGTCCTACAACGAGGATTAATGGTCTTAAGCATTATACCCACCACTCACATGATCTAGCAGTACCTTTTCCTTAGCTAACCATACCACATATAATCGTTTGTAAACAGTTTGTAACATGTACTTCACCCCCGAAGTTATAAAACAAAAACAGTTAGAGAAAAGGGGGTCATGAACTCACAGTTTTGCGTTCTTCGTATCTAATGTAACTCAAAGCTTCCTCTAGAACGCACGACTACCTACATGCGTACTACGGTTCGTTAGACGGGTGGGTCGTGCCTTGACCTTGGTCTTATTTAGTATTTTTGAGTTACGTTTCTTTGTGTCATCAATGTTATTCTAAGTATATAATTATTTGTTAAAATAATAAGTATTTTAACTTAAATTATATTTATTACATTTTGGAATATTAGTTAAAATAATATATTTTAACTTGACATATATGTGTATTTGTACTTGTATAACTCCCCAAGGATGGGTGTATTCATACTCGTATTCTTAACCTTGCGTATTTTTTGCCAAGTATCGGTGGCGTATTCCGGTGTGTATTTATACGTACGAGAATACATATTTTTATTGTGTTTATTAAGTATCCTTATACTTAATTTTTGTATCAACTTTGTCCGGAATAATATCTTTAATAAAAATACATTAATCTATATTTTCGAAATATATATTTTTGAGAAATATTACTTAGAAAAATTATTCATAATTTTTACCTTGGCAAAAATATTTATAAACCTCATACAAGTCTCAAAACTAATATATTTCCAAGTCTAACTTAGAAAATATATATAAATCCATTTTTCTTCCAAAATTAATATATTCAAAGTTTATTTAAGAAAATATATTTTCTTCCAAAAATAATGTATCTCCTAATAATTCCAAGAAAAATATATATTTTTACTTGCCCAAAAATAATACATTTCCTTCTTGTCAAAAATATATATATATATATATATATATATATGATATATTTTGTAGTAATTATGAAAATCTCATTTTCATTCTCTTGGTATCCAAAATACCAATTACCAAAATATACTTGTAAATAATTTTTCGGAATATTTTGTGAGTTATATTCCTTTGTTCGGTTTATCCAATATTTTGGGTATAATTTATATGTCCATTCCCTTGGAATTTTGGTAATATTTTGGATTGTAATTTCTTGGTATTTTGATGAGTTATATTATTTCAAGTCCTAAAATAATATAACTAATACACATAATATACAAATAATCACACACATGGTGACATCTAAATATATATTTTCCTAAATACATATTTAGTCACTTTTATTTAATAAAAACCAACCTCCAATATTTATAATTTTTGTAATAAAAATTATGGCAAACTTTACATGAAAATTCATGGTTTGAAATATACTTGTAAATATTTGTTTAGAAATATTTTTCTAAGTGTTTAATTTTTAGAAAAATTTTGCCATAATTTCCCCTAAAAATGGAGGTTTCCATGCCTTTAAGGCATATCATTTTTTTGTTGTAAATCAACACAATCAATCAACAAATCAATTTATACTTACCATCTTGCAAAAAACAAGCATAACTACTACTTCATGAACTTGAAAATTTATAAAAATTTGTAGTAACTAATTAGTGTGTTTAGTAAGCTTAGTTACCCTTTAAAGTGTGGTTGTTTCTTTAAAAACATCATTTTTAAAGAAAATAGTTCTTTACAACTTGTGATCACATTTTCTAAAAATGTTTCTTCTTGGATTTTTCTTGTTACATATGTGTTTCTACACTTGTTTAACCTTTAAAAACATGGTTGATTTCTTTAAGAACCAAGATTAAGTAAACTTTGTATTTTTAACTTGGTTTCTTGAAAAATCATTCTTGAAATCTTAGATTTACAAGACTTACATCTTACTTTGATCATCATTTTACAAGAAATCAACTTATTCTTTCAAGTTCATGGTTTACGTGAGGATGATCTATGAATCTTTAACATTTTCATCCTCTCATCTTGCTAGATGATGTTTTTAATCATAATCTAGCAAGATCATATGATGATCTACATCATTAACATGAGTAAACAATAATCAACAAGCATAACAACTCATAAACATCAAGATTTCTTATGATTTTAAGCTTATGTTCATGTTTCATGTTCTTGATTCTTAATGTTCTTCATGATTAACAACATGTATCTTCTTTTAACCACTTAAACAAGATGTAAAATGAAGAGTATAGTGTTCTTACTACTAGCTCAAGGCTAGGGATGATTAATAGAAGAAATGAAGTGGATAAAAGCACAAGAGAAAGGTCCTTCAACTTTCGAAAGCTCCAAGCTTCTTTGTGCACCTTCTTACACTCTTGTATGTATGTAGATTGAATGGATGATGAATGAAAAATGGTAGTGTGGGGTGATGTATGTTCGGCCGTGGGTAGAGGGGAAAGGAAGGAGAAGAGTATGTGGGTTATGTTGAAGTGAGAATGATGGTTATGAACTATAGGTTAGTCTTTATAATCTCCAACACTTGATAATCTAATGTGTTAAATGTTTAGTAAAGTAAAAACATGATCTAGTTTAATATTCACATAAAATCCATGGTGGGGCCCCATGTTGGCCGATCATAGGTGGGGGGGGGGGGGTCTAGGCTAGGGTGTAACAACTAGTTAGTTTATATAGTTAGAAATCAAGTATTAGTTAGGTTTATTAGTTAGTAGATGTTACATGATGTGTTAGGATGTTCGAGGATCATAACTAGCTTGGTAATGTTAAAACAATGTTTCTAGTGAAAATTTGGTGTTTCGGGTAGTATCCGGTTGTTCGGTTGGTTACTGGTTCGTTAAGGTGCTAAACTATGCAGTTTAGTGTGCTTTATGTTACCTTTTGTGACAGTTTTGATTCTCGACACTTAGGAAAGCATTCAGGACCATTTAACCATATTTTTGCATGATATTAGTTTGTTTAAATGCTGAATTTGCTGATTTTCTACAGAATTCTGCAGTTTATGTAAGTTTTAGGCATTTTCCGGCACTTAAACTATCTCTAGGAAGGCAGTTTTGAGATCCTTACTTTCCTACACACTATACTAGTGTAACTCTTGGTTTCTGGCCCATTCTGTATCTCAATACCATGTCTGTCTATATACTGAACTCCGTTTGTATTTTTCTGATTTGTCTGATAACTGTGCTCCCGGTGTTTCGTGCATCATTCGAATAAACAAAGTTTGCATGCAGTAATGATATGACATTAAGCAGTATGTGATGCACATGTATGTATGATAAAAAAAATCAGAAAGCAATTCATGTTATAAATTGTAATTCAGCTCAGTCATTAAGCACTAATCGTTGTTTAATAATTGTACGGATGCATGCAAATTTGACCGTTGTCACACGCGGGGCGCGAGAGAGGGAGGTAAGACGGGTCGCGGGGCGCGAGAGTGTCTGGAGAGTCCTATAAATTGAGCAGTCACGACACTTTTCAACCTGCTCATAATTCTCTTTCTCTCTATAACATTCTGCACGAAAATTTTAGCTATTATACCCTCTAAAACACGAAGCTCTGCCCCGTTGTAAATATTTTAACCCCCGATCACTAATTCGTTACCCTTCCCAATTGATTTAGGACCCACCAGCGCATGTCGAGGCTCTGCCTGACTAAGTCCGTTGGGGTTCTCTCTCTTGTTGTGTGGCTAATGTGATTTGGGTTATCTTACTAACATGCGTGCATTGTATGTTTTTTAATAGAAACTCAAGAAAATAATCAAGAAATATTACCAGGAAGCTCGTAGAAAAACATAAGTTTTCAATGTGAGTCATCTCTTTTTCTCACAGTTTGTGAGCCATTATTTAGATGTTTTCCAAAACCCTAAATGTTTATCAAATTATACATACAGTGATTACATCCTTGTATTCTACAGTTACTGCCGGTATGTGGAGTTTTGTATACACTACTAATCAAGCGTTACTATTGGATAAAGAGTTAGCCAATAGTAATATGACCACGATCATTGTAACTGCCAACGTGACAAATACTGAATGAGTAATTGGGTAGATATAAACATTGTAATCGCTCTTAATACTGTAAAGTTATGAAAACTTATTTTTATAAACTGGAATGCACTCGCCAGTATTTCTTGCTGATAAAATATTTTTAAAACGCGTTTCATGTAACTTGATGTGAAAGCTATTAGAAGCCAGTTATGGAGCACTGAAGGCTTAAAGAAAGTGGCTATAAAGTTACCTAAATAAAAGTTTATGTTTTCAGCAACTAGGGTTTATCCCTATAAAGATATCATGAATAAAATACGGGTTTATCCCATTTGTTTAATATAAAGTTTGGTGTTTTCAAACTCTGAAATTTATTTTCTAACTACGATCCTAATGTCTCATTTCCGCTGCCATATTAATTAACACCGATACCACCAGCTCGTGTTTGCGGCTCCCGCTTCTAGGATGGGGTTGGGGGTTGCGACATTATAGAGAGAAACTGAAGAAAAGGTTGAAGATAGATGGGTTTTAAAGATTGAGGAAAAGAGAAAGAGTAAAGATGAGATGAGATTGATTAAAATGCTTCACTTTATATTTGTTTGTTTTTTGTCACATATCCTCCCATTATTGCTTCATACACTTCTACACAAACCAAACTTTCTATTTGATCCATTCTCTCTAAATTAATATACATAAGTTGTTAATTCTTTTTTCATATCTTTGCATCAGTCATGTTAAAAATTATATATTTAGCTAAAAAGAATAATTAAAATCCAAGAAACCCGAAAAATTACCGTGTTTGGACCCTCTACATTCTACAATATATATATTATTATTATATATATTAATTTGAACTTGTGATGAATAGTAAAATAAAAAAAATTCTTTTATTATATTCTTTCTTTTAATTTCCGATTTTACATATATTAAATTAGATACGTTTTTAATTAATTTAGCTCTTATTCAATTTGATCTTTTATCCTGTAACTCACGTTTATTATTCTTTCTAGCTAAATATACGACTGTATTTAATTTTTTTAACGACGTGTTTGTATAAATGTTGTTGTGAAAAAGAGTTTTATTTAACATAGTTTAATGGTGAACCGAACTGATACATCATCAGTTCTGCTATTGTTTTGTTATTATCGTATGCAATATCGATCTTCTCTTTTTTTCCTCTATCGACATCGGTACCGCCATTGTTATTATTGGAACCAGTAACGATATTCGTTTTTTTTTCAATGTAAAACACATTTATTTGTGCATATTATTGACTTTAAACTGAAAGTCGGTACAATAGTGACAGTGTTACGGACCAAACCAGTAACGCGCAATTTCCCACCCCATCGCGCACAAAATATATAAATTATGTTCCAGTTTTACCCATTATACCTTAAACAATACACGATTCTAACCCATTTTGTTTTTATTTAATTTGATTTTTCCTCCGATAACTTGCGTTCATTATCTTTTTATTTTAAAAAATGACTACGCTACTTTGTTTAATATATTTTTCTTGGTGTTCATGTATGAACTTTGTTGAAAAAAAACATGACTTTAAACCAAGTGGCAATATCATATAGACACCCTCAGGAAACCAACTGAGACTGGTCGATTTCCCGCCGCATCGCGCGGGGAAATATTGCTAGTACATATTAAATTAAACTTGTGATGAACAGTAAATAACATTTTTTTAATATTTATATGTTATTTTTAATAATAAATAGTAATCGATAAGTTTTAAGTATTTTTATTTTTTATTAGTAATATTTTATTGATTATTTAGTTTTCTTTTTAGTGTTAAGTTTAACAAAAAGTTCCGTATGTATGTTTATTTATTTTTTTTAACATTATACATATTAAACTAAACTTGTGATGAACAGTAAATAACACTTTTTTAATATTTATGTGTTATTTTTAATAATAAACTAGTTGAGTTCCCCGCGCTACGCGGCGGAAACCCAATCGATAACGGTTCGGTTCATTATAGTACGGACGCTCGCTATAGCAACCGAAAGAGGAAATCCGATAAATAAAGTTGTGACATGTTCAAAAAAATATCAACACGTGTTTTACATTGATCGAAGACTGTAAAAATGTATATTTGTTCTGATAATACCGATTCCGGTATATATCGAAGTTGTTCGGTCGGAATCGGTTCCGGTTCGGTTCGTCATGGTACATGTTTATGATGCCCAACTCTAATCTGAATACAACTTCGTTTTTAATAAAGTATATATACTGATATTGGCGTTGTTCGGTCGATATCGATTGGATATGATACGGTAGAGGTGATGTATCATTACGGTATGTGAGAAACTACAAATGTAATTTGTTAGAACAATATTAAATCTAATATAAAGAAATATGACTAATTTAAAAGATATACCTTTAAAACAAAATCTTATGGCACATTTAAGTTCATGACTGTTTCATTTTAATATATAAAAAATTATTTAAAAAACTCATTGAACATTGAATATTTACTGTTCATAACGACTTCATAATAATATGTATAATAGTAATCGATAAGTTTTAAGTATTTTTATTTTTTATTAGATTTATGTGTTATTTTTAATAATAAATAGTAATCGATAAGTTTTAAGTATTTTTATTTTTTATTAGTAATATTTTATTGATTATTTAGTTTTCTTTTTAGTGTTAAGTTTAACAAAAAATTCCGTATGTATGTTTATTTTTTTTTTAACATTTCAAGTTATTTGCCCACGCGTTATGATGGTATGTTACCGCCTGCATTAGATCGAAATCGGTTTGGTTCGGTTCGTTACTGTACCAAAAAGATACATACACTTCGTATAGAAATCAATACATGTTTTACATGGCCGAAAACGATAAAAACAAACACCGGTACTAGCATCTATGTTGTTCGTACGACACCGATCGGTTTAGAGTGTCACGGTACTGGTAACGTTATTGACGTTCGGCATGGTAGGGTAGCAATACGATGTCAGTTTATAGAAAGAAAAAATATATAAATAAACTCCTAAACCGAAAATGATGTTCTTCGGTTGGGTACAATATTGTAGCAATACGGTGTCAATTAATCGGAAAGAAAATGAAAATAAATAAATGTTGGTACTGATACAGATGTTGTTTAGTCGGTTCCGATTCGGTTTGGTATGATTGCGGCACAATATTCGTTATCAAAATAAATTTTTATCGCAATGTTGAAAAAAAAAATTAAACATAGAACTCAAATCAATCGAATCGATTTTAACTGAACAACATAGGTCTCGGTATCGATATTCATTTTTTGTTTTTTGTTTTCGAACGATGTAAGGTTTTCTCTTTTGATCACTATAGGCTATTGTGAGTACAAGTACAAGTACTGTAACGAAACAAACAGATACCGACCAAACTCTCGCCGCGAAGCGCAAAAGGAATCTTACTAGTTATATATAAAACTTAGGATTTTATAACAGTTAAAGTTGTACAAACCATTATCACAGTTATATAGCTTATTAATAAGTGAAGTATTGTAATAATTAAGCTATAGGCTATTGCCTTATTAATAAGTTGAAGTATTTTTATAGAGTGAAGTATTGTATTATATAGATTTAACGAAGAGCGATAAATAATGACTTATTTTTATAATAATATATATATTTTTTTATTTTTTATATATTATAATACTTTATTATTATATTTACTATTAGTAATATATTTTAATTTTTTTCCGTTTTTAAAACCATATATTTTCTTTACCATTTTTTAATAATTCTTTTTTTTTTCTTTTTTTCTTTACCATTTCTTTTTTTCTTTACCATTTTTTAATAATTTTTTTCCTTTTTTAAAACCATATATTATAATACTTTATTATTATATTTACTATTAGTAATATATTTTAATTTTTTTCCTTTTTTAAAACCATATATTTTCTTTACCATTTATCGATTAATTTGATACTTATTTAATGATTTACGTTTATAACTTTTTTTCTAAAACGTAAGTACGTAGTTGTGCTTAATTTTTTCCCTGACATTCAGGGGCGGACCTATGTGGACACAAGGGGGAGCGCCCGCTACCGCTTGGTGGGGGAAAATTTGACGTTTTTAGTGTAAATTTTGGAAAAATTTGACGTTTTTTCGATTTCGTTACCGCTTTTCTTATAAAACATTCCTGCTTGGCGTGAATCCTAGATCCGCCACTGCTGACATTCCGTTATAAGTTTTGTTAAAAACGAAGTTATACTTAAAATAAAGTATTTATTTGATATGATAAAACGGTTCGATGATAAACTAAACCGTTCTAATGGTCTGGCTGTCTAAACAACATGTTTTATTTTCAAATCACGTTTGTTTTATATTATCATTTGCTCGGTTTCGCCTTAACGCGCGACTTCAAAAAGAAACTAGTTGTAATAATTAAACTATAAGCTATTGCATTTTCTGTTTTAGTTTTCAGGTTTTATAAACTTTACATGTTTGAAAATTTTCGAACTCTACGATTTTTTAACCTTTTATATATTAACTTATTAATCTGTTAACTATGCAATCAGTTATAATATTTACTTAATTTTGTAGTCCAGAGTTGGTGTTTACTGGGGTAGGTATTATCAATTAATAAATAGACTTATGGAGGTTGACTTCACTTCAGTTGACTTCTATAAATTCAGGTCTTAGCTTTCCAGATCTCAATTGATAAGTAAGAACAGCATTGCTTCAAGATTGAAAGAACACAAGTACAGGCTATGCTCATACTGTTGTTCTTATAATTCTATATATTCCAGTTATATTACTTACTAATTGCTATGACATTGCAGCGTGCCGAAAAGATGAGCAACTCAAGTACAGGCTATGCTCATACTTTTTTTCACATTCCTTTATTGCCGCCACCAACGCCACCACCAATGCCAGCACGACCAAACCTACCTTGTTTAGAACTACTTGAAGGTAATTTCTCAACTGCTTCTTTCGTTGATCTCTCCTTTACTACATTCCATCCCGTAAAAGGTATACAATGTCTATTTTTAAAGCAATAGGCCATATTTGGCTGAGCTTTTCTAAACAACTTATGATTTTTTAGAAAAATTAATAAGTCATAATGGGGTGACTTATTGACTTTTCCCCCACATAATAATTTCATGCCAAACACTTTTTAACTTTTTAAAACGTAAATAAGCTAATACGTCACTAAAATCAACAATCCCAACCACCCATTAAATCCAATGACAATCAGATTCTTTTGTTAAAGAATTCAACGTCAGAGAAGATCAAAACATGAACTAAATCGGATTCACGAAACGATTATCAACTTCTATTAATTCTAACTTGAATGATTGCAATGAACTGAAAGATAATATAAGAGAAGTGACAAAATCTGGCAACTAACCTAATTATACCCCCAAAATGAATAATAGGTTGTTACATAACCTAATTATACCCCCAAAATGAACAATAGGCTGTTAACGCCTCATTAACAACCTATTTACAAACTTTAAGCCACAACTATTATCTGTTTACACTTTTAACCCTCCGACTTGAAACTTGTTAAACTAACAATCCAAAACTAAAGTAAAGGTAATTAACCAGTTGACCAAGTTGTTAATGTAGCCCAAGATCACAGGTTTATGAACAAGAACAAGAATTGAGAATTAAACAATAAATTTTATTGAGTAATATTGCAAGGAATCAATCTGAATTGAAACCTTGACTTGTTCGATACATCCATATACATATGATTAGGCTTGTCAATGGATGAATATGGATTGGATCATGATCCGATCCATTAATGATCCAACTTAAATGGATCATGATCCGATCCATGATCCAACATAATGGATCGTGATCCGATCCATATTCAAATAATTTTAAATGATGGATGACTATCCGGATCGATCCATATTAAAAAAAATATAATAAAAAACTCTAAAAATAAAAAAAAAAACACAAAAAATTAAAGAAAATAAAAAGCAATAAAAAAATCAAAAACATAATAAAAACCTCAAAAAATCAAAAACATTCTAAAAAAATATAAAAAATTCTAGAATGGTATGGAAGCGAGGACGTTCGACGGTGAAGAAGAGTTTCTGGAAGAAAGAGCGTAAACCGAAGACTATGTATCCTCCTTCAGTGACTGCATCCCGTCTATGCATCACATTCACAAGAATAGAGAGAGCAATCAGGTCCATTATAACAATTAAAGCACTCACAAACTGGTTGACCCTCAGAAGTCAAACGACCAACAAAAGCTCTACCATGGCCGGAGCATGAGGCTGCTGCAACCGCCTCCGCCGCTGCCTTCTCGCTCCATGTCAGCGCCAACAACGACTGGCAACTAATCTCCTGTTTCATATCTCCCCACCGGCTCCACCTATATACATATAGACTATATTAATTATAGATACTGGTAAGTATATGTTGTTGGTTTGGGTTATATGTGTTAAGAGTTATGAGCGTACAGGAGTGATTAATTAATATATATCAAATCCATTGACAGGCTACACATGAAGCGATGTGACTTTTTTCCTACCATCGCAACCCTAAGATAAATACAAAGGTTTACATATTCGACCCTTCTACTACATATTAATTACATATAATACATAAACTACAATTCTAACTATTTACATAATAGACCCATTAACTTTCAATCTAACTTGGTTAACAATTATGAGGCTAAAAGTTAACATGACTTCCGTTACATACCCCGTCTTTTGATTGAAGTTGATATGTGAAGTAACATTAAGCACTGGTAAACCTCAAGTTGAGGGAAACTGCGTTTGACAAAATTGTTTAAACTGAAGGTACTAGAGAAAAGTACGTAAGTATTGGCGTTCCACTTTACGAAGCAGCAATCAGAGGAGATTGGAAGGCTGCTGAATCCATCCTTGAAAACAAGCGAGATCTGATACGTTTTGCAATCACTGAAAACGAGGAAACACTGCTTCATGTTGCAGCATCAGCAGAAAGCACTAAGAGTGTGGAAGAATTTGTGATAAATCTCGTAAATTTGATGGAGGAAAAGGATCTGGAGTTACAGAATAGAAGCTACGATACTGCCCTCAATTTAGCAGCTATGGCGGGTAATGAAAAAGCCGCGAGGATAATGGTGGAAAAGAATCCTACATTGATGGATATCCCTGGTAAGAGGGGAGAGATGCCACTCTACATGGCTGCTTTATATGGAAAGCCTGCCATGGTGAGGTATCTTTATGGTATCTCTAAGAAAATGTCGGGCGATTATTGGTCACATGAGAGTCGGGGATGGGTCCTACAAAGATGTGTTGAAGCTGGAATCTTTGGTAAGTACTTAGTTCTTAACAATTTAAGTTATTTTTATAGTTGTAAACATACCTAGCTGTAGCCATGAGTTTGTAGTTTCTACGTTTCCTAATGAATCTGTATACAAAACGAAATTTTCATCCATAAACTATTTATGTGTCAGTGGTTAAATCGAAAACTTCTGACCTTCTTGCTATGTTTCCTTATGGTTTGGGATTTCCATAAAAGTTCATGTTCGCTGTTTACAAGTTTTTGGTTGGTTGTTACTCATTGCAATTCCTCTCATAAAGTGACCTCAAATTCTTTTGTAGATGTTGCTCTGAAGATAGTAAATGATCGCCCAGAACTCATTCTCAAAAGGGAATTGTTTAATAAAGTTTTATTAGCTTTGGCTGAGACGAGAGAGGCATTTGATATGATGGATGGAAGTATTGTATCCAAAATCAAGTCAAGTAAGTATATGCTCTTCACCTCTATACAACACATATTAAGCAAGTTGATTTTTGGGTTATTCAAAGGGTGTGCCTATTGGCACACCAAACCCTAGCAAAACTAGGGTTTATATACGCAGCGTATAGGTCAATACGCAGTGTATAGGGTTAACCCTCTACGTTGCGTATATAAACCATGGATCTCAGTGCCTATAACCAATCATTGCACAGAAAACAAGGCTTATATACGCTGCGTATAGGTCTCTACGCAGCGTATATAAACCATCTGAAAATTTGGGGTCATTTTGGTAGGTTTGAAGCATCAGATTTTACAAGGTTCATATACGCTGCGTAGAGACCTATACGCATCGTATATAACCTCTGTGAATTTTGTTTCAACATTCGGCCTATTTGTGGTATAAATTCTTACCCGGTTACAACGTTAACTCGCTTAAAATATATAACGAGTTAAAAATATGTAATGTTTTTTTATTATTTAGTCGACGTCGTCGTTAATTTATTTAGTCGATGTCGTCGAAAAGCGTGTAATGTTAAAATTTTGAAAAGCGTATATACGGTTCGAGTAAATACCTGTTTTATACCTAAAAAACATCTAATTTACGGATAAAACACAAAAAAAATCAAAATTACTTAAATAGGTTGAGTAAATACCTGTTTTATACTTCGAATTCGTGTCGTATACGGTCGATTATTTCAGTCGCCTTCGTATGTCTCTCGGTTGTGTGGGGTTTCTCTGATTTAAATCAGAACCTCTACGCAGCGTAGAGATCCCTACGAAGCGTATACAAAAGTCAAAAAGCAGTTTGACTTCAGTAAAATTACCATTTGGCCCTTGTGTTGGGGCTATACGGAGCTGATTACAAGGGTAAAAAGGTCATTTCTGACCTTTAAATACGATGCGTATGGATCTCTACGAAACGTATATAAATGTCAACAGAATGACCTTTATACCCTTGTATCAATGCTATACGAAACATTGATACAAGGGTATAAAGGTCATGCCCTTGATCTTTATATACGCTTCGTAGAGATCCATACGCAGCGTATATAAAGGTCATAAAATGGTAATTTAACATATTTAGGTTTTGAAACTTTGATTTGGGGGGGGGGGGGGGGAATTGTCCGCCTTTTACATACGCTGCGTATGGAGCAATACGCTACGTATTAGGTTAATCATTTTACCATTTTGCCCTTGTGTTGAGGCTATACGAAGCAAAAAATAGGGGCTGTTTTGTAATTTGCATCTCATACGCTGCGTAGGGATCCCTACGCAACGTATATAAAGCTCCATTTTTTTTATTTTTTTGTGTTTTCCTTTGTTTATATTTATAGAAAACAATATTATTTGATAAATAATACAAATATAATTTAGAAAAGCTAAAAACAATACAAAAATTATGAATTATAAAAATTCAAAATGATACAAACTTTATAAATTAAAAAATTTCTACAATTTACAAAAATACAAGTTTCCGCTTAATCTTCGATAACATTTAAACTCGGTTCTCTGTCTTTGTCTGAGTCTGATTTAGGATTTGTTAACTCGTAGCAGTGCTGTAACCGCGGTCTATACATTTCTTCCCACCGTTTCGCAGCTATTGATCGATGTGTCGACCACAATGGGGTCACTAAAGGCATGGGGTAGTCTCCTTCCAACTTAGCATGTATGAAGTGTCCCCCGTAAACATGTACGAGCGTTATCGCTTGAGGTCGTGGATCTAGTGGGGCATCCGTTAATGGGAAGATGGTAGAGCTCCCTTCGATGCTTAGCACGTGGAGGACAATATTATACCTTTGCGCTACGAGAAGCCCTACGTGGGGCATTTCCATCCAGTGACTTGGATCGCACCCTTTCACTGAATGTCATTCGATGCTGTTACGTATTCGTTTAAAGTCTCCTTCGTTATATCTTTCGAATACTTGCTTCCAACGCGGTTCGTTATGGTTAATCTCCAGTAGTAAATCACTTCAAATACGAGGCCATACGTGTTCCGTAAAACCTAACCCGACAGCCACATACCTGTACCCACAATGACCGTCTGGGGTCACATCTTGTATACGCGATATGTAAGAGTGAAACTCTGATGGAATTTGATTCTTAAATCTCTTAATGCTTAACAAGTGCTCGTCCCCCTTCATTAATGGAAAACCCTGATCATCCCGCGTCTCCTTCTTTTTAATACTCGTTGAACTGTTTCGTTGCATTTTAGGTTTTTCAGACTTTACAACCGAACCAGTTCCACGAGAGCCCTCTGACGGTACGTATGAGCTGTGTCGGGGTAAATCGTACCTATGTTTGGGGGAAGCGGTATATACGTTGCTGTCCTCGCCATAGGAGTTGTATCTCTCAACTTCCTCTAACCTCGCAGCTTCATCTAGCCTTTCTTGTACTTTCTTTGACGTAGGCCGACCGCGAGTATTTTGCTGGACGATCGGTGGTTTCTTGGTTGACGATTTCGGGGTGAAGACCGCTTTTATCTTTGAAAGCAAACTCTTTTGCTGAACGGGGGACTGCGCCTCTAAATGTTGCCGCACATTATTGAGCTCTGCTACAACATCGACTTCCTCGTCTACCAGTTTACACGGGAGCAAGTCAAGCTTACGCCAGAATACATCTATGTCGTCGAGTTGTATCATACGCCCTGCACAGTTAAGTTAATACGGTGTGAAAAACAGCTAAATCGTACCAAATAACAAAAGGTTTGTAGTTCTAATATTTTTTACCTGTACGTTTGTAGTTTTCCAGCCTACAAGCACACGGAAATCCACAGCTAAGCCACATATGGTAACCACATGATGCGTTAAGTTTCCGCAACACCTCCAGCTTCCTCAGTAGCTCTTTTGCCATCAAATCAAGTGCTTTATGGGAAACCTTTCCACATAGGTTGTCCAACAAGCAAGGGTTCAATAAAGAAGATTGGGGGAAATTTATGTCGTACTGGCAGAGAGTGTGCGAATCTGCTTCAGAGCCCATGTACAAGTACAACTTGGAGAAAATGTATAACCGACTCGTGGTTGCCAACCAAGAAAGTAAGTGTTCCTTCAACAAACGACTCACCCAATCTATTATATTTTACATACGCTTTTACATTTCATTATTTTATTTTTGCAGGTGTCTTTGATTACGTCTACGAAAACTGGCTCAAAGACTATAAAGAAATGTTCGTTTATGCGTGGACCGATAAGTGTCGCAACTTTGGTCAGCGCACCACCAATAGAGTTGAGAGCCAGCACGCAAATTTAAAAAAGATACCTTACGCGCGGGAGTTCATTGGAGCGAATAGCAAGATGCGTCATTGATATAGTTGAAACTAACTTTTTTGTATTTCATCGTACTGAGTTTCAACTATATCAATGACGCATCTTGCTATTCGCTCCAATGAACTCCCGCGCGTAACGTATCTTTTTAAATTTGCGTGCTGGCTCTCAACTCTGTTGGTGGTGCGCTGACCAAAGTTGCGACACTTATCGGTCCACGCATAAACAAACATTTCTTTATAGTCTTTGAGCCAGTTTTCGTAGACGTAATCAAAGACCCCTGCAAAAATAAAATAATGAAATGTAAAAGCGTGTGTAAAATATAATAGATTGGGTGAGTCGTTTGTTGAAGGAACACTTA